>JARDYH010000003.1:160000381-161298381 GCA_029215795.1 Anniella stebbinsi | reverse complement strand
CCAGTCTTGTACTGGGTTTGATACATCAATGGCCCGACCTGGCGTAAAGCAACTACATTTGTTCAAGAGAAAAAGGATGGAAATGTCTAACACACCAAGAGGTCTAAGGAGATCACAGCACCAGATGGGAAAGTGGGCAACAATTATGACTAAGAAGAGGGGGGCGGGGAGAAGGGAATCCAGATGTTCTCTGACTCACATTGCTTCCAGGCTCTGGGGAGGCAGGAATCCTATTATTGGTAGCTGCCTACAGCAGCACTCTGTAGAGGAAAGCTGTTTTGTTGGAGACTGTTCAAGTGCTGCTTAGATAGGCTGACCATCTGAAAAGGAGGACAGGGCTCCTGTAACTTTAACAGTTGTAGAGAAAAGGGAATTTCAGCCAGTGTCATTTGTATGCAATTAGTTCCTGGTGAAATTCCCTCTTTATCACAACAGTTAAAGTTGTAGGGGCCCTGCCTTCTTTTGTATATGGTCACTCTAGTATAGTGCCTGCAACTTTAACTGTTGTGATGAAGAGGGAATTTCACCAGGAACTAATAGCATACAAATGACACTGGCTGAAATTCCCTTTTCTCTACAACTGTTAAAGTTACAGGAGCCCTGTCCTCCTTTTCAGATGGTCAGCCTAGCTTAGAAGAAACAGAGGAAATTAGATGGTATGATGACTGGAGAGAGCTTAGAGCTTGCTGTGGATCTAATGCAGCCTTTGTCACCTGGGCACCCTCCAAATGTTTAGGGCTGCAATTTAGGCCGATGTTATGAGAGTTAATTATGCTTTATTACATTTATATACTGCCCCATAGCCAAAGCTCTCTGGACAGTTTACAGAGATTAAAATACTGAATATTAAAAATCAATATACAAAATTTAAAACCATGAAAACATAAAAAACAGCTAACATTTAAAACAATTTAAAACTCCCAGCCAGGCAAGAATTCAGTTAAAAACTCAACATAAGCTGTTAAATGCCTGAGAGAAAATGAAAGTCTTGACCTGGCGCTGAAAAGATAACAATGTTGGCGCCGGGCGGGCCTCATCAGGGAGATTGTTCCATAATTGGGGGGCCACTACAGAAAAGGCCCTCTCCCTTGTTGCTGTCCTCCGAGTTTCCCTTGGAGTAGGCACCCGGAGGAGGACCTTGAATGTTGAGCGTACTGGGTAGGTTCATGTTGGGGGGGGGGCATTGCACTCCAATACATCTGGGAGGTGCCAGGTTGGGGAAGCTGGTCTAGTGTAAAAGGCTTGTTGTTGGAGGGAAGAACAGCTGTGTGCCTGGGAGCAGAGTGGGTCTTTGGCAGTCTACAAAAACATACAATGGAGGACCCATTTTAGCCTAACAAGCCAAATTACTGAGGAAGTGCTGCCTAGGATAGATACATCAATAATTACTGTGAAGAGGAGAGTGCATTTCAGTTTTTCCTTGCATACCTAAAATACTAAAGATGGTACTGTGTACTGGGGAACATGACTTCCCTGCTCGTTATTGGAGTAATTGTATATACTAGGCTTCAGGGCTCGTCTAAATGGCTGATTTATTACATGATCATGATTGGCCACTCACGACAGTGAGTCTTTTACACGATGTGGTGAACAACTAGGACATCTTCCATGGAAGCAATTGGAAATTCTGTCATGAATAGAAACACTTTTAAAGTGGAAACATCTGAAAAAAGAGGGATCTTCTGCCACTAGATGGTGTTGTCTTGATGGAGGTGAACAGAGCATGCTTAGACTGGAAGCATTCAATTCAAATCATGTGGTCTCCCCTCTCCATGTAATGTAATGAAGCCCATAACAGTCCATGTAATGAAGCCCATAATAGTCATGCCAAAAAGCAGGAAATACCGATGTCCTGGGTAGGCAACGCAATTTCCCTTTAATGTAAAGACACCTTCAATCTCTCAGCTTTGATTCTTCATCTGTATGGTGGAATAAAACTGACCTAGGCTGTTCCTACAGAGTAAAAGCAAAACTCCATGTAGATGATTAACAAGAACAATTCATTTTTCTTCTAATCCAGTCAGTAGAATCAGTGAAAAAATAGTTTTAGCAGTGATTTTCTAATAGGTCTGCCTGCAGGGAGTGAATTAAACCAATGATCTCTCAGTGACCACATCCTGTTTATCACAGGAGAAGTTACCAGATTCTTTCTTGAAGAAGGTGTAAGAATCTTTAAAAGAGTGTTTTTAAAAGCGATTTCATATAAGAAATTTCTCCTTAATCACTTCAAGAAAAAGTTGCTTTGTACCCTGAAGCATGAAAAGATTGTGCTGTCTGTTTAATGATTTTTTAAAATCCAATTAAAAGTACTAACGTTTCTTAACTTTTTTTTTTTTACCTTTGTGATTATTTGTGGCAATGACTGTTATAATTCCAAAACCTGGTAACTTTTCTGATCCATTGAATTACACCTTGCTTGTTCTGAAATCATTCATATAAACATCTGCCTCAGTCCATAGATGCACAACTATTACCAAGGCAAACAGATGGGAAAGAGGGTGCTTGGACTGTGTTTTCACTATCGGAGAATGAAATAAATGTGATTTGTTTTGAACACAGCAGAAGTTCTACAATTGCTTGCTGTACCAAGGATACCTCTTTGTGGCTGATGGATGCAATTTTTTTTGCATTTTCAAAGATTTCTGTGCATGCAGAAGGGGAAATCCATGCCCCCAAAAACTGTTCCCATGTATAGATAGTTGCTTGATGAATTAAGGCCATCTAATTCATCTGCATTATATCATACGCTAAAACTGTTTAACACCAAGGCATCTTTTCCATTCATCTCCCATTCTTCAGTTATAGCCTTGGCCAGCCTTGTCCCCTTTGTTTCATAAATGGTCATGTGAATTACTGCAGTAGTTTTGGTTGAAGATGTGAACTGTTTCTCCTAGGCTTTTTACCAAGCATAATGTTATTTAACTAAGTGCTTTTGTGATAAAACACTGAATTGCCCATATCATTTCAGTTAAAAGCATATCGCTGCTTTGATTTTAAGCTGATGTCCTTGTTCTTGTTGTTTTTGTACTATCTTTCCCCATAGCTAATGATTTCAACCAGCTGATTCATTTTCTTAGCTAGCTACTATACCACTTAATTCAGCAGAAAATGTTGCTGTACTGCCTGAAAGTGAACAAGAAACATTTGTACTAACATCCAAATGACAAGATAAGACAGACGACCAGCATGTTATGTAATTAATGTAGCTTAATGTCATTTTTTCTATTTTAAGTTTATGATGTTTTGTACCCCCAGGTATGGCAGAAACTGCCTCATTCAGTTTGAGGATTTTGCTAACAGAAATGCATTCCGTCTCCTGAATAAGTATCGCAATCTGTACTGCACTTTCAACGATGACATACAAGGTAATGAAATATACCTACTATGCTGCTTCGAGAGAAGAAACTGTCAACCTACTAATTTTGCATATAAAGACTACACACACACACACACACACACACACACACACTAACACACTAACCAATATGGCTTGAAACTAGACATAATATCAGGGGTTATATGCACAAATTGTTTATTGGTTTGGTTTAATTATAGTGTAACTACCAGTGATGCTTGTGTAATATTACTGTGGTGTTAATGTAAGCCTCAGGATTGGTTTATTACTCCTATGTTACTTTTGGGTTTCAACATTTTAAGCTGTTCCTGTATGAAAATCTTTGTTTTGAATTTGTCTAGTTTTATTTAAAATAATTGCACAAGAGAACTGCAAGTTCTTCTCTGTCAAGAATTCATTTGAAAACAAAATGTGATGTGTTAATTCTGCTAATGTAAATTATTTTCTATTAATAGAAATCTAATTAAATCATCTGGATTTTTGTATCCTAGTGATTTTTTTTACTGGAAATGCTAAATTCTTTGGGTTGCCTGCTAATTAAAGAAAAATTCCCAGACACAGGCTCTGGTCTCATAGCTAATTTTCACTGTTTCCATCTGTCTTTCAAAGCATGCAGATGGTAAGACTACATTATGGTTGTCTTACCACCTGCATGCTTTGAAATACAGATGTAACTGACCCTGTTCAGATGACACACTAAGCCATGGTGGTTAAGCATTTCGAGCTAAACATTATGGCTTACCGTGTCGTGAACCATGATTTAGCATGTTGTGTGAACCATTCCTAACCATGGAGGCTACATTTCCATTTTTTAAACATGCTCACTAACTATTTGTTGCAAAAGGGTTAGTGGCCTAACCATGGCTTAGCGTGTCATTTGAACAGGCCCAATGACTTAAAATGATGCTGGCTGTATAAATCACAAGGCAATAATACTTCAATTCCATTAGACATTGACAAACTATTGTTTCTTTTTACTTCATCCACCAATTTTAGTTTAGTGATAGGCATGAGGGGATTTTCATCAGGATTGTGAGGAGGGGAGTTTTAACCATGATTCTGATGTAACTAAACTAAAATCAGTGGATGAAGTAAAAGCAAACAATAGTTTAAGCTCTGATTCTGGATTGATCCTCCAGGAAGGATTGAACTCGCCATAATATCATGCCTCACTGAAGGCTACCATGGATACCTTCTGGAATAGACAGTCCAGAAGGATACCATTGTCGATGGGATCAAAAGCCACCGAGAGATCCAAGAGAGCCAACAGGACTCCCACCATGCATTCCCCAGTAAATAACTAAATCCGCCAGACCAACCAAAGCTGTTTCCATCTCAAAGACACTTCTAAAATGAGATTGGAATGGATCTAAATAATTGGCATTATTCAACACAGTCTGCAGCTGGGAAACTATTACATGCTATAATACGTCCAAGAATTTGCCACCCTGAGATCCCAAAGTTATAGGGTGGGTTACAAATGTTTTAATAAAATAAATAAATAAGAATGTAAGATTAATCATTGTGGTAATTCTCTCACAGCATTGGATCTAAATTGGTTTCTGCCTCTTTCAAGGCAGTGGAGACCATCTAGTCTCTCAAAGAGGTATTAACTACCTCTGAGGTCCATATCTCCAGTTATGCTCTAGCAGATTTCAGTAGCCCGGATGGGCAAGTTTCAAGGCCTCAAAACATCCAAGCAATTGTCTATGTCCTCAGGCTATACAAACTGAAAAGTATCCATAACAACATGACTAGACTATAGCTCCAACCATATTAGATTCTGTCAAAACTATGGCAACTAAGTTGGCACGGATGTGTGCGATTTTATCTGCAAAATGTATAGCAAATTGGTCACAGCAGCCCTTTCCATATGTGGACAGAAATTTGCATATCGTCAATTACCTTTTGGTGGAGCTTAGGATAGCCTGGTTGCCTCCTTTGTCACCTCCTTTTCTTGTCCCGTTCTCCAGTATGAAAAGAATGAGGATTGTGGCCAGAAGTCTAATTTCTTCCTGGCATGTGGTTTATAGAACTTTTTCTCTTAAACCCCTTTTAATGGACATATTAAGTAATATTATATTTTATTTGATCTTTTGATGTGGACAACAGCCTTGTGGCAATAACATGTAACCAGTAATGTTTGATGAAAATATACCTATCAGTTGACATTTTCTTTGGGTTAGAACTTAGTTTAAAAGCATTTGCATTCTGCTGCCAGTTACTTAATCCTTAATTCTTACCAAAACAGTGTGATCAAAACAGTGTGTTTTTCCCATTGTTTTAACAATGAGATACTATTTCATAATGGAATTGCTGTTGTTTTAAGGGCCTGATCATACTGGAACTATTTATTTTATATGGTAACTTTCCAGATATATTTCCAGTAGATGTACCCTCTAGTACTCTGTATATTCCATTATGCTCACCTGTGTAACATTTTTCTGCACAGCAGGCTCAGATCCATTGCAATAATTCTTCCACTCAATGCCATTACAATAATTCTGTAGCCTATGTAAGGCAACTTCCACAGGCATTGTGAACCTAGGAAACTGATTTCAAGAGCTGCTAAAAATGTGTCTTTAAACAGATATATAATATATGATAGCAGATTGTTACTTCATTGAAGTAATATATTTAAACAAACATGAGACCTTGCTGCATTTTGACTTTTTTTTAAAAAAATAGTGCAGGTTGAGTGCTCAAATGCTGAAGTTAATAGCAGAAGAGAATAAAGCCACCAGGGACAAGTTTTTGTTTTTAAAGTTATTGCTCATTGCCAGTGATGACATAGATTAATTTCAAGTTAAATAAAATAACTTCATTTTTTATATTTCAGGAACAGCATCTGTGGCTGTTGCTGGTCTCCTTGCTGCTCTCCGCATCACTGACAACAAACTGTCAGATCACACAATACTATTCCAGGGAGCAGGAGAGGTATAACATTGAAATACATCTATCGTCCAGTTATTTTCCTTCCTTTTCTTATTTTGTGTGTGTGTGAAGATGCATATGGCTTACCAAGACTGAAAGCATCTGATATAGCAACTTTTCTGAAGCTAAGTAGGTCTAAGTCTGGGCAGTGCCTTGATGGGGCACTGCCTGGGAGCCCTGTTTGCCACCTTGAGATCTAGGGAGGCAAGATGAACATAGAACACTATTTAGTCAGTTTATTTCCTTGTTACAGATGAACTGCTCCACCCCTCATTATATTTCAGGCTGTGGACTTAAAGGTCTCATGGTGATTTATTCGTCTAAATGAAGATCAATGGGGTATAGTAATTGGCAGTACAACACTTTCTTTATAGAGATTGGAAACAATGACAAACCTTGTTACACTCATGGCACACTATCTGCTCAGACCCCAAGTGCACTGCTCATATGCTGAGGATTTTGTTCTATTATGGCCCTTTTGAACTCTGTTCCTCCTCTCCCCACCTATCTGTGCACATAGGAACAAGCAGTAGACAGGATATTAGTAGGAATGGGAGGTCTGTGCATGCCTCTCCTATTGCCATCCAGCTTTCCCTTGAAAGTTATAGCTTGTATGCATAGGGTTTATAAATCTACATGTAGGTGTTGCAAATGGATCATCCCTGTGGTATCTTTTTCACTCTGTCATTGGAGCTAAATTGCTTTGCTGTTGCTCCAACTATAAGAACTATATATTTGTTGCTGCTGCTGCTTTTTTATGAAAGTTAATAGTGCCCATGTCAGGACATTGATGGATTCAGTGGTTGCTTTGAAAGTCAAATCCTGTCATTTTCAATGCAATCCTGGATATTCGGTAGGCAACTGTCCCTGTACCTGTTTAGAAACAGACTTGTTAGACCCTTCTTCATATTAGCATCATCTGAAGAATTTTGTTCTGCTTTCCCTTTCCCTTGAGGGTTACAAGTATAGGAGAGGTGAAGCTAGATGACTCTCTTCCTTTGAACCAAACTATTAAATGTATATACATAGATGGCACTTTTATCAGTGAATAGACAGAGACCTTTTATGGCTCGATAGAGTTCTCGAAGTTTGTTTATGTCTACTTCATTGTACTCTTTAATGTTGTATTCATCCCTTGGATTTTTTTGGGTGGGGAACCTGCTATTTGCATTTCACTTCATCTGTTTAGGATTTCAGGGAAGGAGGTCTATTGGGAGCCATGACACAGTTGCTCTAGCTAGAGTATATATTTGAAGAAACGTGTTTCTTGCACAATCACTTTCTAGTGTGTCTCTGAGAGATGCTTTATACTCAGGACACAGGCTCACAAAGATTGCAATTAGTTATCACAAATCTAAGCAAATCTGGAGCATTTCATTACTCTATGACTTTTTTTTGTATTATTAGTGATTTGCAGTGAAACATTTCATATTCCTTTGAAAGGACTATCAGTAGCTGCAGGCAAGCAAGTCGTTTTGATTGAATCTTGCGTGGTGGTGTTGGGGACATTTTATCTGGGTCCAAAGGAGCCTGGTCTAGCCTGGCTTGCAAGTTCTTCCATGAACTGGTACATGAAGTGTTCCATGTCTATTTTGTAACAGTTGGAGTTGAAACGTATTAAGCTCTACAGAAATAACAGCAGAACTTTGTGCCAAAGGGCTCAAAATGTGGCCATACAAACAAGAACAACAAACCTTTGAAATCACCACTTGTAGATGTTTCAAGGTAGTATAAGAAATAGGCAAAGAAGGCCTGTCAGAAGTGATATACTGTTAAATTTTGGCTTTTCAAAGAAGTCCTCATCAAGCTGAAGTAGAAACACATAGCGTAATTAACCTAAAATCAGTTTAATTTCTAAGGTGAGGTCATAGCTACACAAAATGAAGGTGATAAACCCAGGTTCCCTACAGAATATACATTTAACAAGGATCTGCAGCCGATTTTTGTATATTGTTTTTAATTGTTTTAATCCTATATAAACTGCCCAGAGAGCGTCGGCTATGGGGCAGTATACAAATGTAATAAATAAATAAATAAATACTGACTCATTTACTTTCTCATAAGCATGCTTGTTGCATTCACATTTTTAGATATATGTCCCCCTCAAATTAAAATAATACCTCCAAACCATAAGACATATTGAAGCTCCACCATGTTCTGTCATTGCAAGTGTTTAAGGAGGCCTGAAAACATATTATTTTACTTTGATATGACTACTGTCGTTCCTGCTATTGCTATTGTTGTTGTTGCTGGTTTTATGGCTGGCTTTTATTGGTTTGATTGGTATTTTATTGTGTTTGTGTCTTTATCGCTTTTAATATTTTAAGTGTTTTTATGTATTTTATTGTTGTAAGCCACCTTGCGAGGGCTTCTGCCCTGAAAAGCCAGCCAAGAAATTTTAAAATAAAAAATATTGGTCCTCATTGTACTAAGGATGGTTTCATTTACTGTGTTAATTTCTCCTAGGTTCTGGGTAGAGAAACCAGTATTGATTGATTTGATTTGATTTGATTCATATCTCATCTTTCTACCAAGAAAATGGCACTGAAGATGGCTAATGACACTCAACGGCTCAGTTCAGACAGCACGTTAGGCAATGGTGGTTTTAGAATTCCACCATGGAGTTTTTCACCACTGCTGGGAAATGTGTTGTCTGGTGGAAAAACAACACACAATGGTGGAATTGTTTTTGGAAAACACTCCACGCAGAATATCCACGTGTGCAGAGGAGAGTTCCTGCACAACTGGTGTGTTGTGTGGTGGGCTCTGCGGAGTTTTCCAATGCGTTGAGTTGACTTTAAGGAGGGAGAGCCACCGGGGTTGTTTTTTTGCAGCAATGGCTGATGGGAAACCATCAGGAAGACCAGGGGAGAAGAGAGGGCGGAGGAACAGTCAATCAAATGTCGCAATGGACTTTACTCAACTCCACGGTAGCACACAGTCACGCAATAGTGGAGTTAGAACATGTTGTGTGGAGAGTTTTCACACTAATGTGTTGTCTGAACTGAGCCACTCTGATCCTGATACAATCAGATTCTGTTTTGCAATGAAACCAAATCTTTTTTCCAATTAGCATATAATGTTAAGCAAAAAATAGCATCTATTAAAATAAATTGGCGGTCCCAAACCTTTCTAAAACATTATCCCTATATTTGGAAAGTGGGTTGTGCTCTGGATAGTTGAAAGGGTATTGGAGCATAATATTATAGAATCCAATTTAGAGAATATATTATTCAAGAATTTAAGGTAAGTGCTCTGGTGAATAATTTGCAAAATCCATATTTCCTAAAACTGCATTATATATCTAGAAATAAGTAGTGTACGCTTCTGGGGGAAAAGGTGAGACTGGGTAGTATTGATTTATCACTCTTGTCTTTCAAGCTCAGTAGTGCAAGGCATCATGGAAGAGTGGGAAAAACTTAATCAAATAAGCTGACCATAGCAATTAGAGAATCTACTAGTACTATGTTAGGTTGTCTTATGCTCCTCTCCTTTGCCCCTCTCTTTGATCTCCCTGTGACATATTGAGGCTGGGATGAGAGAAAAAGGCACTGCAGTGATATGATGGAATATTGCTTGTGCAATGCGCAAACACTGCCAAATATGTGTGGTGGTGTTGTACCACAATAGTTCTTTTCAATACTGCATTATGAAAAATCTATAATAATTACACCTGTATATTCCTGCAAAATCATCTTGTTATTGTGGCTAATGGGCACCGAAAGGATAAACTATATAGTTTGGGTTGTATTCTTTAATGTCATGTACTAATTCTTCTTTCTTCCTTCTCTTGTTAAGGCAGCTCTGGGGATAGCTAATCTAATTATTATGGCTATGGAAAAGGAAGGGACACCTAAAGAGGAAGCCATCAAAAAGATATGGATGGTTGATTCCAAAGGGTTAATTGTAAAGGTAATACAGGTTTTTCCTTATTCTATAAATATACGTTTAAAGTAATCTACTTACTCTGTGCACTTTTGGTTGAAGCAAAATGTATTGACTGCCATCTAGATATGCTTAGGTCTCTTTTTCCTTATGCTCCATTGGGTCAGTGTGGTCTGGAAATATAATTATCCCCATAATGTCCTTTGATGGTCTTCTTGGACAAATTCACTCCTAGTGCTTTTGGCATGATCTGGACTTTTTTTAGAAGGTCATCAAAAATGAAGACTAAGGGAGGTGTTTGACTTTCTGTTTTATCTTCCATAAAGATGTCATTTAATGTCAGTGTGTTAAGCACTGTAAATCACCTTGTGTTTACAGTGAACATAAAGTTATTTATAAAACGAGCAAAGAAATGCTGATATAAAAGAGAATTTCCTGCTGATATTTTCCTTTATGTGTGCCAGACTTCTACATAAAGTTCAGCTGTTGCCTCAAATAACTCTATTGCATAGCGACACAAAGGAGACCATGTCCTACGTGCTGTGGTTTGCTGTGATATCAGTTACAAATTCAAAACTGTTAAGAGTCTTCATCAGTCTTTCTTACCTCATTTCTTCCATATGTTCAGGACTAAGGGATGAACTAGTCACTTAGTTAAATCCGCAGTGTGCAGCTGATCCTCACTGGGTTTTTTTAACCATGACATAAGCATACAGGGCCCAATCAAGATTGGGACCACCACACACGTGTAGGGGAGATTTAAACCTTTTGGACCACCATGATTGTTAGGGGAGACTTAAACCTTTCCATCCAAACAGCTTGACTTTCAACAGATATCAGGGTGATTGAAGTTCTTTTTTTGAAAAACAAGAGGCAGGCAAATGTTGTCCCCAACTTCAAAAACGGGAAAGGAAAAAGGCAATGCTACGTAAGGAACTTATCCTATTCTTACTGGTGGCAACCTGATTGATCTTTGCAAGATATTGCAAAGTTAGAACAGAGATTTCTGTGGAAACCTGGAGCAGAATCCACGGTGCCCTTGCTGAGTGTCTTACACCCTGCCAGTTCCATTGTGCAAGCAGCCTGCATCACTTGCGCAGTGGCAATTTAGTGCTTCCGAGGCAACCTGAAATGAGGTAAAGCACTCGTTTCTGGAAGGAAGCAGGTTGGTGGAGCTTGCATAAGGGAGCTCTGCTGAACTGCCTTCTTCCAGAAATGAGTGCTTCTGCTCACTTTAGGACTTCTCCTAGGAAGAGCTAAATTTACCTTGCATAAGTAGGGGTTCCACTTGCACAATGGAATTGGTGGGACCTACCACTTGCAGAAGGGAATCGGTGGGGCAGAAAGGAATCGGCAGGGGCATAAGTGGCCTGTTGGATTTTGCCCCTGGTGCCAAAAGGTTTGGCACATTGCCATAGCAGAGATGCTAACCCACCAGCTCAGACTATATAAAGAACAAACGAGTCCAGATGCATTTTTTAATGGTTTGGCATCCCTTTATTTATTTCACAAGTAAGTCAGAGAACAGGTGTACACCTACAGGTTACACACAGATCTGAAAAAAAATGATTTTACAGAATAATTCCCAGTGACGCTTTTTATACACTGATAGTGCTGTGCATCTGTTGTTGGGTTTTTGCTGTTTACTGTTTTTGAAATCGGTAATGGAGGAATGAGAAATATAGTGTTACACAAGATGTAAAATATCTTCTGTACATTTAAACAAATTATAATAAAGTTGGGGGGGGGGAGGACAGAAAAAGAGATGATCCAGGCAACTACCCGCTAGTCAGTTTGACACTGATAACCTGGAAAGAATCTAAACCAAACCATTAAGCAGTCAATTAGTGCGCATTTAGGAAAGATCACAAAGAGCACAGGTTTCTTTGCATGAAGGTATTTAGAAAATGGTGAAAATTAGCAATGTTGTGAAGATAGAAGAAGTGGATTGAACCTGAAAGACAAAGATACTGGGGATATACATGGTTAGAATACTTTAGCAGTTATAATTTAAAATATTTTGTATTGAAATAAATAGGTAATGTATACATAGATGGTGGGAGGTATTCTGCTGCGTCTTATACAATTTTTTTAAAATTATTATTTCTTTAGACTTAAAATTCCAGTGACACCTACTGGAGTATTTAAAAATAGCAATGATATTAGCCTAATCACTTTGCACAAATTGGTCTAGAGAGGGTGTGAATTTTCCATTCTGTCCACAAAGAAAACCAGGCTCAAGTACAGCAGCACAGTTCTGTGGTAGCAATCTGAAAAAAATGCTTAAAACCCGTATAAGTAAATTGACATCATCTTAAAATCCAATAATTCACTCTCTAAAGAAAACTTTAGATGAGAAGAGGAGGATAAATGATAGCTATCTCCCTATAAATCAAGGGTGATTCAAGAGAAGCTGACATACTGTAGCATATAGCAACATATTTATTGCAGCCACGTGACAGACCTACACAACGTCTTGTGGTCTCCCTGGAGCCATTTACTGTTGCTGATAATATATTGCTTTCCATTATATAAATACCAAGACTTGTGGTTACTGACCAGGGGAGAAAAAGAACAAACGCAATGAGGTAATTTTCACCACAGCACAAATCTGGGACAATTTCTGTGTGTGTGTACTTATAACAGTTTGTTTAAACTGACAAATGTAAGTGTGTTAGGAGGACTTTTTTTAAAATGCCTGGTTCTTTGAATTTCATTGTGTAGTTGCACATGGCCATGCATATAACGCATTACATACTTGTGCTGAATGGAGAAAAATTAAGTTTATCTGCCCACACATACCCTTTCCCACAAAACTTCAAAATAAAAGTATGCAAAGAATTTGAATTGTGTTCCCTTCAATTGTACGCACCTTTGCATATTTCTTGGACACTGTGATTATTTCTTCAGTTTTGATCATGGTGGCTCTTCAGGGCCGTTTCTGTGGCTTTGTCCCCTTCAGAATTCAGAAATGAGCGCTCACTGACAATAGATGTTTGCTAGGGTGAATATGGAGAGCCAAAACTTATGGAGGCAGGAAAGTCATGCTCTTTCCACAGTGTCATTTGTGGTTGTTTGTGCTTTGCAGTACAGGGCATAACTGGCATTTCTTGCGTGCTGAATGCCAGTTCTCTCCGCCCACTCAACTAGAGCCACTGCTGAAGCAGATTCCGTTTCCCACAGGCCTGAGGTGGTGCATGTAACCCCTGTGAGTCAGAGCCCTCCTCAATCATCCAAAGGAACTTGGCTGGTTTCCAATCTCTGGGGAAGAATGCAAAGAAATAGCCAAGCTAGGATGAGAACAGAGAAAATTTTGTTTTCTGAGAAGGTATAGTGAGCAGGGAGATGGGCTTTGTTGAGGTGGAAAAGTCCAATGTGTTTGGTAGCTCAATACATATCGGGGGTGCTTCTTACCAATAAAAGGTATGATTAGATTTCTGTGTCTTGTGTTTGAGTATGTATTTTTTTTCAGACTTCCTTTTTATAGAAGGGAAATCTTTGCAGTATTACATGCCTCTCTGAATTCCATACTATTTTCTTTATTTAGTGGTTTTGAAAGGAACAAAGAAGTCTCTTGTGAGTGATGTGTGGAATTAATGGGGAGGTGCAAACACCTTTCTGGTTCTTGAAAATCAGGAGGTCAAGTGCCAATCTGCCTTAATTTACTAATCAGTGGAATACAAATGGCAGTTTCTATTGGGAACAAAGAAGGATACCCATTCATAACTAGGGATGTGTATTGTATTGTTAAAATGTCCGATAATGATACAATAAGGTCATTATCGGACATCCGATTAACGATGATACAATAGAAAAACCTCTGATAAATATCCGATCTGAAAATTTTCAGCCCGATTATATCGGATTTTTCCGGATTACTGGACAGCCATATAAATAAACCTATAACTTCTGTATTTTCAAAGTTAGAGGCTTGAAACTTGATCACAGTGCTTATAGGGTATGCCTAAGTACGTGTATGAAATTTGAGATCGATTCCTCCAACCCTCAATTTTATATGAATTTATTAAAGATCGTTTAAGTTCTGACAGGTCAGAATGACAGCTCGCCACGTACATTCAATTCAGACCTGTCAAAAAGTTGCAGGATCTTTAAAAAAATCATATAAAATACAGGGGTGGAGGGATTGATCTAAAATTTGGCACATATGTGTAGCAACATGTGCTAGACATATGTATGAAATTTGAGATTGATCCCTCCAACTCTTGATTTTATATGAATTTATTAAAGATTGTGCAACTTTATTGAGAGCTGGTTGACCAGGCCTCTGTGCTGTCATCTTGTTGTCTGCTTTTTCCCCATAGGCTTGCATTGGGGGAAACGCATGCATAACTTTTTTATTTGAAATGATAAATTACATGAAACTTGGGGAGCCAGGACTAGCAAGATCCAATCTGCAATGTCCAAAAAGTTTCATGTCTCTATCTTTTCAAATTAAAAAGTTATAGGGGGTCCTCCAAAAGTCCCACCCCCCGCTGTAACTTCTTCATTTTTAAAGATAAAAACTTGAAACTTGTGGGACATTGAAAATGGGATCTGGCTGGTCATTTGGGGAAAAAAATCAGAGCAATTGCTCAAACCCTCAATTTTCTATGAATTTTTTAAAGATCGTGCTCCTTCTGAAAGATGAGGCCTGGTCAACCAGCTCTCAGAACGAGCACGATCTTTAAAAAATTCATAGAAAATTGAAGGTTTGAGCAATTGCTCTGATTGTTTTTCACAAATGACCAGCCAGATCCCATTTTCAATGTCCCACAAGTTTCAAGTTTTTATCTTTAACAGGGGGTGGGGCTTTTGGGGGAACCCCTATAACTTTTTAATTTGAAAAGATAGAGACATGAAACTTTTTGGACATTTGAGATTGGATCTTGCTAGTCCTGGCTCCTCAAGTTTCATGTAATTATCATTTCAAATAAAAAAGTTATGCACGCGTTTTTCCAATGCAAGCCTATGGGAAAAAAAGCAGACGACAAGATGACAGCACGGAGGCCCGGTCAACCAGCTGTGTCAATAAAGTTGCACGATCTTTAATAAGAACAGAAGAACAAAAGACTCCTCCCCAAAACATCTCTGCGTACAAGTCTATCATGAATTTGTAGGGGCATGTCTCACTCAAAAATAGTGATTATTTTTCCAGAGGATGGCAGAAGTGCTTAGTAAAATGTCTTTGTCTGTAATTGGAGGAAGTCTGATGCACTTCCAGAGAATGGCTGCCATATGCTTGGCACGCAGCAGATATGATCAAGTTAACTGACTTTGGTAAGATGAGAAAAGATGTGTTTTTGAATAAAAACGAGTCCTTTCATTGGGATAGAGAGCACAGACTGAAGTCTATATTTTTAATCAGTTAACTCCTTTCTTTTACTTAGGGTCGTGCTTCACTAACACTGGAGAAACAACGGTTTGCCCATCAACATGATGATATGACAAATCTAGAAGACATTGTTAACAAAATAAGGCCAACAGCTCTTATAGGTAACATCTATGTCAATCTGTCTATGTCTGTATTTCTGGGGTTTTTTAATGTCTGTATTTCTATCTACCTGGCTATCTAACCATCTGTCCAAGTTTTGCTATTTCATTTTACTAATTGATGTATACACTGTGAATATGTGTGCACTGTATAAAAATAGGTTGTGTGAGTAACTGAGAAAAATAGGCTGTTTGAGTATCTCCGATGTCTCTAAACTGATTCACAAAAAAAACTCAGGAAGCTATGTTAGCAGTGATAAAATGGCTTTGTCCTGTTCGCAATGCTTGACACTAGGTGAAGTTGTAGGGAGTTTTGAATTGTGGTCTAAGCGATAGAAGAGTAGTAATGTACATGATAACAGAAGTCATGAATTTGGGTACACTTAGCTATATTTCTTAAGCAACCCCTTGGGTTATCTCTGTCCTCCCAGTTTGATGACTAGGCATAATATAATTAGGATAAGTTCTAACTTTATCAAATTGGCACATTTACATGGACTTTGTTTTATAGTTCTGCAATGAACATAATATAGAAGAGATTATTCTGTACCATTTGCTGTGTAACAGCCTTCCCAAAGTGGTTCTTACAAATGTTGTTGGACTACCTCCAGCCACAGGCCATGTAGGTTGATGATGGTGGGAGTTGCAGTCCCAACACATCTGGAGGGCACCATGTTGGAGAAAAATGCTGTATAACAATTCCGTATGAAATTTGGAAAGAACATTTTTTTAGATACCATATTTATCAGTATGTGCTGGGTGAGCAAGAAAAACTGACCAAATTTTATATTGTTTTTCCTGTTTGGATGATTAATTCTTTAAAACCTCCTCGCATAGCTGGGATCACTAAGTTGTCTGATTTTTCCCAAGGTTTTCATTAAACTCAAGCCTCAACAAATGCCATATATGGAGACTTGCTAGACACTGCTCAGGAAGAGGACTTATTATTGTTGGATCAAGAACAGAAATGATTATTTTAATAAGACAATAAAAGTAGTCATAAAACAAAGATGAAATTATGTCCTCTAATTTATTTTACTATCCGGCTGGAAACATTTGTCATTCTTACTGTTAACTGTATAAAAGCATATAAGCAGTAAAAACTTAAGAGCTAGTGAGACCATACCTATTGTTTAGACCAATTCACCTTTAAAAGAGTTAGGAGCCCGCCTTTGAATTGCACATTCCTGGAGAGGTCTAAGAGGTCTGAGTAAAAAAAACAAAAATAAAGGAAGATTACACGTTCAAACTAATGGTGATTTGGCTGGGTCTTCAGCTCTTTAGGGTTTAAGCATCTGCTCATAAGACTTTACATCTTAATTTAATTTGTGACAAAATTTATGTCAACCATTTCAGATCCTGAAGTTTTTAATTCTAGACATAGTCCACTAGAAACTTCTCCTGCATAATTTTCATTGAAATTAAAGGGAATTGTACGGTTATGCATTTCAGTGCAGCTTATGCAGGAGAAGTACTGATAGATCGTGCCCTTTGTCTATGGCTAAGCCATTGAAACCAAAATTCCTATTTTCTGTGACAAAAGTGGAAATTATAAGAAGGTTGTTATGGCAAATATGTATGCAACTGTGAGAATTTATTTATTTATTTATTTATTTACAGTATTTATATACTGCTCCCTATTCAGAATTTTGGAGTTGTAGACAAATAAAATTAGAATAAAAACAGTATAAAAACACACAAAAAGTACATTTAAAAAAAATAAAGTTCAAAATAAATCACAGCTGGTCATTAAGGAAATGCTTCCTGGAACAACAACATTTTCACGAGGCACTGGAATACAAAGTTGGCGCCTGCCTGACCTCCAGAGGCAGGGAAATTCCATAGGATGGGGGCAACCATACTGAAGGCTCTTCCCCTGGTGGACTCCAAAGATAGGTCTATGTGGAACCACAAGGAGCATGCTGACCTTAATTTACTTTTAGGGCTGACCTTTATTTAAAATAAATTCACTTCTTTATGTTAATCTGGTATAAATAGTTTGACATAAAATGGTTTTGAAAGGGCCTTGGACACCACAACTGCACACATATTGTCATTGCAGTTGCTTGAAATACTGATACAAAGTTTCTGCAAGTCTGTGGCAAGCCTATGTTGTGAAATTGTACTGGTGTGGTTGTTGGTCTTTCGTTTTTAAGCACTTGCTGGCAAAGGAATGAGTGCTGGCAAAGGAAATTAAAAGACTGAATGGGCTCTTAAGCCTTCTGAGATTTCTGTACAGTATTAGGAGATGACAGAATCTAATATTCTTTACAACAAAAATTCCAAAGCATTTTTTCTACGTTTAGTATGTCAGGAATGTCCCAGAATACTTCCTTTGCAACACAAGAAACAGTGTATACTTTTTTTAAGTGTCCGTTGTGATAGCTTCCATACTTTTAAGGGGGGGAATTTTATTAGTGTATTATATGAAACATCTTAATGAAAATGAGAAATTCAAAGAATATGATTACGATTTATAAAAACCTACCTTTCATTAGCAGACATATGACAATTCTTCTAGGATATTGGGCAATTAAGAGTTATTTCCTAATAGCTGACATGCCACTTCCTGTTTTATATTATCGCAATGGAATTGCAAGTTAGAGCTACCGTGAAGATGTTGCCAAAAATGGCAGCCTGCTGTCAAGGCTACCCTTTCTCTGTACCTACACTTATCCCATGTTGTTCGTTTCCCCATCTCGATTCCCCATCATTAGGTGACACAAGTGTGAAATGCACATGATGAATGGGGGGTATTTTTAGGCTACCAGTAATCTGTAAACTGTAGTCCTGCCCTCTGTACCTTACTATTTTAACTAATCCAGAGGTAACATTCAAGTGCTTTCAGGCCTGTGGGCCAAATCTGATCCTCCAGGAATCCCTAGATGGTCACATACCCTTCCCCAACCACAAATTGTTTAGTGGCTTCCTGGCTTTTGAGTTGTTTTTCCCATTCTGAAATGTTGAAGTGCCTCTGCCAATGTTTTCTGGTCCCTGTGCATCACACATACACTCTTCGAACTGTGCAGAACCTCGTTATGGGAAACTTCTATAGTAGGGTGACCAGATAAAATCCAGGTCAGGGCTCATGTAACTTTAACAGTTGTAGAGAAAAGGGAATTTCAGCCAGTGTCATTTGTATGCAATTAGTTCCTGGTGATATTCCCTCTTCATCACAACTGTTAAAGTTGCAGGGGCCCTGCCTTCTTTTGTATATGGTCACTCTAGTATAGTGCCTGCACCTTTAACTGTTGTGATGAAGAGGGAATTTCACCAGGAACTAAATGCATACACTGGCTGAAATTCCCTTTTCTCTACAACTGTTAAAGTTACATGAGCCCTGACCTGGATTTTATCTGGTCAGCCTATTCTATAGCTGAGGTAATTTTGGCAGGAACACTCCCCAACGTCCCACCATGCATATCCCAACAGGTTTCCACCTATTCCCTCAGTTCTTCATTAGCTGCCATCGCGAAGGGACAGCCTCATGGAAGGACTTCTCTGAGGTTTTTGCTAGTGCTGAGATGTTTATTCTATCTTCTCCTCTGCTAGCATTTCTTCTTGCTTTGTATTAGGTTTAATTTCTGTTTTTTTTCTGTTATGCATTTTCCTGGTGATCTCTTCAGAGCTTTAAGCTAAAATATGCTGATAGTTTTTGTATTTTAGCCTTGCCTCTTCTGCCTTTGGACCTGCCCTTTTCCTTTGTCTCCACCCACCACTGGGATGCGGCCCCCGAGAACTTCTCCAAAATTGAATTTGGCCCATGGGCTGAAAGTGTTCCCCACCCTTGAACTAATCAGATAGTAGCAGTAGACTGTTACCATCATTCTTTCATCGTTTATTTTAAGAAGAAAAAAGAATGAAAAAACAAACTGTAGCAGAGCAGCTGCAGAAAAAATAATGTTGATGTTATTTTGCAGAACATCCTTTAGAGCTGTGGGAAAGGTAGATTCCACCACAATCTGTTGTGTTTCTGTTTTGCTTAGGAGTTGCTGCCATTGGTGGTGCATTTACAAAAAAGATTATCAAGGATATGGCTTCCTTCAACCAGCGGCCAATTATTTTTGCCCTCAGTAATCCAACCAGCAAAGCCGAATGCTCTGCTGAGGACTGCTACCATCTCACTAATGTAAGAAAATAAAGTTAATTTAAACTTACTTGCTTATCTTTATACTTAACTAGGTAGAATAATTTAATTGTTGATTTATATATATTTAAGAAATAACTCTTCTAAGCCCTCATGGTTTGCAGATCAAATTTCAAAACTAAGTCTTAATTTGTGTGCCTCCAACAATACCTGTCAAATGTAGTCACTGTAGATTAATATGTGACCTCCAGAGGATCATATTACTTGGCAGCAACTGATATTTTTAGGCTGAAAAATGCTTTGCAATCAAAAGAGAATTTAGATAGCATCTAAATTTTGGCCTAAGGCAGCTTAGGCCAAAATGGGATTCAAACCTGAGTCTCTTAAATCTAATGGAGCACATTACCTTTCTAACAACCCAAGAAGGAATATATAATGGCTGTCAATAGAAGATACAAAATGACATGCAATAGAATAAGACATACAAAATGGCTGTCAGTAGAAGGGAGCTTTTGTGCTTTTCTCTGTGCATAGAGGGACTGTAAGATGGCTTGAAATATTTATTGAAATTATTGGGAGTATGTTGGAGATGTGTGTGGAAGAGACAGACTGAAGAAAGACAAGGCACTTAAAATAGTGGTGTGCTTTGGCAGCAGGAATTCAAGAGGGCACCAGAAACAATAGTGAGAGCAAATGAGTAGTAAGATCCAGGATGCTGGACATATGAGACTGATTTGGAGATTATGGAAGCCACAGTGGATAGCCGATATGCCTTTGGTGTTGCAGTATCCAGTATTTTGGTATAAGCTTTCATGGACACTATTCAACAGATGATGGACGGTGTTCATGACAACCTATGATAAAATAAATGTGTTAGTCTTTATGGGACCATAAGCATATACATTGTTATATATGAAAATGGGAGAATAAGTAGTAAACAAGCCATCTAGTTAATTTTTCTTTTATCTGGTCCATCAATTTGGAGCAGGCAGTAGGAATAAAGTTATATATAATCAAAATACTGAATATTGGTGCATAGGAAGTAGACTATTTACTTTCTCTGTTGGCTCATATTTTCCTTCTGAATTTCTCCAGTGATTCAGGATAGTGTTATAATTCTAAAAATGGAAACAAAAATTTAGCATGTCCTATATGCCCACTGAAAAGTCCACATTAGAGTGCAATGCAGGAATGAAACAGGAATGCAAATATTTTAAAAGTATGGTTATAATGGGCAGTTCCATCTGGTGACCAGAGCTACAGAAATACCTAATCATCCATCAAGATATATAAAGCAGGCTATTACAATTCTACATGACACCAAGTTAAAACCATTTTGTTTTGAATAACTAGACTGTGTTGGTATTGGTGTTACATGCACATTTGCAATTCTCTAAATTAAACAAAGATCCTTCTATTTAAATTCAAATGTAAGCATTAAGGTTGCAATTCTGTACCCACTTACCTGGGAGTAAGTCCAACTGAACTTAGTGGAACTAACATCTAAGTAGATATGTTAAAGATTATACTGTAAAATCAATTCAAGTTAAGTGTGATGAGTTAGGACTTAAGTTCCAACATAGACACTTTCATTCATATTGAACCAATTGTTTATTTGTTGCATTTGGATCTCAGCAGATAGCAAGTTAGTCAAGGTGGTTCTTCTGGATTTGTATATCTTTTTTCATACCAGTTTTTATTCTAGCAGATACAAATTGTGGTCATGAACAATATTGGAGATTTACAGTGACACCACTGCAAACTAGACTAGCCAGACAGACAGTGTTCCTGCATCTTTACTTGTTCTGTAGATGAAAGAATGCCCCTTCCTAGGAAAAAAGATAATTCTTTTTTTATATGCAGTTAACAGAAGACTCAGCCACAGTTTTGGTTTTAATGTTGTGAATTTGCATTTACAGGTGGCTGAAGCTAGTTTTGGAAGTATAAATTCAAATCCATCCAAAACTTTAAAATAAAATAAAAATTACATGAAATGGACATGATTCCATTCCAGCAAGATAGCAGATACAAACAGAATTTTGATAAAGTTATGGAAATAGATCTACTGGGTTTGTATTGATTTGGAGCGTGCCTTGATACTAAGAATGTACTAGAGAGAGATGTAACAGTATGTATTAATGCTACTAAAAATCTTATTATGTTGCTTTTCATCTATTTTCCAGAGTATATAGTTAATGTATTTATTGAAAGACTGCTTACTAGATGTAGATGCATGGTGTGTTTGTAACCAATCACTTTTTCAGAACTATGTTTGTCTGTTTTAGGGACAAGGCATTTTTGCAAGTGGAAGTCCTTTTGATCCAGTCACCCTTCCAGATGGACGCATGTTTTTTCCTGGTCAGGGTAACAATGCCTATGTATTTCCAGGAGTTGCCCTTGGTGTTGTTTCATGTGGAATAAGACATATTAGTGAAGAAATTTTCCTCACCACTGCAGAGGTACTAACTGTTCCTTGTATACCTAAATGGGTATCATCTCTACATGTATCTTTATATAGATGTGCCCCGCAACAAACATAGACCTTCCTTTGTATTTACTTGGCTAGCTGGAAAGCATTGCTAACAGGCAATAGTGATGGCTCAGCTATTCTTGCATAATGCCCCAGATTAGGGTAGTTAGTGATTGTGTGGACAGTTTTGAAATGCTTTTTTTGCGATCTTTCCCCAAATCTGGGGATGTGTGTTTACTTTTATATGAAGCAGTGGGGAGGGCGTGGTGTGTGTGTGTCAAGTGGGGGACAACTCCAAAGTTCAGGTGCACTTATAAAAGGGAGGAAATCTGTCAGGTAAAGGAGTAATTTCCCCCGTGGGGTGGGGGGGAAAGATTTAAAGTTATCCACTTATCTGATGCTTTCATGGGTGCACTAGAACTTTGAGGTGGTTCCCCAATTGGCATCCCATTCCCTGCCAACCCTCCATGTTCCTTCTCGTAAAAGTAGATGCACATCCCTGTTTAATCCTAAAGATTGCTCTCCCCACCTTGATTTTGACAGCTGTCAAAACCGCCGTGACTTGAGTGATCTTTACAGGGAAGGGCAAAGGCGATACAGGCTATTCTTGCCTGCATCCTTTTATGCTTGCCAAGTGCAGGAGGGGCAAGCTGGGATCCTTCGGTTTCCCACTGTTGTGCATGTGTACATCTGTGAAAAACAGAAGAAATGTCTTTTTCTTTTAAAAATTTGCACACGTTCCCCAGACATGTGGAAGTGCAAAAATGATATCTCTCTCTCCCCAACCATGACCAACATCATGATCAGAGCTGGGAAGGGGGAGCTCTGCTGCCATATCTCCTGGGATGCCGGGTGGGGAGACGAGGGGGCAAGCAAAAATCCATTAGTCTACTGCCAGTCCCTGCAATGTAACAGTATATGTTCCACACTTGGGATCATGGCATAGTAGTTGGAAGAATTGATATATCCAGTCTTAAATCTCAAAATCAACTCAGGATAGTATAAAGGAGTTTACCAAAGCCAATATTTAAGATGAGCAAGCTTTCAGTTTTGTTCTTTTATTGTTCATGGGTTCATTCTGCCCTATTTTCTATTCCTCCTGGATTCCAGTTTAACTGGAAGAATTTCTAAATTCAGTTGCAGAACTGGAGCATGCCCAATTTGCCCGGCCTGCCATGTTAATTATTTCATTGATAAAATGCCTCAAAATATGTTCTTAATGTATTCATACATGTGATTGCTTTTTGTAGTGTTTTATTAATACACACATGCAGATTAGTTATGTGGGTTTTTTTTTTTTTTTTGGTGAGATACAAATTAACCAAAACCTGTCGCAAACTATGCATGGACAGTACTCTGTATTTAGGAATTCATTAAAAAATAAAGTTAGCTTAGGATTCTATTGTCATTGTTTCTACTTTGAAAACAAGTTCAGCTAATTTGGAACTCCAAAATTCAGAGAGAAATTAAGATTAAGAGAATTTGGGAAGCATCCCCAGTAACCTGGCAGGATCTACTTCAACACAGAAACTTAACAAATCCCTCTGGCCAATTTGAAGGTACTACAGCCAATATATTGTAATAAACTCAGGTGCCAGGCTTGTCTTTTTATGGACATATTTTAACTTTTCCGGGAATTCTGTTTAGAACCTTAGTACAATGAAATTGATAAATTCTGTGAAATGGTTACAGTGGCCCAGTGCATACACAACAACAATCTAGGTCTTTTTATAACCAGAGTTGTCATTAACAAGCTGGCATGGTAGTTCATGCAGCTCTGTTTCTCCCTCTGCAGGAGAAGCCAAGGAAGAGTGATTAAGCCAAGCTGACTAGCATGCTGGCTCATTCACAACAACCCAGGGTTTTAAAACAAACAAACAAACAAACAAACAAACAAACAGGGTTATCATTGCATGCAAGCATTCAGTGTCAGATAATGGGACAAGAATTCACCAGTAATTCGATTAAGCAAATCAGTGTTTAAAACTAAACAGATTCTTCTCCCATTAGAAGGACTGAATGAGCATAAGGGGCACATACCTATGGTTAATAGTAATCTGATTTAGCACACATCTAGTCATTGAAATGCTGCTTTCCTGACAGAAGTAAGTATTATATAGAGGACTCCCCTATTATAGGGAGAGTGTATTATAAGAAGCTGGTTAGAGAAGAGATGGCAGCAGTGAGGGATAGCTACTGTCAGATGTTTGCCTGTTCATAATTCAACCTTAATTAAATTAATTTTATTTTACAAAAGCTTATACTTAAAAAAAATATATGCTCTAAACTGCCAGTGTAGAAGCACATTCACCTTTTTCAAATAGAGCCTGAAATGGTCATTCGTCTGGACTGGCTATTGATTTCAGTGAACTACTAAAAAAAGCATTTATAAAATAATGTAAAAATATTCCAGCAGCAGTAAATCCCAAAACCTCTAATCTTAACTCTACCAGTCTGTCTTCTCTTACATTGTGTTGAAGGAAGAAAAGTAACCTCTCATTTTAGATAGTGAAATCATGAAGCACAATGAATTTCATCTAAAGGGGAGTAATTGTTTCCAGCGAGTTCTTCTTCGTGGTCTCTGTGCATCACTCATATGGGCTCGCGCCGACGCCGAGCCTGGCCGGGAAACTTCTATAGCTAGCTTAGAATTTTTGGTGGGAACCCCTCCCCCCACCATCCTACTGCGCATGCTCGGGGTTCCCACCTACCTCAGTTCTTCTTCGACCGCTGCGCTGATCGCCTTGTGGGAGACGTCTTCTCTTATCGTTCGTATTAAATCTGTGGAAAAACATTGTAAAGTTTAGTTAGCTTAGATAGTTTCTAGTTGTTAATTGACTTAGTTGTTGTTAGTTTAAAAATAATAATAAAAATAATAATAATTAGTTTAGTTAGACCTTTTCTAGCTTATGGTGCAGTCCGCGCTATTTAAGCATTGCTCGAAATGCCGAGCTAAATTAACTCTCACCGATGGACATTCTCTTTGCCTTATTTGCCTCGGTGAAACGCATATAGTTGATTCGTGCTCGCATTGCATGAGCTTTTCTCGCCAGACCCGCCGCAACCGAGCCGACCTGTTGCGCAGTATCCTTTGGAGCAAGGCCCTCTCGGCAGTCGACAGACCGCAGCCAGCCATCATGGAGTCCTCGCCATCTGTCTCTGGGGAGCGTAGGCCTGTGCCAGTAAACCGCTCAAACCCAGCATCCCCTAGCTCACCCTCTTTACGGGTAACAGCTCAGGAGTCTGGCCAGCCTAGCCAGTCGACTTCGCAACAATCCACTTCGGTCTTAACTCACAAGAAGCAAAAGAGTAAGACCCGGGACAAATCGGCAAAATTGTTAAAATCGACAAGCAAGCCGCAAAAACCGTTGGTACCGACCTCGATACCGACCACGAAGTCGACAGCATCGGTTCTGCCGTCGAGCCCATCTGCTCCGTTACCGGCGACAGAAACCACCTCTTCGATACCGACGCCATCGGTACCACGCAAACGGCGAGAGCCGCCCATGTCGAGAGACATCGCCTCATCGATACCATCGACGCCGATGCCGCATGAGCACCAGAGACCGCCTGCCACGCTCTCAATTTCTCCAATATCGGCGATGTCGGTACTGCAGGAACGACCAAGAGCGTCAGCAACCGCGACCAGGGCTTCCTCGCTGCCCCCTGTACCTTCGATGCCGTCTCCGGTACCGGTGGACTGTTCTTCGGAGATAGACGTGATGGACACGATCCCTGTTGAACAGCAGACTTGCTCGTACCACACCGTCCGGCCTCGCTGTTTTTGCATACCTCCAGGTGCAGCACTGTCCGTTCCAGGTCCCGCTCGAGATCCCACTCACGAAACTGGGACACTTACTCCAATCGTTCCTACCGGGGTGCCCAGCCTCTTCAGTACCGAGAACGATACCGTTTCGATCCCTACACCGGACGACGACTCCCCAGCGAACCAAGAGTAGCGCCACCTACTCAACCACAGGACCTTGCCGCGGAGGACTCTAATTGACATCGAAGACCTGCGTCGACAGCCATTCCACCATCGATACCGCAGCAAGATGGAGATCCCACCTCTTTGGTTGAGGACTACGTCTCGGATACCTCTTTGGTACTGTCGCCGGCTCCATCGGTTCCGTCACCATCAGACGGTGTCGGGACTGTTGACAGGGCCTCTCCCTCGATGGAGCTCGGGAGTTTCTCTGATCAAATGATGCGCATGGCACAATCGCTCGGGATCGAGCATCAACAGCCCCAAGAGTCAGTGGACGATCGAATCTTCGACGTCATGTACACTGAACCATCTCCTCAACTGACGTTACCTATGGTACCAACTCTATTAAAGACTGTCCAGCAATCTTGGACAAACCCGGCCACTATGGGCCCAACTTCTAAAAGACTGGATGCCTTGTATAAGGTAAAGGAAGCAGACGCTCCTTTTCTGTTCCTCCACCCAAAGCTGAACTCCATTGTGGTGGAGGCGTCTCAGGGAAAGTCTATGTGTAGTCATTCTGCCCCGACAGACAAGGAGGGTCGAAAACTCGACGCCTTTGGTCGCCGGATCTATTCGTCCGCTGCACTGGGCATTAAAGTTGCCAATTACCAGGCCATGATGGCCCGGTACCAGCTTTTCCTTTGGGAAAAAATCTCGGATGACCAGCGAGATCTCGCTCGTGTTTTTCAGGCGGAAGCGGTCAGATTCTCCAAACAGGAGTTGACTACTTCGCACCACCAAACTGATTGCGTGGCCAAGGCTATGGTCGGCGCAATAGCTTTGCACCGCCATGCTTGGTTGAGGTCTGCCACTCTGCAACAAGCGACTAAGTCAAGGTTTGAAGATCTCCCATTTGATGGGGAGGGTCTTTTTAATTCCACGACCGATACCACTATGGATACCATCCATAAAGCCAAGATAACGGCACAGAAGATGGGTTTTTCTAGTCAGCAGCAACCATCATACGGCCCCCGTAAATGGTATCGACCGGTCCCGTATCAACCCAGACAGCAGCAGGACCGTACTCAGCGATATCAACCCACGCAATCTACATCTGCATACCAACCCAGAAAACCTCCTTCGCGTTTCAACAAATCACGTGGCAGGCAGGAGGCAAGTTCAAAGCGTCATCTTTGACTTTTTCCCTCCAATATTAAGACCAGCGTCATGCTCCAACAGGCTATGAACCTTTCTTCCAATTTGGGACAATATTACAACGGACCGTTGGGTACTCAACATCATTGCCAACGGTTACCACATAGAGTTTCAAGTCCCCCCTCCTCTTGGCACCGTGAAGATCACGCCATCCTCAGACACATTGTTCCAGGAAACATCAGCCCTTCTAGAAAAAGGCATAATCACAACTATCCCAATCTCCCAACTAAAGACGGGATTCTATTCGCGCTACTTCACGGTACCAAAAAAGGACAGGGGCCTTCGCCCTATTATGGATCTCAGACATCTCAACAAATTCATCAAACCAAAGAAGTTACGCATGGTGACCCTAGCGGTTATCCTACTTATGCTAAAGAAGCACAGATGGTTCACCCTGATCGATCTCAAGGACACTTATTTTCACATAGCCATCCATCCTTCGCACCGAAAGTACCTCTGCTTTGTCGTCAATTGACAGATCTACCAATTCTCAGTACTCCCGTTTGGTCTAAAGACCGCACCACGAGTCTTCACAAAATGCATGTCAGCAGTCTGCGCCCACCTACATTCCAAGAACATCGAATTGTACCCTTACTGGACGATTGGTTAATCGTCTCCTCGTCCGAACGCCAGGCAATCCAAGATGTCCACACGGTCTCGTCGCTCCTCTTGAATCTTGGTCTGCAAATAAACATAGAAAAATCCATCTTTCAACCCACGCAGACAATTCAGTTCATAGGCGTACTTCTCGACTCAATAAGAGGCCGCGCGTTTCTCCCCCTCGAAAGAAGGAGCATGATACAGGACCAGGCCGAGCGACTGCAATTTACCCGACATGCGTCAGCCCATACAATCCTATGCCTACTAGGCCTCATGGCTGCGACAGTATTTGTAGTGCGTTGGGCTCGTCTTCACATGCGCTCCCTGCAACAGTTTCTCCTAAAACACTTCTCCCCGGATCAGAACCCTTGCAGGATAATACTTACCGTACCAGACACCGTCCGTCCCTCTCTCAAATGGTGGACCAATCCACGCAATCTGTCGCAAGGGATGCCTTTTCAGAGTCCGGGACCAACCCGCATAGTAACATCAGATGCGTCCTTAGAAGGCTGGGGAGCACACCTCGGCAACCTAAGCATTCAAGAAAGGTGGTCACGTTCGGAGAGACTCCTTCACATAAACATGCTAGAACTCCTTGCAGTGAAGAGAGCTCTCCATGCCTTTCAACGGCTGTCACACAGCCACCATGTTCATTTACACCTGTACTAAAATCAGTAAAATATCCAGACTCTATCCACTGGTTTTGACTGGGCGAGATGGGCAATGAACTTGGTTAATTTTATTTTCCTTGCTAAAACCTTGCCCTGTAATTTCAGTTGGATGTGGTAGTCTTCATTCTGTTTCCTAAACTGCCAGGTCTATTTTAAAAGCAGTGCCTCTTAAATTCTAGAACGGGTTCATTTGGTTTGGTGAAGTGATTTATGTGTAATTTATAAAATGCTTTGGAAACTTCCTAAATGAAAGGTGGGGCATGCACTGGACTGCGAAGCATCTCAAATATCAAACTTCAGAGGAAGTCAGCAAAAACTGGTTTCCTTCACAGACAATTTTAGCAGCAAAAAAAAAAAGTACTAGAAAAATGAGCAATACTTTGATACAACCTCTTAACACAGTTGTTTTCTGTTTTCTGACTACATTAAGTGCAGATTTTGCCATCTAGGTTATTAGCTAAGTGTGCTGTCTCATTAAGACTGCAATCCTATACAAACTTATCTAAGAATAAGTCCTATTAAATTCAATGGGGATTACTTCGAGTAGACATTGCACTGTGAGTGTATCTGACTCCAAATCTGATTCAGTGATACTACAACCATAAGAGCCCTTGTGACTGGTCTCAATCAAGTTGTAGAAATTGAGTGGCAACGAGAGAACAGCACATTCACATCTTGAATGGGTTGGACGAGTTATGTCTGAACTGTGAAGAAGGAAGCATGCTACTTCTTCTCATAAAAATTAACTATGGAATTAATTATCACTTTTTAAAAAAAGGGTTTTGATAAATCATAGAAGATAGTTCTGTCAATGGATATTAGACAAACAGCCTTCCCCAACATGCTGCCCTCCAGATGTTTTAGACTTCAGTTTCAGTTATCCCTAACCATTGGCTATGCTGGCTGGTGATGATGGGAGTTGTAGTCTAAAATATCTAGAGGGAACCATGGTAGGGAAGGTGTGGGAACTTTCTGCAGATGGAACTGGGTTACCAGAGTTGATGGCGCCCCTGTGCTGGCAGGAGGGCACCTCTGCCAAATCTTACCTTCCCTCCCCAGCCAGCACGTCTGTGGGTTAGGGATGCTCTGCCCATCTGGATCTAACCCGTGGAAAAATATGTAGAGAAACCTGAGATAAAGTTACCTGCATCCACACATAACCTCTAACATAGCTGTAATCAGAGGAATGCTAAGTTGTCAAAAAAATAACTTCTAGCGATGGCTTGCTAAAAGAGTCTGTAGACCTATGTGAACTGAGGTAGGGAAAAGTTTGAACCTGGTATCTAGGGCTCATGTTTGTAACAGTGAGTCTCTTAGTTTATCACCATTCTGGTTAAAGCTGATTAAAAACAACAACAGTTTAGCCATTGTAAGAACAGCAAGTCTTGTTTTCAGGTGTTCTTAGTTTCATGCCAAGTAGAATTCAGCTTTGATTTTGGGATGATAAATCTAGGACCCTGTAATCTATAATGCCAGTAATTGTTGGCAATTTCACTATGATGATAAGCAGCATTCTTCTAACCCCGACCAAACAGAACTAAAAAGTCATAGAATTATGAGCTAATGAATTATTCTTGCAACTGTACATGCTACTGTTAAGTCACTCCAGAGCTATTCCTATTAATGAGAGAAAAACATATTGCAAAAAAACCAAGGTGCTCATTCTTCGATGGTTTCCATGAAAAGCTGGTCAATAGTTTCTCTTCATAGTGAAAACAACACCTTAACAAATGAACATGTTTATTTGCTCCGGAGCTGCACACTAAGAAGAGGAATATTTGGTCCCTTTTAATATTTACGTTCATCTTCTTTGAAATGTGGGCCTCATTTTCATGGGAGCTTGCTTCTGCTGCCCTGATGCTAAACACATTTATATCGGAATAAGCACCATTTGGTTGTAGAAAAGGGTTGTATATATTTAAAATGAAAATAATAAAATGTACATGCCTGGTTGGCTGCCTTCAACTATAACATGTCTTTAACATTTTTAAAAGGGATACTGTTAGCCCCAGTTGGACTCAGTAGGCCTATACTTTCCCAGATGCTGATATTTGCCATGACCTCCACAGAGGCCCCTGGACTTTGGCCCTGATTTGCACTACTAGGCAAAACTGCTCTGAAAGCGACTAGGGGAAGAGTTTCAGAATGAAAGGGAGAGGGAAAGTCAGTAATTCAGGTTACCAACAGCATTAAACTTCTTGTCTGTGTAGCTTTTTTGCTCTTGCCTTTAAGCTTCTTTTCAATATGCTGATTATATTGTAAGAAAGATGAGGAAAATATTCAGCTCTTCTCATTATTCACCTCTTTCACTGGGTAGACAGAACCCTTATTTTGAATTTTAATTATACTGCAAGTGATGCCTAAGCAGAACTTAATTAAAACTCATTACAAGTCACATTGAAGTATGATTGCTTTCTCATCAACATTCAAATGTAACTGCTTCCTGCCCTGTAAGGACTCATGTTTCTTGTGGAAAAGAAATAGCTACTAATTGCCACTGCAAAATAAAGTGACAGGATTACACCTTCTTTTCTTAACTACTTTAGCTCCCCCTTGTGGATTCTAAATTACAACAATACATAAATTATGATAAAAATGACTGCAAATAGGTCATTCAATTCTTTCCTGCTTTAAAAAAATACTTTTTTTGTATGTTAAACATAAAAAGATATAATCTCATAGTGCTAGATAATATTTCACCTGAGTAAAATGTCTACTGATGTGTGGGCAGTGATAGACTAGGACTTGAGGAAGAAAATACCTCAAAAGTAGAGATCAGTAAGAACAAATAAATTAACAGTGAATGGAAATCAGGGTTACACAAACTATTGGGTAGATACATTCTATGAGAGTAAAACTACCCTTTTGTAACTCACAGCGCTTATCCTCTCAGCTTGTGATGATGGTTTCATGCAGCTATTCTCTTGCCACTCAGTGCTTGGCATCTCTCAAATGTGTCACCAGTACTTGCTCCAAAGACAAAGTGGCTCTTCCTGTGCAACCATCAGCTTACTCCCCAAAGACCTTGGGAATCATTTAGACATGGGATAGCAGTAAAATAGGTGGGAACCTATCCCTTTTATAGCTTCATTTAAGAGGAAGAGTCAAGCACTCCAGTGGACACTGCTGTCAAGGAGATACCAAAGTCTCTGTGTGCATCCCAGGTCCATTCTCTTCTTCATATGCTATATAATATAAAGTTATTTTTAAGAATATAAAGCAGAGCTTTGCTAATGCAGGCAAAGCTCCTTGCTTTCAGGCTGATGAGCATGATTTTGTTTGGCTTTTCCTATGGTACATTCTATTACTATAGTATTCTGTTACTGAAGCAGGACTTGACAAGTTCAGAAATGTATTTATGTGTACCTGATTGTTTAAAAGAAAAAAGCTAGCTTCAGATTTGAGTGGGCCCTTGACCAAGTACCCTTTGGCAAGCCTCCTCTTCATTTGGTGGACCTTGGTAGATTTACCTGATGATGGCATCAAGCAGCAGCAACCATACTTTGAACAATGATGCATGTCTGGATCTAGCTGCCATTTAGATTTCCCATAATGCCCTGGTGCAACACCACATTAGGGACATTGTGAGATGTGGGCTGAAAAAAAAATGAAGGGGAGACAGGGCAGACATGAGCAATGAGTCGTGCTGGAACTGACACCCTCCCTGGCTACGTTGTCATAGAAAAATAGTCATATAAATCTACCCTTCATAGTCTTACTATGGCAGTGGTTTTTCAAGTAAACCTTTATTATAACATGAGAGCCTAGAAATAAATGTCTTGTGTTTTGTTCCTAGGTTATATGTCAACAGGTTTCAAAGAAGCATTTAGAACAGGGTCGTTTGTATCCACCTTTATCTTCAATTCGAGATGTCTCCCTGAGAATTGCTGTAAAAGTAAGTTCAGCCTGTAATTCCTGATTAAGAATAGGCTTAATATATGTTTTGAAAAGGCTTTTAATGTGTTGCTGGCATTTTTTTGGTTCATTTTTGCTAGCAAAACTTTGAAAGTTGCATCACACAATGGCAGCATAATAGACTTCGTAATAGATTAATAGAAGAATGGTACGATGAAGAATGGTTTCTTCATCCTGCATGGTGCCATCTGCTGGTCACTTCCATGAAATTAGTGTGTTGTGCTTCCCTCCTTCTCTTTAACACTTTTGAAAAGAGTTTTACCTAACAAGGTTTATTTCCCCAAGACACACTTATTTATTACTTTTATATCCTCCACGGGTCTCAAGGTGGCAGTTCTAGTCCTCTCTCCACACTCCACTTTTATCCTCAAAAGAACCCTATGAAGTAGGTTAGGTTGAGGGTGGCCCACAGTTTCATGGCATGTACATTTTCCCTCTCCAGGAAAATAACAGCTGAAAAGGAAAATTTCATTGGCAAAATGGCAATGGAGGAAAGGATTAATCTTCCCCTCCCAGCACTATTGTCCCAACCCAAATTGGCTAAAATGTAGACAAGAGATCCAGTCATAGATATCTGACTTCTCATCTAGTTTGGCCACCTTTTCTGTCTCATTTCTTTTTTATCTCCCATGAGCCTGCCAATTCTTACTTTTATTGCTGAGTGGGACATAGATAATCTTGCACAAAGATCAGCCCTTGCTGTCAGTAAGCTTAAAATCATGAATTGATTCTCTCAAGCTTATGTGGTAATTGATTCCAACTAGATGCAGAAAGAGTTGTTATATTCCATCTCTCTTGTTGGTAATATGTATATTTTATTGATGTTAAATGCAGACTTCTCATTTTGAAATCTAGTATTATTTGTGTTGTAAAATTTATCAACAGTTCTAAAGAGCTTCCACTTTGTTTAATTATATCAAATATATATGCATATAAGTGTGTGTGTGTGTGTGTGTGTGTGTGTGTGAGAGAGAGAGAGAGAGAGAGAGAGAGAAGCAATAGCCACTACAATTAAGGGGAATGATTATCAATCTAATTTATGGTCTCCTGATTTTTATCCAAATCAAAATACTTAACTGGTACTGCTTCTCCACCAAATAAAGCAAGAAGATACACATAAGGAACAGTAATATGTGACTTCATCCCCTCTGCACATGTAACTCAGAAATATTTTCAAAAGCATCTAGAAATATGTTTGAAAAATTGTACATTTATAGCAACGTATTCTTACAAGTGAGAGAAGGAATGGTTATCATGTGTAATGAAGTTTGCAGAAGGTAGGTTGTGTTCAAGAAAACTAATGAATACATAGCAAAATTTCCACATCAGTATTTCTGATCCAGGGTATTTGAGCTGTATCAAGGGTAAGCACTGTCCTTCTCCATAAATTTAGTACTTGGGCTAATTTATTTTGAAAGCAAAACTCAAAGCAGAATGGGAATTTAGGATCACATCTGCAGTGTTTTACCACAAATGGCTGCATGACAGGATAGAAGATTTTTCTAAGGCAGCTCATACATTTTTCTAAGGCAGCTCATGAAGGCTGCAATCCCAGGGAGGATGTTCCAGGGACCTAAGGATACTGCAGACCTCCCTTACCACAGGTATTCTGCCAGAGGCTTCTTGTTGTGGCGGCAGAAACTTCTGCTGCCATTGCTCCTTTGCCATGGTGCTCTGATGGTGGTGCTGGGGAGAAGAGGGCATATCTGCGTGGATCAGAGAAGGCCTTGGATTTGCAGGATCCAAAGCCTTCCCATTTCCCCAACACCTCCCCCCTCCTCCAACAAGTGTGGAAAAAGTACTCCCTGCCTGGCGCTGGCATACATTAGTGTCAATGGGAGGGAAAATGTAGAAAAGGCAGGTGAAAGTTAAAAATAAACCACCTGTAAGTTTTCTTCTTTTCTGTCCTGACTGGCACAAGCTGATAGTGCTTAGGAAATGGTGGTTCCCTCCCCCATCTGCATAGGATTATTCTGCCCATGTGTTTAGTAATTTTATCTAGGTTCAGAGACATTGGATACTTTCACACCCAGCTGCAGGGTGGAAAGGTTTCTCCCAGCTCGTTTTAACAATGTACTTCCTATAAAGAAAAAAGTCCTGTACTTTACACGTTAGTTATCTTCATGTGGTAGTGACTATGAGCTATGGTCCTAGGCATACTTATTTAGAAGTTCAAATGACATCAGTGGAACATCCAAGTAAATATGGTCAGGGTTGTGCTATAAGGGCCACTTCACACATTGTATTTTCAAGTGCACATCTTCACACTGCTTGAAGGAGGCAGTGGTAAGACTACTTGAAAGAGGCAGTGGTAAGACCCACACTGAAAAAGCCCTCCTTGACTCCCACTGAATTGGATAATTACAGGCCAGTCTCCAATATTCCATTTTTGGGCAAGGTATCGGAGCGTGTGGTGGCCTCCCAACTTCAGGAATTCCTGGATGAGATGGATTATCTAGATCCATTTCAATCTGGCTTCAGACCTGTTTATGGAACAGAAACAGCTTTGGTCGCCTTGGTGGATGACCTATGCTGGGAACTGGACAGGGGGAATGTGTCCCTGTTGGTTCTGCTGGATCTCTCAGCTGCATTCGATACCATCGTCCTTCTTGGCTGCCTTGCCAGGATTGGTCTTGGAGGCACGGTTTTACAGTGGCTCCATTCCTTCCTGTAGGGGCGAACCCAGAAGGTGATGCTGGGGAACTCCTGTTCGACTCCTTGGCCTTTCGCCTGTGGAGTCCCTCAGGGCTCCGTTTTGTCCCCCATGCTATTTAACATATACATGAAACCGTTGGGAGAGGTTGTCCGGAGTTTTGGGATGCAGGGCCACCAGTACGCTGATGACACCCAACTCTACTTCTCCTTTCCATCCAATTCCAAGGAAGCTGTTTCGGTGCTAAACTGGTGTCTGTCAGCAGTAATAGAATGGATGAGGGCAAAAAAATTGAAGCTTAATTCAGACAAGACAGAGGTGCTCCTGGTCAGTCGAAAGGCAGATCAGGGAATAGGGATTCAGCTTATGCTGGATGGGATTACACTCCCCCTGAAGACACAGGTTCGCATCTTGGGTGTACTCCTGGATTCAGCCCTGAGCCTGGATGCCCAGGTTTCGGCGGTGGCCAGGAGTTCATTTGCACAGTTAAAGCTTGTGCAGCAGCTGCGCCCGTTCCTTGAGATGTCGGACCTGGCCATGGTGACACATGCCTTAGTTACATCCTGTTTGGATTACTGTAACCTGCTCTACGGGGGGCTGCCTTTGAAGAGTGTTCGGAAACTTCAACTGGTTCAAAGAGCTGCGGCCAGATTGTTGACCGGGGCTGGTTACAGGGAGCATACAACTCCCCTGTTAAAACAGCTCCACTGGCTTCCGGTTTGTTTCTGGGCACAATTCAAATTGCTGGTTATCACCAATGAAGCCCTATATGGCTTGGGTCCAGTTTATCTGAAAGACCGTATTCTCCCATATGAGCCTGACTGTGCTTTGAGATCTTCTGGGGAGGCCCTTCTCTCAGTCCCACCAACATCCCAGGCACGCCTGATGGGTATGCGAGAGAGGGCCTTCTCCGTGGGTGCTCCAAGGCTCTGGAACTCCCTTCCTAAGAAAGCCAGACTTGCTCCCTCTGTGCTGCACTTCCAGAGGCAGGCAAAAACTGTTTTATTCCAGCAGGCTTTTTGAAATACTCTGGACCTATGTTAATGTATGGTTTTGTTTTGGTTTTAAAATTTGTTAATGTTTTAAAATTTTTATTTTTAAATTTTTTTTACTGTAGGTTTAATTCTATTTTAACTTTTGTAAACTTATATTTATATCTTTTAATTGTACATGTTTTAACTTTGTAAACCCCAGCCCTGGGAAAAAGGCGGGATATAAATAAATATCATCATTATCATCATCATCTAAGACAGGGATGGGGAACTATGTTCAATCTGGGTTCAGGACCCCCCCCCCCCCCCCACACACACACACAATAGGCCAAATGATGTTAGGGGCCCAATCGTGTCCTCAGCTGAAGCTCTTCTGGGTCTGTTCTCAGAAAGTGCTTTCAAGAAAAGCTAGCAGAGAGCATACCTATCTTTGCTTTTTGGGGAGGCAGAGGGCCAGGCCTCCTTGAGACTGCAAGAGCCAGCCAAAATTGGCCTGTGGGCCAGAAGTTAACCATCCTTGATCTAAGAGTTTAAGGCTGCAATTCTGTGCACACTTCCTTGGGAATAAATCACATTGAATGCAATTGTGTTTATGTCAGATAACATGTTTAGGATTACACAGTAAGGTAATTTAGCTTGCAATCCTAGGCTCATTTTCTTGGGAGTATGCCCTGTTGAACAAAGTAGGAGTTACTTCCGAGTAGGAATGCTTGGGGAATTCTATCATGAATTCTGCTACAAACTGACTAGAACTGCATCTTCTAGACTAATGTACGGAATTGAACTTAGTTATCTACCAGTTTTTATATTTCCTGAATGTTCTAGTATAGTTTTCGCCTCAAAACAAAAAGTATCCATATACTTTACTTTTGTATATTGAAAGAAAATACACTTAGAAATTAGTACTGATGATTTTTTTCATATTTAAATACATTTTAATGCACGTTTAAATAAAAAGCAGGTCAATACAGAAACCGGATGCAACAGACTTATAGTGAATAAATATGAAAATGACAAGGATCAATCTATCCTCACTTCCAAGTAAGATGCATAAGATTTTGTTTAGTCTAAATATCATGTCCCGAGACCAACACCAATAGTAATGCCATATTAAGTCATTGAAATGTACTGACATCAGAACAACAATAGAAGTATGAATTGATTCTAACATCCAAGTCCCAGATAGTTTCATAACTAAATCTTAATGTATTACTTCATATAAACATAAAATTATTTCAAACCTTCAGTACTGAGCAGTGAAACTGGTATGAATGATTGTGATTGCTACAAACTGATAGCAGAAGTTGTTCAAAATATGTATTCGGTGATCTTCTCCAGAAAACTGGCCACATATTTTATCTTTTCTTGACCAGTTCATAGCTTTGCTGGTATCAGTTTGATGAGGATCTGATACCCGATGTTAAACTTTGAACTTTCATCATTATATACCATGCTTCCTCTTGGGTTGATGCAAAATTTTAACAATGGGGGACTTGTCTTTTTCTCTCAGATTGCAGAGGAAGCGTACAACAACACCACAGCCACTTTGTATCCTGAGCCAGAAGACAAGGAAGCATTCATCCGCTCCCAGATTTATAGCACTGACTATGAAAGCTTTCTGACAGACTCTTACACCTGGCCCAAAGAAGCCATGAAAATACAGACTGGAAACTTTTAACAGGAACAATATTGCAACAATACTGGAAGAACTCAGATATTTGCTAGTTTTGTTAAATCATAGCTCAGCTTTGTAAGAACTCAGGATATATTTGTCTTCCTTTTTAATAGCACTGAATACTTTTGAAAACTATGAAATTTTGGTTATAAATGTTTTAGTTCTTCCATTTTAAGCGAACTAATTAAGCTAAAAGAGTACACATGCTATAAAATAAAAACAAGTAATTTCGATACAGATTTTAAAAATATATTTCTTTGACATCTGTATGAAGCTACAGTTCTGTTTTGCCATTAGGTTCAAAAGAACCAGATGGCAATATCAACAACATGATAATTTAAGATGTGATTCAGCTGTTTGTTTTAATATTTAGCTATAGGAGCATGCATAGAAATAGCATGATAAAAAGTGAAATGCTTCTAATCAAAAGTGTTCTAATGTCAGAACAAATGCTCCTGGTCAAGGAAAAGTTGTTTGGGTTCTAAAATCATCTAAAAACTCAACTATCAGAGAGGCAAGCTAAGCTGGTAAACCAATGAAAGGGAGATACAGCAGAGTGGGGAAGGGTCTTGGATGCTCTGTAATATTTACCTAGACCTTGGTTCACCACAAATCAACAATATTTTCTGAAAAAAATAGAAAATAGTGTTCTTCTCTTAGAAACACTCACGTTGGTAGAACAGGGATGTATCTCTCTCTTTCTTCTCCAAACTTACCATTTAATTCAAAAACATAGAAGAGCCTGCTGGAGAAGTCCTTGTCATTCAGCATCCTGTATGCAACAGTGACCAGCCAGGGAAACCCACAGCCCCCCCCCCCCCATTATTTGTCTCCAAGCCACTAGTATTCAGACATATACAGCCTCTGAATACAAATCTTTCATGTTAGCTAACAGTAGTAGATAAGGCTTGTCCTCCATGAATTTGGTTCCTTTAAATTTGGTTTCCTTTAAAAGTCATCTAAATAGAAGCCACTACCATATGCTGTAATAGCAAATTCCGTAAATTAATCCTTCACCGTGTGAGGTAGTACTTTCTTTCCATTGCTTCTACACACGGAGTTGCCATTTTCACTATGCTACCACCGCATTCCATTATCTCTTTGCTGAAGAGCCACAGTAAGTTCATATCTCATTAGTATATGTGTGAAATTAGAGTCTGCGGGGCAGGGAGGGGGGCAGTTTGCATTCATTTACATTTCATTTCCCATTTTGTTAAATATTCACCAAGTTTGTAGAAGTTCTTTTAAAGCTCCACTTGAATTTTCACAACCCTGAATAATTTGGTGTAAATGTAGCAATCTTGCTGCTCTCCCCAGACTCCAAATTGTTTACAAATAGTAGTTCTTGTTTCAGTGCAGATCTGTGGGGGACGCAACTACTTTTTTACCTCTAGTGTGAAAACTTTGCATCTATTCCTGCTCTTTGTTTCCAACAACCAAACCATAAGACTCCTATGTATACTTGAGAGCATTTGTGTGGGACTTGAGTCAACATACAGTGTCTACCGGACCTCTTCTATCTACATATACTTGTTGACATTCTCAAATAATGTACTTTTCAGTAGTCATTATAGCCAGCAAGAGTATCTGTAGCACACATTTAATATACATCACTAATGTTTGCACTTGTGAAATACTATAAATTATTTGCTACTCATTTCTATAACCTTTATATCAGGTTTTAAAAACACAATCTTGAGCAAAATTCAATAAGATAAAAAAACATATAGTTTTGTATTTCTTCAAATTCAATCAAACATGGCTTTTTGCCAGAAAGTTACTTAAACATCTTACTAACATACATAAGCTCTACATTAAACTTCAGTGAATAGAGTCTTTTGATGACAGACAAGCGAGTAGCCATCTGCTTAGCAGGTCATGTATATCTTGCTGCTTATAAATATGTGGTATATGGGCCCCAACAGTTGTCAATACTGTTATAAACCATTTTAAAGCAGTAGTATAGATCCTGCCCAAGTCTAGCTTGACTCGCACAGACCAGTTACATGCTAGTCCTTAATTGCTCAGTATTATAAATTTCTTTATACACACGAGCAGCTGCTGTGGTTTTCCTGCCGGCCTGCGGGACTTACTTGAGACATCTGTGCATGCCTGCAAGCCGCCCAGCCTCCTTTCTGGTCTACTGTAATTTGACTTCCCCCCCCCAGACCTACAGGACTTACCTGAGGCCTCAGGCTGGTTTGGCAATGATGTTTCAATGCCAGCTGTATCAGCTGTGTTTATATTTCCTGTTGCTTAGCAACACAAGGTTCTTCTCATATCTCCTGCTGCTTAGCAACAAAAAGTTCTTTGAAATTGTGTCACGAATTGCCTTAAATAGAGATGGTTGTACAGATTTCAGAACCCAGAGGAGACTGTACAGTTGGTCAGTGATGCTCACCTAAAGCCTGGTTTTTAAGCTTTTTGTCTTAAGAGAACACTTTCCCCATTGACTTGCATGCTTGTGAATGATTCTGAGGCATATCATATGTGCTCAGTTCAAGCAGGAACTGTCCAGTCCTATTTGGCCTAATGTCTTACATGATGAACTGAGTCGGGACCCTAGGATATTATTAATTTATTATTTATTTACACCTGAAATTCCTAACCCTACATGTTCCTGGAAATTGGTACTGATAAATTGGTTAGAATCCATCCTTATTCAAAGCTTCTTTCTCAGTCATGGCTTGTTTCCTTTCTGTATCCATCTAATTAACCAAGACCATTTTTCTCCAGTATTAGATTTTTTTTTCTTGTTTGTTAAGTAAAAGTTTGCTTTGGACCTGGGTGCTGGTGGATGGCACTGTGAAAGGAAACTGGAAAGGGAATCCAAGGAGGTTAGGAAGGGAGCAGTGCGGGGCAAGGAGAGCTGGGTTTCCCTCTGGCTGCAATCCAACTGCAAGGCAAACGGTAGGTACATGAAAACAGCCAATCAGAGAATGGAATGTAACATTGTGCCACATGATGCATAGCATGATGCCATATTACAATTTCCAAACACTTCATTGACGCACATGCACAACAATTCATATATACAACATCTTTTTAAAAATGCAGACCTTTCATTCGATATTGGACCAATGACTTCGTAACTTGACCAGCAAGTTCTTCTTTCTGTTAGAGTAGATTTGCCCATCAGTACTCTCAACATGAAGATAGTGCCCATCTCTCTGCTTCTCTTTAAAATCTGATCCTGGTGTTTCATTCTCAATCCTCAGCCACTTGGCACAGTCTCACATCACACTAAGCCACCTGGGAAGAAGCCACGGTGGATGGGTGGCTTGTCTGTTACTCCCGACAGACGATTACCTGCTCAGTGGCTTCCTGCGGCTTGTTTCTCCTTCAGTCCTCTAGCCCGCTGTCAGCACATATCCCAGGTCGCTTTATGGCAGAAAGTCTTGTTTCCTTGTTCCTTAACCTCAGGACCATTTCAGCAATTGGTCTGCTGGAGTTGTTGGCTGATGAGAAAAACTCCCCCCCCCCCCCCGCTCTATATCAGATCAAGAAAAGGAAATAATTTTCTTAGCCCTTTTAAATGTGCTCTTGTGCAAGAGCAAAAGCTCATCTGCTATTTGGCCAACCTACCCTTACCCCTCTTTTGTCAATGTCTTCTGCTTCAGCGATTTCCTGATACTGAACTAAGAACTCCCGGAGGAAGGTGCTTGCGAGATTTTTCTCCCACCATGAAATTTGGGCAAATTCCCTCCTTGAATTTTACTTAATTTTTATGTTCCCTCTCTTTGATTTCCACTATGAATTTTGTGTAGCTTTTATGTTCCCTCTTACTGCTCCCGTACATCTCCCGTACATCTGACATCTAGCAATAGAGAGAGCTGGCTGGCAAGAGCAGGGAAAATCCCTGCTGCTCCTCATGATCTGTCCGCCATTCTCCCTCATCCCTTCTCAGCCTCAGGATGGATTTTCTTTTTTCTAGGAATCATGAAGAAAAGGACACTAGAGAATGTCCCAAATGCATTCACAATTTTTCTTCATTCCTCTGCGAGTATGCAAGAGCGAATGACTGCTACTAGGAGAGAAGCAGAATTTTATCCTGAAACTTTCAAGACACACTAGCAAGGGAAGTGCTGCGATGGAGGACATTGACAAAGGGTGAATGGAGTCAAGAAAAGGCACTTCATTTTACTGCCTTAGAATGAGATTTGGGTTAGGGCATATTTCCCCTCAATTCTACTGCTCTGCCATGAATTTTGCATAAGCTTTGCAATGCCTCATTGGGACACACTCTCACTGCTCTGTAACCTTCATGGAGGTATGATAGCAACAGAGCTTACTTTAGAGTAACATGAAGCAACCTTTTTTTTAAAGGTGTTCACTAGCAAGGGAAGTGTCCTTGATCCACTCTGATTGCCAGCTAATGAAGAAAACTCACTCTCCCCCTCCCCACGCCAGATTGCAAAAAGGAAATACGTTTCTGAGCCCTTAGGAACGCGGAGATGTGCTCATAAGCTTTGTTGTTGTTTTTTGGTTCAGTGTCTTCTCCTCTTGGATAAGACTGCAAAAGTGCCTGCCCCCTATATAGCCAAGCATAACCGTATCCCCCTCTGTCCTCCACTTCGGCGCTCCCCTTGCAAGCAAACACTTTTTTATTTTGTCAGCACGCATATTACTTATGCTCCACATAGATTTCTGGACACAACTCAAAGTTTTGATTTCTCTAGCCTTAAGAAGCTTGGGACCTCCTCAGTTTAAGGACTCTGCCTTTCCCTTGTGATTGTATCATCTGATCATACTATAACATCCAAAAGAGGTGCTCATGCATCTTTTAAAACAGAACCTTTTTACAATTTGGGGCTAAGATAATGAAAATCTTTGTTTTGAGGGCTTGTGTATTTGTGAAGCTACAGCTTGAATCTCTATCATCTTCAGTTAATGGTGCTTAAGACTCTTGAGAGCTTGGTTTAAGGGGAGCTGCCTGTCACTATTGAATTTAGGTGCACTATTGGTCTGACTCAATATAAATTGGTTTCCCATCAGACACAATTTGAGAGTTTTTGCTACAACTTCGATACACAATGATATATAAACTTTAATATACAAATTGTTCTACTAAGCAAAGATTCTGTGCATGCCCTTTTAAGTTACTTGCCACATTTACTATATCCATACCTCAGTTTTATTGTGGTAGATTAATGTTTAGTTTCTATTAGCAGACAGGAAATCTAAGAACATGACTTGCTTCTCAATTGTCAGAACATTTGCCTTCAATGCCAAACAAGATCTGAAATATATGTTCACTTTGATGTGCCTTCAGGAATTCTAGAAACTGGCCAAGGTCCATGTGATAGTCATTCCTCAGTCCATAATCACCATGGGCTTGAAACTGTAAATCTTCAAAAGTATGAAAGAGACGTAGGGAATCCCCATTTCCCTCAATCTCAACACTCTCAACATGTTTGCAGGAAATGTGTTTCCAGCTGGGATATCTAACAACATGCCAAAACTCTTCACAGTTTTCTTTGACACCCTCCACACAAATGATCCCAGGCTTCCCAGTTAGGCAGAAGCCAGTCAGATTTAATTTCTTTGCACAATCAAGTATCTTCTTCCTTAGTTCTTGTCTATATATGTGGTGGCTGTAAATCCACATCCGGTTAAATAATGTTTTAAGTACTTTTTTGTTTGGAACACTTTCACTGTGGACTTTGCTGTTTTGCAAATATGACATGCTGTTGTCTCGTAACCACTGCATAGCTGCCAATATGCAAAGTTCTCCCGACTCCAAAGATGTAATATAAGAAGTAATATCCTTGTTGAGCTGCAATTGTTGCTGCCTATCTAGAGCATCTGATCTTGCAAAGAGCTCTGGTGCCACATGGGGGTAGTCATGAGGCAAAGCTACCTGCAGATTTATTCTTACCTAAAAAGAGAGACAAATATAGCAATTCAATATTTCGTAGCTAGGTGATATACACCAAATGAATGAAGGGAACCCAATTCTAAATATATCACCTGAAACTATTAATTTCAGTGAAAGCTAGGGCCATTTCATAAGGTTAACTATGGCCTCCACGTAATCAGCTTGCACATCTACATTGTACTGTGTGAAGTACTAGTAGTTGCACAGGGTCCAAAACATACCTCACAACCGAGGATACCAGTATGTACAGTATACATATACAGTATCTCCTCCACATTACTTCACTTGCACACATACCTGTCAACAACCCTGACAAGACTGCATGAAGGCCATAGCTGACTTTGAATAGGTTCTTCATTCTATGTAGATTCCCCGATGTAGAAATCCACAAGAGTAGTGCTCATGGATGTCCTACTTTCCCTTGCTAGGGAGTTAAAGGGAATATCTATACCAAGTCCTTACAATAAAGATGAAACAAAATTCCAAATCTGGTAACATGCTATTGTATTTCTACATTTCAGAATTTTGGGGAAAACTGTCTACACAAGCTGAGCTGTTAGTTGGGGTGGGATTTTCCTCCTGTGCCCTTCCAGAATGGGCAAATAGCACCTTGTTTCTGTATATAGATCATCTTCACAGCTTCATGATCTGTTTGTTATGATCAAGAGCTAATAAGCAATGATAATTTTATTCTTATTCTGAATTTATTCTGCCTTTCTATATAAAATATAATCAAGATGGCTCACAAAACCATAACACAGAAAACAACCAGTAATTTTAAGTTAAAATACAATCTTGGATAAATACAGTACCATTTAAAATCAGCAGCAGTTGCCCATAAAAGCCAACTACAAAGAACAATATCCTCAAAATGCCTGTTGGAATGGCAGTGTTCACTGTCTTTCTTAAAGCAAGCTGTGATGGGGCCAGGAGCATATCTCTAGAGAGGCTGCTCTAGGTTCTGAATGCCACAATTAAAAAGGCCCCTTTCTCATAGCAATGCACAGCACATCTTAATGCTGGGGACAAGGAAAAGGACCTCAGAAATGGAATATTCTCAGGCAGGCTCATATGGAAGACAATCCTGAAACAGTCTGGTCTCTGGCCAGTTAGGACTTTAAAGGACAAAAACAGCTCCTTAAATTGAACCTAGAAATAAACTGGCATCCAGTGAATCTGATAAAGGAATGGTGTAACATGGTCTGATTTGCTGGCAGCTACATTTTGGAAGTGGACTCCAGCCCACAAAAGCATATGCTATAATAAATTTGTGTGTTGTAGCAAAAACAAAGCATTGTGGCACCTAAGGCTAACACAGCTACCCTTCTGGAAATTCTGAACCAATTTAGGTTTCCAGATTGACTTCATGGATAGGCCTACATATCATGCATTATAGTATTTTAATCAGGAAGTTACTAAAAATGAATGACTGAGGAATGTCAAGTTAAAATATTAGAGTTCTTCAAACGTAAATAAAGTAAAACTTCTGAACAGAAAACAAATGGTCTCACCTTTGGTTCATCAATAGTAACAGCAACTGAGTATTCAATTTTATGTGGAATATTTTCACTTGCATTGTTCAAGTACTTCTGAACATTAAAGAAAGTATTTTCATCTTGAAGAGTTATTTCTCCTCTATTAGGAAACATAGAAAAAAGCATTTCTAATTCTGCCATTTGAAGCTGAATATTTTCTTTTACAATGCTGGACATTGTTATAGATGTGAAGCCAACCACCTGGAGATAGGAGAAATAAAATCAGCTTTGTTCTTATGCCTAGCAATATTCTCCCCTCACTCAAAAACAGACTGTGAAGTTATTGATAAAGTCTGACTAGACAGAATATAATCTTTTTGATCAAATGAAGCATTCCTTTAACTTTTTTTTCTGTGATAAAAATGAAATTTATAATACTCAAATAGATTTAGATCTTTGGAGTCTAAGGAGTTCAAAGAAACTTACATGAGTAAAATCAAGGCCACCTATTGATGTGTCCAATTCTAACATTAAGAAACACATGAAGTGAATTACAATGGATATGAAAATCCAAGCAAGATAAACATGTGGAAGCAACTAAGGGCCTCGGGCTACTATTAGTTTCCACAGTGAAAATCATATCCATGCAGTCTCTCAGGAAATCTGCACAGATAACACAACAAAATTGTATTCAGCATTGTACTGAAAGGGGGGGGGGGGTTAGTTTACTACTTTCCCCACCTTCTCACTAGATTGCTCTTGCCTGGCAGCTAATGGCAGTTGCTCTCTAGTACCTAGCAACTACCAGCATGGGAAGACTTGCCTTCACAAGAGTTGAATGACTTTCATCCACTGAGCCCTACTACCTTGCCTGAAATATCCTCAGAAGGTTCTGGAAATGCAATACAAACTATGAATGACCCATGACAGCCTAACTGTGCAGTGAGGTTCCACACAACTTTGTCATGTGGTGGGTAAGGTTTATTTGCAAATCCCACTCAGTGACTTGTGATGCAATCACATCATCACACAGTGGCAGAAGTTGGGTGATACTCCAAAGTGGCAGGTGAATGCCTATGGAGCAATTGTTTGTGTCAGAAAAATCTAAGGGTCATGACTTTACTGTATCATGTTTTCTGTGGCAGTTCTAATTATAATTTAAATATATAAAACTTGTCATTCTGTATCTAAAGGCCTATCTAACCTACTACTGTCTGTATTTGTAGCCAACAGAACCCCTACAAAAGCTCACAAAGTCCAAGGCAATGATTGCATCTTTCTTAGACCTCATATCATGGAATCATAGAATAGAAGAGTTGGAAGGGGCCTATAAGGCCATCAAGTCCAACCCCCTGTTGGACAATACAATAGAGCTGTTACATTTGCTATTTTGTCTCATTATGTTTGTACTGCTTACAGGCTCATATCAAGCCAGCTGATATACTGCTGATGTATTAGATGGATGAGTAACATTGTACAATATCTAGTACTACAATTTTTGGAGGATACGTTTATGTTCATAAAATCTCATCAATCTGTTTTCTTCCTCCTTTTTAAATCACACTAAAAGGTTATTATTTAGGTATATCTTGCCTTATAAGTCCAAGAGACTCTCAAATCCACACAAATGCATCTTTAAGGCGCAATCTTATGCATGTTTAGACAGAAAAGAATCCTACAACTACCAGCATGAGGAAGACGGGATTATATTTATTTGTATCATTTATATCCTGTACCTTCAACATAAATTTATAATCCCAGGTTAGCTAATTAAGTAATAAGCAAACAAACATAAAAGCACAAACAAACTAAAATGGCACCAGTTCTTTTGGTCAGACAATAAGAACTACGTGAAAATATACTAACGTAAACACTTCTTGAAAGCCTGGGAGAACAAATGTTTCTGCCTGGTGCCTAATAGCAATGATTAGGGATTATGTTATGCCTCAACTGTCTGTCAATTACTCTTGACTGAATCTCAGGTGATCACTCTTCCAGAGTAACAGTCTACATAGTCAACACTGAACTGTAGAAAACTGGCACTGTGAAATGTGTTAGTCTCTTTTAACCTTTCCTTCACAGCCATCCTTGATCTTGCAGGTTTTTCTCCAGAATCCATAGTTCATTGGTTCCAATATGCCAAAATATTTAGTCTCAGTACAGTAAACTTAACATTTTAACCTTATTACATCATATTTGCCCAAACTGGATTCCATTCAACATCCTTACCAGCAACCACTCTGATGCTAGAATTATCAGGAGAGAGGTGAGTTCTTAAATACCTGTCAACATACTGCTCTGGCTGTCACAACTACCCAGTTGAATTTTAAGATGCCTTTTAATAATGTATTCATTTTACATGCTTTTAATTAGTTATATGTATTTTATGATGTTTTGCATTTGTTGTTGTACCCCGCCTCGATTCAGAGGGAGAGGCAGGTAATAAATATTATTTATTATTATTATTGGACACCCATTTAGTCTTATGAACATGAGTGATGAAACATGACAAGTTGTTCATCCAGATAGTGCTTTTGAAACAAAACCCTTATAAAGCAATCATTGCTTACATCAGCATTTCCCTATCTGGTGTTGTCCAGATGTGTATGTGCTTATTACATTTCTATATTGTCCAACAGCCAAAGAGCTCTTTGGATGGTTCACAAAACAAAACTTAAATTAATGTTGGGTGGGGATGGCCATGTGGGCTGGGAATGATGGAAATTTTAGTCCAAACACATCTGGAGGGCACCAGTTCACAGATGCAAGTTTGTTTAAGGAATGTATGTGTCACCTTTCAGGGCAAAGCCCTCCCAAGTTAGCTCACAAAAATGAGTTTAAACAAAATGTTCTTTTGAGGATGGCTGCAACATGCAAACCTTCTTAAGACATTCACCTTTGTGCTCAAGAAGAGAGCGGGGGTCGTAGCTGGGAGGTTCCACTACCACCCTGTCACCCAGTCCCACTGTCCTCTAAGTGTTGGAGGAGGAAGATCTGAAACAGAGCCCACTGTGTGTGGATTCTCTAAGTGATTTAAATCCCAGCATGCTCAAGGTCCTATATCACACAGAGCACTTCCATATGGATCCTCGCTTCAGACTTCCCCTCCAAAGCGTAGAAGGCATTGGCCCTGTTTCCCTCCCTCCTGAAATTGTAACCATGTCAGGGCTCACCCAAACAGCTCTGGCGATAACTTCCACATGGGAACGGTTACTACAGCCACGGACAAGAGCATTCATGTGGCCTTTGTAGCGGAGTCAGTACATATCTTGAGCTGCCAGTCAAAGGGTTTGGCCAACCACCCACGGATTGGAAGAATGCATATAGGGCTGGGAGGACCAGCCTTACCCCCCCCCCCCCAAATGACTGTCCTGAGCTCTTTCAAAGCTGAGGGGATTTAGGTGTGCTCTGAAGCCCCCTCAAATCAGACAGCAATCCCGTGTACTGAAATCAATTCATGCACGTATGAACCAGCACTGTATGTATGGGGACGACTATCAGGGCCGGCTTCAAATTTTAAGAGGGGGGACGGGACGGCGTACTTAAAGGACTGCCATTGATCAGGACATGCGATCCAATTTCTCCATCCCACCCTCCAGCAGGCAGACGGATGTGCCGCAGTGACTGGAGAAATGGTGGGTCCGGTAGCTGATCGGACATCAGTTCCGCGTGGCAGAATTCTCTGCCCCCCAAACCGAATTATACTCATCGTCGTCTAGGTAAGAGCGCCCCGCCCCCCGGCCTGACCCTCAATTAAGCGCGGGGGGGGGGCAGCACGAGCTGGCACGCCGTTACTTGAACGCGCGCACCCTCCTCCATCCAATCAGCTCTTTGAAGAATGCCCCGCGCGACCAGAGGCGAGGGTTGCAGGGCGGCGGCGGTTGGCTCGCTCCTTCTGGGCCGAGAGAAGCAGAACGAGTTGTCATTGGGGCTGTATATCGGGATACCCCATACGCTTCCGTCCAACGTACCTCCTTGTATACGTAAACACCAACATATGTCGCGTCCGCCTCAGCGCGTGCAGGGTCACGTGATCAAACAGGGTTGAGTTGATGACGCGAGCGGACCTGTCTGAGCATGCGTGGTGTTTAAATTTCGAAGAGGAAGGGTTTTGTTTGTTTAAGAAAATAATGATCCACAATAACTAAGAATACTAGGGCCAGAAGGTGGCGCTAACAGGGCCTCCGCCGGCCTTATTTCGCTATTAAACCAAAGAAGTGGTTGGGGTGGAGTGGGGGCTGTCGCATAAGAAATGTCTCAGCAGAGGGCGCTCATCTTAAGGGAAAAGATGGCAATTTCAACTGAGCTCTTTCTAGAGAACCCCACCTCGCTTGCTGTCAAATTGCATCGTAATCCGGTTGTCACCCTATAGGGTAACCAGATAAAATCCAGGTCAGGGCTCATGTAACTTTAACAATTGTAGAGAAAAGGAATTTCAGCCAGTGTCATTTGTATGCAATTAGTTCCTGGTGAAATTCCCTCTTCATCACAACAGTTAAAGTTGCAGAGCCCTGCCTTCTTTTGTATAGGGTCACTCTAGTATAGTGCCTGCAACTTTAACTGTTGTGATGAAGAGGGAATTTCACCAGGAACTAATTGCATACAAATGACGCTGGCTGAAATTCCCTTTTCTCTACAACTGTTAAAGTTACATGAGCCCTGACCTGGATTTTATCTGGTCAGCCTACCCTAAGAGTGCAATCCTTTGCATCTTTAGAGAGAGAAAAAGAAGCCTACAAGTCCCTTGATACCTAGGGGATCCTGGGAGTTGTAGGGCTTTTTTTCTGTCCAAATGCGCATAGGATTGCACTTTAATATTACTAAATTTGTTTGGAAGTAAGATCCGTTGGTTTAAAATGAACATGCTTTCAGGCTGCAATAATCCTAAATAGAGGAAGAAGCCAACATGAACACAGCCTTACATGTTTAGGATTAGACTGTCTGCATATTTAGTTCAATGCTGTTTCCGGAGCTCCTGCACGGATGTTTCAGGAAAACACCTGCGGTTGACAACGTATTACCCACCGCATTAAACACTACCTGCCCCCGGTAATCAAAGGTATGTTTCCTTCGATGGTGTAGTTGAGTTTCCACCTTGGGCAATCAAGCCTAATAATAACCGGTGTGTGTGTGTGGGAAGGAGAGAGGTTTTTCTCTGCAAACTGGGAAGTTATGTGTGATGATCACGAAACCGTTTTGAGCTAAGCAGAGGTAGGCAGCCAAGACTAGCCCACCTTCACCGCTCAAAGCTGCAATCCTACGCACTCTTCCCTGAGAGTAAGTCCCATTGAACTCAATGGGGCTTACTTCTGAGAAGACATATCTAAGGATTGCACCCTGTAAGTGGCTACACCCCGAGTCCCATTGGTTAATCAATAATAAACACCACTATTCCCAAAGAAACGATGACCTGCGAACGAATGTGTGGACGAGGGGACGGCACAGCTGCACGTGTGAGCGTCGGCAGATTAAGCGAGCGAGAGCCGGGAACATCGACAGCATCCACGCGCCCTTCCCCGGAAGGCAAGAGGAACGCTTCACCCGGTGAACGGGCTGCCTGCGTGGAACACCCAACGTTCCATCCCCCTGGACTATCGGCGCTCTGATTGGTGCGGCTGGGGAAGTAAGAGGCGGAGCACGTGCGCGAGGCTGGACCCGCAGATCCCGGAAGGGCGCGTTGGAAGCTTTTGCGAGAATCAGCCACGTCCGCCGGCGGAGCTCTTGGGTGGGGTGCAGCAGGTAGGTGGGGGAACGAATGCGTCTGCCGGTTCTGTGGTTTTTGGTTTGTTTGTCCTGGCTTGTCTTCACAGAGCGACATATGTGATGCTTTCCTCCCGTAGAGGAACATGAGCATTAGATGCCCTTTGCGGTGGGGTTCTTTTTCTTAAATATGGGGTTGTGAGGGGAGGGGAGGAGTTGCCTGGAATTTCTCTCCCTGTGATTTCTTGGAGGCTGCGTCTCCGGGCAAACTGCTGATTGGAGAAGCAAAGGCTGTTGAGACTTCTGGCTTATAATTCTTTTGCCCAATTCATTACGTCCTTTAGCCTAAATTTGGAGCATGGAGGAGACTGAGGATACAGAGTACGGTAACATTGCAACACCTTGTCCTGTGCCTGTGGCTGCATCCTCCCCTTTAAAAGTCTTGCATGAGGGCTCCTGCTGCAGTAGCATCCTGACCAACGCGCATGGGGTAGTACTTAAAAGAGTTGGAATCTGGCTAGGTAGATTAGAGTTCAGACCTTCGCTCAGCAGTGAAGCTTGCTGACTGACCTTGGTTGGTTGTGGTGAGGATTAAAAAAGGGGAGGGGAAGAACTATATATGTCACACTGAGGTTTTTGAAGGAAGGTTGAGACACATTCGTAGTGAAAAAGCCAAAACCAGCCAACCAAATATTTGGGTTGATTTTCTTTTAAATTGCAATACTCGTTATGGCTTAGCATAAAAATGTACCTTCAAGGCAAGTCTGGTGAAAATGGATGAGCATTTCAGTTTCAAAAGAACTGTCACAGCCATACAAGTTTTTATTTACTTGAGGCATTTGGAAACAACCCTTAATGCAAATATAGCCTGGGGCAATTTACCATAAGAATTTACTACAGTGTGCAGCTATGTAATCAGTACTACAAAACACCCACACAATGAAAACAAAATCACTTTCCAAACATGAGGAAATCAATGTATTGGCTGTTGGAGAACAGATAGAAATGTGAATGCAAAGTGTCCTGCTGAGATAGTGTTCTAGGCCTTGGGTAAACAAATTATTGTCTTGCTAAAAATTCAGTTTCAAAATTGCCTTGCTTTGCGTACAATTCAAAAAATTGATTCTGGTGCAAAATAATTACTGTTACTCTCTTCTCCCTCCCCGTTTTTGGGCATAAGAGTCATTTACAATATGCTCACCTCTAATGTGAACAGGAGTAGCAGTTGTATTACTACTTTATCTTGCCTCTTTCAGAAATGGATTTTGAAGCAGTTACAAAGTTCTCAAAACTTCGCGCCAAGCCTCCAGGACTTTCCCTTCAGTATGGGACAGCTGGATTCCGCACCAGGGCAGAAAACCTTGATCACACAATGTTTCGGATGGGCTTGCTAGCTGTGTTGAGGTCCAAGCAGACAAAATCCACCATTGGTGTTATGGTTACAGCCTCTCACAATCCTGAAGTAAGAGGATGAGCATTTCAGTTAAGAGAAAAAAGTGTTGAGTAGCAAATGCAGAGGGGACCCTATGGGAGTTATAAGTCGAATGTTAGCTGTATAGTTTTAAAATTGCAGAATTGAAAGGAACCCACTGGGTCTCTGTTCTAAACCAAGGTAATTTGTGCTTGAAGCCTTTGGCACCAGTGCCTCCAAAGTAGGAGACTATGGGTTAAATCTAATGTCATGCGATAGGACTTCCCCTTGCTATCCTCCTGCTTGTAGCCCTCAAAATTTGCTCCAGAGGGATGTGCAGGGGGCTGCTGGGTATGGTGGGGGGGAGGGGGGAAGTCCATTCCACCTGCCTTTTCCATTCTGCTGATGAATGGGCAGCAATGGATCCAATCCTATGCGACCTTCTCTAGGCAATTTGTTCTATTGCTGAATTGACCTTCTGTTTAGGGTGCCCAGTCCAGGGAGGTTTAGGTTTCATTGAAATCAGCCTAATTTTAAGATAGGTACTTACATCACATTGACTTCAATAGGACTTAAGTGCACCTAATGTTTTCACTCCAGGAAATGCTTTTGTAACGTGTGTCCTAAATTTTTCTTTCCTGTACTTACAAACAAGGAAAAGGGAGAAACTCCTCAGGATGCTGTAGACAACTTTATTGTGAACAAGCCTCTTGCTTTGTGTTAGACCTTTTTCAGGGGGCTGTAACAATGCATATATGAACAAATGAACGGGACAACAAAGCACTAAAATCATTATAATTGAAACAGCACATTGCAAGCAAGGCCTGTGCATATTCATAAACAATAAAACAGTATCACAACTCAAAAGTTTATAGGGCACATTGCAAGTCAGGCATGTATATATATTTACTATAAAACAGTTAAAATATTAAGTGCTCACTTGTAACAATGTCTGCAGAAATTATTTACAACAGAACCCTAGTTTTTTCCTGCATTTTCAACACAAACCTACACATGTTTACGCAGAAGTAAGTCCCATTAAGCTCAGTGGGGCCTACTTCCAAGGAAATGTGCATTTGATAATGTGCAGTTTTTGATACCTTCATTTTAAACTATTTGTGCATTGTCAGTCGTTTTCTGTGGGCTACACTACCTTGCTCCTTTAGCTTTTAAGTGTTCAGAAAAGCTGACGTTTAATACTTAAACATGCTCAAACCTTTTAGGACAAGGTTGCAGACCCTCTTTAAGCCCAAAGGCTGAATTCCCCTTTGGAGAACCACATGTCAGGGATGGGTGGGACTGAAGCAAAAGGGGTTGGGAGAAAAATACCAGCCAATTTTAGCTTAAAGCTCTTACTGCCAGTAACTAAGCAAGGCACCAAAGCCATGAACCCACCGAACGATTGGTAGTTGGGGGGAAAGGGGATGTGGCCTTCTGGGGAATCCTAGAGGGAGATTGGGACCCCCATAGGGCCAGATTAGGACCTTGTGCCTGAGGTTCCCCCCTGCTTTAGGATAATACCTTGTCTTCTCTCCCCCCCCCTCATCCAGGAAGACAATGGCGTGAAGTTGATCGATCCTTTGGGTGAAATGTTGGCACCGGCCTGGGAAGAACACGCCACGCATTTGGCCAATGCAGAAGAGCATGAGTTACAGCGTGTGCTGACTGACATCTGCCAGAAGGAAGCAGTGGGCCTTCAGGCGGATGCCTTCATTGTTATTGGCAGAGACACCAGGTAAGCTGTGAACCTGCTATATGTCTTGGGGAAGAGTAGGTCATACACACATTTGCTAGTGCCTATCAGTGCCAGAAGAATTTTCATGGAGGGTCCACATACAGCTAACATACTTCTGTTAGCGAAATAGCTAATATACATTTGGTATTCAAGTCCAACCCCCTGCAAGTGCAGGGAATCCATTAATGCAGCATCCTTGATAGGTGACCATCCAGCCTCTTTTTTAAAACACCTTCCAAATCAAGTCTGTTCTAATGTCAAATAACTGATACTGTCAGAGAGTTCTTCCTGATGTTTAAGCCTACATCTTGTTTCTTGTAGTTTGAACCCATTGATTCGAGTTTGAATCTCTAGAATGACACAATAAATTAGCTCCATCTATCCCTTCCAATATTTGGCTTTGGTATCGCCTCTTAAACATCCCTTCACCAACCTCGACATACTGTGCTCCTTCAACCTTTCTTCAGAGGACATGGCCTTGGTTTATTAGAATATGTGTCACGAGTCCCACTTTGCAATTACACAATTCAGTAATTGGATGCTTTTTAGTAAATTCTGGATTAAAATATAATGATTTGATTCCAAGAGCCAGTGTTACACAGACAGCTTTGTTACAACAAAAATGAAAAATGGCTCTTCTATGAACTTCTTCAGTTGGAGACATAGGTGCCCGGATAGAAACAATAAATAACTACCATTTGATGCTTTTATCTGATAGTAGATAAGAATAGAGGCTGTAAACCCAAACAACCACAATTCCATTAAGTCATAAAAGAACCATAAAATCGGGAATGTGATCAGGTAAAGGACTAAGAAGGAGTGTCTCCAATTGTAAATAGAGTAGATCTGCTTTGGGAAACACAGAAACACAAATAGCATGTAGTAGGATAAATAATTATTTTGTTACAAGCATGTCTGTAACATGTTATGGAATTCAGAAATGGTGTAATGTTTTTGTAGTGATATTTTATGAAGAAGTCTGGATTTCAGTATTATTGTTTAGGCATAGCTGTTTTAGGAATAGAAATGTATCCTTAAGAATGTATCTTTATGTCACAGACCTAATATTTAATGGGACATAAATGAAAGGAAAATTATGTAGACATGTTTAAACATATTAAAAGGTATAACAATGGCAGTCCAGGGCCATGTCAACTAAAGTTCTCTTATGGAGAGCTATCCACCTTTTAATTGCTTGTAGAAAGAAGATCTGCATTAATTTGCTCTGTATAAGCTTTATGTTTTGAAGGCATCATGTGTTTGAATCTTTGCATGTACATACTTTGTATCAAGTATTTTTATGCTGATATTGATATAGTGAAAGAAATACAAGCCTGATCTAAGAGTGTTTCTTGAATATAAAAAGATTGTATGTCTGATATCTGGGGATTTAAACCTATTTCTGTCCCGAGGTAACATTTTATCCTTTGAGGAATCTAAACATGCTCAGTAAGCTGATGATCAAAGGTCACCTGCATGCAGAGAACCTCTGAACAAGCATGCAAATGTTGCATATGCCCCAGGCATAGTCTGAAAGCATATGATACTGCCAACTTCCTGAACTTTCAGATCTGGGTCTGGTCAGTGTCTTGATGGGAGACCTGGGGACTCCCATGTAAATCATCATGAATTCCATGATCAAAGAACAGTGAGATATAGTTGTCGTCGTCATCATCATTGTATAAATCAAACAGTGTAACGTTTGGCAGGGAAGGCTTTCATTTATTTTGTATGAGTGGCCTCTTCACTAGCTGCCAAGTACTTTTCAGTCCCACTGGAGGACTGGATGTTATTTGGCTGCCTTCCGCAGGGTGAAGATTGTGGCCTGTGTGATGATACGTTCTGTGTGTATGCATGTGCCAAGAATTAACTGGAGGAAGCTTGTGTGTATGCATGGCATTTCAATAAACTTAACCCTATTTCTGTGTCTTGCATCCAGACCTACCAGCAAGAAGCTTTCACAATCAGTAATTGATGGTGTGTCTGTCCTCGGAGGTCAACACCGTGGTATGTCTTCTGCTCTCCTGATTGGTAGCTCATCCAAACATTGGTCATTCACAGTAGATGATAATTCAGTGGGGAAGGGTCATAGCTCAGCGCTAGAGCACCTGCTAGGCATGCAAAAGGTCCCAGGTTCAGCCCCTGTCATCTCCGGGTAGGGCTAGGTAAGAGTCTTTTCTGAAATTTGACCAGTGTAGACAATACTGAGCTAAATGGACCAAAGTCCAGCTCTGTATAAGGCAGCTTCCAATTGTCTATATTTCCATGACAGCATGTGTTCCTTTTTATTTCTCCTCACCCCCCTTTCTTCTTTGGTTCATAACTTCTCCTTTAGCTGAGCATGTGTAACGCACTGAAATATGTTTCTGAAGTTGACAAGCATTAATCCTTTGCTATTGTGGCTTTTTAAACCACTAGACTATGGCTTAGTAACAACACCGCAGTTGCACTACGTGGTCTGCTGCCGAAACACTCATGGTGACTACGGGACTGCGACAGTGGAAGGTTACTATCGAAAACTCTCCAAGGCTTTTGTGGAGCTCACAAAGCAGGTGAGAAAACTGCATTTCTTAGGAAAAAGAACTAACTTGTGTTCTTACTTAAAAGTCCCTAGAGAAGTGCCTCTATGCCAGAGGCAGGCAGCTTGTGGTGTCCTCCAGATGTTTTGGACTACAGCTTCCATAAGTACTCAGCCAGCATGGGCTGTGGTCAGGGATTATGGGCACTGTAGTCCAAGCCATCTGGAGAGCCCCAGGGTGTCTGCCTGTGATCTACAGATATGAACCTACAGTTGGGTCCCTTAAGGAGGAAAAAAGGCAAGATAGTAACGTAATCAATCAAGAGCAGCTGCAGCCTTGATTTGGATGCCAACACTCTGTGAAGGGACTACTTTGTGGACAAGGAGCAGAGCCTTTATAATGCTGAATGCCTAGCCCTATAGAAGACCTGGCTTTGATCTGCTCCACTGTGATGTTTGACTGCTTGATGTTTGAAAGCCATCCTGGCTAGTAGGGAAGAGTGGGATGCAAACTCTGTGTAGATCAGGGGCACTTGACTTGGAAATAAACATGGTTAGGAGGATTGAGCTTTTTAGCATTGCATCCATGCTGATGATGGAACCAGTTCATGACTTCAAAGTATGGGGCGATTTGCTTTCAGCACAAAGAGAAGTAAGCAGCAACAGAAGCGTTACTCTGAAAAAGAAAAAAGCAGGCTTAAAACTGTCACTCAGAAAATGAAAATTACATGTTGTGGCTGCTGTATTGCCATTGGAATAGACCATTGTGAGATGGGTTTTGCACCTGAGAGAGACTAAAATTTAAATTCTGTGTACATTTACCTGGGAGTGAGTTCCATTTAACTCATTGGTTTAATTCTGAGTTGTTATGATAAATGTTGTAATGCCTTGGGCCGGGCATATTACAACACACAACTTTTGGTTTCTTTGAGCACCAGTTTGAGCCCTGCCACTCTAACCACCCCACCCCATTTTGCTTTATGGGTGTTTTGGCTCTCTGCTTCAGAACACAAAGTTGCTTGTGAGCGGGTGGTTGGCATTCAGAAACTGCTTTTTAAGGGTCACATTTTGCTTTCTTCTCTATAGGCTACCAGCCAAAGGGATGGTCATATGTGCCTGAGGATTGATTGTGCAAATGGCATAGGGGCTCTAAAACTTAAAGAAATGGAATGCTACCTTCCAGCGTACCTTGTAATGCACATAGACAACGATGGAGCTAAAGGGCAACTCAATCACTTGTGCGGGGCTGATTTTGTAAAGGTCCATCAAAAGCCTCCCGTGGGTATGTGGTTAGAAATGTATGCATGCTTTTTTAGATGATTCTTTCAAAAATAAAAAAAGTCTTCCCCAATGGTAACTTGAAGGCAACAAAGACCTCAAAAGATAATTTTTTCTTCTTCTAATATCTTCACTCATAAAAAGTAAGTCTGGGTCAAGTCTGGTTGCCTCGGGAACATAGAAAGGATAATAGTTATTGACCTTACAGGATTGCTTCCTGGTTTTCTCTATACAATGCCTCTCCTAGATGAAGCCCAACTTGCCTCATGGCAGATACCAGCTCATTTCCTTTTGTGGTAGAGAAGTTTGCTTGGATATCAGAGAGCGAGCTTTTCAATTATAATTGAACACACTTCGGCGAGGTGTGTGAATACATCCCTTCTTAGTAGGCCAGGTTTTTCTAATTCTTTGTATCCAGCTAAGAGTCAATGAGATCATATTGCAGATACAGTTTATCTTAAGCATTTGTGAAGTGTGTTTTTGTACCTTGAATTTTCAGTTTCTTAAACTGAAACTAATCTGTATTTCTGGAGCTTCCATTTACTGTATAATGCTGAGATCGTTTTAGCAGCCTTCCTAACCTGTTTCCCTCTAGATTGGTTGGTTGGACTCTAACTTCCATCATCTCTGGGGATGACTTGGAATTTTTTAGTCCAACTCATCTAGAGTGCCCTTGGTGAAGACTAGTTTAAATATAGTGAAGCTTTGCACAGGATGGTATGGAACACTTCTGTTTGAATCACAAAGTCTTGTTTATATTTTCTGATTTTTGGGGGGAGGGGAACTTAATATTCATTTAAATGTTCTTTATATTAGGTTACAAATCAAAGAAGGTGCAGGAACTTCAGAATTAAAGTGACTGTGGTTGTCATTGAAACTATCCAAACTTAATGCTTGTGTTCTAAAGGAGTTTCCTTTTTTGCCGTTATGTGTTAGAGTTAAGACACTAATGACATGAGCGTGCACTTCCTCTTTACTTTCAATCTCTCTAGTTCTTTCCACAAAAACTCTTTATCCCTTCCTCCATTTTATCTGTTCTCACCCTCTGTTACTGCTCATCAATGTTGGGAAACAGTCTTAATATGGAACTTGTCCCATGATGCTTTCTCCATGCCTGTATCCAAACTTAGCTTGGGGACACTCTTGATGGGAGTCACTGCTGGCATGGAAGCTGAATGCGCTGGCGAAGGAGGAACAGAGCAACCCTCATTCTGGCTCCTTGATAAATGTAGATTTTTAAAATATAATGGACAGCTCATTTCTAGCTACCTACCATGCTCTGTCATGAGCTGTAGGTTCATCTCAGATGTATTAAGAACCCAGAACCTTTCAGTTTTAAGCACCAGCATGTTTGCAGCTGGCTGAAGAACACTTCTGTTTGGCTACCCTGTTTGCTAGGCCTAGAAATGAAGCCTGGCGAACGATGCTGCTCGTTTGATGGCGATGCTGACCGAATTGTTTACTACTACATTGACGCTGCTGGCCATTTTCACCTTCTAGATGGCGATAAAATAGCAACTCTAATTAGCACTTTCCTTAAAGAACTTCTGGTCAAGGTAATTGAATGCTTTCAATTAAGAATATTATTCTGTTTTGCGGTACTGTTAAAATCTTGCCTGTTCCACTGTGAGCACACACATTTCATGTGTACTTGCTATACCTTCTATACAGAAGAAACAGTGCAAATGGAATGCTGTAGTGAGAAATACTTAGCTTTTTCCCCTCTTTAAAATAAAACTGGCATTGCAGCAATATGGCGCGAAATACTGAGAGGGTCAGCCAGTCTTGTATTTAACTACTCACCTGGTCACCATAGGCAACCAGGAATTCCATATGGGTGAGTGAACAGGCTCATGGAGGAGGACACCAGGTTGCGGACCCTTGGTGTAAACTGTGTCCTAAACCCTCAGTAGCCGATCAATGCGAGAGGGTGATGTTGCTTTTTAAAATTTTTGTTTCTGTCTTGCATGTAAGGCTTATTGCCATCCTTGTTGCTTTTAAGAAGTGAATGACTATGTCCTTAACATTTGAAAGGACTATGGATTTCACAAAGCATATATATAATTAATATAATATAATTAATATTATATATATATATATATATATATATATATATATGATCCAATTGCAGTTCATAGCCTGTTTTCCCCTGTTCCTTCAGGCTGGTCAAACCTTAACATTTGCAGTAGTACAAACAGCCTACGCCAATGGGAGCTCTACGTGTTATTTAGAAGAAACCATGAAGGTAATTGTTGCATGCTGCCATCTCACTTGCTTCCCTGCATAGAAATCAGTTATAAACAATCTAAAGTCTAATCATAAATGCTTCTAAAGATTTTGGAAATCCTCCCAAAGAGCAGCATGCATACAACACATGGGAATATTTTATTTGTCAAGTACAAAGCTTCACTTTTATTACTGCAAAAACACACTTGTACACTCTGGCCTCCAGATGTGCTTTGCTTGCTTGCTTTTCACCAGGAACAACTGAGGAACTTTTTGTTTGTTTGCTAGATATCTTTCTAGAATTCTTCACTGTGTCTTTCTTGGGGGCAATGGCAGCACTTTGGTGCCTTTCTTGGCATTAGTCAAGCAGACAGAGTATCAAACTTTGACTTAAGTGACCCTGTTCAGACAACACGGTAAGCCACGGTGGTTAAGCATTTTGAGCTAAACATGATGGCTTAGCGTGTCATGTGAACCGTGATTTAATGCATCGTGTGAACTATTCCTAACCATGGTGGCTACATAACCATGGTTTAAACATGCTCACAAACCATACTGGCCTAACCATGGCTTAGCATGTTTTCTGAACAGTCCCAGTGAGCTTTTTTCCCATCAAGAAAAAGCCGCCTCCAATGAAATAGCACACTTGATACTAGTCCTGGGCTCCTTACTCACAGTGTCCATGTTACTCCCTGGCCTTGATTTCTAAGGGCAACACCACAGCCCTCCCTGAAGATGGTTCCCTTGCTTTACCCCTCCTAGGTTCCCGTCCACTGTGCCAAAACAGGCGTGAAACACTTGCATCACAAGGCTCAGGAATTTGACATTGGTGTTTATTTTGAAGCAAATGGTCATGGCACAGTAAGTACTTGATTGAAACTATTCCTTCGCTGCCCTTGATTGACAGGGTTCCAGGGTGGTGTACAGCAGTGTGAATAAACTATTCATGTGAACCTATGAATACAGGATTGGATCCAGACTTGGTCAGACCTAGAGTAGACCCACTGAAATCAGTGGAACTCAAGTTAGTCATGACTAGCTTTGGTCCAATTGATTTCAGTGGCTGTACTTAAGTATGACTAAGTTTGGATCCAACGTGCAACGTTTGGGCTTGTGATTTCCTTCTCTCTTAACTACTTCCTCCCCAAACTCAAAACTCCAAGAGTAAAACAAACAAAACCCAACTCGTTATGTAGCAGGTAGAATATTTCACCACCATGATCATGTTTATTGATCGCTTTTCCTTGTGTCTCCTGTACTTTTCAGAGGTGATTCAGTGTATCGCAGGGATGGGCAATGTGGAGACATCCAGATGTTGATGAACTGCAACTCTCATCAGCCCTAGCCAGCATTGCCCATGTTGAGGGATGTTGGGACTTAACAGTTGACCAACATCTGGCCACATGTTATGCAGGATAAGCCTGATATAACTCTTTGACCCAGTTATTCTGGGATAAAGTTCTAGAATGAGTTCCAGCCTCTGATTTATTTGGTCATACAAGAGGGCGAATTGGAGGTGGGAGTGAGCTGAAATAGCCCTGGCCAGAGAAGGGGCTTCTGCTGCACTTGGCAGAAAGGGAGTATGGAACCAGTAGAATGCCTTTGGTAGGCGGCATTCAAAATTCCATAGACAACCAATGCCCTGCTTTTCTGAGTGAGGATACCTCTGAGTACCAGACCCTAGGGAGAAAGACTAGAGGAAGGCCAGGGTCTTCCTCTGTTATGAACTTCCCAGAGAGAGCTGACTTCTGGCTGCAGGAAAAGGGAACTGGACAACATGAAACTCTACTTTGATCTTTGCCTTTTTAATTGTTTAGGGCAGCCTTCCCCAACTTGGTGCCCTCCAAATGATTTGGTCAACTTCCATCAACCCTAGTCAGCATGGTCAGTGGTCAGGGATGATGGAAATTCTTGTCCAAAGCGTCTGGAGGGCGCCAGTTTGGGGATGCTGCTCCCAGGCTGTGGAATGGCCTGCCGGAATTGATTCGCCAACTTAACAGTCTCCCGGAATTTAAGAAAGCCGTAAAGACTGATCTCTTCTGGCAGGCCTCCCCAGTTGAATTTTAAGATGTATGTTAATAATTTATTTGTTTTATATGCTTTTAATTAGTTATATATGTGTTTTATGATGTTTTGTATTTGTTGTTGTACCCTGCCTCGATCCAGAGGAAGAGGCGGGTAAGAAATAAATTTATTATTATTATTATTATTATTATTATTATTATTATTATTATTATCTAGGGATAGGGTGCTTTCCTTTTCATGGGCTGTGAATAAAACTCAGCACCATGGGCTGGATCCCAACTTTGTCATATTTGGAGTTAGACCCATTGAAATCAGTAGTGTTTAAGTTAGTCATTGATTTTAATGGATCTACTCTAGGTACGACTCTGTCAAGATCCAACCCCTTCCCTTGTTTCTGTACCCATGTTGATCTAAGACAAAGTTTACAGTTAAAACCGGGTATGTTTGTATTGATTTTTGGAGCAGCAGCAGCAGCAGCCTCACTTTCAAAGCCACAATGATGCAATTGGGAAAAATGCATTCTATCCATTGGGTAACTGGGAGATGACAGAGGAAATTACCATGTCTCATCCATTCAGATTGCCATGCATATTTTTTTCTTCCAGGTATTGTTCAGTAAAGCTGCAGAAAAGAAGATTAGATACCAGGCAGAAGAGGAAAAAGACAACCGAAAAAGAGAAGCTGCAAAGATGCTTGAAAATACGATTGATTTGATAAATCAGGTAGCAGTGTTGATGTAACACTAAACTTTGCCTTTAAAGGTATTCAATGTTACACAACTTCTCTTGTGTTGAATGGAGTGCAGTGCACAGATACAAAATGAGTCATGTCTATCTGTTCCTAACTGTGCTGAGTTAGATCTTGAAAAGCTTTGCACTCAGCGGCTGAAATCTGTCTAGCATGGTTCTGTTTGATGTGTTCAGCTCCTTTTGAGTATTTTAGCAAAGAAAGGGTGAACAGAATGGGTTTGGACTGCAGGCTGAGCTCACTCTTGGAATTCACGGCTGTTGTAAACAGTGTGCCAGACACAAACCAAGCAACGCTGTCACCACCATGTTTAGATAGTCAGAGCACCTCCTCTTAGCTAAGCCAGCCTTCCACTATGCAAAACATTTGGGCTCCAGTTAATGGATGGGCACTGTTGTTTCTGTAAAGGGAGCACTTAGCACTTGGATGCCTCCTGTATCTGCCCTAGTTCTTCTACATGAATCAGCCCTAATCCACCCTGTGCTTTCATATTCAGCTGGCTGGCTTGCTGCCCGTCTGCCCCATACTTTCTCTGGTGGTGGCTGCGAGGAGGAGTTTGGAAGCTTTTGCTTCTGTTTTTGACAAACAATGGCTCCTGTCCAGAATGTACCTATGGGTTATTTGAAAAAACCAACTTCAAAGCATGGAATTCGAAACAAGCTTATTTCAACACTGGCTGCCTACTTGCTATCAGGACAGATTTAAAGTTTTGCTACTAGTGTATAAAGTCCTAAACAACTTGGGACCAGGATAGCTGAGATAATGCCTCTTCTCCGTTATCACACCCCCACCCCCAGTCACTGAGGTCATCAGAGGACATGTTCCTTGTGGTTCCACATGGACCCATGGCCCGACTGGAGTCTACCAGGAGAAGAGCCTTCAGTGTAGTGGCCTCCTTTCTATGGAACTCCCTACCTCTGAAGGTCAGGCAAGCACCAACACTGTGTGGTTTCCGGTGCCCCTTGAAAACATCTTTATTTCATGAAGTCTTCCTTGACTGACCAAACATGGTTTTTTCGTGTTTTTTAAATAACAATTTTAATATGGTGTTTTATTCCTTTATCTTTTATTCACCACTCTGGAATCTCTTTAGATATGGAGTGGTATGTGAATGTTGTAAATAAATAAATCAAATGTAGATAGGATTAACTACAGTTTAGGGTTTGGATGAAATGCTAAACTGTGACCAAAGCTTCTGATCTCCTGACCTTCACACTGGAGGAGGAAATGGGATTGGAAGAGCCTGCAAGCCCTGAAGGTCACTATAGCACATTCTCCCCATGATAAGCCATGGTTTATTATGGCATCATCATAAAAAACCTGGTTTACATATAACAACAAACTATGGTTTGTTTGTCGGTTGTGAACTGTGGCTTAAACCATGGTTTGTCATGTGAAACCCAGAATCGTGGGTTGTTTCGCCAAGCTACAGAGGCAGTGGGCAAGAGCAGCCTCTTTCATGACAGTACTGCAGTGCTGCAAAGGCAGTTGGGATGCTGTGAGGGAGCGGGTGAAAGAAATAACCCAGGGACTGAGAAAATAAAGCATGGTTTGTTTAATCATCTGTCAGACAAACTGGATAGCAACAAAGCATAGTTCAAATAAAACATGGGTTAGCATTACGTGCAGGCCAAAGGCTTGTTGAGTCCTTTTAATCTCTGCCCAAACAGAATCTGTTGCCCAGAAGAGATGTTAGGCCTACATGTGGAATCCTTTAACAGGTAATTTTTAAGTTCGTTGAATGTGAGACTCTGGATTATCAGAGTGTTATTAAGGCTGCTTCTACAGACTGTTTTTATTTTTCTGTTTTTATGTATACACTAGACTGTTGGTGATGCTATCTCAGACATGCTTGTGATTGAAGCAATCTTGGCTTTGAAGAACTTCACGGTAACACAGTGGGATGCCATGTACACGGATCTTCCTAACCGGCAACTCAAAGTGAAGGTTAGTGGGAAACCAACACTCAACAGGTCGGCTGCAGCAACAGATCATTCCAGGGTAGCTTGTTACCTTTCTTGCCTGCATGTGGAAGCAATGTCAATACCATGTTGTGGTACATCCTGGGAGGCTTTTCTTACCTGAGGATCTTCCTTTTTAACTGGATAACTGTGATGCTGGGGCAGGCTCCTACACTCCCTTGCTAGGAGATGGCCAGAATCCACTCTGGACTGAGGCTGCCCAGCTCTTATGCTTTCTGGGTCTACAGCCAGCCTTAGGTGTTCAGCTCTTCCTGGCTTGCATATTAGCTTTTGGTGCCAAGTTGTTGATTGTGATCTTGGTTCAGTGACAATGTTATAGCCGTACCTTTTTTGAAAAGGGCAGTCAATTACACCACTGCATAAGATGGCTTTGCTAGGATGGGGGTGTGTGTATCTGTGTTGCCATGCTTGTGAAATTAGTTCAGGATATCATTAAAAAAATATTTTTGCACTCTGTAATCATAACCTATCAGCTTTCTGGCACTGTCCCTGCTTTGGAACAACACATTGTATTCAAGAGCATCTCCTGCAAGACAATGCAGTAGTTTTTAAATACTGCAAAAGGGTTTTTTTGGAATTCCAAATGTCGCTGCTACAATTTTTTTTTTTTGGCAATGCTCCAGAGCTTATGCTGGCAAGATCGGTAACCTTGAGGCAGATGGTCATCCTGTGCTTTGGTTTGTTGGGAGGATGAGATAGCAAGACAACTTCTGCCTCTTAAAATCAATCACATCTCTTTGCGGCTGCTGTTTTTACAGAATGTATAGGTCCGACTACAGCTTTGTCAGGTCGGACGGTATCGCTTTCTTTGACTTGGGGCTTTTAGGTTGCTGACCGACGAGTCATTGACACTACGGATGCTGAAAGACGGGCCACTACACCCCCCGGGCTGCAGGAGGAAATTGATGACCTTGTCAAGAAGTTTAAATCAGCTCGAGCTTTCGTTCGCCCATCTGGAACGGAAGATATAGTCAGAGTCTACGCTGAAGCCAATACCCAGGTCAGAACTGAAATAGCTCTTAGGCATAGTGCAATACAGCTGGGGCGAATTCTGAGTGCATGCAATAAATCCTCTTTCTGCCCACTTTGTGTTTTTATCACCTTGCAATTCTATTATTCAATTTATATAGGCAAGGGTTCAACAACTGCTAGCCAGTCTGCCCTCCAGAAGGCTGTCTGTGCCCCCACTCACCCTTTGGCTTCTTGTTTGGAGGAGAGAGAGGCATGAAGATAATTCTGTTGTTTGTGCACACTCTTCTTCCCTGTCCTCTTCTCATCTTTCTGAGTGATTTTGGGCTTGGGAAGATGGAGATAAAAGGATGTGTAGAAGAGATCTATATCTGCTTTTCCCTTTCTGGAAAAAGCAAGGAAGGAGGGAAAGAGAGAGAGAAGAGGATAGGATAGGATAGGAGGAAAAGATCTCTTGTCCTTTTCCCTTCAGAGCAGAAGAAAACCACTCAGGAAAACAAATCAGAGAGAGTCAGAGGAAGGATGCCAAAAAGAAATCTCTCACAAATTCTGCCTCTTTTTTTGATTTCTGAAATGTCTGTCTCTGGGGCCAAACTGGATGTAACATGCAAGTGTTTCATTAAAAAAACATGCACCTTAAATGCAAACAGCAGCTGCTGGGGAGCTAATGAGCACCAGGACTGCTGCAGGCAGGGAGCCCTGACACAAATGGCTCTTCGGAAGCCACTGTCTGCTTCAGGAGGAAATCCCCCAATGTGTCTTTAGTTAGACCTGCTGTTCTAGCCAGAAGGAACCGCATGAATAGAAGTGGCATTCAACTCCATAGCTAATGAAGGAAGGTGTATTTTTAAAACTGAAATATTCACTGTAGGCATGTGCAGCTTTTGGGTACAGCTGATGACAGAATTCTTCATGCATGTAGTCCCGAGCATCATTGGCCTTAACCAACACAACTGAGTGTACACTCATTTCTGTCTCTTCCTTTTCTCATCTCCAGGAGAGTGCAGATAAACTTGCCCACGAAGTCAGCCTGGCTGTCTACCGTTTAGCAGGGGGACTTGGAGAACCCCCCAAGACTCTTGCTTCATGAAGCACTGTTCTTCAAGTTGAACCTTAAACTCTCCCTTTTTGTGCTTTCGTTATTTCTTCACCTTTGCCAAATAAACCTTTACTTGCTGGAACTCACAATCCATTTCTGATTATTGAAAAGAAAGAATCGCCATTACAAAGGGGTTACTGTTTCCTGTCACTTGTGTCACACTGAGTTACTGCTAGCGGTTTCAACTTTGAGTATTTTTCAGTTAAACAGTGATAATTAAACTGTGCCAATCATTCATTTGGGCAATAGCAAAGGCTTCCTTTGGTTTTCTTCAGCTTGTAATAAACTTCTTGGTGTTCGGTGCTTGGAAGCTCTCCCTGGACCACTGTTGCTGCTTCTCTAGTCTTGGGAGAAAGGGGGGATATTCCTCTTTGCTGTATTTAGAATGTGTCATCAGTTGTTGTTTCTCTGGGAAAGAAGCCTCTGAGTAGGAGGTAAGTTTCATTTGGTTATGGGCCGCTTTTGATATTGGGAAGCAGTGGGGGGCTGTATGTCCCAAAGGGTGGTCTAGAAACTCAACGGTAGTCTTCAATGCAGTTTCCCTTCTATTCCCTTAATTGCACCTTTTATGTTACAGTAGTTGATTCACCTTTTATTTTTCCTTAATTTCTTCATTTTACTGCTCCAGTCTCCAAAAGTGCAGCCCGTATTTGGGGATTTGTACCAAGGTCGGGATGTGACTATGTGAGCAAGATGCTAGATTTTCTGCATGTCTACAATCCAAAAAGGAACCTGTGCATGAATTACATAACCTGACAACTCCTCATCTTTTTGTGTCAGCAGCAGGCAGTTCTATGGAGGAGGGGGGTGGGGTGACAGAGCATGCCCCTGTAGGGTGACCATATGGAAAGGAGGACAGGACTCCTGTATCTTGAACTCTTGTATAGGAATGGGGATTTCAGCAGGTGTTGTTTGTATGTGTGCAGCACCTGACGAAATTCACTCTTCATCATAACAGTTAAAGCTGCAGGAGCCCTGCCCTCTTTTGTATCTGGTCACTCTAGTATAGCTCCATAGATATGGCCATCTAAGTTAGGCACTTGCTTGATAGTGGGCAACCGTCAGGAACTCTTCATTCGCTGCATTACTTAATTTTTTTCCACACTGCCTAGCCACCCCCTGGTTAGAAAAGCATTGCCCCTGTAACTTGTTGCATAGGCATCCAGACAGAAAAACAAAACACAGCTAGAAAAAAAATGTGCAACTTGTATTGTAGATTTTCTCAGACAGACTTCAAGATGACAAAAACAAAAATGTACCATAAATATTAGGCACCATAATCAATATGAGCCAGTGATATTTAAACTTGATTCAGGCCACATCCAGAACTTATTTACAGGTATTTAAATTAAATACATCCTGAAGTATACATTACATACAAAGTATGAAAAAGGAAACTATACACTGGAAGGATGGAGTGGTTTCATTTGAAGTTAACATTACAGAAGATCAACACTTTGCCATCTACACCTCACGTCTTGATCACCCCTTCTAGAAAGTCCTTCTCGACCATCTCCTCAATCTTTTGTCTCACTTTGCTGGCAAATGTCTTTTGGTTCTCCATTTTGATGTCCTTGGTGGGGAAAGAGGTCGGGTAAAGCATGGGGCTCCCTGAATGGCCGATGCTCCTGCTAGTGACTTTGCTGTTGAAGACTTGGCTCAGGACATTGAAGAAAGGCAGAAGCTGCTCCATGCTGCGGACGGCACAGATGGTCAGGAGCAAGTGACCGGGCTCCCAGTTCAAAGTCTTCCCTGAACTGTCCTCCTCTGGATTTTTCTGCAAATACAAGGGCAAATAGCAGGACCCAGCAGTGTGATATTTTGCCACGAGAGCTCTTGCATTAAAACATTGGATTTAGCAAGCTTTCGCCAGTCATCAAAGGTTTAAAACCCATCAAAATGCTGGTAGCCACTAGCACTCAGGAAGCACAGTGAGGCATCTTGCAAGTCAATTCTATATTTCAATAGGAACACTGGTGTTTTTGACTTCAGCCTTGCACAATTGTTCAATTCCCAAGTCCCATTTTATTCAATAAACCTTAGTTGAAGCCCTTGACAGAGCCAAATTATTCTAATGGAGACTGCAGAAGTTCTTTCAAATTAACGTTGTTGCTTGATTTATCTTAGAGCAGGTATGAGGAGCCTCTGGCCTAGGGGTGTGTGGACTCCCTATCCAGCAGGCCATCTTCTTCCCCAGGCCTGGCCCCCTCTCCCCAGCAAGGAAAAGCTCTCAGCTGCTGATCAGAGATTAGAGCTTTTCATTGCCTGGGAGGAAGCTGCTAAGAGATTCAGTTTGACTTGCTTCCGAGGTTTGTCCTGCTTACTTCTGGGTAGACATGCTGCTCATGCTTACTTCTAAGTAGACTCACAGAGATTTGGGATGTTGTTCGGAAATGATGTTAATGATTCATCCCGGCTTATTTCTGAGTAGGTTTACAATCTGCAAGAATCAAATATTGGCCCTGCCTACTTTGCTTTGCCCACACCCACTTTGCCCACCAATGGAACGCAGCCCCTGAGATCTATCCCAGATTGGAACTTGGCTCTTGGATTGAAAAAAGAGTCCCCACCCACCATTTTAGAAGGTTTGGTTATGACGCACCAGGGATTGGCACAAACAGACTTCCTCAAAGAAGCAGTATCAAAATGAACAGATACCCAGCTAAAAACACAACACCTGGCTCCCTATCACTCCTCCTAATTTTCACAGCTCTGGATTTAGAGCCTTGGTAGAACCCTCCCCTTAAACACCCTGGCCCAAAAGGGAAACATGCATGGAAACAGATGCTGTCAATGAAATTTCAAGGGCTGAAGAATCCATTTGAGACATTAGAACTGTATGGGTGCAGCTTCTAGAGTTACCTAAGGAGTGAATCCAGCCCTCCTCTCCAACGTCCCCAAGAAATTATTGGCAGTAACAAGATTTAACCTATCTGAATGTTTCAGCCCCGGCAACACACACATGCCCACACAGAGCATCCATTTGCACACACATTTTCTCCTCTTATAATATGGTCTAAGAGTAAGATTGATGCAACATATGCGCCACCTAACCCAATTTTCTGTAGACTTGTAAATAGAGATATCTGAAAAAGAGACCTAAACATTTGAAATACCTTTGCTCGTTTACGAAGCAATTTTGCTAGTCGCACCACATAGGGTTTGAATTCCCTCTGGTGTGTGCCTTGCCGTCGCACCTCCAACCCTGAATCATCTGAAGCTTCGGGAATAAAGGCCCACCGATACCTGTTCAAGAAAAGTTGGGCAAAGTCACCATGGAAACTTCTTTTGCATATCTAGTGAGCCAGCTTTGCTAAGAACACCAATCCCTGCTTTCCTGAAAAGATTCATATCCATGAAAATACCCAGGTACGCCTTTTAAGTTGCTTAAATATGCAGGATAATAGCATGCGAAGAAAAACCATGATCTATACCTTATCTCTAATAAGGAATTGTTGAGGAAAATTCTATAAGTGGATTGGTTGAAAGTTTTAGAGTCTTGAAGGACATATCAGCCAGCTGCAGGCAATAAGGTTGAGAGTTTTTTTTGTGTAGAACTGGAAAGGTCAACCTGATTATTGCTAAGTGTCTAAATGATAAGATGATTAATCTGAGATGGGCTGATATCTAAAATGTATATAAGTGAGCCTTAGTTTAATAGCTACTGCGGGTGTCAAGCGTGGTGTATTTAGACGTGGAGAGATTTATGAGGAAAGACTGTACATATCTGGATAGAAACTGTTGTGCTGCTGTATATATTAGACCACGAGTAAACAATCTGTATTATACACAAGATTTAGTGTGTGAGTATTTCTTCAGCTCCTATGTTGCTACTAGACTTATTACTAATACAAATGCTCGCAGCGTTTGCCCTCTTTTGCTTCCCCTCCTCAACAGGAATAACATTTCAATATTTTAGGAGAACATTTTTAAAAGCAGCTGTTGCTTTATTTTTTCTTTCTTTCTTGGTTTCTTTCTGCAAATTTTGGCAAATGGCAGTAAACCTATGAAGGCTGATGGCCCAATAAATAATCTTATGGCTCAAACATAGTCCCTGCTGTACCTAAGAACATAAGAGCCATGCACGATCAGACTAAAGTCCAGCATCTGTTCACACAGTGGCCAACAAGCTACTTGTGGGAAGCCCACAAGTAGGATGCGAGTACAATAGCACCAGGATCTGGTGTACATAAGCACACTGTCTCTGATTCTGGCAGTAGCATATAGCCATCAGACCTAGTAGCCATTGATGACCTTCTCCACAAATGTATGTAATCCCGCTTTTAAAGCCATCCAAGTTAAAATCCACAACATCTCAATTCTATAGTTTAACCATGCGTTGCGTTAAGTACTATTTTCTTTTCTCTGTCCTATTGGGACTCATCTCATAGGCATCACTACAAACTGCCAGCACCAGATGAGGGGTGTTTCTCTTTTGGGGAGCTGTGCCTCCCTACTAATGCCATGTTAGTGCTGCTATAACACAAACAAGAGGAGACAATTAGAAGGCCATAAAGTGCACCCACTTGGATTCCACAAAGAAATGCTTCCTGAAGAGCAGCATCACTCTCAATACAAGTGGGAGCCGGACCAATTTACTTACATCTGAAACTGGGGGAGATTTTCTGAGGGCAAAGCCAAGGCCAAATCCAGAAATTTACAAGCTGATAAATAAAGGTTTAGCCATCTCTGGCTGTTGTAGGATGTGGAGAATCCGTTGCCTCCTGTGTATGTGGTCTCCAGACCAGCGACCGATGGGCCTGAAGTTCTACAATTCAAATAAAATGAATTTACAGGTTATTCTTCATCAGTTATATCTGCACTTCACAAACCAATTACTGACAACTTAGAGAAGTCACCTATTCATTTAAGGCTTACAGGAAAACTATTTTATATTACTTCGGAGAACGCCACATAAACAACTATATTGAGGAAGGTCTGGTTAGTCACTCTATATTGCTTTTACAATTTTTATGAAATAATTTAGCTTGAATAGTGATAACTTTACGCCACCATTTTTGGCCCACCACACAAAGCAGCCCCCAGCTGTCTTAAGGGTGGACATAGTTTGGCAAGCAGGGCCAACAGCATTGGGGCCAGCATCGGGGGACACCTGCAGAGACCCACATCCCCAAAGGTGATCTACTGCCAATTCCAAGAGCCTCCGAGCCTTGCTGCCTGTTCACTTGCACTCTATGAGCAATTGAGCAAGGTGAGAAGCAACGAAAAGGAGCAGTAACCTCCGCTCTCTCCCCGCCCCCCCCCCCCCACACTTTCTCTTTCTTTTTTCTCTATTTTGATAAGAAGTTCTCTCCAGATTTCCTTTTTTTAAAAAAAATATGTATGGGTCCGCTTCACTTTCACACAAAATATGTGCTCTGTGTGTGTGTGTGTGGCACGGGGGGGGGGGGGGGGTTGGTTGGCTGCAGTAATTGTCTCTTGAGAGAGAAAAACAAGGATGCAGAGAAACAAGACCAAATCCTGATAGGTGCACAGGCTAAGTGAGCTCTGATAAAGAGAATGATCGTTGCGGAGCCTCACCCATTCAGCGTGGCAGTGAATCAGCAATAAGGGACCTGCACACAATCTGCATAACTGTGAGCCTGTTTCCATACCACATCAAACTCAGTGTGGCTTCTAAGCTACGCACAGAAGCTTATTTTGTAAATAGCCTACTGTGCCCCGGCAGATGATTAGGCAGATAAACTGCACAACGTAATTCATTCCCCCCCCCCCCATGCCTGTAATCCTCCAGCATGAAAAAGTGATGGGATTGGGAGCTGAATTGGAGTCAAAACAGGAGGAGAGAATTGTTTTGGATTTTTATTTTGCAAACAGTAACACCAAAAGGGTTAAATGAGGAGTGCAATTGGTCCTTTTTATTGTAACAGATGTATTTGTTAATATTTGCTTGTATGTATTATACCAATGGATTGTAACTTTTTTGGGGGAAGGGGTATATATTGCTCTTAACAATTGTCTTTGGCACTGTAATGGTCAGTACAGTAATTACAGGGCTATTTTAGCCTAATTGATTAGACGATTAGTAGGACAGGAGTGGCTTGTTATCTTGACTATAAAACCTGTGCTGATAACAGTTAATCTTGACGCCAGCTGCAGTAAAATGGAAACGCGGGCAACTTGAGAGAGAATGTAAGTTTATTTGATGAGTTCTGGATTTAAATCTATTCCAGCATTTTTACTTTTTTCATGGTTGTTAAAATGGGGATTTACATTTGCCTTTAGAAAGCGTTGAACATCTTAAAAGGAGAAATATTGGCCATACAATTGAGGCTATTCATATTAGAAAGCCTAGGCCATAAGATTTGGATACGCAGTATTTGGCTTTGCAATTCCTGGTAGGTGAAATATTTTTTTAAATATGTTTTTAGTAAAATTAAATATTTTCCCTTTCCCACCAAACATTGTATTTTACTTCAATTTATGTTTTTATTCTTATATGTTTTTATTATAGTAAAGGTCACTGAAGAAGGCACAAGAAGTGTTGAAACGCGTTTGACCATCAATCTCTTCTTGTTTATTTTATCATTGTATTAAATTATATGTACATTTATATTACTTGCTTTTATCATTTTTCAATGTGTTACAATTTATTTATAGATTATTGAATATTTGTTGTTTAAATACTATTCCTTAACCGGTTGTTTGGACAGTACCTTTTGTTAAGGAGAAACACCCATTGTTTTACCTTGTACCCTCTTATGGGGAGCCACCATATGCACTACTGGATACGTGTGATACTTTTCATTCTCACGGAAAAGTGAGGATTTATTAACGCGTGAAACCATTTGGGAACTGGGAGGGGGGACTTATTTGGAATCAGAGACACAGCTAAATGTAGCAGGAAAACAAGTTTGCTCAGAGATTGCTGGAGAGGAGCAGAGCAGCGTTAGTATTAGCATTTTTGACCACTCTTGACAAGTGGCTCTGTAGATGATCTTTGTAACCCATGCTGGCATGACAGACAACACACTAACTTCAGATCGTGGGTTCCCAGGATGGCTTACTTGGGGGAAAAGAGGTCACAGACAACATGCCAAGTCATCATGGATTAACTAAACCATTGTGGTTTATTGAACCCACCATGGGTTAACATGTCGTCCGAACCCAATCTGTGTTAAGACACCTGGAAAAGGAGCTATCCAATATTATGTGCTTTTACTTTTGTAAGTTTCATCAGCTGTCATCTACAATCTTAATAACTATATCCCAATTCACTTACTTTTGGTAATTACTTTGGTGCATTACTTTTACCATACAGATTCTTGTCTGAGCAACTTGATGCTTGTGAAAGGACACAATTGAATTGATGGCATGATGGGGGCTGCCTCTACAAGAGGCATTTAAAGCTCTTTCAAGGCGCATTAAAAAATTTACCTCTACAAGAACGCAGCACAAATCGGGCGTAGAGGCGCATTTTCTCTCCGATTATGCGCATTATCGAATGCGCGTTAAATAGCGAGTTTTATTTTGCTCCGGCCGTTAAAGAGCATTTTGACTATATGAACAAGCGATTCTCTGCATTAATTACTTGTAAAGTGCATTTCAAACAACCGGTAATGCGATTCAACTCCTCCCATGTATAGGGATTAGGCGTAAAAGCACTTCAGCGATTATGCGCATAATTGGCTAACCAGGCGTCAAACGGAATCCATCTGGAGGGGGTCTAAGTGAAATGAACAATCTGCTTGCTATTGTTTAGTATTAGCACAGAGTATGTTCCTGTTTTTGTAATCAGACTGAAAAAGTTTCTTCTAAATGAGTAGCTCATTCATCTAATTGCATAGCAGCTGCTATGCAATTAGATGAATGAGCAAACCGAATTGACCTTACCTTGAGATATCTTCATCAGCTGTGAGTTCCTGTTCCATTAGCAAAAACACTTGGACCTGGAAGTCAAAATGCCACATTTTAAAAGCATTCATCATAAACGTACACCTCGGATCCTGTTTTTGTGGGAACACAGCTCAACTCACCAGGCAACACAATAGAAACCAACGTTCATACCAACTAACAGTTCTCAGGTCCCCATTACACACCCGCAGCAGCGTGCAAACTGCTTTGGTGGATGTTATTCTATGCAGCAGCAGAAGCACACAGGTGAACAATGCAAAATTAGGTGTGTGTGTGTGTGGGGGGAGATCACATGGGTCTTTCACATCCAATTCTTGCCCCCCCCCCCCGGCTGATGATTAAGTGGGAAAGATTCATACAATTAGCCCCAAATATGTTCCACTGCTCATGTGCGGCAGCAATCCCTTCCAATGCACAATTTATTTATTTTGTTATTTAGTGGACTGGTGTAAAATAAATGAAAACACAAAATATAAAAAGTTAGTTTTTTTTAACGACTATGAAGGTAGGGACAAGTGATATATAGGGACTAAGAGTTCTTCCTGGGTGAGGAATACTTTTATTGCTTTTAACTACCATATTATTGGAATTATGCTTTTATTGCTTTTAATATTTAAATTGTATTTTATTGTTGTGAGCAATCTTGTGAGGGCTTCTGCCCTGAAATGGGCTAAGAAATGTTTAAAATAAATAAATAAACTAAACTAAGAGTTCTTCCTGGGTGAGGAATACTGGACTCAGCATCCAAGCAATCTCTAGAAAGAAAAGCTTGCTTCAAGCTTTTAGGATCACACAGAAATGGAGTACAATATAAATAAGAACAAGGGAAGGAAGATCACACAAGGCTGTGAAATTTGCATTGGGAGGAAAGTTAAACCAGTAGGAACAGCACTTGCAACAGAGAAAAACATTTTCTATGACATAGATTTAATTCACTACACAAAAGTGTGTTGGGAAACATGTACTCCATATTCAAATTATTCAGAGCCTGCAACAGTTACATCTTTTTTTGTGTGAATTTAATAAAACAGAACTGAAAAGAAATCATTGGGGGGGGGGAATGACTTTTTTTTCATCAGATACATCATTTACAAAAAAAATAAAAGAAAAAAGGGAAATGCATCAACAACAAAAATTGTTTCAGGTTTATTGGACTCCACAACACCTCTTTAATAAGGGTTTGTCAAACTTGCATAATTGTTGGAGATATAACGCACCAAATGCTTCTTTTATTCATATGTTTTGGCAATGCCCAGTAGTTGCCCTCATTTGGGAGGAGGTCATAATAAGGATAAACTTCGTATTGAAACAGTCTTTAATATGGAACAATGTTCATGTCCTCCCAAACTACCTACCGGTTTCTTGAAGGTGAACACATAGTCAGTGCAAATGGATTTTCTGAGCCTTTGACAGCTAGAGGACTGATATTATTACATTGGAAGGATAAATGTTCACCTCCCATAATGCAATGGACTGAGGACTTAACAATGCTATCAACCTTTGAATGGGTGATATATACTTGCCACTTGCAAGTGGATAAATACATGGATATTTGGTCTACTTTTCTTGAAACAGTTAACAGCTTTGATGGAACAACTTATACAGATATTAAGAAATTATTGCCTTTTTAAAAAAGTGATACCACGCTCCAACACACAACTATCAATGGAAACTCACCAGTTCTGTGATCATGGTAGGCCAAAGCGAGGTAAGGTGCTGTGGAGACATTCTCAAAAGCAAAACGCGGAAAAACAGGAACACTTGGGAGTGAAGGGTGGGCACTTGGGGAAGACGGAGACTTTCCACCAGCCTTTCTGAAACATAAAGGTCAACAAGGGTCGGCCAGCTCAAAATTCTGATTAGCAGGAGGGATGCAACAAGAATGAAGAAATGTTTGATTAATCAGATGAGTTTTAGTCAATTAACTGATCGATTCAATGAACACAATATAAACCACTCCACGTGTGTATGCACGCAGACATGCACACAAATCCCCCATGCGGAACGTACATTCGAGTGGTGCCGCTTTTTCAAGAACAAAGGATTGGATCCTGACTTTTTCATACTTTTAGAACAGACCCACTAAAATCAGTGGGATCGGACTAACTCAAGTCCCACTGATATCAACAGCTCCGCTCCAAGTAGGACCAGATTTGGATCCAACCCATAGTGTATTTACCAGAAGTGTAACAATAACAAAGTCAATGGTATTATCCAGACTCACTTAACAGGATATTTTTGTTTACTTTGTTCCATGGGGCACAAATGTGGGTCTAACTGTTAATTACAAGGGAACTGGAGTAGGTCATGGCCTCCAAAGCACTGATAACATGGCATTGCAGGACACGTCTGATTTCACCCAGTGTTGCAGGAACCAGTGTCCCCTTCCTCTCCCTCCCTCCTGCACTAGAGGGTCCCCCCAATCAGATCTGAAGCACATGCAGGAGAATGCAAGGGAGAGAGTGTCCCTTCCACTGGTGGATGGTCACAGTTGGATACAACCTTTATTTTATTTTTTTTAGAAGAAGAAATGGATATTTTTATTTACCTTGTATATCTGGAAGGTATTTCTGGTACTGGTCTACTTCACTGCTAAAAATGGCAAAGGCCAGCCTCTTCAGGAGCATGGCACGCTGCTCCAGCTCTACATCACGATTAGCAAACAGGTTGAGCGAACTGCTCTGAGCGACAGCCACGCGGGCTGAAGGAGGAAAAATGCAACAGCAAAGAGGCTTTTAGTGAAGACAAACTTCTTGGCTTAGAGATCATTCAAAGTCTCTAATCAGAATGCACGGATTCTCTTCTGCACTTTAAACACATCTGCCAGATACAATATACACTGCAAGGATCCTGCTTAAGAAACACATATTTAAAAGGAGACCGCAATATCTGTGTGCATTTCTCAGTCGTCTTGTAGCACGGACCACAGGAATTTCACTATAGTCAAAACGTCCCCTGTGCTGTGAAACTCTAGAGTTAAGCAGTATCTCTGAACACATTTTTAGTTTAGTGATTTATAATTATTTTTAAATGGGTACAACAAAGTCTTTCTGTGTTAGGACTGTTTAGTGGATTACAAAGCAGATGAATCCTGCACACCAGCAATAAAATGGCAATCACTGAAGCCAGCCTGTGCTACCTTTCCTGGCAAAGGCAGCCGTGTAATAAGCTGCCTTCACAGCAGGCCCTTCCTGGCACACAGCTGAGATGTGGGCTGAGCCATAAGCTAACAGTATTAGAAATTTCCAAACATGCAAGCATCGATGGATCTTACACACAGCGTAAAAGTCAGGACTCACTCATCAAATCTCTAAAGGTCGTTTTGTCATGCGTCATCAAATTATCCATGATTGCTCTCCAACTAAAAAACAAAAAAAGGGGGACAGATCATTGTGATGTTTAAAAGCACGGTATTTTACTTTCATTTGAATAAAATGGGAGGGTGAGATACTCCCTTCACAATTCTGCCCTTTATATAGCAGAATAAAATACTGTTGGATACTCAGGCTTCCCCAACCTGGTGCCCTACAGATGTGTTGGGCTACAACTTACATGCTGGCTGGGGGGTAATGGGAGTTGAAGTTCAACACATCTGGAAAGTGCCAGGTTCAGGAGGTGTGCAGCATACCAATGTTAGTGACGCTTTAAGGACCAAGCTTCTGCTTCAGCAGCCATGGATTGAGGGGAGGCAGGCAGGGAGATTCAAGAACCGAAGCTTGATTCAGGCCTGAGAAAGGGCTGCTGCAGAAGCTCTGAGGAAACGATTGATTTTTGCAAGAAGCACTCTTGGAATTAGCATCAGTGTCCACACTATCCATGCTACCTGCCAATCACTGCCTGGAGGAAAGGTACATGGAATCAAGTAGGGGCAGAGACTGGAAAGTATGGGGGGGGAGGAGATGAAGAAGTAGTGGAATTCAGGAGAAACAACGTTTTAAGAACCAAAACAGACACAACATTAAATGTGTGTCTAGTGTTACACCTTTTTTCATTTTTACTCTAAAGTAAGTATAGGGTTCCCAATCCAGATCAGGATCCTAGCAAGGATGGGGGGGGGAGAGCTTTTAATATCTGGTTCGGGGGGGTGGGTCGGTCTGCACGTACTTCAGAGTAAAAATAAAAAGAAGGCATAGCTGCTAGACATATACTGAAAGTCATGTCTGCTTTGGCTCTAAGAGCTGAGGAGGAGCTTGGTAGATGACGAACAAAGCCAAAGGGCTGTGGTACAGCACCTCAGAAGGTCCCAGGTCCAATCCAGGTAGGGCTGGGGAAAGAGCCTCGCCTGAAACCCTGGTGAGCCACTGCTAACCAGTGTACATGATCTGGAGGTAGATGGGCCAAGGGTCTATCAGGCAACTTCCTATGATGTCACAACCAGAAGAGGATTTATGCGTGAGGGGGAATATTGGGTCATTTGGAGAGTGTAGACCACTAGAATTTCGTTTGAGAAATGTCTCATTTCTTTGCTAGGTGTTACTATCAAATGCAAGCAACCAAATGCCTTACTGATTAACACAGGAAGCATCCATCTGAAAGAAACTGGGATCCATAAAGAGGTCAAAGGCTTCCTTCTTCCATGCTCTCCTCGTGTACTGATAGCCACTCAGACTGCTCAGCAGTTGGACACAGGCGCGATAACTGGGCGCATTGTGGGCACTGGGGGAGGAGAAATTAACTGAATTTGAAATGATTCAAAATACTGGCTCTTAACATTCCTGTGAAAAATAGTCTGAAAACTCCACGTTCAAATGCATTCAAAATTATTTTTGCTGTTATCTGTGTGGAGAACACCAGGCCCCTGCCCAGCCTTGCCTGCTGCATCCCAGTCCTGGAGGTCAGGGAACCCTCCAGAGCAGAACTTGGCTATGCGAGGGAAGGAACTCCAAAGGGAAAACAATCCAGAAATTCACCACCACTCCGCTCCATGCCTATACGAAGCACCATCTGCCAATCAGGGTTCTTTAGGTCCCAGCATCGCTTTTTAAAATAATTATGACTAAGGTACTAGAGCAGGGTGGGCAACAGGCAGCCTGCAAGCCACATTATTGTCCTCCTCCTCCTCCTCCTCCTCCTCCTCCTTCTATTATTATTATTATTATTATTATTATTGTTAACATTTACATACCGCCCCATAGCCGAAGCTCTCTGGGCAGTTTACAAAAATCAAATTACACATGTGCCACTCCCCCCCTTATCACTTCATTCCCCTCTTATACACTTTTTAAAAAAAAGCATCAATAAAGGTGGGATAGTTGCAGCACGCTGCCAAAATTTAGCAGCAAATCACTACGGAGGTTTAGAAAGGTCACGTTTAGCTTGGAAACAAGCTTCCTTAGCAGCGACACATTTAACGTTTTTTCCAATAGTGGGAGGGTGGCACACTCCGCAGACGGGATGACGACCTGAAGCTACCCATCCCTGTGCTGAAGAAAGCATTTCGATTTGTGCCTTATTCAAGCAGCTCTGTGCCAGGACGGCTTGAGAAGTCTAGTTCCTGCTACGACAGCCTGAATCAAAGGACTGGGGAAACCAAGATGAAATACACTGGACGTTTCTGCAGCACAAGGAAGGTTAATGTAATAGATGATTTAAATCTGTGAGGCCCAAATGACTTCTACCTCCATTTATTGGCCAGAGTCTGCCAGCCACTGATAAAATTTCTGCCACTGGTTAAGTATGATAGAACATTTACACTGACTCTGTTCAGACAACACACTAAGCCATTTTGAGGTAAATATCATGGCTTAGGATGTTGTGTGAACCGTGATTAAGCAGGTCATGTGAACCATTCCTAACCATGCTGGCATTGTAACTACGGTTTAAACACGCTAATTAATCATCTGCTGCAAAAGGGTTAGTGGCCTAGCCATGGCTTAGTGTGTTGTCTGAACAGGTCCACTATGATGCACTAATGTTTTTTGGGGGGATGGTAAAGCTTCTGAAAGCCACTGGTTGAGTTACTATAATATAAGGAATATCCATGAACTTTATAACTGTGGAAGATTCAGAGCTCTTCTTTAAAATAAGCAATCACAGATTGTAATAGCAGCCTTAAGCTTCTAGTCTGGTGAAATGCAAAATGTCCCACAAATAAGCCAAAAAGGACTGATTTTAAACAGAGCATTGCACATAAATACTAACGATTGTACTTCTTTTTGTACTGGGTACACTAGTATGGATTAATTTTAACAAGTGTAAGAAGTGGGAAATAAAAGTAGCAGGGGCAGCTCCAGAAAAAACTAATATGGGAGAGCAAAGGAGTGGCAAAAAACATTAGAGGAGCAAGGATTTAATCTATGCAATATATTGAGACTGAAAGTTGGAGTAGTAGATGGGATAGTGGGGAACATTTGAAGGGTATACCTAGAGTCATTCCTGAAAAGCAGAATCGACCGTCACTGACTTTTACGGGCAATTACTAATTACTACTTCTTATGTGTAAACTAGCTGACCAAGACTGTAGAAAGAGCATTGTATACAAACTCTAATAGTAGCTTCACTGAAATTGCACATTATAGTTCTGCAAAGTGGAACATGTAATTGCTGAGGTACCTGTGATTGCGAAGGTAAGGCACGACATAGTGCATTATATTTACAAGAAGTGGAATAACTCTCTCTTTTTCATCACTGTAGAAAACCATGTCCAAAAGATGAGCCAAAACCTACAAGGAAAACAAAACAGAATCAGAAAAATGTTGATTATTTTTCTTACAAACATACCCTGCAGGTCTATTTAAAGCAGAGGGAACATGTGGCCCTCCAGATGTTCTTGGACTGCAATTCCCATCAGTCCTAGTCAGCACAGCCAATGGTGAGGGATGATGGGAACTGCAGTCCAACTTCTTGAGGGCCACACATTCCCCATCCCTGACTTAAAGGATCTGAAAATACCCATTTGCTTAAATACTTTAAATAAAAACCTTTCAAGGGATAGCTGCCCTGTTCCCAGTTATATTTATTATTTTCAAAATGTCAGGATTAAAACATTATTTAACAAGCTCCCTTTCTAAAACTAAAGTTGCTTTAATGAATCCACAAGGTCCAAGTATATGCCAGACAATGCAGAAGATCTTGACAGATGACAATTCTATACCTACTGAACGTACTACATGGGCACTGAGTCAGATCAATCACTAGCATATGAATCTTGGCCTACACTGCACACACCAACATGAAAATATTATAATCACATCAATGGTGTGGAATCTCCACTGACTTTCATGTGTAAGATGAAAATATTGGCTGTGTTGATACATCACACTGAACTATGGCTCAGCGAGACGTGAACAAACCTAGCTTCCCTTGCGCTTTCTTCCTCGGCTTTTGGTTAAGAGCTGTTCCGTCATGTTGTCTGGACCAACGAACTGTGATTAACATTAACTATGGTTAGTTTCAAACATGCCAATTTAAAACTGTGTTTTCCGAAGCTGGCTTGTTTGTAACTAACCGTAGTTAATGTGAACCACAGTTCTCAGTATGGATGACACAACAAACAGCAGTTAACCAAAGTGGTGGAAAAACATCCAAACTCCTGCTCCTGGTCATGCGGGTGACAGGCCCACTCTATCATCCTTCAGCACAGGTTCACACATGCCCAAAGGGGAAGAAATATCCAACAGCATATGGCTGGATATCAGCCACTTCACATTTCCTTCTCTACTCTTTCTGGAAGCATGTTTTTAATCTACAATAAGAGATCACGTTACAAATGTGCAGGTACAATCTTTTTGTCTATTAGTCAGTAATATCTCTGAGTGTCAATATAGGTCAAAGCATCTCTCCTCAGCAGGAGGCACTTCTAATTCTAAATGTTCCATTTGCTTTGGGAATGACCACAATAAAATTCCAGAATTCCAGTGAAATAATTAGGTTAAATTTTCTGTGTGGTCATCCACATTATATAAAAAACAAAGCGTTGTAAATTAAGGCCACATAACAAGGAAAAACTTACTTCTGATAGCAGTGTTAAGGCATGCACACTATAAACAGATGGAGCGATGCTTGAGGTTTCCAAAGCTGGAGACAACATATCTAAGTAGATTTAAAAAGAAAAAGGGAAATCTGTTTGGAATGTGCATATTATACATCAATATCTATTGAGCCATTTTTAAAGAAACCACAGATTCTAAAATTTGCAGTATATCAAACAAGTTAGAACTGGGATGTATGCTGTAAGCTCAAATTCCACCAGATTTATCTAAGCACCTGACAAGTTTAGTCAACTGAAATTTGACTAAAAAGAAGCGCAACATAGTTATATTCAGCTATGTATGTTTTTATTTCTGCAAAACACTGCACATTTAAGCTGAAACAAATAACTCAAAAGTTTTACAATGTTTTCACATACAATGGATGCTTATGGCTCAGTTAAAATAAAGAATAATTATAAAAACAAACAGGAATACTACTTACATAAAGAGAGTATACCAGGGGTGTCCATGGGCTAAATTCAATTTCAGACAAACTCTCGGGGGGCCAGATTGCAGTGGTGTCTTAAGGAAAAAGGGGGTGGAGTGAAAAAGACCCCCCCAAAGCAGCATATTTTAGCTTAAAGTTTTACTGCCAGTAAATAAGCCTTAGAACAGGCATTTCAACCTTTTAGAATGGGAAAAAAGACTGCACAAAACCACTAGCAGTTGGGGGAAAGGGGGCATAGCCAGGGAAAAGGGTGTGGCCATCTGGGCACCCCAGGAGGGTCAGATTTGGCCCGCGGGCCTGAGGTTGGACACTCTTGCTATTTACAATGGCTTTGATTCAGCATAGCACCCATGAAGTAGCTGGGGCTACATATATGGATCCCTCCCTTTAAAAAAAAAAAAAAAAAAGTGACAGTCCTGCCAATTAGCTGTTTGGCAGGTAAGGGGAAAGCAATTTAGATTTTTAAAGTGACTCAGTGAGCATAATCCTGACTGCTGGATCAGGCAAGGCACCATGTTCACAGGGCCTGTCTGCCCGCTTGTGGACGTCTACAGCCCTTAGCTGGATTTAAAGCAAATTTAAATAATAAGAGTGTTGCTGTAGTGTTATAATCAATAAGGCCAATTTTGAAGGCTGAGTAGACATTTTGGATGGAGGATAAAAAAAATCACCTTCAACATCAGACTCCAAGTTGTTTCCATCAACCATTATCTTGGGAGAAGGCTTAACCTCTAAATTTCTCCTTAGCCACGTAGTCTGTTCCAGGGATGAGCCAGCAATTGCCCCAATGGCATCCACTATTTTGTGGGTTACGTCCTGATGGAGGGAAAAACATCCACAAACAATGGAACAGTTATTGTGTACAAGAAGAAATTATCTAATTTCTACATGACAGCAATGAGTAGCATCAATAAGGCAGTGGCACTGTGTGGATGTCATCATGGTGGGATCGGTGACGCTCACAGCACTCACTACTAAAAAGACAAAGCTACTATTTAAGAATATTAAAGCTTCAAATGGTGTGAAGATGAAAAGTGCCAGCAAGCCCATGGAGAAAACTTGTGCAATGATAAAATGCACAATGATTCTGACACAGTGAAAAGTGTGTTCCAGAATGAATGCAAAATGGTTCTGATACAGTGAAGGGTTTGTTCCAGAGTTCATAAAATAAAATTTTGATAGGGAATTATGAGTGGCTTTTTCATTGCAGAAGACCCAACGACCTGGAAGCTGGAACTACACCAAGCTTCCTGATTGATGTTGTATCCATACGACACTACAAAAAGGCATCCCAAACACGTTTTTTCTTCATATGACCATCCTCCGAGGTTGGGGTTTTTTTTAGGAGGACACCGAGTTTTCCATATAATGGATATGTGTGTAGCATGTGTGTGAGAGAGCATCATTGCTGGGGAATAGATAAGCGGCTCTTTATGCCTTTCACTTCTCTTCTGTCAAATGTTACCCAGGTTCATTGCGACTTCCCATTTTGGTCAGTTTCATCCAAGTTGCCTGAAGTTTTCCCTTCTAATAAATTTCAAAAGCTTCCTGTCCACCTCCTGACTTGCCACTGCAGTGGGAGGGGGTGGGGAATGAGGGCATGGGTGTGTGACTGATGTGGGGAAACTCAGTACTTCTAGGTTTTGTTTCTTTTTCAAGAACTAGTGATGACTCAGTAAGAGATAGAGATAGTACACCAATGTCTCGCTTGCAACAATTAAGACAAGGGCTCATGTGATTGAATGTTTCTCCATGCAAAAAAAACCCCACATAGAAAGCATTTGAACAGAGTAACATCCTAGCATAAGAATCCCCATCTGCAGTCTGAGATGGTACAGCCCGGAATTAAGATTCACCACCTTCGTGGGAACTATGCTTAACTGCTTCAGCGTTGTAATGCCACACAGCGGCATGTGTGCAAGCATGTTGAAGAACTTTTTGTTTTAAAGGGGAAAAGATTTTGGAATAAGGGGACATTACTGAGAGGGGGTGGCTTTAGAGGGCCTTGAGAATGTTCCAAGAGAAGTACAAATAGGGGCTACTTATAAAGGATTTGGAAGGAAAGGAGAAAATGTAGTTTTCGTTTGGAAAAATCTAACATTTCCTCACAATAGTTGCCATTTGCCTGGTTTTATTGATTGAATTCCTTGAAAAGGTGAGTTCTTTTTAAAACCAGTTTTTAAATAATCAGGTTGTAATCAGTGAATCATACTCCTGCAATTGAGTTAATGGTAGCAAATAAAATGCAGGAATAGTGCAGCGTGGCACATCATTACAGCTAAGCAACAAATTCATGAGGCATAAGGGTCACATATTAAACAAGTCTAAAAATATGAACATGAGCTCCAAGAAATTAAGTCTCACTGAAATCACTGAAACGGAATGTTGTTGCTGAGACATAATGATCCGTTCTGAAGAGGTCAATCCACTGTAATTAACATTGAATAAGGCTAGTACCAGGGAGCATTAGAAAAATAAAATCACTGTTTTTGGTTGACATCAGGAAGCAACCCAGGTAAAATTACAGCTTCTGTGTACCTGGGCATATAAAAAGATACAGTATTGCCAAACAAGATGTTGCAATCAGATTGATGCTTATCAATTTTTCTAAAAAAAGTAAAATAAAATAAAAAAGGACAGATGTACTCAGAAGTAACTGATGATATAAGTTTCTTACCTGGAGATCTCTCTGGTCCTTCTTATTATCCAAATTTGGGTTTTTCATAATAAACTCATTTAAAATGCTTTGAAAAGAGAAAATAAATAAATTTTCATATAGAATCTTGCATAAAATGGGGAGATCAAACATTTAAGACTAAAGGGACAACAATGGCCGAGATTAAGGGAGCACCACATGCATGCTCAAGACCTTCTGTACATGATAAATAAATGGGAATGTATCCAATTTCCACAGCTCCCATGTTACATTGGAGAGCACTCTCAAGCCCACATGCCTTTTGATAAAGGCCATTGCCTTTTGATTACAAATACCCCCCCCCCCCCAATATAGGCACCTCAGCTGGGTCCCTGACTGAGATGCTAGTTGGAAAAGCTTCACTCAGGGACCAGATGGCACCAGAGGTGTGGCCTTATCCCCTGATGTCATCTGGCCCATAGATGGCTTGGCGGGGGTCATCTGGACCCCACCAGAGTAGAGTTTGACACCCCTGTTGTAAGGGGTTTGTACTTGACATACACTGCACTTCAACCTCTGCGAACAGAAGACGGAAAACCTTGCCAACTGTGAGGCTGCCTCATTACAAGAGATCAACATTTCTTCTAGAATCAAAATGGGTCCTTCCCATTGATCGTCAAAGGTATTTCAAGAAACAGGGTTTTTCCTATTAAAAGAAGTCTTGGGTTTTTCAAAAGATGCTCATGAAACCATGCTCATGAAAACAAAATGGCTCACCCAAGTATTAGAAACTGCCCTGGAGCTGGAAGGCCAAGTTGTATGGAATCCTTCAGAAGAAGCAACAGCGAAGCCCAGCTGTCTACTATGTTGGACACTGGGATTCTGCAAGGAAGAAAGAGGGTCATAAGGGTACCCGAAGGCTTTTCATTATAGCATTTCCTCACAGTGCAGCCTAGTGAACACTGGGATAATGCCGCAATCTTCATAGTGCAGTCTAATTGCATTTTATCTTGATTTCATCTTGCAAACCGCTTTGGGATTCTGATTTCTTTAAATGGAAAGTGGCATAGAAATCCTCTGAAATAAATAATAAACATGGGATACTGGTGCAATCTAAAATTGCTATTTTAGTTCAGTTAGGATGCAATCCTATGGGGATGGCCTTAAGCCTCCGAACCCAGAGGCTTGTGGCTATCCAATGCAGAGCAGGAGGAGTGATTTTCACTTCCACACTCCTCCTGCTCTGCATTTCAGCTACATGGGCTTTTTTTTTTTGCCTCTCTAGCTAGGACTCTATGGAGGGGGAGGGAAGGAGGCTGGAGAAGTCTCCTCCAGTCCCACAGAACCGCCCCCCTTTCCCTCTTCTCCATGATAACTTTTGTGGACGCAGAGAGGCAGCCATCTCAGTTCTCTCCACACCAGCTGCAAGGGGGAGGGGGGGCTTGGACTCATGGGTCCGAGGTCAGAGCACTGTCTCCGACCTCAAATCCAAGAATCCAAACTACCCAACTCCCCCAACTCTGTTTAGGGGCCATAGGATTGCTCTCTTAAAACATACAGAACTCTAGAGGAAATGTGAGCCCAAGAGTCTGACAGAAGTCCTGTCAATTGCCAAACTTAAATAAGTCTAATTTTTAAAACCTGAAATAAGATTTCAATTTCTCCTCTGCCATGAACGCTCAACTTGAATGGAAATGTTTTTTGAAATGGCACTTGTGTGCAACATCTTATTGAAGGAGAAAAGAAATTAGCTTTAACCTTGCTGTCTTACCTCTGAATGTATGCAAAGAAAAACTGCAACATACAGACTTCCAATGAAAGATGCTTCTAGAATTTTAAAAAAAAGTTTTAAAAGAGAAAGGTTATTTTTTCAAGGTGCAAACTGAATGAAAATCCAGAAATCACAAGGTTAATGCAAACTTTGCTGAAATAAAATAGCACATTTTCAGGGAGTGCTGCAGCCAGGTGGCAAAAAACTACAGGTTGGCAACTCTAAAGGTTTTTCTTAAGGATCTTTCCTTAGTTTCTACCCTTAACTGGAGCCTGGAACTTAAGTTATGGTAATTTCCACTGAGGAGAGCTGGGTTTAGAATGCAGACTATTTTTTAAAGAAATTACCATTATTCTTGGTATTTAGGAGAGACAGGCAAAGTTGATTTATATCTTCCAAATTAAGAGGCCTTTTACCGGATGATGCAAAAATCCTTGAAATGAGTATGCTCATACCCAAGGTTTAGTATCGTTTAAATTTAGAACTGCCATCCAATTTTATTCAAAAATACTCAAATTCAAATAAAGTTACATCCACAACTGGCTCTCTGCTTTGATTCTTCAAGTTTAGAATACCCTGATGAAATACCCATAAAGCAATTCTACACCTTTGACATAACTTAGGGTTGTTTTTTAAAAACAAAAACCAACCAACCAACCAATATACAGATGAAACAAGTAATCTTTGATTGAACTAGAAGATGCTATCAACAATTTTTAACACAGCATAGTCATTCTTGTGCCATTTTTTTTAATGTAAGCTTCACTTTAAGCTCACAGCAATGTTGCTGTTTTCATACCTTGTCCTTGGCTATTGCAGGTGGCTGCTTTAACACCTCTTTCACTGTTTGCATAACAGTCTCAGTTCTCATTACGCTAATAGAACGAACCAACTCTACGAGCAGGAGCTGTTCTTCACTGGCAGTAGGAATGACCTGGAAAATTGCATCACACATTGTAGCTGAGTCTAGCAGTCTCAAGTCCTAACCATTTCAAAATTACTGGTGTGATTTAATTTGCAACCCTATACACACTTACCTGGGAGCAAGTCCCATTTAGCACAATGGGACTTACTTCTAAGCAGACATGTACAGGAAAGCACTGTTAGTAGCCTAAGGTATTTCAAATGCTGGAGGATATGAAGGAATCAAGCTTTATAGCCTGAACCTAGCTAAACACTCTATCTAAGCAGTTGCCTGAAGTGGTTGGTGTACATGGAATAGTCCGAAAGGGAGAAGTACTTAATGCTAGTGATTTGTGTCTTTGCAATAGGCAAAGCATCCTGCTGCTTAGGTAACAGATACTCATGGGGATCCATGTAATAACTGAAGCCTTATTCAGGCATAATGTGATGCGGTGAAACATACCAAGCAAGCAAGAATGGGGCTGCACTGGCTAGCCCCACCCCCTGATGTCATAACAAAGCTCCTCCCATAGCATCTATGTCTATAGCACGAACGCCGCAGCGGGGAGGCCTTCACGTGGACAGCTGCCAGAGCATAGGCTTCCATGCATTTCAGAACCCTGCACGATCACAGTGTTCCCCACTGCAGGCATTCACACTGTACACCTATGGGAGGAGCTACATTATGATGCAATGTCACGAGGGCAAAGCTACTTGGTGCATCCCAGTTCCTGTGGTGAGTTTCACCTCTTCGCATAATGCCGGAATAGGGCTTGAATCGCTAGAACATGCTGGATTGACAGATTCACCACTTGCCTGACCAGAGGTGACAAGCATCTGTTTAATCTGGCATCAAAATCCTTCAACTGAAAATTAATAATCTATCTAAGCATATATTTTTAAAAAAGATGGGAATCTTCTAAATTGAACTATTTTCAAATGGCGGCATCGTCTAACGTACTTTAGTCCTTGAGGCATGTTTGTGTTGTCTCCTTTCATTCCACACAAATGCGATAGCTGCCATGAAATGCACACCGTGATTCATTGAGATCGGGCCCAGCAATTCAAGAATCTGCTGCCTCAGGTTCTGAAATTCATAAAAAATATGCTTATTTTCAAAACAGGCATCCAGAACATTATGCTATTGTCAGTTGACGGTAATGACTCAGATTTGGAATTTGAACAATTCTACATTTGACCAACCCATCGGCTCAATTCAGACATCACACCCAATTGTGCTTAAGGAGGTTCAGTTACGGTGTGGTATGATGTCTTCATCAACAAACCATCGCTTGCAACGAAACAGCAAACCAGAAACTATGGACTAAAATGGGCTATGAACAAAGCATATGGTCTGCTACCCAAGATAGGCCACTTAGGAGCAGTGACACTGAACATGAAAGGGCAAATACCTACATGTCCTTTGGTTGTTCTTTCATCAATCTTTATAAATGTAATAAATAATAATAATGTGACTACAAGAAACCATCCACGTTTCAACTACGTGGAACTGAAGGTGTTATCTAATTAAGTACTCCCACTGATGGAACTGCTTCCATCAGCAGAATGGGGAGGGGGTGATACAACCCCTCTCCTCAGCCCCCCCCCCCCCGCCCCCAGTAATTTGCTCTGGAGGATAGAGAAACCTTCCAGTGCAGATTTGCAGTGGGGAAGGGGGGCTGCAGTGGAATGGAGAAAGTCCCATTCTGCAAGGGGACTTCTGTTTGCACGATATTGGAGGTCACCTTGAAATAACTATATCGGAGAATCTGGTGCCCTACCTACAAAGACACACAAAATAAAATGCCACACACAATACAATGCCAATGTAAGACTCAAGAGAATAGACACTCTGATTGTTTTCTGAAGGATCAATTAAGTGGTGTGAGGTCTTCTGTGAAAATTGGTGCTGGTTGTTTAGAGACTACAAGTGCTAACAAGAAACGAGTTATGGAAGATAACTTATACATTTAAAATGCAATTAACACATAAATATAGAACTTGTTCTAGTGTAGTAGATTTGTCTCTACCTAACAGTAATTCTTGAACACATTCTTGTATTATCGGAAATTAATTTCTTGAGATGCATCTTAGGCAGTGGTGATTTAAAATGAAATGGGGCCAATAGGGGATACTTTTCCTTTGGAAATAGATTAGCAAAATGTGTGGATGTTCCAGTAACAGTGACAAAGGTTGGACATGGGGATTTTTAAGGAGGAACTCAAGAGTTAGAATTTGTCCTCACTTAACCGATGTGGGGATGATTTGGGGCTATTACTATCTAGCAATGATGCAGAGCTTAGACACATGGAGGTACAGGCCACTCTTCTTGTTCCTCTTAATACCAAATAGTAATGTGGCCTAACAAATCTTGGTTTTAAAAAAAAACATTTCAAGATCACTCCCCCTCCCCCTCCCCCCCCCCCCACACTGTGTAACAGTTGGGTTCCATTTGAACATTTAAGATTCAGTTTATCTCTAGTACTTCTTCAGTTACTGTACTGATGTACAGTAACTGAAGAACTTTACTCAACCATTGGTACAGTTGCATTTAAAGAAATACAGATTCCTACACGCGCACACCCCTCTAACAATCTGACCTTTGTTGATCCAAGATTAATAGTGGTAACAGATGCAGCAGCTGCAACAGCTGTTTTCTCTGAAGAATCTGCCTGATGCAGAATGCTCCATAGAAGAGTCACAGATGACATGATCATGTGAAGGATAGACAAGATCCCACTGCGGGCTTCCAACATGTGCTTCTGATCCACATTAACCAGAAGCTGGTGCCAATAAAGAAGAAAATACAGCCAATCATTCTTGTGATAGTGATGAATAGGAATGCCTCTCCCTCATCCTCCTTCAGCCATGCACAGTCTCTCCCTTTCCCACTTAAATGTTCACCCTTTCTTATTTTGGGTTAGCAATATGCCTGCACTGAGTTGAACACGAATCATAACAATCTTTAAACCAGCACTTGAAATGATGGTTAGCAGAGGCTCTCACACTCTGCTTTAAAGCTAGCTACAGTTAGTATTTGACGGGGAGCAGACATGATGCTAATTATAGCTTTCATATGGGACATGAGGGTGTGGAAGAAGAAGAAAGGAGATGAGTGTGTGAACCTGAATATTCCTGATCTCTTTAACTAGTTCTGCGATCACGAAGCATCGCACCTGCATTTTTGTTATAGACGCATTAAGCCAGTGTAAGGGGCTAATTAAAAATCCTCAAGAGAAATTATGATGTGTTTACATCTTACATATTTACATTTTATTGTTTTTATGAATTGCCTTTGGAATATGATTGAAAGGCTGTATAAAAATACTTATAGTAAGTATGATAAATAAATGTTTTCCAGGGTTAGAAAATTACTATTAATATTGGGCATATCCCCTTGGAACATCCTGAATCCAAGCCGCACTGTAGGGAAGCGTACAGGAGTTGTGCAATTTCAGTTGCATGAAATAGGGAGTTCGTGGGAGATGTTACCGGATAATTACACCCAGAGAGGCCTTTGGTAGGCGGTCTCCATTCATCACTAGTCCACAGGACAATGAACAAACATCTCCTGTAAACCTGTTTAACACTGATAATAAATCATGTCTACTATACAGCTGCTTTTAAATTATCTGTAGATTTTTAGGCATGAGGAACTAAAAAAAAAAGAAAATTGGTTCCAGACACTATTTCCTTCGTCCATGGGAGGCTTCTGATCCAGCAGAGGACTGCATCGCAAATTACCATGGTTGCAAACTAAATGTGGGGAAATAGCCCAATGCCTGAGCGCCAATAGAAGATATCAAATCATGGCCTTTTAAACTGCACCATGGTGAGGCACAGATCTTAATATCCAGAGGTATATTCATCTCGTCAAAAGAAGTATTTCTTTCCCCCAAAAGAAACACACATAAAATTTAAAGCAAAACATGCATACTTAGACAAAGGCATAGTCAAATCCTTGAACATGCTTACCTGATGATACTGTGCAGATGGGTCAAGTAAACAGTAGTGAATCACAGTTGTAATGCCTTCCAAAAGAGTAAGCATCATATCTGGTGGAGTAACTGATGCCATCCAGAGGGGCCTAAAACACAACATTGAATTGGTTGCAATTTTGCAAGGAACATATCAAACATTTTTTTAAAAAAAACTATTGCCAAGTGGGAAAGAGAGAGAGAGAGAAAGAGAGACACATGCCTACTGTCAGACAACCCTGTTTCATATTTGTACTGTTGGATCAGGTTATCCAGGTTCCTGCAAAGCTGGAGGGTCACAGAAACCACAACCCTTTGGAGCACTTTCCCCATGTAAGGCAGAGAGGCGATGATGAGGCCTATCCACTGGGGATGCATTTTACAGGCACAGTGCTGGTGTAACGCTCTGATCACGGCACAGAGGAACATGCCCTGGGAGGTTATTGGCTGGGAATGTAAGTACTGAAGGGACGTCATTGGCTGCTGGGGGTTGATGTGTTCCAAGTCCATTACGGCAAAGTCAAAGCCTGCCTCGTTCTCCTCTGGCACAGTCAAGACTCTGTGCTCCAGGATGATGAGCCGCTGAAGGACTTTTAAGAGCTGTGACTGGAGAGTGCTCCCATTGTCAAATTCATCCTCAGAGAAGTTGATAAGGCTGTCTTCGGAGAAACCTTCCTCAATGGCCACTAGGTTTCTCCCAGCAACCTTCTCACTGTGCCACTTCTGGGCGCTGAAAATCGAGGACAGCAAACAGTGCAGGACCACCTTCTGGACCTTGCATTTGGACAGCATGTCCGAGATGAAGCTAGGGAAGCCCTTGGCAGAACTTTCCACCACTTTCGCCAGCTCAGCAAAGAGAAGGGTCAAGATCTCGATGCTCATCATTTGCATGTTGCGGTTTCCTACCAGGTCTTGCGAGGAGACTTTCACGTGGGTGGGATAGTGGCTTCGCATGTAGTACAGACACAAAGAAATAAGGATCTCTATGTACATGGAGCTTCGGAAGTTATGGTTCGAGTCCACCGGGATATGGCTATAAAAGTCTTTGCCCATAACGGATATGCGATGTCTGGCCAAAAGATTCTGAAGCAAGGAGAGCTGGGGAGTGTAGGCATTGTTGACGCTGGTGGTAGAAATGGCATTCACAAAAGCAGACGGATTCGTTTTCAAGATGGCTTTAATGGCAGAGAAAGCATACAGAGTCCTTGAGGAGTCATACACCTGGAGATACAACAACACATGCTGGTATAAAGGATGTATGTTAAAATGGGGTGACTTTCGCATCCCTGGTGATCCTGCGTCACTCTCAATTTCTGAGATTTCTCCCTCTCCGCAGCTATACCAGTTTTCCAAGTCAAGTCCATCACTGAAGAAAACACTGGTTTGTTTAAGCTTCTCAGCTTGGGCTTTCTTCTTCTCCTCATCTTTCCGTTTGGCGATTTTGACTTTGGGCTTTGCTCCTGGCTGCTTACCGGACTCTTTCACAATAGTTTCTTTCTCTGGCATTTTTTCAGGCACTTTCCCTTTGAAGCTGAATTGGATGCTGCTGTGACTCCTCTGCCTGGACTTTGCTTCCGTGGACGTGAATGTTTGCTCACTGAGAGTCTGCTGGCTTACGGAGATGCAAGGAGAGGAATTGTTTCTGGAGATCTCGTTGGAAAGGCTTTCAAGACCCGTCTCAGTTGAGGCAGACAACAACTGAGAACTGTCATTGCTAAGCAAACTGCTCTGGCTGTCCTGAATGCTAGGATCCTCAGTTTTAGTCCCCTCTTCAGAGGGATCCAAAGGATTGAATTTAGCCGAGGTGTCTTTTGGATAGAGATAATGTTTCACTGATTCCGTATCTTCACCAAGACCACTGACAACCTTGCAGATTAGGTCGATGACCACCTGCTGGACTATTTCATCTGGTGAATCCACTCCCAAAAGCTGGGAACTATCTGGTGCAGTCAGGCTTTCGGTTTCCGCCTCATAACTTAGGTTATCCCCGGCAGAGGACTGGGAACAGCCAGAGTCAGAACTCTGCATTATTTCTATCTGATGGTCAGGAAGGTCGAAATCCGATGCAGCCAGAGGAATAGTTTCACTGCTGGTACTCAGTAGGGAGATCCTGTCACTCAACGGGTTGACTGTAAGACTGAAGTTCTCCATTTCATCCACGGCAAGTTGCTTTCCATTGCTCTCTTTAGCTGAAATGTCTTGTTCTTGACTTGCTGCCGTGTGGCCAAATGCTTAAACAAAAAGCAAAATTAGCAGATGTAAACTTTTTTCCTGCTTCGGCAGTCACTGAGATGATCAATGTAAATCACACAAGATTCTTTTCCTGCAAATGGTTTTTAAAGACTGTTGATTCTGATAGGTTGCAAATTAATCTGCAATAGACTCCTAATGCGAGTCTTTTTAAATTACATTTAAATAGCAACCTTCAGCCAAGCCCAAATGCTCTGCTGCAAACTCAAGAGCTGTGATGGGGACAAAAGTATTGTCTAACACTGAAATTAAAATAAACAAATAATTAAATGCTACTCCTGACCCTTTGCCAGAAGATCAATGTACCAGAAGGTAATTGATCAAAAATGATGCGGACATTACGCCTGGTTATGCCTTATTTAAGTTCGCACTGGCATAAAGAATTCCGCACCAAAATAAAAAAATATATTTTCTTCATATTAGTTATGTGATTACTGAGTAATAAATGAAAAGCAACCCAAATCTGAATGAAATAAAAAAGAATAGATTCATTCAGCAAATTATGCAAATTATATGCTGACAATCTAATCAAAAATCCATTATAACTCTAACTAAGTGCTCAGATCCTGATGTGCTTACTTGGACTAAGTTCCTCGTAGTTCCTAATGTAAGCTTAGAATGGTCAACAGTCAATGACCTATAGAAGCGAAATAATAGAGAGCTAAGGACCTTCAACTATGCGATTCCATTAGGGTAAATGATATTGCGGTAGCGGAAACTAGGTTTTGAACTAGATCAAGAGGAGAATTCAACTAATGTTATGCTTGTGCAAGCGGTTGTGCATTATGCTTGTGCAACCCATTGTGTAAATGGTTGCACGTAATTCTTGTGCAACCATTTGCACAACAGAAAGATTCAATGGAGCTCTTTAGCTAGTTGGCCAGTGCACAAAGTAAGAGAAACGAGCTTTAGAAAATACACCCTTTGCTGGGAGGAGGTGGGCAGGCTTAAATGGCTAATGGAATTGAGTCATTTGCGCTAATGGAATGACACAATTGAAAGGCCTTAGCTTCTTATTTTTTATGTTCAATGGTGATACATCAGTCTGGAGTATATCCGTGTTTCTAGTTGCTGAATTTTAAACTTATAGGGGAAATGGAAGGAATGAGAGAATACAGTCGCGCATGTGCAATATACTGCAAAAAAACTGGGCCCGCCACTTTACAGGGCTGCAGCTACCAAGGTAGTGTGTATGAAACAATTACAGTACATGGAGAAAGTACTACTTTTAGCGCTATTATGACTACTAGAGAACCTGGTGTGAATGGCTCATCTAAATCAAAATGTTGTCTAAATCTAGATGCTTCAGGAAAAGTTTATCTGCATAGGACATAGCTGGAGCAGGGTGGGCAGAAGGTCATTGGGATCTACTGGTAATTTTTAGCTGATTTGCAGTTTACAAACCATAATTGCCTGTTAATAGCAACAACTAAGAAGCTCCCCAAAAAACGGCTTGCTCAAAAAGAACATTTGAGGGGAAACAAGAAGCAGATTTGTGGGTCAAAGGACTAATGAGCTTGCTTCAGGATCTGATAACACATTTCTGGGATGAGCACATGCTCAGCGTCACCCTGTTTATTCCTCTGTTCTTAGCAAACGTCTGCCTTCCTGAGTCACTATTTTGCATCTGACTAGTTGGTGAACCTCAATAATCTAGTAAAAAACAAAGTAGATCCTACAAACCTGAAGTCTGCCCACTGTTTTACTACACGCTAATTTTCTATCATGTTTTCCTAGACGCCACACAGTCCCCTCCAAGGTTAGAAAGGACATGCACATCATTGGCCCAAGCTACTGATTCAAGAATATGCTCCTTTATAAACTATATTTTATGATATGACCTAATACGGGAGCAGATTTAATTATGATAAAGATTTAACATTAAGTAGATATATGAAATTCGGGTCTTCACATATACACATCCACACAGTACTTACAACCACCACAGTTAAATTTCTGCATAAAATGCTTTTCATTTTCATCTTCAGGACAACAGGGAGATTTATTCCAGTAGCATTCAGCCTGTACCCTTTGAACAGAAATACGCTGGGTTTTCGGGTGGAGAAGCAGCAGAAGCAACGGTTCGAGAACTCTTGCAATGTCATGACGTTGGAGTACTTGATTTAACCAGGCCTGACCAACTGACCAAGTAGAGCCATCCAAACTGTTAAGGCTGTCAAGCATGATAAACAAGGACCTGTGGAGGAAACGTCCAAATTAAAATATATCTTAGATCTACAAGAGGCCAATAAAATGCACAGTTGTTTTAAGAAATTCAGCACTGGCAAATTTCTTCAGCTGGGGAGGCCAGGCCCTTTATGTCAAAGCTGCCCAGAGCCAACCCCATCCCACCAATAATGGGGCAGAGGGAGAAGGGGGGGGGGAGAGACAGGAAGGGGAACAAAGAGAATGGGGGGGGGGGCAGTGCCAGCTCTGACCTCACCAAACTTTGGTTTTGACCCCACACACTGCCAATTCTAGACCCACCTCATGGCATGCACCCCGCAAGAGAATTCCCCCAAGGGAATGCAGCCTTCAACATAAATAAGGTCCCGCCCAACATTAAGAATCATTGTACCAATCAGCCACAGCGCAAAGAGTTGGTCATCCTTTTTATCAACTGCTTGAAATAATAATAATAATAATAATAATAATAACAACATTAAAAACATTCCTACAATTTCAAGAACTATTTTACAAATTCTGAAGTTATTTTTGTCATCTGCCCTGACTTCACAATCTGCATTGTCATAGGGCAGCTTATTTCTCTATCAGAGTATATATAAAATTAATACTGAAAATAAGTTGAAATCCGTTGAAACAGATGTTTCTCTACTGCAGACTGAGTCTACATCTGATGGGCCACAAACTCCCCAGCCCTGTTTCATAATAAGCACTGATTTTGCCTAACATCTGGCAATTGTAACATACAGGAGGGATACCCAAGTTGCAATGTTTGAGCAGAATTCCATTAGACAAAAGGACAGTTAGAACCTTTAAACATTTTTGGACAGTATGTACATCCACGTATCTAACTAACCTGTCAAATGAACGACCATATGATGAGGACTTGTTTATATGGAGGTCTCTGGTGAGGTGCCAGAGTACTGCAAACTTTGCATGAGCTTCCGTCCTGATTTTCTGCAAAATAAAATGAAAGTTTAATCCATGTTTGATATATTCAATTCCTCTAGGAAAGTGTGTAATAGTGGTAGATCAGAGCAGCAAAGTGAACAAGCACATATAATCAAATTATTTATGTGTTTAAATGACAAAGACTGGATTTTGGTTCAAAATGATTTTTTTGTACTTTTTTGTTAAAGGTAAAAAATAAATCTGATCTGATATTGCAGTAGGGGAACCTAAAATCTTGGCAAAATATCAGATTTATTGTTGATTCATCTATAAAGTTCTTTCAATTACGAGAAATTAGATCTTATAAAGATGTCCAACCAAATCTTACTTTAGAGATTTTTTAAAAATAATAAATATATAAATACTACAATTAATTAATAAGAAACTATTCAGCTTGGGAATGGAATGGGAAGAAGAAAGCAAAAATAAGAGGCATTTAACAGCGTATGTTGAGGGTTTTGTTGTTGTTGTTTGACCCAGAATAGTTGTTTTAAATGATATTATATTTATAACTTGTTTTTATGCTTTTTATGGTTTTAAATTTTGTATATCAATTTTTTAACGCTCAATGTTTTTAATTTTTGTAAACCGCCAAGAGAGGTTCGGTTATGGGGCGGTATATAAATGGAATAAATAATACTAATATGAAGTTTGTTATTTATTTATTTAGTTCCATCTAAGAAGCTGAACTAAGGAGAACAACAGAGCAAAACTGGAGGGAGAGCCAGTCTGGTAGAAAAGAAGAGCACTGAAAAGAAGGTAAAAATGGAAAAGGAACTTAACGGGGGATTGGATTTGTTTTCGTTTAAGGCACTTAATTAAGAAAGGAAGACTGTCTGCATTAGAATTTTACCCCTCACCATTACCACCATGCAGCTTCCATAGCTTGAATTTTACCTGCTTGATCTGCAATGACAATCTAGGATTCTAAAATGCTGGGTCCGTTGCCAAATTTAGCACACTTCAAAGAGCACAATAAATACGATGAAAAGTTTACCTTGTCTCTGTGGGTCAATTGCTGGCTGATAACATCTTCACAAATGCTAGACGATGGAACAAGATTGTGCAACTGGAAAAAAAGTTCCACACTCTTCTGGTGATGCTGAGGAGTTCCATCGCCCAATTGGTCCCATAGAGTTAACGCTACATGCTTTAGAAAGGAACGTTTAAAAAAATCACATGCGAGCACAAACACACACACGCACACAGAGTTAGATTTCTGAAAGAATCTATCTTAGTGGAATGATCAGCTGGGGGATACTGTAGGGTTGCCTAACTTAGGCCCAGCTGCTGAAAACACTGCAAGGTATTTAGTTTGGATCCAAGGGTGGTCAAGGTACTCTTGTGCCCCCCTCAATTTCTGCCCATTATCTCCTCCTCCTCCTTCATCCTTATGCACAACACTCCATAGCATTTCAGAGGGTCTTCTGACGCTCAGGAGTGACTTTTCAGGGGGCAGGAGATGGGAACGCTCCATTGCACAAGCAGAGGCCTACTTATGTGTTTTTTATTCCAAGCCTGTATAATGGACCCCCACCATCTTGCTCTGAAGGCTCACCCAAAACTCTGGATCAGATTTTGAGGGCGCATGAAGGTCTACAGGGAGGCAAGGGAATCATCTCTTTCCTGTTCCACTGACAGAAGGTGTTCTGTCAGCTGAAGGGGTTAATCGGATACAACCCAATACCTCTATGTTTCTTACAGTAATTCAAAAATGCACAGCCTCCTGAATTGAACAATTTAGTAATGATTTACTAACTATATTTTTAAAAATTGACTATTTAATGTACGTTCCCCTGTTATCTTCAGAATCTGTCCTCTACACCCCCAAACGAATCAACTAACTTGGAATATAGAGGCTGGAAATATAGTCTACTAAAAGTAATATCTCTTTGCTATTACAGAAGCTATGTGACTGTTTTGCTATACCTTGAAAAAATCTGTCTTTTCAGCCATGTATCGGAGGTTGCCTTGATTGAGAGGAGGTCTGATGACAACAGCCACTCTTCCCTGGCTTGGGCTGAGAGGTTGTGCTGTTTCCACACTATTCAGATTTTCTCCGGTGACAACAGCAACCGATTGAGCTAATCCAACTAAATCCATTATTAAAGAAATAGTTACACCTTGGATGCTAAAATCATTTGCTTGCCTGCAAGCACTCATAAGAGTCTGGAGCCACAAAGGGGGCTGCTCTTGCTCACAATCTGAAACAGAAAGAAAAGCGTTTCCACTAAAAAGCAGGTTCACGTATACGAAAGTGCTTGTTTTTCCTCTATCTTATCTGCTATCTTATCTACTAGTTATCTGCTATGCCACTATCATCAGCTATGTCAACTCTCCTTCACATGTAGTTTTGCAATACCTAACATTTATTTGCGCTATTATTTCTTCATTTTGCACTTGGTAACACGAAAGCAACCATTTCAAATTAGGTAAAGTTATAACAGATACGTAAGATGGGCAGAAAATACCTTTTATAGAATGCTTATCAATGAACAGTGGGACTAACTCCACATGGCTAGCTGCGGGTTTGACAGACTATTTTCGAACAACAGCCTTGCCTGAAACAAATAAGCTGCTTTTGGAAGTCAATGCTCAAAACCAGTTTGTGATGTAATATGCAGGGATACTCTTTAAAAATGTCAACATTCCTGCTGGGTATATGCCAAGCCACTTGGGCATATCTAAAATAGCTCACTGAATTGCAACCAGGTTCTAGTTTTGTAATGGACCCTATCTCAAGGGAACTTGACACGCAACAATAGCCCTATTCAGGTGTTGGTTTTAACCTAAAAAGCCTTACACGGCTTGGGACCACAATACCTGACGGAACGCCTCTCCCGACATGAACCAACCCGTATTCTACACTCAACATCTAAGGTCCTCCTCCGGGTGCCTACTCTGAGGGAAGCTTGGAAAATGGCAACAAGGGAGAGGGCCTTCTCTGTGGTGGTCCCCCAAATTATGGATGGTCTCCCCGATAAGGCCCGCTGTGGCCTGGAGCCAACACTGTTATCCTTTTGGCGCCTGGTCAGAACTTTTCTTTTCTCCCAGGCATTTTAACAGCTTACATTGAGGTTTTTAACTGAATTTTTGGCCAGGCGTAGAAGTTTAAAATGTTTTAAATATCAACTGTTTCTATGTTTTATGTTTTTAATTTTGTATATTGACTTTTTAATGTTCAATCTTTTAACATTTTGTAAACCGCCCAGAGAGCTTCAGCTATGGGGCAGTATATAAATGTTGTTGTTGTTGTTATTATTATTATTATTATTATTAATATTAATAATAATAATAGAACCTGAATAGGGCACACCAACACATATAAGATGGATGGGGCCTCACACACCAGCCATATTCCCAGTGTGCTCAACCTCCTGGCTTGAACATGAGCAGAAGCTCCCTGCAGAAACCCCCCCCCCCAACTTGACACAGGGAGGTTGGTGATTTAAAGGGCCAGGCTGGTCCACATGAGAAAGCTGTGGGCACAAGTGGTGCACAGGAGTGGGCATGAGTGATGCCTCCTATACGTTTGTGCGTACCTTATTCAGGGCTGATATCCCACAGATTACATCAAAACGAGGGAATGAATTGCTCACAATCTAAACCACGCCCCACATTATGAGGGTAAGCAGCAATAAAAATATGGGCCTCAACCTAAAGTGGATATGTGCATTTGATGTGTACACTTGGACTGGTCCATTATTTCAACAGAGGCATCAGATCTGAATGTGCAGGCTGATTTGTAGATTCCACCGAAAGCACAGGCGGCAAGTCCGTGACCTGGGTTCACACATATGAATCTCCAATCCTATAGGAAATTGTTGCTTTAGATGAATAAAAATTTGCCTTCCAAAATCCCACCATTCTATTCCAGCTTCTTCATCTATATACAACTTTCTGGTGCTTTGACCCTTTTCAGGCATGACATCTACAGTTAGTGTTTAAAAAGCGGAACAGAACAAGAAACAGGTGATGGAGTGTAACAAAAATGTAAAAACCTAACTCAAATGGCTGTAGGGCAAAGATGTCAATTTGCTGTCAATGCAATGGACTGACTTTAACAGTCGGGCTGTTAGATCAACTGGACATAGAGAGGAAACCTCAAACTGGCTGTTGAGGGCACAGGCCAGTAACCCCATGCTGGCAGAAAAAGGAAGTGATTCAGAGGCAGCCCCTATGGGATGAGGTCTTGAGAAAAGAATTTGGAGAAAACATATGATGAGAAGCTTTCGAAAAGACACTATAGCTAATTATTAAGAGCCTAGAAGGAGGCTTTGGAATACAAATGTATCAAAAGCTCCAGAGGAAATGAATGCCTGCACTCTGAGAGTGATAGACCCATACTACTGTTATCCCCCAGCTCCATCCCCAAGAAAGGTCTAAAATCCCATATTTAGTGTACTTCAACAGAAATGTTAAAGTTATTACAGATATTAAGTGCTCAGGACAGGGGCTTATTAGCTAAACAGTAAATGCATTTCAGCAGATGTTACAAGATGTGTCAGAATGACCTAACATTACACTAAAAACATACTGGTGCACATCTGATGCAATCCGATGTCATATTGATGGACTATATGTGAGGTGCTAAATGCATACGACTGTAGCAAAATCCCTTCTGGCAGTTTAAGACCCAGCATACATCCCATCAAACCTTTTTACTAGGAAACATTCTAACTTCCAAAAGATTTCAAGAGGGAAAAAGAAATGGGTTTGTGCTCACATAAAAGAATAGGAAAATAAAAAGGAAATATAGTAAAAAAAAAACACCTGTGGGTTTTATTTATTTATTTATATTTTACTGAAAAGTGCCGTATTAAAGTCAAATCTGAAAGAAGACTTAGCAGGGGAGGGATACAAATGTAGCATACTACTTACCAACATCTGTCTTCTCAGCATGTATTTCTGAGGTATGGTTTCCCTCTGCAATGTAAACTGGAAAACTTGAACATTCAAGGAAGAGCTGGCATGCAGCAATAAAGGCAGAGAGGTATTCTTTTGGCGTTGTCTTCTTGGCTGTTTTCTTCCCTTTAGCTGCATCTCCTTGTGACTCCCTTGTGCACTGTGCAGCTTCTCCTTTCCCTCTAGAAAGGTCCTCCTGAAACTCTGCTGCCAAAGGCCGTGGCAAGGAATTGCTTGGAATGATGTATAGGTTGATAAATCTGGTTAAAAACTGCTGGACATACTCCAAACAGCACTGCATTGCAGTCTTTGGAACAGTCAGCATCTTCCCACTTCGAGAGCCTGTCCCCTGGGTCATCTTGGAAGAAAACTGCACAATGGTTTCCACCGAACCCACGGTGGAGGCTGTCTCAGTCTCAGAGGAGCCGCTGCCTGGAATGGGGGTGCCAGATGTTCCAGGACCTCCACTCAACATCCTGTCAATGTCATCGGTTGTATCTGCCTGGTACTGCACGAACTCAGTAAAACCACTTTCAGATGACCGGCTGCTTGAAGGATTATCGCCATCTTCGAACACATCAGTGGGATTTTCTACAGAAACTAGTGGCATCTAATTGAAAGGGAAGAACAAATCAGCAAGAATGGAATAACATGCGTCTTCCGCTTCAACCAACCACACATCTTACTGCATTTGTCTTTTGTTTATAGTCTAAGGACAGATTCAGAAAACCAGTTTTCGCAACACATGGTCATTTTTTTTTTACATCACTGTTTAAAGGGATCTTCATGGAACTTGAATTTGAACACAACCCATTTAACGCTATGGGCTCCTTGGATATCAGGCTTGCATAAAACATGGTGGAGAAACTCCTTCAGATCATGCAATTCCAACCTTATTATGGGTTGGAACCAGATATAGAGCAGACCCACAGAAAATCAATGGGACTTAAGTCCCATTTTGGTAGGTCTACACTAAGTATCTCTAACTCTGGATTAACAACATTAACGAGGTATTACAGTTTCATTGAATACATTTAGGTGGCATATAAGGTTAACTCTAAAAGCCAATGTAAGTGACTATAGAATAAAAATGAGTATTTCCACCCATCCCATTCACTATCAACATATGAGTATGATTATCTCTGCAAATTATTTCACTTTATTTGCATTCTACAGCACTTGGTTTTTCAGGGACGTTTTGTTGGTAAGGTCGCTAATGTAATAAAATGGCAATGCACAAGTTCTTGCACCTGAAAATACGTGGCCAGTTTGGATAGTTGAGTCTAGCTTTCTGCTCTGCCCCTATTATTGTATTCCTAGCCCCCTAACAGTAACCCAGTCACAAAACTCGAATTGTACCTCCCTGCCACAACACAACACACTTCCTTTCTTTTACAAGAAAACTCAAAGTGGATAATAACAAGCAATTAAAAGGATAATCATAGATATTAAAAAACAAAGCAAGGGGAGTAAATTTCACAAAACAAAGACAATCACAAAACCACAGCAACAGCAATAGAAATTTACAAGTAGCAGTCAGCCTACATGCACCATCACCAAAAGCCTTTTGAAAAGTGGTGATAAAAAGTAAGCAGTGATGGGGGAAATGGAACTCCAAACAAAAGGGCCAAGACCAAGAAAGCCCCGTCATTTGTCCCCACATACTGACTCAATAATGGTTTGGGAACATGGAGCAGGATCTCTGATGTCGATATGGGTATACAAAAGGCAAAATACACCAGGAAGCAATTCTTAAGGTCACTTGGTTCCAGGCCAATTAAAGCTTAAATGAAAGCACCAGCATTCTGAATTGGGCCTAGAAATGAATAGGTAGAGATCCAATGACCAGGTTCACATGATGGCCAGCACGGTTAACAAGTCACAGTGGCTTGCTAGCCATGGGGTGCGTACTGGTCACATGATTTGTTTAATCAGCCTCTCCAGCACAGATTACTGCGCTACCCAAAGCTGATGAGTGCGGGTTGTTGCTGTGATTAACAACCGACCCAGAACCCATGGGCTGTTTTAGAGTTCTGGGTTGGTTTGTTAACCCATCCTTACTGGGTTTGGACAACATGGTTAGCTGCGCTGGTGGGGATAATTAAGCAAATCAGGCTGGCACATGACTGGCATGTGCAGCATGGTCAATAAGCCACTGTGGATTGTTAACCACACTGGTGATTGTGCAAACTGGCCCATTTTTAGCTTCAAGGAGAAGATGTATTGTTTGATTGTCCATAAAGCTAGCCAATGACTTCTCCTTTACTCCTTTCCATTTCCAGGGAATAGAAAACATACATGCAGAGTCCCAGCTATTTAAGCCTTTTTGGGTGTTCCTGAGGCACATACTAAGAGCACAATCCTATTCATATTTAAGACGGAAAAAGTCCTACAAATTGCACCCTATCTTTTATAGTATAAAGTCTGCAAGCTGCAAAGGGGCTCTCATGGAGCTATCTGTCTATACTTACAATATGGCAACAAATGTCACAGAACTTTAAGCAACAGAAAGCTCATAGCAATCATTTTTTAAAAAATCCAGTTATCTTTTTAAAGAAAAAAGAAGACGACTCTTTGCTGGAATACCTTTTTATCTTCCCACTCCTGGACAGTGCTGTGCCTACTTGGAAGCTGCAACGCACCATCAATACCAGCGGACAACAGCGGGGGTTGAACCTTGCTAAGAATCTTGGAGCAGAGTTTCAAGGAATCTGTTAGCTCAGACAAGTGTAAAGTCTGGAGGTGGCTCGTCAATGCAGAGATCATCCTGAGTAGCAGCTGCGGCAGATGTTCCGTTTGTATTTCAATATAGGTCTCCTGGTAAATATATATATATATATATATATTAGTGGCACTGATATCAATGGATTGTAGCTACGACTTTGACTTAGTTCCACTCATAATCAAATTCCAACAAGCAGAGAATCAAATGGTTTATTTTAAAAAACGCTTTTAAACACATAAACACTGGTGGAATGGAGTGGACGAAAGGTGGCTTTCCCACCCGTTGCCTTTCCCTAGCAGCCTCCGTGAAGGGTCGGGGGAGGGCCTGTTGAACAGGGTGGGCTACAACACGCGGGGCTGAGGCAGTGGGGGGATAACAAAAACCAGGTTGAGGTACCTTCTGTGAGCAGAAGTTCTACTCACAAGATACCCCCATCTGGTTTTTGGGGATCGTTCTCCCCGCTTCTCCCTCAGTTCCATGCACCACAGCCCACCCCATTCAGGGGAATTCCTTAACTCTTAGGAAATGCTTTTTGGAGGTGGGAGGTTTTGGGAGTCTGCTAGGAGAGCAGGGGGTGGAAAAGGCACCTTCCATCCATGCTCTTCCTCCAGTGTTTCTTTGAATCCCACCCGGTATAAGCTAGTTTTCATAATAATAAATCCTGATAATTTAGCTCATTCACAGTGCAATCTTATACATGTTTACTCTAAAGCAAGCCCCACTAAATTCAATGGAGCTTAGTCCAAGGCAAGTGGGTACAGGATTGCAGCCCCAGTCACAATATACAGGCAATAGTCATGCAATGGGGAGCTGTGCCTGTGGGATGGGTAGAGATAACAGTGCTGTAAATACAGAAGTTGTGTGTGTGTGTGTGTGTTTACAGACAAACCAGTTGTATGTGAATTCCATCACAAGAGACGAACCAGCACAAATTTAAAGAATTTCAGGAGTGATGGCTATAAGGTTTTCTCACTGGTGCTAGACCCACAGAGCTTGCTAAAGAGCAATGAAAGCATTATCTGGGGAAGAGCATTTTTCCAGATGCTCTTTGAGGAATTACATTTTCCCAAATCAGAACACTGCGACTTAATTGCTTGGAAAATATGACATATTCACAAAAGAAGCACAACCTCATGTGTTTGCTGTGCACTGCAAATGAGAAACAAATGTGCATTTATTGCATTAAAAAACAATCATGCAAAAACAGTCTAGTACCACAATCAGATAACGCCAGAATAATGTATGAGCTAATGAAGTAGTCACAATTTCTCACTTCTAATTTTACTGAAATGAATATTGCCAGAAATGTGTAAAAGGATCACTTTTAATTAAAAGGGGGGAAAACAGTCTGAATGTCATACCTGACAAAGCACTCTCATACTTCTAGTAGGCTTTAAAATGAGAAAGCAAAGAATTTGAAGATAAGAGACAGATAAGGGGGGGAAAGCATTTCCAAGAGAATTCATTAAGATATAACGTTTATAGAACATACTATTGTGACATGCATCAAGAGCTACTGTTATCTAATCGTTTTAACAAAATCATATTGCAATGCGTTCTACCATCAACCATTATAATAATAAGAAAGGGGGAGAGATTGCAACAAGTTCCAATGATCAAGAAATGAGACGGATCCTAAATCCAAATAATAAAAAAGATCTCGGTGTGATAAAATCTGCATCTATTAACGCTGACCCTGTCATACCGCTTTCTGAAGCAATGCCTACCCAGTTACATCTAATAGGGTTAAAGACAAAAAATAATCTCCACCCCACCTTGTACAGTATTTATTTTTGAAAACAACAGAGGAAGTAGCAGTAAGAGAACAAGCTCTGTATTCATGTAATTAATGAGCAAAGGGAATCTTACCAAAGATACTATATCCAACAAAAAATCAACTAGCAGGCAGAAACTGGTCAGGGGTCGCTCAGCAGGCTCATTACCACCTCCTGGAACAGTCTGTAGTCGGGCATGCAGGGTTCTCCTAGGAATTCAAAGCATAGTTTATTCATTGGTAGCACAGTGTCTGTGTAACTAGCAAATATAAGGAGGCTGTGTAATGTAATAGTATTTCCTAAAAAAACAATGGTGGAAGCAATTTTGGTACTCTACAGATATTGTTTTAAAATTGTTACAAATTAGAATAGAAAGAAACAAGGAAATTAAAGGTTCCAGGTTTCCTTTAATTGCTATTACATTACATTTGCCCACAGGTTAGGCTGCAATTGGTAAAAAAAGACGCATCAATCACTATGGGCTGGATCCAAAAGTATCCCATCCATAAATGTAAATGCTTACATTTATGGATGGGACTGATCCAGTAGAGGAGCCCAATGGAGCAAGAAGGGGGATGATTTTCACTGATTTGCCCTTTCCCCTGAACCTCCCCACATCACCTCCCACACCGCTCTGAAGGGCCCCCTAACCCTCCAGAAAAGCTTTTGAGGGTAGGAAGAAAAAGGAGGAATTGATAGAAATACTCCCCCACTTCCTCCTGAGAGCAGACTTCCTATCATAGGATCTCTGGATCCAACCGTATAGCATCCCATCAAGGACTAACCACAACAAACAGACCTTTTGTATCACCTCATATGTCCTCAAACCAGTGCTTTTCACTGGAGTCACACTTTCAGTTGCGAGTCATCAAGCACTGAGTAATCACACGCTGTACATGCATATGTGAACTAGCTCCAAGAGCAAAGCAACATTCCCTGTATACTTTCTAAAAGATTGCTGCCAACTTTGAAAACCTAGGACTATACCACAGTCAGAAGTGGATCAAGCATTTTATGTTCCTCCAAGAGGATACAGTAATGTGCAAATCACCTTCCATGAAATATAACTTACCTACAACATTCTTCAAACCAACGTGCAATGTAATCCCACATATAATAAGGCTCAAAGGAATTAAACAGAAGATTGGCGGTTTTAATCAGCTCTGCTGTTTTCTTGTTTTCCCTCAATTTGCTGAAAGCAAAATGTAATAGCAGTATTTAGCCTAGAAATATAAATCGATTTGCAGTCTTATTCCAAACCTATTTCTCGATTTTCTTCCCAGCAATTTCCCCCTTTGTTACCTCATGCAAATTGATTTTGCAATTTTCCATATTTTCAAAATTCTGTTGCCAATCAGCATGGAAGCTTGCTGTTCAAGAAACACAAGTCTATAGCAGGCGTGGGTCAATGGAACTAATAAATCGTTCTTTGAATCCAAGATACGGGCTGCAATTTCTCTTTTACTTTCCGTATAATCACCTGCTTAGCTGTGCATGGTCCTTGCTGAAGGAAGAGTCCACCTGAAGATCCAGCTCTGCTTTGCATTGTGTGTATAATGTCCTAAATACTTCAATCAGTACATCCTCTAATATTACAGGCCCTAAAAGGAACAAGAGAAGGAACTGCCATTACATTAAGGACAATTCATTGGTTATTGTCTGAAGTGGTCCCAACTCATTATACCTACAGTTTAATCCAAATATACAATTAGATAATTACACATACTTTCTTGCATTCTTATTACCTTTGGCTATTTAAAAGCTACCAATTTCCAGAATTTTTGCAGAAATTTGTTCATCCAAGGCTAAATTTTGACATGCATGATTACTGCCAGAGCACATAATGTAAGATAAAGTATTTGAGAGTCTCTTTCTTAGCACTACACTGTACTAGTCCCAATCCAGTACCAATACTATAGCCTACCGCCGATGGGATGGGATGGGATAGAAGGAATTAGGAAGGGAATTTTTCTAAGTCGCCAAGGGAAATGTGGGCAGGGGATAACTTAGCCTTGCATAAAGCCTTCATAAAACACAGAAGCTTTTTCATGTTATATTCAACCAGTTATGGCACTTCACTGTGTAGCTGGAGAATACTATATCCAACCTCCAGTTGGAAGGGATGATGGGATGTTGTTGGACCACAACTCCCATCATCCCTCACGATTGGCTAGCTTGGCTAGGGCTGATAGGAGCTGCAGTCCACCAGCATCTGGAGGGCCACATGGTCCCTCCCTCCGCTGTAGGGGAAGTGGCAATGTTTGTCACTTTCTTTTAGGAGAGGGAGGGCTTTGCTTGGTAAATGGCTTGATAAGTGCTTCCATATTGTGCCACTCCTATGTTCAACTTAAGTAGTTTCTCTTTAAATAGCAAGTTTTAAAAAATAATTACAGAATGTCAGAGACAGTCGTGGGAGTTGTGATGTACATCACAATGAAATGACAAGGGAAGCTTCCAATAGCTTCCTCTTAACGATTTCACAGCCACATTCTACCTTACAATCACAAAATATGTGCTTGGCGTGGGGGGGCGGAAGAGCTGCACTTTCCCCGTGGTATAAAATGGTGGTTAGAGTACTGAGAAAATACCTTAACCGCAGGAAGGTGTGCTAACTGGAAAAAATTATCTAGGAATCCCACTCTTCAATAAAACACGATTAACAACTATGCATTTATTCCAGAAAATGTTTACTGGGCTGGATCCAACCTTAGTCATACTTAGAACAAACCCATTGAAATAACTGGAAATTAAGTTAATTATGACTAACGTAAGTCCCATTGATTTCAATAGATGTACTCTTAAACTTGACTAAGCCTGGATCCACCCGAGCATCTGGAAAGGCGTTTAGACACAACTGCAACATGTTTAAATGCATGTAAACTAGGTAAACAATTGTACATTTGCACTACTAAAACCATGGAACTTGTCAATTGAGCAAAAGAGTTTATACACTGTTGTGCTCTATGAATATTGCTGCCACTAACCTCAGGGGGAACAAGATCTCTTGGCTGTGCCAGTGCAACATACTGACATGATTCCTATGGCTGTATTGATTTCATGAAACCTTAACACGTGCACACGGCCATTAAAGATTTAGACTGTGATCTTAATCTGGAAAGCATCATGGCAAGCTTTCTTTTTTTAAAAAAAAAAGATTGCACAGCTTACCTTTCAACGACAAGTGAAAGGGATGAAGCCCATATAAAAACAAAAATACAGATTTTTCTTTCAATTGGTTCTTGGTGGACATTTTCCTTGTTTTGCCTACATGATGTGATTTTTGACCCCAAAGAGGCCCACTGACTTTTCTACCAGCAACACTGCAGTTGCGCCCCAGAAATGCTAGGAAGTTGTTCTTTTCTGCAGTGTTGTGCTAGTTCAGTTGTTAACCCTCTCTAGCACCTCTGTGGCCCCTCCAGTGCTAATGCAATATTACATCACCAAACTCTTTGGTAATGGTGTGGTGGGCAAGTGGGGTATAGCTGCAAGACTCTAAGCCAGGGGTACAGAATCTCTTTCACCTCGAAGGCCGAATCCCACGTAGGAGAGGCTCTCGGGCTGGGTTAGGCTGAGGGCAAAAGAGGGACTGGGGTCGGCGGGAGCAAATGTTTTAGCATCCTGTGGCTTAAAAGCTCAAAGCACTTGCTGCCAGTAGCCAAGCCTTAGGAGAGCCATTTCAGCCTTTTCGGATGGAGGGAGGAAACTGAATAAAGGCCAGGAAGCTACTCAACCATTGGTAGCTGGGGAAAGGGGGTTGGGTCTTTGGGGGAACCCCAGAGGGCAGGATTAGGACCCCCCACCGCTGAGGGTTAGAAATTCTGTACCCCTGCTCTAATCCATTTGCTGGTCACAGATGCTCCTGTGCCTGCTTCAGCACAGTAATTTGGATGTCAAGGGCAGCGAAAGAAAATAAGAGGGTTCAAGGTTACTATTTATTGACACTGCATCTCTTTCGATCACATATGTAATACAGAATGCCTGGATTGTGGTTGCTGTTGTTTTACACACGCTCACCGCTATCTAGACTATTTCTTATGCAACAGGAATCGATCACATACACATACAAACACGCACGACACATTGACCCTTAAGGACATTGATATAGCTACCTAGCTCAGGTTTGTCCAGTAAACTGATGAGAATCCGAAAAGGCTTTAGTTCCTGCATCAATGTGCTCTCCTCTCTGTGCACATTGATTTGCAAAATCCCCACCATTGCCTGCAAAAGAGGACACTTTAGAATCAACAAGTATGACAGAGGGAATACAGGCTAAGTGAACAAAGAAGAAATGAACAAGCCACTCACAGCAGTCTACAGATAAAGCCTGGAGTGCTACTCAGAGGGCCTTACCTGTGATCTTCTGGCCCATCCCTTGAGATTATGTTGCTGGTAGATAGTAGTAATGTTGCTGGCAGAAAGCCAACTGTCTGCTTCCATTAATATATTGAATAAAGGGTAGTACAGCAAACTCTACTGGGTTAACTGGTCATGACAAATAGCGAGTCCATAGACCAGCCAACCTGCATGCAAAATACTGACACTTGCTAAGCTTTGTAAAGACATGGTGTTGGATATGGAGTTCCTGTGAGCAGAACTCCACTCATATGACACTCCTGCTAGAGGAATGAGGGAGGCAATTTTGGTGGATTTCTCTTTTTCCCTCTTGTGCCCTAGGGCTATTGAAAGATTACAGGATGGTTGCCCCCTCCCTCTGGAACAGCCTGAGGGGGGCTGTGAGAAGAAGGGCAAAGCAGCAAAAATCACCTCCCCCCATCCTCTGTTAGTTGTGTCCGCTGGACCTCAGTCTGTTCTGTTTGCGGAAGGACCCTTCCATCCATGGAAGGAACACTCTTATGGTCTTTTATCAAGTGGCTCTCTAGAGTATGCCCTGGGCAAATCAGGACAATTGAGACCACAGTTATGGGCCTAGGAAGATGCTTCATATAGAAAATATATGCGTGAGGTGTGTATCTGTGCACATGTGTCTGCCTACCTGACACATCTGTCTCCATGCTGTGATTTGAACATCCTTCATTTTAACATTTCCCTTACCATTCATGAAAACAAGTTAAATTATAAGCAGAAGTTAAGTCCCCACCCCAACACCTGTTTTAAAGATAAGTTAGTTTCGTACAAATATAGGAGCTAAAATCCTAATGAAGAAAAGAAATATTGGAAGAAGAGCGAAAAGAGACTAAGGGTACATTAAAAGTCTTCTTTCAGTAGAAAGTTGCACTGAATGATTTCTTGCATGTAACAGATGGGGAACATGTGGGCCTCCAGATGTTGTTGGGCTATAACTCACATCATCCCTCACCATTGGCTATACTGGTAAGGGCTGATGGGACTTGCAGTCCAATAATATCAGGAAAGCCAGATGTTCCCCACCGCTGTTGTAAATATCGTTATCTAATAACATTTTTGGGGGGGAAAGACTTGAAGAACACACAGGAGAGCTCTTCAGGTTTTGCACAATCAACCAACTTGCCTATGTCCAAAAGTGGTACTATTTTGTTGAACAACCCCCCCTGCTATCTGCAAATTTGTAGTCTACTTGAATTTTGCACAACGTAATAAATCCTTTCAATATGGGTGGAGCAGTGGCCTACAAAATTGTAGCCAGTGCATCAGATGGTACGTTTGCCACAAGCAGGAACTCCTACAGTTAGCCTGAACAACCTGAGGTTGACCAAGCTGATGCAACCCACCAGCCATGTATGATAAACCACCAGAGGACTAGATAACCCTCATGGTTGTTCTGCCTGCTTTCAGATGCAAACACAGAGTGGGTGTAAGGGCTCTTTATGGGTCACAATACATAACTGAAGGACTGGGTTTGGCTTGGCCCAATGTTACTACCACAGGTTGCAAAAAAAGCAGCCAGCAGGAGCAGCAGTATCATTTGCTTCAAAGCCCAGCCCACTTTACAATACATTGGAATGGCTACATATTGCCCCTATGCAAGATCATAAGAGCAAGTTCTGATAATACACATATTCTCCACCCTCCGCCACATCACACAAACATATTAAAAGCATGACTACCTGAACTAGCATTTCCTTAGAGAACGTATTGAAATAGTATGTAGCATGTTCTTCAGGATTGCTATGTCTTGTGCTTCTAGGCCCTATAATGGCACCATTGTTATCAAAACCTTCAAGCAAAGAAAATGAAATGGCAAATTAATACAATGCTTGTGTAAACAGGCAGAGAACAACAAACAGTGAGAACAGCAGCTTAGTTCTGATAACTTACCATTTTGCCGTCCAAATATTGTTGGCAAGAGGAGAGACCATTTTAAATTTAATTTAATAAAAGGCAACTAGTTGCATTAAGAGCAAAACATTAGGCTGGTTTCACTTCTATAGAGATTCCTGGCATTCTGGATAAGGAACACTGAACTTAATTTTCCCCAGGAAAATTAATAATGTAGACTTCTCAAGAATTATGATTGAAATGATACTAAATTAACAACAACAGAAACAACTTGACATATATATAGCACTTTCGAGTAAAGTGCTTCACATCCATTATCCTGTCCTAGCCCTTACAGTAACCCTGTAAGCTAGGTCAATACGCAGAGCTGAGTCAGTGAATGTTAGCTTGCCAAAGGATGTAATCCTATGCATATTTAGACAGAAAAAAGTCCTGTAACATCCAGCATTCCCCAGCCGGGAGTTGTAGGGTTGTTTTTTTTTCCTGTCTAAACATGCATAGGATTGCACTCTTAGGCTATTTAATACATTCACAGCTGAGGTGAGATTTGAATTAGGAAGGTCCTGCTTCACAGCTCAGTCTCAGGCTGCAATCATAACACATATAACACTACAGGATGCTATATAGGTTAAATGTAGCTTCAGAACAAGCTAAATTTGGCCACTTTGGTGTTCCGTAGTGCTAACGTGGACATTTTGGGAGGAGTGTTTGCTGTGGCAGTGCGGGCCATGTGTTGCCCATCCCTGCTACTGATGAACAATCAATACGGTTATTGTAAACAGAATTCAACCTGAGTCAGATACTTCAAAACTAAGGGAACATTATTCAATTTAAGGCTGGATGATGCATGGACCTTATCCTCTGTCCCCAATGTGCATACTATGTCATAGAGTTGCATTAGACTATGGATATTGCCCCAGGGCTAAATTATGTTTTGGGGAAGCTCCCAGGGGCCTCAGTCCAGTGATAAGTGGGGACAAAGGCACTCCCATATGTACCTGCCCGGACCCTAAGATCATCTACCTGCCCGGACCCTAAGATCATCTACAGGGGTCATTCTCCGTGAGCCCCTGCCAAAGGAAGTGAGGCAGGTGGCCACTAGGAGGAGGGCTTTCTCCGCTGTGGCACCCCGGCTGTGGAATGAGCTCCCCAGAGAGGTTCACCTGGCGCCTACTTTGTACTCTTTTCGTCGCCAGGTGAAGACCTTTTTATTCTCCCAGTATTGTAACAGTTAAATTAACTCAATTTTAATCCTTGCTGTTTTAAATTTGTATTTTAATCTGTATTAATTCCTGCTGCTGGTTTTATTCTGGTTTTATTTTGGTTGTGTTTTTAGATTGTATGTTATTTGTTGTTTTTGGATTGTGGCTTGTTTTATATTTTTAAAATGATTTTATGGTTTTGATTTTTGTGAACCGCCCAGAGAGCTTCGCCTATGGGGCGGTGTAGAAATGCAATAAATAAATAAATAAATGAGGATGGGGCTAAAAATACTAGCATATTTTAGCCTAAAGCTTGTACTACCAATAATTAAGCCTTAGGCTTTTCAACCTTTAAGAATGCAAAAAACTGTGCAATGGCAGGGAAAACACCCAACAATCGGAGCTGGGAGAAAGGCTGTGGGCTGGGGAAAGAGAGTATGGGGATCTGGGAAATCCTTGGGGGAATGAGCTGGGACCCCAGGTGGGCTGGATTTGGTCCAAGGGCCTGAAATCCAACACCACTGCTTGAGACCAAAGGTTATGCAACTTGAACAGGGTAGTATAAATGGCAAGTTTATTTATTATTTATGTCCCACCACATGGGCCTTGCGAAGAGCCCACAGAGCATCTTACAACCATTAAAGGTAATGCATAAACAATCACCGAATATAAAAATCATTCAAACACAGCTATTAAAAACGCAGAATAGCCAAACATCCGATGAGAAAAATAACAGAAGCAAAGTTCCATAAAATGGCCGTCCGCCTCACCCTTTGACTGCTGAAATAAAACTGCCTTCCAAATGGTGAGGAGAGAACTGGCCGGGCTTCCTCAAGGTGGAAATTCCATAGGGAGGCTGCCAAGAAGAGCCCTGCTGGGTCAGACCAAAGGCCTACCTAGTCCAGTACGCTACTCCCACAGTAGTCAACCAGATGCCCATGGGAAGCTCACAAGCAGGACGTGAGCTTGTGCTCCTTGCTTCTTGTCCAATATGATCTTAGATGGGGAGGGAACTAGGAGCAATGCCTCTTTTGAAGAGATTCATGCACAAGGAGCAAGAAAGTTGTTCTCTTAGGGCAGTATCCAGCAGGGGCCTTGTGCACACAGCTACTATTGCTGGTAGCAGCGATGCAGTGTTTCTGAGGTCAAGCCCCCAAACATGTGGAAATGCTCATTTCTGGAAGGGGCGCGAACTGCTTGTTTGTTTCAGGGCTTGCCCCCACAAACGGTAGTGGCCATGCATGGATTGCAACCGGCAGAGCTGGCCACATGCACAAAGCCCCTACTGGATACTGTCCATAGGTAATGCGGACCAAAGCCTGGTGCTTTAAAGGTTCAAACCAGCATTTTGAATTGTGATCGGAAACCAACTGAGAACTAATGCAGCTGCTTCAGTTTGGGTATAAAATGCTAACTTCGGCCCAGTCCTGTAATTAGATGGATAGCTGTGCTCTGAACTAATTGAAGGTTCCAGACACATTTCAAAGGAAGCTGCAGATCGAGTGGATTACAACAATTCAGCCTTGGGAATACCAACAACTGTGATCATAGTAACCAGGTTGCCTTTTGGTAGGTGCAGTTGTAGCTGACGAGTAGTTTCAGGTAGATGTTGAAAATAATGGGTGAGAATGGACAACCTCACAAAATCACGAAGGGCAAATTCTAAGAGAAAGAACAGCAGTCCCCCAACCCAAATTTTCTTCTCTAATATGAAAGGTGTTTATTTAGACTGTGTTTTATTTTACTTTGCTGGTGGTGAACAGCTTTTCTTATTATTTTAATACCGCTGATGTTTTAAACTGCAGTTCTAGATTTTCTTTTTAAACTGTTCCCTGTTTTAAGGATTTTTGCAAACTGAAAAGAGGAATATAAAATTCAAGTAGGTAATATATAATAAATCCTGCACCTACCTAGAAGCCAGGCATAAAGCCTTCTATTGAGTGACATATCTCTGCGCAGAACTACATGAAGAGATGCTGACAGAATTCTGATCATGTCTGGGCGTGTTGCCTAAAATTGGGAATGTTACATTTAAACAACAAAAAGCAACAGGTATCACATTCAAGGGGTGGTTGAATGGGGAGAAAAAGAGATTTTAATTTGCTTCCCAGTACCTTTGAATCCACACAGGCTGAAATCTGAAGCCTAACAAAAATAAAGGACTTCTGTTATTATCAGCCTCCCCCTCTCCCCCACTGAAGTGGTTTGTGTCTCTGCAGGCAGCTCCTGCCACGTCTGCGTCACCCTCTTACCCTTACCAATCCTAATCAGAGGCTAAAGCAGCCCGAGTCGTGGTGTCTTTGGGGAGTGTCGCAGATAAAGATTACTTACATCTCCACCTTTTTAGAGGTAATTTTATTTGGTGAAGTACATACCGGAAGAAATCCCTGATTAATCGCCAGGGGCCAAAGACTTAAAATTTTCTCCTTTACACCCAATTTCAAAGCTAATTTAAATGTTTGCGCATCATCTGCTGGCCTTAACTGGTCTGACTAGTAATTTCTTGGAGCAGGAGCTCTGATGCACCTATGGAGCTCCTTTACCAACAAGATCTTCTCCATCTATTTCAATCTGTGTGCATACCTTTCACACACACATTTCAATGCATGCAAGCTCTGGATCAAGATCTCTAGTGTAAAAATAAAATCAGTTGTTTTCAGATTGACTAAAATGACTTTCAGGATTTTCAGGATCATTTATTACATTTTCAACAACAAGAACAACTTTATCATTTGAAGACTGGGAAACATGATTAAATCGCATCAGGGTCAGGATCAAAAGAATCTGTCTGTCTGTCTGTCTGTCTGTCTCTCTCTCTCACACACACACTTTTTAGTGTCTCCTTTCCAGGGGCAGTCTCTGATGTGTTCCGAAAAGCCACCACCCAAAGTCAGGAGGACTTCCAGAGCAGCATTCCTTAAGGCAGGGGTGGGCAACTTGCGGCCTTATGGATGTTATGGTCTACAGCTCCAATCATCCCTCAACACTGGCTATGCTGGCTAGGGCTGTAGGCCGAAACATCTGGAGGGTCACAAGTTGCCCACCCTTACCTTAAGGCATGAGGGACTCTCTTCTCCTTCTTCCCATTCTGTGCACATGGAAGTGCTTTGCATATATGTAGTGGACTCTCCAGACCCCATATAGGAGATCTGTTGAGATAAAAGCACAGCGCCTGCTGAATTAGTATGTTCACCCTAGAATATACTACGCAGATCTTGGGGAATCTTAAGAAAGTTTAGCTGAAGTTTGCACCCATGGGTATGCGCGACAGGATGTTTCACTAAATATGCTTTCAGCAGATTTTTACCTGACTCATGTGGAATGGAAAACAGAAAAGTATCAGGTCCAGTGTGCTCCTCTGTACTAATACACTGGAATCCTGCACTGAAGTGCTTACTGCTTCTACCTGAAACAAAATGGTCATTAAGAACAGTCATAATTAGCACGCTGCTTTGCTTACGTTACATAAAGTTACACATATGTACACAAATGTCATTGATTCCTTTTAACTGTGGCCAGGTTTGGAGGATACTGTTCCATGATCTTCCCTCCATGTGTGATGGGATAAGTTGATTGTGCCTTTCTTCCCTCCACACAATCTGAGCATGGCTCTTTCACATGTACACCCTACATAGATGCCAGTAGCGCTGGAGGGGACAGGCAGGCACATCAAGCATACCAGGAGGGGAGCCATTTTATTGTTCCATCAATTGTGGGAGAGAGGTCAAAGGAATGGATCTCTAAAGCATCTGATTCAAACTGAGCCAATAACAAAGTAATGTTTAAAATGAAAAGAACAGAAAGAATGTGGAAATCATGGAAATAAAAGTATGAAACTCATGGAAGATATAAACAATCTTCAGAACCTATAATGTCATGGTATCTAACACAGTAAACACTTGATTACGTGATGTAATAGTTTTCCCCACACATACCATACCCTATACTCCAAGTGTATACATATGGCAATAACTATAATGCAAAAATAAATAAGTTACAGGTTAGATGCTGTTTTCGACAAGAACGTATAGGGTAGTCCATTGATGGCAGCGTTCCCCAAGCAGATCTCTGCACTGACAGAAATGGGTGGAGATGGTTTTCACCGATTCCTGTCCATTGCAGTCCCAGCACCTCCTCCCTAATGTTTCACCCAACCTCTGGAGCAGATTCTTGGGGGTAATTGGAGGGGGAAATAAATAAAAATGGACTCATTCCTATTCCACCAATGAGATTCCTCGTATGGATTAGTAACGTTGTGCAGACTGAAGGAGCCTTTCTGTCTTCAGGAAGTACTTTTTCGATTGAACTCTATGTCTTTCAGAAACTGTATTTATTACATGCTATTATCATAAATGTGTGAGTTACTTAAAAAGTAGGAAGGATTACTTGGCTCATCAGACTAAACTGATTGGAAAAACCCAGCCAAAATCAAGTTCTTAAGTCCCACTGATCTCCGTGGGAAATGTTTAATTCTCCTACTGAATTCATTGAAACTTTAAAGTGCTTAACTTTAAAGCGTGCTGTTTTATTTAGCCTGATGAACAAAGAAATTGAATGTATTTTTGAAGTATTTTCAGAATTAATGCGTTGTATCCAATGATAAGTGTCCGCAAGTGGAATGGAAATTTTCCTTCCACCACAAATCTGCTCCAGAGGAATGGGGGACATTTTGAAGCACACTTTGGGAAGTGTGTGGAGTGGGAAGCAGGGGAAGAAATGAGCAAGGGGAGTCCTGCTGTGTGAGCAGAGGTCCGCTCATGTAACACTGGATGTAACGTTATATCAGCATTTTAATAATATGGCCTTTACAACATCGAACACACAAGTACTTTGCAATTTGGCTGTTGCTATTATATACACAGAATGAAGTTCTTTGGGGACTAATTATTTCAAAAAGTTATGAAGACAAGTATCTGGGGATGGGCAATTGCAAAAATAAAGCTTTACCGGCTCTTACCATCAGTTCAATGTCACTGCCTATAATATAGAGCTGATCTTCCATGGAAAGCTTTCGGTTCAGATGGGAGAGAACATAAGTAATTCCAGGCAACCGAACTGCGGGACTAGTGAGAAGACTACCCCAAAGAGCACTGTAGAAAGCTGATTGGTCCACTGCAGCAGCTACCTTCTCCAGCAGAGTGTTAGTTCTGTGACACAAGCAACAACAGTAAAATGAACACTGAAGTCCAGATAACTTGCAGACAAAGCTTTTATTGTGAATTTACTCTGCCTCAGTCAAAAATTTTCACAGGGATCCAGACACAGTCATCTTGCAACCCTTCTGTTTTGCTCTCAACACTTTTTCCACCTTTTGTCTTTCCACAAAAAAATCCATTGAGGAAAAGACGGAATATCTGCAGAATGTCTGTTGATTGGTACTGCTAGATATAAAAGCACCCAAAGATTGAAAAAGGCCATAGGCTCTTGAAGCTATGCATAGAGACTGTACTCTATTGCAAATCAGGAAGATATAAAGTTATAATGGATAAATAAGGAGCACCCTTAGCCTCATGCAAACTTATTGGGTACGCCAGATTTTCACCAATTAAAAGACAAGGTTGGAAAACATTCCACCTTGGTCAAAGATACCAGAAGGAAGATAAAGGTCCTGTTCAGACGACATTTCAGGCTCTGTGGTTAGCAAAACGGTGGTTCTGTGGGGTTAGCACTAACCACAAGCCGTGCTGTCGCACACACTTTAAGCCACAGTTAGAGCCACTAAACCTGCTGCATACAGTCTGATTGTTGTTAGCGAGTGAGCAAGGTTTAGCAAAACATATCACACAAGGCACCTTAAACCCTGCTGTTTAACCAAAAGCCTTAACCAGTAGGGTTACTGAACCCTTCTGAACAGGCCCAAATTTTGACACAGAACCTGGAACTCTAGAAGAGCTGGTTAAGGTCACACAGAACTCTTCCGTTACCAGTTGAAGTTCTGACTTTTTTCTTCTTGGAACAGCTGGATCCCACATAACATACCACAACCAGTTAAGATTAGCAGCTTAGAAAATTACACAGAAGACAAGATTTTATAACAGCAATATTACATTAAGCTTCAGCCTTACCTTTCATAGTACTCTGACCCCTCCTCCAAACCAGGAAGTATTCCAGTTAATAAGCCTTGCAGGCCCGGTTTCAAGGTTTTGCCCAAAGGAAGGTAATAAACTTCGTACAGGCTGAGCAATGCTGGTTTGACAGACATCGCAGCATTGGCAAGAAGAGGAAACAGGCCAGAACTATAAAAAAAATACAGATAAGGAGACTGATACGGCAATTGTGCAGAACTGGACTACATCATTTTCACCCCATAGAGATAAGTAGTTGTTTCCAGATTTGCCCTACCATGAACATAAGCTCTCCTTCAACTCACAGAAGAAACGGAGATCAAGTGGAGGCTCCGGCTGAAGGAAGGGCGAGAGGAAGGTTATCACCAATTCCCCCTTCCCCCTGCAGCCCTCATGCGTTTCCAGAGGATACCACAACCCACCGGAGCAGCTTTTGGGGCATGCACAGGGGGCTACAGGGGAGGAGGAATTGGCAAAAATCTCCCTCTTTCCTTCCATTGGGAACATCTCATGAGCAGAGTTTTGCTCACAGTAACTAATTTGAAGGTGTCAAAGACTTCCAGCTATGATCATCTCTGAATTTTCCTTGTGCATGCATTTGTTTGGCATTTCCCCCCATCCCACTCAAAATTCATACTAAGTTATATAATAAGTTAATACCCGATTATTATCTCTATGGCCATGGCAAGTTCTGCTGGCTTTAACTTTTATTATGATTTATACTATAAAAAAATAACAATATATAGCATCGCTATCTGTCCACTAGAAACAAAAACGAATTAATTTAATACTGGAAAAGGCCACTGCAGATGAACACAAAAGGAAATTTAATTGTTTCAATCAGATTGTTGTTTGCTTGTTTCCAGATGCATATATCAAAATAAGAATATTCAGACATTGGGCTTAGAGCAGGATGCTAACACTAATGCTTATTTCTGGTTTATAACTCCCCAAAATGGGACACACACACACACACACACACACAGAGAGAGAGAGAGAGAGAGAGAGAGAGAGAGAGAGATATTCATTGATATTATCCTTTCTGTGTTATAAAAGAACATAATGCACTGAATGTCTGACTTCTCTTCTAACTCTCAACACTGACGTAGTTTTATAGAGTAGCACCACTGTTTGAGCAGCTATTTTAAGCGAATAGCTTAAATTTGGTCTGAACAAAACAGGAAAGCTTTTAAAAATATCAAATAAAGACCACGAAAAAGAAAATTAAATTCATTTGTTTTTAATTTTTATTATAATATTAGTGGCAGTTCACGCTACTAAATTTATCCCTGCTGTCATGTATACACAACCGCATGGAGAAATGCTAAAGAAAGCCAGGCTACTGTACACACAGCAATCTGAACATCATTTTTGTGAATAACCATTTTAGAAAAAATGTAGCCATGATCACAGAGATGACTGCTGCCTCAAGTAGCAGTTCTGCATGCAGGCAAGCATCTCTAAACATAATGGCATGAAGGAATTCAGCATTTTGAAGCAGTCCTTGGATACATTAAATAGAATGAATGAATAGGCAACATCTGTAGGAGAGAAAATACAGGTCACTGACAACTTATACTGATGTAACACTCAAACACAGCAAGACAAGGATTTACAAACTGTCCACTCTATATCTTCCTGCCCACGCCTTCCTTCTATATAGTGAATGACCATAAGACTGACAAGGTCTACTGGATCCCTCAACAATTTCAAATGTTAAGCTGCTTTCTTTCAGAATCACACTGACACGTGTGAAACATTTTATGGGATTTATAAAAACATATAAAATATAATTAGTTCATTCTAACAAAACCAAAATGTGGTTAAAGTCAACTAATTCCCAAAGTACAATGCAAATGTCATTACTTTTACCTGTACAGGAAGAGATCTTTGGCCAGACGCTTGGGCCCAATGATTTTGAAGATGATCTCATACGTCTCAAGCGCCTTCCGGTGAACCCCACCTGGTAAGGCAGGGTGAAGGCATTGGGCAAGGCGCTTTCCTATGGTCAGCTTTTTTGGTACTACTTGGTACTTTGCATTGTTTTGGAGAACCTGACAAGAAACATTGCAATGCATTTTAAAAGCTCTAGCACCCTATTTCATTCAGAAACTTTACAGAGTTCATCAATTTGCAACCAAATATCCTAAAAAATCCTGCTAAGCTGGATAAGATGCATTGTAAACCGCCCAGAGAGCTTCGGCTATGGGGCGGTATATAAGTGTAATTAATAATAATAATAATAATAAGGAAAGCCCAATCTCATATAGTTGTCAAAAACAATAGCAAATTAACTTTTTGCCTTCTTAATATTATAAAACTCACAACAAGCCAAAGAGTTAAAGGCCTCTTTGTTGGTCTGGCCCTGTCCTATATTTTATCAATCTCAGCAAATACAGCCACACAGTCATCTGCCGTAAGGCATAAAGTAATAGCCTAATTCTTAGAATAGGTATGGGTGCATCCTTTCCATGGGGTGTGTGTGGGAATTTTGGATCAGCTCACATGTAACACTAAACAATGATTTGGCAATTCGTGAACAAACCTTGTGCTTACATGTTCCTTTCTTCCCATCATATGATCTACTTTAATGAATAACTTCTGCTTTCAAAGAAATTTGCTGCAACAGCCTAACTTGTAAACTGTGTTTTGTAAGAGCTCTCCATACAGGTAAAGCCATGGCTTTTCAATCGGATACGTATGCCCACTGGTTCAGATGTAACAGCAAACTATAGTTGCCACAAAAGTAGAGCACACCAATGTTTTTTCTCAACAAAATTGAGCAGTGTCAGTTCACAATTTTAAAAAAAAAGAATACGGTTTCAAATACACAGAGAGCAAGTAAAACACAAGAATGGCAGAATGGTCACGTATAACAAAAAATACAGCTACTACAGGGGCCAAGGACAACTTCACATATTATTTTGTGCGAACGTTCCTAAAATGCTTTAAGTGTGCACATGCAACAGCACACTTACCTAAAATGTGAACTGTAAATGTAATGAACAGCTGTCTCAAAACGTGTGTATCATACAGGGACACTAAACAAAAAGTCAAAGTAACATCCAGCTCCCTACTACTCCCTCCTGGCTTCAAACTGTATTGGCTGCAAAAGCTACACACTGGTTATGTAGTGCTGGCTTCAAATACATGGACACATTAAAATTTAAATCAATGTGTTTTAAAAAAACTAATAACCTTGAGTTGCACACCCCTAGGATCCCCTTAGTATTCATGCCAAGTTCGAGTTGTCTAGGTTTCATGGTCTTAGAGCTATGGCGTTGACAGACAGACACACATCTTCTTCTAATAGATGGAAGATACAGATATATAGATGTAGGTGGGAGTTTGTCAAGTATGTAGGCAAGGAAAAAAAGCATTCGCTTAACAGAAATTTGACATCTCAGAATGTTGACTTCCTCTACATTAAGTAATTGCCCGATATTTAAAATTATCTGCCAGCCCATTCTATTTCCAGTAATTCAATTAAAAAAAAAGACACCCAAACCCTAAATTTTATAACTAAATGAAACAGAGTTTAAATCCTGGCTCAAACTTCAATCCGTTTAATTCTTCTGAGGGCACCTCCACCATACCTTGTTTAGCTTTCCAAGCGACGAAATTAAGTCAGCCCACTCGCTGGAGTACTCAAAGCTCTTCAGAGCCTTGTCAACGGCTGCCACATAGTTCCTGTACTTGGAGTCACCCAGCAGCTCCAGCTCCTCTGCATTCATCCTCCCGCAGAGTCCCCCTAGAGACCAGTTTGCAATTCATGTAAAGTCGTTAGCTGAAAGAAACAGAACAATTACTTGCATTTCTGCAATGCACTGTAGATAGGGCTACCTCAGTGCCTAGTCCGGAAATTTCAATTAGTTCAAAATATGGCCGCCAGGACCGGTACACCTAGGAGAGACCATATTACATCAGCTTTAAAATCACTCCACTGGTTGCCAATTAGGGCGGATCTACACACGAGGTTTTTGACGTTTTATAAGGGTTATGAAAACTCTTTGGGCCACATGACGCACTCCCTATAACGTTGTATATCTGAGGTTTTTTAAAACTCACTTCAGTTATATACAACGGTTTCACTTTTAATAAATCGTTTTAAGTAAAATAATGTGTCCTTCCTTACCGTTTGTGCTTCATGGGGGCAGTGCTTCCTTTACTGGTGCCCAAATGCTTAGCAGTTGATTGGTGGGGAAGAAAGAGGAAGTGGACCAGTGAACTACAACCCCCACAATTCTTAGCCCTATACTCGCTAGGGAATGACAGAGGAACTAAGAAGGAAGTGTGTAACTGAACTACAACCCCCACAATGCCTTGCCCTAAACTCATTGAAAAACGAAAGAGAAAGAGACAGGGCAGAACAGCATGTGACCGCACACACCGCTTTAAAGACAGAAGACTGTTCTCCTGTAACGTGAGTACTCAGTAATGTGGCCAAAGACATTTTAGAATGCACCTATTTGGAACGTTTTAAAATACTTTTTAAAACGTTCCAAAGGACTGTGTGGATTCCCCCTTAGTTTCCGGGTGAAGTACAAAGTGTTGGTCATTACTGTTAAAGCCCTACATGGTTTGGGTCCAGGTTACCTGCAGGATCGTCTTCTTCCATACAATCCGCCCCACAAGCTCAGGTCCTCTGGGAAGAATTTACTACTGTCAACCAAAACTAGGCTGACAACTGTTACCCAGAGGACCTTCTCTTCTGCCGCTCCCAGACAGTGGAACGACTTGCTGGGGGAGATCAGCCAACTTACCAGTCTTCTAAAATTTAACAGAGCTATAAAGACTGATCTCTTCCGGCAGGCCTACCCAGTTGAATTTTAAGAGTTTTATTGATTTTAATAATGTATTAATTTTATATGATTTTAATTAGTTTTATGTATTTTATATTGTTTGTATTGATGTTGTTCGCCGCCTCAATCCGGAGGGAGAGGCGGGTAAGAAATAAACAAATATTATATTATTATTATTATTATTATTATTATTATTATTATTATCCAAATCATAACTTGTAAATACTGTTGGATTCAGGATGTCATGTTAGACACGAGTTCCCTGCAGTCTGTAAAAACATTGGCTTAGAACCAGAGAAGCGGTAGTGGAAGGGGAGTGGCGGAGGGTGACTTCCCTTCTCCACCTCCTTTTGGCAGCCCCAGCCCCTGAAAAGCCTCTCCTGATGACTGGGGAGCTCTCCTAATTGGATTGGGCTGTGATGCAGGAGGCTGAGTGGAAAGGGGAGGGGGATTGTCTAAAATCAGGCAGAGGAGTTGTCCATGAGCAGAGCAGCCACTGACAGAAGGTGCCTCTGCCCAATTTTAGGCAACTGTTCTTCCTCTTAGCACCCTGTTCCACAGCCCACGCCACTCAAGATGGTCCCCTGACCTTCAGGAGAGCCTTGGAGGGAGGGGAATTGTCGCCCCAAGGGGTGGGTGGGAATGTTCACTAAAAATAGTAAAAACAAGTATAAGTATCATAAAACAAAATGTAAGACAAACTATTTTAAAAAAAAAATCTGCTCTACCCAGTAGCAAATGCTGAAAGGCTTCACACGAACTCAAGCCAACAATCCTTCAGAAGGCAGTTCAGATGGTTAGACTGTACAAAGTATGCATATCCTTTAATATTTCTGTTTTTCTAATCAATAACAGGAACAACTGGATGTTGTGTACAGTTCTGTCAAGCACGTCTAAAACCCAAAGCTATTGTTTGGGAGGCATGAGGTTCTCTGGAAAAGTCACACAAGAAACGCAATTGCAAAATGCCTGACAATGTTCATAAACTGTAGCATTTGAGCCTGTTTTACATGCCTCCTTAGGATCATAATGCACCATCAAACATGGGCATCCTTTAACAACTAATATTATGGCCTCAACAAGACATGGCACATTATCCAATGGTGACAGCCCATGAGTGGCCAGGCCCACAGATTTCGTTGCAGTAAATGGTACCCATCGTTTACGCGACAAAGATTTAGTGCTTCCAGAGACAACCAAAAATGAGTGGAAACACACGTTTCTGGAATGGGGAAAGTCACCTAGGCTCTCAGTCTGGGCTCAAGTCCAGTTTTGGTATTGAAACGGCCATGGTCACTCCGGTAAGAACTGTTTGTTGTGGGGCAACCAATACATTACATACACTCATATATAAATAAAACAAGGCTTTCTAGGATGGGGGCACTTCCTTGCAATGTCAGAGGAGGTGGAAGAGGAGAAGGAAGAAAACAGAAGAAGTAGCCAATCAGGGAAGACAATATAGGAAGAGGAAGCATCAACTTAACATTTTTACTATAGATCCAATGGAAAGGGGAGGGTATGAATTGGATACCTCCGCCAAAGGGTTGTCTAGCAGATATATCTGCAATCAAAAACACTTTCAAAATAGATTCTGCAACTGCTCATTTTTACACCTTGGAAATAATACTTAGATTTAGCATCATGAAAGTGTGAAACTGATTATTCTGCAGCTACCAGGAACAAAAAGTCACATTCAGGTCTGCAGCAATATTATAAAACAGGAAGAGTTCAAAATCCTCATTCAATAGTGTTTAAAAAAAGAGTGTAAAAGTCCAGAAAAGTTAAAAGATTAAATAAATAATCTTGAATTACACACAGCTAACAAATGCCTTTTTAGTGTCCAAACTATGAGATGTAAAATATCAACTACAACCCAAATTCCTCCAAAGTGCATTGATTGTCCCATAAAATGGTTGGCTAGAAATTACATCCAACTCAATTGAAGATGCTAAGAGCATGAAGCCTTAGGATGGGAAGGAGGGAGGGGAAGGACTGTAACTCAGTGATAGAGGACATGATCTGCATGTAGAAGGTCTAAGGTTTGATTGCTGGCATCTGCAGGTAGACCAGGGAAAATTCCAGTCTGAAACTCTGGAAAGCTTCTGCCAGTCAGTGTCTACAATATTGGACCAGTCCCAATCAGTATAAGAGAGCTTCCTAGTTTCCTATGAGAGCAAGCACTCTTAACCAGCCATGATGTGGTGTAGTGGTTAGAGTGTTGGTCTGGAAATCAGGAGAACTGGGTTCTAGTCCCCATTCAGCCATGGAAGCTCATAGACTCTCAGCTCCACCTACCACACAGGGTTGTTGTAGTGAGGATAAAAATGAAGAGGAGGGTTATGTACGTCACTTTGGGTTCCTTGCAGGAAAAAAGGCAGGATATAAATGTAATGATTAAAAAATAATGAGCATGCATCTAATATCCATGTAGTAACTTCCACAACTTCAAGCCTTCCATCAAGATCCTTGAGGAAAACAAAACACAGCCAAGCAACTATAAAAAGTACTTTTCTCTGATATCCTGGCATGAATCTACGTCTGATCAATTTTGCCAGAATCAAGCAAAATTGTTACAGCTACCCTTTTCTACCTCCTCTTTAGGGCCAAATAGATCTTCTAGAATACTATATATCTTCTAGAATATTTCAGTAGGACACAATTCATCTAACACCATTTTAACAGTGGAAAAAGGATTTCTTCACTGCTAGCACTGCTACCACATAGGCTGTATGGTGCTCAGTTTGGGCAGAAGTCTTCCTCCACTTGCACTCTAACTCAGCTACTTGAGTCAAGTGCTACACACCATTCATTTCAAAAAGTATTGAAATGAATGGTGAACGGCTAATATTTGATTGAGAAGTGCTTCAGAAAGACGAGCAAATTTAGCCAATTAGAGTTAGATTTCTGGGTGATGAATTAAGAAACCATTAGGAACCCATTGCCAGTTAATCAGCCTCTCTACTTTCTTTGTCTTTATTGGATTTATTTCCTATTCAAGTCCTCCCATGCTTGCAGAGCTGTAAGCTTTGCAGATGCCCCCCAAATATTTTATATATAAAAATTCTAAGGGGAGAAACCCTAAAAAACAGCCCCGTAAGGATTCAATAGCATAGAATCTTTATTAAGCACAAAAAACTTGACAATGGGTGGGAGGGATAATAGAATGGAACAGCTAGAAAGAAAAGAGGGAGGATCTAAAAAAGTGTAGAATGAACTATCTAATTGTCTGGATAGGTCATTTCCTGTTTCACATGGAAAAGCCATTTTAAAGCATCCCCAGGGACAGAAATATGAGGTGGAAGTTTGTCTACTTATTTCAAATATATATGTCTATTCCTTTCCCCATACCATTAACAGTTGCTTAGCACTACTTTAACATAACACAATGCCCACATGCCAAATCTAATCAGCCAAAATTCTGTCTCAGCTATCACTGCTCTATATTACTACACTTCCCCCGTCAAAGAAATAAGCCCCCTGTTATGAGTGGTGGGCAGGTTTTTCCCACATTATGAAACTGTCCAAGTGTAGCATGTTACTTTGCCCGCCCCATGTAAAGGAAAGTATTGATTTATTATATGAAAGAAAGTAAAGGCATGCATTCAGAGACTTTTCCAGGATGTGGAGTAAATCTGATCCTTGTCCCTGGTTTTGCCTTCCTCTACTGCTTTACTTCCATATAAACAAAAGGAACCACTGGTAATAGATGACACTGACTGGCAGTTGTAGATTGGCAATCTACAGCATACTACCCCTGAATGCACCCTATCTTGTCTGATCTCAGAAGCTAAGCAGGGTCAGGCCTGGTTAGTAGTTGGATGAGAGACCACCTGGGAATACTGGGCACTGTAGTTGTAGATTGTCATGGAAGACAAAAGGAAGTACTTCTTCACGTAGTGCATAATTATAAAATTCACTGCCATGACACAGAAATTCATGCCAAATAAATCCACCAATGGCCATTACCTATGAGGGCTATACTCTATACTCAGAGGTAGAATGCCACTGAGTATCTTCTACTTCAGGGCATCACCTTTAAAGAAAGGAACTATTCTCTCTTGAAATGAAACCGTGAATGAAAGTATCTAGTGCAGAAATTGTTCTTCCAACTCTTTACAGTAGCTACATAAAAATAAAATAAAAAGCCAACTAAAGAAAGTTGTGTGTGGAGAAAGTTACTTTATCATACCTATAGGGATACATAATAGAGGATTAAAAATAACAGTGGTTCTGGATTTCTTCACATTTTGCATGTGGAAGATAAATGACATGGTATTATCTACTCCATGGGTTGCCAGCTGAAAAAAATGTGTTTTCACTGCCACCTTACTAAAGGCCTTAGGAAATTAATTTCTCGGCCTGTCATTTCAAAGCTTACAGTGGAAAATGCCATTTTCTTTCTGTAAAGAACATTTCACTGACCTCAGGGCCTACGACTGATAAATCAGCATGAAAGCAGCTTGGTTCCCTGGATGCAGTATTCAAACAAAAGATTAAAAAATACATTTTTTTCATTTCAGTGAGTGTCTTAGAAGTTCCATTTGGTGACAGACTAAAAAGGCAATCTTTGACAAAGGCTAAACTAAAGATAATGCAGATGCTTTACTAGTCTGGATTAAGAATATTGGATGTCTTTCTAGAAAGATAATGCAGGGCAACATCCTAACATGTTAAGCTATCCAAAAGCAATATTTGAACTCTTGCCTGTACAAAAGCAGTCCAGCAATCATGGTACAAGATCTCATTATTGACCCATTTTATGATGTAGCTTGACTGATGCTCTGAATGTTAAATCTTGTATAGTATGCAAAGTCAATGCAAGTAATTAACCTGGCTCTTTCTGTTTGTCCTCTGGGGCATCTTCCATATCCATACTCCTTTGGTATACCTCCTTATAGTGTAATCATACAGATTTTTTTTTAAAAAAACTCTTGCTCTTTAGCAAGATTCTGTTTCCAATTAGCATCTTCTGCCAGACCTCACATTCAATGATAGACCCACACATAATGGAATTTCCCCTATTCAATGGTACCAATAGCTTAATCTTCTGACAAAATGCTTTCAACTATTGGGTTACATCCAGTTACATACATCTGGATCCAGAATGGCTTCCAGCAGCAGGATAGGGAGGGGGGACCCCCTGGAACAGTTTTGGGGAGGGGGCTGCAGAGGAAAGAGAGAAGGGGAAGTCCATTGCATGAGCAGATGTCCACTTGCATGACATTGGATTTTACCTTTATGTACAAATCCTCATTGCCTGCCAATATGATTTTCGCCATCATATTTTATTTCTATTTCATTGTTATATATTGCATGATCATGTTTTTATTCCTATCATAAATTGCCTTGAAATTTAGGAGGTTAAAGAATGCGTAAATAAATGTATATACATAGTATATAAATTAATTAAATTAAATACATTTCAAAGTGGATGGCTTAGTCTCATATACAGCCATAAATGTCCTAATAAAAGGTATGCCCTAGAAAAGACCCGGCAGAAAAGCAGTGGACCTCAAGAACTTTACTGGATGTCACTCCTTAGAAGTTCAGTTGCATTAACCATTTTTATAACTGCTAGGGGGTGGAAGGAAAATCATATTTGTAGCATTTATGTAGTACTGTCAAAGCATTTTACATACGTTATACCAGCAATCCTTACAGAAGCCTTCACCAGCCTGGTTCCTTCCAGACGTGTTGAACTACGACTCTCATCATTTTTTGCCAGCAGGGCTACTGCAGAAAGCTGCCAGACTGGAGAAGGCTGCCTTACAGAAACCATGTAAGGTAGGTTACTACTGTTATCCCCATATAGAGGATGGGAAGCTTTGGCTAAGAAGGAGCAGGTTGCCTGAAACCACTTAGATCTGAACCAGGTATTTCCTAAATTACACTCTTAACTACTACCCTGTAACAGCCAATGAAGAAATAGCCTTTAAAATACCTATTTTGCCAAACATGTTTGCATATTAAAAACAATCCACAAATTCTTCACCAAAACAGCTTTGGATACTGTACTTTCCACATCAGCTAGAGACAAACAATGTTACATTATTCAAATGAACAGAGGAAGACCACAAAGACAAAAGGTTTTTTCAGAAAACTAGAAAGCAAGTCTGGACAATGGTCTTTTTATATCCAGTAGGAAGATATTTCTAACTATGAATATGAGTGGACAGAATTTTAATATGAATTTAGTCTTTGAAACATAAGAGCTGAAAGCCTGCCTACTTTATTATCAACAAAGCTGCAGATGCTACAACACATTCATTTATTCTAATTACTGTTAATTACTGCTCAAATTATCGGCTCTTGAGTTGTTCTCATGCCAAGGTAGTTGCTTTGTGTGCACAGCATCTTATGTTCCGACAGAACTGCAGTTATTTCCTGCAAGTTAGGAAATATTTAAGCCTTGCTTTCTATCAACTCCAACTTTTTCTTGGACTCGCAGCTTAAGGACAGTTCTACCCACTGTTATGGCAGAACCTTCAAGTAGGACGACAACCACTACACACAGCCCTATTTTATAACATATGTTTGAAAGAACTTGCTACTTTATGAAACATTGCTTTCTCTATCCAACTTCAAAAGTTTTCAAAGGCATCTCGATTCCCAAACTGGGGACAAAGGTTCATAAATAGGATCACCAGTAGTGACCAAATATTTAATGTTGGAAAACACCATCAGAGGTTTTTTTTAATAGCCACCAGAAATGCAGGAGAGATACACTACCAATTTTACAAAATGTGCTGGGTGCAGCGTCAGATGGGAGTTACTACAAATACACACATGACCCACTGTTTCTCCTTTGTAAAACTTCCTCACTTGGCAGCAGAAACAGTTTTGGGGTGTAGCTGACCACATGAGATGCTTTTTGTCTGTGCTTAGACCCAGACAAAAGGCTCTTTGCATCACTAACAGGAGCTTTATTAGAATTCGCCCTTTACACGCTCCAGGCGTGCATTCCCCTACCTGAGCCAAGTCACAGACAAACAATAGTAGCTGAGAACTGAGATTCATATGCAAGGAGTTGCCTTCCATGGTGGAGAAGAAGGGGTTATAGAACCCTTAAGCCCTTACTCAGTTCCAAACACGGCACCAACAAGGGCTCAAAACATGACTTCTCCCACGACATCTGTTCCTCTTCCTTATAGCAGAGTTGAACCATTAACTAAACTGAAAGGAATAATTTAACAATAATGATTTTCCCCTTCCTGTTTCTTAGGAAACCAATTCCTTTGTTTATTTTCCCCCTTCTCTATGCACCTTGTCATATTAAGCAGCTTTCAGTTCTTGACTCAGCTTGCTTGGTTTGTTCAGCACTTCTACTTTGAAATCTCCTTGCATGTCACAACTTTAACAGAATTGACAAGCAGCATTCGAAAATTATTCACATTCTCTAATGAGATTTTGTGGAAATGTGGGGTTGAGTTTTTGTTTGGTGAGAAAGAACAACTTTGGCGGGGTAATACTTATGGTGCAATAGACCCCATGCCTACCATTCTGAGATTTATTCTATATAAATACAAAAATAATTCTTTGATAGCTTAATCGTACCTGCTGTTTTATAATTAACAAATACTGTCAGAATTCTACAAGTCCCATTAACTCATTTGAATGAGCATTTCCATCATCTTTAATAAAGGATTCTGTAAGAGGTGGTGGTTCAGGTAAGAGGTGCAGTCACTGGAGCGAAAGTAGATAATAGTGGACTAAATGAACCAATGGTCTGCCTCAATATAAGGCAGTGTCATTTGTTCATACATGTTCAAGGATTTTAAAGCAATACAGTTATCCTCTGGAAATCATTATTTTCTATAGTCCAAACTTTATGTACTTGTGTCAGCATCAACCTTTCATACAAGTTCGGAAAAAACCTTTTTAAATTGTATTAGTCAAATAACAACCTAAAGTGTTGCTGATAAAAAACCCAAACACATTTTAGGTTTAGGGCTTTATTACTCTCATTTTACGCCTACAAGATACTCCCAGGTAAGTGGGCATAGAAGTGTAAGTTCCATCAAACACAATGGCTCTTACTTCCCATGCATAGGACTGTACTGTGAGACACAGCATCCAGCTCCACAACCTGCTGCTTATTCACAAAATACACATTGCCAACAAAGAGAAAATGCATCACCAAAATAGAGGACAAAAGAGGACATCAATTTACATAACATTTGCACATGCTAATTTATACTGTATAGATGTAAATGTAGAAATAATCAGTTTAATTTAGTTGGAAATACAATACATCTCCATAATGCATCACCTAGTCAATCTGTCCAGGTAACTGTTGATGGCCAACTTTCAAGCCCTTGATCTACCTCTTTATGGTTCTTTGACTTCAAACTGGACTTGGACTAGACAGCTCATCAAACAGAGGACATAATCAAACAGAGGACTGTCCTCTGAAAAGTAGGACACTTGGCCACCCTACAACCCCCCCTCCCAATTCTTCAATGCCTCTCATAGGAAGGAAGGGCAGAAAATTGTGTAAATATGATGCCTTGCTCAAAACTGCGCTTTACAAGAGGGACGAATAGAGTTCTTCCTATGTAAGAAAATACATGAGAACAATTCAGACATATTCAACAAGATCCTAAACTGGTTTTCTCAGACTGACAGAGTTATCCTATGTTTACTTCCAAGTAAGCCAGTTTTGTTTTGCAGAGTTAAAATAGAAAGTTAGAGAGACAGAACATCTCATTCCTCTGGGCATACACTAATCTTAAAGTTGTTACCCTTCAAGCAAAACAAACAAACAAAAATCCAGGGGAATTTCAAGAAGATGTAAAACAGAGATCATCAACAAAGTTGTTACTCTTTAAAATAAAGATTAGGGATTACCTCAAATGTCTCCATGTGGCATTACAGCAATTATTTATTATTCATTTTTGAGGTTCCAGCCAATGGAGATTATGCATTACAAGTTTTGTGGTGTGGAATGTTCCTGTTTGGGTTTCCAACCACTTCAGGATCTACCACAAATATATTCTTCACTGTATGATCTGAAGTTCAAACGCGATTGAACTCAACAAATAAAGTGTTCATTCTATCATATTCCTTTGGAAAATTCACGGTATGCAAAAATCAGAGATGAAGGCTTGCAATTTTAAGCAAATTTACTAAAGAGTAAGAACACACTGAGCTGGTTTGCATATAACAAGAAGCCACCATAGATGAATTTCCCCATGGGGCACCTTGTTGCAATGCCAGATGCCATTTTGAAAATTGAAACTGCAGCAGGGGGGTGCCACAATCTGTTACGTGTGAACCCTGCAAGGATGGGTTGGTGGGGTGGTTAACAAGACACCCACAAATCTAAAACAGGTCATGGGTTCTGAGTGGTGTGTTATCCCTTCCAACAACCCACCCTCACCAGGTTTGCAAATAATGACAAGCTGCAGTATTCCCCTGCCATGGCTTGAATTTTTAAAATGCAAACCAGCAAGCCCTGTAGGTAAATTCACCCAGGGTGGCTTGCCATTTTGTATGAATCAGGTCACTGGAGCTTATTTTCATGTAAACATGTTTACAATAGACCTGTAAAAGTTTTACTCCTGATAACAAGAGAAGTATCTACTATACTGATTCCATCTTCAGATAACAGCAACAGCCATTAACTAGGAATGCACTTTACCTCTCCTCCATTAGCTGCATACAAAGAGTAAAAAACTATAACATGGTTCTACAGCCATGAACACTGATGTAAAATAAACTACCACATGCTCCTACAGCTATGGATACTGATGTAAAATAACATATCAGCATATAGAATACAGAAAATAGAAGAAAAATCAATTAACCTTCCACATTGCAACTGGATTCTCAAAGAAAGTATGTTACCTTAAAAGTGATCTAAAATCTAAAATAAAATTGATGATATGAGCTACACTTAATTACAGGAGGCTAGGTTTGAAGAAGTGTTCACTAAAAAAATGAAGGTGAATGACATTGCAATCCTATGCAACTTTATTCAGAAATCCCCTATGTTCATTTGGGCTTACTCCCTTGTGTAAGGGAGTAAGCCCAACCAGGACTGCTGGTTGATTGAGTGAATGAAAGGAGAAAATGCAAAATGCCAATAATTACAAGACTGCATATAAATCAACTTGGAATAACTACTCCTGGTTTGTTTTTTACAGTCACTAGAGGTGCAGAATTAAAATTCCTTAGGATGGATTAGTTATTGTTTAACAGACATTTAAAGCAGCCTTCATCAACCACCAGATGTTTGGATTACAATCCCCAGGACTACAATCCCCAGGTTTCCTGACCATAGACCATGCCAGCTGCAGCTGATGAAAATCAAAGTTCATAACATCTGGAGGATAGCTGGCTGGGGAAGCTGGTTCAAAAAACTCCTTTTAGTGCGTGAATCTACATTAAAAATCATCAACAACAACCCACAGGTGGCAGTTATTTCAAATCAATCAGCACAGAGTACAAAGATACATGTGTGTACAGCAGGCAGATTAGCGTTACTCTAACACAATGATGTATTGAAAATTGTGGGGGAGGAGAGAAATCCCGCTAAACTCACACAGTTAGGATGGCTAAAGACAATGACATATGGGTTTGAGTTTGGACATCAGGTGCACCTTGCAAATGTTTCTGACAGAGTAGATGGACATGGAAGGGCAGCAGAAGATACTGGTTGTTGTTGTTGTTGTTAATATGGAAGCGTCTGTCTGCTGCATTCCCTCCATTTATTTTCAACCTTTCAATTGGGGGAGGAGGCTCATAAAGGTATGAGAAAGAGGGGGAAGGAAACACTGATGGCAAGCAAAAGGAATGGTATCATGAACACCTATGGAGGCAAGGGTCAAGGGGTACCTCCATCCCACCTTCCTATCCCTCTGAACCTGTCCCCAGGTGGGGGACGGAGAAGAGACTCCAATGGAAGCCCACGGGGTGAAATCGGAAGACCCCCCCCCCACCCGCTCCTTTCGCTTAACTCTTCCCCCATCGCAGCCCAGCACCGGCGCTTGAAGAACGACGAAGGCCAAAGGAGCAGGGGACAGGAGAGGAGAGCGAGGGAGACATCAGCAAAAGGGTTACCTTGGCGTCCCGAGCCGGAAGAGCCCCGCCGCCTAAACACACCGGAGAAGGCACTGACAGCTCCCAGCATGCTGCGCGGCTTCCTTCCTCTCCCTCCTCCACCCCTCCCTCCTCCAACTCGCTTCGTCTTGCGCTACAGCGCCTCCTGGCGGACCTCGGCTAAACAGCGCATTCTCGTCTCCACTGGTTCTCTTGGCCTGGAGCGCGCGCGCGCGTAACTGTATAGCTCTAAGGTCTAATAGAGCGTTCGTGTACGGCTACCACGTGACTCGTTTAGGCTGCAATCCTATACGTACGTGCTATGGAGTAAGTCCCACTTAAGGGACATACTTTTGAGTAGACACGTACATTCGCACAGCACGATCCTTGTACAATCGTGGAGACAACATGCATGGCCCCACTGTATGCGTGTAAATACAAAATGCTTGCTCCGGGTTAGGAGAGCCCTTGGGCAAGGCAACCACAATGATCCCCCTCTCTTGGAGAATCTGCCTTCTCACTGCCATTGTCACCAGCTACTGGTGCTCCTCCCCTTTCTCATCATTGCTACTACTTGCTAGGGAGAGAGCAAGTAGGCAATGGCATCTCCTTCTCACCACTACTGTTGCCTGGGCCAGAGTGAGAGGCAGGTAAACAAGCAGGTTGCAAAGGCTAAGAGGAAGAACAAGGGGGGGGGGGTATCAGTAGGCCCCTACTGCATTGTGGGCCCATCCATGGGTGCCCGACCATGCCTACCACACCAGCCTTGTGTGTTTACATACCTTGCACATGAATCTCCTCGCAGAAGCCAGTTAAAGGCCTCCTCCACACGAGACATTTAATGAGCCTTGAAGGCTCATTATAAATTTTACCTCCACACCAGCGGAGCGCAAAACGGGCGTACAGGCGCGTTATCTCCCCGATAATGCGCATTTTCGAATGCGCGTTAAATAGCGACTTTTATTTTGCTCCTGCCGTTAAAGCGCATTTTCGCCGTGTGAACAAGCGATTATGCGCATTAACGTCTTCTAAAGCGCTTTTTGGACATCAATTAATGCGCTTCGCCGCTTCTCGCCGCCTCCCGTGCAGAGGGATTAGGCGTAAATGCGCCTCCGCGATAATGCGCATAATCCCCGAACCGGGCGCAAAAGCGCATCCTTGTGGAGGGGGCCAAAGTCTAGCGCAGCTTTCGGATTCTAGCATTCTGCAACCAGCCAGATAGATGCCTCTGAGTTCAACAGCTCACAAACAAGTCATGAAAGTGAAAGCTGTTCCTAGCTGTTTATCCCTCCCTAACTTCTGATAATCTAAAGGCATGCAGCCCCTGAACGTGGGTATAGTGCTAAAGAGCCACACCCCACGAATAACAGTAATAATAATTAGATCATTCGTGAATTTAACGAAGGCTGCACAATTTTATCCATTTGTACATGGGAGACCAAGTCTGCAACTCGCTTACCTATGAATAACTCAATGGGACTTCCTTCTGAGTAGATACGTATAGGATTAAAAACAACCAAGTTTTGCGGCACCTTTACCCGCGCGGGCAATTTATTTATTACAAAGACTCGTTTTCGCTGCAATGGACTAGACATGGCTACGCTCTGGAAAATATATTGGATTGTGCCTTAAATCTTGCAATCCTGTGCACACTTACATGAGGGTAGGCACAGTGGAATACAATGGGCTTACTTTTCAGTAACTCTACGTTGGATTGCAAACCACTAAAGTCGAAGAGACTTAACTTTCTGAGTAAACGTGCATTGGATATAGCTGCAAGCTCTAGAAAGACTCTTTTGGGCCCCCTCCACAAGAATGCGCCTTTGCGCCTGGTTCCGCGATTATGCGCATTATCGCGGAGGCGCATTTACTCACAATCCCTCTGCACGGGAGGCGGCGAGAAGCGGCGAAGCGCATTAAAAGATGCCCAAAAAGCGCTTTCCAGGTAGTTAATGCGCATAATCGCTTGTTCACACAGCGAAAATGCGCTTTAACGGCCGGAGCAAAATAAAAGTCGCTATTTAACGCGCGTTCGAAAATGCGCATTATCGGGGAGATAACGCGCCTGTACGCCCGTTTTGCGCTCCGCTCGTGTGTAGGTAAAATTTATAATGAGCCTTCAAGGCTCATTAAACGTCTCGTGTGGAGGAGGCCTTGATCGCAATACGGATGATACCAGAGGAGCGGGACAAAGAAATCCACAAACCAAAATAACAGGTCAGCCCTAGCTTGAAGCCACAGGCGGTAAAAACAAATAAACTCGATTTAAATATACGGAACCCTTTCATGAAAAAAAAATGCATTCCTGAACCCACTTAATTCGAACTCGGAGAAAGACGGAGGATTTCTTCTTCGAGACAACTAAAGCCTTCGAGATCCCAGCCTTTAAACAGCTGAAGAGAAGGAAGCGGCGGCGGCACTTCAAAACCCGCAGCTACAACGACTGGGCTGCTGGCTGACTGGCGGCACAGAGGGCGCTGTGTCAAAGGCACCAAGTTTTCTCTTTGCCGGCGAAGCTCGGATGAGTTTAAACGCTTCCTGGGCTGGGCTGAACGTTTCCCCTCCCCACGTGCGTTCATTCCCCGGGCAGTTCTTGAATCTCGCGGCGGGCACTTACTCGCTTTCCCTTGGCCCGGGGTCTCCCTTCCGGGTTGTGCCGTGATGGACGCCGCGGTGTTTCTGGAGATCAGGCAGAGGACGCAGAGCGGCTTGCTGATTATTGGGTACCTATTTCCTGTTTGACTCCATTTGGAGAGCACGAGAAAGAATGGGTGTGTTTGTTACGCTTCTGTTCCGCCTTTCTTCCGTGGAAGGAGATCAACAAGACGGTCCCTGTGCAATCGTCTATCCAGGAACGGGGCAGAGCCGGGTTAGCTTCAGCGACGTTGCTGCATCTCCCGTCTACATTGTTGTCAGATTCTGGGCCATGGGGGTCCGACAGTGGAGGCTAGTGGCTCCGATTTCGGTGGGACTGTGAAACCATTCTGGGTTTCAGTCAGAACCGGTCAAAACTCTAAAGGAGCTATCTAAGGTGCTGAACCCTAATTCCTAAATAATTCCTTTAGAGTTTTGACCGGTTCTGATTGAAATCCAGAATGGATTCATAGCCCCACAGAAATCAGGGCTACCAGCCTCGACTGGGTTCTGTCTGGACTAACAAACCCTAAACTCAAACAACAGCAAGGGATGCCCAAGGACCTGTTGTGTGAATTGAAAGGGGGGAGGGTTCTTTTCTTGTAGAAAAGAAAAATCAACTAATCCGTGAAGGGTGGGGGAGAGTTATGCTTTCTAAAATAACCATGTGAACTACTTTTTAAAATGATCTGAATTCTGAAATGGTAAAGGCTTCAAGCTTACCTGGAAGTCATGCCCTGTGATTTGGGACATTTCCCTAATTCCTGATTTATGGGGGATTGCACTCTGCGCATGCTAAAGCACACTGTTTTCTTTCTGTGCACTAAACACAACAAATCCTATGTTTGTGTCTTGGTAATAAAAACAAGGCCTGGGGGACAAACCCCAATGAACGTTCAAATTACGGCATATCTATCACTTGGGTATGCAGGATGCAATCCTAAACAAATTTAAGGCGCTGGGAGTTGTAGGACTTTTTACTGTCTAAAGATGCATAGGATTACACCCTTACCTAGGAGTAAGTGTCATTGAACTTAGTGGGACTTACTTCGGAGTCAAAATGCATAGGATTGCACTGGTAGCCTGCAATCCTATATAGCAGGGTTGGGGAACATATTTTTTTCTGTGTGATAGCTGCATTCCCTCAGGGGTAATCTGTGTGGTGGAGGGGAGGCAGATGCCAGAGAGCTGGGTATGGACAGAGCCAGTGATTAGTGGGGTCCAGAGCCAAAAGTGGGTCGGGCCACCCTTTTCTTTTCTGACAGCCGCTTCTCTCTTGCTCTTCCTGCTCAGCAGGCTGCAGGGGAAGGGACAAATCACTCTTGCCAGAGGACAAGTCTGAACTGATTGCATGCACAGGGTTTTTGAAATTGGGCCAAGGGCTGCAGGTTGCCCACCTCTGCTATACACACTTACCTGGGATTGTTCTTTTGAGGAGACATGGGGTGCCTCTACAAGAGCGATTTAAAGTTCTTTCAAAGCGCATTACCAATTTTACTTCCATATGAACGGAGCGCAAATCGGGGGTTGAGGCTCTTTTTTTGTCTGATTATGCGCATTATCGAATGCGCGTTAAATAGCGAGTTTTAATTTACTGCGGGAGTTAAAGTGCCTTATGACCATGTAAACAAGCGATTCTCCGCATTTAAACACCTTTAAAGCGCATTTCATACAACCAGTTATGCGCTTCACCGCCTCCCGTGTATAGGGATTAGGCGTAAAAGCGATTGCGAGAAGATGCGCCTAATCGGCCAACCGGGCATCAAACCAAATTCTTGTAGAGGGGACCATGCATAGGATTGTACTTTGAAATCTCTCTCTCTCTCTCTCTCTCCCCCCGTTGGTAATCCCAAAAAAACTGTGTCACCAGTAATGCAGGGGAGAACGATATAAGGCTTCAATCCTAAATATCATTTACACAAAATATTTATAATAAACAAGGTCACACTCAAACTTCAAACCTGGCAAATCCTACTAGAAATCTTTCCCTCCCACATAATGTCATTTCCTGCTTTTATAATTCTGTCATATTTCCCCATCCAATAGTTGCAAAAATCTTTATCGGAAAAATGACATGCAGGCAATAGAATACCAAAGTGATCTCCAGTCTACAGAACATTATCTGACAATGAATTGGTTAGCCTTGAACGGCAAGATACTACTTGGCTACCCCTCGAGAATTTGTCATGTCAGTATAGAGCAGGGGTGCGGAGTATCTTTCAGTCTGAGGGCCAAATGCAATTTCTGAGAAGCTTTCAGGAGGCGCATTCCAGCGGCAGGTGAGTCAAAAGGGACAGGGCTAAAATTACCAGAAATACCAAGAATGCTAGCAGATTTTAGCTCAAAGCTCTTATTGCCAGTAACTAAACCTTAAGGGAGGCATTTCAACCTTTTAGAATGGGGGAGGGGGGAATGGTGCACAAGAGCCAGGAAAGCACCAAATGGCGGATGGTTGGGAGAAAGGGGCAGGGGCAAGATTGGGACGGATTCCGGACCTGAGGTTCTGCCCTGGTATAGAGATTTACAACGCAACTCTAAACAGGTTTATAGTGGTACCTCATATAAATAGATATGTAGCAATGTTGGATATCTTCTCCAAGGGCAGTATCCTATACTGCTGCTTCACTTCTGTGCATTCTGTTGTATCGCCTTGTGCAATGGGGAGTTAGCGCTTCCTACAGAAATCCCAGAAATTATTATTATTATTATTATTATTATTATTATTAATTACATTTATATACCGCCCCATAGCCAAAGCTCTTGTGGCAGTTTACAAAAATTGAAAGATTGAACATCAAAAAGTCAATATACAAAATTTAAAACCATAAAACATAAAAATAACTAATATTTAAAACATTTTAAACTTTAAGCCTGGCCACTTGTTTTTGGTTCCTTGATGAAACACAAACTCCCCTTTGTACTAGCTGTCATCCTGCTGGCACATAGACAGCATAGGATACTGCCCCTAGTATACAGCTAAACTAACCCATTGTTGAATTTAGTGACTTCAGCGGCACAAATGTGCAGGTGCCCGGTTGGAGATACTGAAATAGCAGATGCACTAAATCCCACATTTTTTTCTTTTTTCTTTTTTAAGCATTTATCCAACTTTTCCTTTACTAAACACATCATCCAGTAAGTGGAAATCTGAGAAAATAAAACCACCCAACAGAAAGGCAGAAAAGGTAAAAGACAATGATAAAGGGGGAATCAACCACACTCAGAACACACACACAAAAAGTAGCCCAGTTGCTCTTGGCCTTCTTCAAAGGTTTCCCTAAAAAGTCATGTTTATTGGCAGTTAACACAAATATGGGGCCAGGCCTGCCTCTCTCGGAAATATATTTTATATAAAGTTGGTGCCACTAATAAAAAGGCCCTACCTCTTGTATTTACTCACCACACCTCAGAATTAGATCTTAAGAACATATTCTTGGGTGTGAACTACACTTCAAAAGTAACCAGTTCAACTGCTGTAATTACCCCTAAGAAAACCAAAGCAATGATAGTTTCTAGCAAACTCAAGGTGTTTCACAGAAATTCAGAAGCTTCAGAAAATACTGGGGTTCTTTGGATGATGTTGTGCCAATCAAACTGGATTAAAACAAGTTTAGGTTTGTAATGTAAACATATCCCAGCTAATGGGTCTTGAACATGTAGAGGTCCTGATCACGTGGAGCTGAATGCAAATAGCTGTCCCTTTTCAGGCATCTGTTCTCAAGGTGTTCATGGTGAGGGTAAGGCCAGCAGGTATGCACCAGTGGGTGTTGGGGCAGGAGGTTCATTCCCGCTCCCCCTCCACACATTTGCCTGTTCATGAAGGAGAATTTCTGAACAGGCCTACATAACAGGCAAACATAATACTTTCTGTCAACACATACAAATAGAACAAGAGTGACAAAAACAGCCTTACTGCTACCAATTTAAGTAGAAATCCAAGATGTGGACGTTCAAGATGGATGTGTGATTTTGATATGTAACTTACAAATAATCTTATTTGGAAATAATATTGCCATTTAGCAGGATTTAATTATCTCTTCTTTTGCTTACATAGCTATTTAGCTGTGCCTCTTCCAAACTCCCAACCAAGCTCTGTTCTAACCGAAACTGATACTCACTGTCAAGTAACGTTAGCGTCTGACACAATTTATACTAATGAACATATATCTTAGTTCTGCAATATATAGCTCTGAAATACATCAAGATATAAAATTGTTTATTTTAGATTTTAATGGTTGCTTGCAAGGCTCCCACTTTATTACCCCTTAGGCCTCAAGTTTAGATGCTTTTACTCTCTGAGGCATTTTAATGAGTTGTGTTGGAAGTTGTATGTTACGCACTGAACAATTAGTTTTTCACTGTACTGTTAGTCATTGCCATTTCATTGTCTTGTTTATTTTACTGGGTGAAATTTAATGTTGCACAAGTGGAAGGCTACAACCCAGGCAAGATCCAGGCTTCCGCAATAGATCTTTCCCCTGTGCTCCTCCCCCTTATACAGAATATTGTGAATGCTGTCTTACTGGGATGCAGCAGGAGAGGAGAATCGCCCTAAATTGTGTGAAAGGATCTTGCACCAGTTACACAATTCCCCTCTCTAATTGCATCCCAGTTTCAATTGATTTCAATTGTTTTATTGTATATTTTACTGTCTCTGTATTATTATTATTATTATTATTATTATTATTATTATTATTATTATGCATGGCAAATAGTTATAAAGGGAGGTATGTAAGTCAAAATAAATCAAATAGTAATTTTCAGACCTGGTCCTATCAATTGATTATTGCAAAATTCCCACATATCGAATGTAAATTGTCTCTTTTAATTATTTCTAGTCAATTAAAGCCAGAATGCTGGACTGTGGATATTACAGTGATGCCATCATTGCTAGAGCTAAGAAATGGTGAAGACTGCAAGCCCATCAACCTTCCACCAGAGGTCAGGATTGTTCCTTCTTCCTGTCGAGGAGTACAATATGTGCCTGGGGATGGCTTACATATGAGACTGCTAGTTCAAACAGATTTCAATAAAAGTAAGAGCCCCTTGCTTTTTTTTTTTGCTTTTTTCCTTAACGATTGTTTGTTGTCTACTTCAGAGTTAGCTTCTTATAAAGCAAGCAGTACAATTAAGTACAATTTCCAGGAAAGCTGCAATTTAACAAAACAGTATGGGATTGGAGAAGGTTTAACTTTTAGCTGTGAGATTTACTGAAACAGACTTCACACTGTGAACTACTTTCTCTCTCTCTCTCTCTCTCTTTTTCTTTCTTTGCCTCTAAAGTTTCTTTAACTCCAACTTGGATGTTATTGGATTTACTCCCTGTAACGTGCTGAAAGTTGTAAACGATCTTGCTTCACAGGCAAAATGAATGCATAGCAAAAGAGTAGCGCAGCATTAAAATAGCAGCTTTATAGTTTTTGTGACTTCTGAAATATAATCCTGCACTTTTGTTTTGTGTCTCCCTGACTTCATTTTGTAAAGGGGCTTGTTTGGCTTACCGGTTCACAACGTTGCATATCTTTGCACTCAAATGTTTCTTGTAGTAATTTTGGCTGAAATCAGTGCCCAGTGTGGAATTTATGGTATACACACTTACAGTGGAATGCACCCCATTAGGCTCAGTGGGACTTATTTCTTAGTAGACACGTATAGGATTGCTCTGTAAGTTGCATGATATGTGGGGTTATGCATTGTTGATACAAAGGTATAGTTTCATGGGGCAGTATCCAAAGCTGCCCCTTCATTTCTGTTAATTGTGTTGTGCCAGCAGGACTCACTGCCGGTGGTACAGGAAGCACTTCCCAGAGCAACCCCCCAAAACAAGGCAAAACTCTTAGAGCCTATCTACACTACTGTTGTAACGGTTATAAACCGTTTTAAAGCAGTAGTGTAGATAGGCTCTCTGTGAGCTCCACTGATCTGTTCCATTCTGGAAAGTAGTGTTTTGATTCATTTCCGATTGCTTTGGGAAATGCTAGCTTCCCCTTGTGTTGGGCTGGATCCTGCTGGCATATAGGCAAGATTGGATACTGCCCATGCTGTTGCTTTTTTAGCCTCAATTAAAATGATACCTTATTGCTGCATGAATGCCATAAGAACCCTGCCTTGAGAGGGTTTTACCCTTAAAAGCGACTTTAAAATAATTTAAAATAAATACAATTTAAAATAGAATAAGAGCCCTGATAGATCAGACCAAAGGCCTCTCTATTCTAACATCCTGTTTCTCACAGAGGCCAACCAGATGCCTACAGGAAGCCCACAAGCAGGGCAATGAGATTGATAGCCTTCTCCTGCTATGCCCAGCAATTGGCATTAAGAGGCATTCTGCCTCTGATCCTGGCAGTGGTATATAGTCGCTCATGTCAGCTATGAGTTTGCTAGTGGCCATTATTCCGTCAGTTTCAGACCACTGTGTGCAATGAAGGGGATAATAATATTGGCCTACGTTACAGGACTGTTGCATCATTATTGATATAAGGAAGTGTTTGAACACTTGAAATATGCTATATGCATTTCATTCTTATTATTTTTCTTGTGAATCCTGTGCTATGCATGTTTAAAGTAATGTGTTCTTCAATATCATTTCAGAACTGGTGCCAACTGTGGGTGACAGCCTTAAATCCAAAATGAGCTGCACCTTTTACTGTCAGTCTTGCGGTGAGAGTGTAATAAATGATCAGTAAGTGCAGCGCTCCATTACTGTTTTCCTATGGGTGAATGTATTTGCATTGTGCTCATATTAGATGGTGTGAAGGCTTCCTAGGCCAGGCGTCCCCAACCCTTTTGGACCCATGGGCTTACTTGGGAATTTGCAAAACTTCTGTGAGCATTACCACAAAATGCTTAATCAGTGGACTGCTGCTTTGGCGTTTACTTGCCACGTTAATGGATATTAGGCTGCATCTTATTCAGCAGAAATGTTTGTTTCATGTGTATTGGACACCGCAACATCTCTTTAATAAGGGATTGTCTGATTCATTTAATTGCTGCTGATGCAATACAGCCAATGCTTCTTTTAAACATATGTTTTAGCGGTGTCCAGTTGTTCCTTCTTTTTGTGTGGAGATTATTACATAGATAAATTTTGTATTGGAACAGTCTTTAATATTCACTGTTGTACACACACTTTTAAATTATTTACCCGCTTCATGAAAATTAACAAATGGTCAGCATAAATGGTTTTTCTGTGCCCTTTTGATGGCTAAAAGACTGATATTACAGGATTGGAAGGGTAAACACTCAATGCCTATAATGCAATGGATTGAGGACCTTACAACGCTTTCAACGTTTGAATAAGTGGCACATAGATGCCACCTTCAAAATGGATACTTGTATGGGTTATTTGGTTTGCTTTTGTTGAAGCCTATGTATAATTGCTAGAAAGTTGTATGCATTTCATGCAAATCGTGTGTGTGTGTGTATATATATATATATATATATATATATACAGGAGGAAAAATTGGGTCCCTGCGGGCTCCATGTTAGGGAACCCTGTCAAGGCCATGGTGACTGGGAATGCTGGGAATTGCAGTCCAACACATCTGGAAGGCATCAGGTTGGGGAAGGTTGGCCTAGCTTGAGCTCCAGAAAGTCTAGCTGTATTGAACTGGCCAGGAGACAAAGTATGTAGCTGTAGTGGTAATATAAATTATTCCGACTGGGGAGTTAGGGCTTCCCTTCAGTGAATCTGAGATCTAGTCATATGCTACTTGTGTACTTCCATCCCATATTCACTATGAATAACACATTTTGCTGTCTCTTCTCCCCCATCCCAATTTTTTATTTGTTTTCATTTAACATCATTTCTTTCTTTTCTTTTGTGTGTGTGTGTGTGTGTTTATTTACTTCTTCTCTGCCTCTGAGACCCTTTGGGCCAAAGAGTGGGATATCCAGATTTCCAAATAAATAACATGAAGCTCAAGGAACAGTCCTATTAAATTGGTTCACTGTCTTGTGATTAGTTTTTTAGTAGGTCCTGATGAATATATTTCTTTATCACATTAATCTGCTGCCCCATAATGGGAGTTCTCTGGGTAGCTATTTCAGATTTTCAACACTGTGTTGTAGTTGTCTGGTTTACAATGTGTTTCTATGAGATGTTTGGTCTTTCAGTATTTTTGATTAGGAGGCCATGGATTCCCCCATTGGAAACTACAGAGTGTTCTAGCAGTATGCTGGTTAATCAAAGACCACCTGTTTTTCATTTTGAAAGAGATTGCTAAACAGCATGGTTGCTGAGCACCTGTGAGGCTGTAATACCTGGCTGGTGAACTGTGTTCAGTTTGATCAACCACAGCTTATGCAGGCTTCTTTTATGCATGACACAGAGGAAAAATGCTTTTCATGGTGTTGCTCTTGCCATTCAGCAGCTTTTGGAGAACTGAGCAGCGTGGCATTTAAATTAATTTTCCTCAGCCAACTTTTCTGGCATTGACCCTTCCCCATTAATCCCAAATATCACTGCACATTTGCTTTAGAGGTACACTGAAAAATGAGACGCGGAAGGTGTCATCTGTTTAAGCTTCAGTTTATTGCAATACATTTTGTGTTGAGCGTTAATTTCCCAGCATACACGAAAGACTTGGTATTGTGTGCTAGGAAAATATACTGATGCTCAACGTTCTAGCACAGCCAAGGATTAAGCTTTGTTTCTTTCTATTTATTACAGCAACTGATCTGAATTAGTTTTAAAAAAATAGCATAGACTTGTGGAACTAGATATTGAGGTGGTTTTACAAAAGACTGAAATTAATGTTTTGCTAGGGTGACCAGATAAAATCCAGGTCAGGGCTCATGTAACTTTAAAAGTTGTAGAGAAAAGGGAATTTCAGCCAGTTGCAGGCACTATACTAGAGTGACCATATACAAAAGAAGGCAGGGCCCCTGCAACTTTAACTGTTTTGATGAAGAGGGAATTTCACCAGGAACTAATTGCATACAAATGACACTGGCTGAAATTCCCTTTTCTCTACAACTGTTAAAGTTACATGAGCCCTGACCTGGATTTTATCTGGTCACCCTATAAGTGTACCTCCCTGCTTTTGAAAAAAGACATTATTGTAGGCCCAAGCATTTGGGGGGGGGGGCACAAGTTGCTCACCCCATGCTTAGGGTGTGATGCAAGTCTTTGTATGGTTACGTGAATGCTTTAAAACTGATTATTTTGCCCCCCTGTTGTCCAGCTTTGCTTTTTTTAAAAAAATCTGTAAGTAGGGCAGTTAAGATATTTTCTTAGGCTGCTGGAGGGAATGATCTCTGCCTCCTCTCAACTTTACCAGAGGACCAGGGTGATGGAAGTGGTAGTAGAGTGCAATTATTTCTTGTTGTGTTAGGGGGCCACATGCAGCCCCCTAAGGTGTTTGTAGTGGCCCCCAAGAACTCGAGGGTCACCTGCTGCCAATGCTGCTGGAAGAGAAAACAAGCGCTGATTTTTTTTTCTTTTTAAGGAACAGGCTTACCTGATGTGATTTTGCCTCTCCAACTGTTTAAAGAGACATTCCTTTCCACCATCACCCTCCCTGGCCATTACCACCACCACCAAAATAAATGTTTCCACATTGGTGTGTGTTTAATGTTTTCTGGAGCTCCATGAACATTTTCAGATTCGTTTTGGAAAATGCTCTGGAAAATAGGTCATCTATGGCAGGAACCACAGATCCCTGGAGTATCTGCCAGATGTTGCTAGGCAACCTGCCAGAACTCACTACTGCTGCTTCCTCACTCTCTATTATATTTGTACAATTTTCAGCAACTGTAGCGGATCAGGCTTAGGCAGTGGAAAGGGAAAAGTCGACTCCTGTGTAGACAGTCCTTTTCTACCAAAAGGGCTGTCTACACAGTTGAAGTCTAAATAGCCCTTGTCATAACAACAAACCTTCTCTTTGCTCTTTCTTAGGACATTTCTCAGAGTTCTTTCTCTTCCTAGTGAGAACTGGAGTGATTTGGTGGAAGAGTGGTGTTGTCATCCCAACCCCTTCAAGGAGAGCCTGCTTCAGCCACAAAATGATGACTGTTTTCTTGCACACAGTTACTTCCTGGTTAATTCAAGAAGTGAATTGACTGGGTCAGGAACTGAAGTCCTTCATCCAGAGCCTCAGGGTGCTGCTTCTCAAAGTAGCGGTTCGGTATCTGTGAGTACAACGGTGAAGGAGCAACAAATAAGCTGAAATGTTACATTCCTTTTGCTTTTCAGGATTTGCATGAGAAAGGGCCCAGGTTTGTTCCCTGATATCTCCAGTTAAAACAGGCTGGTTTGCCTTCTACAGCAGGATGCCTCAGCTTTGTGCCCAAGGCATATGTTGGATAACATCATTCCAGTTCAGCATGATTGTTGTATTCCAAGATATCTGGAGGCACCAGCTTGGGCAAACCTGCTCTAGATGGGACTCCAACTCCCATCAGTCCCAGAGAACATGATGGAAGTTGTAATTCAACAACATCTGGAGGACCACAGATACCCATCCGTGAGTTAAAAGGATCACAGTAGCACCGCTGAAAAAGGGTATCTACCAGAGACTTTGGATACCCACTGCAAGACAGGACAGATAATGTTAGCCTAGAAGGACCAAATGTCTGGCTCAGTAAAAGGCTGTATCATATATTCATATTTGCTCATATGACTGCATATAGCTCTTCCTCAGAACACATTCAGCAACTATTTAAAATGTCTCCCACTTCCATGCTTTTTCTCTCCAAAGGTTCCTTTGAGCCCAGCTGTGACTATATACTTTAGAAACCTCACTTTCATCTGCATATAGAGATAGGCTTGGAATTGGACTGAAATTATTATTATTATTATTATTATTATTATTATTATTATTACCATTTTTATATCTCCCAATAGCAAAAGCTCTCTGGACAGTTTAAAAAAGATTAAACCCTTACAAATACAATGTAATGTATGGAGCCAAATTAAAATGTCTGAAAACCTGGAGAGCTGCTGACAGTCAGTGTTGACAGTACTAAGTTAGATGAACCAAGGCTCAGACTCAGTATAAGACAGCTTCCTATGTTCTTATTTATTTTATTTTATTTTGAATATTTTTTTATTTTTCAACATAAAATACAACATAATCATAACATAAAATACTAACAAAACCTTGACAACCCCCCCGTGATCCCCTAACCCAATGAGACCTTCTTTTATTCATTTATATTATACATTTTTCCAAAATTGTAAAGAATCTTTTGAAGGTGTACAACCTTTCCCCTTTATTAATACAAATTCCAAAAATGGCCACTATATATTTTCAAAATCATTCTTCTTGGATAATCCCCTCTTTACTTTTATATTACATGTTAATTTATCATTAAGCGCAATATCCCATATTTCTTTATACCATTCTTCTATTGTATAATTCCCTTGTATTTTCCAATTCTTAGCTATAATTAGTCTAGCGGGTGTCAGGAGGTTGTTAATAAAATCCCTCATATTTGAATTCCCAGTTCCATTATCCCATATTGAAAGTAGAGCCAGTTTTGGACTTGCTTCCACAATGCTTCCCATTATTTCACTTATTTCGTTAACACCCTTTTCCAAAAAATTTGTACATGCTCACAAGTCCACCACATATGAAAATATCTTCCAACCTCCTGACATCCTCTCCAACAGTTCTTGTCTATCTGATGTAGTCTTGCTGGTGTTAAATACCATCTCCAAATTATTTTGTAATAATTCTCTTTTATCCTAACTGATAATAACTTTAGCATTCTTGCATTCCAAATCCTCCCCCAGTTATAATCACTGATTGGTTTTGTTAAATCATCTTCCCATATTGTTTTAAGAGAATCCCATGGGTCTCCATCCTCTATCAATATTTTATAGATTTCACTTATCATACCTTTTTTGCTTTTATTTTCCCCATCCTTTTCTCTTGATTCTATTAAATCTTCAAATCTAGTATTATCTCTACAATCCTTATTTTTCTTTTTCCAATCCTGTGTCCATTGTTCCAGTTGTATACATTTGAACCAAGATATCTTTTGTCCTCTTAATATCTCTTCTATTTGCTCCTTATTAACCATTCTTTCCAACCAGTCTTTGGAAATCTGTCATTTTTCCTAAGTCTTAGGAGTTTTTCATAGTTCTTCATCAGTTGGTAATTGTAATGTAAAGCAATAACTCGGTGTGTGAAACAGACATCACAGACAGAACGCCACGGACCAATCCTCCATATCCTCCATATCCTCCATATCACCTGACACAATATTTTTTAATGGAGTGGTTTATCCATTCTGCTGAGATTCAGCAAGTCATAAGTCATTGAATAATGAGCTGTTGAACAATGTGCTTGTGTGTCTGCTAAATTAGCCCTGAGGGTAACTGATACCACTTTATTTTTCCCCTTTCTCTCTCTGGCCCCAATGAGGCAACTATATTCCAAATTGTCCTTTAACGCAATTTTTAAACACCCTGAGGTCACACAGCATTCTAGCAGTTATCTCAAGAGGGAAATATTTTCTTCCAGACAATATCAAGGACCTTTTAGAGTAGAAGTGCAAAAAGATATTAAGAGAGTGTAGATGGCCAGCAGCTGAAAGATGTCACACAAGATACATTGATTTAATTTGTGTGGCAGGAAGTTTTGCCAGTTTGGTTCAAACCAGTGAAAACATAGAAGCTCTCAGCACATTACTCCTCTGCCATTCCATGTACTTTTAAAACTGGGAGGAAAGTCATTGGGTGGCAGCTGTTGCAGCAGAGCTTTGTGTGTGAACGTACCACATGCATACAGGCGCTGAATGTGCATTTTGTAAATAATAATAATAAAAAACCACCCCACAACAACACTATCTTCCCATAAAAAATATGTAATCTCCTCTAACGTTTTTATTAGACCTAGCCTCTGGTAGCTTCCCCCCCCCCCTTTTTTTTTTTTAAATGGTATTTGCCATGATAACTAAATAAAACCTACATTCTCAGAGGCGGTGTCCCTCTGACCCTCTGAATGCAGTGAGATACAAACAGCAGGGGACAATATAGGAAGTTGCCTTATACCATTGGTCCATCTAGCTCAGTGTTGCCTATACCAGCCTGAGGGCCGAATTCCATTTCGGAGAGGCTCTTGGGGGCCATCTTCCAGTGATGGAGGCAAAAGGGATGGGTCCAAAATACCAGCATAGCTTCGGTTATAGGCAAGTTTAGCAATACAGTAAATGAATGAACAGATATTTTAGCTTAAAGCGAAAGCTCTTCCTGCCAGTAAGGAAGCCATAGGACAGGCATTTCAACATTTTACAGTGAGTGAAAAACTGCACAAAAGGCAGGAAAACACCAAACATGTTGGCAGGGAAGGGGTTGGGGCCACTGGAAGTAGATGTGATCATCTGAGGAACACAGGCAGGCTGGATTTGACACCTGGGCCCAAAGCTCTACACCTCTCGTCGACACCACCTGGCCATGCCTCCAGGGTTTGACAGCCTTACCTGTAGATACCAGGGATTGAATGTGAGATCTTTTGCATGCAAAATATGGGCGCTGCCACTGAAATGTTGCCTTTGTCCTAGTTCTGGTCTTTCTAGAACCGTCTATCTGGCCGCTGTTGGAAACAGGATATTGGACCACATTGATCCAATAGGGCTCCTTTTCTGTTCTTAGTTTTCTTGTTTATCTGGAGTAAGTACTTTTGCATACTATATATAGGCTACAGAATTCCTTTTCTTTCTTGCCACAAAACATGGGTAGAATTTTATTTTACATGCTCTGGATGTATTTAGTCTACACTGCATAAGTGAGGAATTGCATTATGCACTCTCTTTGCCTTGAGCTGCTTGGCGTTTTTGGAAACCATTGTACATTCAGTTCTACAGTTTGCCTCATCTGGGAGACTTGGCTGCAAAAGCCCTTATCAAATTAGGTAATTAACTTCAGCTCCAGATCCAACATTTCTCGAATGTAAGAGATAGCTGTATCCTTAAGGACCATCTTCCCCTCTACTCCAATAGAAGTTAGTGCACCAATACACTATGCTGGAGAAAATATGGGAAGGCAGTGTTATGATTGCTCCTCTGGTATAGTGGATAAGTTTTGGATTAGGGCGTGCGAGACCTGGGTTCTAATCCCTATTTGGCCCTGAAACTCACTGGGTGTCCTTTGGGCTAATCTCTCAACCTAACATACATGTCAGGTAGTTAATAAACAAGGAAGAGGTAAACCCACCATTTGTCCTGCCCTGAGATCACTGGAGGAAGAACAAGATAAAAATGTTGTTATTATTAATGCCCAGAAAGCTTTACATGTTGTGCACTGAAAGGAGTTAAAGCAGCTTTAAGGCCCCCTCTACAAGATTTTGGTTTGATGCCCAGTTGCCCGATTATGTGCATATACGGAGAAGTGCATTTACTCCTAATACCAATTCACGAGAGGTGGTGAAGTGTATTACGGGCTATATGAAACGCGTTTTAAAGTTGTTTACATGCGGAGAATTGCATGTTTACACGACCATAAGGCACTTTAACTCCCGCGGCAAATTAAAACTCGCTATTTAACGCATATTCGAAAATGCGAATAATCGGAGATAAAAAGCGCCTCGACCCCCCAATTTGCGCTCCGTTCTTGTAGAGGTAAAATTTGCAATGCGCCTTGAAAGAGCTTTAAATCGATCTTGTAGAGGCACCCTAAGTCTGTACAATGTTAGCAGGCCAGAGTTATCCAGCTCTGTTCCACTTGATTTACACACACACACACACACACACACACACACACACACACACACACAGAGATCACTGACTCCCTCGTGGTCTCATTTTGTTGGAGCTAACAGGACTGCTCATGTGATTCTTAGGTTGTCATGCTATGGATTGTGAAAAGCCCTTGCATCCTCTTCCCCTGCCTGGCAGTCCACAGTTCAAATCTCACCTCAGTCATGAACTCGCTCAATGATCTCACAGACTCAGCCTTTGTTTCTGCCCCACATCGAGAAGATAGGAAGCGGCTCTATAACCAAGTTAGACCAGCCTTGCTCAACCTGACACCTTTCAGATTTGTTGGACTGCAACACCCTTAATTTCCAGATAGCATGGCCAGCACATCTGGAGGCTGCCTGGTTGGAGAAGACTTGGTAAGACCCCTGGTTCACATGGCTAGGTATTGTGCACTCCAGAGATGGCTTCCAGATGTTGGACTTCCAATTCTCATCAACCTCAGACAGCCTGGCCAATGAAGAGGGATGATGGGAGTTGTATTCCAGCAACATCTGGAAGGCCGCAGGTTCCCTACTCCATGTTTACTTTGACTGACACCAGTTTTCCAGAGTCTCAAGCAGAGTTCTTTTACATCACCACCTACCTGATCCTTTTAACTGGTAATGACAGGGATTGAACCTGGGGTCTCCTGCATTCAAAAGATGTGTTGTAGCACTGAGCTATGCCCCCATCGCATAGCTTAGCTCCCATAGTGTTGCAATATAGGAATAATAATGCTGATCCATCTTACAGGCCTACTGTAACTGAAGTACGTGAATATTTAAATATGCTATATACTGCTAAATAGTAATAACTATTACCATTTATCCTTTTCTTATGTATAAAGCTTTCCATTCTTCTGAAAATTTCATGTTGTAATTACCAGTACTTTTTCTACTCTGTAAGATATGAGAGTGCAATTCATGCAGAAGTCTTTAGTCTTACACAGTGAAAGATTACATCCCCTGCCTCCCATTTTGATAAAACGTTCTCTGCAAATAAACCTTTATCATTTGATGCTTGCAATGTATTTAACAACTGAGCACGTGTTCTGTATTTGGACTGACTGGAACAGAGCTGGGATCAGGTGCAACGATTTTTAAATGTTAACTGGTATGATAGTTTTTGTGGAACGGTAATAATATTCCTTAATGTGGAAACGGTAACAGTTGGAAATAGAAATGAAGCCATTTGTTCTGAAATGCAGGGTAAAACTAGGAGAAAATTGTCCAATGAATCTAATTCTTTGGTGTTGCTTACTTAAAAGTAACCCCTCCCCAATTATCTAAAGAGATGAGACATTTAAACATTGGTTATTTTCCCTACAGAACTCAAAGGCAAATAGCAGAATAATTTGCAAGCGCTGCAAGACCTTATTGGGAGAGGTTATGCCCTCAGGTAAGGGGTATGCAAACAAAATCTTCATCTTTGTAGGCTGCTTTAGTCACATGTAACTAGAGGGTTGTGTGTGTGAGACAGTATGTGTATAAGAGGCTTTTAAAGGAGTCTAGGACCCCCCAAAAGCTTAGTAGCCAAAAATTATTTCTGTTAGCCAGCAAGAACATATAAAAGTGCTCTGAACACATGCAACTTGCCCTTCCACCAAGCAAGTGAACTTGCCCCATCACAGAATTAAGATGACAAGACTCAGGCTTATGATGTTGTTCCCCTTAAACCTGAGTCCCCTGCATCTCTCTTTCTAAAGATTAAATATTGATGCCACTTCCCTGGCAAGCCTCAGCATAACACAGCAAGCATCTGTTTAAAAGGCTGGGAGGCAGTCTTTCCCTCTCCCAAAAAAATCCACTCCAGGCTGTTCTTCTTTCTCTGCAGTAGCTTCCCTTCACAACACCCATAGGACAAAACAAAGGGAATTGGTCTTTTTCCCTTTTGGTTTAGGGAGGGGGAGAGAGAAAGCCAGTTGCAAGTGGGTCTCAGGAAAAGCTGAAGGAAATAAAAGAAATTTGAAATAGCCTCTGCTTTTTGCCCCCTAACCAGTCAGTTAATCCATTTACAAAGAAAACTTTCCTTATTCTTTAAAAATCTACTTCCAGTTGGAATGAAATGACACAGGACTTTGTTGACTGGAAGGAATATATTCTCAGAGTGAGCGGTTGCAAAGGTTCTTTAGCTTCTCCTGTAGAATTCCAGGAGAGGATGATACTGAAGGGGGTAGGATGGGGAAAAGGGAGTGGGGGTGGGAGAATAGCTTTGCACTAGAGAGAAATGGTAAAACGGCACGTTAGTGTTCAAACCACCAATCACAACTTCAGTATTCCCAGAAAGGAAGGGGAAAATAGGTTGACCATATGAAAAGGAGGACAGGACTCATGTAACTTTAACAGTTGTAGAGAAAAGGGAATTTCAGCCAGTGTCATTTGTATGCAATTAGTTCCTGGTGAAATTCCCTCTTCATCACAACTGTTAAAGTTGAAGGGGCCCTGCCTTCTTTTGTATCTGGTCACTCTAGTATAGTGCCTGCATCTTTAACTGTTGTGCTCTAGAAAACTAATTGCATACAAATGACTCTGGCTGAAATTCCCTTTTCTCTACAACTGTTAAAGTTACATGAGCCCTGTCCTCCTTTTCATATGGTCAGCCTAGGGGAAAAGGAAGACATTTTTGCAGGTGCTATTCAGAACTGGAGAATACAGACTCTCTCCCAGAAATGTATTCCATGTCTTTCTGACAGCCTAAATGCTATAAGGCAGCCTCCCTCCCTGAGCATTTTTGCTCTTCTAGCTTCCTGACCTGTTGGCAAGTGAGTTTGCTGAAGGTTTTAAAATGCACTGAAGACTGATTTATATTATATTTTAATCATTTTGTGAGTGTTCTGGAAAATTGAGATTGAGAGGCAGGATATCATTATTTTAAATAAATTAATTTGAAATTCCTGGGGGAAAATAATTTCTATTATTATTTATTTATTAGGCCTTGCTGCTGTGTTTTTAACAGCAGTCTGACAAACAGAAATTTAGCAGGTAAAGCTTTCCCTATTACTATCCATGGAAGGGCCAGTAAAACAACCCTATTTATCAATCATATTTAATGAACAAAAACATATGACATAAGAGGAGCCCTGCTGGATTAGTCCAAAGGTCCATCTTGTCCAGCGTTATGTTTCCTAGAGTGGCCAACCAGATCCCCCAATGGGAAGCCTTTAAGCAAAATTTGGATAATAGTCTTATCCCACTGTTGCTCCCCAGCACCAGCTATGCATGGTGTGGAAATAGTGGATAGGCAGAGGTTCCCCACCCCTCTGTCATAATACCAGTACCTGGTATCATCCCGTGAGGCTGTTTAGTGGGAGATTCAGAACAGATAAAAGGAAGTTCTTCTTCATACAACGCATTGGTAAACTACGGAATTTGCTAACACAAGATATAATGATGGCCACCAATTTGGATGGCTTTAAAAGAGTTTGGACAGATGCATGGAGTATCAATGGATACTATAGTGATACCTATATATTTCCTTCAGTATTGGAGGCAGCATGCTGGGGAACATGGGTGGGAGGGTACAGTTGCTCTCATGTCCTACTTGTGGGCGTCCCACTGGCAGCTGGTTGGCCACTGCGGAGTAGTTAGACATTTAGTCTTATTCAACATAACTATTATGTTCTTAACTTGCATTTAAGTGGCAAACTGACTTTGAACCTTAGAAGTTCAATTAGTCATTGTAATGATTTATAGTTTTGAAAACTACAAATTCCTTGATCGTGGCAAGAAATGATGTTTCTCAGCGTGCTTAGAAGTGTCATTTCAACTTCTGAGGCACACCTGGCAAGCAAAATAGCTAGCTGAACAGGTTGTCTGGGTCTCTCTCTTAATGATGGTTGCCTCACTTTGCAAAGTTAAAAGTTGGGGGATTCTGCTAGTGAAGGGAGTGCTGGAGAAACAGGCAGGGAATGGTGGGTAGAAAGCAAGTACCATTTTAACATTTGATCCAGATCTATATGGCTCTCCAAATAGTTGTAATGTTTTGAGCAGGTGTTAGATTCACATTTGAAGCTCCTTTCCCATTTGAATACTTCCTTCTCTCTAGTTGTTTATGGTTCATGTCTGGTTTCAGTATTGTTCCTTTGTCCCATTATCATGATTTAGTAACACTTCAGTTGTATGTTTCATTGTGAATTAATACATCATTAAGATCCTTATTTTTATTTTTTGCTTCTAGGTGTCACAAAATACTATTTCACTGAATTGTTTGTCCAGCCATCTGGAGATGATGTCAACATGATACCAAGGTGTTAAAGCATTATACAATTTTATATTAAAATGGTGCTGTTCTTAAATTGTCTATAGCAGGGAACTGTGAGACCCTCCAAATGATGTTGGACTGCAACTCCCATTATCCTTTACTATTGACTATGCTGGCTAGGCCTGATGGGAAGATCACATATGGAGGATCACATGTTCCCTACCCTGAATCTGAAGGCTTGTTGTACTTCCCTTCTATCCATTTAATTAAAATATTATACAAATATTAGCATTATTTCAAACATTTTCTCTTGTTTTTAATTTTTTTTACTGTTTGTGATTCTTGTATTTTACATTGTGTTCCCCGCCTTGATCCGAAGGGAGAGGCGGGTTATAAATAATAATAATTATTATTATTATTATTATTACCAGGGAGTAAGCCTCATTGAAATAAATGGGACTTCTGAGTAGACATGAACAGAATTGCTCTGTAAATGTATTTATTGCTTTTTCTGCACTCTTTCTCCTGCTTAGTTGTGCAATTAGAACATCGTGTTAGTGAAGGGAATCACTGAAGTCAAAGTTCATCTTATGAATCTTTTAGATTACTTGTGTGACTGACTAAGGGGTGCCAACTGTTTTGGTCCCCAATGGCCAAAACATCATAACAATTTAGAGGTACTGTATTTCTTCCTAACAGGAGGAAATGTGCATACTGTTCCTTGAACTGAAAGTGCAGTCCAGGAGTCTGAGCTGCATCAGATTGTGTTTGGATAGTCTGTTCTTTGGAAGGATGGAGGAGAGAAGATTGAATCTTCTCTTCTGCATGCCCTCTGCTCCTTTGAATCAACCTTCCCCAATGTAATGCCTCCAGATGTGTTGGACGCATGTTCCCATCATCCCCAAACAGCAGGGTTAATGCGCATGTTTCCTGGGAGTGATAGGGAGTTGCAGTTCAATGTGACTGGGGGAAGGCTGCTCTACACAGATGTGAATGGGTGTATTGGACATAATCGGACACATTGTTTGCTTGCTGTTGAAACTCTTTTACATTGGACTTCTGGTGTTCAAGGCTTCCCTTTTCCATACGTGTGCTTCCTCTTGTTGGATCAGAATGTTTGGTCCTTGTAAACCTGGACCCGTATCTTCAGGTAGCATGCTTAACCTCTGTAATTCCTTCATTATAATTCTTCTGCAGCACTAGTAAGCAGAACCCTGTCGTTGTTTTTTTTTACTACAACCCTGAGATGCATCAACTAGGGCCTGAATAAAAAGGCGTATACTTAGAATTAAAGAATTCAAGCCCAGTAATTTGTTCTGAGTACCAGAACTTGACTGAGTCCTTCTACACAAAAATCCACACTTCATCCCCCCCCCCCCCATGGCTTCCTTCATTTCAGCAGCACAAATGTGAGATGGTGATGTCATTTTATTGATGCCATTGTTAAATAATTGTGAGTCAGAAATCCTTGCCAATCTACTTCAAATTACCCAGAGATCTACTGGTAGAGCCAGATCTACATGCAGCCCACCCCTAATATTCCATCACACCATGCAATATAATACAGAGAATGTATTGCAAAGACGAATCCACAGTCATTTGGGAACCATCCATATTTTATTTTTTTCTGGATTGCTACTCTCAAATGTTCACACTAGTTAGTCTGCTCTCTTAATATCGTTGCAACGTCCTTGTGACATCAGTGCTTGTGACATGCTTACAACAGAATTAATAATCCCCAGCCTGAGCATTCATTTGCTCCTGTAAGTAGTCTTAGGGCTAATCAGCGGCAAATTATGCAAACTTAATGTTGCTTTAATTAATTTCTGCCATGAAACCTATAATTGCCAATTACAAGCTGATATCTAGCCATCTTTTTCTAGCCTATGCAGCTCTCGGCTTCAATTAAAGCTTTCTACTTTTTAATTGGAGGATCTCTTTGGAATAAAACATTTCAGGCAAACCAATTTGAAGCTTAGGCAAATGCGTCTATGCTGTGGCTACTGCAGCATTCTGCAACCACCTTGCGTCATGATTATTGTACGACAAATTAAACTTTGTCTTATGAAAGTGAAAAAAAGAAAAGAAAAGAAAAATGTTCTTCAGCATATGTTGTGCATGCACCATGCTGGGTATCAGAAATGTAGCGATGGAAGAGAATATGGGTATACTGGGAGGTGGGAGTGGCCATCAGAGCTTTATGTTCATAAGATTTAGTGGCACTAGTTCTGAGGGCAGCATGAGCTCTGTTGGAGGGCAGGCGGTCTGGCTCAACTCATGCTGTGGACTTGGCAGGTGTGCACAACAGGCTCACATAAGATGTTGGCGCTTGTTTTCCTTCATCTAAGGCCCTTGCCTTAGACTTTTTGAGTCCTAGTACAAGATTACATTAGGTGTGGCAGTTTATTATGTAGTTGGGAGAAAATGTTTTAGTTACCGTGGAAGAAAGATGAGGATGGAGAGGTGAGGAGAACAGATTTATTACTCCACTTAAAGAACTCAGCTGCTTTTGTTTCTGGGCAGTGGTACAATTAATAACACTGCATTTTAAATATAATAAATGGCTTTTGAAGAGCCAGCTTTACCCCACAGGGTGTCTTGAATGGGGCCTTGTACTCATCATGCTTTGCTACCTTTCCCCTGTCTTTTTTTAAAAATATATGTATTTTTCACTTTTGCTGCTGCTGGTGCTAAATATTTTTAAGGATTGGAGTGGAAGGGCAGTTTCCACTGGTACAGATGCCACTAGGAAATGCAAATGTCTCATCTTTCAATATGGATTGGCCTGACATTTTCCTTTAACTATTCATGTGTTCTTTCAAATAATGGCATTTTTGACTTCATTAGATGAAACTCTCTTTTCTTTTCTTTTCCAAAACAGATCTGCTTTTATACAGAGCGTTATAGCCCAGTGCCTTGTAGAACTATCTTCTTTTAGAAGCACATTTAGGTTCAGCATACAAGGGCCTGATGGGACAGTCTACATCTTGGTAAGTCGCAGATCCATAGCTTTTTTTTTGTTCAAAGATATCCAGTGTAGTAACTCTAAATCTTTGCACTCTGTTTGATGGTCAAGGATGGACAAATCCATCAGTTTCACTTTCTCCCACATGCAATTCTTAAAATCTCAGATTCTCTGTCTCTGGAGAAATTTGTGAATTCTTTTATTTATCTATTACATTTCTATTCCACCCAATAGCCCAATAGCTCTCTGGGTGGTTCACAACAAATTTTGTAAGTTTTTATGAAAAACCGAACTAAATGAAATTCTCACTCACCTGCATTGGCCAAATTTAGTAGGTAAAGCTATTCCCAGTTTGGACAGGACCATGTTGTAACTGCCTGTCATGTAGCTGCTGCTAACGATGGGGAGCCTGTCAGAAGAAAGAAATGGCAACTCTAATTCAGCCCCACAAACCAGTTGTGATGTGTCAGTGTGGTTAGAGTGTTGGACTGGGATTCGGGAGATGAGGGTTCTAGTTTCAACTCGGCTGAGAAGCTCACTGGGTGACTTTAGGTCAGTCACCAACTCTAAGCATAATCTGCCTTACAGAGTTGTTTGTGAGGGTAAAATGGAGGGGACGACCACATAAACCCCCTTGGGTTCCTTGCAAGAGGGAAAAAGGCCAGATATAAATGTAATAAATAAACAAACAAACAATGTTGAATACACAGGGAAGAGCAAAGATAGCCTTCCCCAGTGTTTTGCTGTCCAGCGGTTTTGGACTACACTTTCATCATCCATGACCCTTGGTTATGCTGGCTGGGGCTGATGAAAGTTGTAGTGCTGGAGGACACCATGTTGGGTAAGAGTGAGCTCGGCACTCAACCAGGACTGACAAATTGGTCAGTTTTGCTTTCTCCCACAGTCAGTAATACTGACTCAGTGTGTTAAAATGTCAAGTTCTTGCCATCTCATTCATGGAGAAATTTTAGTACAATACTTTCCAAAAATAACCCAAATAATTTTTTCACCCATTCCTATTGATATCACCTTTGTCAAGCAGGCTTGTTATGGGCCTCATATGAAAGTGGTATGAAAGAGGTATATAAAAGGCAGGAGCTACACCAAGAAGGATATAGCGGTATGAAAGCGGTATATGGTATGTGTCAATGGGCCCCAAAGGTTGTCAGTGCACTTCAGCACTGCTACAAAGCAGTAGTGTGGCTCCTGCCTTTTATTTACCGCTTTCATACCACTTTCATAGTGCAATATCCTGCTTGGTGTAGATGAGGCCTTAGTCTTTCCAATATTCATAGCCTTATAATGTGATCCTATACAAACTAACCTGGGAGGAAGTCTTCCTTCTGTGTAAATATGCATAGGATTGTACTTGGTGAGCCACATTCCAAAGCTGCATGAGCGGGATTCTGTACAACTGGGAATTTCCCCTCAACTGCTTCCCTCCTGCATTTCCCCCACTCCCCAGTCTGCTTCGGAGAATCCTCCAACCCTCTGCCACAGATTGGGGGGGAGCTATAGAGGGTAAAGAGAATCCATTCTGCCAGCAGTGCCCATTCCACTGGCAGATGGGCACAATTGGGTGCAATTCTTTCTCTTTATGGGGCTAGTAGATGTGTATAGGATTGCACCGTAAGAGTGTTCCAATAGAAATGTTAACAGGTACTTAAAATTCCTGCCACATTCCCACTGCAAGGGAAGGCAGGGGTTCATTTTCATTTTCTATAGAACATCACATACTTGCAGAAATTTGTCTTTCTTAGTAGGCAAACCTGACTTCATTGCGTGGGCAGTTCTCTAGATTGGGGATATAAGGCTGTAATTCTAAATACAGTCCCAGGGAGAAAGTCCCATTGAATTCAATGAGACTTACTTTTGGATAGACCTGCATAGAATTAGGCTGCAAATCATAATTTGGGGGCTCCTGGACTTCAAAGTTTCATTTCTCTTTAACTCCATGTGCATAGATGTGGCTTCCATTTGTGCATGCAAAAAAGTAGACCAGAACTTAGAAAGAATATGTGGATAGGACTCTATTTTCAAAATGCAACTTATTTCTTATTCGCAGATGTGGCTACTGAATTCTGACACACTGTTGATGGAATCTTCAGGAAACTTGGCATCCAGCAGTGTTTTTACATTGCTTGAACATGACAGGTCATCTGATTCAAGGTTTTCAGAAATTCAGAAAGCCATTAAAGTTCTTTACCATCCCTGCGTTAAAAACAGAAATAAGGAGTAAGTACCAACTGTACACATATATTTTATAAAACACTGGAGTTGCTTATGTTCTTCATTGCCAGAGTTTCTTTAATATGGAATGTAGCTCCAACTGTGCATCTTCTATTCAAGCCACTGAGATCAACTTCCAAAATACTTTGTTTCATCTAACTTTGAAATCAGATAAAGAAAGTATAGTATATCGCTGCCCTCATAATGTTTGGCCAAAATAAGCTGTGCAAGTACTGAAACAATTAAATGCTTAGCTGTTCTATCATCAGTTAAAGGAGTCATAGAATTATCTTTTCTTATACTTTTATTATCAATTAAAGGCATTCTAGTGTGATCATTTTGTTGTCAATTCCATTTCTATTATTTCGAATTTGGAAATACACCTCCCGTAAACATACAGTAAGTAAGATGTAAGTAAGTAAGGCAAGCTGTAAGTAAGGCAAGCTGGCCTTTCAAACTATTGGTATTATTTTAACTTTTTAAAAATCAAATTGCTTTTTAGTTTTGCATCAGCCCTCTGTGCCTCACAAAGCATCTTTGTAGGCTACCTTTCCTTGAAAAAAATCTAAGCATTGAAAAATACATCCATTCATTTCTTAAACCGATCCCGCCCTAAGAGGGGTTTGGCTCCCCTCTTTCATTTAATAGCTCAGCAGAACTGGTTCGTATGACATCCCCAGAGCTCTGCTTTTCTTGCAAAGGCAAAATGCAACTGATATCTGCTAAGCTGAACAGAGATGGTGAAATTGTCTGGCTGGTAAGTTTAAGGCTCCTCTTGAGCCTCAAGGGAAGAAGCTGCAAGCCTCCTTGAGAGGTGCTTGGAAGAGATCAGCATGTCAAGTTTGCCTTTTCTAATCAGCCTCCTTGCTTCACTTTGCTGTTTCTACCAGCCCTGATACCTTAGAGGCTTTTCTTCTCTTGAGCGCTTGAATGCACAATCATGGCACACACACCCATTTCTCTGTTTGCAGGCAGATGTGAACAGCCATGGGGCAGGGGTTAACTCTAAAATTGTGCTACCTGTATGTAATTCAAAAATCCTCATTACAGTCAATCATGTGTCTGCATTATTATTTTTAGCAGTAGTGCCTAGATTTTTGATGTGCATTTTTAGTTCTATGACATAGGGAAACCCAATAAATTGGACATGAAACTGCTCAAGATAGAAATGGTGTGTGGATCAGAGTCCCATACCATGTCTGATGCTAAATACCCACCGCTAACACAACAACAAATCTACCAGTGTTTGAATGAGCTCTCAACTTGGTCCAGTAAAAGCTACCAACTACTCCCATTCATTCTATAGGCTAAGGGTCCCAATTCAGCGCTCTGCAGCTAACCTGAAGACTCCACCCCTTTCCCCCAACCATTGATAATATTATTATTATGTATCTCTTTCTCGCTCGTGGTGGTTTTTCTAGATGGACATGATGGGCTTTGCTAAGTCATGCTGTCTTTTGTTGATTCAGGAATTTCCTGACGTTTGAGCAAGTTTTAATTATGACTGCTTTCTGTATGTTGATGTGGATGTATTCTGGTAGGCCCAGTTTCTGGAGGTTTTCTGTACTGTTATTTGATGTGATGCCGGTGACTGATGTGACTAACGGAATAATTGTGATCTTTCTTTGACTTCCATGGCCAGTTGTTTATATTTCTCTCTCTTTTCTTCTTCCTTTTCAACAACATTTTTGTCATTCGGTATTGCTATGTCGATAAGGTATGTGTGTTTTTCTTTTTTGTCTATGACTGTTATGTCTGGTTGGTTGCAGGGTATTGTCTTGTCTGTATGAATTGTTCTGTCCCAGTATATTTTATGATCTGCATTTTCCAAGATTGTTTCAAGTGAATATGTATAGTATGGTGTAGGTTGTTTGATAAGGTTGAATTTGATGGCCAGTTGTTGGTGAATTATTTTTGCAGCTGTATTGTGTCTGTCCGTATAGTCCATTCCTGCCAGAATTTTACATCCTCCTGTTATATGGTCTATTTCTTGGAAATGATGGCATTTCCTGCATAGGTCTGTTGTTACACTGTTATCTTTTATGTGTATTTTTGGTAGTCCTTGGTTGCTATAACTTGATCCTGTGTAGCTATTAGGAATTCTTCAGTTTCTGGAAACAGCTCACCCTTCTTGACCCATTCGTACAATTGTTCTTTGTTTATTTGTGGGTTCTGCATTATGTTGTAGTGCTTCCCATAGAGTGCTTTTTGTGCCCATTTTTCTTTTTTCTCTGCGAATGTGAGTGGTCGTGTTTGATCTTCGTTTTATAGTGCACATCCAACATAAAATACAGCAGAAATACATAATGAAAAGTGATATATACAAAATCTGAAACAATTTAGATGGCTAAAAATAAAATACTACACCTATTTAGATGGCTGGCATAAATGCCCCATCGTAGGCCACTTGATGCCATTTTGGTGTTTCCCAGCTTTTGCATATGTTTACCCCCACCCCCAATTCTAAAAGCTTGAAATGCTTCTCCTAAGTCTTACTTATTGGCAGTAAGAACATTAACCTACAATATGCTGGTATTTTTTGTGTTTTTTAACCCTGTCCTGTTTTCCCCGCCCCTTTTGTCTTCACTCCCCGCCCACCACTGGTCTGCGGTCCCCAAGAGCTTCTCTGAAATTGAATTCATCCTTGGGCTGAAAGCAGTTCCACACCCCGTTCTAGGCGAACACAGTGGCACCATCCCTTGTAGTGATGAGTTTAAGTTTACTTGAGAATAAGCCCAACACCATCTCCTAGTGTCTTTTTGAAAGGACTCTTCCAGATAGAGGTCTCCTAGCTAGCACTAGAAACCATTTGACTTCCACTGTAAAGTATAAGTAGATTTTCCATGTACTGCCCACACTGTTGGAGGTAATTGCCGCTACATACTGCAACCTTCTGTCCACACCAGTAAGTGGAGATGTAACCAAAGCACTTCCCTCCCTTTGCTGCTTCCTCGCACCATGTACTTTGCGCTGAAGTGGGATTTGGTCCAGAATTGCTCAGTTGCTCAATTCTGAAAGTCCAAAGGTTCCCTGCTTCATTTTTACTCCCATGACAATGCCTGCTGCCCTGATTACGATGAGGACCATGTTGTCTTGGGAGTGGAGAGTTAAACCTTTCCCCTTTCCCCAACAGTTTTACAACTGACATTCTGGGGTTAAACGAAGAAAAACAAAAGTATCCGTTCTAGTCATTTTCTTTTTTAACCCAGGGACGGTGGGTAGGGGCAGGAATTTCCAGGGGGAAAACTGGTGGGGAAAAAGTTTAACGCTCTCCTTGCAGAATGTGATGGTCCCGAGCTGGGGCCATGTGCACTTACACCAGAGCAAAAGCACAGCAGTAATCTTTCAGCCTTTCAAAATTGAGAAAACGTGGAAAAGAAGAACCAACCACAATAAAACCATCCTCTATACAAATATTACTACTTCGTTCATGCAGACACACACACACACACACACACACCCCACCACCACCACCACCTTTTGTTTTGCTGCTAAAACAGGAGCTTGTGTGTTGGGAGGCAGGGGATGAATGCAAGAGCAGCAGCAGTGGGAAGCGGTACGATCAGCTTCTTGGATGAGGTTGTTGTCCGTCTGCTGAGCGTGAAGCCATGAGAACACACCCCCAGCAGCATCACCTTACACGTCACATAGGCACCCCACTGCAAAACACCACAAGCACCTGAGATTAAGTAGCCACACCACTGTGTTTTTGCGGATCATGGTACAAATAATAAATAGTTTCCCCCCAAATGTGAAAATATATGGGAGAAGCGGAGGGAAAACATGCGATGAAACGGGATGACGGCAGGCGACTAATGAGACCCTGTGGGTAGTCCAAAAATATCCCACTAACAAGGCAAGCCGATAGCACCTCAAAACTCCCCTCTGGAAGAGCCCTAGGTTAAAAAGATATAGTGCGGGAGCCCTAGATGAGTAAAAGTGTGGATATCTTTGGGGCCTGAGTTCAGTTCCACTGGGTTTTAATTTTCCTGGCCTTGGTCCCAGTTTAATTTTTACATATTTGCATTCTCTGGTCTGGAAAAGGTATTATTTCTGTTCCATATGTGTCACACTTAATATGGTAAAGAACCAAGAATGCTTTTAAATTTTCTGATGGCTGGCAAGACTTTCCTGCTTTAAGCACAACTCTTGTACTTCATGCCTGGGCAAAGCCCTTTCCTGTTCTTTTTTCTTACTTTAAGGGGCATAACATCGGAGCAGCCTTCCCCAGCTTTGTGTCTTCAGATATGTTGGACTGCAACTCCCAGCATCCCCCAGCGAGTCCAACACATTTGCGGGGCACCTGGTTGGAGAAGGCTGCTTGAGAGGTTTGTGTAGAATCTGCCTCCCAGAAGCTGCTTGCCTTCTCTGTATGTTTAAGGAAATGGACACTTCTCTTGATGCACCGAGAGCATAATTAAGAAGAGCTTTTTGGTTCATCTGAAAAATTAGATTGTGATGTAGGCATAAATCTATGGTGATGAGCCACTGAGTGCCACTTTTTGAAAGAAGGGCGAGATATAAATCAAATCAATCAATCAATAATCGTAAAAGCTGTTTGACAGTGGAACAGACTACTCAAGAAGTGGGGGGCTCTACTTTCTTGGAAAAAATTTAAGCAGAGGATGGACATCCATCTGTCAGGGATGTTATAATTGCAAGATTCCTGCACTGAGCAGAGAACTAGATGGACCTCTAACTGTCCTTCCAACTCTAAAATTCCATGGGACCCTCTGGTTCAGATCCTGGCTTATCCATGAAGCTCATTGTGTGATCTTGGGACAGTCACCCTCTCATATTAACCTACATTGTGAGACCATAGTTGCACAAGCTCCTTCATGTGACACAAAAATACCTAGGCAGACTACTTACTATTATTTATTTCATTTTTATACTGCCCAATAGCCAAAGCTGTCTGGGTAGTTTACAACAATTCATAAAACAATAAAATACAGTCTTAAAAAAGCATAATATTTCCAAAAAAGTTAAGGTGTACAACAAATATTTTTAAAATTTATATTTTATACAAATATATACACATACAATTGGTGCATTGGTGCATATATGAATGAGATCGCTGCATTGAAAAACGGAGGTTAGGAGTATTTCGAGAGCACTAGCTGTTGAATTTAAAGGCCACTGAGGAAGACCGACATCGTCGAAACGCGTCTGGCCTGCCTCTTTTTATAAATTGGTGGAGCAATTTGCTTTAATAATATTATAGAGAAATCTTTATGTGTATAGCAAATTGCACCAATTGTATGTGTATATATTTGTATAAAATATAATTTTTAAAAATATTTGTTGTACACCTTAATTTTTTTGGAAATACTGTGTTTTGTTTGGTTAAGGATAGCACTTTGTTTTGTTCTTTAAAAAGCATAAAACACAGCATAAAAATTTAGATATCCAAAATTTAAAACAATTAAGACAGCTAAAAACAGTTTCTCAGAGGCTTTACTTGAGATGTATCGAATTCATTCCTGTCAATAATTTTGGGCAGAAAATTATATTAAGTCACACAGACTGTAGCTCAGTGGAAGAACATATGATCTGCATGCAAAATGTCACGGGTTCCACCCTCGGCATCTTCAGTTAGGGCTTGGAAAGATGCCTGCCTCAAACCCTGGATTGTTGTTATCAGTCAACGTAGACAGTACCAAGCTAAATGGACCAATGGTCTGATCACAGTATAAGGCCCCCTCCACAAGGATGCGCTTTTGCGCCCGGTTCGGCGATTATGCGCATTATCGCTGACGCGCATTTACTCCTAATCCCTCTGCACGGGAGGCGGCGAGAGGCGGCGAAGCGCATTAATATATGTCAAAAAAGCGCTTTACAAGAAGTTAATGCGCATAATCGCTTGTTCACACTGCGAAAATGCGCTTTAACGGCCGGAGCAAAATAAAAGTCGCGATTTAACGCGCATTCGAAAATGCGCATTATCGGGGAGATAACGCGCCTGTACGCCCGTTTTGCGCTCCGCTGGTGTGGAGGTAAAATTTTTAATGAGCCTTCAAAGAGCTTTAAACGTCTCGTGTGGAGGCACCCTAAGACAGCTTCCTTTGTTCCCCAGTATGGAAGGTGGTGAACTGAATCCTCAGTTTATTCTTGATTGATTTGTAATCTTCCAAGTTTTGTTGTTGAAGCTGAGACACTCAAATTAAAACTGAGGTACCTCTAGTCATCTCAAGAAAGGTTTGGAACATTTCCCCCCTTTTCAGTCATATATACAGAGCAGTGGAGGCCAGTGGCTCCGATTTCAGGAGGGCTGTAAATCCTTCTGGGTTTTTAGTCAGAACATGCCAGACCTCTAAAGGAGCTATCCAACATGCTCCTTTAGAGTTCTTGCTGGTTCTGTCTAAAACTCAGAATGAATTTACAACCCCACTGAAATTGGAGCCACCAGCCTCCACTAACAGAGTACACTTAGATGTGATAACATATAAAACTATAATTTGTATCTCTTTCTTTTAGCATGTGTATTTTGGTGGAGCTCAGTCGGGACCCTACTGTGGAAGGTTGATTATCTATCATCATAGAATCTGACTGAGAACATCCAAGCTCCACCAAAATATTGCACCAAGCTATGCAAAGAAACCTTTATGAGGTAAAGTTTGTTCCCACAAGGACAACTTATTTTCTAATATCCAGCAGGATCTTAACATTTCACCCCATTACTTCTGGGTAATTTGCATTTGTTCTCTATCCTTAGCTTCTGCCTCACAGAAATGTTTACTCGGCTGCTGAATATTATTTTAAATACCAGGTCCCAGTTCAAGGACTGCTCTGGATTCTTTCTCTCCTTAGTAGTCTTTGGCCACAGTCTCTAGCATCAATTGGACTTAATTTCCACGTAGTGTGCTTAGAATATTTTTATTATTATTATTTACAAGCAAATGGATCTAGCTTCGCACTGTTGGGAATAGCCCTTACTTTGATACAGCAAAAGGTCCAAAACACATGGCTGTGTTGGACTCATTGTGTCCACCCGGTCTGAGTGAAGCACCCCTAGGCACAGCCTCTGCTATGGCACACCCCTGTAGGAGAGGTCTTGCCACTCCATTCCCCAAAGGGAGGGCTGCACACAGCAAGGGAGAGAATGCAGGCATTTCAACTCTGTCTTTCAGCCTTTAGTTTGATACAGCAAAGCCTTCAAGCAAACCTACATAATGGTCAGAGAGCTGGATGCATTGTACCTGCCCCATTTGAGTGAAGTCATGCCCACTGGCATCTCTAGGCATGGTCCTTCACAGGTGCACCCATGTATTCCCTTAAAGGAGGGGTCTGTCCACTCTATTCTCTTGCAGTTGGGGGGCATCCCACTGCAGAGGTGAGGGGGCAAGTGTATATCTGTATCCTTTGGCCTATTGATCTGCCCTGACTTTGAACTGAATTCAGCACAAAATATGTACTGGTTAGTGAAGTCTGCCCATAGTGACTGAAAATGTTGGAGGGAGTCTGACAATTCACCTCAGGGAGGAGGGCCTGCCCCACAGCACGGGTGATGGCAGGCATAGAACTGCATTCTTCTGCATACTCTCCTTCCCTGTTTTCAGACTGTATGGACTGCAAAACAATGTGCTGGTTAGGGGAAGATGTATCCTCTAGTGGCCAAGATTTTACTGCAGGCTTCAGCCATGTGGACAATTTAAACACATTAAAATTAATATGTTTTTAAAACAAAACCCCAAGGTACATGCCCCTAAGGTCCCCTCAGTACACATGTCAAGATTCAGGTATCTAAGTTTCACAATCTTGGAGCTATGGCAGTGATGGACTTGCATTTTCTTTTATTGTGATAGATTTTATACTATTTATAGGCCAACCTATGACAGACGTTCTCTGGGTGGCTTAAAACAAGAACAAAAATAGTTACACTACAACTAAATTCAGCCAATAAACCTCAACTATTGAGTCAAGAGGACCACTTTACAAACAGAATAGAGGGGCACAACTCCGCAGCATTAAATTAACTAAAAGCACAAAAGTGATGTTTGTCCCTAGCAGCCTTTCTTTGGGTTGTTTTTCTCTCTGCAGATTGTTCTTAGCCTGCTGCAGTTGTGTTCACTTCAATAGACCCTATTGATCTGGTGTAGACATAAGACAGGAGGATGTACAGCACGCTTATAAGTGTGTGCTGTTTCTTTTAGATTCTAAACTGCTCATGGAACGGTATTAGGAATAAAGCCAGCCCGGTTTTGTATCCTGCCCTTTTGTATCCTACTCTTCAGAGAGTTCTGAGTGGCTTATATATTGTTATCAGGCAGTCTCCTATCTAGGCAGTTCTCTATTTCAGAGCTGTACTATTTTAGAAGTAGAACTGTAGCATGTGCCTTTAGACCATTTTCTGTATGTATTTTTTTTCTTTAGTCAAGCTGCTTCTCTTTCTTATGGCTCTTTCACTTTTAGAGAGTGATCTCAGCCAATCAGGGAACACATAGTGAACACAATGAGGTCAAGATGTTACATAGTCAATTACATTTGGCAACCTGCTAACTTCATTAAAGTGGGTGAAGCTGACCTAGGTGAAAGCAAGGTTTCTTGACATATCCTAGCCAATCAGGTCAATGTTTCCAAAATAAGCAAGCATTTCTGTTTTGTTTTGTTCCTTTTGCAGAGATCCACCAAAGATTTCCAGATGTGGTCACACAGTCACCCCATCCTCTTCTGGCTAGATTTGACAGCATAGCTTGCTTTGATTAAGTTTGCAGGCTAATGAAAGCTAATTCACCAGTAGGCAAAGACTCCTGAGTCCTTCAGTTATCAAAAAGCCTTGGTCCTTCTCTATACTACCATTATGGCCATGATCCTTTACTCAAAAGTGTAAGTAAGGTACACTTCCCCTGCCCTCAGTGGTTTCCCCCACATATTTTGGATACTTAAGATCCTTCTTGCCCATGGTAATCTTTTGAGGGATCACTTTGAAGCTTACAGAATAGCTTTACCAGCTGGCTGGGAAGCATTCAGTTGTGCCCAGCTAAATCCCATCTCAAGCAAGGTCACAGATAAACTCAAATGATTACATCCTACAAGTATGTAAAAGGGAAGTTCCCTGTCATATGGGCATTCTGTATCTGCATCATGGAGGAAATGGGGCCTACCTAATAAAGTTGTATTTTTCACTGCGCAAGTTTTTGCCCATAATGGTGTTTCCAGAAACTCATTTTTACAATACTGCATACCATAAAACTTAATGACAAATGTTACATTTATTGCTCATTTTTAATGAGAGAACTTATTAAGAAGGGAGTGTGGGCTCTTTGTGTTCTCTGTGTTTGTAAATCTCCCAGCAATTAGTAAGCACGTTTGTAATTTGAAAAGATATTATGGAGGATTTTAAATATCAAGTCCTTAATCCATTGAAAGGCATTACTGATCTCCGGAAACATTATGTATTCAAAAGACAGAGTTAGATGCGCTAATGAGAGTTCTGAGGCTCTTTTTATTCTGCTTCCTTCTGCAGTACAGAAAGCAGTACAAGTCGCTTTTGTCCAAATCCCCTTTTTATATTGTCAGAAATGTTCTTGCACCATTAGTAGGAATTGCAAGTCAGGACATCTCTTGGGTATCAGTGGGATAATAAATCCCATATAAATCAAAACCATTTAAATTTTCACTGCAAATACAAGTGCCAACTAGAACAGACTTGGGATGTAAGGACTGTACTGTAGTGGACGAGAGTGCTGTCAAAATGTACAAGGACAATTAAAAGTTAAGTTAGTTGTCTGGGGTTTTGTAAATGGCAGACCAGCTCCCTCACTACAGTTGAAAGCTAGACCTTGACACAAGTGTGTGTGTGTGTGTGTGTGTGTGTGTGTGTGTGTTTTAAAGGTTAACAGTGAAGTTTCACCATTGGGTATCTTTATTAAAAATGAAAAAGTTTGGGGAAATTATTCATCACTGAGTGATTTATTATAATTTTTACAACAACAGTGCCATTAAACTGCAAAAACAAAAAGGTAGCAGATCAAAACAAAAATAATAACACCAAGTTGATAGGTAAAAACGTATAAAACAGTCATCCAATCAAAGGGGTGGGACCAGATATCATCCAAAAGGCCACGAAATGCCATTAAAAGACTTAAGAAATAGGACTGACTGTGCCTTAAAGGTGGTATTGGATGTGCCAGGTGAATATGCCTGTGGAAGAAGTTCAACTACTTGGATGCCACCACTGAAAAGGCCCTTTTTCCTGAACCTTCAAAGGTGGGGAGAGCTGACAAAGAACTCAGCTGATGAGCTGAGAAGGCAGAATTTCAGACACCCCATATAGTCCCAGGCTATTTAGGTCTTTTTGCCAAAACTAGCACTTTGAACTGGACCTGAAATGAAATGGTAGCTAGTGAAGATCTTTTATACTGGCATAACCTACTTGCGGCACTCAGTCCCAAGTAACAGTTGACTGATGCCTTCTGAACCAGTTGTCGTTTTCAGATGCTCTTCAAGGGAAGTTCCATGTATAACACATTACAATTATCTACAGTGATGTTGGTGCTGATACCTCTTTGCTGTGCTAGTTTTCTGCATGCAGGGTGTGTGAATTTGTGTGTGCGCATTCAAACGTGCATTCCCCTGCAGCCTGGAGTAGTTCAGTCCCTGAAAGCTAACCCATTGGACTATGAGCTGTCCCTTTTGCATCTTCTTACCATAACCAGTGGACTACAAGGCTTATTTGCCTCAGAGATGGAAAAAAATGTAATTGCAGTTTTCATTAGCAAAATGGCTAAGCTCCTTGATAGTTAGACATTTGCCTTTGTAATTTTGTTTACTTAAAAATGAGATTATTATGTCTGAAAATAATCTATCATTAGCCACAGTCTGCAATGATTTATCATAATTGGCTGCTTTACATCCATTTCAAAAAGCTAGGCACATGAATTTCGACAATCTCTTCCCTAAGGCTACATTAGTCAGCCTGAGCTCAAAATGCTAGGTCGACATTTTTTCTTGTCCAAACTCGTATGCAAGTGTAAAAATTTTATGAGGTGACTTTTAACAAGGCCCATTGGGATTTGGGATTATTTATCTTAAATTCTTACTAAAGAAAAAAAGTTCCTCCCCTATGTTTAGCCAGGTAAAGCAAAGCTCCTTTTTCAGAGGCTGTACTGTTGTTTTAGGAGTAAATAAGATTTGACAGAGAGTATCAGGAATCAAGGAGAGAAGGTTTTTTTCCTTCTCCTGTGCTAAATGTATTTTGCCAAGATAAGTGTTAACTGTGACAACATATCCCAGAATGCTAAGGTTATTTCTCTAGATTAGAGAGCGTTAGAAGAACAAACTGCTTTTTCTGCCAGGAAATAGTGAGTTCTGATAAGTCAAAAGTGATGCGCCTAGAGAAGAATTACCTCCGTAATTCTCATACAGCATTGGCTATTGAATGAGCTACTGCTACTCAAGAAAGTAACATTGGAAACATGATAAGACTTGAAAAGGCCATCTTACTGTGTTGCTGAAAAAGGAAAACCTACAAAGAAATATCTTATTCTTTCTTTTCCTCCCTCCCTCCCTCCCTCCCTCCCTCCCTCCCTCCCTCCCTCCCCAAAGAAAGCATAGAAATGCAGATGTTATTGTAATGCCCCTATATCAGTCTTTCCCAACCTGGACCTCCTCTTCATGGCGCCGGGTGCGCTGTGCAGCAGCGCGGCGCGCACTGACACTCCTTCCGGCCATCTACACTGGAGGGAGTGTCATGCTGACTTTTCCTGGTGCTGCTACTGCTCCCACGCCTCTTCGAAAGTAAGTTTTTTTAGTTTGTTTAACTTTGTAAAATGGGTGGGTGGGTGGAGGACTCCGGAGGCATGGAGGTTAGTTTTTAATTTTTTAAATTTGTGAAATAGAGTGGGGGGAAGACTCCGGAGGCGCGGAGGTGGTGCAGCGATCTTATGGCTTGCTGCTCCACCCCCTTCCCTGCCCAGCCCATGGCAACCATAGACTGAGCACGCCTTGCAGAAGCTCCAGAGCAACAGTGACAGACGGCAAAAGCCGTCGTCGCGTTGCTCAAAGCTAAAAAAGTCGGACTAAATGCCCAACTTTTTTAGTGCGGAGCTTTGGGGCTTTGCCCCTAGATGGCTTCGGACTGGCGCAGCTTCATGTGATCCACTTGCCTCCGCGACAGGAAGCCACCGCGACAGGAAGCCACCGTGTCAGAAAGTGACAGTCTAGAGGTACCCCTGGTCCCCTTGCCCCCAGGTGTTTTGGAAGGCACCAGGTAGGAGCAGGCTGTCCTTTAAAAGCTAATGTAAATCACAGCTTGAGCTCCATGGAGTCCTGGTCATTTTATGACTCAGCTCGGACTTCATTTCAAACTAAGATTTCGTATGGTGTGGTATGAGTCTGAATTAGCATAGCATTGTTTGTGATCAGCCAGCAAACCATAATCAGAAACTTTAGCTTAAAGAGAGTTTGCAAATCATGGATTGTTCTAATTGTCAGACCATAGTTTCTCCCTTTCTGGAGCCAGCTGTACCATAGAAACAGTATTACAGTATAGATGGAAAATGAAAAAAAAATATGTGGACCTCTAAACTAAGGGTTGACTGTATAGAAGGTAAAATCATGGTTTGTATTCTAAACAAACCATGGTTTAGTTTGATGTCTAAATCAAGCCTGTGTCAGTACTAAGAATGTAACTTTGAAACAAGGGTGTGATCTTCCAGATGTTGTTGGACTGTAACTTCCATGAGCCCTCACCATTGGCTATACTGACTAGGGCTGATAGTTATTGCAGTCCAACAATATCTGGAGAGCCACAAGTTGTCCACTCCTACTATAGAGATTAGGATTTTTCATTTTGGAAAAGAGACTGCTCGGAAGAGGCAGGGCCTGAATTTCATGAAATCACAACTGGGTTGGTAACTAGGGATTGGGAACATTCTTACATAAAACAACTAAAGATTTAACACCACAGTCCAGAATTTTTAGAATATTTATAATACAGGATTAACCAACCGAACATTTAAAATAACTGTATAATTGCCAACCACATTAAATTAGCTCATGAAATCTACTATGATTTATACTAATAATATTACTAGATGCTTACATGGTTTACTTAAGCTTATTTTGTTTGAAATTATGTTCTATTCCATTCATAACATCAAACTATCATTGTGATATGATCATATCAAACTATCACAACTTTTAAACTTCATTGTGTGGTCACTTCATTCTGGTGATGTCTTGGCTCTCATGAAAATACTGTCCCTTTAGAACGTTTCCAAGCTAATATGATTCCCCTCCCCCCATTATACTATATAGATGTTACTGAAATCTCAGGAAGAAAAGTCTCAGAATTTCCTGAAATTAAGTATATCACTCTTTGCTAACATGGAGAAGTTACAGTAGGCCAGTACCTTCATGAAGACCAGCTAATAAACTGATTTATTTGTGAATTGGTTTGTGGTTTATTATGAAGAGTGGAACATGAATTCAATAAATAATAAACTAAAGGGTCACAAAGCAGTAAGCAAGATTTAATGTCCCACAGAACTGTTCTTCTGGCTAGATGTTAATCAACAACAAAAAAGAAGTTTTTAAAGCTTTACTTAATATTTATCTAGAATTAATTTCCAGCTTTGTTAATATAAGGACTACCTCCCCCATCCCCTTTTATTTCCGCTGTCTGCCTTACAAGAAACACTGGCGCTGTCTTAGCACTTGAAAGCAGATAAGAGTAACTACAGATGTTATATTTTCTTAAAAATGCAGGAACAACAATTGTTGTCTCTGGCCCAGTAGGTCTTGGTGCACCCAGCACAATCTAACCTATTAAGTTTGCATGACACCACCCATGCTTCATCTTAAGGCTCCTACAAATGCAAACCACGGTTGTGTGCTTCCGGTCGTGCTCAGCTTCCCCCTTCTCCCACTGCTTTTGTTTTGTTTGCTTGTTTAACATCCAGCCTGAAAAATAGTTCCAAGGAACCTGAAAGCTTGCTGACCATCTTGTGACAATTTTCTTGGTCCTAATAAAGGTATTGCCTTGATGTTAATTTGGGGGTTTATCCTAATAAGCCAGCATGGCCACCTGCAATTTTTGTTTGGTGACTTGGACAGATTTCATTTGAGAGAGCATGCAACAATATATAATTGACAAGACTTGAAGCGGGAAGCTTCTGGTTAGCAGGCGAAGAGGAGAAAATCCATAATACTGCATTGTTTGAAATCCCTTTGGGCTACAAGCTTCTCCAAAAGAGATGAATTTTATAAAGTCAGCGGTAGCTTATTTTGCACCAAAGCTGATGTGTCTTTGGTGGTGGTTTGTTTTGTTTTATTAAACCCACAACACACCTCCACTGTAATGGGGCCCTATTTATCAGTGTTTCAATGTTGCGTGCTCTGAGCGTCTCTTGAAAGAAACGTATTCTTCATCATACATTACTCTGCAGGGAGTGTAGATGCAGGGCAGGCTGCCAAAGTGTGAGGAATACAAGAGCACCAGCATTGTTTAGTCCAATGCTCCAGCATATAAACCCATATAACCGTCAAGACTTTGACTGAAGTTCAAGTGGTTTACAAATACTTGAGGGCCATTCTTCCTTATACAGTCCAACAGTACAGAAGAGCTTTTCCCATTGCTACTGGCTCCTAAGGATCCAATTGGCAAAAAGATCAAGCTTTTGTACCAACAGATGCTGTGAGGCTACATGACCCCAGACAATTAGGGGGTACAGTTGTCTCATAGAAGTAGCAACTTCTTTGGACTGCCTTCTCTGCACATGGACACAGGCTGGTCACCAACCACTTGTCACTCTATTGACCTCTCCCTCTTAAGAAAGGATTGTGGACAGTACATGGGGTGCCCTGACAGTCCAATGGTGTGAAGTCACTGCACATGCGGTAGCTATGGCAAGGGTTTTAGATTGATGGATTGGTCACTGGTCACCTACCAGCCTTGCACAGACTATTTTTCAGTAAGCCTGGAGAGTTTCCATCCAGGTATTCACGTACTGTGGCAGCCTTCCCCAAGCTGGAGCCTTCCATATGTGCTGGACTACAGTTCCCATCCTCCCCAGGCAGCCTGGCCCTTGGGGATGGTGGGGATTGCCATTCATGCCATCCGGAAGGCATCAGGTTGGGGAAGGCTGTACTGGGGGCAACGTGTTTATATAAGGCAGCTTTTCAAAGCCCCTTACAATCTCATGCATTTCCTTAATGAACCTTGGTTCTGGTAGGCTAATATATTTATTTCCACATTCAGATTGGCATGGGGGTGGGGGGTAGCAAAATAGTGGCTTGTTTGAGGCCACATCCTAAATCAGTGGCTTAGCCGAGATTTGAACCAGAGACTGCTAATAGCCTCTGCACTAGACCAGCCATGAGCGTGCCAGTTACCTGCTGTTTTATGTTCATTTTATCATCCGTACAGTTAGTGCCTTGATAAATATTAAGGAATATTGTTAGAATTGCAAGGGGAATACTACCCAGAAGATAAGTGTTACAAATAATTGCCACATACTCTTTACTGCGGTCGAGAGCAGGGTGCATTATTAAGCTGTACCGTACTTCTAGCTAACCTGCAGTTGTTCAACTAGCAAAGTAACTGATCAGGATGCCTCCAGTTTGCTTCTCTTTTCAGTAGTTGATGTAAGTAATCACTCTTTGTAATCTTACCCAACACCCAATAACTTTCTGCCTTTCATTAAGATATGAATTTTCAGAAGCTGTGGTTGAAATGCAATAGCCCTGGACTTTGTTCAATGAGCAGAGCAATTAAAAATGAAAGAAAACCTCCGTTAAATCATTTTTTTCCCTGAGAGCTATTTGGGGCTCCTTTAATGAGATGCTCTCTGACTCACTGCTGAGATTGTTGTAGATTGCATCGTGCTCTGGACCTGAATAAGTAACTTTTTGCATTGAGTTGGTATTAATGAGCGACTACAGCTGGCTTCTTTCTGTGCTCAGCAGGAGCTGCACCTCTATACTTTATTCCCTTAGAGGATCCACATTTGTGAAGTGACAGAACTTTATAAAACATGATCCTTGCATCTAAGCTGCGTATAGATCTCCAAGGAGAAGGAGAAACATGGACAAATTCCGGAAGAGGCGTTGTGTGTTAGTGCCAAAAGGGAGATTACTTTACATCTATTTCTAGCAGCTATGTCTTCTTCCCCCACGCTGCCTCAGGGCCCCTGACTGAGATATTAAAAGCCCCCTTACAGTCCATGCAAGGGTCTTGATCCAAATTGGGAGCCCTGAGCCTAACATAGAGTAAAAATGTAAAAAATAAATAAACGCCTAGCTGCTAGACAGATTAAAAGTAATGTCTGTTTTGGCTCCCAGTCTCTTTTAGTAAAAAAAGAGCAGTGTCATATAGTACCTTAGATACTAAGATGTGTAGACAAGAACTGTACAGTAGTTCATCTTTACATTGCCCATGTGGGCCCCCATTTTGACCCTGTTCAGACAACACGCTAAGCCATGGTGCTTAAGCATTTTGAGCTAAACATTATGGCTTAGTGTGTCGCGTGAACCATTCCTAACCATGGTGGCTACATATCCACGTTTTAAACATGCTCACTAACCATTTGCTGCAAAAGGATTAGCAGCCTAACTATGGCTTAGCATGTTGTCTGAACAGACCCTATATCAGTATTGTAGGTTTTTCTCACTTACATTCCTGTGATTTCTATCTTAATTTGCTTCATTTGTCTTTCATCATACACTCTTTCCTGTTCTCCCCCATCCCCTCCCCATGTTCGTTTACTTCCCCCACCCTTCAATATCAGAAGACTGAATCTCAATAAGTTATCCTTTAGAGATGTATGGACAGAGTTTGCTTGGTAACCAGTTACTTCAGAACCCATGAGATGTAATAAGGATTGGTCTTGAGAGATCAGACTTCAAATCTCTCCTCAGGTTCAGGTTGCATCTATGTGGGCTATGTTCCTATACTTGACAATGTGGACGGGATTGTTAGGATAGCATAACCCCCCAAGCAAGTCCTCTCTTCTCCTCTGACAACTACTCTCCCAAGCCTTTCCCATCTCTCCACGTTCATTTAAGGTCATTCTTTCAAAGGAGTTCTCTCCCTGACCTTTCCACTTTCTTTCACCCCACTTAAGCTGCTCTCAACAGGCTTTTTACTTCACCACCCACCCCGGGCTGTGGCTCCTTTCATCCAGTGCTCCACAGTTCCTGTGCTCCATCCTCATGGGTTGTGCTGCCTGTTTCCCCATTTCCAGGTGATCCCCATTCCCATCAGTTTGTGTGAATGACATCTGCTCTTGGCATTGGCAGCTGAGTGGGTTCCCCATGAGTGTTGAGAGGCTCATTTTTCCAGGGCCACAGACTGTAAAACACTGTGTTGTATAAATGTGAAATAATGGTGGTGATTGATCTCCCTGAAACACATTGAGAAGGTTTCTGTGTAACACAGTCCCTTGCAATAAACAATGTAGACCACAAATCTTAACATAATTTAGTCAGAGGTATCGTTACTTGTTTATCACATTTGCTTATCCCCCTTCGTTTTAAGAACTCAAGGTAGCATACATGAGGTAATCCATCAGAACCATGAAAATTAACTTGGGTCAGAAATGTTGAACCTCAGGCTTGTGGGCCAAATTCGGCCCATCTGGGGTCCCAATCTAATTTCCCTGATGGCCATATCCCCTTCTCCTGGCCCTAATCCCTTTTCCCTGACAGCAGAAAGTTTGATGGCTGTCTAGCTTTTGTGCAATTACCCCCCCCCCCCTTCTAAAAGGTTGAAATGCCTCTCCTAAGGCTTAGTTTCTAGCAGTAAGAGCCTTAAGCTACAATATGCTAGCATTTGGGAGTAGTTTTAGAATTTTGTTCCTGCTCCTTTTGTCTTTGGAATGTGGCCTCCAAGAGCTTCTCCAAAATTGAATTCAGCCTTCAGACGGAAAAAGGCTCAACATCCCTGGGTTAGGTTCTTTGCTTAATGAAGACTCGAACACAAAATTTTCTACTCCAGGCTCCACATGACATCCACTATGCTACACCATTTTCAGTAGCTTGCTTCGGATTGCAACCTTACCTTGAAACCATCTAGATACTGGTGACAGACAGTGAGTGGCTAACATCTTTGTGCCGATTTTGTGACCTTTCAGAGGCATTTGGCTGGCTGCTGCTGTTGGAAACAGAATGCTAAACTAGACATATTTTAGTCTTGTCTAGCAAGGCGATGAGAAGGCTAATCAATTGCAATGTAATCGATATGAGGCTTTAACAGGTACAAGTTATATCAATCACCTAGTGCTGTATAGATAAGTGTCTTTATAAGTGAAAAATGTACCAAAGAGTGCTTCATTTATTGGAAGTTTGAATTCCCCATGTATGAATAAATAACAAGACTTCTGGTTATTTTCTAGCCTTGCTGACTCATGGGGAAATGACTTTGGAGTACATCCTCTGACATTTCCGTCAAAAACATGTTTGGAACTGCTGCTGATACTGTCTCAGAGTAATGCTTCTCTGCCACTTTCCCTTCGCTGGATGGATTGTTTCCAGGTAAAGAAATCTTTCATATAATGCAGCTAATGTTAGAAGAGAAGACTTTAGAATCAAGATTGTTGTCTAAAACCAAAAGTTAACAAACCAGGATACTGAACCATAGTTTGATCCTTGTTTGATATCCCAGTTTGTTAACTGGGATAGTCATGGTTTATAGGAACCATGGTTTCCCATATCTGGATGAGACGGATGACTGTGGTTTGTTACAAACCAATCCTGGAAGCTTTAAACATCCTCCCCTCATGCACAAAGGAGGAGAGGGGTGGAATGCTGGAGTCTGGCTTGCCAAAGCTCAGGCATATAACAAACCACAACTTGTCATTATGTCTTATTCAGCCCTTAGTGTGTCGCCTTTGTCAGATTTTTGCAAAGAAAGATAGCAGTTGCAGACATTAGAACAGAGATTTGGTGTCCCAGTTTTTAAGCTGAAATAAATATGAATGCTCATTTACTGTGGTTAAACTAAGGATTCAAAAGATGTGGCCACGACTTTAAATTATATGTCAAGATGTGTCAGACAGTCAACAATGCCATGTAGAGTGATTGCTAGGCTTCCGGCAGTGCATAATTGTGACAATGTAATACAAGCCCAGGTGGAAAAGAGAGACAAGAATTCATGAGTAACTTGTGTTAGAACTAAGATGTGACTCATGCTGCTTGTATGCCATTACAACTCAGTGACTGAGAGTGAGTTTACATAATCATATGCCACTTTTACTCTACGAATAGGTTTATACAGTCATTTTTAACATTCAAAACTCTCCTTTCTATAACTTTCCTCTGATGTTCTCCCATGATTGAACTTTATTGTGAAGACACCCAACAAAGTGAAATTTGTATTTTGAAATAATTAAACTTGGTTTCCTCTTTGTAAGCAGTTTGAATCCTAGCCTAGCCTGGCTATGTAGGGGACACCTTCAGAAGAAAGCCAAGTCAGATGAGAACGATGAGAAGAGATAACAACATGGTGGCATTTCACTGCAAACATGAAAAGTACAAACTGTTGGAAACAAAAGGGAGAGCAGAATAGCCCGCTACTAGAGCAGTACAGGGATGGGAGAAGAAAAATGTTGAGTACAAAAACAGGCTGAGGAAGATAAATATTTGCCCGCATCTTCATTGAAGATGTGTCAGTTTAGAGCAACCGAAGTTGGATAAAGTTCATATCATTTAATTGTTCATCATCTAACTGCTCCACATGGAATATGACGGTTTATAATTCAGTGGTATAACACCTGCTTTGCACATGTAAGATACCTTATTCAATCCGTGGCATCTCAGGAAACAAGGCTGGAGCGGAGGAAGAAAACGCTACCTGAGACCTTGGAAAGCAATACTGGCTAGATGGGCCCATAATCTGACAGTTCAGTGTGTGTGTGTGTGTGTGTGTGTGTGTGTATAGTTTTGTGGAGGGCTTTGCCCCCAATTGAGCATATCTAAGAATGGCAATCTCCATTTGCCAGCCTGAAGTCAACATCCCAGTGTAGCTTGGCTCTGTCAAAACTCTAGAGATCCCACTATTCCGGCGGTGTACATCCCCACCGTGGGCTGGAACAAGTGCCTGAGCACTTTCCATGGAGAGAGTCCCAGGACAGTGCTGTGATCCTCTTTTTTCCTTTATGGAAAACAGTACTGATGGGGTGAATAGTGGGACAAGGACGTTGGTTTCTTTCATTATTTGAAGGCTGCTTTAGCCTCGGTAAATGAACCTTTTTAATCTCTGCACAGCTGCTTAATAATAATAATAAAATAATAATAATAATAATAATAATAAAATTTATTTATATAGCACTTTATAATGAAGCGCTGTACACGAGATAATATAGGTCAGGAGTTTACAAAAATGGAATAAATACAATAATCCTAATAAAAGACCTTAACTGAAATTAAAAGACTATAACAATAAAATCTTAAAAGCCCATGTAAAATGTGTTGTGGCCATGCACAAGCTTGCATGCACACCACACCCTTCTCTTGATATTGGGTGCGTGACATTTTAAAGTGGGTAGCAGTCTATGCTATGAATTTAGGCATTGCTGTTAATTGTGGATATAATGACAATGGTTACTTGGCTGTATTTTTCCAAAAAATACCTTTCTAAGATATTTTGCTTGCCATCTGAACAAGATCACCCTATGTATTGTAAACGAATGGTGTGTTGGTACCAGCTATAAATAAAGGAAATCAATCCATATACTGGTCTTGTACATATGATGAGCATTCCGATTATCTGATTTGAGATTAATGTGTTTACTGTTCCAAGCATAGATAAGATCTCCCTAATCTGTTGGAAGCTATGTAAATATAATCAATTTTGGTGGTGTCTTGATGTGTCTGTGTAATAAGACTTCATAATATCTGGATGGGGAAGGAACTTTAGGACTGAATAAAAAAAGTCAGACATGAAGGCTGCTTGGAAAAGAATGTATAGAATGTAGTCTGCTATGGTTTTGCATGAGCCACTAGGCTTCTAGCGTCTGCTTAATAACTGCAGTTTTAGCTGTTTTGTTGTGATTTTATTTAGATTTTTTTCACTGCCCTGGGCATTTTTGGAAAGTTGGTATATAAGTTTTATAAATAAATACATGCAGAAGTGAGATGTTTTGGCTACAGTTTGCTGGAAAAGTGGAATACAAATTTAACATAAACGAAACAAATGTGGGTTTGTTTGCTTTTTTGGACAAAACGCGGTTGAAAGTGGCTGGGAGCCAAATTGCTACTTAGGAGCAGCCAAAAGTTCTCATGTGACCTTCTTGTAGCTTTTTCCTCAAACAGTAGACTACCCCTGCCATACTGTATTCCAAACTGCTTTTCAAATACCTACAGATTTCAGCAGAAGTTAAAAGTTTAATTAGTCCAAATCCTCAAATTTACATTTCCTTCTCCTTCTCTTGTCTCCTGGCTTTCATCTGTTGCCTAATTTGCACCCTTTCTTCAGCCAGCCTGTGGTCTCAGTGCTCTTTACGTTCCCTACCTTTTGGAATCATTTTCAAGTTGACAGCCTGTCTCACAAAGCCATTCTTCTCCCACGGGCCTGTCTGAGACCCCCTCTACAAGAATTCAGTTTGACGCCTGGTTCTCCGATTATGCGCATCTTCTCGGAAGCACTTTATGGTAAATGACTGTACGCAGGAGGTAATTGAGCGCACAACTGGTGGCTTTACCGGTTGTTTGAAATGCGCTTTAGAAGTAGTTAATGTGGAGAATCGCTTGTTCACATAGTCAAAATGCGCTTTAATGGCCCGCAGCAAAATAAAACTCGCTATTTAACGCGCATTCAATAATGCGCATAATTGGATAGATAACGCGCCTCAACTCCCGATTTGCACTCCGCAAGGTAAAATTTTTAATGAGACTTGAAAGAGCTTTAAACCTCTCGTGTAGAGGCAGCCTGAATTCATAATCTCCAACTGGCAAATTTCTCATGGAGCTGGACTGCAAATATTTTGATGACTTTGCTCTCTGAGCACTTGGAATGTTCACAGATATTCCATGCCATCACGTTGGCTCAGCCAATCAGTGCAAGAAGAAATTTCCCATGGGGCAGGGGGGAGTACTATTCAAGTAATGCAGATTTAAAGCCTAATTATTTATTTATTTATAATGAGGAAAGAGACGGCTGTTCAAGTGTAAATGTCATGTTCGCCAGGTCTTTTTCTGGGAAATCAGCCAGCAGAGTGCTTATCAGTCCGTTCTGGGAATGCAGCCAACAGGAATGTTTTGAGTTGTTTTAGCAGGGAGATTTAACTCCTGCAAAGAGTGAAGTGCTGGGTCTTAGCAAAATTTCAGAGTTCCAGTATCCACAGACCAGGTTCAAAGCCAGGGGGAAATCCAGAGAGAGAGAGAGTCCATGAGCCAATTCCGAAGTCAAGAGACAGAGAGAAGGTCCACGAGTCAAGTCTAAATCCGGAGTCAAAAGCCAAAGCAGGAGTCTGTGAGCTAGAAGCAGGTAGTGTAGCTAGGCAGCTTGCACATTGGTTGATTCTAGCAGAGAAACGTCTTGTACTTTGAGGCTTTTTAAGCAGCTACTCAGCTGGCCTCACCCCTCCCCAGCTGTGGCTCATTACTTAGCTTTGGCTATTTAAGCTCAGCGTCTTCTGTGCCGCGTCTCTGCAGTCGCAGACTTCTTCTTGCTGGTCGGACCTGCTCTGCACGCTTTAGCCGCCTTCTTTGCTGAGGACTGGGTGGCTGACATTCTTCGCCTTCAGAAACTTCTTCAGTGGTGACAGGAGGTGGAGGAGGATAACTTTCCTGGGGCTTCTCTGCCCCCTCTGCTGCACGGCCCCTCTCTTCCTCCGACGCTGCCTCCGATATACTCTGAGGCAAAGAATCTGCAGCCCTGGGTGAGTCAGTTCATCCTCTGAGGAAGATTCCTCAGGAGGGACCATGACAGTAAATGGAAGCGCTGAGCTGGGTGGGGATCCATACAGTCCCTTCATAGATACCTCAGTATTGTTGTTTCCAGTCCTGATACAACTTTTAGCCCATTTCTATCTGTTTAGGCTACTAACTGACAAAAAAATAAAAAAGACAAGCTGCAGATGAGACAACATGTTGATCTAGTTCGCACATAATGCTAAGCCATGGTTTATTTAACCCATGGGTTGTTGAATTCTGGGTTGTTGTGATTTGTGAAAACCCCAGCCACATTAAGAAATCATGGTTTGATAACCACTAACAACTCCCAAAAAGAACCCATGGGTTATTGTTAGTTTGTGAAGTCCATGGGTTGTTATTGCATGTGAACTCAGAAATGTGGGTTGTTCATGGGCTATTTAACAAGGTTACATGATGTCAGGCATGAGTGGTAAAAAGCCCAGCCACTCTATATGCCAGTAGTACATTGCTGCAAAGGTATTTTGGACATAGGGAGAAAGGAGGGCAAAGAAAGAGGAAAACAACCAACCTAGGGATTGAGAAATCAAATCACAGTTTGTTCAATTGTTTGCAAGACAAGCCCTGGGTAGGGCAGTAAACCTTGATTAAATACGTTTAAATAAACCATGGATTAGTGCTATGTACAATCCAAGTTGTTCTATTCCTCCCAACTCCATTACCTTAAAAGGGTTGTGTGTCTTTAAAGGTAAACTCTACAACAATACAATTCTGATACAATTGGCAGCAACACTACTTGCTATAATCTAATATATAAAGTAAAAGTTGCCCTTTGGCTACATTGGCTTCATATTTCTCGCTTGAAGGAGCTAATGCACATGTAAGTCCCTAGTCATGCTAGCTTAAAAAAAGTGATGAAAATCATAGCCTTTAGAACATTATCTTATACCCCACCCCACACGCCCCAGTTTCATACACCCATAAAAGAAAACAACTATGGTTTATTTAACTCTGGCAATCCCTTCCTGTTTCACTTTGCAACCTTCAGAGTTGATGTCTGACGGATATTAAAGTAGAATGCTTGTTTTTTCCGCAACAGCAGAGCTGAGAGAAATGTGCTAAAACGGCCTAATGTACCATCATAAAGATCCAGTATCTAAGGAATTATATGGTTGGTTGTTGTTGTTTTCTGTGTTCCTAGAGTCAAAAAGAGTCACAATGATGTTAGCAAAACACTAGCCGGGATTGCGTGTCACTTTTAAAGTATCTCCTTGTACTAATCGTTTTGTGCCATAAGGCCTAAAGCTCAGCTATTTGAGACCAACTTCTTGTGCTGCGAAACTGAGCAGCGTGATAAACATTCATGGTGCTGGCTAATAGAACTTATAGGTTTCTTCGACATGTTTTGTCTGCTTTGAACAGGGGAGCGTTTCATAATTCAATTTTAATAATACACCAAGCAAACATACATGGAACTGGAATAAGCAAGTGGCCAATTTTTAAAGGACGGAGAGTCTGAAAGATTAGGTAACTCTGCCCAGATTTTTTGAGGGTAAATGGATTCAACAGGTTTTGGCTCAGGACAGTGTGTTTCAAATTCACTTAACATCTTGACATGGTTCATACAATCATTCAAAGCTAGGGACAAGCTGATTGCCATCAAATGTAGTGCGGAGCTGGAGGAGGAGGGGCAGAGGGCACTGCAGGAACCAGTCTGGTTTTTCACTGCTCTTACTGAGTGCCTCTGTAGCCCTTTCAGACAAGCCATGCAGAGCCCACTCTGCCAGCTTTGGATGTCACGGCAAGCTGTCCTGTACAACCCAGCAACAAGCCGTAGGTTCTCAGGGTGGCTTGTTCATGAAAAAAAGCCATCTTGAGGAAACTGTGTTTTGCTGCAACAGACTAACACGGCTACCGCTCTGGAAATTGTTTAAACTAAATATCTTTCTTTTAAGGAAACAAATATTTTATGTATTTTGCAACACCCCCAAAAAAGGGTTTTAAAGGCTTATGAGCATAATATTTATTTGTCAAGCATCTAAAGCAAGAGTGGGGAATGTGTGGTCCTCCAGATGATGTTGGCCTGCAACTCCATCATCCCTAATGGTTGGCTATGCTGGCTAAGGCTTATGGGAGCTGTAGTCCAACAACATTGGAGGTGTGTACGTTGAGGCACGTTGGACATTGTAGTCCAACGTGCCTCAGATCTGACGTGAAGCAAACAAAGCACTGTACTGAAATGAGTCTCTGTTATGCAAGTCTCTGTCGTGAACTGTAGCTATATTTCATAGCTGGCCAAACACTGTTCAAGATCGTAGGATTTTGAAAAGGGGAGGCATGCGCATCCCACATCCCCACTTGGGAAGTTAGTTCTGTTAAGAGATGAAACTGCTTTATCGTATCACCGGACTTGCTTGGCAGCCCATTCAGTATGTGTTCAAGAGACAATCTGGTTTCGGGAAGCCAAGTGCCACTGACATCCCTTCAGAGATGAAATGTACAAAATTACCAGGGCTCACAGCACATTGCAAGACGTGGTTCTGAAACAGAAAAGCAATTTGGATGTGATGAAGTATACTAAGGTGGAGAAGAGAAGTTATTAAGCTTGTCTTGTCTTTGTCAATTGAAGTGCACGAGGTGGGGTGTGGGTGTGTGGGTGTGGGTGTTACTGCCTTTCCTTCAAGGCCTCAAAGTAATGTCCCCAGTCAAGCTACAGATAATTTGTCTCCAGTGAATGAAATCAGAGACCTTCATTTCATTGTATCAGCTGTGATGATGGGGTCTTGTTCCAATCAAGCCACCCCATTTTTACTGATGATCCCCTGAGACAGAGTTGTGGCTGTTTAGACCCAGGAAAGTAATAATTGAAAATGGGCCTGCTGCCAAAATGGCAGCATCCAGCAGATTAAGTGTGTTCACTTGAATGGAGGGGGTTGCCTAGGACCTTGCTAGAGATAATGGAGCCGGTTCTGTGGGGCCAAGTCGACTTAGGTTGAGGGCAGCCCCCATCATGACTCCCTTAAGCTTGGATAAAGGAGGAGGAAGGCCACATTTTGTTACCGTTTTGCCAAGCGGAGGGTTCCGATGGCTGTTTGTTGTTGTTGCTTCCTTTGTGCCTCTACTGTTTTGTTAAATGATTATTCTGAAGACCCCCCCCCCACAAGAAAGTTTGCAACATTAAAAACATACAATACGAAAACTAACCACAGAGGACATTAAAACTGAGCCAGAGAAGAAAGAGCAGTCAAGAATTTTAATTGAGTAAAAGAACTGGCAGAATTAACAAGTTTTAACTACCTGTCTAAAAATCATTGGTGTTGAGGCCAAGTTGGCCTCTCTTGGAGGGAATTCCAGAGTTGGGGCACCACATCCATAAAGGCCTTGTCTTGTATTTTGCCGACACTGTAATCATATGTCTTTGTTCTGTTGGGCGCTGGACCACAAATCTACTTTTCCTGCTCCATCATTATTATGCCAGATTTTTAAAAATACATTTTTTGCGAGAAAAATCTTATTCTCTTGAGTCAGCGTCACATGTGTATCACGTGAAGGGGAAGCACACGTACAATGAAGCTGCAGAGCCACGCCTCTAGTCCACATGGCACCCTTGGCTCCACCCCCAGCAGTCTCATGTTGGTCATGGACAGCCAACACCACCATGATCTTGGGGCAGAGACAGAGGAGCAGCCCCATTCTGCGCATGATTTTCATGTGCACAGTACAAGCATACAAAGACCTTGGGATCACTATGTATAACTTGTTTTTATCTTACTCGAATTTTAATCTTGTCAGCAGGGAGTTCAAGTGTTCTGTTTACTTTTGGGGATGGGGGTTCCTTACAATTTTTCAAAACCAAAATGGGCCTACCCTCCCCACCCTGCTACTTTTTCAGTCCTGGGGGGTTGTGGGGAGGAATGGATCTTCCCAGATCTTTTCACCTGCAGGTTAAAAAGAAACATGGAGACAGTGATTTTGAGCTGGAAAATGACCAGAGGGAAAAGGGGTTAAGCAACTACTCTCTTTCCCGATTCGCAGCTTGCCCAATCCCATACTGATTTTGGCTTTTAAAAAATAAATGCCTAGAGGAAAAACATGTAACGTGTAGCTTGAGCCCTAGGAAAATTAACACTTTGTTGAAATGTAGCCATTCTGAACGATGACTGGAGCGCCGATGGTGGAAAACTCGACTTATATCTGACAAGACACGACATAGAGAACATCTTCGTTTCTATGGGGTGGCAATACGTGCAGCGAAGAAAGCTTTAGTCTCTGCACGCATTGCGTCTGCGAATTCACATCCAGCAGAACTGTTCAGGGTGGTGAGGGGTCTAACCCAGGCACCTTCTCCCCTGAATCCGATTTTAGAGCCTTGGGTAGTTCGCTGTGATGCCTTTAACGATCATTTCTCAGATAAAATCTCTCGGATAAGAGCCGACTTAGATGCCATTGTTATAGCAGAGGCTGACAGTGGAGTGTCCAGCGACTCCACGAGTAGGATTACACTTGATCAGTTTCAGTTGGTGAGTACTGAGGATGTGGACAAGGTACTTGGATGTGTGAGGAGGATGACTTGCCCTCTCGATCCCTGTCCTTCTTGGCTGGTTGTCCAGGGAGGAGATGCAGTTAGATCACATCTACAACATATCATTAATGCATCTCTCAGGGAGGGGAGCTTTCCATCATGTTTAAAAGAGGCGGTGGTAAGGCCGCTTCTAAAAAAGCCCTCCCTGGATCCCCTGGACCTTAATAACTACAGGCCAGTATCAAATCTTCCATTTTTGGGCAAGGTGATCGAGAGAGCGGTTGCCTTTCAACTCCAGGCAGTCTTGGATGACACTGATTTTCTAGACCCATTTCAAACTGGCTTCAGGGCAGGATACGGAGTTGAGACCGCTTTGGTCGCCTTAGTGGATGATCTACGCCTTAGTATTGACAGGGGGAGTGTGTCCCTGCTGGTACTCCTGGACCTCTCAGCGGCTTTTGATACCATCGATCATGGTATCCTTCTGGAGCGCCTGGGGGAATTGGGAATCGGGGGCACTGTGCTTCAGTGGTTCTGATCCTATCTCTCGGGCAGGTTCCAGATGGTGATGCTTGGGGATAGCTGCTGTTCAAAAAAGAAGTTGCTATGTGGTGTACCACAAGGTGCCATCCTTTCCCCAATGCTGTTTAACATTTACATGAAACCGCTGGGAGAGATCATCCGGAGGCATGGGGCAGGGTGCTATCAATACGCTGATGACACCCAAATATATTTCTCTATGCCTTCGACAACATCGTCAGTTAAGGATAGTGTGTCTCCTCTGAATGAATGCTTGGAGGCGGTAATGGGCTGGATGAGGAAAAACAAACTGAAGCTGAATCCAGACAAGACGGAGGTGCTCGCTGTCAAAGGCCCCAACCTGGGTTTGGAGGTGTGTCAACCAGTTCTGGATGGGGTTACACCCCCCCTGAAAGACTGTGTTCGCAGCTTGGGGGTACTCCTGGATACGTCGCTCCAAATGACAGCTCAGATTGATGCGACAGCCAGGAGTGCCTACTATCAGCTTCGGCTGATACGCCAGCTGCGCCCCTTCCTAGAGTTGGAAGACCTAAAGACGGCAGTGCACGCGCTGGTAACTTCGAGGCTTGACTTCTGCAATGAGCTGTACATAGGGCTACCTTTGTGCCTAGTCCGGAAACTTCAACTTGTTCAAAATATGGCAGCCAGGTTGGTCACCGGTACACCTAGGGGTGACCACATTACACCAGTTTTAAAATCGCTTCATTGGCTGCCAGTCAGTTTCCGGGCGAAGTATAAAGTGTTGGTTATTACCTTTAAAGCCCTACATGGTTTGGGCCCAGGCTACCTGCGGGATCACCTTCTCCCGTACAATCCGCCCCGCACACTTAGGTCCTCTGGGAAGAACTTACTCAAGCCAGCCAGAACTAGGCTGGCGAGTGTTACCCAGAGGACCTTCTCTTCCATCGCTCCCAGACTATGGAATGGTCTGCCGGAGGAGATTAGACAAATTAGCAGTCTTCATGAATTTAAGTGAGTCATGAAGACTGCTCTCTTCCGGCAGGCCTATCCGGATGAATTTTAAAATGTTTTAATGATGTATTTTTTCTTGTTTTTAATTTTGTTTAACTGTTTGTGATTCTTGTGTTTTATATTGTTGTTGTTCCCCGCCTCGATCCGAAGGGAGAGGCGGGTTATAAATAATAATAATAATAATAATAATAATAATAATAATTCTACAGCCAGTTTACCAGAGTGATGCATTGCTACTTGCAATTCTTGATTGATAACACCTGATTGGTTGACAGAAGGAAAGGTTCTGGTGGTCTTGGGTCAGTTTGTGGAGTTAGGTTATCAAGGAGGTTCCTTTTCTTTTAACACATGCTAATGCACTGAACAGAAATTTAATGCTATTACTTCTGCTAATTCTAAACTGGCTTTTTTCTTTTTCACAAAATAAATAAATGTTCATGTGGGTCCTTGGCATCTCCGTCCTCCCTTTAAAGGGAGAAGACCAGAGAAATGATACTATAGTTCCATTTCTATTTACCTTTGTGAAATCAATGATGCACTTTGAAAGTATGGATAAATAGCCCTGCTGAACAGGCTAAAAAACCCATCTTCAAGTCACATTTTTCCGTGCCACAGTTAGCAAATGCACTTTCAGCTCTATTTTTTCCCCAAAGCTGTAGCTAGTGACTTCTTCAATTAATCTCAGGTTTCTGCTCCTTCTAGGTGTCCTGGGGATATATTCCATTAGGAGCTGCTGTTCATATTTAAAAGAATTATAGTTCATATCCTTTCTAGAATTATCTATTTTATAAATATTTCTTTTTTCTTAACACTATATCCTGTTGTTCCTACAAAAATGCACTTGTGAAGTGCATGTTTTGCAATTCTAAAAAGGTACAGATTTGGGCCTGATTCATACTATATGGCAAGCATGCCCTGCTTCTTGAGCACTGGAGTTTGCAGTATTTAATGGCATAAAGTGGGAACATGTATTTATGGGCATGTACTCGGGCATCCTGAGTGACCAGAGTTAATTGAATAGCAACGGCAATTACCTAATTATTATGTTGGAAGATGGGAAGGAATTTTTCCTCCCACCCACTTCTTGTGGAACTAGTGGTTAGGGGTGGAAGGTTGTTGATTTTCTGGGTTGGTTCCAGCTCCAGGTGCTTGAACTTAATCTATGGGACTTAAGTCAAGTCATGAGTAACTTGACCCACTGATTTCAATGGGATGAGTTGAGCAGATATGCCTTTGGCAGAAGGCATCTTCTTTCCTCTTGTTCTCTGTTCATGGCACGCTAATTGTGTTGGCGTCATTTAATTGAGCACTAGCAGATTATTTCAATAGTGATCAGGTTTTCTGGAGTAGAAAGCATATAAATGCACAATCTCCTCTTGCGTATAGTGCAAGTATTCCACTACGTGTTCTGTATATAAGATAATCTAGGTTTTAAAAAACCCACAGACATCCTTTATTTTACAGTGTTCACTTACAACTTAGGTTCTTGCAACCACACATGGATTGAAATGTGGTTTTAACAGAGAATGTCATCTGTCTTGATTGTAGAGGGGCTGTTGCCGCTCTCCTTATATGCAGTTAGGTCCATCTAGCCAATGTACTATCTATTCCAGCCAACATGGCCAATGGACCTAACTACTGTTTTCTCCAACCTTGTACTCTCCAGATGTGCTGCACTACAGCTCCTATTATCCCCCAGCCATGCTTTCTTTGGATGGTGCTGTAGCCCAACATATCTGGAAGGCATCTGGTTGAGGAAAGATGGTCGATTCTAACTTGCTGCAATTCTCTGAGATGTCGAGTCTATTCCAATCTTATTCAGTGTTCCTCAACCTGGTGCCCTCCAGATGTTTAAATTATAACTTCCACCATCACTGACCACTAGGGATACATTTATGGACCTTTTAATGTAAATTCTTAGTGTCTCCTATTTTAATTCTTTGTATTAAAACTAACTTTCACATATTTATGGGCACCTTCTAATGAACACCTTTTCTAGTATCTTTTTGTATTTTACTTCTTTGTATTATAGAGTTTTTGTATGCTTATCTGTATTGTTGGTGTATATATTTGTAAATTTGATATGACCATGATGGTTGAAACAACAAATAAACATAAACACTAGTCATGCTGGCTGGGACTGATGGGAATTGAAGTCCAAAACATCTGGAGGCCATCAGGTTGAGGAAGGTGGTGTTACTTAGTTTCCTTTTAAATTGGAAATCATGGATTGAACCTGGGACCGTGATGTATGTCAAACACGTGAGCGATGGCTTCCTCCAATGTGGTAAAAGTAACTCCTTCCTGTAACTCTGGACCTAGTGATGGTAGTGCAACACTGCCAGCTCAAAGGAGAATGTGCAGATAAACTCCTTGATCTTTCCCACGCTTCTGTTGTAGGGTCTCCAGTCGGCCGTAGGTAGTGGCAGCATGAAGATGATTGTTAACAAACTTGGAGTAAAGGTATTATTATTATTATTATTATTATTATTATTATTAAATTGCATTTACATGCCGCCCCATAGCTGAAGCTCTCTGGGCAGTTTACAAAAATTAAAAGATTGAACACTAAAACGACAATATATAAAATTTAAAACCATAAACATAAAACAGCTGACATTTAAACAATTTTAAACTGTTAAGCCTGGCCACAAAGTCAGTTAAAACCTCAACTTAAACTGTTAAAATGCCTGGGAGAAAAGAAAAGTTTTGACCTGGCGCTGAAAAGATAACAGTGTTGGCGCCAGGCGGGCCTCATCGGGGAGATCATTCTATAATTGAGGGGGCCACCACAGAGAAGGCCCTCTCCCTTGTTGTCGTCCTTCGAGGTTCCCATCGGAGTAGGCACCCGGAGGAGGACCTTTGATGTTGAGCATAGCTTACGGGTAGGTTCATGTCGGGAAAGGCATTCCATCAGGTATTGTGGTCCCAAACCGTGTAAGGCTTTATAGGTTAAAACCAGCACCTTGAATCGGGCTCGGAAACATACAGGCAGCCAATGCAAGCGGGCCAGAATTGGTCTTATATGTTCGAACCTTCTGGTCCCTGTTACCAATCTGGCCGCTGCATTTTGCAAAGCTGCAGCTTCCGAACCGTCTTCAAAGGCAGTCCCACGTAGAGCGCATTGCAGTAATCTAACTTGGAGGTTACCAGAGCATAGACAACTGAAGCCAGGTTATCCCTGCCCTATAGGGACTTAGCTGGGCCACCAGCCGAAGTTGAGGCCACCTGAGCCTCAAGTGACAGAGATGGTTCTAGGAGAACCCCCAAGCTACGAACCCGCTCCTTCAAGGGGAGTGCAACCCCATCCAGAACAGGTTGAACACCCTCCATCCGGTCAGCGGAGCCACCCACCAACAGCATCTCAGTCTTGTCTGGATTGAGTTTCAGTTTATTAGCTCTCATCCAGTCCATTGTTGCAGCCAAGCACCGGTTCAACACATCCAGAGCCTCACCTGATGAAGAAGAAAAGGAGAAGTAGAGTTGTGTGTCATCAGAGTATTGATGACAACACACTCCAATAAGAGCTTTCAGACTTTTCAAGGTGGGAGTGACACTGGCTTCTTTAATGGCAATCTTTTAAAAAGAAATCTAAAAAGCAAGAAAAATGAATTCGGAATTCTAGTAGCTGGTTGAAGCAGGCTCTTTTTTTATCTTTCCTTTTGAATATACTTCAAACAGTCTAAGTGATTTAACATCTTCAGTCTGCTATGAAAAGGAATGAGATGCTTATAGTTCAGTTCTTGATTATACTCTGCAGTTATTAAGATGGTGCAATATTTTATGCTTGGCTAAGTATAGATTTTGAATAAAAGATTTTAATTATACTGAATACATGTTGGAGAAAGTTCTCCAGTTACATTTCATTAATGCTTCTAGCAATGAACTAATTTAATTTCACTCCTGCTGTTAAAGGCCTGTGTGTGTGTGTGTGTGTGAGTGTGTGTGTGCCCATCCACGTTCTTTTATTGAAAACGTAGATCAGTTAGAAAATAAACGCAAAGGAAAGGATACATCTATAACTTCTTGTACATACACAACGATGGGTGCTTCTTGGTGCCAGTGGATATAGCATAATGCTTCGGATCACACATTCCAATCAAATACAAATGCATATTTTTTTCTGACTGTGATTCAGCTACATAACTTACACATCCACACTCTTTCAACAGTTACTACTCTTCTCTGTCTGCCGTTTTACAAATATTTACACTGAGAAACAAACAAACACGTGGAATTTAAATCTAGTTGACCGAGGGTGGCACTTGCAGGGCACAATCCTATGCATGTCCAGACAGAAATAAGTCCTATAATACGGGACATATGTCTGTCTAGACATGCATAGGATTGCACACTTAATGTTTTTTTCCTCCTGTATTTTACAGACAAAAATATAGGTGGAAACCATTGGCTGCTTGGAGGTTCCTTATGGTTCTATACAACAGCAAATCATACATCATCTCTTTCATAATCATAGGCTTTGACAAATATGCTTCTCCTAATTTATATATACAATAAAATCATGATATATTTTATTTTAAAAATGCAGATATTTTGGCTTTGCCTTTAGCTAATTTCAGTTGGTAAGTCAATTTTACTATAATATTATTAAAGCAAATTGCTCCACCAATTTATAAAAAGAGGCAGGCCAGACACATTTCGACGATGTCGGTCTTCCTCAGTGGCCTTTAAATTTCTAAAACAAATATACAAACACTAATGAAAGATTACACTAACAGATTACAGGACACACATATACAGGATACAGAATGTATATATAAACAAGGATAAATAAAAGATATTTTTACCGGGCACCAGCTGCTCATTAGTTGAATTGTTTTTAAGTCTGAACACGGGGGCTGCCTGACCATATCAAGAAAAGAAATACGAATTTCAACACTCCCCCAGATCAGCGAAAGCCTGCAAGTGATAAATTTAATTATTTATCACTCTACTGGATCTTTCCCAGTCACAAAGTAAAAAATCCTTAGAATATAAGATATTTTTAACTACATACCAACAGCTAGTGCTCACGAAATACTCCTAACCTCCGTTTTTCAATGCAGCGATCTCATTCATGTATTATAATGAAGGTTTTATATATTCCTGCTGCATGAGCTGATATAAATTGACCTCAGCTGCTAACTATCCTGTATGTTGCCCATACTTATAGGTAATTGTCAATCAAATAAGTAGATCCTGTAATCAAGAGTAACCATGATAAGCTGAAAATACTTATGTTGTTATTCCCAATAGGTACCAGGTTTAAAAATACATGCTATACAGCAAGTGCCCAGTTACATTCTTCATTTAAACCTCTAGGTACCAATGTTCCCAGTGTGTGAATCCAAAACAGTTCCCTCCTTGCCAGTCTCCTTTCCAGATTGTATTGGTTGCCATTCTGCCTTTCTATAACACAGAATTTTAGATCTTCTTCCGAATGTCCCAAATCAATGAAGTGCTTTACTAACGGAGCATTAGCCTTGCGGTTCCTAATGCAACTCTTATGTTCACATATACGCACCTTCACTTTCCTGATAGTCATGCCCACATACAGCAGACCACATGGGCATTGGATGGTATAGATTACACCCTTAGAGTTACAGTTGAACATTTCAAAAATAACATATTTCTTGTTGTTTGCTGGATTGATAAATTCTTTGGTCTGCAGACAGTTTTTACATACACTGCAGCCATGGCAGGAATAATTCACTTTAGGTTTAGAGCAGGACTGATTTTTAAAGCCAACCTGGTTGCTTGTTCTCAAAGTGCTGTGGACAAGTAGATCTTGGATGTTTTTTGTCCGTTTATACGCAAATCTTGGTCTGTCCTCACATCCAGGGACGTCTACTAATAGATCCCAATATTTTAAAATTGCCATTTGTATGGACCTGGTGTTTCCATTAAATGTAATTGGGATCAACATTCCTGATTGAGGCTGGACAACCTTATTGGTATATAGAAGTTCTCTTCAGTCCATCTTTCTTACTTTGAAAACTGCTGCTTTTAATTTTCTACGTGGATAACCTCGATCCTGAAACTGTTTCATGAGAATATTTGCTTGTTTATCATAACCCACAGTAGTTGAACAGTTTCTTCTTATTCTAATCAACTGTGAGAAAGGTAAATTACATCTAATATGTGCTGGATGGAAACTATCATATTTAAGATACGAATTGGCATCAGTCTTCTTTCTGTATGCATCAGTAATAATGGACGAACCATTCTTAATAACATACACATCCAAAAAATTGATTTTAGACCTATCGTATTGTATTTCAAATTTAATGGTCTCATGGATGCTATTAAGATAAGCTTTAAAGTCCATTAGTTCTTCCTCTACCTACAGATTAGGTAGAAACATTTAAAAAGTGTGTGTCCATGAACAGACTATTGAGGGGAGACATGATAGCACTCTTCAAGTACTTGAAAGGTTGTCACACAGAGGAGGGCCAGGATCTCTTCTCCATCAACCCAGAGTGCAGGACATGGAATAATGGGTTCAAGTTACAGGAAGCCAGATTCCAGCTGGACATCAGGAAAAACTTCCTGACTGTTAGAGCAGTACGATAATGGAACCAATTACCTAGGGAGGTTGTGAGATCTCCCACACTAGAAGCATTCAAGAGGCAGATGTACAGCCATCTGTCAGGTATGCTTTAAGGTGGATTTCTGCATTGAGCAGGGGGTTGGACTTGGTGGCCTTATAGGCCCCTTCCAACTCTACTATGCTATGATTCTAAAACGCTAAGCCATGGCTTGATTGAGCATTTGGCAGGAGCAATGCTACTGCATGTTTTGAAAGTGGGGCCACAAATGTGATGATATAGAGACTGGGTTTAGACAACATGAGAACCAATGGTGGTTTAAATAGTCGATGGTTGGGTAATTAACCCTCTGTGGGTTATCGTGTTGTGTGGAGGGATTTTTTTAACCAACGGTTGGTTATTTGGCCAAAATGACCCACACAAAGAACCAGCGTTGTGCAGTGTTGGCTATTTGAACCACCACTGGTTATCATGTTGTGTTGCGGGCACCGTTGGTTATTTTGTCGCCCACTGTTCGTTATTTTTGTCATCCACTGAGTCGCAAGGCAAGAGTGGTCAAAGCTACGGCGGCTGCTACTCCAGTCCAGCTGCAGGATAGTTTTTCAGCAGCAATGGCTGATGGGATACTAGCGGGAAGACTGAGGGGGTGGAGAGGGTAGGGGATGAGTGAGTCAACTTGGCAAGGACTAATAGTCAATGCTGATCCTAGTCCACACCACGGTTGATTATTATCATGTCATGTGGGGAATACCCCTTAGATAAACAACTGTCGAGTTTATTATTACCCCAGCATTGACTATTGTGTTGTCGGAACACAGCTGTTGTCATTCCTAGAGGTATTGCACAAAAGAGATGTCTTCCTCAATTTTCAGGGGAAGATCTTCCCCATACACAATAATCTTCTGAGTGTGGCAAACTTTGGCTGGATTGGACATTTGCCCAACCCTGCTTTTAATTATCCCAAAAAATCACCCATGATATAATGCTCACAGATAGTTTTAAATACGGCATTATATAAATTTGTTAACTAAATAAACATACTATGGTCTGTAATCAGTTATTTCTCTTTTTCCTTTAATTAGTGAGGTGGTTGAATTATTATGTTGTTTTTGTTGCCTGTATTTTAAATTTTATTTCAGAATACAATGCCATATTTAAAAATATAGTAGCGTATGAAATATATTAAAAGTTACTTTAGAAAAAGCAAGCATTAAGTTAGCGCTTCTTAAAAGTTTTGTGACAGCAAGCTTCTCAAAGTTAATTTAGAAATGTCTGGACAGCCTTACATTTCAAATAATCCACCCCCTGCCCCACTTTGTTTCCCCTCATTAAACAAGAACAAAGCCTGGCTTATGATTCTGCCTTGGCAAAAGAGCAACGAGGTCCTGGTCTGAATGCTAAACAAACCATGGATGGAGTGGCCCTGACTTGTTTAGCTCCTCCCACTGGCAAGAGGAGCCAAACTGGAGTGACTGAGCAGCATGCACTAGAACACTTGCTCATTCACAGTAATCCAGAATTCAAACTGTTTGTAATTTTCCATGACAGCCGAACTGTGTTTCAGTTTCCCAGTAACCTGTGTAAAAAGTATTGAGGAAGTGAACATAGCACATTTGAAGGCGTTGACTATGGGGCCTATGATCTGTGTTGCCTTTGAGAGCACCTGGTCTACTATAAGAAATAAAATGAGGTCCTAGAATGCTACTGAGGTAGAACGAACTATACCCTTTCTGACTTGGGATTGTGAGGGTGAATCCAATAACAATTGGAGAGAGCAGCACTGTTTGCAAGATTATTGTGGCAGAAATGAGACCAGAAAAGTATTAAGAATCAAAATGCAAGCTTTGTGTTTCTATAATAAATGAGAACAATTTGTCCCTAAAATCTATCAGCTTTTCTTCCTAGTTTTTTGGAAATGCTTCGTGTGACCTACTTGAGCAACTATGAAAAATGATTTTGCCATCCCTTAGTGACAGGGCAAGCTCAACGAAGAGTTGCAAAGTCTCTTGTCATAGGTAGTTCTAATAGGATGAGTATTAATTAATCTTAGGCTGCTAATGTCTCACCTCTTCAGCATTTATATTTGTCTTCCTAGTGTGCATCATTTGCTAATTATAGGTAGCTTTTTAAGAAAACCATTTCCTAAGGCCAGGCCAATATCGAAATATGTTCATTCAAGAGGACTTTTCAAGTCCTTATACACAAAAGGCACGAAATTGGTTGAGCATGTCCTATAAGTAAAGTATATGATTTCTGGGACAGATGTTATTGTGAAGTGATAAAATCAATATGTAGCCCTTTAAGGTAGTTCCGTTGATTCTGCGCTAGCACAACAGGAAAAAGTGGTGTTTTGCCATTGTGCTAGTTATGTTTGGCAAGCATTAGATTACATTAGCACAACTCCATTAGCACTAGCAATGAGACAACGATGGATACTACCCTATACTCCCTGCGTGTAATCTCTGTCAATGTGAAGAACAGGTGTTTTATGTTTTCCTTTTGCAGTCTCACCTTAAAGTGATATATTATCTTAGAATAAGAGAGCAGCCAAAGCTGAGAAATCCTGGTGCCCAGTTTCTAAGGCATTTCAAATGTAATCCTTGCATCTAGTATTTCCTCCCTTCTCTACAGGACTTGACTCCTAAAGTAAAACAAACTGATGATGGTGCCTACAAATTCAAACTGTTTCCCCCCTGTTGTGTATGGTGCTATAGTATATTTACTTGGAACAAGTCCTCTTGATTTCAATGGATTCCACATGTTACTATCTTTTAGGATCACAGTTTATGAGCTTCAAAATGGTAACAAAATTTTCATCGTTGAAGAAGTCATTGGTGTATGTAATGGAGATAAGCCCCAGTTTTATCGATATGTGTGAATTAGAGCTTTCTTAGTACAGTGCTTAAGAGAACATGTAACTTTTAACTAAATTTTAAAACATTTTTGCTACTAGTTGCTGATTCTGAACATTTCTACCTGACACTGTTAATCTGTTGTTAATCCACTATATCTACTTTCAGTTTCATCGCAGAATTGAGTTCCAAGCAATACATGAGGGGTGTTTCATTTCCTGCTTTTTCACAACATAACCTGTAGGTGGCACTTTGGTATAATAGAATAACACAAATACACAAGAGGAAATCACACTCTCTTTCGTTTTTACAATTAAATGCCACATATTCCCTGCTCTTAAAAAACAACAACAAAAACCTCGCTGAAAGTGCTGATTAGACACAGGAGGGAAACTGGAGGGTCATGTTATCTTCTAAAGAACCCATAAGCAACCACAGTAACAAGGGAATACTGAGTGCATGCTAAATGCCTCATTGTAGAAAAGCCCTCTGTGTCAGGAGCCCGAGGTAACAGATGGATGCATTCTAGGGCCTGCGGCGGTGCAAATACCTAAGCAGTCCCTTGATGCAGAAGATCATCTGGGATAGCAAACTTATTTTATTTATTTCATCCACTTCTTACCCATCCTTTTACTATAATCTTCCCAGGGTGATTTACAGCATAAAAACAGTACAGAATATTCATAAAATTATATAAATTATGACAAATTTTAAATAAAAACAGCTTCAAGATAACACAATAAATAAATAAACCCAGCAACAGATAACACAACAGTTTCAATTAAAAGCCAGGGAGAACATATTTTTAAAACCCTTTTAAAAGTAGCCACAAATGGGGCCAGCCCCATGTCTCTTGGGAGAGAATCCTGTTGAGGTCACCACTGAAAAGGCCCTATCTCTAGTGCCCACCAACATTACTTATCTGAGCAGGGCCTTCAAAGATTATCTTAAAACACAGGCAGGTACATACAGGTGCTTCAAATAGCAGTTTTCTACTGCTTTATTTATTTATTTATTTATTTATACCCCACCATTCCTCTGGAGAATGCAAGGCAACTAACAACAAACTTATTTGTTTTATACTGCGTTTTAATTAAGATTTTGCTTTTAAACTGGATTTTGTTGTTGGATTCCTTGAGTGTTGTTTTTTTGGCAGAAAGTTGGGATAAATCAAATAAATATAAAACCATAAATAACTAAAACACCACATACAAAATAACAACAATATCTTACAATATTAAAAGAGTAGCAAAAAGTAAAAGAAAACAGAAGTAAAAAAAGATATTAAAAAACCAGAGACAGTTTTAAATTCCAAGATGGTGTAAAGCCTGTTAAAGTGCTACAGCACAAGCCAAAATAACCCCCTTTCTCTTCTACTGAAAGATAGAACAAACCGTTCTGCTTTGTCATCTGCTCCAAGGGTAACCAAAACAGAAGGCGGCAGAAAAATGAAAAGCTAAAGAGCTGGTAACTGTGAGGGACCCAGTGGAGCATTGGTTAATTTTGTCTTTCTGAATTGCTCTTTCTCTCTCTCACACACACACATACCCTGAAGCATGATCTTTTTGTCTACTGCAGTTTCGATCACTTCATATAGAAAATATGTGCTGCTACGTTTGCTTCATTAGCTGCGGTTTGCAGATCTTTGCGGTAATTGCCATACTACAAAAGCAAACAGCAGCTGGTGTTGACTGGAAAAATCTGGAATTCTGTGGGGGCTTTTTGAAGTGTGTGTGTGTGTGTGTGTGTGTGTACACACACACACACACACACACACACAGAGTTAATTACTATAGAACACTGACATTAAGTACTTTTGAGACAACGGTTTGCCTACAAGCAGCATTCGTAGAATCAACCCCATTGGCCAAACCTAGACATGCCTGCTTCTGAGCTGCAAAATAAAAATGACACACCTCCGCTGTTCATTTTGTAAAATGTTGCAGAGAAACGGAAGGTGAGGTCTGTAAAATGGTGCCCTCTCCTCTGTAATCTGTCACTTCATGTGATTGCCTTGCCCTGCTTCATCGTAAGGCCAGTTCTGTTAGGCCTGTATGCACTTCTCTCTATAGGTCTTTCTCACTCACGGTCTGAGGAGGTTGCAAAAGGATAAAACGGTTATAAGCTAACTGTAAGGGATACATTACACAAAATAAATTGTAGTTTATTAAGCTATTAAGTGCCCATTTAAAAGAAATCTGTTGTTCATTTCCCCATACAACTGAACAAGTTTTAATCTAGGGCTCAGTTTCCAAGCGGCAATTATCCCAAACGTAGCGGCAATTATCCCAAACATTTCTTATAGCTAGTGTTATCTGATTTTACTATCCATTGTTGGCACCTTGAAGTGTACATTTGTGCACAAATTAATGAAATGGGGCAAAGCAGTGGCTAAATGCAGAAACTCTAGCACAAGCAAATTTGTAATAAGAATCCAGGTATGCATCCCATCAAAAATAATGTAGTTAGGTGACTTGTGGATGCACATTCTGAAATCTTACAATATTTGCCTGTGGTTTCAAAAAACAAGACTATAGAGAGCATGCTGCAGAGTTTCTGTGGTTAACTGAGCCAATGGAGCAGGAAAGGGGAACGTTTTGCACACATCTCTACTTCAAAGTAATAGTGTCCACCTCAAGAATCCTTTTAACATACTCTCGAGTGGATTTCTTGTCATCCAACTTGAGAATTAAAGTCAACAGCAATTTGTATTTGTCTCTCCTGGCGAGCCTACCTTTCCTTCTGAAGCTTGGTCAGGTCTTTGGCATGCTTATGTTAACATTAACACACAAAAAAGACAGCTTTAAAATAAGCACATACAACCATTGATCTTTGAAGGAAGATCATTCTCAGCTTTGCATTTACTTCTGTTTCATATCAACTGCCTAGGATAATATTACAAAACTAATACACTTGAATAGTTTTAAGGAAGAGGCCATTTTGATTTATTTTGAAACAAGAACATGATGTTAGAACATAAGAAGAACCATGCTGGATCAAACCATTGTTTATTTAGTCCCACATTATTTTCACACAGAGGCCAACCAACTGCCCATGGGAAAGCCACAAGCAGGAAATGATTGCAACAGTGCCTTCGTTTCCATGTTCCTCAGCAACTGGTGTACATAGGCATACTGCATTTGATACTAAGGGCAGCATATAGCCATCAGAACTAGTAGCCATTGATAGCCTTCTCCTCCAGGAATTTGTCTAACCCCTGTTTAAAGCCATCCAAATTGGTGGCTATCATTATGTTGTGTAGTAGCAAATGCCATAGTTTAACTATGTGCTGTGTGAAGAAGTACTTCCTTTTATCTGTCCTGGAGCTCCCACCAATCAGCTTCAAGGGATGACCCTGTTAGAAATTATCATTCAGTTTGCAAAAGTACAAAACAATCTGGAAGGTGAAAGCATATTTCTTTATTGAAATACAATCTTGCAAGATTGGGTGCTGAGCTATAGAAGCAGGCACAACGAACATAAAAAATCACACATTTATTCCCTGCCACGGCCGGTGAGTATCCCTCTCCTGTCTCATTGGACAGGAGATTCAAGGTTTACAGCCTATCACAACCGCCTAATTAAACTACTAAAATCCCCGCCCTTACTCAGATTTTAGCGACCCTTATTTCTATTTATTAATTACCTTATTTGATTACAGCTTTATTGGTTTGCACCTTTCAGCAGTCAAGCTTACCACTAAAGTTTCCTGCTGCTAAATCTCTCACTCAAAAAGATCATATCTGCACCTATGATTCATATTTGTAAAACTTTGCCTTTGAAGCCTAACCGCGAAAGATATAATTTGGTCACAGGAGCTATATTCTACTATTTGCAAATGTTAAGCGGAAACCACAAGCTCTCCTACACTTCCTTGTTTTCAATCTACTAGCGAGGTTTCTATCACATGCATATTCCATTACAAGCATAGCTACAAGCAGAATTCTTCCCTGTATGTTAGAACTGAAAAAGTAACATTTTTCATTTCTCACAACCCCAGGTTGTGGTATTATGAGAGAGAGAGAGAGAAATGTCTCCCTATCTACTTTCTCCACACCATGCTTAATTTTGTACACGCTACCATGTCCCCCCTTACTCGCCATTTTCCCCCCAAGTTAAACAATCCTAGCTGTTTTAATTTTCCCTCATAGGGGACATGCTGCAGCCCTTTGATCAGATTGCCCTTTCTGCACTTTTCCCAACTCTACAATATCTTTTTTCAGGTGCAGTCACCAGAATGGTACACACAGTATTCTAACTGTGATTTCGCTGTGATGTTAGAATCAAGTAACAACACTTGTGATTAGTCATCTCAACCAATAGGGGGAGAAAGACAAAAGGGAACTTGTTTTCTTCCTCCACTACTTTCTTCTTGTAACTACTCTTTGATGTAGATTGCAACTCCCAGGCCTTGCTTTCTCCCTTCCTCCCCCTTAAGTGTTCCTTTGTTTGAACAGTGCAACCATAAAGGCTGCCCTCAGACTTTACGTTCAGAGACTATTTGTTTTCCCAGGAGCTATGAACCCCCAATACAATGCTATTTGCTTTTGAAGTAGCAGTTGTGTGTGCGTGTTTGTTTGTGTGTGTCTCTTAGACAGACAACAGTGATGGGGAGACAGAGGAGCAGTTAGATGCCATTACCTACTGGTTCACTGTCTTTCTGCTCGTGAAGCAAGCAAGTGGTAGCAATGATGAGAAAGAATAAGACAAAACACAAAGAGGCGGTCCTCACACTAAAAACAAAAACACAAAAATAAAAACGCACCAAGAAAAAAATCATTTGAGAAAGAATAAGAAGCAATAACCCCTGATGACAATAGCAATGACAAGGTCCTCTTGAGTCATGACCTCTCCACAAGTCCCTAAAGCAGTTGTCTGAATCCTCTCTCACATACTCTGTGTTCCTAATCTTAAACCACAGATCTAATTTAGCATAATGTTGAAGAATATGACCTTGGGAAGCCCCTGGTTCAGATTTCAACGTAGTGAAATTTCTATGAAATCTTGGAGCCAAGGTAGAAACTACATACATGCACGTAACAGTATCTTGAGCATGGTTTTTTAAAAATATATTTATGTAATGAAAAGCAACTGTGGGATACCGCAGTTGGGAAATGATGGTATTTGTATCCATAACTCGGAGGAAAGCTCTTGGGGGCAGGGATTTGAGCAGGAAAACTGTCAGAGGGGAAAGGGCGAACCTCTTTCACCCACCCTTCCGTTCCTCTGCTCAAAACTGGCAAGCATCTGCCTCTGCGTTTCATTTAGAACTGAACCGTCAAGAAACGGTTACATACATTTACTTTTCCCTTTAGTCAAGGACACAAATCCATGGCAAAATTAAGAGGGAAATATTCATAGTGCTGCAGAAGACAGGTTGTATTTTTAGAAATCAGCCTGACACTTTTCAAGCTTTTCAGCTCTTTTTAAAGGGTATTTTCCTTTTGTACCTCTCTGGAAAAAGCTGGAAACAGAAGGTACTCCTGAAGAAGAGATGTGAAATGTGTACAGTCATTTTTCTAAAACAAAATCAGTTGTCCATATTTAGGTGGTCTTGAACAAGTTGCTATTTCTCAACCTCATTCTCTTTCTCCTTCCTTCCTCACCCCCTCCCTTATAAAATTGGAATAATACAAACCTAGCTTTGTAGCACGGTAAGGATTATCAGATGACCTGGGAACTTAGGAAATGCACTAAATAAACATGAAGTATCTTTATTATATATTGGACTGCTGCAAACAGTTTTTGGCATCTTATAGAAAACTCAATCTATTTCAGCATATAACTATCTATTTTTGACTTTGGAAGGAAAAAAACCCAAATCTGTACTTAACAAAAAGCCAAGATATGGTGGAATGAGATGGCTCTCTGGATGGTATATCTATAATGTTTTCTTCTTGCTAAACACAAGCAGGGGAAATCAATAGTTTATAATGTTTCTCTTCCTGCTTCCTGACAAGTCGGGGAAATGAGAAGTTAGAATGACTTGGGAAGATTGGATAGAGAAGCTTATTAATTGCTATAAGTTTCAGCACTACCTATTGTCAGGAAAGCAGATCTGTGAAAAGCCATATTCCTTTTGACAAGCCATTTTATTTAAGTGTATATTTCTAAATTAGCCTCATTCTGGGATACAAAGGCTGTGCTAATTTTAGTGGGCAGCACTCTTCCAGAAAAAAAGTCACCTTTGCTGTGAAGTCATTATCTGCTCTACTCACTTGGCAAAATTGCTTGCCAAGAAAAGGGAAGGATCCCATTGTAAATATTGCTGCAGACTGTCCCACAATTTTTAGTAAAATCATACTGTTTCAACTGGCTAACACTCCATGGTCATATTGAGTTTCTGTATAGTAATCTACATTGTGTGCAAGTATTGTACATTTTAGGTGCTGATCTATGATGGTCATAAATTCATCCATCTATCTTGGCAATACGTACAATATGCAACTTTAACTTTGACTAGTGGAATCAGAGGACATTTGCCAGAACCCATGTTAGAAGAAAACCACTCAGGGTGTTTTGTAGAAATGGGAAATATAGGGTTGTATCCAGTGGTGTCATTCTCTTATCGTAAACCTTCTACCATTTGTGGAAACCCCGTTTTCATCTTTGCACAAGTCTCAAATCTGAAACTTTGGTTCTACTTGCGCAGGCTGTCCAGCAATAGGTTGCATAACTCATTATGACTTCATTGGGTGTTGCTTGTGCTAGTTCTTCTGCTAGCGGTTTTGCAAATGCTAGTGAACAACACCAACTCTTGTAGTTTTCCACTAATGTAGCATTGGATGTAACACAAAATATTTTCATTATCTTTCCACCACAAGGTAGAGCCTGGGTTGCATGAAATGGAAAATTGAAAGGAATATAGATTTTGCCCTAATAAGAATGCTTCTTGGTCATCACTTGGCATAGAACAACAGAACTACCACACTAAACATGTCTGTCTGTTTAGAGAGAGACTGGGAAAGTGGAAGCAGAAGTAGCACTTTTGCACCTGGGGCTGTCTCTTCTAATAAAGTGGAGGTGATATGCCCATTCACTTGCAGCCTCCACTGCAGCCTCCTCTAATCCTTGTCCCCAAATCCCTGGACAATGGAAGTAGATGAGCAATAGATACGCCTGCCAGGACACCTGTAGTGTGCAAGACAACCCAAGAAGAAACTGAAGAGAGTGGTGCCTGGTTGTGTGCTTTTGGAGCAGAGTGGCAAGCTGGAGTATGGGCATAGATGATCTTTTGTAGGCAAAAGAGGCATACCTAAGGGCTAAACTTTGGTATTCAGGGGAGAGACCATGGCTCAGTGGTAGTGCTCCTGCTTTGCATGCAGAAGGCCCCAGGTTCAATCCCTGACATCTCCAAATAGGTCAGGAAAAACTGGCCTGAAACCAAGGAGAGCATCAATGATACTGGGCTAGATGGACCAATGGTCTGACTCCATATAAGGTAGTTAAGTGTGTAATGTGTAGGTGACCCTAATGTTTTCGTTTACTTAATATAAGTGTGTGGGGCCCTGATCTAGACTGGGACTTGGTGTAGGGGCCAAAAAATAAAATAAAACTTCATTGGCACCAATGAACGTTTTTTCTTTCTTTCGGCCTCACAAGGGCTGGGGGCAGAATTTAAAGGGGAAAAAGCATATGGGTGGGAGGATTTTAAACACCCCTCCCCCCATGTGCGGTGGTTTCAATCTGGATGAGGTCTCCATGCTCTTATACAAAAGAAAACAAGAACATTAGGATCACCTAGACATTATGCATTTAATACAGTATGTAGTTTAGCTGTCAGCATTCAGAGTTTTAGAACCAGAGCTTGTTTTTGCCTGTCAGTTTTTCAGTGGGCAGTTGCTTTATTACTGGCAGATGGTAGGAAAATTAAAGAGGTGTGTGTGTGTGTTTCTGTGTGTGTTTGTTTCATTATGAGTCTGCATGGATCTTAAGCTTAGCTTTGGAAACCTTACTCTCTTGCCTGCTAGTTAGGAAGATCAGACTGACAAATACCAGGGCTTTTTCAGTGGTGGCCTGCATTTGTGGAATTCCCTCCCTGGGGAGCTCTGCCACTCCCCACCTCTGTTTTTAAAAGGATACTGAAGACTTCCCTTTTTCAAAAGGTCCTTAGTGAAGAAAGTGTATGAATTAATTATTTTAACTCCATTGTTGTTGTGAGCTGCCTTGGAAGACTTTGTATCCTGAAAGTCAAGGTATACATGACCTAAGTAAATAATGCTAATCCCTCCTCTTTGATCCCTTCTTTTATTTTACTTTGAAGTAAATCTATATTGAAATGCAGGCTTGTTGAAAAACAGGCTAATTGTGCACAGGCTCTCTTGGAAGCTTCGTTGTTTTTTTACTCCTTGGGAAAGAAACTTGCGACTGATGTCAAGTCTTCATGTGTTGTGCTGAATTGCTTGTCCTTTTCCTAGTCAAGAGGGCAGTGTTAAAAAATAAACCCATTCCTTTTATCTCCTTCAAGCCAGACATTCTATTTGCCACAACTGTTCAAAACTCTGGCTTCTCCTTTGACTTTGAGCTTTTCTCACCTTCCCATTCATTTCGTGTATCGAAGCATCTCTGTTGCCAACTCCACAGAATAGTTTGTACACGCTGAGCTTGACGGAGCTTGTTTTCTTAAAGTACATTGTTTGTCAAGTATAAGCTTCTGTTTCCCTGCTTCTTTGAGCAAGCTGCAACAGTTGTTGGTTTGCAAAGTTTTTGCTGTTGGAGTTAAAAGTCAATTTTTGTTTTATATGTAGTGTTTGAAATAGCTTTCCTGCCTCCCACTTCCTGGAATAACTCCAGCTAATCTGCTTTGTTGCTAAAATGTCAATTGACTTCTACCAGCTAATAGCATCTGAAGATACAGTTTCCAACCCTAACCCTGTACACACATATACAACCCTTATTGATTAAATATCCAATAAAAATGAGTAGATCTTGCCAGGGGATTAATTTTTGGAGATTCGAAACCACAAGTGTAGAAGATTGGGACTTTGAGTGTTCACTAAGCATGACCATAGATGTTCTTTTGAAGTCATCAAATTTGGTAGCCAATTCCAATCGGATAGTTGATCTCCTTAGAGTTAAGCAACAGAGAACACCAACAGATGAAAGCTGCCAGGACCTATAGAGCTCTGGAAACTCCCATTATGGGGAGGGGTCTGTACTTAATGGTGGAGGATATGCTTCACATACTTAAACTCCCTGGTTCAATCCCTGGCATTTGCAGCTCAGGTATCTCAGGGTATGTTTGAATATGATGAACTTCTGTTCCATTTCACTGGAGTGTTATGCTTTTGGTACTGGCCATGAGTCTTCTGAACACAGCTATATAAATAAAGTAATGCTATGGTGGGTATGAAAATACAAGAAAAGAGAATTATAGCAACACAGCAGGAAAAGCCTCATTACATGGAGCCTTCTCTTCGTGATCTTTGGAACAGTGATGCGTCATCTGTACAGACAATTAGAGACCTAATATTGCCCTGTATCACTGGAAGTTTATAGCCGCTATGCCAATGTTATTCTAATTGTCACCACACATGCTGGGAAGCTCCACATGTACTGGTCATTATTAAGTGGCTCTGTAAATCATGGAAAGGAGCAAAGGAAGACACTAACAAAAGGGATCGTTGGCTCAGATTAAAAATAAACTCCAAGAAACCCCAAACGTTTGATGGAACATAGAAAGCTAACTTATATCACGTTTGACCCATTGGTCCATCTTTCTTTATTTGCAGTGGCTCTTCAGGGCTTCAGAAAGAGGACTCTCAGCCCCATCTGGCAATGCCAGAGTTAGACTGATGCCTTCAGCATGCAAAGATGTGCTCCACTACTGAGCTCATTTCTTATGTTAAGGGAAGTAGCACTCCAAAGAGTATGGGATGAAATCCCAACAGATGTTGAGGAAGTCAGGGTTTCCCCCGTAGGGTGACTCACTAATACATTTCTGATATATTACAGTCACATAGATCAAACCTATTTCACACATTTGCCCACCATTGCAACATTCAAGAAGGAGCTGCAACCAATCCTGGGTCTCTGATGAGCATCCCTGTATGGCATCTGTATTTCCAAGCACATTGTTCTCTCACTCATAAGAGTAAATTTCTTTTAATTAATTAATATTCCACCCACCTCCTAAAAATGTCTTCATTACTGATACATATATAAATATATAAAAGCTAAATACATTTTAGAAGCAAATAATTATATATGTATATATAATTATACAAATGTGCAAAAATTAAAAATTACCTGAAGTAGCGTAATTGAAAATTAATCGGAACTTCACTATATTACTAAAAAAATGTTTAGTCTGAGATATGGCTAGTCAGTGCTGACAATACTGGGCTAGATGGACTGATGAACTGGCTCCGTATAAGACTCCTATGTTCCCTATACAGACTTTGGTGCTCAATGCGTGAAGGTCTGACTGACAGCCAGGTGTACAGGAACATTGGGGTAGGCCTTACCTGCATGCCCATGTCCCTGTACACCCATTTGCCCTACACTCGAGCAGGTGAATGGCTGCATAGGACTTCTTCTCACACATGCTTCCCCCAACCATTCAGACTTATAGCGTGATACCTTTCCCCAACCCCATAGATTGCTCTCTGCTCGCTCCACCACCCCTGCTGGCTCACCTGACCCCCTGGCGACTTACCGTTGCTCTTCCTAGCCCACTCTCGCCCTCACTGCTCTCTTTAGCCTGCCTGCTTCCCCGCTCCAGCTAACCAGAAAGCAGGTATGGGGATGGTTTTCTTTCCCCCTTTTTTTCTTGGTAGCTGAGCACGCTATAGAGGAAAACATAGGCCTGCAGCTGTGCACTCTCTTCATTTCCTAAGGATGTCTCTGAGCCCTTCATATGGCTGAAGGCTCTCACTTTGTTTTGAAGTAGACCCAGCAGCTTTAAAAAAAAACACTGGTAGGGATAGAGTGCCTCAGAAGGCACTAGGAAAGGTGTCCGGTCAATGCCTTGTCAACGGGCACTATTTGCCTATTCCTGATCTAGCTCAATTCAATCTGGCAGTGGCTCTCTGGGTTCTTAGGCAGAGGTCCTTCCCAATTTTGGATGTACCCAGCAAACTGAGTGGGCGGTATCTTTGAGCAGAATAGTCAAAACCGATTAAGGAGGGAACCTTTCTTCAAGAGGATCTGCTTGGAGCTATTCCCCCCCCCCCCCCCCGGTAAGTGATAAGAAGACTTGTCTGTACAGTTTGCTTGGCAGTAAATTTTGGAGAATAACTTGGTGGGTAGATGTTTTTATTTTATTTTTTTAAAATTACAGTGCACAGGATAACTTTTTCATCGCATTTTGTTTCCATTGCAGGTTGCATTTTTGAAGATGTGAAGGAACCCATGATGGGAAAAGTCCTCTCAACTTAAATTTCAGCTTTGAAGCACTGTGGAAATTAAGACCTCAAGTCTTTCTAAAAAGTGATGCTGAACCAAAAAAGGAAATTGTATATTTAACATGCTGTTTGTTGACTTTGGAGTTTTGAGATGTTCAAAGAGGCAAATTGCTCAAGCAGGGAGACTCTCTTCTGTTGGAGAGCAGAAGTTCAGAGAGCAGCTTAATCTGGGATGTCGGGAGTCTGCGATCACTGTAAATAATGCCTTGCTAATTCCCCAAAGGAAGTCAATTATCTGTTGCAGCTTTAAAAAGAAGGAACTCATAGTAGCCACTTTGCCTTTTTGAGAAATAAAAATGCACAAGCAGGACTGGTCATTGGATATTGCAGCGTTCAAGCGAAAAAATGATCTTTGCACCTTTATGGTAAGTTCTGAACCACGATCAGATACAAGGACCTAACACATTTGAGCTGTAGTTCTTACAACAGGTCTCGCAAGGCAACAGTGGATAAGAACTGGTTCCCACATACATGCATTGCACACTTGACTCCTCTCACCACTTGGGGATTAAATGTATGAACTGTGACTCCATTTAAAAGCACTGAAATTATACGAAAGTGATGGAAACTGGGGCAGTGTGAGATGGCTTGGACAAGCAGCAGATGTTCCCTGTAATGGGTTTGCTAAAAGTTGTGGAAGAAGGTGATGGTGGGGGTCTCACCGATAACTGAAGAGATGAAGAAGGCTTTACTGGGACTTAGGTTTTGACAGAACTGCATATGATGTGTGCGACAGAACTGTGGAATGCCACACACACACACAAACAAACACACACAGGTCAAAGAGCAAATGTGAAGCCATGTCAGTAAAAGGGCTGAAATACATTTTGTGTCTTTAAAACAATGTATAATGTACTACAGAGCAATCCCGTGCCAGCACATCCCCTGAAAGCTTGCAAATCCCAAGAGCAGCACCATGAGTCTTGCTGCCTGCATTCTTTGGCTCAGTTACGCACGGGTGCCAGTGTACTATCAAGCTGAAATGCAAAACGCATGATGGAGAGGTCATGAAAGTGATGCCCCAATTGACTCATGCAAAATGCCAGTGCACTTGGATCAGGGGTGGGCAACACACTGCCCATGGGCTGCATGCAGCCCCCCACTGTCCCCCGAATAGTAAAAAGCCACTTTGATTGCCATTTTTTTGGGTAGAAACGTGGGGTATAAATAGGGTGACCAACTGTCAGGATTTCCCCGGATTTGTCCTGGTTTTTGTTCTATTCTGGATGTCAGGGGGGATTTTCTGTGATTCTCTATATTGTCCTGGAAAGACACACTTTCCCCTTTAAGGCCGCCATTAGCATTTTGGGAGGGAATGATGTGCTTTCTGGAGGCGCATCATTTCCCTTCCACTGCTCCAATCAGGACCTTAAATGGGAAAATGTGTCATTCCCGGAGATTATAGAAAAGGCCCTGATTGGAGTAGTGGGGGGGGGGGGCAGAAATGACACACTTTCCCCTCCCCCACTCCAATTGGGGCCTTTAAGGTGGCGGGGTGGGGGATGATGCTTTTTCCAGAGGCCCTGAAAAGTCACTTTCCTGCCCTGCCCACAGGTTGTCCTCTTTTTTGGTTTCCCAAATATGGTCACCCTAGGTATAAATCAAATAGATTAAAAAAAAAATGGCATCCAGCCTAGCCATTTTGATGGGTTATTTTTTTTTACCCTTTTAGTCCTCCATAGCACTATGGAGATCCAAAAGGGTCAATATTAACTTGCAAACAAGCTATTTTTGGTGCTTGAGTGCTTTGTAGCTGCTCCAGATGCCATTTCATTCTCCTGGCACACAGTGGCGTGGCCCACATTTTTGCGGTTCTGGGGGCAAAATATGGTCTTGCCCACCCCTGACTTAGAAAATTAAAACCATGTATACCCTGGTCTTTACCTAATGTATTTAGTAATCATTCCTTTAATTTAGTGTAAATGGTTAAAGAGTGCAATATAAATTATTAAATTAACATGGCATTTTTAATTACAAAATTGTGTCCTGGCACTTGGCCGAGAATTCTGGAAACTTCTCCTGTAATTTTCACTTTATTTCAGCCCTGCACAAAGGCGAACATAAACAGCAATTCCATAGCACACTCTGAGCAGGCTGTTTTCTCAGATTACCAGACTTGCCCTTTAATAGACTTTGATTTATGTGATCCTAATAAGAGCAGAGCAGTCAAAGGCCTTTATTTGAGTGTTGAAAAGAAAACAGATATATGGAACAATTTACAGCTTGCGCTTAGTGGCAAAAAATAGGGAGGTCTTTTGTCAAATGGCTGAGGAAATATACCTCGGGCTGATGAAAAGTCTTTAAATTAGGGGAGCTTTAAAAATGGCATCTTAAAAGAGAAAGTTGAGTTGCTGTTGTAGCTCATTTCTTTGTGAAAAGAAAACCTGAAGGGGAAAATATCATATTTTCAAGCTCTCCGACAACTTTTGTGGGTAAAAATATATCCATGCTTGCCAATTCTTGATCCAAAGGTGCCAGTAATAATATATAATATTGAGAGACTTTCATCCCAGTCTCTCTCACAGTGTAGGCAAAAAGAACAGTTTCACTATGGCCAGATCCCCTTCTCCAGGAAGGGACACAGCTGGTGCACCAACCAAAGCTGGGCAAAGGCAGTCCTGGTCACCACTGCCACTGACCATCAAGGAGTGATGCTGGGTCCTACCGTCTGCATGCATGATCCTTGAGAGGGAATGCTACCTCATCCGGAACAGGTTGTACTTAGGGATGTCTGAGAAATTCATTTCAGTTCATTTTTTATTTACCCAGTCAGCACTGTCCAGATTGAACAGATTGAACCACACAGTCTTTGGTTGAAGTCCGTACATTGCAACAAACAACAAACAAAATGCATCCAACAGATTGTGTATATTTGAAAAACACGTATGAAAAACGTGTACTTTTGAAAAATGCACACAAATACACTCAATGGGAGGAGAATGGGTACATTATGATGCATACATTTGGAAAAATACGGACAAAAATATGCACGGTTTTTCATGCAAAAAGAAAAAAAACTTGCAATCTGATATGGACTCGAGCTGGAACTAGCTTTGAGATGGAACTCGGAGAACTTTAGAACCTCGAGTTGTGCTGATTCACACATCCCTAGTTGTACTCCCAATTCCGGGTTGGCCTGTCTACTGTCAACATCACATCTGCTTTGTCTAAATTAAGCTTTGGTTTGTTTGCCCATGTCCAGTCCCTCATTGCACCCAGTCACCAGACTTCAGCCTCTTTGGCATCAGATAAGGAGAGAGAGAGAGCGCTGGGTATCATCAGAATAGTGATGAGACTTCACCCCAAAACTGTGGATGACCTCTCCGACTGGTTTCGTGTATATGTTAAAAAACATGGAGGACAGAACAGAGCATTGAAGAACCACACCAGAGCTCAGCATTAACTTTCTTGTTCCACTCTCACTCTGGTTCCTCTCCTCCACAAAAATATGGAAGATGTGGAATCCAGTCATCATGCCTGGCTGGGGATCCCACAGCAGTTGTCCAGTTATGCCCCCCTCTCCCAGAAAGGCTGCCTTGTAGTTGGATATTATTCAACTTCCTGCCCGGAAGCGGGGTGGGTGGGAGCTATGTCTCTTGGAACCATGACAGAGGTCATTGTTAGCTTTGTCGTCCCCTCACTCACTCTCAGTCCAATCCCTCTTAGTTTCAGAAGCATTAATGAACCAGGTAGAAAATAAAGCTCCTGGCTTCCCCTCCACATAAACTGCCAGAGTCACAAGGCAAGAGGCCTTTGGCTTGTGCCAGAGGTTTGTGCTTCCAGCAAGCTGGAGGCTTTATATTACCTGCAAAGGGTGGGAAAGCACAGACTCAGGCTAGTAGCATGTGAAAGTACTTCTGAGAGTCAGCGTTCCAGAACAAACTATTATAGTGACTGGAGATACCATAGTTGCTTAATTCTGCTTTGGTGTGTTTAAAGAATCCTAAAGGCCATGTTTTAGCAAATATATTTTCCTTACCAGTAGTCAGACATATGTGAGTTGGTTGCTGTGCCATAACAGGATTGCTTGTTCCCTCATGTACCTATCCATACGCTGAGATAATCTTCTAAGGCCTTTCCGCTGGTGCCCCCACCATGTAAAGCGCAGCAAGTAGCTGTTGGCAAGAGGGCCTTTTCAGTGGTGGCATCCTGGTTATGGAATGCTTTCCCCAAAGATGTAACACATTGTGGTCTTACTGCATCGGTAAAGCCATTTTTATTTTCCCAGGCTTTAAAAAGAATTATTTTACTAAATTAAGGTTTTTAAGAAATATTGTCTGGAATTTTAAAGCTCTGTTCAAACATCAATCAGAGTCCTGTTGCATTGTTGATTATTCATTGTTGCTGTATTTTTATATATATATATATATATATATATATATATATATATATATTATTTTGGTTTAATTTAATTTATTTGTATTTTATTATAGTAAGCTGCCCAGGGGACTATTATTGGGCGGCATATGAATGCTATAAACAAATAAAAAATAACTTACCTAAAGTACCATGATCTATTTTAGTCATTACATGATAAGAGTTTGGAACATGTGGCACGAGACGGACCAGAATGTACCCAGGGCAGAATGTGCTCAGCATGTTTAGCTTAGAGAAATTGCTATCAAGGAGAATTATGATAGCACAGTGCAGTTATTTTAAAGACCGATATAAAAAAGAGGAAGATATGGAAATCTTTACTTTTTAAAAAATGAATAAAGAGCAAACATTTATCAGGGTCTTTTAGGGAAAATGTGAGAAGAACATTTTGGCTGCATGATTGTAAGAATTATGGCAATGGAGGAAGGCAGCATTGGAGGATATTTCATTCTTTGGCGATACATATGTATTGAACAGAGCAGTCCTATAGCCCCATAGGATGCTGCTGATATCCTCCGAGGTCAGAGGCCGAAGTCCGACCTCAGAGGAAAAGATCCAGTCGTGGATCTGCCCCTACCCCTGCCTGTGCTGCAGAACGTTTTGCAGTGGCTGCCCTCCCAAGGACAGTGTTGCAACCTCAGGAAGAGGACAGAGAGAAAGGAAAGGTGAGCGGGGAAGGGAGAGGAGAAACCATGGGTCTGCTGGATCCACAAGTCTCTTAGCTTCATTCCCACTCCACAGCGTGGTGCAGCTAGACAGGCTCAAAGGCCGTCTAGCAAAAACTGCTTCTCAGAAGGATGGAGAGGCTAGCAGGTGGCCATCCCATATGATTGCACCATAAAAATGTGTGTGGGTGTATAAGTAATACCGGAGACAAGATAGCTGATAATTGAAAAATATCCCAATACTTCAATAAATATTTTATGGTTTAAAAAAATAATAATGAATAAACCAAACTGCAGACAGTGCTGTAAAATCCTATAAAAATGGGCACGTCTATAGAACTGAACAGTCCTTTTAAAATCTGGAGATTATTTTAATTTTAGCAAGATATATAGAACCTATCAGAAAACTATTTCTATTCCTCCCTTCCTCTACTTTAATGCAAACCCTTCACTCTGCCGCTACATCTGCACAATCGTGTTACCATTTGTACCTTTTTATTGCAAGGTCCAATCCATGTCCACCCTTTCTGTCTTCTATTGCAGTAGCACTAACCCAAACTGTTCATTCCGGTATCAAAACTTTTGAGTTAACAGGAGAATAAATCTGGGGGAAACTAAGCATGTTAGATTCAAGAGACAGGAAATGTTATGTGATTGAATGTTGAAGTAATATAACTAAATGGGCCAGAAAGAGAAACCTACGCTGATGATAATTTCTTCCCCATTTGTTTTTCTCAGTTTGACAAATGTCACTGATTTTCATCACTTTTCCCAGGAGTCTCACTAAATCTCTATACTTCTGCAAGAGCAGGTGTATCCTTGCTGTTACTGTGATTTTAATTATGGCTTTGCCGTTCTTTCTGCCTGCATCCTAGTAGATGAGGAATACTAATAGTATGGAGAATGAGGGAGCTATGCAGAAAGGCTCAGGACCAGCACCTCGTATCCTAGCAGTACCCACCATCACCCTGCCCCTTCCCCAACACCATATATCTGAGAACACCATTTAAACCAAAGATGCCACTATATAATCTTTTAAATAGGGTGACCATATTTTGGAAACCAAAAAGGAGGACAACATGTCTGGCCCCATGGGGCATGTCCAGCACCAAGGGGGGGTGCCCACCTGAACATAGCCTTGGTCACATTTCTGATTTTACAGCACACAATTAAGGTCCCCTCTACAAGGATTCGCTTTTGCACCTGGTTAGGTGATTATGCGTATAATCGCAGAAGCGCATTTACGCCTAATCCCTCTGCACGAGAGGTGGCGAGAGGCGGCGAAGCGCATTAACAGATGTCCAAAATGCGCTTTACGAGTAGTTAATGCGCATAAGCGCTTATTCACACAGTCAAAATACGCTTTAACGGCCGGAGCAAAATAAAACTCGCTATTTAACGCGCATTCGATAATGCGCATAATCGGGGAGATAACGCGCCTCTACGCCCGATTTGCGCTCCGTTCTTGTAGAGGTAATTTTTTAAATGCGCCTTGAAAGAGCTTTAAATGCCTCTTGTAGAGGCACCCTAAGACAAAACTGTTCTACATAACATCTTAATGTTAAAATTACTGAAATAAAGAACAACGTATCTGAAATTAACTTCACTTACTCCTACTTTTGTAGCTTTTGCTGTACTTTGAAGCTTTTGTATACTCTGTGTGATACTTTCTCCCCTTCCCTCAAATATCTTTTCTGACTGTATCCTCACTCCACTGCAAAGTGCTGCTGCTATTAACAGGGTTTGCTGCCGGCTGGCTGGCTGGCTTTTTTATTTTTAAATTTCATTTTTGTAATCTTGTGTATGATTGTCACAAGTTTCTCTACTCTAACATTAGGGTGGGTGTTATTGGTGGCAGACACTACTTCACCCATTCACACTTCTCACTTATATACATTAGCTTCTCAAGGCTTGCGTGTTGACACCACTTCTCACATACAAATTTGGAACTCCTGTCTACTTCCTGCACTCTGAGACCCTCTTTCTAATGCCCTGCATTGCCTGCCAGCACCGTAGGGCTAAGTTACAACAGGTTCTCTGGGTTGTCTGTGCAGCCTCTGTTGTGTCTCTCTCCAAAAGTAAGTGTTTTTGGTTTTGTTAAGTGTGGGGGAGGGCAGCGGAGGTGTGTAAGTAAGTTTTTTAAAATTTTTAAACTTAAAATGGGGGAAGGACTGCTGAGGCGTGGTGTGGAGGTGGTGCAGTGATCTTATGGCTCGCTGGACCATCCTCTTCCCTGCCCAGCCCATGGCGACCAATCAGTGGTCACCAGGACTGGGCAAGCCTCCCCAGAAGCGGCTGAGAAAAAGAGACAGATGGCTAAAGCCATCATTACTTTGCCACAAACTAAAAAAGTTGCACTAAATGGCCAACTTTTTGAGTTCGCGGCAAAGCCCCACTGCTCCTAGATGTCTTCGGATTGGCGGCTGCGTCATGTAACGCAAGTGCTGCCATTTTGAACCACAGCGACGGATACTGTCCGTCTAGAGGTACCCTGAGTCATTGCAGCCAAACCAAAGCCTCCAGCTTCAAACAATCTCCCTCTCTCTCTGCCGAAGTCTCCTGATGGTCCAGCTGAGCTGCACACTTGCGGCCAGGGGTATTGCTTATTGTTTGGTCCGCCGCCAGCTGCCTCCACCTCCTCTCCTGCACACCTGCTCGACTCTGATGCACTCTTAAAACACTCTGGGTGTCAAGCCAGCCTCTCAGGGCCAAGCTACAGGTGAATCTGGGTTGCCTTCAGCCTCGCTCTGCCTTATACCAGCCAGCCGACATCTCCAGCTTCCAGCCTCAAACAATCTCCCCTCTCTCTCTGCCAGTCTCCCAACAGTCCAGCCAGGCTGTGCATTTGTACCCTGTGGCTGGGGGTAGGGTGCCAGCTTATAGCTTGGTCACATCTGGTGACTCTTGTTTTAAAAAAACTCTGCTGCCAGCCATCTCTGTCTGCACCAACACTGGGCTCTGAGATGCTCTTAAAAGGCTCTGTGTGGCATGCCAGCCTCTCAGGGCTAAGTTACAGCCATCTCTGATTTGTAACTCTGTCTGTAATTGATGCCAGCCAAAGCCTCCAACCAGCCAACACTTGCACCAACACTTGATTCTGAGATGCTCTTGAAAGGCTCTGTGTGGCATGCCAGCCTCTCAGGGTTCAGCTAAAGTTATCTCTGAGTTGTGTCTTCAGTCTAACTCTGTCTCTACGAGATATGCCAACCAGCCCAAGCCACAAATCTATCTATTTTTCTCCAACACATACTTCAAACATTCTGCATTGCATGCCAGCAATACAGACAGAGCATAGCTCAGAAGTGAACAAAGTGAAATGGAAGGGAAGGGGTAGCAAAGCAAAGCAACGACATGCCAGGTTCCAACATCCGTATCAACAGGACATCTGCATCAACAGGGCATCAAACTTGGAAAGGCTAAAGCTCTATCCCAGGACTATCATGGTGCCAAATTTTATCTCTTTATCTTTAAAAATGACTATATATATATATATATATATATATTATAAAACCTCAAACTTTTAAAAAAATCCCTTAAAATCAAAGGATGAACTGATTTGTTGCAAATTTGGCATGGCTAATGCCCTTTCTTAAAGCTATCATGGTGCCAAGTTTCATCTCTTTATCTTTAAAAATGGCAGAGCTGTAAGTGTTTTTGTTAATTCTCATAAAAGTAGAGCTGCCCTTAGGCTGGGGAGGAAGCCCTTAGGCTGGGGAGGAAGCCTCTTCCCAAATTTATTACCAAAAATCCTGACAAATCTGGATTTTTCCTGTCATATGGTCACCCTACTTTTAAGGCCTCAGGCAAATGATATTGTGTCATAAAAACAGTATATTGTTGGTATATTATTATCATTATCATTATCATTATTAATTTTCTAAAGGTGAGGTGATATTTTCTGCCTCATTTGACAAAATAATTGTTTGACTTTGGGTACAATGCATCTTGACTTGGGTAGGGCCATTTTTGCTGCTTGACCTGAGGCCTACCCATAGTTTGGCTATTCACTGATTGAAACACTGTGTGTGTGGACAGGAAGGGGGGGCGGATACCCAGGACAGGCTTCAGCAGCAAGTAATTGGAACTCTCTCCAAGGAAGAGCTTGTTATCCACATGCACACCTTAGTTGGGTTTTGGATAACCAAGCTAAGACACTTTTATTTCAGAGAGCTTTTTAGGCTGTCAGGCGAGTGATCTCCTGGCTACCCTTTTGGCCTATTCCTTTGCTAAGAGATTGATTTTGTTTTGTTTTTCTATTTGTTCAGTGCACTTAATGTCAGTTGTCATATAGCCATCCTCTGGGAGTTCAGACACAAAAGGTGGGGCACGTAATCAAGGGTGGGTAGCCTTAGTCCCATTGGACAAATCCAGCTCTCCTGGGTTTCCAATCCAGACCTCTGGTGTTTCCCACGCACAAGGTCATAACCCCTTCCCTGATCCTTTTCACAACTGTTAATTCTTTGGTGGTTTCCCTGCTTTTGCAAAGTCCCCTCCCCCTTTAAAGGTTGAAATGCCTCTCCTAAGGCTTAGTTACTGGCAGAAAGAGTTTTAGGTTACAATATGGTGGTATTTTTGCCCCCACACCTTTTGGTTTTGCCATGCCCACCACAAACACATTCCCCAAGAAATTGAATTGAATCCAGCCCTTCGACTGAAGCGCTTCTCCATCACTATATTAAATAAATAAATAAATAAATGCAAGTAAAGGAGAGTATCCAATATTACCCCTATGTAACGTAGATCCATTGAAATGAATGGGACTTAAGTTAGATAATGCTAACTTCGGTCTTTTTCATTTCAATGGGTCTACTCTATGGAGAACTAGCATTCGATGCTACCCAAAGGGTGCAATCCTATGCACACACTTGACTCAGAGTAAGTCCCAGTTTAAAAAGTGGGAGTTACATCTGAAATAAACATTTATAGGATTGTGCTAAAACATTGTGGAGCAGGCAGCCATCTTCCTTCTCTCTCTCTCTCTGATCAACACCTATGTGTGTCGTCATATTGGGGGCTGTACTATCCCGACTTTTCCAATCAGAGCATGGTCAGCCCGGCTCTTCTGCCAGTCAGTCATCGCTCGGAGCCACTCCAGGGTAATTCCCAGGTGGAAGGTGATTTCCTATTGATCGCCAGAAGCCGTGGGCGAGGGTGGGCCAAGTAAGCCTAATGGCTGCCAGAAAGCCGTGCTGCCTCCCCTCGTAAGGACAACTTGCCGGCATTGCACACCAGTGCATGAAGACAGCCCCCTGGTTGACCCTTCTAAATTTTTATTGCAATCCACTATTTAATTGTCACTGCTATGTATTTTTTTGTTTTTATTTCTTGGATAATTCACAAGAAAAGGAAACCTTTTGACCTGTGTAACTTTCCTATAGTTGCAAAAGTAATATGTTGATAACAAAGTAAAGTTTTGCTCTCTTAGCATTATCCTGCTAATAAATAAATGTACGTGGCACAAAGCTCATTAATAACTTTATTTGTGATGCATAAAGGAAGTATGCATGAAGCGATACACAGGGATGCTTTATTATAAAAATTAGAACCATTCGCATTAGCTGCTTACTATTTCCTCATTTTTCTTTTCATTTTTTTTTAAAGGAAAAGGAATCTGTGGGATAATTTCCCTTCGTTATTCCCTCCATTTGTTCTCCTCAATCTGTATCAGAAACTCTATCCCCAAATGCATTAAAGAAGTTAAAGCTGTTTGGCAAGGGCTTCCAGACTAGAGGATTGTAGTGAAAAATGATCCCTGTCAAATGAAAACTGATTTGGCATCATTAAACATGAGCAAGACGGTTCATATTGAACAGCCAGTCAGTCATTTACCCACATTCAGATGAGTCCGTTTCATTCAGGGAGCTCTTAACTGCCAGAAACATCCCTGGACTCTCATCTGTAAACACTTCTCTCTTCTCAAATTATATCCAAACATGCTCCATTAAAACTTCAGTTTTGTCTTTGTTGGCCCTCCCATCTCCTTGTGCCAAAATCTTTCCTTGAGCCTTAAATAATGTATTTTAAATGTACGTTATTTTGGTGTCCATGAGGAAAGTCCATCTCACACATGTTACCTACATACTAGAAGGCTGTGCCTTCCCTTCCACCGTATCTCAACTGGGCCTATATATTTATATTTATTTATTATTTATTTATTTACAATATTTATATACCACTCCATATCTAAAATAGATTCCAGAGCGGTGCACATAGGAATAAAACAGTAAAAAGAAAGAAGATTAAAAGCAGTAAATTAAAATTGTTAATTTCAAACAAAGAACCAATAAAACAGTGGCTGGTCAGTTGAGGAATGCTTCCTGGAAAAGAAATATATATATATTTCTGGGTGTTGTAGGACTTTTTTCTGTCCAAACATGCCTAGGATTGCTACTTTGCTGGACTTTTGTAATTTTATACTGGACCGTCCTGAAACCAGTGTGGATTTTTAAAAAAACCATATAGATTTGGGAAGAACTTACTGCGGTCGGCCAAGACTAGGCTGACAACTGTTACCCAGAGGACCTTCTCTTCTGCCGCTCCCAGACTGTGGAATGACTTGCCGGAGGAGACTCGTCAACTTAACAGTCTTTTAGAATTTAAGAAAGCTATAAAGACTGTTCTCTTCCGGTGTAATTTTTAGAATGTTTTTAGGATGTTTTAGGATGTTTTAATGCAGTTTTAATAATATTTGTCATGTTTTAATTAGTTTTATGTATTTTATCATGTTGTTGTTCCCCGCCTCGATCTAGACGGAGAGGCGGGTAAGAATTAAATCGTTATTATTATTATTATTATTATTATTATTATTATTATTATTATAGATACGAGAGCCAGTGTGGTGTAGTGGCTAAAGTGTTGGACTGGGAGTCGGCAGATCTGGGTTCTAGTCCCCACTCAGCCATGGAAACCCACTGGGTGTCTTTGGACCAGTCATAGTCTCTCAGCCCAGCCTACCTCACAGGGTTGTTGTTGTGAGGATAAAATGGAGAGGAGGAGGATTGTATGCCGCTTTGGGTTCCTTGGAGGAAAAAAGGCAGGATAGAAATGCAATAATAAAAATAAATAAATAGAATAAAATATATAAACCCAGTTCACATATGGTGGAAGGGAAGACACAGCCTTTGGGTATGTAGATAACATGTGTGAGATGCACTCTCCTCATGGGCACTAAAATAATGGGCACCACTCCCAAATGTCCTCAGTCAAGTCCTAGAGTTGCATTGGTGCCCTAAAATGGGGATGACAACAATAAAGTGATTGAGTCGGCTCAAATAGTGAAAGATTCAGAGCGAGTATGATCAAATACAATTAAGAATCTATCTTAGGGGGGCGTGACCTAGCAGGACATGGGATAAGTCGCAAATCCTTCGTCCTCCGAAAGAAGCAGTGAATTAACTGTAAATTCCCTATCCTAAAAGAGCGGTTTGTTACATACAAGTCTGCTATGGAGAGGGGAAAGCTTGCTAAAGAGACTGCAGCTGGAAGAAGATTTATGGCTTTATAATCGGCATGACTGAGGGAGGTGACGGACCGGCAGCTTTGAAGTACGGTGAAGGTAAATAAAGGACGTATATACGATTGCTGGCTGATTGAATAGACTGTAGAGAGAACAGAACGATTGCTAACACTTAGAAAAGAGACTTTTAAGCTTTGGAAAGTTTTAAGCTTTTAAGCGTCGAAAGATTGTTGGCTGTATAACGGTTCTGCTGGGAGGAGGGGCTAACTCTGCCCGACGAGAATCGAAACTAAACTTGTCAGCCTTGGCAATTAAAAGAACAATTAAAAGACTATAAGTGATTAAAACTCGTCAGCCTTGGCAATTAAAAGAACAATTAAAAGATTATAAGTGATTAAAAGGCTGTCCGGGAGACAGAGAAGCCAGAGGGTGTGATTGAAGTGAAGAGAAAAAGACTTTGATCCCTGGCTAGAAGTAGCTGTGTCCCTATCGGATAGGCTTGAAGGGTCCACGATTTATGAGCAAGAAGAAAATAACTTCTTGGAATAGACCCAAGGGTGATCGGCCGTCCGATAGGAGCTACAGGCTTGTCCGTACTGACAAAATGTCGGAGGCTGAAAAGACAAAGAAGCAATCCCCTAGTCATGCCGGAAATGCCAGTGCTAAGACTGGAACTAAGCCAGGTGCAATCCCTAAAACAACCACAGGGAGGCAAGCTGACCCAACAGATGAGCTGATTCAGAATATCCAAAAGATGCTCGATGCAGCTATATTAAAGCAGGATGGAAATATTCAGCAGGCTTTATTAGAGCAAGAAGAACGATTGGCTAAAAGGATTACCGAGTCACAACAGCAACTCTTGGCAGGCCTTCAAAAGGTGGAGAAAGAGGTTGGAGCTTTGCAGGAAGAAACTGGAGAACTAAAGGTTTTATATAAGAAGCAAGAAGAACAGCTAACGCAACAGGATTTACGGCTTATAGCGATGGAAGACAGGGACCGGAGAGCAAATTTACGCATAAGGTCTTTTGAGGAGCAGCAAGGGGAGACCCTTAACAGTATAAGAGAGTTAATTTTGGCATGGGTCAAACAATTAGTACCACAGGAAGATTGGAAAATGGAGGATATTGAGCGGGCCCATAGGGTGGGATATGGAAAGACAAGAGAGTACCCAAGAGACATTATTGTGAAATTTGCTAATTACTACAAAAAAGAAAAATTAATGCAAGCAGTTAGAAGTCAAGGTCAACCAACGCTTCAAGCAATACCAATTCAGGTTTTCCAGGATTTGTGCCCTCAGACGGTGCAGTGGAGGAAGAGCGTTAAAATATGCACAGCGGCATTGAAGATGAAATCGATCTCCTACAATTGGGGATATCCAGTTTTCTTGAGATTTAAGTGGAATGGGAAGCAGCAAAGAATAACATCTTGTGAGCAAGGCATCGAGCTATTGGAGGAGCTGGGCATAATGGATGCCACATCGGCTGGAGAAGAGAAGCAAGAAGAAGGCGCGGCAGGAGGGAGTAATGAATAGACCTTAATAAATATTGTAAGAGGGATAGGGAGAAGAAGAGATATGGAGGGGAGGGTAGACGTTATTCCGGAATGTTGGGCCGAGTTCCCCCCCCCCCTAAGAGTTCTAAGAAGATTGGGACCAATGCCCAGGAAGCTGGTGAGGAGGGGGGTGAAATTGGGGGTGAATGTGGGGGGGAGGGTTAGGGAGGGGGGGAATGGGTCACACAGAGGGAGACCGACTTAAAGACTTGTGTGAAAGAAAGAGATGGAAAATAAACTTAGATTGGCAACATTGAATGTTAAAGGGCTAGGAACAGTAATTAAAAGAAAGAGGATTGAAATGTTATTAAAGAAAAAAAAATAGATGTAATTTTTTTGCAGGAAACTCATCAGGCCAAAGATGGAGTTAATGAGCTTCGAATGAGGGAGGTGGGCGTTTATGAGAAGGCATATGGAACTTCGAAATCGAGAGGGGTGGCAATAATAATTTCAAAGACATGTGGTATAACTATTCAAAGTGTAAAGAAAGACAAAAATGGAAGGTTTCTTATTATGTTCTGCAAGTTGGGAGAAGAGGAATATGTATTGGTGAATGTTTATGCTCCAAATGGGAAACAAATGGAATTTATTGATGAAGTATTTAACGTGCTGGGAGAAGTGGGCAAAAAGCACATGGTGATGGCAGATGACTTTAATATGGTACTAGATATAGGGAAAGATAGGGATAACATATTAAAAGATATTAAGAGGGTGGGGAAGACAGAGTTAAGCAAATTAATGGAAGGGAAAGAATTATTGGATGTGTGGAGAGTTTTAAGAGGGGAAGAAAGGAAATACACCTTCTATTCACAGAGATTTAAGAGTTATTCAAGGATAGATTACATGTTTGTATCAAAAAATATGTTACCCAAAATTATAGATTGTGATATTGGAGTTATTAAGGTTACTGACCACGCGTTAATGACAATGGACATGGAAATCAAGAAAGACTATAGACAAGCGAAGAGATGGAGATTGGATGTAAGGTTGTTGAATAAAAAATACATAAGGGAGAAAATAAAGAAAGAACTGCAGGAAATGTGGGAGATGAATGAAAAAGAGAATAACCGGCAAGACATATTATGGGATACAATGAAAGCTGTGGTAAGAGGGATTTGTATTAGGGAAAGTTGTACATTAAAAAAACAACAGGAAGCTCAAAATAAAAAGATTGAAGAGGAGGTAAGGAGTTTGGAAGATAAGTTAAAGGAGACAAAAGATAAACGCCTAATTGCCCAAATTCAAGCTAAGAAAAAGGAATTAGAGAAAGATGAATTAGAACAAGTTCAAAAAAATTTGTTGTATCTAAAAAGAGATTTTTTTGAATATAGCAACAGGAATTCTAAGATGCTGGCCAGATCCACACAGTTGGAAAAGGCTAAGAATATGATAGGGACAATAAAAGACAAGTCAGGGAATAGTTGTAATTTAATGAAAGATAAATTAAATATATTTAAGGATTTTTATAGTGAATTATATACATCAGGATCGGGACCGCAAGATAAGGTATTGGAATATGTAGAGAGGAATTGGAAAATAAAATTGCAGAAGCAGGATAGGGATTATATGGAAGGTTTAGTTACTGAAAAAGAGATAGAGGGAGTTATTGATAAACTGAAAGGAGGAAAATCACCAGGAATGGATGGATTGGGGTCGGAGTATTATAAGCTTTTAAAAGAAATTTTAATACCAAGATTAAAGAAATTATTTAATACTATAATAGAAGGGGGGAAGGCCCCGCCATCATGGGATCATTCCCTGATTATATTAACTCCGAAACCAGGTAAGGACTTAACCGATCCCGCATCATACAGACCAATTTCCTTAATAAATCAAGATTCAAAGATTTTTACAGCAATAATGGCAAAAAGAATGGCCACATTTATTTGTAAATATATTAAAAAAGATCAGTGTGGATTTATTCCGGGTAGGCAAATGTCTAATTTAATGGGAAGAGTACTAAATATAATTAGTATTATAAAAAAAAGGAATTTAAAAGCAGGCTTGTTAGCATTGGATATATTCAAGGCCTTTGATTGTGTGGAATGGCCAGCACTTAAAACAATATTAAAAACATTTGGGTTTGGAGATAAATTTATGGGAGTGATGGATAAGTTGTATAAAAACAATAAAGCGGAAATAATGGTTAATGATGGGTTAACACAACAGATTACACTAGCCCGAGGAACTAGGCAGGGATGTCCTCTTTCACCAATCTTATTTGCAATAGTAATAGAAGTTTTGGCAAATGTAATAAGGGAAGATGAAAGAGTGAAGGGGATAGGAAGAAAGGAGAAGATTAAAATGAATATGTTTGCGGACGATACTTTATTGACAGTAGAGGATCCCTTAGGGAGTGCAGAGGTGATTAAGAAACATTTAAGAGAATTTGGAGAAATTACGGGATTAAAAGTAAATTGGGGGAAGTCAGAAATGATGTTATTTAATTATAATAAGGAAGAGCTGGAAGAAGGTAAGGTTAAGTTGGGTCTTAGACTTAAAAATATAGTACGATACTTAGGGATTAACATTGATAGAGATTTAGAAAGGCTAGAGGAACTTAACTTGGTAGCTTTAAAAAAACAAATAGGGGAGAAATTAGAAGTATATAAGAAATTAAAACATTCTTGGTTTGGTAGAATAGCAATTATTAAAATGAAGATTTTACCTAAGATTAATTTTTTGTTTAGAATGTTACCAATTAAAATATCAGATGTAGAGCTGAAAAGTTGGCAAAATATAATTAACGCATATTGTAATGGGGATAAGAAAGCTAGGATTAATAAAGGGTTATGGTATAAGGCTCAAAAGAAGGGAGGTTTAGGACTTTCAAATATTAAGTATTATTATATAGCTAATCAGTTAAGATATGTTATAAGCTGTATTCTAGGGGAGGAAGACTTGGAGTGGTTGGAGACGCAAACGGGGGAAATAGATTATAAATTGAAAAATATTTTTTTAAAAAAAATTCAAAAGAGAGAATTAAAGGGACTGGACAACCCTTTGCTGGTAAATATAGTGGAGATCTGGGAGAAATTTAGGGGGAAGTTGATACCAGGAGATTCACCACTTGCCCCGGTGGTAGTAGTGGAGAATTTCCCAAGAGTGTTAAAAGTGGAGATTGAAGCAAGATTGAAAGATAAGGAAATAATTAAGTTAGGGAAGTGGATGGAAAATCTGAAGGATAATGAGCAAATTAAAGAGTTATTGATAGGTCAAAAATCAGCATGGTTTAAATGTATACAATTAGGGAAATGGACTCAGGAATGGAAATTGAAAAATAAAAAGTGTAGAAATAATACAAGATTTGAAGACTTAATAGAGTCAAAAGGTAGGAAAGAAGAAAAGAAAAATAAGAAAGGGTCGACTAGTGAGATATATAAATTATTGATTGAGGAGGAACTTCAAAATTCACTTAAAGCAATAAAAAAGGTTTGGGAAGAGGATGTAAATGGAGAAATTAAGGAATACAACTGGGAGAGGTTGTGGAATGCAAGAATGTTAAAATTGCTATCGATCAGAATTAAGGAGAATTTTTATAAGGTATTGTGGAGATGGTATCTAACACCGGTTAGATTTCACCAGATAGACAAAAAAATATCTAAAAATTGTTGGAGGGGATGCCAGGAGGTTGGAACTTATTACCATATGTGGTGGAGCTGTGAATATGTAGAAAAATTTTGGAAAAGGGTATTTAAGGAAATAAGTGAAATAATGGGAAGTAAAGTGGAATTAAACCCGAAGCTTGCTCTACTAGCAATATGGGATAAAGGGGAAGAGGACAAAAATAAGAGAGAATTGATAAACAACCTCCTGACACCTGTTAGATTAATGATTGCAAAAATTTGGAAAGGACAAGGAAGCTATACAATAGAAGAATGGTATAAAGAAATATGGGATATGGCACTGAATGATATGCTGACTTGTAAAATGAAATTAAAGAGGGGAATGTCCGGTAAAAATGATTTTGGGGAAATATGGAGTCCCCTGTTGGAATATGTATTAAGATCGGGGAAGGGACAAACACCTTCAAAAGAGTCGATAAATTTCTGGATAGAATAAAAGATTAAGAGAAGGTCTCCTGGATTGGGGGTGCACGGGGGGGATTGTCGAGGATTATGTATGTATTTTATGTGTTTGTTTATGTTATTATTATGTTGAAATTAATAAAATTATTTCAAAAAAAAAGAAAAAAAAGAATCTATCTTAAATCTTATTCTGTAGCGGTGATGGCAGCAAAGAGAACATACTTCACCACCACCATTGTATCTGCTTAGTGTTGTCCAGGTGAGTTTTTTTGGTTGGTGAAGGGCCTTCTTGGAGAGGGCCTAGGAAAACAGCAACTAGAGCTCTCAAAAACCCAATGTGATCAATTTGGATTTGCTGGACATTTTGCAGTTAAAGTCGCTTGTATCCATGGTGATTTAAATGCCATTGTTCAGAATTGCAGCTGGATGTGATGAGAGTGCTGTCTAATCAGATTATCATGGATACTTTTCAACAAACTGCTTGGAGGATTGAGGCCCACCACTTGCTCTCTGGACCCTTGCCCATTCTGGCTTGTGAAATCAGCCAGAGCTGGATTGGAGACCTGGACCTTGGAGGTGATTAATCATTCATTGAGGGAAGGGATGGTCCCCATTGCCTTAAATTATGGAGTGGTGAGGCCACGATTGAAGAAACCTAGTTTAGATCCATTGGCTTCTGATAATTATCACCCAGTATCAAGTCTATGATTTTTAGGTAAGGTGCTGGAGTGTGTGGTGGCTTTTCAATTCCAGGTAGTTTTGGATAATGCTGATTATTTGGATCCATTTCAATTTGGGTTCAGGCGTAGCGTTGGGCCCTAATAGATTATTTATACTGGTGAATGGATGCAGGGGAGTATGACCTTGATGGTTCTCCTGGACTTCTTTTTAGCTTCTGATACCACTGACCATGGTATTATTATTATTATTATTATTATTATTATTATTATTATTATTAATTACATTTTTGTATCACCCAATAGCTGAATCTCTCCTAAGGCTTAGTTATCAACAGTAAGAGCTTCAACTTACAATAGACTAGTATGCCTCTTTTGTATTTAGCCCAGCCCCCTTTTGCCTTCCACCCACTACTAGAATGCATTTCCCAAGAACGCCTCTGAAATGGAATTTGGCCCTCAGGCTGAAAGAGGTTCTAGCTCAAACATGTGCAGCATCCATGTGTCAGTGGCCGCCCATGGTAAGCAGTGCTGATACTACATGTATTTGAGTCAGCATGTGGGATAAGACACTTTTAAATGTCATGCCTGCTATGTGACATGCCACATTAGTGAAGTGTTTTTTTGTGTGTGTGTTAGGATTAAATTGACTATACGGGGGTTTCTATATGGTCTCTTTACCTTGTCGTGGCTGCGCAGTAGCACTGCATTGTTTATATGACGCAGCTGCCAACTTGAAGCCACATTGGGCTTCTCCTGAAACTGCACTTTTTCGTGGTGTGGTTTTACTGCTATTTTTGTTGTTGTTGTTGCTCCAAGGTCACCACACTATTTCTCAGTCTGTAAATGGTGGTCTCGGTTCGAGTTAAGTCAGTGGGTGTTGCTGGGTGCAGATGTATGTTCAAGGTAAATACGGAAGGACAGGGCAGGGGGTGGGCTTGCCAAGCCAAATGGCCGCCAGTGCTGTGTTATTTGGCCAGAAAGCCCATACTCCCTCCTCTTGTCTAAATGTATCATTCCCACCCGCTAGTAGAGATGCTGCTGGAGTTTGAGGGAAATAGCTGCAAAGCGGCTGTATAGAGACATCCCTAAAACAGCTCTGAAACTCCAGGGAATCTCCAAAGTTGCCTCTAAGAAAACATGAGGTGTTGCAGCTGTGAAAAACATCCAGAAGTATCCTAAAAGAGCTCTATGAATCGCAGCTGTGGTATTTTGGTGTGACTTGGGTAGTGTGACATTCCAAAATCCTACCTGCTGTATCTAGATGTGTCCCAATGCAACACTTCTTTGTTTTATTTTGCATGTAAGCTCAGAGTGTTTGCTTTGATGGAGGTAGCGTTGAACAGAACACATGAGCCTCAGGTAGCAATCCTATACACACTTATCTGGGTATAAGTCCCATTGAATTTAATAGGGCTTACCTGTGACTAGACATGGATAGAATTGCATTGTATGTGACTTTTCAAGTCTTATGTTTACTGGCCAAAGAAGGCCTGGCATAGGGTGACCAGATAAAATCCAGGTCAGGGCTCATGTAACTTTAACAGTTGTAGAGAAAAGGGAATTTCAGCCAGTGTCATTTGTATGCAATTAGTTCCAAGTTGCATGGACTATACTAGAGTGACCATATACAAAAGAAGGCAGGGCCCCTGCAACTTTAATTGTTGTGATGAAGAGGGAATTTCACTAGGAACTAATTGCATACAAATGACACTGGCTGAAATTCCCTTTTCTCTACAACTATTAAAGTTACACGAGCCCTGACCTGGATTTTATCTGGTCACCCTAGCCTGGCACAAATTTCCTCTTTTCGTAACAAGATTATTTCAGGTTGCTGGTGTTACCCTTATCCAAGCTAGTTGAATAAACCTGTATCACCTTGGTACATACTGTATTCATTCCATGGATGGGAAAGGAAACTTTCTTCTGGAGGCTAGGCAATTGAAGCATGTAACACCAATTCTGTAGCAGTTACACTGATTGCCAGTGCTTTTTCCAGGCTCAGTTCAAAGTGCTGGTTGTTACCTTTAAAGCCCTAAATGGCTTGGGACCAGGTTTATTTGAAGGATCACCTGCATGTATATGAATCTGCCTGCATCTTACAATTAGCCTTTTCAGTTGTGGCCCCATCACTGAGGAACTCCCTCCTTTTTGGCGCCAGGTCAAAACTTTTCTTTTCTCCCAGGCATTTTAACAGCTCAAGTTGAGGTTTTGATTGACATTGTGGCCAGGCTTAACAGTTAAAATGTTTTAAAGTGTTTTAATGACAGCTATTTTATGTTTATGGTTTTAAATTTTGTATATTGTCTTTTTAATGCTCAATCTTTTTAATTTTTGTAAACCGCCCAGAGAGCTTCGGCTATGGGACGGTATATAAGTGTAAATAATAATAATAATAATAATAATAATAATAATAATAATAATAATAATCTGGCTTCCTCATTGACTGCTATTAAACAGAACCTTGAGAACTGTATATTAGAATTTGGTTTTAATTGAATCTGCTTTTAATTAAACCTATGCTGGTCTGCACTTCAAAAATCTTAGCAGTTGCTGCTGATACTGAAATGTTTTTGTTGTTGTGTTCTTTATATTATTGGTTATTTTATCTTTGTTTTCAGTTCTGTAAACCACTTTGTCAAGGCTATCTGCCCAGAACAGCAGCACATAAACATATTACCCTATTTCTTCAATTCTAAGACACACTTTTTTCCCCATATAAACGTCTCTAAAAATGGGATGCATCTTAGAATCGATGGCGATTTCCCCCACACTTAGAATCAAAGCTTTTTCCCTGTTGGTGGTACTGAAATTAAGGTGTGTCTTACAATCGATGGCATCTTAGAATTGAAGAAATACGGTAATAGTTCAATCCTATACATGCCTACTCACAAGTAAGCCCCGTTGAGTTCAATAGGTCTTACACCCAGGAAACTTTGTTTAGGATTGCAGCTTTAGTACATTCATTCTGGGCAGTATCCAAAGCTGCCCGCACACTAGTGCAGCCCACAAAGGGAAGCTAGTGGTTCATAAGGCAACCAGAAAGAGCATAAACACTCTTTTCTAGAATGGGGCAGGTCAGCGGAGCTTGCTGAACGGAGCTCCACTAACCTGCCCCATTCTGGAAACAAGTGTTTCTGCTTGTGTTTGGGCTTCTTTTTAGAAGTGCTATTTGTTGTTGCACTAGAGGAAGATCCCATGAGCACATAGGAACTAGTGGGGGCAGAGCAGCAGTTCTGCCCAATGACAATATCTATGCTTTCCTGAAAATAAAATTTCCTTGTTCAAGAACAAAATGTTTCCAAGTCTTTACCCTCCAATCAATTTGGATGACTTTGGCTGCCTCTACAAGAGGCATTTAAAGCTCTTTCAAGGCGCATTAAAAAATGTACCTCTACAAGAACAGAGCGCAAATCGGGCGTAGAGGCGCGTTTTCTCTCCGATTATGCGCATTATTGAACGCGCGTAAAATAGCGAGTTTTATTTTGCTCCTGCCATTAAAGCGCATTTTGACTATGTGAACAAGTGATTCTTCGCATTAACTACTTGTAAAGCGCATTTGAAACAACCGGTAAGGTCACCTGTTGAGTGCTCAATTACCTCCTGCATACAAGCATTTATGATAAAGCGCTTCAGCGATTATGCGCATAATCGGCTAACCAGGCGTCAAACGGAATCCATCTAGAGGGGGTCTTTCTGAATTGTTTCTGCCAAATGCCTGCTAGGAGATAATAATATTTCCTGCTTCGAAACTGCAATACAATTCATATGTCTATGTATGGAATTAAAACTTCATTTATCAAGTTTGAATAGTGGTTAATGCACAACAGACCCACAATGTTGAAGTCAATTCTTCTGTATGGTAGATCTTGTGTGGGTTTTAAAAGTAAGAGACTTAAATAATCCATGGGTATCTCCTTTACGTTGAAGTAATTATTCTGATAACTCTGAGTTCTCTGCCAAAATAAGCAGTTCTTCCACGATTCCCTCTGAATATTTTGTGTGCTGGTTAAACTTTGAGATGATCAATAACAGTTTCTTCCATTATTACTCACAGGAGAACTGTCTGGTATTTAAAGAAAATAGAGACTGTAAACCTGCCCAGATTTACTTCCTTTTAAGTTAGGACTTGGTGTTTATTGCTAAGAAAAGTCTGAAGATTAAAAACAAATCTAAAAGGACCCATTGTGTCACTGCCATTTAATAATGATAATTGCATAAGGATGGCTTAAAATGTGCTCTATTTATCTGTATCTCTCCTGGACCAACATGTATGTATATCCCCACAAATCAATGGTTTTGTTTTTGTGCTACAAGAGAAATAGAGGACATTGTTCCTTATATTGCATAGTGTCCTGCCTTCAGAGAAGTTTTCAAAGGCAAAGATTCTTGAGGTATTTGTTAAAGCAGTGGGATTATTTTCATGATATTGTTAAACTTTGTTTTTGAGAAATGATGAGCCTTATGTTACAATGTGCATGGCAAATTTCTCTCTTCCTGCTATGAAAATTGGAGAAAATCTGGGTGGGAAATAGATTTGTCCTATTAAAATATATGTTTCTTTGTTGAGACCAATGGCTTGTAAAACAATAAAGTTTGTGATGCAAGTACTTCTTCTGAAGCAGAGGACACTGGTTTGTCTGATTGTGTTAACTTTTGACAATGATCTTGAAAGGCAATGAAAGATTCAGAAGGCCACCAGCAACCAATTCAATAGGACCCACATTTAGAGTCTTAACCTTTGGTAGTGCAAGACAAAGTCATCCTAAGCTATAGCAACTATTTGATTAATGCTACAAGTCCAGAAAGAAGAAGAGGAAAGTTGTTAATGAAAACAGCTATGCATACTGCTTAAGGTAAGTAGAACAAAGGAGGGATTTGGTATTGAGTTTATTGACCAGTAAGGATTCTTAGAGGAGGAGGCAATCATTCATTCCCACTGGTTATATACTAAGGACACAACAAAAGGAATGGGTCAGATTTTCCATACTCACTCTATGTAGGGACACCCTATTTTCAAAAGTTATGTTTTTGTAGCTACCTTCTAACACCACTGAAGGCACTGTCTAGTCATTTTATTTTCCAAAATGCTTCCTCAGATGACTCCACCCATTCTCCTTTACTGTCCTTTTTGCCTGTAATTGGCTCTCAGAACACCCGTCCCTCCTCAAATCCCATCTTTCCCATCAAGCCTTAGTTCCCATCCTCTTACTGAAGCCAAGCAGTGAATGCATATTCTTCCCTTTTTTACTTTCAGCTCTATCTTCCTTCCCCTCCTCTCCATCAAATTCTTTGGGGCCATCTTGTCACTCTGTAAAGCCCCATACACATAAACCTTGTTTGGGAGTTCAAGTCCCCTCTTACCACTACATGTCAGCAGCAGCATGCTTTGTTGTCCCACCCCATGGTATCATGCACATGACATAGTCCTCCTCCGCAGGTGTTCGCATGTAGGTCTACTCACATGAGTAAGCTTCCATGCAATACAAAATTCCAGGATTCTGGATCACTTGAAATCCTGTATCTGAGTAGTCCTCCCTTCAGCAGACATTTATGCTTGGGGGGGCATGGCTCACTCCCTGCTCCCGTGTACATGTGAGGCAACTGGAAATTTGAATGCCTGAATAGGGATATTGATGGTGCTATATGGGAGGGGAGAGCATGTGCTTTACATGCAAAAACTCCCAGGTTTTATCCCCGGCATCTCCAGCTAGAGCTGGGGAAGACTCCTTTCTGAATACCCTGGCAAACCACTGCCAGGCTGTGTCAGGATCAGGCCCATTTTCCCTAATGTGGGGACTGGGTTTTGGAACCTGAATCGGACTCAGAGGCTGAAGGGAAAGAAGCCAGTGTAGACAGGATGTGGGGGAGGAAATTCTTCAAGACTCTTCAAGAGTCAAGGAGGAATCTTCCCAGGACTGGATACCCAGGCTCAGAGATCACCCTCCCCACTGGGAACTCAGTCTTGCTCAAAGAGGGAGGGAACTTTGGAGTTGAGATGACCCCAGAGTCCGCTGCAGGGTCAAGCAGGTACAGTTGAGCAGAGCTGGGAAGCAGTTGGCCACTTCACAGAGGCTTCAACTTAAGGACCCTCCCTGAAGGAGGGATTCAGAAAAAAGCCTGTTGGGCACTGCTTGGGCACTGCTTGAAACTGTCCAGTCAGTTCATAGGCAACTGCCTTGCTTTGTTAGGCTAATTAAACTTAGAGGATAGCTCCTAGCATTCACACTCACTTCAGGGGTGAAGAGATGTCTATTGAATAAAGCTTTGTGGATTGCACAGCAGACCTCTTTATTGTCTGATATATCAGTGGGAGGGCTTGGAATCACGACAAGCAGTTCTCTAAATCAGTTTTTTTTTTCTTTTGAGGGGTGTACTCACAGAAGCAAAGCATTTGTGTTTCGAGTGCTAAATATTTTGGGTTGTATCCAGTGGTGACTTTCCAGTAAAGAAAAGCACATCCACTCATGCATGATGGGGAACTCAATTTTTGTGGATGCCCTGCACTCCTGCAGATCTGGGGACTCTCTGGAACAGTATCGGATATGCTAGATTGGTAGGATGAGCAAAAATTGGGTGCCCATCTTTTATCCAACACCATTGTTGGATAAAATATGGTCATTTGTAACAACTTGTGCCCATGCAGGATAAGGGTATCAATGGCTACTACTAGTAGTCATGATGGCTATATATTATCTCCAGGATCAGAGAAAGTATGTCTCTGTATACTCGCTGCTGGAGAACACAAGCAATTGTTACCCTTATTTTTCTGTTTATTTTGGAAAAAAATAAAAAAACATTGGAAAAAAAGGGGGGAAAAACAGGTTTTTCCATTTTTTTTCCCCGGGCCTTCACATCTCTATGCTGGGCCGGGTGGGTATTTGGTCTGATCCAGCACAGCAATTCTTATATATTGTCTATATTCTTAAGAATTTGATGTTTTCCCATTCCTCATGCTGAACTTCAAACTTTTATACCTACTGAAACCTAGTCCAATGAAAGTTAGCGCTGTATGCATTTTGCGACTCTCATTCCCAGGAACTAATGTGTCAACGTTTATTTCTATGAAATGATCATGAAAAGGAGACTTTCAAGGCAAGACTTTGCAATATAAATGGAGGGGGTAGAAAATGCATGTGAGAGAAGGAGAAAAAGTGGAAAAGTGTGTCAATGCTGGCTAATTGTGAGTTCAATCAGAAGCACACCAGTTTGTATTTTATAGAGGGAGTATACTGAATTGTGTGAATTCTGATGATTCAAGCATTTGCACACAGCCATAGGGATTCCTTTTTTTAAAATTAAGAAATACACCCTGCAATAATCTTCTTTGAGTACCAGGGAGTCTCATTTAGCGCTAAAGTCATTAGGAATGCTATACTACCATATACAGAGATAAACTAGAGTCTCAGAATGCAATACTGGGTTCTATTTGTAGTTATTTAGCTGCTTAGTTTGTGATATGACAGGTTACTGTTTGGGTCATTCAAAAATAAAATGAAGAAGAATCTAAAAGATGAATACAAAATCTTGTGGAGGTTAGACCAAGTATAGGAAGAGCACATTTATTAGAGAACGCAGAAAGGAGGGTGAGTCATATGAATGGGAAAAAACAAAGGTCCTCTTAAAAAGGCAGAGAGGATGTCGTGGTTCCAGTGTGAACTGGTGGAAGAGAGGCCCACTTCCTGCCCAGCCGGAACGGCTTGGGCAGGGTGGGGGGGTGCGAAGGAGGGGGAAGAAAGACACTGCATGTGCAAAGCAGATGTGGACAGTGTGGAGCATGGGCGCACAGAGCCTATAAAGGCCAGCCACACCAAAGCTTGGCCTCTTTCACTCTGTATTGTATTGCTTTGAATATTTTAACTCAATTCTGCTTTTAACAGAAAAGCATCTGAGTTTTTAAATATGGTTGTGAACAAAGATACATTAATTCACAGGCCAAATTTGCAATAGAGTAGTGATTCCCACCATTGGTCAGGGGGCAATGGGAGTTGCAGTCCAACAACATCTGGGGACCTAAGTTTGGAAACCACTGATAGAGCAAGATGCCTTGTTTTGGCATGATGAACACTGCAGAGTATCTATTTTCATTGGCCTCTTTTAATATTCCTTGCTTCACTAGAAAAGACTTCATGTCAACTTCTCATGCCACAGGACTGCAGAGACTGTTTGGGGAGAACGTTGAAGTATATCTATCCAAATGAGGGTTGCCCCCTGTTTTTCTGACAAAGTTTCTTTGACAGCTGTATGATAGGCAGCAATTATAATAGGAACTTATTGAGCCAATAAAATATTCAGTGTAGTCCAGGCTATACCACCTTTTTTGTTTTGGCAGATACTATATGCCAATATAGCTGCATCAAACCGAACATTCAATTTGACATTCTGCTTAAGGGTGGAAAGTCCAATATGAAATTCTGCTTAATTTGATTCCTTCCAAATAATCCATAGTTTGGGATGCCCATAGGATGCAATGGCGTGGATCAAGAGAAGCACAGCTGGCAGAATGTGACTTTCTTAGCTTCTCTTCCCCCAGCAACCTCCTAAAAACATTTCCTGAGGGTCAGGGGACTTCCATGAATGGAGCGGGAAAAGAAGGAAATCACAGAAAACCAGGTGGAGGTACCTTCTATGAGCTGGAACATCTCTGGATCCAAGCCAATGAAAACTAAACTCATTTATGGCTGATATCTGGTCACTGACCCAGTTTCCATGATATCTTCATCAGGGGCCAGACTGTATGAAGCAGTCTATATGGATCTTCTACATATTGATTTGTGATTTTAAGCAAAACTATTGGAATAACAATAACAGTTTCCAGTGCTGGAAAAAGTGTTGAGTTCTTAGCAGAGCAATATCTTAGGTAGGCAATATCCAAACTTTCTGTAATCTCATATAAACAAGGACCCAAAATATAAGGCTACTATAAGAAGCAACCTTTAAAGTTCAAAAGAACCCATAGTCTGCAGTTGAAACACTTTTCACAAATTTGAGGGCACTGCTGATATATAGTTTCCTCAAGACAGCCAAGGAACTGTGAGTTGGAAACTTGACTTATGGCATTTACAGCATAATCCCTAGGGGTTGGATCATACTGAATCGGATACTCCTCAGCAGCTATCAGTTTTCCTCCAAAAGTCAGTCTAAAAGCTGCTATGGCATCTTTTTGAGTGTAATTTGTAACTTTTTTGATAGAAATTTGAGATAATGAGCAGATGCAGTACAGATAATATCCAAAGAGTATATTCAGAGATGGGTAATGAACCCCTGCCTAGGAAACACCTATCACAGAAACACCTAGGACAAATCTTGTAATCACTGAAATCAATTAATCTGGTTTAATCAGTTAACCAGATGCTGCTTGAGTTTGTGTAGGGGTTGGGGCATTTTTATTAGCTCTTCAAAATGTAGTGAAGAAATCTCAATAACATGCCTTCTATCCTATTGCTAACATGTCATAAATTTGCCCCCCAAATTTGCTATCTGCCTCAAATAATTATATCCCTAATCATTTCAGCTAGTTACTAGGAAAATGCTCCAAGGTAGCTTGAATCATAAGGCAGGCCGTTAATGACAAATATCTTTCCTTTTGGGTTACTATTTACACAAACAAACAACCCTGATCTTTCCCAGTCATTAATTCCCTTTCTAAATAATGAAAAAATGTAGATTTTTTTTTGCAGAAATGACTGACTGGTGGTGAGCTCTTGATATTTATAAAGCAAGACATATTTTGGGGGGTTTAGAACACCTATTATTAGGAATGTTTTTCACTGAAGGTTTCTGGAGTCTAAAACTAACTGTGTTAATTAACTGAATCAGTTCTCTTTCTATTTGCAATATCTACCATAATATACATAAAAGCTCTCAACAATTAGCTCTCAAGAACGCTATCTGGAAATCACATGTATGACATATCTCAGTCTATGCAAAAAGAACCTAATTAAGTTGCAATTCAATGTATTTTTAGCACTATATTATGTAGTGTTTCTGTTACAACCTCCAAATGCTAGTATTTATGAGTTTGTCTGTAGTAGTTTAATGTGATAAATGATGTTATGCATGCTAATTGAGTCCATATATCTCCTTAATACCATTCTGTTTTCTGGAATTTCTCGAACTATGGAAATCCATGACTCAGCTCTTACTCACGCTGTGTACACTACCCAATGCTTTCCACTCCATAACCTTTTCTCCTTGTAGTTAGCTTCTTGGAGTTTGGCTTTACAAGTATTTCTAATAAATGCAATAAAAATGTATAATTTAAATATTTATTCCTGTGCCAGTGATATTCACCAATTTATAAAACTAGGGCATTGCCAGTGACTTTTAAATATTTACAACCCACTCCGCAAATTGATTAAGCTGAATTATTTGGATTTAATATGGGTTTTTATCCCATTTCTTTAGTTTGAATACTTAGATAAGAAATCAAAATGTAACTGCAGAAATGACATTTTACATCGCTGATTGCCAATACCTTTGGCAATCAGCACTGTCATTTGCAAGAACTGGTAGCCAGGATTGGCTGTATGCCCAGGTGAGACAAATCCACCCTTTAGAGAGGAAAGCATTTGGTGCTACTTGGCTAGGTTGCTCACTTTTGGAGAAGAGCTGTTTCTCTCATGGTTACCACAGGTAGATCACATCCAAAGGGGCCATCAGTATGAGGTCAGGGTAAGGGTGCCCCCCTTTCTGTTTATCACTGCCAAGGGAAGGTTTATAGGATGACAAAAAGAGAAGACCCGTTTTAGGCCTTGTGTTTTCATGTTATCTTTTTGTCAGCTGCCTTGGAGACCTGTTGGCTGGCAGAAAAGTGGCATATAAACATTTGAAATGAAATAATTTGGCTTGGGTTTAAGGTTTTGTTTATTTAAATCACTCATATGCTGCTTTGTTGTATGTCCAAAGCACTTAAAAGGAATATTACCACAGCCATGCGTGTTGTACCCTGGGGTCCCCCAGAGAGTCCTTAGCTCCCTCATTATTCTCCTTTTCCATGGTTCTGAATTCCATGGACAGCCTCCACAGATATAATAGAGGAAGCTCTCCACTCCAGACAATGGCCCTCTACACACAGAGGACAACAAGAATGAGGGAGTTGGAGCTAGCATGCTTGTCCCTGTTCATCTTCCTCATTTATACTGCTTACAGGCGCTTAGCACAGGGATGGGCAGAAGGTAGCTCTCTATATGTTTGGACTTCAATTCCCAGAGTTCCTGACCATTGGTCACACTGGCAGAAACTTATGGGAATTGAAGTACAAGCCATCTGATTTCTACTTTCTGCCCACCCTGGCCTAGAACACCTGAAGAGTGCTATATAGTTTTCAGTCATCTGCACAGGGATGTTGCTAGAGTAGACTTTCAACACTCATCATGTTATCACCAGCACATATATAAAATATTGGCTTTCAATTATATCGGTATGAAAGAGAATCACTGTCAATCCATTATTTGTTCATTTTTAGTAGATTCTGCAAAGACCTGTCATAAAGGCAGTAGTACCAGCTGCTGTCTATCAGAGTATAGGAGACCTGCCTTTGAAATATCTCAAAACTTTACTCTTCTTTGTGAAGCACTTCACATTTTAGACAGGGAGCTGACGGACCTGCAATAGGGTCACACAAGTTTTATGTTGGAGCCACAAAAATGACTAGTTTTTGTGGGGTCCACCAGAGGATTTCGATATGTTTCCCAAAGCCTATGCTCATGTGCATATTCACATGCATTAAAAATGGTTGAAATTAAAATTGACCAGTGCCTAGCAATTTTCTTTCTTTTTTAACTGCAAAAAGTGTGTGTACGTGTGCATGCAAGCGTGTGCGTGTGCTCAAAGGACAACCACAAGAGAGGTAGAGAGAGATTGAAATAAGAACACTGAAGATCAGGCAGATTTTAAAATGGTCAGCCGGCAAACTATTGGCTACAATGAACATTTTAACATGCAATGTAATCATTGGGCAACATGCTCCTCTTCATGTTTCCTCAAGTAGGACTGCAGCCTAAGCTTCATAATTCTAATGAATATTACTCAGAGTACGTTGCATTATCTACACCCGCAACTAGTCGGTCATGTCAGAGCTGTTCCTACAAGAATCAGGACACTTCAGAAGCTGAGCTCATTATCCATAGGTGTGAGATCTCTGTATTGACCTATCCTGTTTCTGCAGCTAATAGAACTGTCAGCTCTGCCGTCACTCTCACATCATCTGTACCTGAAACCTATTAGAAGCTTTGAAGGAAGCACAAGAAGTAGGCCATTCCAAGGGCACAAAACTTCTGGCAATAAAATGGTTTCTTATCTGAATTTCTACGCAAAGTGAATGAGTCATTATGAATTAAAACTTTTTAATGAGTGCCTAAAATTAGAATTCTTAATTTTATAGCCACAATTAGGAATGCCTTCAGACGAGCGTTTTATCGCACGCTCGCGACTGGCCACTCACGGTTCTTCGCAGGGCATTTTGACAATGCAATGTTCCTCCTGCGCGTCTCCTGCTCCTTCTGTTTTTTTTTTTCCATCACAAAATGAGCCTCATCAAATCCAATTTTTTGGGCTATAATAAAACTTGCTGCCATTTCCTGCTGTGTGCAGAAGAAGCTGTACTGCAAAAGTGCCCACTGAGTGGGCCAAGTGGTCACTGCTTGCATCCTCTTTCTTCCCCATGTGAAGAAAGGGGAAGCTGTTCATCCCTATTGTGGGACAGAAGTAGGAGGCAAAGTGACGGTAAGGAAATGCGATTCCACCCCCACCCCCGCTCCTTCTGATGATCCTCTTTGCCTTTTCCTCATGTTTTTTTTTAACATATTCAACTTTTTCTTCAATAAATTATACACTAAAGCATAAACAATTTAATCAGACTTTAAAAAATAAATAATAATAAATCTTTATAATACCAATCCTCAAATGTATATGTTCTGGGCATTATCCAAGCACCAAGATAGTGAAAAGTTTGGATAAATAAAACAGATAGCTCCCTGCAGAGACATTACATACCTCTCCCTGGGAAATCTGGCATCTATCCTCACTCACGTTGTACTAGATTGTGGCAGACGTAGATTCTCACTTTAGGGAATTATTTCTGTTACTCAGATATAAAAAAGACAGTAGAAACAAAAAGCAAGATCTGGTTATTCCAACCCATCCTGCTTAAAAGGGTGGCATGAAGTTTGAACCTTTACACTAGCTTGCTTGTAAACCCATATCAATCTGTGCAGTCCTGGAATCCTATACATGTCTTCTCAGAAGTCAGCTCCACTGAGTTCAATGGGAATTACTCCCAGGTAAGTGTAGGTTTGAAACCAGGCAAAGTGATCCTGTGGAGAAGAAGAGGCAAAACTGAAGGCAGTGGAACCACTGTTTATTATTCCCTGCCAGACCTGTGCCAACAACTAGAAGAGTTCCCTTTTGTTTCCTGTTTCAGTGAGCTTTAAATAACAAAACCTCTCCCACTGACTTCAATAGGAGGGAAAAGAACTATGTCGGCTCCAGGACTGGTGTTGTTTCTACCCTGTTCTGGTGTGTGTGTGTGTGTTTTGGGGGAACAGGAGGGCTTTGGAGCCTGCGGATTTACAACCTTTCCCAGTATGAAGGAGCACCAGCTGCAGCCTCACAGATGATGCTTACAAGGTGGTATCTCCCTCTCCATGAGTGTGCTTTGGACGAAGAGCTTTTCTACATTAGGCTTTTAACCTGCTACTTTACCAAGGCTTCTGTTTCTTTGTGGGATTAAGATTGATCCTTTACATGGTTTTTTTCCCCAGGGATTTTCTTTTTCTGCCTGTCTATACGTTCTGTTGCACAACCACTAGGTGGTGCTGTGGAATTGCACAAATACACTAGGGTTTCATTCTGCTATTTCCAGATAATACCAAAATTTCCTTAATAAAAAACAAAACCAAAGCACTACAGAAATGGTTGCAAAGAATGCGAAGGGGCCTGGACGATGATGAAGTTGTGTAATGCACCTGCAGACTACAATGTAGGAAGGCTCTTAGTCATGGTTTATTCAAGGATGTCATAATTGAGTTGGGAGCTTTTGCATGCTCCACCAAAATGTAAAAATTTGAAACTACTGCAAGATATACTGTTCCAGCAGATGGCAGCAGGAATTTGGATTCATTATGATATTCTAGCCAGCAGGTGGCAGCAAAATGGCTCCTGTAGTTCCTTTTGGTCCCTGCAGCTTCAGTTAATAGGAACGGCAAAGCAAGATCTGAGCTGCTAGTGTAGCTCAGAAATCTTTCATCCTAGGAGTGATTTCAGCCAGGAACAATAATCCCACTTATGAATTATTTCAGCCAATAGGAATAACGATTTAGCGATTCTGTTTCAAGCATTCAGCACAACCATAGATCACCTCTTATAAACCTTGTGGGAATAAGATCTACAAGCCAATCAGCTCTTTAATTTTCACTCAGCAAAGGAAGAGGGTGGTTCTCAGTCTCCTTTTCTCACCAGATCTGCACCCCCTGTGCTTCTAGTACCACTTATGGTCATGGTGACTCAGCACCCAGACATAGAGGCCTTTATCACACCTACCCGGTTTGCTTCAGTGGGTTCCCCCTCCATTTTCTATGCGAGTGTAACCTTTTGAATCACACATGGTCAGTTTTGCTCTGATACCTCAGCTCAGCCTGCTGAACTTGCCTGAAACGGACTTTGTCCATTCAGGGTTAAATCGAAAACGAAACTAAAAATGGAGCACTCGGCACAAGAACAGCATGAGGGGGATGTCATGCGAGTCCCTCGCTGAAGATCTGAATCAAAGTCGTGGTGAGTGTGCTTAAAACCGCACGTGTGATAAAGACCGTACTTACCAATTTGTCCTAACGTATTACAACAATTAGAGTTAAGCGCACGACACAGCTTCAGCCAACGTGCAAATTGGGCTCCTTCACAGTGATGCACCTTAGATTTCTTACAATAATAGTGTGCTCCTGGCCTCCATCACCTGCTGGTTTAAGTCCCCCCCCCCCGCATTCCACTCCTGCTTTGCAAAATAATCTTATTGTGTTCATGCAGCTCATCATTATTACAAGACTATTTTTGTTGTTGTTGATTTTTTCTAGTCAACATGCAGTCTGCTTAATTTCTCTTTTCATAACACATTTGTTTGAAGATACACAATTGCCTTTTCAATCTGATTTCTTTCAAGCTTGAATCCCACCCCCACCGCTGTATCCTTGAGGGTAATTTCCAGTTTATTGATAAGGACCTACTGGATCTAATTCCAGAAGACAATTTAGATGTATAGGCAATGCTGTCATCAGCATTACTTCATGCAATTTAGTTCTGAGCGTAATGCTGTCATCAGCGTTGCTCTGTGCAGCTTTGGGAATGGCAAAGTTGAAGAGACGCTTATTAATGGAAATGAGTAAATCACTGTTAAAATCGCCGGAGAAGCAGTTGAAAACTTTGCTTGAGAAGTTCAACTTACCCCCCCTCCCGCTCCATTTTGGAAACATATCTCTTGAGGTTGATGTTGTCTTGCATTCTTCTGCAAAGTGACTTATGTATCTTTGAGAACAGGTAACCTCTATGCAGTGACATATGTTTTGGATGGAAATACCAGCGTCTTAAATGACACGTTGAAATGGTGTGCACACTTCTGTCCTCTAACTGCTTAAGTGTGACTGCTCTACTGACAGGAGTGACATTTGCTTAATAGTTACTGGGTATGAAATATCCTTGGTTGGTCATCATATGATACCTCTATCAAGCTTGTCATCTTTTAGGCTTTTCTGGCATACTTTTCTGAATTCCAATGACACTTGGCACAAAAAGAACGTTGAGATGTTTTCAGCTTGAGCTTCTTAAAGTGACTCTAATGTGGTGGCACATTGCTTTGCACATTAAATTGCACGGAACGTTCAAAGAACAACTAATGGAAATGTTCCAGGAAAGACAATAAACAGGCAGAAAGCTACACTGATTATTTCAATTCTTGGTCTACTTCTTGTCTGTGTGGCTCTAAAATATACATCTTGAAGGGGGCAGCATGGAAACGATATGGGGTGGGGAGTTTCTTGCGTTTACTGAGAAAGAGGTCAGGGTAGGCAACGGAGTAAGCTGGCCTATGTTCTCATGTTGAGGAAAGAGGATGAGTGAATTGAAAAGGGCACTTCACAGGTGGGGAGGTTTGAAGCCACTGGTGGGGAATTCGTGAGGGATGATGTGGGATGGGAATTACTATTTTATATGTTTAAAAACTGCCCTGAGTGATGCTTGTAAACCTGTTCTGAGTTGGTGATTGGGTGAGGAGAAAGTCCCTTTGTTTATAATGAATCTCTGGCTCCTTTATTGAGAGGAGAGCGTTTTTAAAGTTGAAATCCAATTAATTTTATTAGCGAAGAGCCAATCTACACAGTCCTTTGGAACGTTTTAAAAAGTATGTTAAAACGTTCCAAATAGGTGCGTTCTAAAACGTCTTAGGCCACATTACTGAGTACTCACGTTACAGGAGAACAGTCTTCAGTCTTTAAAGCGGTGTGTGCGGTCACACGCTGTTCTGCCCTGTCTCTTTCTCTTTCGTTTTTTCAGTGAGTTTAGGGCAAGGCATTGTGGGGGTTGTAGTTCAGTCACCACTTCCTTCTTTGTTCCTCTGTCATACCCTAGCGAGTATAGGGCTAGGCATTGTGGGTGTTGTAGTTCACTTCCTCTTTCTTCCCCACCAATCAACTGCTAAGCATTTGGGCGCTGGTCAAGGAAGCACTGCCCCCAGGAATCACAACCGGTAAGGAAGGACACATTATTTTACTTAAAACGATTTATTAAAAGTGAAACCGTTGTATATAACTGAAAGGAGTTTTAAAAAACCTCAGATATACAACGTTATAGGGAGTGCGTCATGTGGCCCAAAGAGTTTTCATAACCCTTATAAAACGTCAAAAACCTCGTATGTTGATCGGCCCTAACTTTACAACACCTGAAACAGCTCTCTACATGAAGATAGGCATACTTTCTTATGACAGATATGGTTTTAGCAGATTTACTGTGTATTGGGCAAGTAACTAATAGATAGGAGATGGGCAACTCTAAGGATCCTTCTAGCTGCCAATGGCTTCCCAAGAGAACCATGCCCTAAGCCACTTCCTCCCATGCTGACTGAAGCACAGGGAAAATGCTCTTTAAACGCTTCTACCCCACAGCGTGAACAGCAACCAAAATTATGTCAGCGTGATCCCATTTGCAGCTCAGCAGCTGCTCACTGGCCTGTTTATGAGCCATGTCCTGTATCATAATAAATAACTGGGGTACATGAGGACAGAACTCGTGTCAGCACGTCCTCACATCAGGGCATATGTGGACAGGTCAGTTTAAACAGGGCAGCCTGAGGGTGGGGAAATGAGGCAATTTCCCCTGGGCCACCAAAAAGCAAGAGATCCCCTGCCTCAGGTCCTGTGCACACTGTAGGCTCTGGCCATGCTACATGGCTCATCAGAGGCTCACACATGTATGACTCCTCAGGGCATAGGGTCTTAAACATCTCACCTGCCCCAGGCCCCAGAATCCACCTGGATTGAAAGAATCCATTGGTAGTGTCCTGGAGACCCTGAGGTGCAAAACAAGAAGACTGCCAAATCTTTCAGCTATTTGCACCAGACAGGAAAGGAAGAAGGAACTCTTTGCTTGTGTCTTGGCCAAATTATATGTTCTTTTAAGCACGCATAGTGGAGCTATGAATGCCACTTTTATTTACACTCCTGCAAGCGTACATACCCCAATTTGGATCAGGGCCATGGTGCTTCAGGAGAGGAGGCTTTAAGCTCCCCCATTTTTGACCTGAAAAGAACAGTGTCTCAATTGATTCTAATGGGGATGGGTTTTGGGGAGGGCGTTATTTTAACATCCCCACCCCAACATACTGAGGAGTGGGTGGAATTTCATTTAAAAAAAAACCTGCGGTAGAGTCTCCTTTCTTGAAGCGCCGTGGTCCCAATCCAAAGTCAGGCCACTTGTGATTGGGAGAGAATAGATAAAATTAGCATGCATAGATCCACTGTTGCTGTTTCTCCATCCTTAGCGCAGCTCAAAATGTGGTCCCTATTTTGAAATTAGTTGCTGATCAGGGCCCTAAAGTGCTGCTTTGTACGTTACGTTTTTCCTATATGGTGGTGATATTTATTAGGGATGTGCACTGACCCCCCGGATCGGATCGGATAGCGGATCGGAATCGGACCTGGGGGGTCGGATCGGATCGGATCGGATCGGAGGCTGGTCGGATCGGATCGGACCAGATGTCCGATCCGGATCGGACGCCATTTTGAATGCTTTTTCCCATAGCCAAGTATTGTTTTACAAAAACGCCTATAACTTTTTCATTTTTAAAGATAGAAGGATGAAACTTGGGCACTTTGTAGACTGGTTAGGGGTAGTTATCTGTGAGAAATTTCAGAAAGATTGGTGCATGCATTTTGTGGCAATTAATTTTTTAATAAATACCCAGGAATGCCTATAACTTTGTCATTTTTAAAGTTACACACATGAAACTTTGCCACTTTGTAGGGGGTACCTTGGGACCTATGTGTGTGAAATTTCAGAAACGTAGGTGCTTGTCTTGTGTGGCAATTAATTTTTAGAAAAATGGGTAGTAGTGGGGTAAATACAGTTACGCCTCCCATTTTTTTATTTTTGAAGATACAAACAGGAAACTTGGGCACATTACAGGTACCACTTGCCTTGATATGTGTGTGAAATTTCAGAAACATTGGAGCTTTCCTTGTGTGGCAATTAATTTTTGAAACAATGAGGAAAGAAACACCTATAACTTTGTCATTTTTAAAGTTACACACATGAACCTTTGCCACATTGTAGGTGGTACCTTGGGACCCATGTGTGTGAAATTTCGGAAACGTAGGTGCTTGCCTTGTGTGGCAATTAATTTTTTAATAAATACCCAGGAATGCCTATAACTTTGTCATTTTTAAAGTTACACACATGAAACTTTGCCACATTGTAGGCGGTACCTTGGGACCTATGTGTGTGAAATTTCGGAAACGTAGGTGCTTGCCTTGTGTGGCAATTAATTTTAGAAAAATGGGTAGTGGTGGGGTAAATACAGTTACGCCTCCCACTTTTTTATTTTTGAAGATACAAACAGGAAACATGGGCACATTACAGGTACCACATGGCTTGATATGTGTGTAAAATTTCAGACAGCTGGGTCCAGGCATGTGGTGGCAAGGTATTTTTGAAACAATGAGGAAAGAAACGCCTATAACTTTTTTATTTTAAAAGTTAGAAGTCTGAACATTGCTCACTTTGTAGATGGGTTAGGGGTAGATATGTGTCAGAAATTTCAGAATTATAGGTCCAGGCATTTGATGGCTATGGAATTTTTAAATTACATGTTTCAAAAAAATTTCTACAGAGGCCAGGTCTTCCCCTCCCGCTTCCCGCGAAGAAAAGGAAACACTCTCTCGTCTCGATCCCTTTGATCCTTGCTAGTAGTATCCATTACAGGGCTCGTGTTTCCTTTCCTACTTTCACTTTTCAAGCAGAACGGCTGAGCCTAGCTGAGTTTTGCAGCCATGCGTGCAAGGAAGGATCACTCTGGTCTCGATCCCTTTGATCCTTGGTAGTATCCATTACAGGGCTCGTGTCTGCTTGAGTACAAAGTGAAAGCAGACACGAGCCCTGTAATGGATACTACCAAGGATCAAAGGGATCGAGACCAGAGTGATCCTTCCTTGCACGCATGGCTGCAAAACTCAGCTAGGCTCAGCCGTTCTGCTTGAAAAGTGAAAGTAGGAAAGGAAACACGAGCCCTGTAATGGATACTACTAGCAAGGATCAAAGGGATCGAGACGAGAGAGTGTTTCCTTTTCTTCGCGGGAAGCGGGAGGGGAAGACCTGGCCTCTGTAGAAATTTTTTTGAAACATGTAATTTAAAAATTCCATAGCCATCAAATGCCTGGACCTATAATTCTGAAATTTCTGACACATATCTACCCCTAACCCATCTACAAAGTGAGCAATGTTCAGACTTCTAACTTTTAAAATAAAAAAGTTATAGGCGTTTCTTTCCTCATTGTTTCAAAAATACCTTGCCACCACATGCCTGGACCCAGCTGTCTGAAATTTTACACACATATCAAGCCAAGTGGTACCTGTAATGTGCCCATGTTTCCTGTTTGTATCTTCAAAAATAAAAAAGTGGGAGGCGTAACTGTATTTACCCCACCACTACCCATTTTTCTAAAATTAATTGCCACACAAGGCAAGCACCTACGTTTCCGAAATTTCACACACATAGGTCCCAAGGTACCGCCTACAATGTGGCAAAGTTTCATGTGTGTAACTTTAAAAATGACAAAGTTATAGGTGTTTCTTTCCTCATTGTTTCAAAAATTAATTGCCACACAAGGAAAGCTCCAATGTTTCTGAAATTTCACACACATATCAAGGCAAGTGGTACCTGTAATGTTCCCAAGTTTCCTGTTTGTATCTTCAAAAATAAAAAAATGGGAGGCGTAACTGTATTTACCCCACTACTACCCATTTTTCTAAAAATTAATTGCCACACAAGACAAGCACCTACGTTTCTGAAATTTCACACACATAGGTCCCAAGGTACCCCCTACAATGTGGCAAAGTTTCATGTGTGTAACTTTAAAAATGACAAAGTTATAGGCATTCCTGGGTATTTATTAAAAAATTAATTGTCACAAAATTCATGCACCAATCTTTCTGAAATTTCTCACAGATAACTACCCCTAACCAGTCTACAATGTGCCCAAGTTTCATCCTTCTATCTTTAAAAATGAAAAAGTTATAGGCGTTTTTGTAAAACAATACTTGGCTATGGGAAAAAGCATTCAAAATGGCGTCCGATCCGGATCGGACCTCATCGGATCGGATCGGATCGGATCGGAGGTTGTCCGGATCGGATCGGATCGGATCGGATTTTCCCGATTTTGGGTCGGATCGGATTCGGATCGTGGATCGGATCCGATCCGATGCACACCCCTAATATTTATGAATGTGTGTGTGTGAGAGAGAGGTGGGGGGGAGAGGGAGTTAATTGTGTGTGTGTGTGTGTGTGTATATGGCATGTCTTTTATTTCACTGAACTACAGATTGGTAAGAAGAAGCTCACCAGGTAAGAAAAAAGAAGAAAATGGAATTGCCCTTGCCAGCTTATCTACATGGAACTTCCTCTATGATGGCTTAATAATGCTACTATAGTAGTATCTGTGCCCCTGGATAAAGGAAGAGCAAAACGCTTCTAAGTTCTGGGCAGGAATTATTGCTTTAATATGTATGAGAAAATTCTAGACTTAGTCCTCTATGACACAAAACCAGCTGTAGCCTTTCTTTGATTTTTTTTTAAAATTGCTGAAGGCTCAGGTGCTTTTAATGGGACATAGACATTGGGAAGCATGAAGCATAAAAGCAAAATTACTCACTCCATCACAGTGCGTTACAGAAATTTGTTTAAAAGCGTGTGTATATATCTGACTGAGAAGAACTGAAGCCGTGGTGGACTGATAATCATATTAGCAGAATGGGATCCAGTCAAAATAGCTGAAGGTGGGGAGGGGGGCGGAAATGCATTATGGATACTTTCCACAGGTGATTACATTTTTCATTTCAAATTCCAGCATGTTTGTTCTGCATGAAAGGCTGTTGCAAGGAGTCTTGGATGCCGCTAATTGATTTTAACCTCGCAACTCTATAGGAAGCCACAGATGTTAACTGCTTGTTGAGGCGCTCACATTCCCTATGATTTTCACAAAAGGTTCAGGGTAATTGCAAGACATGCCTTGGAAGGCCAGGGATTACAGAAAGCCAATTCCACTGAGATGTGTTGCATGGAAATCATTAATGTTAGGCGCGTAAGCCTGTTAAATGAAGTGAACCTTTGATATTGGCTTCCCACCTGGTCACAAGGTTGAGGAAAATATGGGATATTTAGTTAAAACAAAAGGAGAACTGAAACACCTTCTGTTTCATTCACTCAAGGCAGACATATGACAATTCAAGCATTTCTCAGGGAACTGACCAAACAAATAATTTGTTTTCCTAAAAGGGAGCTTGTAAAAAGCCAAGAATTCCATATGTACAATTTAAGTGTATTTCAGTGGCTCTAAAATAGTAATAGAAATATTCCAATGATACTTTAAGCTAGCCACCAAACTTCAAATATGGGCTGTGCAGAGCTGGTAATATGCCCAGGCCAGATGGGAAGTGTGTGCCCCCCCATTTCAAAAAAGGAGGACAACATGGTCACCCCAAGGGGGCGTGCCCACCACCATGTGCGTTGTACATAACACCTTCATATTAAACCTGTTCTACAACATCTCAAGGCACATATATCCCCACCCCGCATGCGGCATGGCCCTCTGGAGCTTATAGTCTGACCATGGTATTCATGACGGATGGCTTCTGTGCTGTTTCCACAAGGCGGGCGCCTCACTTCTTGATGTGCTGCTTACACTACGGAAGCAGTAGCGTAAGCTAGGGAGGGACCTCCTTGTCGGAGTGCCCCCTCAAAATCGTGGGCCCTGGGCCAACTGCCCCCACTGCCCCCACTACCCCCCCTCTGCATGGCCCTGATATTGTATACCTGAAAAGGCATTCCTGTTTCAATTTAAATTTGCCTCCAAATCCATAGATATGTCTCTGCCCTGATTTTTTAATTGAAGCATGAACGTTTTTACCTAGCATCATTTAAAATTAGAGATGTGTGGAAAACCTTCTAAGAAATTTCATCAATCATACAAAATTATTTTCTCTCTCCTTCAGACAAAATGTCTGTAGAAATCCTAACCCTCCGAATTTCCCTTGAATTTTGCTGTTGGTGAAATTTGGCAGCAGGCCGGAGATGTGAATTTACTCAAGCATACTGAATTGCATTTAGCTTCCCTCAAAATAGATGTGTCACCTTTGCCGACTTGTCCAAATCCATCTAAATATTTACTTTGCTCGAAATTTGAGGGCAACGCTGGTATTTATTTATTTATTTATTTATTATATTTATATACCGCCCCATAGCCAAAGCTCTCTGGGCAGTTTGCAAAAATTAAAAGATTGAACATTAAAAAGACAATATACAAAATTTAAAACCATAAACATAAAACAACTGACATTTAAAACATTTTAAACTGTTAAGCAACTATGATTGAGACGTGTCATCAGACAAGTGTTTTATTGTACTTCGTTCCAGGCTCCTCACGTTTTTTTGCGGGTCCTTTTGATGATGTTTGCCTCCCACATGTTTCCCACTCCTTCTGGTCTTTTTTTCCATCATAAACTAAGGCAGAGAAAATCTGATTTTTTTCGGCTATAGAAAAACTTGCCACCATTTCCTGCTGTGTGCAGGAGAAGCGGCACAATAAAAACACCCACTGAATGGGCCATGTGGTCATTGCTTGCTTCTTCTTTCTTCGCTGTGTGAAGAAAGAGGAAGCTGCTTGCCGTCATTGTGGGATAGCAGCAGGAGGTCAAGCGATGGTAGGGAAATGTGATTTCCCCCCATCTGATGATGCAGTACTCCTTTCATTAAACTGTTTTTTGCATCTGGAAGTTACTACTAATGTTCACTAGACTACCTGTATGCCTTCCAGAAACACAGCACTCTCTAGGGAACTGTAAGGGACTCTTTACTGTAGTCTGCAAATGACCACAATTTGTAGGGGGGGGTAGTAAAATGTAGAGTGTTCTCTCCCCTGTGTTCTCTCTTCCATGTGTGGTGGCAGCAGTGTTCTCTCAGTAAGCAAGCAAGCTACCATATCTGGCAGGACTGCATAAAGCAAGTGTCGGTAACACATGGCCTACAGGTCATATGCCCTCCCCCTCAGGTGCGGCTCCCAGCTTCACCACTTTCCACCTGCTGGCCTCCCCACTTCAGGCCCCACTCCTGCTGTCCCTGCACTGCTAAATTGGGTCTATTTCAAAGAACGTTGGTGACAGATCACTATGGATGCTTACGATGGACATATTTAGCATGAAAACATGTTAAATTTGACCTCTTTAAGCTTTCATAGCAAACCACCATTTGCAGGGGGTGGGGGGTTGCCACTGCAGTGCTGAATTTAGCAGTGCAGTCAGAGCCAGCCCTGCACCTGAGCCAAAGTGAGGCAGTTGCCTCAGGTGGCAAATACAGGGAGGCAGCAGCAAGGCACTGGAGGAGATAATTGTGTGCCTCGTGGCTTGCCCTGCATCCCCTAAGCTAGCTGCAGCTTTCAAGTGTGGTGGAGGATGCTGTCCCATCATCAGTGTTGAAAAAAATTCAACTGCCCATCCTTTGGCTTTTGTACATGGAATGGGAGGGGTGCCATCTTGTTCTTTGCCTCAGGCAGCAAAATGTCTTGGACTGGTCCTGAGTGCAGCAGTGGCAGGAATGCACCCCACAGGGGGTTCCTGGGGTGGAAAGTTGCACTGAGACCCCTGAAGTTGCCCACCCATGGTGTAAAGGATCTAACTGCACTTAGAATCCCCCCTTCCACCCTGTTATGAGAAAACTCCATTATGGCATGGAAACGTATAACAGTCTGCTAGTGTGAATGAGAACCAAACCCATCAAATTTCTCAGAATTCAGCAGTTCACACTTTTGGTATGTGAGCAGCTTTTTTCTGGTTTACTGCTAACATCGTTGTTTGTGGAAAGCCTAATCAGGAAAGGATTTAACCTGACTATGCCTAATAACATCTGAGCACCGTTGAATAGACCCATATGTGCTGAATAAGTGGAGTTACAGGACCATCTGAGAGTCTGGGGGAAACTCATTCGTTGTTGTTAATCCTTTAAAGCAGAGAATACCTAAGAGCTCTATTAAATGAAAACAAACAGTTAAACTTACTGCTGTGGGGAAATTCATAATTTAGCTGTCCTCCTGGTTCAGCGGTCATGCCTGGGGTACACCTCAGGTGGGTGGGAAGACTTTATCACTGTGCAGGGATGCTGTAGGACCCAGCATTGAATGGCCAGTTGATGGAAATTAGTTCAGAGTTCTTACATCTAAGATGCTCCCCCACAACTATGCCCAGCGATTGATAACACCCACTTCTTAGTGTTCTTCAAGGCTGGAACAGCTGCTGGTATGCACTGAAACATCTTTCATTGTGTAGATAAAATAAAGCTGTCCATCTCTCTGCAGTCATTGTTAGAACACTGACTGTCAATTTTTACAAAGGATCAGCAACTGACTTTAATTAAAACTATACAAAAGGTATAAACTATTCAAGGAGGCTATAGAAAGGGCAGATACAGTGCTATGCAACTTTCTCTGGCCATAGTGTTCTGAAGGCGCAGAGCATGGAGCATGGCATGCATGGATGACCTCATTGGACTGGAAATTTTGTCTGGCAGTAGATGGTCCATCAGACATATTACTACCAAATAATTTAGGGCTTTAATTGTACAACCAACACTTTGAATTGGGTCTGGCAGCATATAGGTAACTGGTGTTGATGTTTCATATGGGTGAAATATGGTAATTGAGATTGGTCCCTGTCAATAACTGTGCTCAAAGTCTTCCTTATTGACAAGGGGACATATCATATAGCTGACATACCAAGCAAAGTTTGTTAAAGGTGTTTTGAGGTACAGATGCCATTTGAAAATCCCTAGGTAAAGAGAAATTCAAAAGCACCCACATTCTACAAACCTGTTCCTTATTTAATGTTTTATTTATTTATTATATTTCTACACTCTTAATAACCAAAGCTCTCCAGGCAGTTCGCAAAAATTAAAACCATAAAATTTAACGTGATAAAACATAGTATAAAACTTTTAAAAGTTTAAAACAGAATAAAATCGAAGTAAAAATCAGAGTAAAGTTGGTTTTACTCTTAAACTACAGGACCTTCTTAAAGCGTAATCTAAGAGTACTGTTAGTTAAGCTATATAAGTTGGAACTCTCATGTGTAACACAATATTATACGTGGGGTGCTTCGTACCACAATTTTACTATTTTCTAAAACAGATGTAGAAGGTTTAGGGCACAATCCTATGCATATTTAGATAGAAAAAAGTCTGACTACTCTCAGCATTTCTGGCCCAAACATGCATAGGATTGTGCCCTTATTTATGGATCTGGCTTTCCCCACAATCTGTGAAATAGATAACTGAAATTCACTTCGCATTTGCCGATTTCTTGTAAACTGAGATGCATTCTTGTTTGGTGGTGAGAAATAACAGCAAGCAAAAGTAAAACAAAACTGAATTAATTAAATGCTTCCATTGTTGTTGTTGTTTTCCTTATTCCTTTGTAACATCATGATGCAAGAAGGACAGCGAGCACACTGGGCTTATGGGACATTGAATCCCAGCATTAAAGCAACCAGAAGTGAAATAATTCCTCATATCTCTGTGACCACACAATGAAAATATTATCACAGCTCATTTAAGGAATTGTATTGAAGAGGGTGGGTGGGTTGTAAAAGCTAGAGTAACACTCTAAACGTTTGTTTAATTAATACATAAAAGTGTGAAACAATCATTCTGTATTTTAGAGTATTTCTTAATTATTGCTGTGCATAAGTTTTCTCCTTTTAGATTCAAACTATATATTACCTAAAATGTCTATTTTAGTTTGGGCAACTCTGTAGCCAGCCTTGTTTGTTAGTGGGGCAGCCACATTTCTAGGTGGGGCATTTTTGGAGGGGGGGAGTTGCATAGCAACCCCCCCTTACCAGTGGAGAGTCTGTGGGGGCCAGGGCAGTGGAAGGGAATGGCCTTCCCTTTTGTTCATCCTAAATGGAGAGTGTGTGATGACTTACATAATGGGCTATGTAAAGATTTAACAGTAAATTTATTATGAACCAAGGGATTAAATGACTGCCATATTTTTTGCTTCATAAGAAAAAAGGATGTTAAGGATACAGTGAACAAGGAGATACCAAAAGGTTAAAACAAACAAAATAGCCTCTCCTAATACTAAGAAGTTAAAAATGAGGGTGGAGCTTGTTTTCTCAAAAATTCAGTTTTAATCTTGTATAGACAACACCAATACAACAATGACAGAAACAGAGTAAGAGTACACAAACATTTAGAAGTGCAGCTGCTGAGAACAATATGGATAACTTTCTTGCTGAAGTCAATGAGACTGAGTCTTCAAGGGAGCAATCCTATGTTTCCTAGGCAGCCAGGCTGTCTATACATGGGGAAAGCCCCATGGTGGCTGCGAATTTGTGCCACATCAGTTATATGATGTAGTTGTAGCTTTGCAGCCACTGGAGGGCTTTCCTGCAAAGCTGTGCACTGAAAAAGTCAGGGACTTACCCCAACTTTTTCATTGGGACTGAGGTCAGTATAGCTCTTCTGTCATCTGATGTCGCTCCTGGACCAATTTGGGGGTGGTCCTGGTGGAAAGTGACCGGTGATTGGTCACCTTCCACCAGGAAGAAGGCAAGGGGATGGCTCCAGTATGCTCCTCAGTGTCAGGATTACCTGCCACTGTCATGGGTGAGTAAAACTGCAGGGTTTGGGTGGGAGGTAGCACCAAATTGGCATCATGAAGACAGAGCCAGGATCTGGGGGACATAGGATTTTTCAATTTCTGGGATCTAAGGTCAGAACTGGGGGTGGGGATTGGAAGAGACCAGGGAAGCTGCATCACATAGCTTCCTATGTGTGCCGCAGCTCCTTCCCTCCCCCTCCCCGAAGCCTCCGTTAGATGGGCGAAATCACAGGGTGGCCAGAGCATGGAGGTGAGGATCACTTCCAAACTCAGGCTGTCCTGCATTGGATACTCATCAGCTTCTGACTTCTGAAACTGCTGACTATCTCAATAGAATTGCGCCCTGGCTTTGTAAAATATCTCATGCATCATAGTCTTCCTTTTGTAAACTTATAAAAATGCTTGATGAACATGCAAGGAAACATTCTGAATGATAGATTCATAACACAACTTTTAAGAGAGAGGGAGAGAATGCATAGTGCCTAAAAATCATACTTCAGAACAGTTGCAGCTTTTGGTTTTTTCCTAGAATTAAAGTAATGTAAAGATTAAGTTTAGCTGTCCTTTTCCAAAAGGAAGAACAACGAAATTTATTAAACTCTCATGAAAGACTCTGTGGCCGATTGATCCAAGTTGGAACTAAAACTGTTGACTCACAGATGGTAGTGCTGCAGGCAAAATTCTTTGCAGCTGCCAGAAGTTTGTATGTATCTGCGAAGGCCACTCTTTGCTGGCAAATTTCTTGAAACACATTTGAGTTGCTTTGTTTTTTTAACAAATTTTGGCCACAAAAAACTCTTCTTTTGTTTGTGACTTTGATTCTTATGGAGCTAAATGGATTTACTTACTCAAAATGTTGTATATTGTTTTTAATTGTTTTTAATCCTATGTAAACCGCCCAGAGAGCTTCGGCTATGGGGCGGTATACAAATGTAATAAATAAATAAAATAAATAAATAATAAATAAATACCACTGCAGTCATTATTTTATCATCTTCAGAAAATCTGTTCATTTCAATAACAACAATATCAGTGATTTCAAAATGTATTTCTTCTCACTTTTTTTTTTTTTAACTAATTGTGGAAAGCAATTGGATTATTTTTTTTTACTGGTTGCTGGGTTGATTTTTTTTTGCCCAGAAACCATGAAAATTCCTCATGCTGAGCAGCACACATTGGGCCAACCAGAAATTATACCTGAGTTACAGCCTAGGTGGCCAGTCAGCTAACTGTAGTGTGCAGAGCAGTGTTTCAATTCTTCCAGGGCTGTTTTCATCCTTTGCCATCAAGTACTCAAGAAAAAGAAGAAAATAGCCACTATGACTGTGAGTGCTTTAAAAGAGTAAAAGGTAGTGAGTGCTTTAAAAGAGTAAAAGGTAACATAGGATAGATATTTTTTTCAGATCACTTTAAGTTATCTCTATCATTTAATGCTTCAAGGGTCATGTTACTATAAAGGCTGTTTTTCTCTCCTAGGATCACTTAAGTTAGAGCTTCTCTATATGAGTGATTTATTGCACACTCATGACTGACCAATGGAAGTTTGAAGGACCTTTACATGAAGTCCAGGACATCTCCCACCTTCCCTCAGTAATCTCACTTTTAAAAAGATCAGAGATAATGCACTATTTAAAATTATTGTGGGATATCTCCAGTTTGTAAAGTTGGCATTTTGCTATAATACAGCCACTAGATGGCACTGTTTCTTTGAATATTATGGAGCATTGTCGAGAAGGGAAGTTTTCAACTACAAATCCTGTGGTTGCTGTTGGTCGCCGTCTAAAGGAGACTGTAGGAAGTGCGGAAAGACTCCAGAAGAAGAAAGCCTGCTAAGGGTGCAATTAATGTAGAGATGCTCCAAGTATAGGGTGATTGTAATCATGAAAAATCCACCTTCAGTCAAGGAAAATCTTGAGTGAGCAAAGCAGACTTTGGGGAGCTCATCCAGATGAGATTTTTATTGCACACTTGCTCTTCCTTATTCACTTAATTTTTCAGAGGTTCCTGTCCTTGTTCTTAAAACAAGATGTCATTCTTTAAATGAAGGCTATCATTGAGCCTATCTACACATGCAGGATAAAACACTTTGAAAACATTTTGAAAACTGTATATGGAGTAGGGATGTGCACTGACCCCCCGGATCGGATCGGATAGCGGATCGGAATCGGACCTGGGGGGTCGGATCGGATCGGATCGGAGGCTGGTCGGATCGGATCGGACCAGATGTCCGATCCGGATCGGACGCCATTTTGAATGCTTTTTCCCATAGCCAAGTATTGTTTTACAAAAACGCCTATAACTTTTTCATTTTTAAAGATAGAAGGATGAAACTTGGGCACATTGTAGACTGGTTAGGGGTAGTTATCTGTGAGAAATTTCAGAAAGATTGGTGCATGCATTTTGTGGCAATTAATTTTTTAATAAATACCCAGGAATGCCTATAACTTTGTCATTTTTAAAGTTACACACATGAAACTTTGCCACATTGTAGGGGGTACCTTGGGACCTATGTGTGTGAAATTTCAGAAACGTAGGTGCTTGTCTTGTGTGGCAATTAATTTTTAGAAAAATGGGTAGTAGTGGGGTAAATACAGTTACGCCTCCCATTTTTTTATTTTTGAAGATACAAACAGGAAACCTGGGCACATTACAGGTACCACTTGCCTTGATATGTGTGTGAAATTTCAGAAACATTGGAGCTTTCCTTGTGTGGCAATTAATTTTTGAAACAATGAGGAAAGAAACACCTATAACTTTGTCATTTTTAAAGTTACACACATGAACCTTTGCCACATTGTAGGTGGTACCTTGGGACCCATGTGTGTGAAATTTCAGAAACATTGGTGCTTGCCTTGTGTGGCAATTAATTTTTTAATAAATACCCAGGAATGCCTATAACTTTGTCATTTTTAAAGTTACACACATGAAACTTTGCCACATTGTAGGCGGTACCTTGGGACCTATGTGTGTGAAATTTCAAAAACGTAGGTGCTTGCCTTGTGTGGCAATTAATTTTAGAAAAATGGGTAGTGGTGGGGTAAATACAGTTATGCCTCCCACTTTTTTATTTTTGAAGATACAAACAGGAAACATGGGCACATTACAGGTACCACTTGGCTTGATATGTGTGTAAAATTTCAGACAGCTGGGTCCAGGCATGTGGTGGCAAGGTATTTTTGAAACAATGAGGAAAGAAACGCCTATAACTTTTTTATTTTAAAAGTTAGAAGTCTGAACATTGCTCACTTTGTAGATGGGTTAGGGGTAGATATGTGTCAGAAATTTCAGAATTATAGGTCCAGGCATTTGATGGCTATGGAATTTTTAAATTACATGTTTCAAAAAAATTTCTACAGAGGCCAGGTCTTCCCCTCCCGCTTCCCGCGAAGAAAAGGAAACACTCTCTCGTCTCGATCCCTTTGATCCTTGCTAGTAGTATCCATTACAGGGCTCGTGTTTCCTTTCCTACTTTCACTTTTCAAGCAGAACGGCTGAGCCTAGCTGAGTTTTGCAGCCATGCGTGCAAGGAAGGATCACTCTGGTCTCGATCCCTTTGATCCTTGGTAGTATCCATTACAGGGCTCGTGTCTGCTTTCACTTTGTACTCAAGCAGACACGAGCCCTGTAATGGATACTACTAGCAAGGATCAAAGGGATCGAGACGAGAGAGTGTTTCCTTTTCTTCGCGGGAAGCGGGAGGGGAAGACCTGGCCTCTGTAGAAATTTTTTTGAAACATGTAATTTAAAAATTCCATAGCCATCAAATGCCTGGACCTATAATTCTGAAATTTCTGACACATATCTACCCCTAACCCATCTACAAAGTGAGCAATGTTCAGACTTCTAACTTTTAAAATAAAAAAGTTATAGGTGTTTCTTTCCTCATTGTTTCAAAAATACCTTGCCACCACATGCCTGGACCCAGCTGTCTGAAATTTTACACACATATCAAGCCAAGTGGTACCTGTAATGTGCCCATGTTTCCTGTTTGTATCTTCAAAAATAAAAAAGTGGGAGGCGTAACTGTATTTACCCCACCACTACCCATTTTTCTAAAATTAATTGCCACACAAGGCAAGCACCTACGTTTTTGAAATTTCACACACATAGGTCCCAAGGTACCGCCTACAATGTGGCAAAGTTTCATGTGTGTAACTTTAAAAATGACAAAGTTATAGGCATTCCTGGGTATTTATTAAAAAATTAATTGCCACACAAGGCAAGCACCTACGTTTCCGAAATTTCACACACATGGGTCCCAAGGTACCACCTACAATGTGGCAAAGTTTCATGTGTGTAACTTTAAAAATGACAAAGTTATAGGTGTTTCTTTCCTCATTGTTTCAAAAATTAATTGCCACACAAGGAAAGCTCCAATGTTTCTGAAATTTCACACACATATCAAGGCAAGTGGTACCTGTAATGTGCCCAAGTTTCCTGTTTGTATCTTCAAAAATAAAAAAATGGGAGGCGTAACTGTATTTACCCCACTACTACCCATTTTTCTAAAAATTAATTGCCACACAAGACAAGCACCTACGTTTCTGAAATTTCACACACATAGGTCCCAAGGTACCCCCTACAATGTGGCAAAGTTTCATGTGTGTAACTTTAAAAATGACAAAGTTATAGGCATTCCTGGGTATTTATTAAAAAATTAATTGCCACAAAATGCATGCACCAATCTTTCTGAAATTTCTCACAGATAACTACCCCTAACCAGTCTACAATGTGCCCAAGTTTCATCTTTCTATCTTTAAAAATGAAAAAGTTATAGGCGTTTTTGTAAAACAATACTTGGCTATGGGAAAAAGCATTCAAAATGGCGTCCGATCCGGATCGGACCTCATCGGATCGGATCGGATCGGATCGGAGGTTGTCCGGATCGGATCGGATCGGATCGGATTTTCCCGATTTTGGGTCGGATCGGATTCGGATCGTGGATCGGATCCGATCCGATGCACACCCCTAATATGGAGTGTGTCCTGGGCCCCAACAGTTCTCAAAACTGTTATAAACCATTTTAAACCATTTTAAAGCAGTAGTGTAGATAGGCTCAGTGTCTGTCATGTCACAAACATTTTTTTTAAAAAAAATGCTGGGTGGTGGGAAGCACAGCTCCAGGGTGGGTGGTACACCCATTTGTCCCACCCTGGTTACAGGACTGAGTTTGTTCCCACATATTTTGAATTTTGTTTTTGTAAACGGGATCTGTGGAAGAGCCCAATATAATATTCAGACTATTGTGGTGGTGGGTGGGTGGGTTTAACCTATGCTGCAGCCCTTATGAAAATTGCCCTTCCCTAAAGCTTCCTTCCTGATTCAAACAACAGCTTGGGGGTGGGATTTCCATCCACTTGCACTGAGGTCCTGAATGTCATCACCCCCTCCCCCACCCATGGCTGCTATTTAAAGCAGGGAAAATGTAAGGCCAAACTAGGCATTAAACATGACATGTAGTCTGGCCCTTAGTAACCAAAATGTGAATATAATATTTATTTTAAAAAACTGTACAGACAACTCACCTAACAAGATACCGCAATGGCAACATCAAAAAAAGCAATACAGCCCAACATCACATTAAGATGATATCCACATATATTTGAAACTTTCAAGAGGTTAGGGCAATGCTTTAGTTAGTGCTGCATCCAATCTCTTTAGAGGTTGGAGGGTATTCCATATGAGCAGTCTTCTGGAGATTTGTTGTCCTGTTTGGAAGAAATGTTTAATTTTAGCTTTGCTTTATAGATCTATTGTTTTCCCTTGGGCAAGAGAAACCTATCCAAAAAAGGCAACCTAGATTCAGAGGCACAGTTCAAAGAACTGACTTTTGTCATAGCGAACTGCTGAGGATGAAATGTTTGCTAGGATGTTCTGATCAACAGCTAAATAGGGGTGAAATCTGCCCCTTGAAACTGGGCCATGGGGAAACTTTAATCCTTTCTCTAATAGAAGGCTTGTGTTTTTTTTTTAAAAAATAAACATTTCCATCTGAATACTAAGGCTGCAATGCTAAGGAGTCTTAACTTAAAATATATCCTACTACTGGAAGCAATTTCCATGTATAAGTAGTTTAGGACTGTGAAAGATCTTTAGTTACTTTCCCTATGGTAAAGGAAAAGCTTTAGAATTCTAAATGATTAAATTATTATTTGTGGATAGACAAGTCTTATCTAATTTGCTGTTGAAATTAGGGGTATAATTTCAACACACAACAACTAGGAATGGCCTTCAGCTTTGTGTTTATAAGCAGGTAGTGAGACTAACCTAAATTTTGAATATAGTATCACCAGAAATCTACGCTCAATGATTTTCACGGTTTTATTAAACCGGTATTGAAAACTTGCCTACTTTGTTGTTTGGACCTGATCCCTTGTCTTTAGATCTCCTCACCTTTCTTTACTATGACCAGCTTCTCCAACAATAACCTAGGCCAGATCTACACAAAGCAGAATATGACACTTTGAAATCGGTTTGAAAACTGTACAGGGAGTGTGTCCTGGGCCCCAACAGTTGTCACTACTGTTATAAATCATTTTAAAGCAGTAGTGTAGATCGTGCCCTAGTCTCCCCTTTCGCTAAGTACTATGTGGATGCCTCCTTCAGCCTTCAACTCCTTGCCTGTTTTTGCTCAGAACTTTGTCAGTCCTTCCACTCAGTTTCCCAGTTCCCTCTTTCCTCATCAAGTTTGTCCTCATGATGTATTGCCACTTGCCATTTCTGTTTTTCAGTCTACATCCCACACACTTACCTGCAACTACGTCCCATGGACCTAAGTGGGACTCACTTATGAGTAGACATATCTGTCAAAACCAAACTTATCTTGGCTTCCTTCTGACACCACACATTCCATCCTGTTTCTAGGGCACATGTACTCCCCCACACCCTCACCTCCCAACCTAAACTACTTTCTGTTTCCTTCAGTGATGTTACTTGGAGCCTATCTACACACGAGTTTTTTGACGTTTTATAAGGGTTATGAAAACTCTTTGGGCCACATGACGCACTCCCTATAACGTTGTATATCTGAGGTTTTTTAAAACTCACTTCAGTTATATACAACGGTTTCACTTTTAATAAATCGTTTTAAGTAAAATAATGTGTCCTTCCTTACCGTTTGAGATTCCTGGGGGCAGTGCTTCCTTTACTGGTGCCCAAATGCTTAGCAGTTGATTGGTGGGGAAGAAAAAGGAAGTGGACCAGTGAACTACAACACCCACAGTTCTTAGCCCTATACTCGCCAGGGAATGACAGAGGAACTAAGAAGGAAGTGTGTAACTGAACTACAACCCCCACAATGCCTTGCCCTAAATTCATTGAAAAACGAAAGAGAAAGAGACAGGGCAGAACAGCGTGTGACCGCACACACCGCTTTAAAGATGGAAGACTGTTCTCCTGTAACGTGAATACTCAGTAATGTGGCCTAAGACGTTTTAGAACGCACCTATTTGGAACGTTTTAAAATACTTTTTAAAACGTTCCAAAGGACTGTGTGGATTCCCCCTTGGTTTGTCTGCTTTCTACACTGTCAATATGGATTAACCATCTTCTGCGATTATAACATTAATGAATGTTTCATGAATGGCTGAGAGCATTTCAGACTGTTTTTTTAAAAAATATGTTACAGTGAAAAGGGTGAGGGTTGATATTCACATGTGAATGCAGACAATGCCAGACAAGTGTTCTGGGTGTCCAGCAAAACAGAGATATGCTCTAATTCAGGGTTGGCCAAAAGATACATCCGGATCTACTGGTAGATCTCTGAGAGATTTGCAGTAGACTGACAAGGGTTTATGACTTCCAATTGTCAACAGCAGCAGCAACAACTAAAAAACTTTTTTTCTCTCCTAAATTAGGTTGCTGCAAAAGAAGGCTTGGGGGATACCTAGGAGTGGATTTTGTATAAAAGGACTTGTGAGCTAAATTCTAGTATGGATCCCAAATTCCCGGGCTGAGCACTCTATTCCTTACTTCTTATTCTGTGTCTGTTTGCCTGAACCACTATTTTGCAACTGCTCCAGTTGGTCGACTTCAGAATTCTAGTTAAAAAGAAGTGGATACCACAAATCTGAAGTCTGCCTATCCCTGATCTAATTCACTGGAATATGCTCAAAAGATGGGAATATGTACAGTATGGGGGAGGGGATTCAGAAAATTCATCCAGGATTTTCAGCATTTACATGTGAATGTCAACATTCACCAAATCCTGGACATTCACTATTCTCAAAATAACATTCAATAGCAGTTATGGACTTTTTTTTTTTTTACTCCCTCACAAAGTCCAAAATAAAAATGCTATGGCTACCAGGCATATTATCCAGAGAGAGAAAAGCTTGAATTTTGTAGAGTCCTTGTACTAGTAGTAGATGAGGCAGTACCAGAAACCTCTAGGCCATGTTGATGAAGCATAACTTTTTCAAATGCCACATTAACCTAGACTCATTAGTAGTATTCACATATCCCTCATAAAAATCCTGATGATGTGATTACAAATTCCCCCTGCGTTTATTTTGCAATTAGAGAAAATAGTTATAGTTTCCTTAGTCTGATCTACTGGTTGTGGACATCTCATTGTATTTTTATTTTATTTTATTATAATTTACAAGGCACCCTCTCTTCTGCTTACATTATTTTGCTAGGTTGTTGTAAAGTTTAATCAAGCAGCCCGATCTCTGTGTCCTTTACTAATCACAGAGCACAATCTGAAAACCTCTTTAGACATGTTCAAGGCAGAAAGCATAACAGATCTATCAGTCATCCTCTCTCACTGAACAGTGACTTACAATTCATCAACTTCACATCTTGCTCATAATAAAAAATTGTAAAGCTTCCAATGTAAGTTTCCTATTGACATCGGTTCAGTGGCTAATTATGAAATTGCCAAAGGTGCATTTCTTGTGTGTGCTTGTGCCTCTCTCCAATCCCACTTCAAAGGTATCATTAAAATATATGGAAGGACAATATGACAGATTGGACCCTGTTTCTGGTCCACATTGCTTGTACCTGAGCATGTCCCTAGACATCTGTGTAATTAGGATGCAAAGTCAAAGTGACAGAACAATACAGACATGAGAAATAGGCCCAATTTAGAGACATGTTATGCCGTATAACAATGTTTGGTAAGCTGATATTTAGGAACATTTAGTAGCATCATAAGTTCCTTGAGATATAAGACATTTTCTAACTTTAAGTTTTATTTCAGCTCATAATAAATAACATAAAACGTAAAAGTAGAAAACGTCTTATATGCCAAGGAACATACCTTGATACTAAATTTAATCCTAAATATCAGTTTACCAAGCATTGTCATATGGCATGATATTCCCTTAAACTCAATCCATTACTACCCCTATTTTGGCACTAAACCCTAAGCTATGACATTGGTCCACATTTTAGTATTGCCAAATTGACTGGTTGCAGACCTCTAAGGTCATCAAGCAGGGGTCTTACCTAGTTCTAAAACCTGGAATTCTTTAGCTAGAGGTGTTGGGGACTGCACTTGGGACTTTCTACATGCAAAGCATATTCTCTACCACTGAACTATAGGCCCTTTAGGGATGGATCTCTTAGGACACAATCCTATGCATGTTTTGACAGAAAAAAAGTCCTACAACTCTTAGTGTGCCCCAGCCAGTCATGTTGTAGGACTTTTTTTCTGTCAAAACATGCATAGGATTGTGCTCTTACGCTGTTATTTCCAAAAAGTATGGGAAGATTGTTAACTTGAAGCTGCATTGTGGTTTTGGGAATTCAGGGCAAAGTCCAACCAATGTTAAGCATTTTTAAATCTGATTGATTTTAGGATCAAAGAGTTAAGCAATGACTAAACCCTCCATTATGATAAATGGCACGTAAGAGGGCTTAGTTGTGGCTGGATCGTGGCTTATGTTTCCCTTTAGGATCATGTCATGAAGTGACATATAATGAACGATTTTCTCATGCCTTGCTCAATTTGAACCCAGTACAGGAAGGAGGCACATCATATCTAGTTAGTTGCTACCATTCATATATTATCTATCTATATGATTTGTATTTGGGTATCTTTTATAGTTCATTATTGGAAAATAACATATTACAATAGAAATGAGGATGACATGCCCCCCATTCAAAATTAATGAAAGATTGGATGAGATTTGAAAGATTCAGGAAAATATATTGGATTACTGAGAACATCTTATGCTGTTTTTCAACAGATGGCAGTAGTTAATATTGAAAATATACCAAAACATTAGCTGGGGTTATTAATAATGTGCATCCATATATGTAAACAAATCCATTTCTGTTGATTACAGCTACATTGGCAATAGTAAATCAACATTTTTAAGAGAGGGCTAAAAGTAGCAGGGATGGACTTGAAACTGTGTTTTAATAAGCAGCTGAATACTAGCATTATAAGTTAGAATTATATGGTAAATAGGTACTGTGCTGTACATATTTAAAGGAATCATATACACTATTATGCTAAAGCTGTGATAATTGGGGAAATGCTTTTAAAGCCAAAGGGAATTAATATAACTTTCTTTTAAAAAATGTTGCTTCTGTAAATGGAAATATGTAACAAATGTACTGTAAAAAGCTAAAATTTATTATTTATTTATTTTATTTATCTTATTTCTAACCCACCTCTCCATCCAGATCGAGGCGTGGAACAACAATAAATATAAATACAAGAATTATAAAATAGATAAAACATTAAAACGAATAAAAACAAATACATTATTAAAAACATCTTAAAATTCAACTGGCTAGGCCTGCCGGATGTGATCAGTCTTCACAGCTCTCTTAAATTCAAGAAGATTGCTAATTTGTCGAATTTCCTCCGGCAGGCCATTCCACAGTTTGGGAGCCGCAGAAAAGAAGGTCCTCTAGGTAACGCTCATTAGCCTAGTTCTGGCTGATTGAAGTAAATTCTTCCCAGAGGACCTGAGTGTGCGGGGTGGATTATATGGGAGAAGGCGATCCCGCAGGTAACCTGGACCCAAACCATGTAGGGCTTTAAAGGTAATAACCAACACTTTATACTTCGTAAATGGTAATAGGCACATGCTTACACTTGTATATAAACCACAGGCGATTACATATTTTGTGAATTCTTTGCATCTATTCATGTCAAGAGAAATCTATAACAGTGAATCTAATTTCTGCATTCATGTAAAAATAAAATCTCTAATTCCACACATTGAACAAAATTAAGGCAGCAGCCCTATATACAATTACCTTGGAGGAAGCCCCATTGAACACAATGGGATTTTCACTGTAAGCTTATCATTCTTCAACAACACTCCTCCCACTCTTTGTGAAGCACAATGATTTCTTTTATTGTTATTATACAATGAATACACAGCTCCTTTCTGTCTCCCCAGACCTCCTCATGGTTGTGTATCACCATCATATATGATATTTTATCATCATATCTTAACACCCACTGCCTTGTATACATGCTTAGGTGAGGACAGTGATGTTATCTTTAAGCACTGCAAGTAAAAAGAGACAAAGAAAAGTTTACCTATCTCTATCACTATAATAACTGCATTCATGAGCAATGTTTTAAGAACTTGCCCTCTTTCTTTGTAGGATATGCTGCTCATAGATAAGATCCTTACCGCTTCCTGAAAATATGGAGGATGTATCCTTTTTTATAAAAACTAACTTCGATAGCTATAAATAAAATGTGTTAAAATGAATAAGCGGATGTAACATTTCCACAGAGCATCAGAACAAGAATAACGTAATATTTCAGAATTATACAGAAATGCTTTATGTTTGGAGTCTTTAGTTTAAAAGAAGCATAAACAGTTCAAGAACGTAAACAGAAAACATCCCATGTAGAAGCCATTTCCCACAATCAGAAGCTAATTCCTGTACTATTATTATCATCATTAACATTTTCGTCATCCACCCTCCCAGGGGCTCATGTAACATGTATAGTGTCCCCCATTTTATCATCACAACAACCCTATGAAGTAGGTTAGGCTGAGAGGAAGTGATTGGTCCAAAGTCACCCAGTAAGCTTCATGGCTGAGTAGAAATTCAAATCGAGGTCTCCTAATCTAAGTCCAACTCCTCTAACACCTACCCTAATGACTCCTATGGAAGCAGAAAATAAATTATGAAAGCAGGAAGCAAATACTTTATATAACCAACAACAACAAAGGATATCGCCAGAGCATTAGTATTAGTGGTATTTGTTCAATACGGGATGGGGCGTTAGCCATACTAAAACCCATGAATTAAGGTTAGATTTTGATTATGTAGTTAGTACAGTAATTTTCATCCTTTTCAGACTTGTGTGATCAAACATGCATTTAGCAAAAACATGCATCTGGGGAAACACATCTTAATTCCTGGGCAAGGTCCTGGAGCAGGTGGTTGCGAGCCAGCTCCAGGCACTCTTGGATGAGACCGATTATCTGGATCCATTTCAGTCGGGTTTCAGGCCTGGTTTTGGTACGGAAACAGCCTTGGTCACCCTGTATGATGACCTATGTCGGGAGAAAGACAGGGGGAGTGTGACTCTGTTGATTCTCCTTGATCTCTCAGCGGCTTTCGATACCATTGACCATGGTATCCTTCTGGGACGACTGGCTGAGTTGGGAGTGGGAGGCACTGCATTGCAGTGGTCCCGCTCCTATTTGGTGGGTCAGCTCCAGAAGGTGATGTTTGGGGAACATTGCTTGGCCCTGTGGATTCTCCAATATGGTGAATCAACATGCTGTTCAACATCTACATGAAACCGTTGAGTGCAGTCATCCGGAGTTTTGGAGTGCGTTGTCATCAGTACGCTGATGACACGCAGCTCTATTTCTCCTTTTCATCTTCATCAGATGAGGCTGTGGATGTGCAGAACCAGTGCCTGGCTGCGACAATGGACTGGATGAGGGCTAATAAACTGAAACTCAATCCAGACAAGACTGAGACGCTGTTAGTGGGTGGTTCTGCTGACCGGATGGAGGGTCTTTAACCTGTTCTGGATGGGGTTGCACTCCCCTTGAAGGTGCGAGTTTGTAGCTTAGGGGTTCTCCTAGAACCATCTCTGTCACTTGAGGCTCAGGTGGCTTCAGTGGCACGGAGTGCCTTCTACCAACTTTGGTTGGTGGCCCAGCTACGTCCCTATCTTGGCAGGGATAACCTGGCTTCAGTTGTCCATGCTCTGGTAACCTCCAAATTAGATTACTGCAATGGACTCTACGTGGGGCTGCATTTGAAGACGGTTCAGAAGCTGCAGCTTGTGCAAAATGCAGCGGCCAGATTGATAACTGGGACCAGAAGGCTTGAGCATATAAGACCTACTCTGGCCCACTTGCATTGGCTGTCTGTATGTTTCCGAGCCCAATTCAAAGTGCTGGTTTTAACCTATAAAGCCTTACACATCTTGGGACTACAATACCTGATGGAATGCCTTTCCTGACATGAATCTACCCGAACACTACGTTCAACATCTAAGGCCCTCCTCCGAGAGCCTACTCCGAGGGAAGCTCGGAGGTTGGCAACAAGGAAGAGGGCCTTCTCTGTGGTGGCCCCCCAATTGTGGAACGATCTCCCTGACGAGGCCCACCTGGTGCCAACATTGTTATCGTTTCGGCGCCAGGTCAAGACTTTCCTCTTCTCTCAGGCATTTGGCAATATCTGATGAGTCTGGGTTTGTTTTTTTGTAGCTTTTTGGGTTGCTGCAGTGGTTTTAAATGTATGTGTGCATTGTGTGTATGTTGTATGTTTTTGCTGTTTTAATTTTTGTATATTGTTTTTAATTGTTTTTAATCCTATGTAAACTGCCCAGAGAGCTTCGGCTGTGGGGCGGTATACAAATGAAATAAATAAATAAATAAATAAATAAATAAATAAATAAATTGTGGTAGTGCTGCTGTTGTGATCCATCTTAAATCAAGTAGTAGCTCCCAACCCACCAGCTGAAGACCAATAATCTAGTGGAATATATCCTATGCCTGTGATCCAGACCTCTGTGTTTGTGCAAAACAGGGTACCTCTCCATTCACTTCAGTGTAAGGAGCAGAAAAACACAAGGATCTCTGTGCAGGTGATACTGCTTTGTGTAGGCATTTGTGCTAAGAATTTTTAAAAGTGTTTGTGATTCAATACCATGAACTGCACATATTTCTTCCTCCTTTTCATATAGCATATATGGTGGTGGTGGGGGAGAATATGTAATAGCAAACAGTTCTATATAATAGAAGTAGCACTTTCGAATGCCAGTTACCTGAAATATTTGGTGGTCATCAGACTAAAGAGGTAAATGTGATCTGTACATATATCACATATAAGGACCTTAATTCAGCTGGTCTAAGGAAAGGCTAAAGTTGAGTCATAGGCATGGCAGCTATTGATTTAAGCTTTCATTAAGTTCCTGCTCTAACAGAAAAAAAAATCATAGTGCTTGCATTCCAACCAAATATTAAACACTTTGACTGCAATCTTGCACCCTGTGTGAGTAGAGCAGGGTGTGGTACAGGTCTTCACAAGGAGCCAGTGTCTTCCTCCCTTTTCCTGCCAGGTCCCCTTTTTGATTGGTATGCCTCACTCATGGTGAGATCTGAGGGGTTTTGCTTTTTATAATCTCAAGAGCTTTTTACAATAATAAAGTCTTCACAGCCCTTCATAGCACCAGAGTTTGTCTCTTCTTGATGCTTCTATGCCAAACTTATGCCAAGCATGTTGCTTCACAACAAGCCCTAAGCCTTCGAGCCTAAGGTCATGCTTTTCTGTACCTCACCTTAGGACACCCTGCTCCTCCTCTAGTGTGTGGTTGCTGCTGGAAGGAGCTGGTCATGAGCAGGCAATTGGGCAGCCGAATTCAGGATGCAAAACAACCTCCATTTAGAGGAATGGGCCTCCTTAGATGCTGCACACGCAGGATGAAAATGGAACACTGTGGAACCATGGATGGGCAGGTGGCTTTCTATGAGAGGCTAATTGGCTCCACACATGTGGGGTGTAGAATTGTAGCCTTTGAAGTTGTCTCCCTACTGAAGTCAATGGGGCATAGCATAGGCTGACCAGATAAAATCCAGGTCAGGGCTCATGTAACTTTAACATTTGTAGAGAAAAGGGAATTTCAGCCAGTGTCATTTGTATGCAGTTAGTTCCTGGTGAAATTCCCTCTTCATCACAACAGTTAAAGGTGCATGCACTATACTAGAGTGACCATATTCAAAAGAAGGCAGGGCCCCTGCAACTTTAACAGTTGTGATAAAGAGGGAATTTCACCAGGAACTAATTGCATCCAAATGACACTGGCTGAAATTCCCTTTTCTCTACAACTGTTAAAGTTACATGAGCCCTGACCTGGATTTTATCTGGTCACCCTAGCATAGCAAGCACATGATTTTTGTGGCTAACTTGTGCTTATCGTCATGATGTTTGAGGTTATTGCTCAGTTCTAGGGATGTTAGCGAAATCCATTTGGGGGATGGAATTAAATTAGTTTTTCTAGGCTTACCCCTCCCCCTTGACTTTGTTTCAGTTCCTGCTGAAGTAAGTCAGTCCAGTTTGCAGATTTTCCAGTTGTGCATTGTAGGGGGAGGTTCTGCAATTTCTGTAAAACTTGCGGAAATTGCAAGCAAATTGTGCAAATTTGCATAATTTGCGCACATTCAGCTGTGATTTCACAAATTCAGCCATAATTTCCAGAGGTTCCTCAGAAATTTGTGCAAATTGCAGAACATTCTCCCCCACAAAAAACAGAGGAGAAATTCCCAGAAATAGGGAACCGCCCACATCTCAGCTTGCAGACGCAAAGAGAGTCATACATGCCGTGGAACTCCATCAAGCCAAAAAAGAACTGGATTTTCCAGTGCCTGACATCCCTACTTAGTTCTTCAAGTAAACAGTTCATTCACAATAGCATGACTGGGAGTCATACATGGGTTCATTCAAAAATTAAACCACAATAGGGTACATGAATTTGAATGGCTAAATTTCACATTATAATTACAGAGCCACCATTTTCAGGGGAACTCATTATCTCTGCATCATTTACTGACAAATTTGATATTTGTGAACTTTAGGTTGATTTTACTAGGCTGACCATCTGAAAAGGAGGACAGGGCTCATGTAACTTTAACAGTTGTAGAGAAAAGGGAATTTCAGCCAGTGTCATTTGTATGCAATTAGTTCCTGGTGAAATTCCCTCTTCATCACAACAGTTAAAGTTGCAGGCACTATACTAGAGTGACCGTATACAAAATAAGGCAGGTCCCCTGCAACTTTAACTGTTGTGATGAAGAGGGAATTTCACCAGGAATTAATTGCATACAAATGACACTGGCTGAAATTCCCTTTTCTCTACAACTGTTAAAGTTACATGAGCCCTGTCCTCCTTTTCATATGGTCAGCCTAATTTTACAAATGGAAAAACCTATAAAGGGAGGAACAGCATACAGTAAGAGCATGGTAGAAATGCACAAACTTAATTTGTTGCAGCTGCCCTACTTTCACAGAATTTCCTGAAGGCTAGCCTCCAGCTCCTTCTGGAGTAACCCCAAGGCCAACACTTTAAAAGTTTGATAGGCAGGTTCCTCACCCTATCTGCTATTATCTGAGATAAAAGCAGTGTTTTTCATGCTTCTTTGATAAGTATTTCATAACTTTTATTTGGATGTCCTCCTTATTTAACTTTTCTTTGCAGGAAACCAAGAGGGAACTTTGTGGTTATCTTTGTTATTTATGATTTCCTACACTTTCATTACATCTGCACTTATTAAAGTAGCTTTCCAATCTGTTCTAATACTTTATTTCTTGTAGTAATATAATTTTCTTCATATTTTCTACAGCTGTGTGTGTATTTTAAAAAAAATAGCAGTCAAAACATGCTGACTATAAATTGACCTTAGCAGGATCGAAGTTATCAGTTTGGCCTGAGCATAAGACCTACTCATATATTTTTTTGCATTTATTATGGTTCCACAAAATTGTATGCTGTGGAAACTTCTTGCAGAGTGCTACATTTTATCATCAGTATTGTTTAACTTGTATGAACCCTCTGGGAAGCAATTGATTAACTTATGATAAATTAGACTGCTTTGGTGAAAATATGAATATCAGAAGAGTCATGCTGGATCAAATGAAAGGTCTATCTAATCTAGCATCCTGTTCCTGCAGTGACTAACCAGGAGCCTGTGGGAAGCACAACAAGGAGGACCTGAGTGCAATAGCACCTGCCTGTTCATGTTCGGTAGCAACTGAGGTCTGCAACCTGTTTTACACAGTGGCCAGGCAGATGCCTCTGGGAAGCCTACAACAGGCATGTTGAACCTCAGGATCATGAGCCAAATCCAGCCCACGTGGGAGTCTCAGTCAGATTTCTGGGATTCTTCAGATGACCATGCCCCTTTCTCCCAATGACAAATCATTTGGTGGCTTCCTGGGTTTTGCAGTTCTAAAAGGTTGAATTGCCTCTCCTAAGGCTTGGTTACTGGCAGTAAGAGCTTTCAGTGAAAGTGTGCTGGCATTATTGGTATTTTCACCCCATTCCTTTTGTCTTTCGCTCCATCCCTTTTTGCCTTCAGCTAGGGTGGTCCTATGGAAAGGAGGACAGGGCTCCTGTATCTTTAACAGTTGTATTGAAAAGGGAATTTCAGCAGGTATCATTTGTATGCATGCAGCAACTGGTGAAATTCCCTCTTCATCACAAAAGTTAAAGCTGCAAAAGCTATACTAGAATGAGCAGATACAAAAGAGGGCAGGGCACCTGCAGCATTAACTGTTGGATATGGATACTTTGTAGACTAAATGTACAGCAGTGTTCTTGGCAGCTGCAATAGCTCAAATCTGAATATCTTATTTGGATGGAGCTTCTTGCCTCTTCACGAGAGGTTTAATGCTCTTTGAAGTCTCATTAAAAAAATTTACCTCCACACCAGCAGAGCGCAAATGGGGCGTAGAGGCACGTTATCTCTCCGATTATGCACATTATCGAATGCGCGTTAAATCGCGAGTTTTATTTTGCTCCGTCCGTTAAAGCGCATTTTGACTGTGTGAATATGCGCTTATGCGCATTAACTACTTGTAAACCGCATTTTGGACATCCGTGAATGCGCTTCGCTGCTTCTCGCCGCCTCTCGTGCAGAGGGATTAGGCGTAAATGCACTTCTGCGATTATGCGCATAATCGGCTAACCAGGCGCAAAAGCGAATCCTTGTAGAGGGGACCTACCTTTCCATAGGGGATATGGTGGCTTGGAATCATTTTTTTATTTTTTAAAAAAGTATTTACTTTTTCATCCATTTTCAGGTTGTCTAAATAACACTGCCAGGCTAAAACCCAGAGATTGACTGTACCTTCTCAAATTAACTGATGAAGTGGGAGACTCAGTCGACGGAGGACCACCACACACATCTTCTGAAATGAAGTTAAGAAGAGTGTAAGAATTAACTGTACTTGCAGTTGAACATTGTGCACATCACACCTAAACTTTTGGCAAGACAATATTTGTCTTGCCAAAAGTATATTTTTGTATATTGTTTTTAATTGTTTTTAAATTGTTTTAATAGGTTTTTAATCCTATGTAAACCGCCCAGAGAGCTTCGGCTATGGGGCGGTATACAAATGTAATAAATAAATAAATAAATAAATAATCACCCTGTCGTTTTGCTTTTTTTTCATTTAGAAGCAGAGCAACGAGGTTCTATTCATTAGACAAATATTAGCTGACATCCTGGTTTCCTTCATACTAACAAGCACAACACACACACCCTTTAAGCTTCCCAGCATGTGAAATGTTATCTCTTTCTTTGGAACTTTCTGGGCCGTCTCAATATCTCCCTTGAGTCAGTCTTCTAACTGCAAGCGTCACCGTGTTTGCAATTCACTCCCCCTCCTTTTACAGAAAAATCCCAGTAGGAGATTTGGCCTATTTATCACATTCTGCTTAGTAGTGCACATTTGAGGTTGTGTTTGCCATTGAAAATTGGCTTGTAAATAAAGCATCTAGAATCTGATATCGGTGCATGGCATCATTTTCCCATCTTATCTATCTTAGTCATTGCAATAAAGATTTTTGCAGCCCAAGGAGGCGTGCTCATTTACAACTAATTTATTCATCAAATTTGCATTCCTCTCTCAATTGATAAATGGCAAAAATAAAAAAAGATAAATGTGCTGCTGGCTGGATATGGTGGGAATTGTAGTCCAACACATCTGGAAGGCTCCAGGTTGGGGGAAGGCAGATGTAAACAGCCGACCAGTGCATTGGGGCCTGAGGCAGGGTAGGCCATCACAAGGCTAGTTGCTAACCAATGGTAAGTGTAGCCTCCTTTGCTCCTCCTCCTACAGAAGGGGACGAGTGCTCTATAGGCGTGAATGAACGATCCCCTTACCACAATGTAGGAGTGAGTGTGGGGTTTGTAGCCGTTAATGGGAAGGGGAAGAAGAGCCATTGCCACCCCATGCTCTGCTGTATGTGTGCTGCTGAGCCTCGTTGCATCCCTCACTGTTTCCCCCTCCTACCTCATGGGGCTTTCCAAGCCCTTCTCCCCACACCGGAGGATGCACAGAGGTGACCATTTGGCTTGTTGGCTTGCCCCCTCCTTCCTGTCCGACCAATGGTGACCAATCAGGGGTTGCCATTGGTCAGCCATACCTCCACTGCAACACCGGAGCAAGGCAACAGACGTGGATGTGCCATTGTCACCTTGCTCCACAGAAAAAAGTTTTAAATTTGGAGCTTTGGGGGAAAGTTCTGGGATGGCTCGCAATGGCTGCTTCATCATATAAATGACACAGTGCCACTGTGGAGCAACCCTGGGGCTTTCCCCTCATATAGACACACACTAGGAGACAAGCTGGAACCTGAAGGAAAAGGCACAATGGACTGGTGAGAAGGTAGATATGTGAGGGAAGGCCAAGAAAATCGGGGCAGGTCTGTTGCGCTAACACCAGCAGAATGGCTAGAGAGTGTAACTGGACAAATCCATGATCAGGACCTCCCACTTTAAAAAAGTGAAATGCAGCAACAGAGAAACCCAAATCTGATCAGAGCTATGGTGCTGGGGAAGGAGAGTTTGACTCCCCACGCCGCCCAGTGAAGTTTTCCTGATCTAAGTTGCCCCTCTGAAGCTGCAATTTGTCCCTCCAGAGGATACACACAGGTACTCTGTTGGAAGTGAGGCAACAGTGTTCACTACGAACCCCATATCACGCAGTATCATGACCCTGATATAGTACCATCTCCCACTCCATACAACAATGTTTAACTTTTATTTTAAAAGTAGGAAATCATGTTCATGGAACTCCTGAATCATATCTAGTTCACCCTGGGTCCAAATCCTGAGGCAAGTGAACTGGTAAAAAAAAATTCATCAGCCTGGTAGCCCTAGATCAGGAAAAGCACAGTATTATTTGTGAAAGCAAAAGCAAATGCCGTTTCTACTTATGTATTTGTGCTATTCCGTTATACCACATGTAGTGGGGAAACAGGAAAGGAAACACTCTTCATGCAGTGTTTGGATCTCAATTCTGTCATGAAACCAAAAGTAGACACAGTGGATTAACAGCCTCACGTAGGAAATCCCAATAGACCAAGCCAAATCTCTAGGGGAGAAATGTTGGGGCAGGGAAGTGATTTAAAGTACAGTGAAAGTGGGCAGGAGAAAGGGTCCAATCTCCCCTCTGTCGGCAATCTCCCTATCAAAACTGCATCTCCCCAGTTGTTTTTCTTTCAGAGGTTGTGTCCAGTTTCCTAACTTCCACCAAGCCAAAAAACAAAACAAAAATAAACGGCTGGGAAAAAACAATTTCAGAGAACACAAACACAAGCAGCCTCCTCCTCACCCCGATGCACTTTAAATCACCCACCATGTTCCCCTGCTTTATAGCCATATGGTGGTGACCCAGTTCTAATACACGGGTCTGCTTAGTCAGCAGGACATGCTGAGGCTGCCCTGTCGGGAGCGGCTCAGGACTTCATATCCGCCATGACAACCATGGGTCTGTCCCAAATACTATCTGGCCCCACCCGTGCTGCTGGGCACACGTTGGACTTTGTTTTCTGTGCTGGATGGGGTGACAGGGATCTGAGAGTGGAGGAACTTTCCATAGTTCCGTTGTCATGGACAGTTCACTGCCTGGTGGGGTTTAGACTTGCTGGCACTCAGAGCCTCTGCAGAGGGGGGAGGACTGATTAAGATGGTCCACCCCTGGAGGCTGATGGATCTGAATGGTTTCCTGATGGCTCTTGGAGATTTTCCTGTTGCCTCGGCAGGTGATTCTGTTGAAGCCCTGGTCGATCTCTGGAATGGGGATATGACCAGGGTGGTGGATACGATTGCTCCTGAGCATCCTCTCTCATGAAGTGGAGCCCCACCATCCCCCTGGTTTTCCAGGGAGCTGGCAGCGATGAAACAAGTGAGACGGAGACTAGAGTGGTGTTGGTGGAAAACTCGGAGTGAATCCGATTGAACACAGGCTAGAGCCTATTTGAAGGCCTACTCTGTGGCAATACGGGCAGCAAAAAAATCTTTTTTCTCTGCCAGAATTGTGTCTGCAAAGAGCCATCCAGCTGTTTCGGGTGGTCAGGGGCCTTTTACGTGTTGGCCCCCAAGAAGAGAATTCAGACCTTTTGACAGCCCACTGTGACCAATTTGCCTAGCACTTTGCAGACAAAATCACTCGGATCCCCTCTGACTTGGATGCTATAGTTGATACAGACCCAGTTGGTGTAAATCTGGCACCAGCTTGTCCAATATTATTGGATACCTTTCAATTTGTACAGCCTGGTGATCCTTGGAGAGGTGAGAGTCACCATGTGTATATTAGGTCTTTGTCCTTCCTGACTTATAAAAGCAGTCAGAGAGGGACTGGCTGAGTGGGTAAGTGGAGTGGTCAATGCCTCCCTTCACCAAGGCAGTGCTTGAAGGAGGCAGTGGTAAGACCCACATTGAAAAAGCCTTCCTTGAACCCCATTGTATTGGATAATTACCAGCCAGTCTCCAATATTCCATTTTTGGACAAAGTATTGGCGCATGTGGTGGCTTCCCAACTCCAGGGATTCCTGGATGAGATGGATTATCTTGATCCATTTCAATCTGGCTTCATACCTGGTTATGGGACAGAAACAGCTTTGGTCGCATTGGTGGATGACCTACACTGGGAACTGAACAGGGGGAGTGTGTCCCTGTTGGTTCTGTTGGGCATCTCAGTGGTGTTCGATACCATCAACCATGGTATTCTTCATGGATGTCTTGCTGGGATGGGACTTGGAGGCACTGTTTTACAGTGGCTCCATTCCTTCCTGGAGGGGCGGATCCAGAAGGTGGTTCTGGGGGAATTCTGTTTGACTCCTTGGCCACTGGCCTGTGGAGTCCCATAGGATTCTGTTTTGTCCCCCATGCTATTTAACATATACATGAAACCATTGGGAGAGGTTGTCTGGAGTTTTGGGATGTGGGGCCACCAGTACGCTGATGACACCCAACTCTACTTCTCCTTTCCATCCAATTCCAAGGAAGCTGTTTCGGTGCTAAACTGGTGTCTGTCGGCAGTAATGGAATGGATGAGGGCAAAAAAATTGAAGCTTAATCCAAACAAGACAGAAGTGCTCCTGGTCAGTCGAAAGGTAGATCAGGGTATAGGGATTCAGCTTGTGCTGGATATGGTTACACTCCCCCTGAAGACACAGGTCCGCAGCTTGGGTCTACTTCTGGATTCAGCCCTGAGCCTGGATGCCCAGGTTTCAGCGGTGGCCAGAAGTGCATTTGCACAATTAAAGCTAGTGTACCAGCTGCACCTGTTCTTAGAGATGTCAGACTTGACCACAGTGACACATGCCTTAGTTACATCCAGATTGGACTACTGTAACACACTGTACATGGGGCTGCTTTTAAAGAGTGTTTGGAAACTTCAGCTGGTTCAAAGAGCTGCAACCAGATTGTTGACTGGGGTTGGCTACAAGGAGGATACAACTCCCCTTTTTCAACAGCTCCACTGGCTTCCAGTCTGTTTCCGGGCAGAATTCAAAGTGCTGGCTATGACCTCAAAAGCCCTATACAATCAGAAAGATTGTATTCTCCCTTATGAGCTTGCCCGTGCTTTGAGATCTTCTGGGGAGGCCCCTCCCTCGATCCCAGCACCATCACAGGCATGCCTAGTGGGAATGCGGGAGAAGGCCTTCCCGATGACTGCTGCAGTGCTCTGGAACTCTTCCCAGGGAAGCTAGACTGGCTCCCTCCTTGATGTGCTTTCTTGTTCCGGCAAGCCTTTGGCAAATAATCTGGATCTCCATCTATGCATAGGACTCTTAAAATTGTCATGTATTTTAAATGTTTAAATATTTTAATATTGGAACGTATTTAATATATTTTTAAGTTTTGTATATTTCTATTTATAGGTTTAATTGTATATGTTTTAATTTTGTGAAGCCGCCTTGAGGCCCAGCATTGGGCAAAAGGTGGGATACAAATAAATATAAATATAAATATAAATATAAATACAACAACAACAACAACAACAACGTCATGTCTAGGTTTTTCCTTATTCCTAAGTGGGTTAGGAGATGTGTATGTAAAAGATGACTCTTCCCAAGTGTTTGTGCTTCTCTGCGTGAGAACCACATCTTTCAAGGCTGCACAAGCTGTTTCAGAATAATATAGGTGGAAATGATTGTTGTTCATATCCCCAAAAGAGCAAAGGTTTTTTAGGGTGACATATTGGTAATGCATTTCAGTGAATTATTGCTTCATATGGCCCTTGCTTCATATTGTCCTTTTCTTTTATTTGAAAGGGATTGCTTTTATTTTGGCTCAGACTTGATTTAATCTCCATATTTCATTTTGGATAAAGGAGCTTTAGATTTTAATTGCCTTGAATTCTCCAGGTTATGCTGCCAGAGTGAATTATTCAGATGTGCTACTTATATCTCGCTTGATAAAATTTTTACCAAAAATCTCTTCCTGACAGTTCTTCTGTTTTCATTCTACACATTGGGATGTTTGACTATGGCTTAGCTTTAGTTCTTCATGTGCAATTCTCATCTAGCCTTGAAATGAAGTGTAGTTTAGGGAAGTTACACTGCCTAGAATTTTAGCATCAAATGCATCTGACTTAAAACATGAAAAAGCGCCATGTCTACTAAGTTGAAGGTGCCATGAGATCATCTCCTAGGGTGACCATATTTTGGAAACCAAAAAGGAGGACAACATGGTTGGCTTCCAAGGGGGCTTGCCCACCAACGTGTTTGGCCTCAGGGGGCGTGTCCAGCACCAAGGGGGTGTGCCCACCAGAACATAGCCTTGGTCACATATCTGATTTTACAGCACACAATTAAGACAAATCTGTTCTACATAACATCTTAATGTTAAAATCACTGAAATAAAGAACAACGTATCTGAAATTCACTTCACTTACTCCTACTTTTGTAGCTTTTGCTGTACTTTGAAGCTTTTGCTATACTCTGTGTGATACATTCTCCCCTTCCCTCAAATATCTTTTCTGACTGTATCCTCACTCCACTGCCATGTGCTGCTGCTTTTAACAGGGCTTGCTGCTGGCTGGCTGGCTGGCTTTTTATTTTTAAATTTCATTTTTTTTTAACCTTGTGTATGATTGTCACAAGTTTCTCTACTCTAACATTAGGGTGGGTGTTATGGGCGGCAGACACTACTTCGCCCATTCACACTTCTCACATATACATTAGGTTCTCAAGGCTTGCGCGTTGTCACCACTTCTCACATACAGATTTTGAACTCCTGTCTACTTCCTGCACAAACACATGACTCTGAGACCCTCTTTCTAATGCCCTGCATTGCCTGCCAGCACCGTAGGGCTAAGTTACAACAGGTGTCTCTGGGCTGTCTGTGCAGCCTCTGTTGTCTCTCTCTCTATGTAATTGCAGCCAAACCAAAGCCTCCAGCTTCAAACAATCTCCCTCTCTCTCTCTCTGCCAAAGTCTCCTGATGGTCCAGCCGGGCCGCACACTTGTGGCCAGGGGTATAGGCTTAATGTTTGGTCATGTCTGGTGACTCTTACTTTAAAAACCTCCACCGCCAGCCGCCTCCACCTCCTCTCCTCCTGCACACCTTCTTCACTCTGATGCACTCTTAAAACACTCTGGGTGGCAAGCCATCCACTCAGGGCCAAGCTACAGGTAAATCTGGGTTGCCTTCAGCCTCGCTCTGCCTTCTGCCAGCCAGCCGACGTCTCCAGCTTCTAGCCTCAAACATTCCACTTCTCTCTACCAAAATCTCTCAACAGTCCAGCCAGGCTGTGCACTTGAACCCTGTGACTGGGGGTAGGGTGCCAGCTTATAGCTTGGTCACATCTGGTGACTCTTGTTTTAAAAAAAACTCTGCCACCAGCCACCTCTGTCTGCACCAACACTGGACTCTTGAGATGCTCTTAAAAGGCTCTGTGTGGCACGCCAGCCTCTCAGGGCTAAGCTACAGCCGTCTCTGAGTTGTAACTCTGTCTGTAATTGATGCCAGCCAAAGCCTCCAACCAGCCAACACCTGCACCAACACTTGATTCTGAGATGCTCTTGAAAGGCTCTGTGTGGCATGCCAACCTCTCAGGGGTCAGCTATAGCTATCTCTGAGTTGTGTCTTCAGTCTAACTCTGTCTCTAAGAGATATGCGAGCCAGCCCAAGCCACAAATCTTTCTATTTTTCTCCAACACGCACTTCAGACATTCTGCATTACATGCCAGCAGTGCAGACAAAGCGTAGCTCAGAAGTGAACAAAGTGAAATGGAAGAGAAGGGGTAGCAAAGCAAAGCAACGACATGCCAGGTTCCAACATCTGCATCAACAGGACATCCGCAAAGATGAGAGCCTCTCTCTCGACTAACACCTCACTGTTGGTCGCGAGAATTTTTCACTGAGGATGACCCTTCATCGCCCATGATGTGGAACTCTGAGAAAAAGGCCTCTGGCCTGTTCCATTTTGCCCTGTGGGCTGCTTTGACTGACTTCTCCTTTCCCACAGTTTGAGCTGTGGATGCCCTGCCTCTGCTGAACTCCAGATGCCTGACTGCCCACCAGATCTGCAACAGGAAAGGTGCCCTGCTTGCCCAGCACTTCTTAGCTAAATATTTGAGATTCCCTTGATGCCAAGGTCTGAAAATTGTCAAGGTGCAATACCCTAAAGAGGAGGTTTGATAACCTGAGTTTGGAGGATATGGCTCCAGCGGTTTAAAAATATATATATTAAAATCTCAAACTTACAAAATTCTTAAAAATCAACAGATGAACAGATCTGCTTCAAACTTGGCAAGGATAAAGCCCTATTTGAGATCTATCATGGTGCCAGGATTCATTTCTTTATCTTTAAAAATGACAGTTCTTTTAAAAAATATATTTTAAAATCTCAAACTTCTTTTAAAAATCCTAAAAATCAGCAACTGTGCATCTACTTCAAATTTGGCATGGCTAAAGCCCTTCCTTAAGGCTATCATGGTGCCGTGTCATCTCTTTATCTTTAAAAATGGTGGAGCTGTATGCGTTTTTGTTAATTCTCATTAAAGTAGAGCTGCCCTTTGGCTGGGGAGGATGGGGAAAATCCAGATTTTTCATCAAATTTCACAATTTCCCCCCTTCCCGGAATTGTTACCAAAAAATCCTGACAAATCCAGGTTTTTCCTGTCATATGGTCACCCTACATCTCCCTTCCAATCCCTCCTCAAAACCCATATTCTTCATAAAGACTTTGGAACAGCCCTCTGGTTCCAATACACTATTGCAACCATCCCAACCTGGTGCCCTCCAGATATCTTGAACTACAACTCCCAGCATCCCCCAGCTATGTAGTCTCTAGCATTTTGAATAGTAAGCCTCCTGGGGCAGGAACCTATTTTCTCATTCATTGCTAAACGAACAAGCAAATAAACAACCCTATCTATTCTCATACACCCTGATTTTCTAACGTATGGCAGTGATTCAGTGAAAGACTAGCACTAGTGACTTGCACTAGTGAGTCAGTGTGGTGTAGGGAGAGCCAATCTGATGAAGTGGTTAGAGTATTGTACTGGAACTTGGGAGATGTGAGTTCTAGTTCCCACTCGGTTATGAAGCTCACTAGGAGACTTTGGGCTGTGACTTATGCTCAACCTGACCTACCTCAGCCTAGGCTGACCAGATAAAATCCAGGTCAGGGCTCCTGTAACTTTAACAGTTGTAGAGAAAAGGGAATTTCAGCAAGTGTCATTTGTATGCAATTAGTCCCTGGTGAAATTCCCTCTTCATCACAGCAGTTAAAGTTGCAGGCACTATACTAGAGTGACCATATACAAAAGAAGGCAGGGCCCCTGCAACTTTAACTGTTGTGATGAAGAGGGAATTTCACCAGGAACTAATTGCATACAAATGACACTGGCTGAAATTCCCTTTTCTCTACAACTGTTAAAGTTACAGGAGCCCTGACCTGGATTTTATCTGGTCAGCCTACCTCAGCCTAACCTACCAGAGCTGAAACCTGCTAGTTGCTGGTACAGCATCTTATTTCAGGTCCCAGTTCCTTTCTTCATTCCACTGGGCTAGATCTACACTACTGCTTTATAGTGTACTGATAACTGTTGGGGCACAATCCACATTCCATATACTGCTTTCATAGTGTTATTTCCTGTGTATTATTCTACATTCGTAATGATTTGATGGAAGGTGTAGATCTGGACCTGGCTACTCCTAGGACTGATCTCATATGCTGCTGACTCCTGAGAAGACCCTGCTTTTGGGTTGCCCTTTTTTCCTGGAATGGTAATGCTGTGCTTTGACCTTTTACTTGCTAAATGGATTTACCCCTAGTTAGCCCTAAGGTAGCTTCACTCACCCACAGCAGAACACTGCATTTGAGATCAAATGGGAGTCTACTGGCGACAGGGCCTTGTTCTCTATGGTGGTATCCAACCTCTCCCTATATCTGTTAGCCTGGAACCATCTCTGTTCTCTACGAGGTTGATCCTGTATTATCATACTTTTAATGGTATTTAAGATACTTTTAATGATTTTTCAACCTACTGTTTTTATCGACTGGCTCTGCTATTTTTACCCTTATTTTATTACTGAATTTGATTATTGTAATTTGTTTGTTTATATTGGTGGTTGTTAATTGAGGGCATTTGTGTCAACAGGCTGGTAATAAATCTAAACAAACAAAGTGCCAAAGCAACTCTCTTCTTTACCAGTGAAGCAGCTTATAAGGTCAGGTTTCCAAGTACCAAGGTGCTTTGGTATTCTTACAGTGCAATTATGTGTATGTCTGCTCAGAATTAAATTCCACTGAGTTCAGTGTGTATAGGATTGTAGCCTTAATGGATCAGAAGCAGGATTACCTAGCTGTATCAGGCAGGTGGAGGAAAGGCAGTGTCCACTCTAAGAGGAATCTTACTGGACACAGAAACTTTCTCAGCCCTAAAATGTAATACTCCCAGGCAGACTTCAGTATGTCTAGAACCTTAAGGGATACTACATTGTAGTGAACCTCTGATTTATAAAATAATCTCAGAAAGATAAACCCCAGAGATAGGAATTGAGTTGTTTTACATAAGATTTGTTTGATAGAAAGAACCAAACTGTTCCATTAGTAGATTAATCCAAGGAACGTATTTATTTAGTTTTAAAATGTAACACTCAGTTGTATTGTCATGGAATAAAAATTGTGAAATTGGAAGTGATACATTTTTCTATAGAAGCATTTATCCTTATGAGTCAGGATCATATGCTACTTTATGTTGCTTCCATTTCTCTTCAGAATGGAAAGAGGTTTGCTCTCTGAAATTTATATTAGATTTGTGGAGCGGGGAAAAAAAGACACACACGGAACCCAGATAATGCCTTATATTTCCCCCCAAGTAGGGACAAGCCAATGATGCCAGATGTACTAACAAAATTAATTGGTGTATAGGGGAATTTTGTTAGTACATCTGGCATCATTGGCTTGTCCCTACTTGGTGGATCTACCTTTGCTTTTGTCTTCTTAGTGAGGACTCCTCCTTTTTCATATTGTTATATTTCTCCCCCAGCATGTTCATTGAGAAGTATGATACACCCATCTAATATTTTTAATGTGTTATTCTTGATCATGACCTACTTTTAGAAGGAAACCAATAAACATTAAATATATAAAACATGTTATACTTTAGTTTCCTAGTTCTCTACCAGTGCATCTGGGTACTCATTCTGTGCTTGCTAAATGGCAGATTTAAATAATATGTAGACCAGAAGCTGCAAGATGGTGGGAATATCAATGCTAGGGACCAAAGTACTCTCATGCTCAAACTATTGTCTTATTTGGTGAAATGGCACCTTTGATCCGGTAGTCTTCTCCAGCTCCAGCAGTTGTGGTGTACATTTGGGACTCTAGTGGCAATGGAGGATGTTATACAGGAAGGGTTTCCACATTCACTACAATAATGGGGAATGCTTTATAGCAGGCATGGGAGACATGTGCCTTTCCAGATGTTGGTGGACTGCAATTTCCATCAGCCCTAGCCAGCATAGCCAATGGTGAGAGATATTAACAGTTGCAGCCCAACCACAGCTGGAGGGCCACATGTTCCCCATTCCTGTGCTATAGGCACAATGATCATTCCAGGCATTAAAATTAATGCAGCGCATGGGTTGGATCCAAATTTATGCTGACCAACTGCAATGGCGGAAGTGGATTTCCTCTCCTTTCTATGGCAGCCCCTCCAATCCCCTGAAAATGCTTCAGAGAATCAGGAGACCGTGCTGAACTGGGTAAGCTGTGGTGTTTGGGGGGATCCCCAAAAATTGGATGGGGGGGTCCTTCCACAAGTGGGTCTCTTCCTTTTGTGGAAGATCATTCCTGGATCCAACCCCATGCCTATGTACTTATTTATGCAGTGTATTTATGCACTGGAGCTTTGTCCGGGAATCAGCCTTTTTGCTTGGAAGTGTCTGGGAAAAGGTGCCCCTTTAAAAATTAAACATTATCTTCCCACAAAATGTTTGTGGTGTGTGCATGCTACATTATTCATAGCTCTAACAATTTCAGGAATGAGTTTCTTCCATTATCTTCCCTGCCCTTGCAGAAGAGCAAATAATTATTACATGAACAAATTAGGTTATATTACACAGATCTAGGAAGCAAAGGTTTATTTGACTACGTTACCAGATGGGATGACAGAATCAACTCTAGACTATTGGGTTCTATCCAGTGGTGTCATCCTGCCAGCAGAAGGGAACTGTTTGTGGAATGGATTTCCTCCAGCCCCTGCAGCCCCCCTGTTATGCTCCTGATACTTCTGGAACAACTCCCAACTAGAGCTGTGCAACTGTTGCTGATATTGCTATCTTTTTGTTGTATTGAATTTGTTTATCTCTGTGTCTTGGGGTGCAATCCTATGCATATTTTAGACAGAATCAAACAATATGCAGGCGATGAAATGCACATGATACAGCATTTCAAAAGCAAAACACATGACCGCTAGTAGCGCATCCAGTGTATAGTTTCTTAAAGATTAAAAAAAATCTAAAATTTTAAATGTTACAGCTTTAAAATTTGTAAATGTGTACATATATATACAAATTTTAAAATGTGAAATGTTTTGGTAAAAACACCAGCTTCAGTCACAAACAAGAGTATCTATAGGGGACAACCTATGGATTCAAACTCTGGCTTTTTCATTCCCCAACAACCCAGATATTGAGCGTCATGACAAACAACCCAGGGATGGGGCACCCCTGGTTTGTTGAGCATAGCAGCAGCATGTGCATGTATATGAATCAGCACACATGCTTGCTCCCACTCATTCATGGCTATCCAGGGTTTGTTTATACCCTGAGTTGCTGTGACATGCAAACCGGGTCATGGGATCACTCAACAAAGGCTGGGCTCTTAATTAAATATGGATTCCTGAATTACATCTTAGTCTCTACTAGACATCTTTGTAACCTCTGCAATTGGCCATTTTTTCTGCAGGCTTGAGCTATATAACTCTTTGCCTTGCCATATAGATATAGATATAAATATATTCAGAGGGGTGCTTGGCAGCGGCAAATTTATGTTAAACTTTAGCCAGTCCACATTACAAACAAACCCTTTGACTGCTCTATTTTGCAAGGCCTATGGAGCCAAAATGGATTGCAGGAGGGACATTTTCATGGACACAGTCCAAAAAGAAATGAAATATGGATCTTTATTCTTCCAAAGGAGATTAGAAAATTAGCTGATATGAGGAAACAATATTAGTTTGGATAATGTTAACCTCCTTAATGTAGAGGTTTGGAAAAACTGGGATGGAATTCCCAAAACAGAGAACCTAAATTTGAATGAACTTTGTGTATGCATCTTTATATGTACAGATGCAACTGAAACATTATTATTATGTGTTAAATAGAAATACAGTAAATCTCACTATAGTGTGGAAGACTGTGACAAGATGACAAATCTACTTGCCTGTTCAGTCTGCTGTCGAGGTACTGAATGTTGATGAGAAACTGTTCTTATGGTTCTTTACATTTAAGCCAGAATTGGACAAGACAGCTAATCAAAGAAGTAGTGGTAACTTTATTGCTTAGAGCCATAGGCCACCACATAATACATAAAAAGAAAATAAAACAGTGCATCCATATTATACATACACACATACCTTTATCCAACAGAAACATCCCCCCTAAGCTGTTCGGGATTTGGCGTGTATATTTTCTTGCCAAGGAAAATTTTGCTGCCTGGACAGTGGTAAAAACATCAATGCCAGAAAGAAGAGCACAGAACTGATGTAAAGGGCATCTATTTGACAGGGACTGGAGAAGAATAGCAAGATATGTATGCTTAGGATGGTCATAGAGGGAACAACTTAATAAGTAGTGGGAAACATCCTCAACTTCCCCAGACCCACAAATACAAAGACTTTGATGGACAGGGGTATTATTAAATCTTCTCTCCAAAAGGCAGAAGGTATACACTGAAATGCTGTGAATGATTTTCTTAGGGGTGGGGCACACTAAGAGTTATAAAGTAGCCCTCCAGACGTCTTATATAGTGGGTGCTGACAGGAATAAGGCCAGATCTACACCAAGCAGGATATAACACTTTGAAAGCAGTTTGAAAATGGTATATGGAATGTGTCATGGGCTCCAACAGTTGTCATTGCACTTCGATACATTTATAAATCAGTAGTGTAGCTCCTCTGTGAGATTGCAACCAGATCCAACTGCTTAGAATAAAGCTATTTTTTTTTCTTTAAGTATCTGTTTGACTCTATCAGAAGCAAAGGAAGGTAAAGACTCGGCATCAATCCTATATGTAGGGCTGTGCAAGCTTCGGATTCAGAACTCAGAAGCATGGTGGCCACTTTGGATAGAAACCGCAATTTTCTGTACAGCCCTAGTATGAAGAGAGAGAAAAGTCCTACAACTCCCCGCATTGCAGCCAATTGGAGAGCAGCATTCTTCTTATTTGCAGTAATGGAATAAGCCTGTGATGATATGCCATTAGAGAATAATGGACTACGCCTTTCTAGATTGAGTGATGATGTGGCATTTAGACAATAGAAAGGGAAAGTTGAGGACACTACAGGTACATCTTTAGATTGAACAACACCTAAACACAAACCACTTTTTGTGAAATAATGAAATCGGATGACAAATTGCATCAAAACACAACCCTCGTTTCATGGATTTGTCATATAAACGTATTAAATTCTTGAAGAAAAGAGCCTCTGCGCCTCCCTAAGGCACTCTACTTTTCCTAACAGAGCAATGTACAATTTACCTACATATATATGGATGAGGATTAGGGCCACCCATGCAACTGGAGCTACTGGATCCACCCCACGCCCCTGTGCATTGTGCTTGTGGGGGGGCAACAGCGATCTGCCCATGGAAACCTGCTTCTACATGCTTAGCATGTCTATCACTAGAAGGTGGATAATAAGACCATTGCCCTCAATTTTGATACAACTAGAGTGCTGCCCTTTCCGATTTGTTACAAGGATAGAACGTGTTCCAGCATTGCTTGTCTAATAATGAAGCTGCCTTCTCCTTGATATTCTCTGGGCCTAGCAATGTCACGTCATCATTAAAATCCCAAACAAAGGCTTTATTTGGTGTTGCTTTTAACAGCTCCTCCCCTGAAGCCACACTTTATGATCCTTGGTGATTGACCTTGATTTGTAGTAGACATACTCTTGTGATGATTGAGCAGTTTTGATGCATTTTGTGTTCCCCCCGATCCCCGCCACTGTCACACCACCAATTATGTACATGGCTAAATAAAGTTAATTGCTCAGGGTTATGTAAACTTATTTACAGAGTGAGTGGCAAGCCTTTCATCATATTTCTATAAGGGAATGCAAAACAGGCAAATCGGTGTGTGAGTGCAAAGTCAGACGAAAATAACATACTTGCAAAGCACTATGTAGATCAATTAATTGGTGAATATACGTGCAGGCGTGATGCCGTTGCCTGGCATACTGGGGCATTTGCCACGTTCCATTGAGCCTAGCAGGGCCCATTGGGGCCGCCGCCTTCCTTGCCTCCTAGGTGCCTGACACCACATGGAGCCCTGTCCTTAGCACTGCTGCAGCCACCAGCCTCCCCCTCTCTAGTGCACACTAAAGATTGTTGATCAAGGAGTGGAGGGAGGTTGAGGGCTGCCCTGCCCCTCCCTCCTCCTCATTCACTCTCAGGCAGATTTAACTGGTGATGGCAGGATTTTTATTGGCTGCGGGTTCGGTGGCTGTGCTGCTCTTGGACCATTATAATGCCACTACCAGGAAATCCCATTCATTTATAAACTTATTTGCGAGGGGAACGGTGGCAGAGGCTGCAACAGTGCTACCACTGCCTGGAGCCCTAGTAGCAATGGGTACTGGGTGGATGGTGGAGTACCAAGGTCAGCCTGCCCAGGGTCCCCCAAATCTGGAGTCGGGCCACCATATGTGCACTCAGATAAATTTTAATAAGAAAAGATAATTCTTGATAAATATTCACAGCTAGCTAACACCAACCAAAGACTGGAGACTTTGACCAAATTATCAGATTGCATTTTTACAGGATGTTGCCTGTGAAATGTATTATTATTATTATTATTATTATTATTATTATTATTATAGCAGCTATATTCCACCTTTTTATTTTTGCAAAACCCCAAGGTAGTTTACATGGTCCTCCTTTTCCTCCCCATTTTATCCTCACAACAACCCTGTGAGGTAGGTTAGGTTCAGAGCCAGTGACTGGCTTAAAGTCACACACTGAGCTTCATGGCTGAATGGGGACTAGAACTCGGATCTCCCCCGAACCAATCCAACACTCTAACCACTTCACCACACTTTTGACACAATGACATAGCTTCCTTTAGGAGGATATTGGGCAGAGGGGTCTGGGTGAAACAATGGTAACCTGCAGATCTTCTTCTTCTTCTTCTTCTTCTTCTTCTTCTTCTTCTTCTTCTTCTTCTTCTTCAATTTAACCAGTTGCATCCATCCCAACTCTCCATGTCCTATAAATGTTGCAAAGCACCAAAGGGAAAAGTACCATTTAGGGGCATATTCAGTCTACTTCTATACATACAGCTGCCTGTATGAGAGAGGATCTCCATAGAGCTTGATGGAGATCTTTAATTTCCCATCTCCATCTCCCAGGGAGGCAGGCATAGAGTTAAAGCTACTGAAACTTCCCCAGCCATTATCCATGAACACCTTGCATAGAGAGAGAGCCATTTAACTCTTCATTTATAGGATACCCGAAACCTGGAAGAAGGCTTCTTTAGACTGCACACAAAATCAGAGCTGAAATGAATATTTGGAGCAAAGTAATGGAATGGAAAAATAACAATTACCACTTAAGGATGAATCCTGCTGGACTTGATTATATACAAGATAAGATTAAAAAGAGCTAGCCTTTAATATATTTGTGACAGCAGGAATAATTTATGCAAACAGCAGGAGGCTCCAACTACTGAGAAACAGAGGACCAAACTACTGAATTTCGCAGCTACCACATTATACTCAGATCAAAAACGAAATAATTTGGAATTTTTATTTCATTGTGGTCTGCATTTCAAGTTTATAGCATAACTTTACTGACATATTCTCAACTTTTCCCCTTCTCTGGGTAGATGAAATTTGTGCTTAGAAATTTTGGAACATACAATCTTACAGGATAAGACCATTTACCTATTTTGTCAGCCGTTCTGTCTAGAAATGGGAAAAAGTGTAGTAAATGGAATGTTCACATTTGATTCTCATTTGTTGTTAATCTCGTATGTTTTGCTTTGTCCTGAGCCTTTGGGAAGGGACAGAATAAAAATGCAACTTGTCTATTTATTTTTAAACTTTGTATTCCATGTTTCTTTGTTGAATCTCACTAAGATGGCTTATGAACGTAATTCAAAACAAAATAAATGTAACATCACTACTACAAAAAAGTAACAAAACAAGAAAAACAGTTGAAAAAAAGCCCAAAACAATTCAGTGTCAGAAAATCATAAAAATAACAATAATTAGCAATGCTATCCAACAACTAAATAATATTACTAAATAGTGTCAGCCAAAAGGACAAATAGCTATTATAAAAGCCAGGTTGTTTTTTTAAATTTGGTACCTGAGGGAATACAGTGTTAGGGCTAGGTGGGCCACCCTGGAAAATGAAGTTATTTGATTTCTAAACCACCCTTCATCAAAATCAGGGCAGGTTATAAAACAAGATCCAAAAAAATGATTATAAAACAAAGTCAAAGGCAGTGAAATATAAAAGGACAAACTAGCCAAACTGGGCAGACAAAATAGTTTAACCTGGTGTCAAAGAGACAGTAAAGTCACCAGTCACATTTCTGTGAGGAGAGAATTCCACATGGCATGTAATGTGGGAAGGTATATTGAGGAGTGCTTCCTCAACAAATCTTAAGATGTGGGCAGGATGGTATAGGGAGAGTGAGTCATCCCTTCAGGTATTTGGGTTCCAAGTTATTTAGGACTTTAAAGGTCAAAACCAGCATCTTGAGTTGGGCTCAGAAGCAAACAGGCAACCAGTGTGGCTCCCTCAGGATTGGTGTCATGTTATCCCATCTGGCTGCACCCACATTCTGCACTATATGCATAAATCAAATGAGCCATTCTGTGGCTGTGTTTGGAAGTCACTTTAAACAATTATGAGTTAACAAGCTACTTACTGTGACCCTGTTCAGACAACTCACTAAGCCATTTTGGTTAAGCATTTTGAGCTAAACATTATGGCTTAGCATGTTGTGTGAACCATAACTTAGCGTGTTATGTGAACCATGATGGCTATATAACCATGGTTTAAACACAGCCACTAACTATTTGCTGCAAGATGGTTAATGACCTAACCTTGCTTAGCGTGTTGTCTGAACAGGCCCAGTAGCTTAGTTTGAAAATAACCTACTGTTATCCCCCACACGATCAGACAAATAAACTACTGTGTGTAGTTTATTAAGCTACTGTGCATAATCTGAATCACACCCTCCCCCACTCCTGTCCTGCTACAGTCCTCCCAATCCAGCAGTGGCACCATTTCACCCATTGACAACATCGCAGCAGTCTGTTTTAACCTTCCAAAATATCCTATTGCGGGAATGTGGAGTGTGGGAAAGAAAATTGAGATTGGGATTTAAACAGGGCCACATTTATTGATAGATCTACAGAAGAGGTAAACCTAAGCAGGCATCTTCACTAATCCGGCATAAAGCCATTGTTCTAATTGGGCAAGACATTCACAGCCTGAGAGTGGAGCCAGAATGTTCGCCATCTACCAGGCTTCCCCCTTTTGAGGTAGGGAGGTCTTCCATGTCACCCTCCATCATGCCACAGGACTCCGAGTGGATGAGGAAGATTGGCCTCAAAGGTAACCCTTAACTCCGCCAGCTGGGCGGCAAGACAGGAATTACACGTCACCACAACGGTGCCTCTGAATGCTCATTGACCCTAGCCAGCTGAATATGCCCGCACATGCCTGCCACAGGGGGCGACAAGCCTCTTGCTTAGAGGGGAGGGGCTGGTGCCCATAAGTAGCTTCCGGTTCCCCTCCCCGGTGGCACATGACCGGCTGTCAGTGGTGTGCCTCCACGCCTCGTCTCTTCACTGGGCGCTGGGTAAGGCGTATGAGAGGGGAGAGGTTAACTCAGTGTTTCCAGCATCACCTCAACAAGGCGGTGGTGGCTCAGAAGCTCTAGAAGTATGCAGGACTGGGAACGAAACTTCATACACAGTGAGGTACAAATGAATGAATGAAATATGAAGTAAAACATATTGAGAAGTTTAAATATAACCTCAAGATAAATGTGGCTAAGGCATTTAAACCAATCAATGATCTGTTGGAACTTTGTATCTGGACTGTCCAAAGTCACCACTGATGAAGACATATCCTTCATTCAATATGCAGGGCATTCCTTATGTCACTGGCTATTCTAAAACATACAGTTGATTTCCATCCTCTTCTATTGCAGAATTGCCTTTGTTGCAGATGGATTTCATATCCTCCAAGTTGCATTGTATGGGCTTTCAAAAGGAGAAGAAACAAAAGTTTCCACAACCAATGTGGAATAACTCACATTCCTTTGGGGGCAAGTTTCAAAGCGACAATGACATTCTAACAAATATCTATATAGAATTATTGTTCATTTCTAATCTGGTGTCAGGCTGACTTTTGTTGTCAGGATGTCCTCAACTTTTTTGTTGTTTTTTTAGTTCTGAATGCATGCCTTCATTTTTGTGTGTATGTGTGTGCCTTTTCTTTCCAGTAGAAACAGAAATAATAGAGCAGTTATTTTATTCAGATAATTTAAATAAATGCTTTCCCAATGAATGGAATAATGGGGACAAAATGTCTTCTGGTGCTATTATCACTTTTGTCACATTGATTCTCTGGGTTTGCGTTATGACAACCAGGTGCAGCTGGTTCAAGAAACAAAATTCTCCCAGCAAGACCTTGGCATGGCTGCTGGGGAGTTGTTTGTGATCAAAAGGGCCCAAAACAACACAAGAAATGCAACTCTGAGGGGCGGCCATTTTCTCAGAGCAGCAGTGGGGAAGTGTGCTGTTTTCCAAATCAAAATCCCTCCCAAAGCTGCTGTTTGCCCTGTGTGTGTGCATGTGTGTGTGTGTGTGTGTAAATACAGGTATCTCTTTTCCTTCAGGGCAAAAAGAGAAGCTTGGAGTGTGGAGAGCAGGAAGGTGACAAATAAAGTGGCATGATGGAAAGATTAAACATCTCCTCCCACACTGCTTCTGCTCTGGGTGGGGGAAGGACCCCCAGGGTAAAATTATCTGGGCTGGTTCGCACGAGCACAGCAAGGGAAATAAGCCATGGTGATTATTTCCGCTTCCATAAGTGCCAGTCATGTGCCAGGCAGATTTCCCTAATTACCCTTGCTGATGTGGCTTGCCATGTCACCCAAACTTGGGCAGCATTGCCTGTTTGAGGTGGGAAGAGGGACCCCTCAGCAACCCTCACATAACCCAACAGCAACCCATGGTTATTTGAGGCTTGCTGCCCCCTCAAACAAGCCATATCCGTCTGGATCGGATGACATAGCAATTAGCAAACCACGACAGTGAGGGTAATTAGGGAAATCCAGCCGGAATGTGACCGGCATACGCAATGGGAATAAAAAGCTGCTGTGGTTGGTTAACTACACCACAATTGTGTGAACAGGGTTGTTATGTTAATTGTGTAGCTGAGGATAATTTTTTTTTGCTCTAGAGTAAGTGTGCACAGAGCCCCAATTTGGATTAGGACCATAGCACACCAGGAGGGGAGGATTAAACCTGTCCTTCTCAAAAAAAATTCCCCCCACTCTCATGCAGGGATCAAAAAAAGAAACAAGTCTCCATTGCTGTCAGTTATTGGCTGCATTTCATATTTTTTAAAAGAATATGAAGACTAATTATGGATCTTCTAGATGATGTCTAATTTGGCTCTTATACTGCAACCAACAATTGGTCACATGGAGCTTTGGAGTTCACTGTGCTCTTCACTGCCTAACAATTTTTGTATCCTTGCTAACCAACCTGAGATTTTATTGTATTATTTATTCTTATTATTTATATATTCTTTTCTGAAACTAAACAGAGATGACGAGAACAAACATCCTACTGCAGGCAAATGGGTGGTGATAGGATCACTTTTCTCACATTGTTTTTTGACATAGTAAAATCACTTGAAGATGATTGTATGATATTAATTTCACAAGGTGAATATTTCCATGTAGTAAAAGCGATTTTTATCATGTCAGGGAATATCATTGAAAATTAAGTGTTCATCTTGCTTGGAAAATACCAGTGCTCACTGTAAGAAGGTAAATTCAATGGCTAATAGTCGTGATGGCTGTATATAACTTTCAGTATGCCTCTCAATTCAGTACTGGTTGTTGGAGAACATCAGCAGGAGAACGTTGTTATACTCATGTCCTGATTATAGGCTTCCCACAGGCCTTGAATGTGCTACTATAGAAATGGAAAATTGGACTAGAAAGGCCTTTGGACTGATCCAGCGCAGCTCTACTTATGTTCTTAATTCAAGTGGACATTTACCACATAAAATGACAGGTGAATGAATTGCATCAAAGACTAACATGGTTCAGTGAGTAACGGATAGAATCTAGATCTGGGGCTGGAGACCAACTTTCATGTCTGTCACTGGAAACTTTGCCTTCAGGCAGCTCAATTATCTGTCAATCTTACTTGCCCATCTGTAAAATGGGATTGATATGAATTATCCCGAAGATCTGGCACGCATCAGGACGAAGGAGGTAGCTATGTTGCGATGAAGAATGGAAAGAATATTGGTTGAAATGGGGCAGAGTAGGACAAGGTGGATTTTAGAAGACACTTTAATTATTGTGACATACTTTATGGATGGTCTCTTCCCCCCTCACAAGGACATTGGGAAGGCAGGAGAGATTGTTAATTGCTTTGCAAATTAAAAATATTGTATAATGATGGGTAGTAGTGAACAAGTACATGAAAATCAGACTTGGGGAATAATAAAGGTACAGTATAAGTAAATAGAAGGATTTGTATCCAAGCATGTGTGGCTTAGCCAACTATTGTAGCAGAATCAGCAAAGTCAGCTTTATGCCCTTTATGCCCTTTACAGAAGTGTAATTAAGGTTGAGAATGAAATGCCATAAATTAGATGAGAGCCTTAATATGTTGATTTTATAGCAATAAAACTTAAGCCAACTTTAACATCTGTCCTATGTCGGGAGAAAGACAGGGGGAGTGTGTCTCTGTTGATTCTCCTTGATCTCTCAGCGGCTTTCGATACCATCGACCATGGTATCCTTCTGGGACGACTGGCTGAGTTGGGAGTGGGAGGCACTGCACTGCAGTGGTTCCGCTCCTACTTGGGGGGTCGGCTCCAGAAGGTGGTGCTTGGGGAACATTGCTCGGCCCCGTGGATTCTCCAGTATGGGGTTCCGCAGGGCTCAGTTTTGTCCCCCATGCTGTTCAACATCTACATGAAACCATTGAGTGCAGTCATCCGGAGTTTTGGAGTGCGTTGCCATCAGTACGCTGATGACACGCAGCTCTATTTCTCCTTTTCATCTTCATCAGGTGAGGCTGTGGATGTGCTGAACCAGTGCCTGGCTGCGACAATGGACTGGATGAGGGCTAATAAACTGAAACTCAATCCAGACAAGACTGAGACGCTGTTAGTGGGTGGTTCTGCTGACCGGATGGAGGGTCTTTAACCTGTTCTGGATGGGGTTGCACTCCCCTTGAAGGAGCGGGTTTGTAGCTTGGGGGTTCTCCTAGAACCATCTCTGTCACTTGAGGCGCAGGTGGCCTCAGTGGCACAGAATGCCTTCTACCAACTTCGGTTGGTGGCCCAGCTACGTCCCTATCTGGACAGGGATAACCTGGCTTCAGTTGTCCATGCTCTGGTAATCTCCAAGTTAGATTACTGCAATGCACTCAACGTGGGGCTGCCTTTGAAGGTGGTTCGGAAGCTGCAACCTGTGCAAAATGCAGTGGGCAGATTGATAACTGGAACCAGTAGGTTCGAACATATAAGACCTACTCTGGCCCACTTGCATTGGCTGCCTGTATGTTTCCGAGCCCAGTTCAAAGTGCTGGTTTTAACCTATAAAGCCTTACAGGGATTGGGACAACAATACCTGATGGAACACCTTTCCCAACATGAACCTGCCCAAACACTACGTTCAACATCTAAGGCCCTCCTCCGAGTGCCTCCTCCAAGGGAAGCTCGGAGGTCGGCAACAAGAGAGAGGGCCTTCTCTGTGGTGGCTCCCCAATTGTGGAACGATCTCCCCGATGAGGCCCGCCTGGTGCCAACATTGTTATCTTTTCGGTGCCAGGTCAAGACTTTTCTCTTATCTCAGGCATTTGGCAATATCTGAGGAGCCTGGGTTTGTTTTGTTTTGTTTTGTTTTTGTAGCTTTTTGAAGTGTTGAAGTGGGTTTTAAATGTACAGATTGTGTGTATGTTGTATGTTTTTGCTGTTTTAATTTTTGTATATTGTTTTTAATTGTTTTTAATCCTATGTAAACCGCCCAGAGAGCTTCAGCTGTGGGGCGGTATACAAATGTAATAAATAAATAATAAATAAATAAACATTCAATGCAAACTACTTTGATTTAGGGGACTTGGGGTGCTTACAGCATTTTATGGGTGGGCTGGGGGAGAAAAACACTGAGCTTCTCTAAATGAGTGTTTTATTGCACACTCGTGATTAGCTACTCACAGAAGTCTGTAGGTCGATTACACAATGCCATCAACATCCAGAATGTCTCCTGTACTACCCCCGGGAATGTCGTTTTAAACCACCACCACCCTGGAGACAGGGCTGTGCAGAGCTGGTAATATGCCAGGCCAGATGGGAAGTGTGTGCCCCCCCATTTCAAAAAAGGAGGACAACATGGCCGCCCCAAGGGGGCATGCCCACCAACATGTCCGTTCTACGTAACACCTTCATATTAAACCTGTTCTACAACACCTCAAGGCACATATATCCCTGCCCCACATGCGGAATGGCCCGCTGGAGCTTGTAGTCTGACCGTGGTATTCACGACGGATGGCTTCTGCGCTGTTTCCACAAGGCGGGCTCCTCACTTATCGATGGGCCACTTATGCTACGGAAGCAGTAGCGTAAGATGGGGGAACCTCTTTGTCGGAGTACCCACTCAAAATTTTGGGCCCTGGGCCAATTGGCCCCATTGCCCCCCCCCCCCCCCCGTACAGTCCTGCCTGGAGATAACGTGGTATTATCAAGATTATTGTGGGATGTCCTACTGTGTACACTTGCCATTGTGCTATAATTCCACCACTAGATGGCACTGTCTCATTAAACACAATGGAGACTTTCCAAGAAACGAACTTTTCAATTAAAAAACACGTGGTCATCTGTAACGGAGTGTGATGTGATAGTGGGAAGACTGCGGAGGACGAAAGCCTCGATAAGGCTGCAGGATTTTTCATGTATGTAAAGAAGCTCATTATCTTCCATTTGTAACCATTCCATGCTTTCCCATTGCTTCTTCCATCTTTTTTCTTATAGTGAAAAATCAGTAAAGACGAAAAAGATAGATTAGCTGGACAATGACTTTTGACTGGTTGTGCTAGGAGTCCTCCATCTGGAAGCACCCTTGTTACTGGCATTATGAAACTGACTGCTTGGTGAGAACAGGGAGGGAAAAGTATCCATATTATGATGGCCTTTCAAGATGCATGGCAGTTCCAACAGTGTATAACATCTGTTGGTCCATGAAAGTTGGCTTTAAGGAGGCTCTTGTTATGAAGACAATGAGAACATAAAAGATAGCACAAAAAGCTAAATTTTAAACTAACGTTACCCAAATTCTTGCAAAATATAATGCTGTATATATGCAACAGGCACAAACGTCTTGGAAAATTAATTATTGTATTTGTTGTTTCTCATTTTAAAGATGGATCTCCCGGGGCCACTTGTAAAAACTTCTCTCTCATAAGTCACCGCCTAGCTGCAAGTCGGACCTCACACGAAGCACTTGGTATGCCTCTGAAAAATGACAAAGTGATTAATTACACATGCTAAAACAAATTCGCAGTAGATTTCTGAGGCATCCCAAAGCCAGGTCTTTTCAATCTCCTCTACTGGCAGATGGAAATTTATGTGCTGGTTTACTTTCTAGAACACTAGGTACATGTCTTTGCTTTGATGTGTTTTGCTTTCTTTTATGCCCATTTTATTCGAATCAATGGGAAATGCCTCACTTTTCCACAAATGGCATTTTGTCTTAACCAAATCCTCTGGGAGTGAACAATCCTCAAACAAGTTGAGTCAGGAGTGCAGAAACTCGGGCCTGTGGGCCAAATCTTGCCTACATGGAGTTCCATTCCATCCCTCATTCCTTTGGCTCATTTCTCCCTGACCACTAACAGTTTGATGGTTTCCGAGCTTTTGCGTGGTCATTTCCTCACTATTCTAAAAGGTTCAAATGCCTCTCCTGAGGCCTTAGTTGCTGTCAGTAAGAGCTTTAAGCTAGGCTGGCCATATGAAAAGGAGGACAGGGCTCATGTAACTTTAACAGTTGTAGAGGAAAGGGAATTTCAGCAGGTGTCATTTGTATGCATTTAGTTCCTGGTGAAATTCCCTCTTCATCACAACAGTTAAAGTTGCAGGCACTATACTAGAGTGACCATATACATCACCCGGCGCGCTACTGAGGGACAGGCCGCGAAGCCTGTTTCTCAGTAGATTCCGAGCACCGGAGGGAAGCGGACGCCTGAGCAGGTAAGTGCCTCGCGCCGCCGCCCGCCCCGCGCAGGCCGCCCGCCCCCCCGCCCCCCCTCCTCGTGGGAGGAGCTGACTGTTTCCCGGAGGTTGCCCCCTGGGGCCCGGTCGGTCCGGTTTGGCCCATTTTTCCCATTTAGGACCGGGAAACCCCGTGGGGTCTGGTCAGCCTAAAGGTTGCTTACCCCTGGTGTAAAATCTACCATGTCCACACCATGTCTCTACCAAAGAACTTTATATTTCCAGATTTGTCAGATATTTGTGTACACATGTTCATTTGTGTGAATGATTATGTTCAATAACACCTTCTATATATTTTAAGAAGTTGTAGTGTTGGGCGCATTCATGATTCCAAAAGAGTACATATGAAGGAGGCAGAAACAAAAAGAAGAAGAAGAAGAAGAAGAAGAAGAAGAAGAAGAAGAAGAAGAAGAAGAAGAAGAAGTGAACTGAGCAAAGAAAAGCACAAATATATTATTGGCTCTTTGCACACATGGCAAAGACAATGGAAGGGTCCCAGGATGAACACACAATTTTTATCTGCATCCGTTTACTGTGATTTATTTATTTACTTTAAACATTTCTATCCAACTTCACCACTATCTGGTCTTCAAGATAACATACCTACAACATAAAGGTAGGTAAGCTCTCAGGTCAGTGTGCTTTCTCTTAGGCTGCTCCAAATTGTTTTCGTTTTCGTTTGTGTTTCCATATTTTGACCAATGGAAGAATGCACAGCTGTGTCGTTGTTGCCATTATGAGCACTTTCCACCATTATCTTTCTTGCATAACTGTTTTGTAGAGCCTCAGAAATGAAAAAAAGAAAAGAAAAATCCGTGGAGCCTAAGGGTTTTTCCAAGCTGATCTCATTTTATTATTTTTTGCTCATGTTTCTAATTTCACTAGAGCGCTTCGCATTATCATTCTGCCTCAGCTGCTTTTCATCTCCTTCCAAATAATGCCATCTGCAAATTTCAGTAATGTGTTGACTTCCACTTCTAGGTCGTCATCAAATGTCTGGATAGACTGTACCTCAGGGTGATCTCTGTGGCATCCTATTCTGTCGGTCCAGTGGGAAAAATTGTTGCTCTGATTGTCTATTTACAAATCTCTTGTTATTTTTAACCCTTGTCTTCCCTGGTCTTTTAAACAGATGTCAGGCTTGATATCATCATATGCTTCATTAACTAACAGTCCCCTTTAAACCTTCCCCTCCATGAATTCATGGTGGGGTAGAGTATGGCCACGCACCCTGGCTCTACCATCAGGCATGGCCTACTATTCCTCATTTCTCAGTCCCTTGCGCATGTGCGCATAGGCTTCTCCTTCAGATCTTCACAAAACGCACAGACACCTAGGAGTGGATCCAGTAGAGGCGGTGACGCTGACAGTGGGCCTAACACCACTCTGTCCCACCCACCTTCATGAACATATGGCAGAGAAGTTCTGGCTAGGGCAATGATATATATCTCCTTCATTCCTTTTCCTCTAAAGATTTTGTAATCTTTTCAAACAGCTTTGGAACTAGCATGTTGGTGCTTATTGTGCATAGAGTTAGCTATCTTCAGATGTATTATTTTTGTTATCCTGTGTCAAAAATGGAATCTCTTCACAATCTCTGACAGATGTTAATCCAAGTGATATAAAGAAATATCTGGGAATTGGTGTATTTTCTTTGAAACGTACACATGTACTGAGACTAGGAAAACGATTATTCAAATGCAGAAGATATGAAACTATTGTTTTTTGGGTAAGGCATGGAACTCAGGAGCAAAGAGACTCCTACAATATTAATCACGGATATTTGTTTACAGTTATTTAAGGTCTTTCCACAGAACATATGTTCCTTCTAGCTATCCTCCTCACTCCCCAACAGATCTTGGTTCTGCATTGGAATTTTGGCATATATAAGAGATCCCACTTTTTGTATGTTAATTGGTACAAGGTCTGCCCTAGCTAGTAAGTAGTGTACAAATGCACTCTCTTCTGAAGCTTAATAGTTAGCTCAAATTTGGGATGTATTATTTTATGGAAAAATTGACCTATCAAAGATTGATGGGTTTATGGGACTTTGGCTTAGAGAATCTGGCATCATATATTGTCAATTCATCCAAATTTGTTTTGTGCTTGTTTGTTTATTTATTACATTTACAGTTTATTGATCACTGACCATTTTTTGTTGCTGTTATTAAGCTGTTATTAAGCTAATTGCATATTTTTCTGCTCCCCGTACCCTAACAACTTCTATGATTGCTTGTTGTTGGATTCATCTGTTTGGTAAACAATGATTCAGGAGGTCCTTGCCTTTCTGTTTACATTACTGTTGTTGTTTTATTGTCTGGGCAATTTTTTATATTTTGAATTGATCTGCTGTCTCATGCTGGATATGTTTTTTTAAAAAATCCACTTGCTGAACCTATAATAAAATGTGTGTGTGTGTGCATGATTTTTGCAGTGGGGGAGCAATTAGCCAGTCAGAACAGTTCCTGTGTTCAAAGCCAGTTTTCCTATACTATTAATTCTTCTTTGTGATGAGCTAGAACCATCGAAAAGAAAGCCATGGTAGAACTTATTGTTTTTAAAATATATATGACTTGGTCCCACTTATTTCTACTGGCAATCTATGGAATAACAACAGATCTTTTCCAAAGAGTGATACAAAATAGATTGAGTGATTATTTCGATGTTAAACTTATTGGCATGTCATACTAATGAGCGTGCATGCATTGAACATCTCAAAATTCATGGTGATTAGGGTGACCATATTTTGGAAACCAAAAAAGAGGACACCTGGTGGGGGCAAGCGGCTTTCCAGGGCCTCTGGAAAGCACATCATTCACCCCGCGCCTCCTAAAAGGCCCCACTGCTCCAATCAGGGCCTTTTCTACAATGTCTGGGAATGACAAGCTTTCCCCTTTAAGGCCCTGATTGGAGCAGTGAGGGCAGGGAATGATGCACCTCCAGAAAGCACATCATTCCCTCCCACCATGCTAATGGCAGCATTAAAGGGGAAAGAATGTCATTACAGGACATTATAGAAAATTACAGAAAATCCTCCCTGACACTCAGGATGAAAAAAACCAGGACAAATCTGGGGAAGTCCTGACAATTGGTCTGCAATGTGGAAGCCCTCCTGCCAAGCACTGAAAGCTACATTGGTGTTTCACTGAAGCCCCTTTCAGATGTTTTGATCAATATGTGAGTAGGGAGAGTGGATGTGTGCCACTCCCAGTGTTGGCACCCACTGCCCACCCCTCCACCCAACGTCTATGTGTTGAGAAAGGATGTCTGCAGGTGGAGGGAAAACAAAATGCCTACAAGGAGCTTGAGAAGAAGCTGCTGAACTGGGATCGTGCATCCTCCCCTTACTCTAACTGCTATACGAGAAGAGCTGGTGATTGCTTCAGAAGGCCCATCTGTGGTTGGGGCACCAATAGGGTGACCAGATAAAATCCAGGTTAGGGCTCATGTAACTTTAACAGTTGTAGAGAAAAGGGAATCTCAGCCAGTGTCATTTGTATGCAATTAGTTCCTGGTGATATTCCCTCTTCATCACAACAGTTAAAGGTGCATGCATTATACTAGAGTGACCAAATACAAAAGAAGGCAGGGCCCCTGCGACTTTAACAGTCCCCAAGCTTCGAGATGTTTTAGATTTCAACATTAGTATTCCTGACCAATGGCTGGGGCTGATGGGAGTTGAAGTCCAAAACATCTGGGGGGCACCAAGCTGGGGAAGGTTGCAGGTTCTTTGGAATGTCTGGATAATGAATTGCTCTTGCTGGGGTGTATCAATTATTTATGCTACATTCCCCATTAGCTTTCTTTGTGGGAGCCTGAGATTTCAAACTGTTGAAGGACAGCTCATTTCCGCATGAAATATTGGATGCTGTACTATTGATGTGAAGGCCCATGGATCCTTTCAGCAAGGTCTTCCAAAAGGTCTTATTTATGAAAGCAGGAGTTACTGACAACAGCAGAACAATCAGATGGGGTGGAACAGTGGAGAAATATGTTCGCAAAAAAGACAGTACACTTTGACCTTCAGATCTCCTCTTTGCTGTCATGCACGGGGTAGAATCCCTCCCCACAACACATATACAGCCTGGTTTCTACAAGTGAAATAATAATAATAATAATAATAATAATAATAATAGTCCAGCAATTCAGTGCCATGATAAGGGAGGATGAAACCAAATTAGATGATTTGGGGAAGAAAGCAAAGAAATCAGAAATGATGTTCTTTCTTTCCCCTAAAGTGTTTACAGCTTTGAGATATGAAGGTGAACTGCTTCTTGGTGTGAAATAAGGAATATACTCAGGACCACTTAATAAGGAGAGTGACCAGAATGTGAAATATTTTCCCCACACCCACCCATCCACCTACCTAACCACTGACCCACCTTTTCCACCCAAATCTGATCGTTTGTATGTTCATTGCCCCAGAAATGTCAGATAAAGATGGATTTCAGTGTTTGCTTCCTCCACTGTCATTTAAATGCCAGTTCTTTTGTTTCACTAATTAAAGACTTTTAATGAAGAGGGGATGTCATAGCCTTTTTGGTCTGCTCCTGCAGCCCCAGTGGGAAAGTGGTTTGAAGTTTAAAATCTACATCACTGCAGCAAAGAAGAAACAGGGGGTGGGGGGTGGGGAAAGCAGATTCATGCTACACTTTTCATATGGATACAAAAAGCCCCCTGACTTTAAATGGCAAAATGCATGTGGTGCACTGTCATTTCTTTGCAATAAACATGGAATCAAGATCCCCATCTTTATATCCTCTTCCATATCATTTCTGGAAGCCCAGCCTTTTAAACTGACTGTGTACCTTTCAAAATTGATGATGCCATGCAAGCATTTTGCCATTTCAACTATGATATATTTTGTACCAAATACAAAGTGTAGATCATCTCTGGACAAAAACCTTTCTAATATGGGTATGTATGATTATTGTCTCTTTGTGATATCCAAACCACTAACCAGGAGGGATCCTATAATGTGACTAACAATCAGTACATATTATTTATCTAGTACATACCGGCTGCAATCCTAAACACCCTTATTACAACCCATTGAACTTAGCATGGGGACATACTTCTGAGTAAATACATTTCAAATTACTCTGTCAGTATGTTTGTGGCTATGTGATGCAAGATCAGATCAGGCCTGCATACAGCCAGCAACTGGTGTTTATGGAGCATTTGGTCTAATGTGCATGCACATCTGCATATGAATGCACAGTCATCTTGGTGATTTTGATTCATGGCTGATCTTTTTCCTCTCTGATAATTCTCCTACCCTTAGCTTGGGTGATTTTAATATCCATGTGGATGACCCTTGAGACTCTGCAGCTTTACGTTTTCTCTCGTTATCATCTCCTTTTGATCTTAAGCTTTGGTCTGACTCATCCACACATTCCCTCGGATACTGTCTGGATCTTGTCTTCACTAGGAATTGCTCTATCTCTGACCTTTCTGCTGTTGACTTTCCTTTGTCAGATCATCATCTAGTTTCCTTTATGATTACTCATAATCCTCCTTCCTTACATTCTGTTTCTCGCTGTTGTCGTGATTTGCAATCTATTAATTATGGGGCTTTTCCCTCAATCATTGTCCTCCTCTCTTCCTTCAGTTATTTCTGCTGTCACCTTGGACTCAGCTCTCTGTCTCTTTAAGTCTTCTTTATCCTCAACTCTTGACAATTTTGCTCCATCTTTGACATGGATGGTTCATCCTTCTCAACTCCAACCTTGCCTCACCTCTTTCATCCACTATCTTCATTCTTGTACCCGGGCGACTGAATGCCTTTGGCGTAGGACCAGGGACTGGGTGGATTTTGTCCATTACAAATTTCTTCTTTCTTCTCTGCTATTTCATTGGCCAAACAGCAGTATTACTCATTGCTAATCCAGTCAAATGCTAAGCATCCTCAGCAGCTTTTCACTTCTTTCAATTCTCTTCTGAAGCCTACTCCACCATATTCCCCCCTTCTGCTAATGACTTTGCCTTTCTTCAATACCAAAATTCAATCTATTCGCTCTGATCTTGCCATCTCTGTCCTTCTTCCAGTTCCTGTTCCTCAAATGTCAGTTACTTCTGCAACTTTTTCTGTGTTCTGTTCCGTCTCAGCTGATGAACTGTCTAGAATATTACGTTCTTCAAAGCCTTCCACTTGTTCTCTTGACCCGATCCCTCCTTGTGTCTTTATCAATATTATTCCTGTTATCCTCCCTTGCTTCATATTATTAATATTTCTTTGTCCTCTGGTTCATTTTCTTCTGCTTTTAAGCATGCTATGGTCTCTCCTATTCTTAAAAAGCCTTCTCTCGAAGTGCTTTCTCTTTCTAACTACCATCCTGTTTCTTTGTTGTCGTTTGTTTCAAAGGTCCTGGAATGGGTGGTTTACTCCCATTGCCTCGATTTTCTTTCTAGTAACTCTGCTCTGTATCCTTTTCAATCTGGCTTCCATCCTTTGCATTCCACTGAGACAGACCTTGCAAAGATTACCAATGATCTTCTTATTGCCAAGTCTAAAGCCCTTTATTCTGTTCTTATTCTCCTGCATCTTACTGAGGCTTTGACATGGTTGATCATGATCTTCTGTTGGATTCCCTTCATGACCTTGGATTTCGCAATTCTGTCTATGACTGATTTGCTTCTAACCTATCAGGTCATTCATTCAATGTGTTGGCTAATGGCCGCTCATCTTCTTCCTTTCCCCTTTTAGTTGGGGTTCCACAGGGCTCAGGGCTCAGCCTGTTGTTTTCTTTATATATGTTGTCCTTGGATAATCGTATTCGATCTCATGGCCTCCAATATCATCTGTATGCTGATGATACACAATTATATCTTTAATCTCCAGAACTTTCTCCTGATGTTCAGGATAGTATCTTGGCATGTCTTTCAGGCTTGGATGCTTCATTGTCATTTGAAACTTAATATGGCAAAGACAGAATTGATTGTTTTTCTTCCCAAACCTTCTCCCCATCTTTCATTCCCTATTACTGTTAATAATGTTGCACTTAATCTAGTTGAGGAAGTTTGTAGTCTTAGTTTTATATTCAACTCCTCACTTTCCCTTTACTCCTCATGTTGAGGCAATAGCTAAGTCCTGTCATTTTTTCTTATATAATATTGCCAGGATCTGATCATTTTTATTTGTCTCTTCTGCCAAGACTCTTGTTCACACTTTGGTCATTTCTCAGCTGGACTATTGTAACCTTCTCCTTCCTTCTTCTCATGATAGTTCATTGGTTTCTATTCATCATTCTGCTGCCAAGATCATCTTCTTGGCTCATCGCTTTGAACATGTTACTTCACCCCTGAAATCCCTTCATTGGCTTCCAATTCACCTCAGAATCCAATATATGACTTTCAAAACTTGTCACAGTCTAGCTCCTTCCTATTTTTTCTCTTATATCACATTATTGCCCCATTCGTGCTCTTCGCTCACTGAATGTTATGTTTCTTACCCACCCAAGGGTATCTTCTTCTCTTGCTCAACTTTGTCCATTTTCTCTTGCTGCCCCCTATACCTGGAATTCTCTTCCAGAGCATTTGCGGATCACGAGTTTGATTACAGTCTTTAATGCTCAGTTGAAAACTTTTCTTTTTTTTCCCTAAAGCTTTTAGAACTTGATGTTGATCTTACTTTTATATTGTTAGTTTTATTATCCCCTGCACCTGTTTGGTGCACCCCCTTCCCTTTATTATTGTTTTATTGTGATTTGATCAGAATGTAAGCCTATCTGGCAGGGCGTTGCTGTTTATTGTTTTACTATGTACAGCACCATGTGCATTGATGGTACTATATAGATAGATAAATAAAATAATAATAATAATAATAATAATAATAATAATAATAATAGATAGATCCATGCCTGCATTGGTGAATGTCTTCACTCACTACAGCTTCATCCACTTAATATTTATCTGTAGGAGGGGGCTTTGGGAATCTCCCCTCCTTTTTTTACATCCGGTATGAGTTTATTTGTACACTGCATAAAGCCCTTATCATTAGGGATGTGCAATGGATCAGACCCGATCCACGATCCGGGCCCGATCCGGCCAAAATTGGAACATTAATTAACAATTCCAATTTCAAAAAATGGTGGTCCAATTTTTTTCTGATCCAATTCCCCCCCCCTCCCCCCCGGTTTTGATCGGGAAATATCAGAAAATTGGACCTCCATTTTTTGTGTTTTCACCATAAGCCTGCATTAGGGAAAAGAAAGTTTTCCCCTAATACAAGTCTATGGGGAAAACATGGCGGCGGGTGACTGGGGACCTCCCTCCCTCCCCCCACTCATGCTCCTTACCTGCTGCCTCCTAGCTGCTGTCTGTTGCCACCCGCAGGTCCAATCTACTGAGAAACAGTCTTCGCGGCCTGCCTCTGAGTAGAGCACCGGGTGACATCACCCAGCGCTCTACTGAGAGGCAGGCCGCAAAGCCTGTTTCTCAGTAGATTCGACCAGTGGGCAGCAGCGGACGGAAGCGGGAGGCCCTGGCAGGTATGTGGGGACTTCCCTCCTCCCACCCCACTTGCGCTCCTTACCTGTCGGGGCCGTCCGCTTCTGTCCGCTGCCGCCCGCAGTCCAATCTACTGAGAAACAGGCTTCACAGCCTGCCTCTCAGTAGAGCGTGACGCTCTACTGAGAGGCAGGCCATGAAGCTTGTTTTTCAGTAGATTGGACCTGCGGGCGGCAGCGGACAGAAGTGGGCGGCACCGGCAGGTAAGGAGCGTGAGTGGGGGGAGGGAGGTGGAGGTCCCCACTCACCCGCCCCCATGTTTTCACCATACGCTTGCATTGGGGGAAAGCTTTCTTACCCCCAATGTAAGCCTATGGTGAAAACACCTAAAATGGCATCTTATCCGAAAATCAGACATCCAATTTTCAGATCAGGATCGGATCTGATCCAGATGACATCCGATCCGCTCTGATCTGATGCCACAGTGCCAGTCCCAATCCGGACCGTGCACATTCCTACTCATCATCACATAGTCAAAACCAATTCCTAAATGGGACATTTGCTTCTCTTCTCTAAACAAAGAGGTTCATTAGATGAGCATTTCATTGCATGCTCTCAACTGCCCACTTACGGATGTGGTGTGTCCTTTAGATGTCGTTGTCCACCTTTCATGTGCCTCCCGGAATGTGCTGTAATCTCCTGCTATGTGCAGGAAAAGCAGCATGATAAAAACAGCCTCTGAATGGGGTTACGTGGTCTTTGTTTACTTCCTATTTCCACCCTGGGAAGAATGAGGAAGTGTAGAGAAGTGATGATAAGGAAACGCAATTCCCCCCCTGTGTGATGATGCTGTATCATTCACGTTTCTTACAGAATGTGTTTTAAACTCTCCGAGCTAAGACTTATTCATTTATTTCACATATTTATCTCCCACTTCCTTTCTTCCTAACAGTCCTACATATATTTTCATAAATACTACTCATGTGGTTTCATCTGGTACTAGTTCTAATCCTTTGACTTCTGGTTTGGACAACCTCTTGTGAAAAGTTTCCAGTAATTTTAATTGGCTTGCAAAACTTGAGATTAATATTGAATCGATGGCTACGAAGATTTATTTTTTTCACTTTAGCATGATTTCACGCTATGATGCTTACACTGACCAGATAGGAGAAAAGTTACATCCATTTTTTTTAGCAACTGTGTTTCTAATTAACGTAAGTGCAGCTGAGATACTGAAAATCTCCTTAATCTTAAAAAAACTAAAGTCTCTAATTATTCTTCCTGTTTCCCCCTCCCTTTGCCTTGTGTTCTTTGTTTAAAGTTCATTGCCAGAAGGGGGTTTTATGTTCTATAATACATTTTCCCCTCCATAATGGAATTTATAAAATATACCTTCAACCGTGCTGGTGAGGTGATCTATTATAGAACTAATTCCATAGAGTTTTCCATCCAGAACACCGAAACCATGATCCAGTTCTATTATTATTATTATTATTATTATTATTATTATTATTATTATTATTGGTGGGGGGAACTGCTGAAGGAACCGAACTTAATGGTGTGGATAGTGGTAAAGGAGGACTGAACAGAGAATTTTGTTTGAGAATTTAAATCAGCTTTCCCCAACTGTGTGCCCTCTGGATGTTTTGAATTACAACTCCTATCATCCTCCAACCCTGTAGAACATTCGTAAGTATACATGAGTATTGTAAGTATACCTACAGTATGATCCACTTACTTGAAACTATACTAAGTGTAAATCAGAGATATTTTAAGTGGTTCGCACCCAAAAAGTGAGAGCACCACAAGGGAAAAGGCCATAGAGTTAGTTCCTCATTGTAGAGGAGAGGGGTGCTCTGTGGCTAGAGCTTGGTTAGATAAAAAAAAACAGGAATTCTCAGGAATATTGGATAATCCATCCCTTCAGAAGTTATCTTCTTTGCCAGCTTTCCATAATCTGCTGCCGTCCAGATGTTTTGGAAACCAACTCCCACCAGCCCCAGCCACTGTGGCCAATGATGAGGAATGTTGGGAGTTGTGGTCCAAAACATCTCTGTGTCACTAGGTTGGGGAAGCCTACTCTATGCATTCCAAGAGCACATGGAGGGATGTGCGCATGTGTGCTGGTGTTCCATTACTTTGAGTGTTCAGCTGAATGTATGTTGGCTCCTCCGAGGTGCATGTGATCAGGGTTCACACTGAAGGCATCTGGATCTTCCACCCAGTGGAGAGAGGAATGTTGTGGGGGGGGGGGGCTAGCTGCACTTAATCCTCCATGCATACTCAAAGGGCCTGCTCAGACAACTAACTAAGCCATGATTAGACCGCTAACTCTTTTGCAGCAAGTGTGTTTAAGTGTGCTTAAATCGTATTTATGTAGCTACCATGGTTAGGAATGGTTCAAATGACACACTAAGTTATGGTTCACATGACACGCTAAACCGTAATGCTCAGCTCAAAATACGTAATCACTGTGGCATAGCGTGTCGACAGAGTAAGTTCCCTGAGCTTGGCCTAGCTTTTGAATAGTTTGATTATTTTTTTATTTTTTACTTTCTTTGAAGTAATTCAGTCGATCTTTTGATGGACAAATCTATTCTTTGTTCTAATCTAAGTGGCCTTTTCAAATTAGAAACAAAGTCAAGATGATAAAGGTTAAAATCTGCATCCATACAAATACCACCTGGTTCCATGGGAGTCGAAGCTATTAAGAGACACATTCTGTGTGGTGCTGCACAATTCTGTATGATTTGCTTTAACGCCCCACTAAGATCATTTGGCTTCTGAGATTTCACAAGATTTGTTGGCACACTGTCAAGACTATATTTGCAGCAAGGCATTCTAGCAAAATAAGTTGTTTTTTTATTGAAAGTTTAGCATTTCAGGATACTGAATATCATGGTTGTGAGATCATAGCATACAGCCCTGGAAATAAGATGCTTGTGGAAACTGTATGCAAATTGCTTTTAGTGTGCTTTGGCACTTGCTTTCAGCAATATAAATCTCAGCAAAACCTACCTCATAGGGTTGTTGTGAAGATAAAATACAATAACTCCATGCATATTAGCCTGAGTTCCTCAGAGGAAAGGCAGAATTTACATATGATAAAAAATAAAATGAGTAAAAAGGCTACACAGGCTGAATTGCAACTCAGGATGTGAAATTACTATCAACTACTGCTGGTGTCGGGTGTCGGGTCTGAACACCAAGGTATCTGAGGTCTATCAATGAAATGTAAAAATCCAGCTTCAACTTTACAAGGACGTGATCACTGCCATTGTCAGCCACATGAGCGGCTTTGAAAATATTTAAATTATGATACTTCTTTTCATTTTCTCAATAAGGAGGTTTCGTTTTCCCCAAAAGGGAGAGAATAAAACATCGCTGTACACATTGCTGGAAAATGTTATTTCATTGTTTATTTTTTATTTTTATTTTATTTTTGAGCCAAACAAAAGAAACATTCTACTATCAAAAGATCTTTGGCTCGTTCACATATCCCATTGTTGTTCAGAGGGGTGGGGGGAGGGGACGGGACTGTGACTAAATTCTCCATCATGGAAGTAAAAAACAAAATATTTGGTTAGTTTAGGCAGTGGTGCAGTCAGATAATTTTTGACTTAATGTTGTTATGGTGACTCACCCATTAGTAGTGGAGGCTGGTGGCTCCGATGTCAGTGGAATGGTAAACCCGCTCCAGGTTTCAGTCAAAACCAGTCAGAAGCACCTCAGATAGCTCCTTTAGAGTTCTGATTGGTTCTGATTGAAACCCAGAGCGGATTCACTGTCCTACTGACATTAGAGACACCAGCATCCGCCCCCTTTTTGATGGTAGTGTGTATTATTTCACTTACTTCAAAATGTGATAAGCCAGCCCCACTGCATTTAGGGACCCTCCTGCTCATTCTTCAGAGTGGTGTTCTGGATGTCTGCCCCAAAGTTCTACCCTAGTGGCACCACTGGGATTGGGAATGCAACTTCATCTGGACTTGGTCAAACACGATTTCGCCAGAATAAAACCAACATACTATGTTGTGCATTAAGGACCACAGCTGACTGGGCCACACTTAAAGGGAAAGCCGATTTGAAGAGAGGGCTCTTCAGAGGCAGCTCCCCAATGAGGAGAGGTTACAATATCTGGGACTGTTAAGCTTAGAGAAATGATGAGTGATAGAGGTATACATAATTATGCATGGTGTGGAGAAAGTGGATAAGGAGTCATTTTCCTCCCTCTCTAATATTACTAGAACCTGGGATCATCCCATGAAGCCGATTGGTGGGAGATCAGGTCAGATAAAAAGAAGTACCTTTTCACACAGCACATAGTTAAACTATGGAATTCACTTCCACAAAATGTAGTGATGGGCATCAATTTGAATGGCTTTAAAAGGATAGTGAACAAATTCCTGGAGGAGAAGGCTATCAATAGCTACTAGTCCTGATGGCTATATGCTACCTCCAGTATCAGAGGCAGTAAGCCTATATACCCCAGTTGCTGGGGAACATGGGTGGGAGGGTGCTGTTGCACTGGTGTCTTGCTTGTGAGTTCTTGGTCAACAGCTTTGTGATCAGAGTGCTGGACTAGATGGACCCTTGGTCTGATCCAGCATGGCTCTTCTTACGTTCTTATGTACTACTTCACCGTTGTGCAGGGTCAGCCCTACCATTAGTCACAGTGATGCAACTGCTTCAGGGAGCAACTGCTGAGGGTTGGGAGTGGCAGCAAAGTGTTGGAGGTTGAAGTTGTGTGCCATGCAGCCTGCAATGTGCTCCCTAAACTACCCTGCTTCCCTCAGGTGTAGTGGAGGATGCTGACCCATTGTCAATGTTGAAGTAAGATTCAGCTGCCATTCTGTGCAGCTTCTGTATGTGAAATGGGAGCAGCAAAATGTCTTGGGTCAACTCTGTATTTTTAATAAGCTATACAACATAGCTAATGGTGCCCATCTAACCCTGTGTGGGAAAAAGGTAGCTCTCCAGACATTCTGGGCTTTAGCTCCCAGAAGCACTCACCAATATAGCCAATAGTCAGGAATGCTGGGAGGCAAAGTCAAAAACATCTAGAGATCTACTTTCTCTCCCACCCCCTGATCCAACAGAATACTGGGTAGAATCCAACTAAAGTTTCATTCATTTGAATGGGTCTACTCTAAGTAGAACTTTAGTCGGATTCTAAGTTTCCTGCCAGTGGCCATTGTTGACCACTGCTGGATCAGACCAGGGCTCTATCTATTCCAGCACTCTGTTCACACAGTGGCCAATCAGCTGTCAAACAGGGTCCCACAAGCAGGGCACAGGTGTAACTGTGTTATCCTGCTGCCCTATTTCACTAGGATAGTCAGTCAACATCTTGCACTGCATATTTTTCTTAGAGGTACTTTGAGCTTGTATTCCCAGGCACCAATCCAGAGGTCTGGCAAGAGAACAAACTCATGTTGTCCACACTGATGACACTTCCTTCCTGCAAACCAGCTGCCTGCAAGCAAACACCTTGTCAGCTCCAATAAGAAAGTCAATGTCCAGAAGACATTGCCTTCCAGCTTTTGGTCATCATCAGCTGCTAAGGACAAAACTTCCCCTTCAGAAAAATCACACCTAGATTAAAAGAGCTGTGATGGAGCAGAATAGTTCTAAATTGTTAGTGACTGTAACTTGTTTGGGAAATGGTTGCTATCACGTCATCAGTAAGCTCTCAAAGGAACTGTAAACTTCAGGCAATGATGTGATTGAGAAACAAGCTGTTTCATCAGATGGTTAGAATTCATGTTTACTTTTCATGGTGAACCAGAATGCTAGGCCTCAGCCATTGTGTGGGGCACTTAAGAGAAGAAGATAGTGATAACTGAATCTGGAGAATGGTACTGAGGAAAACTGTGAATTTAAGAAGTTCAAGACCTGATTCTCTGGAAAGCTAGAGGAGTGTCATAACACAGCAATGCCCTTCCTTCTAATCTTGTGTCAAAATATGAATAGGAGTAGAACTCCTCTTATGGAATGGTAATTGGATAAAGAATGGAAAGCAGAGAGTGGGAATAAATGGTCAATTCTCACAATGGAAACAGTGGGGTCCCACAAGGACTTGTATTGGAAGTGGTCCTTTTTAACTTGTTTATAAATTATCTGGAATTAGGAGTGGGCACTAAGGTAGCCAGGTTGGCTGATGATTAGAATCCAGGGTCATCGAAAGAAGCTGAATGATGGAAGATTCAGGACAGATAATAGGAAGTACTTCTTCACATGGTGTATAGTTAAACTGTGGAATTGACTTCCACAAGATATAGTGATGGCAACCAATTTGAAAAGCTTTAAAAGCAGATGGAAGATAAGGCTATCAATGGCTGAATTCGGACGACATATTAGGCAACGAAGGAGGGAGGGAACAATCATCAGTTGTGTTGCTTATTGTGTCATGTGGGGAGTAACACACAACGCACACACAACTGACAGTACGCTAATCAGGAGAATTAAACAACGGAGGGAAACAATGGGCTTGCACGTTGTTTAGCCCGAAGCCCCATTGTTTAATGTGTTGTCTGAATTGGTCCCCCCCCCTCAGTGTACTATTCCGTTTGGGAATAGAGTTCTGCTGCCCAGACAGCCAAAAAAACCCAGCCGCTCTATACAGCCGGCAGAACTCACAGTGCATGCTGGGATATGGCTGGGGGACTGAGGGAGGGGGAGGGAGCAGACGCTGCAACCAAAATGGCTGCTGTCCATTATTAGCAACCGGGGCGTTTGCCGGTGCCGAGCAGTGCTGGCTGCAGCATGTCGTGTGGGGAGCTCCGCCTGCCTAATGCATGGTCTGTACGCTATTTACCCCTCCGTTGCCTAATATGTTGTCCAAATTCAGCCAGAGTCTACTAGACATGATACCTATATATTATATTCAGTATCAGAAGCAGTAAGTCATTAAATGCTGGCTGCTACAGAACATGAGTGGGAGAGTGCTATTGTGTTCACTTCCTGCTTATGTACTTCCCATGGACATCTAATTGGCCATTGTGGTAACAGAATGCTGGACTAGATAGGCCTTTGATCTGATCCAACATGGCTCTTCTTACATTTTTTGGAAGAGGTAGAGATGATGTGGCAAATCTTGGGATATGTATGGATTCTGAGATCACCAACAACAGAGTTCCTGAGATTTTCCAGATCCCATCCTTGAGTAATCACATCTTCCACACACAGCAGCCCGGACTTCTCACATACTGATACACCCAGCATAGAAGCAGAGCACATATTGATCCTGTTTGGCACCCTGCTCTTCTGTACTGCCTTATTCATCCAAAGAGAACCCACAGAACATCTAGGCACTCAACACAAAAAATTCTGGGCTAGAGGCCTACAAAAGAGCCCATGTAGTCAACCAGTCCCTTTGCCCTTGTCCTTTAAGAAGTTTCAGTATCTCAGGGGAAGAGATGGAGCACAGAGGATTTGCCCTGTTCTGTTGGCATAATGTCTCTACTGCTGAGCTTTTAAAGATCTGTGTCTTAAAACGTACCTAACTGTGATCAACTCTGTTGCCTTGACTTCTACCCATTGCAGCTTTAACTGTTGCCTGACCAGATGTGCCCCAGCAACATTAGATTTGATAACTACAAGTTTGTATTCAGTCCCATCGTGTTGGCTTTCATCTGTCTAGGATTCATCCCTCACCTAGGGCTGGCATGAAGGGAAGGCATGATTGGGCATCTACTGAGGGCACACACCTCAGCAGGGGCTTACTAACAAGACCTCCCCTGGATTTACTTCTCCTCTTAGGCCATTTCTACACCAGGCTGTTTGCTTGAAATGGCCCCCGGCTGGTCCCTGTGCACCGATAGTGTGTATTAGGTAGGCTGACCATATGAAAAGGAGGACAGGGCTCATATAACTTTAACAGTTGCAGAGAAAAGGGAATTTCAGCCAGCGTCATTTGTATGCAATTATTACCTGGCAAAATTCCCTCTTCATCACAACAGTTAAAGTTGCAGGCACTATACTAGATTGACCATATACAAAATAAGGCAGGGCCCCTGTAGCTTTAACTGTTGTGATGAAGAGGGAATTTCAGCAGGAACTAATTGCATACAGACGACACTGGCTGAAATTCCCTTTTCTCTACAACTGTTAAAGCTACATGAGCCCTGTCCTCCTTTTCATATGGTTAGCCTAGTATTAGGTACTTCCGGGATCGTCCTCCCTCCCTCCCTGAGCACCGATGGTGTGTATTAGGTACTTCTGGGATCACCCTCCCTCCCTCCCTCTACACCCCTATGGTGTAGAAAGGGCCTCTATCAGTGGGAAGGCGGAACTGTAGATACTACTGCCTGCTTCCTCCCTGGCTCTCTGCCTATCAAACAAGCAAGTGGTAGCAATGATGATGAAAAAGAGGAGGAGGAGTCATAACAGCTGGTGGCAATGAGAAGATACACTGATTAAAGGGCAGGGTTCGGTGAGAGTGTTGTGCCCATGGGTCCTCAAACACACAGATAAACATGAGCACCACAGTATATTTATTTACGTACAACATTTGTATATTGCTCCATATCAGAACAGATTCCGGAGCGGTGAACAGCAAGAGAGAAAATGATACAAGGATAAAAAGAATAAAACACGATATTATAATTGTTCTTTTTAAAAACAGAGTGCCGATTAAAATCTTCCTAGAAAAGAGCTGTTTTCAGGAGGCGCTGAAAGCAACACAGTGTTGGTGTCTGGCTGACCTCCAGAGGCAGGGAGTTCCATCAGATGTGCAAGCCGCATAGTGTGACAGTGTCAAGGGCATCATACAACCAGGCCCTTCAGCCCATTATAGTTGCGGAGAGTTAATACTTGATATTGCTGTGATCTCTGAATACAGAGCCTCCATTTCAGAACTGCCAGCATGGCATTTGTTGACAAGCACTGAATTAATTAAATTAAACATATTAATATAAACTTACCAGCAAGACCCAACTGCTGCTGCTCCTTTTCACAGAAATCGTGCCCCAGGCTGTGTGCTATGTCTCAGAGGATTTCAAAGTTTTATGCACTTGGCGTTTTCTTTATTCTGGAATAAACAAGAGCTGAGCATGAATGATCAATGTTGCCTATCATGGTGCAGCTTTTCAGATTTATGTCGCTGAGCATGTAAATAAGCCAAATCATTTTATTTGTGTTTCGCTAGATAATTTCTAAAGAGCACTACAAACATATTAGTCACTATATCATTTTTTCCCACAGGCCATTAAGCAACATAAATTTCATCGAGAACGACTTAAATTAATAACCCCAATTATTTCCTTTAAAGTAAAATTTGCTGAATGAACATTTGCTTTGCTACTTGCCGAAGCGAGAGGTTAAGTGGGAAAGAAAGACCACTCTGAGTTGGTTAAAGGAAACTTTGTTTATGCTCTCTTATTGTGGATCCACTCTGTCATTTCTATACCTTGTGTCAAACCATTACAAATGTGGAATAAAAAGCAGGATATAACACTATTAGGCTGACCAGATAAAATCCAGGTCAGGGCTCATGTAACTTTCACAGCTGTAGAGCAAAAGGAATTTCAGCCAGTGTCATTTGTATGCTATTAGTTCCTGGAGAAATTCCCTCTTCATCACAACTGTTAAAGGTGCAGGCACTATACTAGAGTGACCATATACAAAAGAAGGCAGGGCCCCTGCAACTTTAACTGGTGTGATGAAGAGGAGATTTCACCAGGAACTAATTGCATACAAATGACACTGGCTGAAATTCCCTTTACTCAACAACTGTTAAAGTTACATGAGCCCTGTCCTCCTTTTTATATGGTCAGCCTACCCTAAACACTATGAAAGTGGTATTAAGGGAGGCATGGCAGTGCCTCCTTTGTTAAGGGCGGTCAGTAAAAAACACGTTCCACCATGTTAAAGTGATAATTGGGGAGGGGTCATTCTAACAGCCATAAAATCAAAAATGTTTCACCAATCTCTCTGAAATTTACAGGTGCCACAAAGAAATGTTTGTTTTACATTACCTGAAAATTTCAAGAAGATTGGTGAAAGACTGAGGGAAGGAGAGCAGTTTAAAGTAAAAAGATTAAAGAATCCCCTGAATCCGAAACTGAAAATTGAACTCAGGGTTTGCGACTATTTTTGCGCAGCTGTCCTTACCTTCAGGGAGCCTTATTCATTAATCCAATGGCAGGGTCTACTTCCTCCCGTTCTAGTGTAGGTGGAACTGCTTTTCTTTTTTAAAAATTCACTTAAGTGGATTTTATTAAATTTAAACTGTGCCTCTTTAAGAAATCCGGTGGCCATTTTGATTATGGCACACGTTCAGTAGAGTCTCTCCCCCCCTCCCTTCTGCGTCAGCTACAATGGCTGCTTCCTCTAGCAAAGACAGTGCTGTAGTCTCTTCTCAGAAGTAAGTTCCATTGACTGAATGCAATGTCTTACTCCCAGGTAAGTGTGTAGAAGGTTGTAGCCTTTATTTTAAAAAAACAGTCTGGAACCTTAGAAGGCGGAGAGGGAGAGATGTGAGTGAGAATTCCCTCTTCTTTACAGCACTATAACTCTACAATTAACAACCTGCTTGCATGCTTTGCATGTGTGTATGTTCATTTGATTATGGCTGCTGATCATTAATTTTCATAGCAATTCAATCCAAGGCATGTTTACTCAGAAGTTAGTTCCACTGAGTGCAATGAGTGTCATTCCCATTGAACTAGCTTGAAGGGGTGTGTGGATTTGGTTGTACTTCTCTTTGAGAGCTCTGTGTATTTAGGGACCAAGACTTTTTGTAAGAGAAGAGGTTAAGCTCCCCCCTCTTTTTCTTTTTTTTTTTAAATTCCATGTATTTGATTTTAAAAGAATTTTTATTCCTTCATTGTTATTATAATTAATAATAATTATTAGTAGTAGAAGTAGTAATACGTTTATTAATGTTACATTTATATCCTGCCTTTTTTTCCTCTTGCAAGGAACCTAAAGTGGCTTCCATAATCCTCCTCCATTTTATCAGCACAACAACCCTGTAGGGTAGAAGAGTCAGTGACATTCTGAATTCTCTTAGCTTTTCTAATATTTTTTTATCAGGTTGAACAAAACTATTGTGTATTGTTATCTCCAGTACCAACATCTTTGACAGGCTTAATATAGGATTCATTGACCACAGGCTATTTTTAGAGCAAAAAAATAAAAATAAAAATCCAGACTTGGATAGATTAAAATTAAATTGAGCAATATTTCTAAATACCCACATGGCTATTCTTGGTACTGGGTCAGATGTAGTGATATAAGAGGATGTTCAGACTCCATTTAGTTGATCAGTTGCAAAGAAGCTTCTCTAGTAAAGAGGAAGGGGAAAGCCCTAGACTGATCATTCTTTCAAGTGCCATATCTCCCCCCACAAAAACCCATGAGGTAGGTTAGGTTAGTGAGGTAGGTTAGGCTAAGAGTCTATGACTGACTCAAAACCATCTAGTGAGTTTCTTCTGCTGCTCACTGTCACAGAAATGTAAAACAAATGTTTGGTAATGTTTGGGTGTATGGCATGTGCTACTTTTACCCTCACAACAACCCTGTAAAATAGATTAGGCTGGAAATTTAGGCCTGGCCCACTATCTATGTCTGTGTGCCTGCCTCTTTTATATATACACACAGAAAGGCATCCTTAGGTTTGTTCTTTACTTACTACATACCGTAAACTATGTATGAATAGAGCTGTCACAAATGATGCAATACACTCACTTTTTGCACTTCCTAATACATTTGTTTCCCAACTAACTTACTGCTAATACAGTCATGAATCTAAAACTAAAATATGTTATTTTTACTATAGTAAGATTAAAGAATCCACATACATCAAGTGCAAATCAGAGAACCTACTATTTTTCATATTAGTGTTCAAGAATTAGGATTCTTTTCCTAATTACGCCTTACACGGAGGTTACCTTTTTCACAGCAGCCGGATCAACATTTTCATCAAGCTGTCCACCTCCCCTGCTCCAAACTCTTTCTTGGTCAGTCACCGCTAATTAGCTCAGATCCTGTTGGTGTATATTTGAAATTGTGATCCCCCAATGTGCATCACTTTACACTTGCTTACATTGAACAGCATTTGCCCTTTTCATGGCCATTCTCTCGGTATGCAGAGATCTTTATGGAGCTCCTCACAATCCTCCATTGTTTTAGCAAGACTAAATAATTTGGTATCATCACCAAACGTGGCTACGTCACTGCTCACTTCCACCCTCATTCTAATATTATGAGAAAGGGAGAAACTGCCTCCCTATCCACTTTCTTCACAACATGCATATAGGAGCGAGCAGTGAGATGGCCAAATTTGCTGCTGACCTCAAAATATTTAAGGTTTTTAAAATGAAGTGAGATTACCAAGAGCTCCAAAAGAATCTCTCCATAGTGTGAAAATGGGCATCAAAATAGCAACAACAGTTCTACGTAAGCATTTGTAAAGTGATGCACACTGGAGCAAAGCATCCCAACATTACATATACACTGATGGGATCTGAGCCTGCAGTGACTAAACAAGAAAAAAAAAACTTGGGAATGTGGTTGACAGCTCAGTGAAAATGTCAACCCAGTGTGTGGCAGCTGTAAAGACAGCAAACTCCATGTTAGGCATTATAAGAAAAGTAATTGAGAATAAAACTGCCAGTCTCATACTGCCTTTATACAAATCTATGGTGTGACCACACTTAGAACACTGTGTACAGTTCTGGTTAACTATAAAATTTAGTATCACAAGATGTTGTGCTGGCCACCATTTTGGATGGCTTGTCTTCCTTTCCATGTGGTCACCCTATAACATGACACTATTCCCCCTTCTGAAGAGGTCTGGACCTCAGCCTACTAAAGACAAAGTGGCAGACCATAATAACAGTGTTCATATGGCCATTGCTTTATGAGGTTTCTGCAGGCTACCAAACAGAGAACTATCAGGCCATAAAGTTGCTTAAATGGGTCTGCCAGAAACCTGACCTCACCGTTCCTGTTAGGTCCATGTCCTACAGCAAATGCTCTCAGCTGAACTTGATGGAATCCCATCCTTCATCCCTTGGTTTAATTTACTGACCTCCCCTGGCTGGGCCTTGCAGGGAACAATAGGGTAGACAGAGCAGGCATACATAGCACGCGCAGAGTGCTGAGAGTGGCAAATCTAAAAGCAAATACGTTGCTTTTAAAGAACCAAGGAAATTCAATGGGTCTTTTAAGTAAATATCTATGGATGGAAATGCAGCCCATGCAGGCTTGAAACTTGACCACAAACATGATCATCATCTGCTACTTTCAGATGCAAACAGGAAGAAAAAGCATGTAGCATAAAATGAGCTATAATAATTAATATAGTAAACTGTAACTTGTTCTAATTTAGGATATTTTCCTGTATCATCTTGTGTGCTTCCAGAATTAATCAGGGAGTTTTTAGTCCAGTAGAATTTTTTTTCAGGTTCTCTCCAAATACAGACACAAAACATGAAATGCTTCTTTTCATGAGTCAGTCATAGAAAGCTTTTATTTCTGGACATTTGCTATTGAAAAATTCAAATGAGACCCCTCAGATTTCAAGTGAGAGAGCATAACTTCTGGGGTTCATTTATTATTTTGAAAAGTGGGTGCAACACATATTACTAGCTTTGATTTTATATTGGATGTGAAAATGGTGTAACATCCCAGCTGATGCTGGCTGCTTGTCAACTGTATAATATCCAGTCATCCGTTACACAAAGCCATGAAATTCGTTAAACAAAAAACCTACGGTTTACAAAAACAACGTTAAGGCTCTACAGTTTCCAACCAAGCACCAAAAAGCAGGGAAATTGGGAGTTAAGGCTCCCAAGCCTTAGCGCCACATCCTCCCTAAGGAGGCAGAAAGTGCAAGTGAAATTCTCATTCTCCCAAAGCAGATAAACCATGAGGACAAGATGGAGAATATGATATGCAGAGGTGACTATGGGGTTGTGGAAAACTGATCACGAACAACTTAGGGCCACCTACTTCTCTTTTTCTGTTTAGAGCAGCCCTTCCCCAACCTGGTGCCCTCCAAAGGTATTGGACTACAACTCCCATCATTACAAGTCAGTATGCCCCATGGTCAGGAATGCTGGGACTTGTCATCTCAAAAATCTAGATATGCAATCTGATATGCAGAGGTGACTGTGGGTTTGTGGGAAATGATGATGAACAACTTAGGACCAGCTACTTCTCATTTCTTAGAGCATCTCCTTATGTTGAGAGTTGCAACCCAACGCATCTGACAGGCACCAGGTTGGCGGATGTTGTTCAAGAAGAAGGGAAGGCAGAATATAGATCTCCAGATGTTTTAGAATTCAACTTGTAAAAGCCCCTATCAGCATGGGCAGTTGTCAGGAATGCCGCGAGTTGATGTCCAAAACATCAGGATAGATCTATTTTCTGCCTACATCTGTACTAAAGTATGATGTTTTCCAGCATTGTGATCAATCAAGGAACTACAAAACAGCTGCATCATTTTAAATAAACTGTATAAACCAAATGAAACAACCATGAATGAATCTTGAATACCTACGGTAATCCGGATAGCCCTTCAGATGTCAACATTAGTTTTCAACACATGGCATAGGGTGTCTGTCAGTAAGACGGAGGTGCTTACTGTCAAGGGCCACAACCTGGGGTTGGAGGTATGTCAACCAGTTCTGGATGGGGTTACACTCCCCCTGAAAGACTGTGTTCGCAGCTTGGGGGTGCTCCTGGATCCGTCGCTCCAAATGACAGCTCAGATAGATGCGACTGCCAGGAGTGCCTACTATCAGCTTCGGCTGATACGCCAGCTGCGCCCCTTCCTAGAGTTGGAAGACCTAAAATCAGTAGTGCACGCACTGGTAACTTCGAGGCTCGACTTCTGCAATGCGCTGTACATAGGGCTACCTCTGTGCCTAGTCCGGAAACTTCAATTAGTTCAAAATATGGCAGCCAGGTTGGTCACCGGTATATCTAGGGGTGACCACATTACACCAGTTTTAAAATCTCTTCACTGGCTGCCAATCAGTTTCCGGGCGAAGTACAAAGTGTTGGTTATTACCTTTAAAGCCCTACATGGTTTGGGTCCAGGTTACCTACGGGATCGCCTTCTCCCATACAATCCGCCCCGCACGCTCAGGTCCTCTGGGAAGAATTTATTACAGTCAACAAGAACTAGACTGACAACCGTTACCCAGAGGACCTTCTCTTCTGCCGCTCCCAGATTATGGAATGACCTGCCGGGAGAGATTCGCCAACTCACTAGTCTTCCGGAATTTAAAAGATCTATAAAGACTTATCTCTTCCGGCAGGCCTACCCAGATGAATTTTAAAGTGTTTTATTGGTGTTTTATTGGTGTTTTAATGATGTACTGGTTTTATCTGCTTTTAATCAGTTTTTGTATTTTGTGTTTGGTGTTGTTCCCCGCCTCGATCCGTTGGGAGAGGCGGGTGATAAATAAATATATTATTATTATTATTATTATTATTATTATTATTATTATTATATCAGATAAAGGATTTCTCTTACTTGTTCAGCAGTGTGAAATCAAAGGCAGAGCTACCACCTAATACTTTCATGCATCAGTATTATTTTAAAATTAAGTATGAAATGATTTTTGTCTTCCCCATAACACATAACATGAGAGTTAAAGTGCAACACATCTGGAGAGCACCAAGCTGGAGAAGGTTGACTCCTATACTTGTCTTCTCAGAAGCCAGTGCCACTGAATTCACTAGGGCTTACTCCCAAGAGGTATAGGATTGCAAACTAATCTAATCTGAAAGGTGTTCAAGACAGCCAAACTAAACCTCTTCTGCTCCTCTGTCACTTTGATGAGATGATGTATTGTGGAGGGATTGTGGGGAATGAACAGTATATTTTGTTTAAATACAATTTAAAGAAACAAAACATTGGTTCTTTGAAGGGCAGGATATTGATCAAAAGTTGGAAGTGCCTGGAACATGCTCTGGTTCTAGATCTGTAATGAATACTTCCCCTTTTGTTATCAAGCGTGCTGCTATATGCGAGATGTGTTTGAGAGATGTGTTTGAGACCCTGTATTTGGTAAGGATATGGAACAGCATTCCCCATCTTGTTGCCCTCCAGGTGTTTGAGATGACAAGTCCCAGCATTCCTGACCATGGGACATACTGACTTGCAATGATGGGAGTTGTAGTCCAACACCTTTGGAGGGCACCAGGTTGGGGAAGGGCTGCTCTAAACAAAAAAAGAGAAGTAGGTGGCCCTAAGTTGTTCGTGATCAGTTTTCCACAACCCCACAGTCACCTCTGCATATCATATTCTCCGTCCTGTCCTCATGGTTTATCTGCTTTGGGAGAATGAGAATTTCACTTGCACTTTCTGCCTCCTTAGGGAGGATGTGGCGTTAAGGCTTGGGAGCCTTAACTCCCAATTTCCCTGCTTTTTGGTGCTTGGTTGGAAACTGTGGAGCCTTAACATTGTTTTTGTAAACCGTAGGTTTTTTGTTTAACGAATATGGAACATGGATTGTGCCCCAACAGTTAACAGTGCACTTCAATATCCCTATAAAGCAGTAATGTAGATATAGCTGTGTTAAATGTAAGAATCTTATCACAAAAAATGCTGAGTGTATTTGGTGTGGCCTAGTAACTAAGAGAATGCATTGTAATGTGGGAACTTCCTGGTTCAAATTTCACTTCAGCTGTGAATTTACTGGGTGGTCTTAAGCCAGAGGTGGGAACCTTATGAAGGGCCATCAGGGAGCGCAGCTGATGGTGGGTGGAGTTCGAAGCATGGCAGAATTGCATAGCTCTTCCACAGTGCCACCCCACCCCTTCTCATCATCTCTACTTGGGTGCAAATGCAATCATACACATGCAATATGAAAGAGGAAGCAATTTACAGAGAGGCAGTCTGGAGAGCAAGAGTAGGCCCACAGCAGATGATGCAGATGGGTCTTATTAGGCTACAGGTTCTACCTCAGCCTTAAGTAAACCAATATGCCTTCATTTTCCCCCTAAAATATGGGGCTAATGATGCTGATCTAATTCACAGGGACTGTTGTAAGGATTACTTAGATAATGTATGTGGAATAGATTGTGCTAGTGTCCCTTAATAACTCACCCCACATGGGCTTTGACGAGGGATGGACAGAAGATAGATCAGGATCTGTTGGTAGATCTTTGGGTGACTTGCAGTAGATCAGCAAAAACCTTCTGACTCCAAAGTTGTTTAACAATAGCAACAAATGAAATGCTTCCCCTCCCTGACATTCATAAATCAGGCTGCGGCAATAAAGAGAACTTGAGGAAAAACTAGGAATGCATTTTTATGTGAAAGGACTGTTGGCTCAGTTCTGTGGTGCTGAAAACAAATCCCTGGACTGGAAATGTGCTCAGAAGCACAATAATTCTCAATTGTCAGCCCATCCATTTGAACTACTAATTTGGACTTGGCTCCAGTGTTCTAGCATTTACGAGAACCCTGGCTCAGGGTTCTAGTAAAAAAACCCAATATAGTTTCCTCAAGTCTGATAGCTGACTTGATTTGGGTTGTTTCAGATTAGGCTTTTTGGCACTATCTCTAGGGATGTCGGAGAAATCCGCAATGGAATCACATTAATTCAGATTTCTGTGAAGCCAATCCATGGAATCTTCAGCAGAACTGTTTTTCCTGAGTCTCATGGATTCTGCATATTTGCAGGACATTTTTTGGACTTTTTAGAATTTTGCCCAAATTTAATCATAGAAAAATACACACATACACATACATATATATACATATACATATACATATACATATACATATACATATACATATATATATATATATATATATATATACACACATGCCAAAAATGTGCATTTCCCCCATAGACTAAAGAATGAAAATGTGCATTTTGGGAATATTTGTGCATTTTGGGAGTGAATTTGCACAGGTGCGAATTTATGCAAGTGCGAATTTATGCAAATTTGGGAAATTGGAAAAACATCCGATTCTGTCAATGAGCAAAGGATGGAACAAAAGGCACTGGATAATCCGTGAAATGCAAACAGAACGGATTTTTACAAAATCCGTACATCCCTATCACCCTTCCACATTCACAGAGTTTTACAGGGTTTCCCGACATCATAGCTTCCCTCTTGTAACCTCTCATATTTTTATCACCACTTTTTATCATTTTTCTTATTATGAAAAATCTGTTAAGTAAAAAAAGACAGAATACCTCCACAGTGCCTTCTGGCTGTTAGCGCTAGGGCCCCTCCATCTGGAAGCACCCCTGGGGAGGGCTTCTAGTGCTGTCAAATAGAAGGCATCGTGTCTGTTTTTCTTTAACATAGTTTTGGAGGTAACAGAGGGAAAACACAGAGACTTCCACAGAAGTAGAAGTTGCCATCATCTGGACCTTCCCTCCACCCTGTACCATTCCATGAATGAAGCTTGGTGATGGCATGGTAAAGCCACGTCTGGAAGCACCCTTTGACATTATGCCAGTTATCACTAAACTAATGGAAGTCATGGAATTTTTCTCAGTGCTTTTATCCCACTTCAGTTTCATTCTCTTCCGAGCCCTCACAGCTTTATGACGTTCTGATTTAATGTGATTCACATGCCCATTTCATGTTATCATGATGAAGGAAGAGTGGGCTCATGTTTTTAGCCCTACCTTGACATTGTGCATATATCCAATTGTTTGTAGAGGAGCCCCAATGTACGATTGGGATAGTTTTTAACAGAACTGCCTGTTTATTAAGGGAGCTGAGAGCAAGATCAGTTTGCAGGAGGGTGGGAAGTTACATACTACTGGATCACTCCATAATTAGTGAACTAGGAAAAATACCCCATTCTATTCCATTTGACCTCCAAGGTACTCTTGGTTAGAGTATTCCCTCCTCCCCACTAGAGCCAGGATGTGGAACAATGCAAAAGTCTGGAAATTGAGCAGCAAATTAACTGCTACTTTTCCAGACCCTTTTCTATTTACTTCAGAAAGTTATTCACGTGGCCAGTTGATGTCTCATCAAGTTTTCATCACGTTTAACATTAAAGGATCAGGGGGTCAAAGGGACCCTGCTCAGCACCAGGAAAGACAGGAATTGCACCTCTATTTCAAGCCTGCTTTATCACAAGCCTATCTGTGTGGTAAATTTTGGAGGGAGCAATGTGAAAAGGAGACTTTGGTGGTGATGGTTGTGATGGTGGTGGGAGTTTGTATATAATGACAAGCGGTAGAGAATTGGTGAAAAGGGCAGAGGAGCAAAGTGAGATGATGCGAAAGAGTGAAGCTAAAATGACATTTTACTCATGAAGAATTCATGAAGGCTGAGTATGTTTAAAAAATGCCCTACAACCAATGCTGCTGGGGAGGAACAGGAGTAGCCAACTCCACCTTGTCTAAGTATCATTCCTTCCACTGGAGGGCCTACTCCTTAACTTTGTGACAGTGACTGTGCATGGGTGGGGTGGTTCCATCAGAAGATGTATTGACAAGTGCCCCCCCCAAACCCCTGGGACCAGCCCTGACCCAGTTCCATTCTTCCCAGTTGGTCTGGTGTGATGATTTGTGAAAATAATACAGCTGTAAATTCACAATTACAAAATGCGCAAGTAGGCTCCCTCTACAAGGATTCGCTTTTGCGCCTGGTTCGGCGATTATGCGCATTATCGCAGACGCGCATTTACTCCTAATCCCTCTGCGCGGGAGGCGGCGAGAGGTGGTGAAACGCATTAATAGATGTCCAAAAAGCGCTTTACAAGAAGTTAATGCGCATAATCGCTTGTTCACACGGGGAAAATGCGCTTTAACGGCCGGAGCAAAATAAAACTCGCGATTTAACGCGCATTTGAAAATGCGCATTATCGGGGAGATAGCGCGCCTCTACGCCCGATTTGCGCTCCATTCTTGTAGAGGTAAAATTTTTAATGAACCTTCAAAGCGCATTAAACCTCTCTTGTAGAGGCACCCGTAGTTAAAAATGCACCGTCCTAAGAATAATAAAAGAATAATAAACACTGGATGTAATAAACAGCCAGAGAGAGAGAGAGAGAACAGCAATGACAATTATTTGTTTTATCAGCCTCTTTGGTATTTGAGTGAATGGCTGTCATTTGTTTTCCTGCTTTAACCTCATTTTCTTTGCATATGGCCACAGCATGTGAAAGCATGGGTATTTTTCATTTGGTTTGAATTAAATATCAGGGAATGCTGAGCTCAGACATCAAAGTCTCTGAAGCAGACACAGTATTTTCACTGTGCAGAAGGCATCAACCCAATGCGCCTAATCAAGACCTTTAGGCCCTGCCTGCAACGCAAGTAAATAACAGAAACAATCCCAGGATTGTGAAGGACTTGTGGTGTTAATGGAGCAGGAAGGCTGCCTGCTTAGACTGGATTTAGAGAGAGAGAGAGAGGGGGGGGGAGAGGGAGAGGGTTGCCATATTCTGAATCCTTAAAACCGGAACAATTTTTAAAATGTATTTATTTATTTATTTATTTATTTTTGCTGGAAGCAAAATAAAAAGTAATGGTGTGGGTGGGAGTTAAAGAGGAAAGGCTGGGAGAGGGGAGGGCTCAAAGGGGGAGTGGTGGGGGGAATTGCCTAATGCAGCAGCAGCAATGCAAAGCCATTTTTGCTAAGTAAGTGTTCCCATTGATAAAACAACCCCCCCCCCCAAGTTTTCCTTAAAAGGAGCTATGAAGCCACGGCTATATGGGGTCTGGTCTAGAGCTGAAAGGATTACTGACCTGGCTGGAAGGGGGAAAGCACTGGCTGTTTTTCTTTCACTTATGGTTTTTCTTTCACTGAGTCACTTGGGTCTCTGAACAAGCAGTAAGTAGCTCTACTCTAAGCAAGATAAAAAGTAATGGTGTGGGTGGAAGGGAGTTAGAAGAGAAAAGGGCTGGAGGAGAGAGTGTGGGGAGGAGAAAGCGATCACAAGAGGGGCAGCCGTAGGAACGCAGAATCCATTTTAAACAACGTGTTTCCCATGGGTAAACCCCCCTCCCCTGAGGTTTTCCTTTAAAAAAGCTATGGGGTCTAATCTGCAACTGAAAGGATTACCTGAAAGTGAAAACACAAGCTGCACAATAGCAGCGGCTGGTCAGAAGACTTTTTCTTTTATTGTTTGACTAAATCACTCGGCTCTCCCAGGCTCAGCAGCAATAGGCCTACTGCAGCAGGCAGCATGGCAGCCTGAGAAAAGCAAGCACACCTTTTTTTTCTGCTCCTCCTCCTCTGCACAGGCGCAATAACACGAGTCACAGGGAGTGACTCAGCTGAGCCTGTGCAGGAGCAGCAGTGCTCTGAAAAAGGCTTGCGCGCTTTTTTCTCTTCTGCTGCAGCTACACTGCTTAAGGCACCATTTTAGAAACCGGTCGGCCAGACTGGGAATCTGGGATTCTTGCCCAGCCGGTCATGACATTTCAGAATCACCTGGAAATTGGGACATTCCCGGTTTTCCAGGACGTTTGGCAACCCTAGAGAGAGAGAATATTGTGTATGTGTGAAATTCCTACACTTTCTTTGTGGAATGAGATAAGTAGAAGAATAAAACAGAACAAACAGTTCAGGAATTGCTGTTGCAGATATGGAAACACTATCTATCCACAGTGCTTCAATCTTCTTTGGTGGGAGGGAACCCCAGTGGGAGGGAACCCCAGTTGGACTGCTTTTAAATGCTAGGCTCATACCTAGTTAGCAACTAGTTTTGCTGAACAGGACAGGCCCAAGACTTTGTGCTGCCTGAGGTGGAGAACAAGATGGCACCTCCCTCTGTTCCATGTACTAAAACTGAACCTACCGGCTGTTGAATTTTACTTCAACACTGGTGATGGGATAGCATCCTCCACTGCCCTGGAGGACAGCAGGCTACCTTAGAGGGTTCAGGGCAGGCCACATGGCACACACATGACTGCTCTGTGACTCCTAGTATCTGCTGCCTAATGGTACGATGGTCTTGTTGCTGAAAAACAACACTGAGAAGGGTGCCCAAAGGGGTTGGCAAAGGCATCAACTTGAACTCTCCAAATAACCTGCTATGTTACCAAATAGTCACAATGTGTGAAAGTGTGCAGTGGTGACAAGGTGGAAGTAAAGGCCTTTTAAAAAAGGCCTTTAAATGTATGATGCACTTTATGGATGATTCCATCTGGGTGTGTCTCAGTAAACTTGTCAAAAGTAGGTTTAGGGCATCCCATGCCAAATTCTATGCTCATGATAACTGATTCGAATCACTCCATTGTCATCAGGAGAGTTCTGTCCAAGCTATTATGGAACTCTTAAAGCACAGCATGAGGCCACATTGCCAGGCCTGCTGTGAGTGGTCAGTGTGGTTAAACGTCAGTTAGGTCTACAAACCATCAGGGAGTCCACCACACTGACTGAAACTCCCAAACTGGCCACAGGTCTAACTGAATTGTCAGTCAAAGGCTTGTCACATATCGGAGGCCAGTTAACTGCATTTTCACTTTGAAGTTTTTGACAGAACACTTGGTTGTCCCACTTGGTTGTCCAGCCAGTACGTCCAGCCAAGATAACATTTATGTTGATTCATAAAGCCTACAGGAGAAAGTATATTAGCTTCATCTACATGACAACAGTAATAGACTGCTTCTGTATTTTCACTTGTGGAAAAGTTCACCCCTGTAAATAGAGAATGCATGTAAAATGACCTTGGTTCTGTGACAGGAGTTTTAGATTCCTGTAAAAGGATTGTCTTCCTCCCACAGGAATGGGTGAGTAATTTCCATTTGTGGAGCGGAAAGATTTTTCAGGGTGAATTGTCCCGTCCTCCCTCGGTAAGCCAAACAGTAAATCCCCACATAAACCAGACCGTTCACAGTGATCACATTAAATGGGGAATTAGCATATCTGATAGTGAGGGGGGTGAGGCAGGCTACTGAAATCATGACTTGTCCTTCTAAATTTAGCAATCAGCAAAGAACTTGTTTGTATCAGTTGTCAAACAGATTCCAGAAGTCCAAAGCACACTCCGTATAGTTAAGTCGAGATTGTTCAAAAACTTGAGATCGTTCCCTCTAGTTTAGATCTCTGTCATACTCAGCTTTCCCATGTGATTCAGGAATTTAACAGATATTCAATTTCTCTTTTCATTTGGAGTGACATTTTATGCTTTTCTATGCTTGCTCACATCATGATCCAGGTGATGAGTTGTAATACAGGGAAGAAGATACCAGCAACAATGCATTATTGTCATGTCTCTCAGTAGCCTAAAAACCTAGTGTGAAAAGAGACTTTTAACATGGGGGGGGGGAGAGAGAGAGACAGAGAGAGAGAGACAGAGACCATGATCTTTGCACATGTACTTGTACAACCCACAGTAATTTAAGATTACAACTTTTGTAGAGATGCAGGCAGCACTGTTATTACAGCACATGGAAACCCTATTTTGAGACCCTTCTATTATTTTGTCAACAGCACCGTGATCTGCTGGGGGGGGGGGCTGGTGACTCACAAACAGGGATATTGGGACCCATAGAGCACATTGGTATTGTCGTTAAACAGCTTGGCATATAATGTATTATTATTACACACACACACACGTGTGGTGAGAAGCTCAAAGGGCAGTACTTCCAGGTTTAGTTTCTTTGGAGGAGAAGGCTCCTTGGAATATTTGGTTTATTTACCAATGTACAAGCAGAACACAAGCGAAGGCAAACAGCAGACACTCGTACAAGGCTGCAGATTTGTTACTGAGACCTGATATCCCAAGGGGCTTTCAACCAACTCGCAGTGTTCTCTTTCGTTCTCTGACTTTGCCTCTTCAAAACTATAAACTGTTCTTTGTTCACATACAGATGCAGAGAGGGCCGAAAGAAAGAATTTTAAATCTGAGTGTAGCAGCTACATCTTTTGTTCATTTTTACTCTAGAGTAGGTGAAGGTCCCCAATCCATATTTCAATCACCCCAAATCCACACACTAGGGATTCAATCTGAATTGGACCCCCTATGCCTCCTCTGGAGTTTTTTTTTTAAAAAAGACAGCCTATCTACACTACTGCTTTAAAACGGTTTATAACAGTTTTAAAACGGTTAATAACCATTATTAACTGGTTTAAAACTCTTATAAACTGTTTTAAAGCAGTAGTGTAGATAGGCTGATAGCTGCTAGAGATACAGATTTAGAGTCACGCTTCTTCTTGGCTTAGAAGGTGTCACCTCTCCCAAGCCCTAATGGTTATGTCATTGAAACAGAGAGATTCCCAACTATTTCCTAATACCCATCAGCTGACCATTCAGGGCAATTTAAGGGCAACAGGTCTTAACAAAGGAATGGTGAGCGATAAGTGTAATATCACTGAATCTGTCTAGCAATAGAGAGAACTAATGCTCCCTTCATAAGAAACATTAGTGCCCATTCTTCTATCAGTTGGCTCTTGGGATCACTTGGGGGGACCATATTTATTTATTTATTTATTGCATTTTTATACCGCCCCATAGCTGCAGCTCTCTGGGTGGTTCACAAAAATTAAAACATGAAATCATTAAAAAAATATAAAACAAGCCACAATCTAAAAACACAAAATAACATACAATATAAAAACACAACCAGAATAAAACCAAGCAGCAGGAATTAATACAGATTAAAATACAAATTTAAAACAGCAAGGATTAAAATTGAGTTAATATAACTGTTAAAATACTGGGAGAATAAAAAGGTCTTCACCTGGCGACGAAAAGAGTACAAAGTAGGTGCCAGGCGAACCTCTCTGGGGAGCTCATTCCACAGCCGGGGTGCCACAGCAGAGAAAGCCCTCCTCCTAGTGGCCACCTGCCTCATTTCCTTTGGCAGGGGCTCACGGAGAAGATGATCTTAGGGTCCGGGCAGGTACATATGGGAGGAGGCGTTCCTTTAGGTAACCTGACCCCAAGCCGTTTAGGTCTTTAAATGTTAGTACCAGCACTTTGAATTGGGCCTGGACCTGGATCGGCAGCCAGTGAAGTTGGAAAAGGACTGGCGTAATATGGTCTCGTTGGCCAGTCGCCATTAACAATCTGCCTGCCCTGTTTTGTACCAGCTGAAGTTTCCGGACCGTTTTCAAAGGCAGCCCCATGTATCACACATTTCAGTAATCCAAATGAGAGGTTACGAGAGCATGTAGCTAGGCTATCTCTGTCCAGATAAGGGCGCAGTTGGTATATCAGCCTAAGCTGGGAAAAGGTGCTCTTTGCCACCGAGTTCACCTGTGCCTCAAGTGACAGTTCTGGATCCAAGAGCACCCCCAAACTACGGACCTGATCCTTTAGGGGGAGTGCAACCCCCTCCACAACAGGGTGAACATCACCTCGTCGGACAGATGAACCACCCGCTAACAGTACCTCTGTCTTGTCTGGATTGAGTCTCAGTTTGTTAACCCTCATCCAGTCCATTACCGTGCCCAGGCACTGATTCAGAACAGCTACTGCCTCACCTGGGTTTGATGAAAAGGAGAGGTAGAGCTGGGTGTCATCCGCATATTGATGACATCTCAGCCCACATCTCTGGATATCCTCTCCCAGCGGCTCTTGTATCTTTAACAGTTGAATAGAAAAGGGAATTTCAGGAGGTGTCATTTGTATGCATGCAGCACCTGATGAAATTCCCTCTTCATCACAACAGTTAAAGCTGCAGGAGCCCTGCCCTCTTTTGTATCTGGTCAAGAGGGCAGGGCTCCTGCAGCTTTAACTGTTGTGATGAAGAGGGAATTTCACCAAGTGCTGCATGCATACAAATGACACCTCCTGAAATTCCCTTTTCAATAAAACTGTCAAATATACAGGAGCCCTGTCCTCCTTTCCATATGGTCACCCTAGATCACTGGAATATTTCCCTTGGCTCTCTAGGTAGATCATTTTACATGGCTGGGTACACTGGTATTGCACCAGTCTGTACATGATTACATTAGTCTGTGGCATCCATACTTGTTGAAAATTGGTACACAAAACCAGTTTTGTAGTTGGCCACTTTTTAGCTGTGATTATCCTGAACAAAAGAAAAAATGAAACAAAAAATACTACCCCAAACTCTGTAACCCACTTATGGATTCAGTGGAATGAGTGGAATTGTGCCTGCTGGCTATAAGCTGTGTCGGCCACACACCCTGTAAGCCTCCTGGTCTGTGTTAGTAAGAAGGCCCCTAGCCCGAGTCTTGTCGGGCTCTTCCTTGTAAGGGGAACCCTGATTGGCCCAGTATTTCTGACTACGTGGAGGAAATCTACAGCTGTATGCACAAGGGGTCCTACTCTATAACACTAAATACTCTGCAACCAGGTGGCATGGTCAACAGGTGTGCCAGCATTTGAGGTGTGATTAGCCTCCTCCTGATTGGCTCTCCTCAGACAAAACCAAATGCTGTTTTAAGAAAATACTGATAGGCTGACCAGATAAAATCCAGGTCAGAGCTCATGTAACTTTAACAGTTGTAGAGAAAAGGGAATTTCAGCCAGTGTCATTTGTATGCAATTAGTTCCTGGTGAAATTCCCTCTTCATCACAACAGTTAAAGGTGCAGGCACTATACTAGAGTGGCCACATACAAAAGAAGGCAGGGCCCTGCACCTTTAACTGTTGTGATGAAGAGGGAATATCACCAGCAACTAATTGCATACAAATGACACTGGCTGAAATTCCCTTTGCTCTACGACACTTAAAGTTACATGAGCCCTGACCTGGATTTTATCTGGTCAGCCTAAATACTGATGCTTCACCCAAATTCGTGTTTGTGTCGTTTGCCCAATTCATTCTAAACTCAGAGGAATGTTATGAAATAATTGGGGATTTGGGGTCAAAATGGAGGGAGAGAAGTGGAAAGAGGAAGAGCACTTTTGTATTTTCCCCTTAGCAAGGAGGTGTGAGGGAGGGTTTCAATGTCAACGGTCTTTGCTTTGCTTCCAACCTACTTTCTTTTACCACGTTTCCTTTCCGTTCACTTCTTTCCTTTCCTCCTCTCCTTCTCTTACCCCTCCTGCCTTCCTCCTACCAAGGCCCTCTAGAGAGAAACTTTTTAACAACTCAAAACAAGGAAGTGCCTGTAACTAAAACGTTACAACAACCTCTTGATGATAGCTGAGAATAGTAGAGGTTAATAGAGGACAAGGGCATAAAAAGCACCAGCCAATGAAAAGAAACAGGGAGCAGTACAGGGTGCTGAGAAGCTGTGCCTTACCCCCATGCTAAGCTTACACTAGACAAAATGCATATTCCCCAGACTTCCTGCAACAATGAGGCCTAGAAGCATGATTAAAAATTGGCAGCTCATATAAGGTTCTAAAGCAGATACAGAAGCTCATGTTTATGCAGCAAATTTGCAGAGATGTGGGATAGAACAACCTCCTAATGTTTTGTGGAAAAGGCACATGGATATCTCTTTCAAAATGGCATCTGGGCAATAAACTGGAAGAAATGATTATTTTACAGCAGCAGGTAGTGGCTTGGTTTTATGTTTTGTATACAGTGTCCATGAAATTTCCTTGACATAAATTTAATTGTTAATCTCTCTGTAATTAGTTTAGGGTGTGCATAATGTTATCAGAGAAGGGCCTCCTGAGGTCTTTGGAAGAGAACAGCAGTGCTAAAGCTATTGCTGTAATAGCCAAAATTCCCAGAAGGCTGTACTCTGACACACAAGACAGGAGGGTATATATAGGCCATTTCTTTTGTGAATATCAAAAGGGGGAAAATGTGTTCACTTGGAAATTGGCAACAACATTCTATACTAAACACTTAAATGCAGGGAAAACATCGCTACTCATTATCACTTCACCTTTTGTATCCTTTTATCACTTGGGATGCTGGAAAGCAACATATTGAAATATATTTTGATCACTTCTGATGCTATAGAGAATTTATTTTGCCAGCTCTTTGTCCCCTATCCAGACAGAGAATGGAAAGAGTAAGTATGTAAGAACTTAAAAAGAGTTGTGCTGGATCAAACCAAAGGCTTATCTTGGACATCTTGGAGGCGACTGAAATGTGTCTGCGAGCACCAATATCTGTTGTGTGGGGCAGAGGGAGATATGGTGATAGCAGGGCGAAATGCCGTTACAGGGGAAGGAGAGATGGATATTTAATACCCATCTTACCTTCCGGTCGCCCTGCTACCCCGGGGATCTTGGGGAATGATCCAGGCCACCCACAGAAACTTTCCTTGCTCCTATGCAATGCCAGGTCGGTTAAAAACAAAACAAGCATAATCTATGACCTCCTCACAGAAGAGGAGGCCGACCTGGCATGCTTCACAGAGACCTGGCTGGGAGATGACAGTGGCCCGACATGGGCCCAGGCTCTCCCAGCTGGGTACTGTGTTAGTGAGCAAGTGAGGGAAAGTGGGCGGGGGGGGGGGCGGAGTAGCTGTGGTCTACAAAAACCATCTTAACCTGACCAGACATCCTGTCCGGCAACTGAATCACATCGAGTGTGTGTACCTGAGTCTGAAGACCAGGGATAGACTAGGGATTCTGTTAGTGTACCGGCCACCCCGCTGCCTATCAGACTCCCTGGCTGAGCTCACGGAACTGGTCTCGGAGCTGGTGTTGGATTCGCCCAGGCTCTTGGTCCTGGGCGATTTCAACATCCCAATTGAGGCAGGTTTGTCAGGTGGAGCTCGGGAGTTCATGGCATCCATGACAAACATGGGCCTATCCCAATTGGTCTCTGGACCCAAACATTCAGCAGGTCACACCCTCGATGCTGTTTTCAGTTCCGAACAGACGGATCTGTGGGCGGAGGTACTGAATACCTCCGAATTGTCATGGACAGACCATTTTCTGGTCAGGGTTAGTATCACGGCTACCACCCGTCCCTGCAGGGGTGGCGGACCTATTAAGATGGTCCACCCTCGAAGGCTGATGGATCCTTCTGGATTCCAGAAAGCCTTGGAGGGTTCCATGGCTGGTATCGTCGACGATCCTGTAGAAGCCCTGGTCAGTAGATGGAATCAAGACCTGACTAGGGCTATCGACACGATCGCCGCCATACGTCCTCTCTGGCCCGCTTCTAATAGGGTGCCCTGGTATTCAGAAGACCTCAGGGAGTTGAAGCGGAAAGGACGATGACTGGAGCACCGATGGTGGAAAACCTGACTTATATCTGACAAGACACGATGTAGAGAACATCTTCGTTTCTATGGAGTGGCAATATGTGCAGCGAAGAAAGCTTTCTTCTCTGCACGCATTGCGTCTGTGAATTCACATCCAGCAGAACTGTTCAGGGTGGTGAGGGGTCTAACTCAGGCTCCTTCTCCCCTGAATCCGATTTTAGAGCCTTCGGCAGTTCGCTGTGATGCCTTTAACGATCATTTCTCAGATAAAATCTCTCAGATAAGAGCAGACTTAGATGCCATTGTTATAGCAGAGGCTGACAGTGTCCAGTGACTCCGCGAGTAGGATTACACTTGATCAGTTTCAGTTGGTGAGTACCGAGGATGTGGACAAGGTACTTGGATGTGTGAGGAAGACGACTTGCCCTCTCGATCCCTGTCCTTCTTGGCTGGTCGTCCAGGGAGGAGATGCAGTTAGATCACATCTACAGCATATCATTAATGCATCTCTCAGGGAGGGGAGCTTTCCATCATGTTTAAAAGAGGCGGTGGTAAGGCCGCTTCTAAAAAAGCCCTCCCTGGATCCCCTGGACCTTAATAACTATAGGCCAGTATCAAATCTTCCATTTCTGGGCAAGGTGATCAAGAGAGCAGTTGCTTTTCAACTCCAGGCAGTCTTGGATGACACTGATTTTCTAGACCCATTTCAAACCGGCTTCAGAGCGGGATACGGAGTTGAGACCACTTTGGTTGCCTTAGTGGATGATCTACGCCTTCGTATCGATAGGGGGAGTGTGTCCCTGCTGGTACTCTTGGACCTCTCAGCGGCTTTCGATACCATCGACCATGGTATCCTTCTGGAGCGCCTGGGGGAATTGGGAATCGGGGGCACTGTGCTTCAGTGGTTCCGATCCTATCTCTCGGGCAGGTTCCAGATGGTGATGCTTGGGGATAGCTGCTCTTCAAAAAAGGAGCTGCTATGTGGTGTACCACAAGGTGCCATCCTTTCCTCAATGCTGTTTAACATTTACATGAAACCACTGGGAGAGATCATCCGGAGGCATGGGGCGGGGTGCTATCAATACGCTGATGACACCCAAATATATTTATGCCTTCGACAACATCGTCAGCTAAGGATAGTGTGTCTCCTCTGAATGAATGCTTGGAGGCGGTAATGGGCTAGATGAGGAAAAACAAACTGAAGCTGAATCCAGACAAGACGGAGGTGCTTGCTGTCAAAGGCCCCAACCTGGGTCTGGAGGTGTGTCAACCAGTTCTGGATGGGGTTACACCCCCCGTGAAAGATTGTGTTCGCAGCTTGGGGGTACTCCTGGATCCGTCGCTCCAGATGACAGCTCAGATTGATGCGACGGCCAGGAGTGCCTACTATCAGCTTCGGCTGATACGCCAGCTGCGCCCCTTCCTAGAGTTGGAAGACCTAAAGATGGTAGTGCACGCGCTGGTAACTTCGAGGCTCAACTTCTGCAATGCGCTGTACATAGGGCTACCTTTGTGCCTAGTCCGGAAACTTCAACTTGTTCAAAATATGGCAGCCAGGTTGGTCACCGGTACACCTAGGGGTGATCATATCACACCAGTTTTAAAATCGCTTCATTGGCTGCCAATTAGTTTCCGGGCGAAGTATAAAGTGTTGGTTATTACCTTTAAAGCCCTACATGGTTTGGGTCCAGGGTACCTGCAGGATCGCCTTCTCCCGTACAATCCGCCCCGCACACTTAGGTCCTCTGGGAAGAACTTACTCAAGCCAGCCAGAACTAGGCTGGCGGGTGTTACCCGGAGGACCTTCTCTTCCATCGCTCCCAGACTATGGAATGGTCTGTTGGAGGAGGTTAGACAAATTGACAGTCTTCATGAATTTAAGAGAGTCATGAAGACTGTCCTCTTCCGACAGGCCTATCCAGATGAATTTTAAGATGTTTTTAATGTTGTATTTTTCTCTTGCTTTTTTAAAATTTTAACTGTTGTGATTTTATGTTTTATATTGTTGTTGTTCCCCGCCTCGATCCGGAGGGAGAGGCGGGCTACAAATAAATATTATTATTATTATTATTATTATTATTATTATTATTATTATCTGTTTCCACAGTAGCCAATAAGATGTCCCAATAAGAAGCCCACTAGCAGGACTTGAGCACAACAGCTTCTGCTCATGTTTCCTAGCAACTTGTATGGAGAGGCATGCTGCCTCTGATATTGGGGGTAATATAAATATGGAGGTAATATATAGCCATAATATAATAGAACAGGCAACAGTTGTAATAGTCCAAATAGAATAATGCTAATCAGCACACAACTACTAGAACATTAACAATATTGAAAGAATGGGGGTAAATAAACGTTTTATATAACATGTTAATTATAAATCAAGCATGAAATATTTAACAGAAACTCAACAAGTAATTAAATGACAAAAAACAATGCAATAGATATGACAACCTAGCAAACAGGGTTTACAACAACAAAAAGCTAACTTAATAATTGCAATAATTAAATAAAGTGCACTCAATAGTTGCAATATCTGTACAAGGGGCTACAGGCCACCGGCTTCTTATGCCTGTTTCACAACTGCTTCAGACTAATATAACTGTATCTCAATGTTTCAATGGTTATGGCTGGGGAAAAGGGAGGATTTGTAGATTACGTTCCTCAGTCCAAAACGACTTATTAGCCCTCCATAAAGGATTGACTTGAGTCCCCAGCCAGCCAGACGCTACTCTTCTGGAGTGGTGAGTTCTTAATAATTATAGCCATCATGACTAGTCGCCATTGATAGCTTTATCTTCCATGAATTTGTCTAATCCTCTTTTGATGCCATCGTTACATCTTGTGATAGCAAAATCCATGAACTATATGTACTGTGACAAGTAGCACTTTCTCTGGTCTGTCCTGAATCGCTTCATTGGAGGTTCTAGTTTAGAAGAGACAGGGAGAAAAATGTCTCCCGTTCCACTTTCGACACACCATGCATAATTGTATACATCCTTATTTGTTTTTTTCTAAGTTAAAGAAAAGGACAATTTTAGCTTTATTTCTAATATTTTTAAAACTATGCACTGTGTGAAGAATTACTTCTTTTCATCTTTCCTGAATTTCCCACAAATCAGCTTCATGGGATGAGCCCGGGTTCTAATATTTTGAGAGAGGGAGAACAATGGCTTTACAGAGGCCACACACTGGATTGACATTTTCATCAAGCTGTCCACCACAACTCCAAGATCTCTTTCTTGGTTGGTCACCACCAGCTCAGATCCCATCAGGTTATATTTGAAGTTTTTTTTTTTTTTTGCCCCAACATGCATTACTTTACACTTGCTTACATTGAACCACATCTGCCATTTGGATGATTCTTGTACAAAAGGGCCTGGTACTCCTAGATCAGGAGGAAAGGCTGTTGAGCAGTTCTGTACTAATGGGGCTGTCAGCTCTGTCACCTTCTGCAAAATGAGGTCCTAAACTGGTAGAGAGAAATATTGATTTGCTGGTGTCAATAAAACAAATTTATTTGGAGTTGACAGAAAATGCTGGCTGTGGGAGCTTCTGTTGTGGTGAACTGCAACTCAGTTCATCTTGATTTCAACTCACCTTTCTTTCTGACTCGTCATCTGATCAGCATACAGTTCTGCTTGCTGTATGTGCCTTCTGATTCCTCAAACTCTACCCAAGGATCATTGAGGGCCAAAACAGGCAATACTTGAAATCCATATCTAGCAGTTACAGTTTTTTCCTTTCATTTTTGGTCTAGAATAGGTGCAGGGGCCCAGATCCAGATTAGGACCATGACATTAAAGGGGGCTTTAAAAACCCAAATCGAGTCCCCTGTGCCTACTCCAGAATAAACATGAAGAAAAGAAGTAGTTGCTAGATACGGATTTAAAGTAATGCCTGTTTTGGCCCTGAAGCTCTGGCCCATCCATTTTTTTGAGTGAGTAGAGGGGAAAGGAATGGAGCAAGACAGGCATTTACACTTACAAGACAAGTGTAATCCCCAAATTTCTGACAGTTGAAGTATGATCTTTTTTCAGAATTAAATTACACTCACAAAGGTTTCCTTGTAGGGTAGGAGAGTAAAAACAACTCAACCTCAGAGGAGCCCATTCCCTGTATCTCTGTATGCAGGGCCAGCGTCAAGGGTAGGCATGGCTGGGCACCTGCTGAGGGCCCACAGCTCTGCAGGGGCTTACTGACAAGAACCCTCTGCAGTTTCTTCTCCTCTTCACCATTGCAATCTGCTTGTTCACCTGCTTCTTGCTCTGGCCCAGGCAACAGTGATCGTGAAAAGGAGGAGCAGTAGATATATGCTTGCGCCCTGGCTCTGTGCCTGCAAGCAAGCCAGTGGTAGCAATGATGAGAATGAGGAGCAATAGCAGCTAGTGTAGGGTGACCATATGGAAAGGAGGACAGGGCTCCTGTATCTTTAACATGTGTATTGAAAAGGGAATTTCAGCAGGTGTCATTTGTATGCATGCAGCACCTGGTGAAATTCCTTCTTCATCACAATAGTTAAAGCTGCAGGAGCCCTGCCCTCTTTTGTATCTGGTCACTCTAGTATAGCTCCTTCAGCTTTAACTGTTGTGATGAAGAGGGCATTTCACCAGGTGCTGCATGCATAACAATGACACCTGCTGAAATTCCCTTTTCAATACAACGGTTAAAGATACAGGAGCCCTGTCTTCCCTTTCATATGGTCACCCCAAGCCAGTGACAATGGCGGAAAGAATGTACACTTACTGAGGGAGAGGGCCACTGAGGGGGCCTTGTCCAACCACCCTTCAAAACCTGGAGCTGTCACTGTTGGTAAGAGTCCCTTTTCAGAGCGTGCCTCCTGATTGAAGAAATTGTGAATTGTGCCAGGGTGCATGCCACAAGTCATCTCCTCTCTGAGTGCAGATTATAAGATTGCCACATCTCTGCATCAGGAGTGACTGGATGATACAATCATATTGCATGCAAAGATATGAAAGACAGATGTAGGTTGACAGGCAAAGCAGGAGCAGGAAACGATGCACAAAACATAGGGGGCAGCCTTCTCTGCCATAGTGACCTTTGGTTTGATTCCCAGCAGCAAACAGGAAGTTGTTAGGAATTGCAGCCTGCGGTTGCTGAATTATTGGTGTTTCTTCCCAAGTCTCCCTGGACTTAGTACAATGGCCAAGGCTGAGCCTTACCATGGCATAGGAACATAGGAAGCTGCCTTCTACCAGTTCAAACAATTCTTTCATCTATTGCAAGATTGTCAACACTTGCCGGTAGTGGCTCTCCAAGATTTAAGAAAGGAGTCATTTCCAGCTTTACTTGGAGATGCCAGGGATTAGGGTGACCAGATAAAATCCAGGTCAGGGCTCATGTAACTTTAACAGTTGTAGAGCAAAGTGAATTTCAGCCAGTGTCATTTGTATGCAATTAGTTCCTGCTGAAATTCCCTCTTCATCACAACAGTTAAAGTTGCAGGGGCCCTGCCTTCTTTTGTATAGGGTCACTCTAGTATAGTGCCTGCACCTTTAACTATTTTGATGAAGAGGGAATTTCACCAGGAACTAGTTGCATACAAATGACACTGGCTGAAATTCCCTTTGCTCTACAACTGTTAAAGTTACATGAGCCCTGACCTGGATTTTATCTGGTCAGCCTACCAGGGATAGAATTTGGGACCTTTTACATAGAAAACATGTGTTCTGCTGAGTTTTGGCTCTTTCCCAGTTGGGTTAAAGTCATGAACTAGCTGAAGCATATACACCATTCGTCCTGCTGGTAGATCATTCTGTAAACCCCACCAACGTGAGACCTAAAAGTGTTTGCAATTTTGCAAATAGTTTTGATCCCCTAGGCCTCTCCCATTCCATTCAAGGTTGGAATTTAGTATATTCTAATATCAGCATCTTTAATATCAGCATCTAATATATCATGTAATATACTAGAGGTGTGCTCTCCTCTGCATACCTGTCTGGAGTTTCTTTATGAATTGGGCAGGAAAAGCAATACTGCCAACGTAAGATGAATCTTGCACATTTTAACGCCATCTGTTGAACACATGTTTTTGCAAACCAGAGGGTTTTTTTTAAATTCCCAGGCCAGCTATGCACATTTTTATCTTGCAAACCATTTACATTTCAAAATAGAAGAAAGTAGAAATATCAGCAACCCAAATCATTGCCATTAAGACAAACTATAAATGCCGTACAACTTCTACAGTTTTTAGACAGTGAGCTTAAGCTGTTTGAGTTTATTCTAGTTGTCTTAGTATCTCATACTAAGGATTATACCAGTGAGTTTCTTTATGTCATCTTAATTGTGTTGTAATGTGTTTCTTTTTATAGTCTGTGTTTTGAACATTTTATCAAAGTAACATAAAATTTCATGGCGAAAACAAGCTTTAAAAGAAAGTTTGGAACAGGTTTTTAAAAAGTTGCAAGAAGAAAATAAACAAGAGAAACAAATAATTCTGAAGGGAACGAATAGCACAGCAGTAATCAAAAGCAGGACAAACCTGGGAGCTGCCTATATGGTGCCGGGTTAATACTACCTTAAGCAAAACCCTGCAGTTTCCCTGCTGTGGGGTGGCAGAGACTAATCCCAATGCAGAGGGAGGGTGCAGGGTTTCCGGTGGCCATTGGCTCTCCGCGCTCACCCCCTGCCCTCTGCCCAGGCGGACAGCGACCAATCAGGGTGCACCATCCACCCAGAAATGCCTCTGCTGCAACTTTGGAGCAAAGATAGATGGTGGATGAGCTGTACTCACCTTACTTTGGGGGAAAAACTCAGGGTAAGTCCCCGATTTTTCAAAGTTTCAGCTTTCCTGGAAAGCCCCGCGATGGCTGCGAGGTGGCTGCTGTGTCATATAATCAACACACTGACACCTCGCACCCACTCCAGAGCTTTCAGACCATCTAGGCAGCCCCCAGCAGCAACCAAATATAGGACAAACCCAGTTAAATAAAGGATTGTCATTTTATTATCCTCCTTGACCTTTTGTAATTACTTCATTTTCCAGACTTTTGCAGTTTTCTCTGTAAGTACATTGAGGAAAATTTCCCTTCCTAGGGTGTCTTCAACCTCTTGACTGCCTCTCAGACTTGCAACCCCAGAATTCATTAAGAGCTATTCAGGATTCTGGAAGTACTCTGGAATATATATCCACAGCAGAAACAAAATGTAATATTCTTTCCACTTTGCAGATTCAAAGACATGTGACTGTTGTCTGGAAAATCATTGATGGTGGTGGTGTGTGCTCAGCTGGGCTCCTATGTAGCAAACAATATTTTATGGGCAAATTGGTGGTTCTTGTGACAATATACAACTGTGGACTTATATTCTGAGAGTTGGATCTAGATTTAGTCATTTTTGTAGTGGTCCCATTGCAATCAATGGCATGTTAGCTATGACTAACTTATGTCCATAAGATTTCAATGGGTTTATCCTAGTCATGACTGAATCTGGATCCAGTCCTAGGTATGCATAAACTTTACAGGAAAGACTTATTTTTGTAATATTGCTGTAGTTATTATTACATATAAAATTAGTAATCAAAGCAAATGCTCTTAAAATACGCTGTTTTTATTGCAATTTCATTGTGAGTAGAGGACTGCCCTTTATCAAGGGGTGCACTGATGGGTCCCTTCCTTTGTTGGTGTTCTCTGGCAGGCTTGCTTGGTGGTGGCAGTGGTGGGTGGTGGCTGAGAGCTGACATTTAAAGCTGCAGGACCCCTGCCTTCTTTTGTATCTGGTCAAGAGGGCAGGGCTCCTGCAGATTTAACTGTTGTGACAAAGAAGGAATTTCACCAAGTACTGCATGCATACAAATGACACCTGCTGAAATTCCCTTTTCTATACAACTAGGCTGTCCAGATGGCTCGGGATTTCCCGGTCCTAACCGGGAATCCAGGGGCAAACCGGCCCAACCGGGGGGTGGGGGGGGCAAACCGGGGTGGCGGGGGGTCACGCGGCGGTGCAGCAAGCGAGGAGCGGCGGTAGACCCGGCGGCAGTGGCGGCGGAGGAGCCCGGGAAGCGCCCGCCCCAGCGCGATACTGAGAGACAGGCCGTGAAGCCTGTTTCTCAGTAGATTCCGAGCACTGGAGGGAAGCGGACGCGGCCTGCACAGGTAAGGAGCGCGAGGCGGGCGGGCGGCGCGAGCAGCGTGGGGCGAGAGGGGCGTGCGGGCGGCGCGGGCAGCGCAGCACGGGCGGAGGGAGTGGGCGGGCCGCGCGGGGGGGCGGGCCGCGCGGGGGGGCGGGCCGCGCGGGCACGCGGGGGGGGGTTGTTTTATGTGGGGGTGGGTGGGGGGGACCGGGATTTTGGGTCTCAAAATCTGGTCAGCCTAATACAACTGTTGAAGATACAGGAGCACTGTCCTCCTTCCCATATGGTCACCCTATACCATGAGCAAATTTTAAAAACTCCATGAGAGTCTTGCATTGAAATTTCACACACACACACACATTGAAATATGTAATAGTTTAGCACAGTGGTTAAGAGACTAAGTCCTTGGCTCATATCTTGAATATGTCATGAACTTACTAGGCCACCAAATCTCAGCTTCAACCCATCTGCACTTTGGGTATAACAACATTCATCTTCCTTACTGGGTTGTTGTAAGGATTTAAATAAGATAATAGACATAAGTAGTATTAACTTTGTTATTGCATTGTTATCATTAAACTTAAACAAATTCTCAAAATAACCCGGGGGTAGGGGTGGGGAAGAAAAGAAAATGCTATACAAATGCAAAGGATTGTGGGTGCATACTTTGGCCACAGAGATGACTGGAATTGCTGTGGCTTTCTCTGTATTCACACTCACGTTTCTCTGCATGGTTGAGTTGACAATCATAAAGTGAAAATCAGCAGCATTTTTTACGTGTGTGAACAACCAACCTTTATGGAATGGGACAATCTGTGTCATCAACATATCTCACATTTTAATAACACTCTTCTACAGCTTTTTAAAAATAATAATAATGGGGTATTGGCACAGATGAACCCAACTGCATAAGCAGTTGAGCTGGTGGTGGAAAGGTCTCAACCCAGAATGCACTGGCAGGGAGCAGAAGTGCTGAGACTGGGGTAATATATCAGTGCCACCCAAGTTACACAATCTGGAAACAGTTACAAGGATCTTTCAAGGAATGGTTTCCTTTTTAGGCAAATTATTAATGACCACAAGAGAGAAAAAGTGATTCGATAACAGAAACTTGCTGAGTGCCAGCTGTTGTTTAGAGATGGATTGGATTCACTGTAGCTGCCAAGAAGAGGTATGATTACTGTGTCTTGCTTAATTCCACGTATGGGCCAGAAAACAAAGTTATAACTTTATTTTGTCTTATATTCTTTGGTGTTATGGTTGAATTGTGTGTTGTGCACATTGTATTATATATGATAATAAAAGGGTCCTGTTATCTATGTATCTATCATCTCCCCCTCTCCCTCCCTCTCTCTCTCTCTCTCTCTTTCTCTCTCTCTGTAATCAACATAAAATAAATCAGACACTAGCACAAGTTTCCATAATCTGTGCCAGCATAGTCTAGCAACTAAAATATTGGATTTAATTACGAAGAGCTGAGTTCAACCTAAGCCATGAACTCAGGTCTAAGTAGCACATGAAATATTACTCTGCCACAATAGAGATGGATTTGGCTGAGAGACAGTCATCCAGTGATCTTCATGGCTGATCATAGAGCTGAACCTCAGTCTCCCAGTGGAATGTCAACACATAGCCACCACACCATACCAGCTTTCATAGAAATATGAAAGTTAGCCTACCCATTAAAGAAAACAACAATGAGAACTAGAAAAAATAATAATGACTATCTACTGGGATGCTCATGAAGCTACTGATGCATTCTAAATCCTGAAATCTAAGACTAGACAGTGAGCCTATCTACACTACTGCTTTGAAACGGTTTATAACAGTTTTAAACTGGTTAATAACGGTTATTAACCAGTTTAAAACTGTTATAAACTGGTTAATAACAGTAGTGTAGATAGGCTCAGTGAATGCATCATCCCAACTCTTTATGTCTTTTTGGCTAAGTAAAAGCAACACCCTTTGTCAATAAACGAAGTTCTGATGACATAATTTAAAACAAAATGAAAGTAGAAAATGTAGGATTGAAAAGTTACTCCTTTCTTGGGAAACAAGATATATCAATTCTAGAAAATGCAGGTTATGATTTTTCATTTAACTTTCATGAAAAAGCAGTTTAAATGCTGGTTTTCTTTCAGTCATAGCACAACATGACCTGAAAAAGCAAAGCATCAGTCCTGGTGCCAATTGATTTTCCTAGACTTTTCATGCGCTTACTTCTCTCTCTCAGTCTATCTCCACTACTGCTTTAAAACAGTTTAAAATGGTTTATAACAGTTTTGAGAACTGTTGGGGCCCAGGACACACTCCATATACAGTTTTCAAAACGTTTTCAAAGTGTTTATCCTGCATGTGTAGATAGGCTCTCTGTCTCTCTTTCTGTCTCTCTATCTCTGATATTTAAAAGTCTTCTTGACTTATGATTTACTTCAAAATAATTCCAGGGGGGACACGTAATGAATGCATTCTTCTTGCATCAGTGACATACATAATCATAAGGTCCAGCCCCTATAGAAGATGTGTCTGAGAAGTAGCTATGCATCCAATGCTAAGATCATGGAAATAGTCAGTCTAGATGGTACACTCAGAGGGGGATGCCAAGGATATTTCTGCATCAGAAGAGGAATCCTTTGGTAATTCAAAGACCCCAGAAAAGTATTTATTTATGTATTTATAACTGTTTATACACTGCCATTTGGCCTCAGAATGGGGCCCAATGTTGTTACCTATATTGTTACATACATTTTAATACATGAAAAATAGAACAATATGCATCCCTCTCTGCAGGACTATTGCAGCCCTTCATAAACTTGGAGCAGTGCAGGGACAGCATTCCAGGTTAATGGCTCTCTGATTTAGGTCCTGCTGGGTAGCTTTAGCCTGTTTTCCAATTCATACAATGCACTGCTCTAGGTTCTGATACTGGACTTGGCATGCCATGCTCTGAAATGCCTCTGCATCCATAGTTCCCCCCTTCTTCCTGGGGTTCAGTCATAAACAGGAGAATCCATTTCCCATAGTGAATCCTTATCTTGAGTATCTCTTTACCCCACAATCAAGGAAACCAATGCTATGATGGTCTCCACTTGTGCAGTGAGTTGTACAAAACAATGGGCCTGGGAAATGGGATGGGAAGTTTACCAAAGGGATGCCAAGAACACAGGTGTCAAGCTTTTTTCAGTTCAAGAGCTGGATTTAATTTCAGAGACTTTCTTGGAGACCGCATTCCAGTGATGGGGAGGGCTGAAGCACAAACGTTGTGGCCAAAATACAACCCACCCCCCAGCAAAATTAGCTTAGAGTTCTTGCTGCCAGGAACTAAGCCCTAGGAGAGGCATTTCAACCTTTTAGAATGGATTCCCCCTCGCTGCCCAAAAAGTCAGAAAACCACCACACAATTGGCAGTCAGGCAAAAGGGGGTGAGGCCAGGGGATGGGAGCGTGGCCATCTGAGGAACCCCAGAGGGCCAGTTTTGGCCTGCAGGCTTGCGGTTGAACACCCCTTCTATAGAGAGCATAATGTCTACTCCAGCTCATTCTTTTGAGATGTGGAACCAAGGTGCTGAGCAAGCCACTTTGGTTCCACATCACTACCATCTAAGTTCTAAGCATCTTTTCTTGCAGTTCCATTGAAATGAGCTTCTAAGTAACTGTAGGGTGACCATATTTGGGAAATCAAAAAGGAGGACAACATGGCCGCCCCAAGGAGGCGTGCCCACCAACATGGCTGGCCTCCAAGGGGGCGTGCCCACCAACATGGCCAGCCCCCAAAGGGACATCCCCACCCAAAGATGGCCTTGGTCACATGTCTGATTTCACAGCACACAATTAAGACAAACCTGTTCTACATAACATCTTAATGTTAAAATCACTGAAATAAAGAACAATGTATCTGAAATTAACTCCCTTCTATTTTTGTAGCTTTTGCTGTACTTTAAAGCTTTTGCTATACTTTGTGTCCTACAGACTCCCTCCTTTTACCTTTTAACCAAATATCTCTTGGATTTACACAGCTTCAATGTGCAGAGAATAGAAATCCCAATCAGGGTCCCAAATAAAACTGCCCAAAGAAACCTCAGAAATAAGTCCTATTGTAGCCCTCCATAGGCAATAGCCTCCATAGTTTGTCACCTAGCAATTATATCAGAGGTACATTCTCAGGAGCATTTCATCAAAAAACATTTGAAGTCCAAGTATATAATGGATAATGGATTATATCATTTACATGTGCGTTGACACTCAAATAATCCTAAAAGGCTGGTGGGGCAGTACTTATCTTTGCAAATGGCATGCTTATTCAGGTTAGCAAGGTTTTTCTTTTACATATTTACAAATTCTACCTTTAATAACATTTTCCATCAGGCCTGTTCCAGCTAATTTGATGGGAAATGTTATTAAAAGTTATCAGGAAAGTGAGTATACAGGGTAAACGAGCAAAACAAGACAAGACTCTTGGTGCACCTGTTGAACTCATGTACAAGAGTTTTCCCCAGAAGAAGTCTAGCACTGTAGGCTGGCATAAAACCTCTGCTTTAGTTCTGACAGGTTGACCATCTTTCATACATTCACCCACCCCCACCCTCAACAGCTCAACCATGTCCATGCTCAGTAGGAAGACTGTCCCCACTCTGTGTACAGGTAAGTGTGCCTAGGATTGCAGCTTTACAGGCAAGTTGCTACCCTCATTTCTCCACGCACCCAGATTTTGAAGGTGTATGGGGTGGGGAGAACGACTCCCCCAGTTCCGCTGATGGAACAGCTCCTGTCAGAGGAACAACGCCGTTGGATCCAACCCTATGGATACACAGTTCAAGACAGATTTAACTTTTTTAATAACAGTGGGGCAGCTCTGGAAGTGCCCTCACTATGATCAACCCAAATATACTTCTTTCTCTCCAGGATCTAGTTTTTCTGTTTCTGTTTTGGTGGGGGAATACTTTGCAAGTTTGAAGCAGAAGCCTGCTGTGCATGGTGTGGTGTGGATGTGCTGCCCCCACCCCAAAGTCGCTAAGAACCCTCCCCCAATTCTTAAAGCAGTTTTGCTCTTTTTAAAAGAAGTTTCATTTAATAAAGAAAGGAACAAATAAACAGACCTGCACCACTTAAAAATATATATGATTTAAAAAGCAGACAGCCCACTCGAAACGTGGAGAAGGTGTGAGACTGATAAATGAGCCAGCGTTTGATTCGCTGTAATGACAAATGTACATCATCTTAATCAAGAGACAGATGAGCTCTCCTCTTACATTACATCCAGAAAACTCCACACGGTTTGTCCATAACCTGGGGTATGCGGATATCATCCATTCCCAGAAAAATAACCAGACAATAACAACAAAACATGGAGCACTCCGGCTCACTTCAGATCAATACTCCTTAGAAACAGAGGAGTGAACATCGGTTCAAGTGTTGTAAAAGTTTGTTTAAAAAAAAGTTCATTAAAGGAAGAGTTGGAGATTCAAGGCTGAACTGAACTGGAGAGAGCAAATATATACATATTGGGCTTTGCTTATACTGCCTGACTCATGCCGCTTGTGCCGCCTCGTGCTGCCTCGTGCTGCCGCCGCCGCTCATACTGCTGCTGCCGCCGCTTATGCTGCTGCTGCCGCTTATGCCTCCTCAGGCTGTCACCATCATGCTTGTCCTTCTGCCGCTGCCGTGCTTGTTCCTCCACCACACCCGATTTTGGAAGTGCCAAAATCAGGCCTCTGCCGTCTCGTCTGCACACTCTATGGGCTCCTTGGGGCTTGTTGCTATGGCGCCAAACCCCAAGAAGCCTGGAGCATGCGCAGAAGAGGTGGCAGAGGCCCAATCCCAGAAGTGCCCAAATCTGGCCTTTTGGGGGGCTAAATTTCCGGATTTGGCCCCCAAATGTGGGATTTCCCCCTGGACCTGGATTTGCCTGCCATTTTCCAGGCATGTCTGGGCAAATCTGGACGGATGGGCGCCCTAAGTAACTGCATTTGAGTTTGGGTTTCCTGGGTAAGAATATCAACCAGTCTCGCTCTGGGGGAGATTGCTTCCTGATCTGGAAAAGATGGTCAGGAATACTCTGCCCTGTGCATTGATTATAAAGACTGATGTGCGTAGGGTGTACATGGCCACCTTACTTATGGTGCTCCATGAGCTTTGTTTACCATTAGCACAAGCTGCAGTTCTGTATTTCACCACACACAAACGCAATGTGAGTTGAGTGGTAGCAAGCAACATTTGTAGTTTAGTCATGCGACAAATTAGTCAGAAGACCTGTTCGTTACAAATAGGCAGTGAGGTGCAAAAAAAGGGAGGGGCAGGCTGCCCTAAGGATGGCAGTCATGTAGTTTGCCTAAATATTATTAGGCGAGCCAATGTGGTATAATGGAGATGGATTGTTTGATGTGGTTCAGCTGTGAAGTTCACCTCAAGTGCCTCTCTCAATCTAATTTATCTCACAGGGAAGAGGATGAAATGGAAAACAACCCTCCAGTTCTTGAAGGAAATGTGATGGAAACCACAGCATTGGTGAAGCCTGCTTTTGTTACCTCATCGTTACCACGAGAGAGAGAGAGAGAGAGAGAGAGAGAGAGAGGGAGGGAGGGAGAGGATGGTGTGTAAAAGAATGTGGGATAGAAAAAGCAAGGGGTGCAGGAATGGAGGAGGAGACAGGGGGCTGAAGAAAGTAAGGGAAGGGAGCAGAGTTGGCAAATGAGGGCTGAAGTGGTGGAAAAGAGCCGAAGGGGTGGGATTGCAGGACAGCAGGAGAAATGGAAGTGAGGAAGAAGAGGGATTAGTCCAGAGAAGCTAAGGGAATAGAGAAGAAGATTAAGCAGTGTGAAGAAAAGGAGGGTTTTCTCTGTGGTGGCACTCAGGTTGTGGAATGCCCTCCCAATGGAGGCCCGACTGGCACCCACGTTGGCTTTGTTTCGGGGCAAAGTTAAAACTTGGATTTTTATCAAAGTCTTTGAGGGCTAAATTTGCCTAAAAGCTGCACATAGTTTTAATTGTTTTAATTGCTTTTAAATTTTCTACTGGTTTTAGCTTGTTAATGGTTTCATATGTTTTTAACTGTGTACATTATTTATTGTTTTATACTGTGTATATTATAGTTTTATCTGTATGCTGCCCTGAGATTCCATTGATATAGGGTGAGATACAATGTTTTCATAAAATAAATAATTAATATCAAATAATAATTTTAATAATTATTGTTTAATAATTTTAAATAATAACATTTTAAAAAAGAAAAGAAAGGGAACAGCTTGTAGATACAAAGGTGAGACATGAGAAAGGGATGGACAGCAGAAAGGATGAGAGAAAGGTGTGTTCCACGCCTGATGAAGCCATTATATTTCAGTGGTGTTTTCCACAGCAATATGTCAAGTTTGATTTGTTGACTTATGTCAGAGACCCGTATACATATAGACGTGTTATGGAACCCAGGGCCCATTTGTGAGATTTTAAGGATACACACCTATTGTTCACACGTTATATTAGGGGTTAGCAACCTTTTGAGTCCATGGGCACATTTGGTGATTTGAAAACCTATCCTGGGCATCACCACAAAATGGCTGCCATGGGAGGCATGGCAAAGAACACATAACCTGCCCAAAAGACTGAGTACAAAACACCATATATAAGTGAGAGGGGTAGGGCACCTTGGCAGGCACCATGAAAGATGTCCAAGGGTGTAAGGGTGCCCACAGGCACCACATTGCCTGCCCCTGCATAACATACTCATGGTGGGAAACACTAGTGTATCCTCAACAAATATGATTGCCATGTAATCTGAGTATTATTTATTATTTAGCTACCCAAAGAATATGGGCAGAGAGGAATCTAGAGATGTATTCATGTGAAGAGGGCTGAATTTGACATATTAGTTAAAAAATAACCAGCCAGATCTGTTGCCTCAGGTTTAGTTTAGACTTTTCTTTAGAGAAATTGGTGTAGAAATATTTAGTGGAAAGGATTTTGATAGATAGGAATTGGAAATAGCTCTATTATGTTTTTAGTAAGTGAATCTCAAGTTATATGATTGACTGCAATGTGTCATGACCCAGGAGTCCAGCAGTGACGTGGACTTTGAGGCCAAAAAACCAATGGTGACAACAAAAGAAACTCCAACTCTGAGCACCACTCGTAGAGACTCCCGAGCCCAGCATACCTTCTGCAAGAGCCCCACATTCCATGGATCCAACACACCAACGCCAGCAGCATGCCAGGATTGAGTGCTTAGAGAGATGGAGAAAAGCTAGCCTGTACCTTTAAGGCTTCCATTCTGTAGGAATGGGTGGAGTCTGGGACTGTAGCATCAAAGGCTTCAGTCTGGTTTCAGACCTCATGGGAGGAAGTTGTTTACTTGGATGGAGTTCTCCTGGGTGTTGCAGTTTCCAGCTGCCTTTGCGTTGACTCCTTGCTGCCTGGTACTGAGCCCCGTGGGCTTATGCTTGGTCCAGAATAAGACACAATGATACTTAACTATACTTGGAAGTAGCAAAGCAGAAAGGAAGGTGCCCAAAGTGACATAAGTAATATAAATGATCCAGCTGAAAAGATTAATAGGCAATTTGCTGAAGAGAATACTTGGTTTGTAATCACTGGATGCCTTTCTGTTTCACATCCAGTTGATATACCTAAATTAATAGTTGTACTTTTCTGATAACAAAAAAATATGAAAAATAGAGATATGCCGAAAGAGAGTTATGGCCGTATGAAGACGTAACGCATGTGGAATGGGACATAGTTTAATCCAGACAATATAATGGTAGCAGCTTCTTAAACTCAGCACACAGACCTTAGAGACCTGCTTCTGAGTTGTCCCTCACAAATGCACTGAGCTGAATGGAAGTTGCTTCTTTATGGAGCTTTTCTATATGTCCATGGTGTCTGTGAGTTGACAGCTGTGTTGTTTATATGACGTAGCCACCAACTCACAGCCACCACGGGCTTTTCCACCAAAACTGCGCTTTTAAAAAGTTACTCAGTTACTGTGGCTTTTTCCTTTACTCTGAGGTCACCACCTTCTTTCTGACATCTGTCCATGGTGACCTCACTTTGGATTGAGGCAGGGGGCATTCCAGGGGTGGATCGAGACACAAGGTAGATAGGAGGACATGTGGGAAGGGGGGCTTGACAAGCTGAATGGCCACTGGCCCTGCAGCATTTTCAGCTGGAAAGCCCACACTCCCTCTTGCCATGGAGATCTGCCATTCCTACCCCACAGCTGTGATGCTGTAGGCTTTTGAAGGAATGAGCAGCATAGCGACACCGTCAAGACACCCTCATGGTATTATTCGACTTGGCTTCAATATGTGTATGAACATCACAAGCATGTAGCTGGACTAGCTTGGGTGGGCCTTTCCCACCAAATTGGACTGTGGTTTGGGAGGCCACACTGGTTGAGGATGATGGGAGTTGTAGTCCAATATATCTGGAGAGCACCCAGGTTGGGGAAGGCTGCTCTAGCCATTGGCTGAATTCGGACGACACAATAAGCAACTGTGATGGGGAAACAATCGTCAGTTGTATTGACTATCATGTCGTCCGAATGCTGCCATAGTCAACTCAGCGCTGATCCTAATCCACACCACAGTTGCTTATTTATTACCATGCTGTGTGGGGAGTATCCCCTAGATGAGCAACTGTAAAGTTGATTATTACCCCACCATTGGCTATCGTGTTGTCTGAATTCAGCCATTCTCTCTAGTCTTCTGGAGATTCCATTGATCTGTATGCTGATGCACTTAGTAATAAAGCATTAGCAATAAAGCTCCAGGTTCAAACCCATATATCTCCAACTAAAGAAATTCAAGAAGTACAACAGGGAAAGATCTCTGCCTGGGAACTGCCTCTAGTCAAGTAGACCACAGTAGGGTAGATTGACCTCAAGTCCAAGAGGGAGCAATTTATAGTCCCCCAGATGTTTGGGCCTACAACTCCCATCAGCCATATTCCACATAGCCCACCATGAGGGATGATGGGAGTTGTAGGCCAAAACATCTCCAGAACTCTTCTTCACTCTGGATGGCAAAATAAAATTGGAAGGGGAGGGGGAAAGCTGGATGTAATCAAATAGCTCTAGAGTCTGCAGTTTGTAATAGCCAAGGTGGAGTTCAAAAGGTGTTATGCAGACTGAATTAGGTTTGATCTCACTTTTTCAGATCCATGCTGCCTCATGTTTGAAAGATGCTCCATCCTTATCGCATCCCCTTAGCTCTGCTCGTAAACATGGTTGGATTTATTGAAATGAAAGCTAGGGAAGGCCTGTGCTTGTTTTATTTCACGCTTCTGCTAACCTTGGACAAGTGCCTGTATTCTTCCTCCCTTTTAACTGAGAAACTAAATCGTTCTGGGATAGTTTTTCATCCTCTACCGAGATTCTCGGTGGCTCCTTGGGTTCCCAAATGACATCATTACATATCTCTTACAGTCAGCCATTTCCAAAGGGACTACTGTAGGCAGGTAGGAAAGGACATAAATCCAAAGAAAGCACACAAGGTATCGATCTTCAAAAAGTAAGCAAGGCATCAGTGATTGGCCAGCTCTTAGGAGAGGAAGACATACTGTTATTTATGTTAAGAGCATTTTAGGATTGTCTGAAGCGAACTTCTCAGTAATGACTATAGATGTTACTGCGTTCTTGCTGACAACGGGTAGCTTTAATATAAGACAACGGTAGGCAGTGTGGGCACCAATGTTCCCCTAGACACCTTTGTTGGTGCCCATCAAGGTGGCCTATGCCTCCTTCTTTATTTAAAATAATAATAATAATAATAATAATAACAATAATATGTTTTCTTACCAGCAGCTGGGATTGCTGTGAAATAGGTTTCCGTTGGTGTTAAAAACTGGGGGCTCAGAGCCCCCACCCCTGACTCGTACTAAGTCTTTTGGGCAGATTATTTGTCCTTTTCCACACTTCCCATGGCAGCCATTTTGTGGTGGTGCCAAGGACAGTTTCTCATGTTCCTAGGGTGACCAGATAAAATCTAGGTCAGGGCTCCTGTAACTTTAACAGTTGTAGAGAAAAGGGAATTTCAGCCAGTGTCATTTGTATGCAATTAGTTCCTGGTGAAATTCCCTCTTCATCAAAACTGTTAAAGTTGCAGGGGCCCTGCCTTCTTTTGTATATGGTCACTCTAGTGTAGTGCCTGCACCTTTAACTGTTGTGATGAAGAGGGAATTTCACCAGGAACTAATTGCATACAAATGACTCTGGCTGAAATTCCCTTTTCTCTACAGCTGTTAAAGTTACATGAGCCCTGACCTGGATTTTATCTGGTCACCCTACATGTTCCCAAATGTGCTCATGGACTCAAAAGTTTGCCTACCCCTGATCTAAGACAAGGAACAATCAATTTTGAAGACTACATTGGGAAAAAGAACGGATCTGGGAATAACTTCCAAATAATTGTGGTAGCCTTTCCATCAGTTACATATATGCACCCCACCCTCTAATTTCTTTCAGTGGGACTTATGCATGAGCAATTTAGGCTACAATCCTATATGCACGTAACTGGGGACAAGCCCCATTGAATTCAGTGCCTGAGTAGGCATGTATAGGATTGCATGGTTGTTGTGAGGAGTGGGCTGTGAGCAGCTGCTTGCAGTGAGCCAAAAGCCTTAGGGTAAAGCCAGGAACCAGGACTGAAGAGTAGGTCAATGACCAAGGAACAAACCTGAAAGCAGGATCAAGGAGCAATACAGATGTAGGAGAGGCCATGGCTCAATGGTAGAACAGAAGTTCCCAGTTTCAATCCCAGGCATCTCCAGGTAGGGCTGGAAAAACTTCCTGAAACCCCAGCGAGTGGCTGCCACTCAGTGTTGATGATAGTGGGCTAGTTAGACCAATGGTCTGGCTCAGTGCAAGGCAACTTCCTATGTTCCTAAGTCAGGACTTAAGGACAACTGAAAGACTTAGGAATGCTCCAGAGCTCAGGTAGATGGCACAGGGCATTGTTTTCTTTTCAGCACCAGGTCAAGGCTTTCCTCTTCTCCAAGGCACTTAACAGCATATATCCCCAGAACTATATTTAAACCTGGCTGAGACTTCGCAGCTGTTTTAAATGTACACTGTTTTTATATGTTGTCTGTTTTTATGTTTTTATGTTTTTAAATTTTGTATATCGATTTTTAATGTCCAAAGTTTTAATTTTTGTAAACCGCCCAGAGAGCTTCGGCTATGGGGCAGTATATTATTATTATTATTATTATTATTATTATTATTATTATTAATTACACTTATATACCACCCCATAGCCGAAGCTCTCTGGGCAGTTTACGAAAATTAAAAAGATTGAGCATTAAAAAGACAATATACAAAATTTAAAAACCATAAAACAGTTGTCATTAAAACACTTTAAAACATTTTAACTGTTAAGCCAGGCCACAGTGTCAATCAAAACCTCAACTTGAGCTATTAAAATGCCTGGGAGAAAAGAAAAGTTTTGACCTAGCGCCGAAAAGATAACAATGTTGGTGCCAGGTGGGCCTCATCGGGGAGATCATTCCATAATTGAGGGGCCACCACAGAGAAGGCCCTCTCCCTTGTTGCCGTCCTCTGAGCTTCCCTTGGAGTAGGCACCCGGAGGAGGACCTTTGATGTTGAGAGTAGTGTACGGCTAGGTTCATGTCGGGAAAGACGTTCCATCAGGTATTGTGGTCCCAAACCGTGTAAGGCTTTATAGGTTAAAACAAGCACTTGAATCGGGCTCGGAAACATACAGGCAGCCAATGCAAGTGGGCCAGATTCGGTCTTATATGTTCGAACCTTCTGGTCCCTGTTAGCAATCTGGCTGCTGCATTCTGCACAAGCTGCAGCTTCCGAACCACCTTCAAAGGCAGCCCCACATAGAGTGCATTGCAGTAATCTAACTTGGAGGTTACCAGAGCATAGACAACTGAAGCCAGGTTATCCCTGTCCAGATAGGGACGTAGCTGGGCCACCAACCGAAGTTGGTAGAAGGCACACCTTGCCGCTGAGGCTACCTGAGCCTCAAGTGACAGAGATGGTTCCAGGAGAACCCCCAAGCTACGAACCTGCTCCTTCAGGGGGAGTGCAACCCCATCCAGCACAGGTTGGATACCCTCCATCCGGTCAGAGGAACCCCCCACTAACAGCATCTCAGTCTTGTCTGGATTAAGTTTCAGTTTATTAGCTCTCATCCAGTCCATTGTCGCAGCCAAGCACTGGTTCAACACATCCAGAGCCTCACCTGATGAAGATGAAAAGGGGAAACAGAGTTGCGTGTCATCAGCATACTGATGACAACGCACTCCAAAACTCCGGATGACCGCACCCAACAGTTTCATGTAGATGTTGAACAGCATGGGGGACAAAACTGAGCCCTGCGGAACCCCATACTGGAGAATCCACAGGGCCGAGAAATGTCTCCCCAGCACCACCTTCTGGAGCCGATTTGTCAAGTAGGAGCAGAACCACTGCAATGCAGTGCCTCCCATTCCCAACTCAGCCAGTCGTGCCAGAAGGATACCATGGTCGATGGTATCGAAAGCCGCTGAGAGATCAAGGAGAATCAACAGAGTCACACTCCCCCTGTCCCTCTCCCGACATAGGTCATCATGCAGGGTGACCAAGGCTGTTTCCGTGCCAAAACCAGGCCTGAAACCTGACTGAAATGAATCCAGATAATCGGTCTCATCCAAGAGTGTCTGGAGCTGGCCAGCAACCACCCGCTCAAGGACCTTGCCCAGGAATGGAACGTTTGCCACCAGCCTAAAGTTATTAAGATTTTCTGGGTCCAGGGAAGCTTTCTTCAGGAGTGGTCTCACTACTGCCTCTTTCAGGAGGTCTGGGAGCACTCCCTCTCGTAGAGAGGCATTAATCACTTCCTTGGCCCAGCCAGCTGTTCCATCCCTGCTAGCTTTTATAAGCCAAGAGGGGCAAGGATCCAATACAGAGGTGGCTGCATGAACCTGTCCAAGCACCTTGTCCATGTCATTGAGCTGTACCAACTGAAACTTATCCAAGAAAACAGGACAAACCTGTGCTCTGGATACCTCACTAGATTCACCTGCTATAACACTGGAGTCTAAGTCCTGGCAGATGCCAAAGATTTTATCCTGGAAGTGCCTAGCAAATATATTACAGTGGGCCTCAGATGGTTCTATCATGTCCTTAGGGCCAGCATGTAGAAGCCCCCGGACAACTTTGAAAAGCTCCGCTGGGTGGCAGATTGATGATTTAATAGTGGCAGCAAAGTATTGTTTTTTTGCTGCCCTCACTGCCCCTGAATACAGCTTACCATAGGCACTTACCAGTGTTTCATTGCATCCACTAGGAGTTCGTCTCCATCTGCCCTCAAGCCGTCTCCTATTTTATTTCATCACTCTCAGCTCTGGGGTATACCATGGAGCCGTACGAGCTCTACACAGGAGAGGGCACTCAGGAGCAATCGTGTCAACCACCCGGGTCATTTCTGCATTCCACAGATCAACCAGGGTTTCGACATGAGAGCCAACCCTATCAGCCGGAAAACTCCCCAGAGACCTCTGGAAACCATCTGGATCCATTAGCCTCCGGGGACGGACCATCTTAATGGGTCCCCCACCCTTGCAGAGGGGGAAAGCTGCTGTAAGTCTAAACCTCAGCAGGTGGTGATCTGACCATGACAGAGGGGTTGATGTAAAGTCCCCCACTTTCAGATCACCATCTCCATGTCCAATGGAAAAAATAAATAAATGTAATAAATCATCATCATCATCATCATCATCATCATCATGGGAAAGTGCCGCTCCATAATAGAAACTCTGTTCCTTGATGGAGGGGAAGTTAGGATCCAAGCATTCTTATGCACCACAGAATCAGATCACAAGCTAGCAATTCAGGAATGAAAATGTTCTTCCCAGGTTCTCCTCCTGCTTTAAAGAAAATAAAGGAGCATCTTTAAATGAGCGATTTATAGCATGCTCTTGACTGGCCACTCACAGATGTCCGTGGGTCATTTTGACGACAACATCAGCCTCCTGCACATCTCCAGCTCCATTCCTTGGTTTTAGCGGTGAAAAATAAACCTCAGAAAACCTGACTCTTCTCGGATATATCGGCATTTGTTGAGTTATTCAATAAAAACACACTAGAGGGTGCTGTCCCATTGAATTGTATGGGCCACATGGTCGCTGCGCTCTCCCTTATGTAATTACAACTTGTTGCAAATGTGGAAGAGAAGCAGGAAGCAGAGCCAAAGTAAGAAAACATGATTTCCCCTGTATGAAGGAGCTCAAGGTGTGCTGATACCTGTTCCCCTTTAACCTCAATTCATCTTGTTTGATTCATTTGAAAAATATTGCATGCTTCCTTGAAATTGCCCTCCCCCTTTAATTAATTCACCAAACATGTACCATATGTACAGATAACGTATGAACAGACTTTAATGCAAATCTCTCTGAGGTAACAGTATTGTCCTCTATTTGATTCTGAGTTGCAAGTCCTAGGAGAAAGGATGCAGAACGGTGCAGCACATTTCCCTTGATGTTTCTGACAGGACTGTATATCAGCCAAACCAGCAGAAGAAAATAGTTGATGTGGTTGCATCTGTGCTGAAAAACTGACCCGGTGACAATTGCTGCGGTTGTTAATTACTGCAAACCCCTGATTATATTGCTTTTGGCCCTGAGTGGCTTTGGCAGAAATAGTTGATTTAATTACCAGCATTGTAATTATTTGTGCAGAAAATGTTGGTTTAAGTGAGCTTAAAGGCCAGGCAGGCAGGCATTAGAATTCAGTAAACTGTACATAAAAGGATTATGCAAAGGCGTCAGTGCTTTGCATGACAGGCAGCCTTATATGCATTGATTGGTGGCTGGGTTTGCCGAAATTAATTTGGAGTCACCTTTTCCTCCTTTTCTTTCACAGCTTCAGCTTTTATGGTGGTCCACACAAACTGTGAATGCTGCGAGGCAGGGAGGAGGGAAAGGTCTCCAGCCCACAATCAAAACATAAAACTGGAAGGGAGAAGCTGACTGAATTAATCCCCTGAGAAAAATTCAAGAACACGATGTTTTAGCTAGCTCACAAAGGATCCTTTCAGAATATCTTGCTTTTGGGATGAATGATGCTGCCAGTCTGAATGCGGGGTGAGGGTGTGTGTGGAGGGAATGAAAATAAGCTGCCCTCTCTCTCGGTGAGAACACATGGTGTGGTAATAATAACAACAGCTATTCCCTAAGAAGGTTCTTCATCCATCAGCAGATCAGAAATATTGCCATGAAACAAATTCTCTCAGGAATCCTATTCAGGTCTGGTTCCAAAGGGTGGCAAAGTTGGGCATTCGCTAGGACCCCAAGAAAAGCAGAAGGACCCCTCCCCCCTCCCCGCACTCCTAAAAGTGTCACCATTTCCAGTTTTCACAGAGTATCCTAGAAGATTGGAAGCAGTCTAAGAGCTCCATCAGATGAGCGTTTTATGGCATGCTCGTCACTGAGCACTCACAGATTTTCACGGGTCCTTCTCTCAACGTCGTCTGCCTCCCGTGAGCCTCCTGACCCTTCTAGCCTTCTTCGCTCCACAATAAAAACACCCCAGTAAGTCCAACTTAAAATGAAGACTGAAGTTGCTGCTCTCTTCTGCTGTGTGCAGGAGAAGCAGCAGGATCAAAATGGCCCACTGAATGGGCCACGTGCACATTGTTTACATCCTCTTTCAAAAGAGGAAGTAATGAGGGACAAATGCGCGGGCAGAGAAGCAATGGTAAGCAAATGCAATTCCCCAACCCCCTGTGTGATGATGCTCTGAGAGAATTCTCAGCTCCTGTATCTCAGTCACTCCAGATTCTGGGATCCCATTGAGCATGCCCAAATCCTGGAACCAGTACTGATCCTATCCCAACGGGTTTGTCAGTTTTGTTGCTGCATTTTCATACACAGGTTTCTGTCTCTCAGTGTCAAGCTTGCTTTCAAAATGTTAAGTGTTCCCCTCAATCCCCACTGCCAGCCACTGGCAACCGCTCAGTCGCTGAAGACCTCTGTAAGCTTTTCACTACCTCCGTTGTCACTTTTATTAACCTTGGCAGACTTCACGAATATGAGCCCTGGTTATTTTAAGCTTAGTTAGAATTCTTAACATAGGCCGTATTCTAGAACACATTGCTTGGAGAACAGGAAATGGAATATGGCAGGAAGAATTACATGTATACACTACATAGTAGATCTACAATGTTCAGCTGATGAATTGCTTAGATTGATCTGTTAAAACATTTTATCTATTTAAAAAAAGTTCCAACTATTAATCAGGAACCAGATTAAAAAAAAAGAAAAACTGCCCGTGCACCCTGGAAAGCAGACAAGAGACATATATGGGAATAAAGGACTACGTGTTTATCAATTATGAGGATCTGTTATAACCAGCACTTCGTTAACTTATCTCTTGGACACATTACTTTGAAGATGTAGTTAGCAGCTACATCTTTTCTTTTCTTTTCTTTTCTTTCTTTCTTTCTTTCTTTCGCTTCCCCATGCTTTAACTCTTTGTTCCCCCACTGTGATCCCGCTGTGAATCAGGCCCCCCACCTATAGTTATCATTGGCAAAAAGTGATCCAGTTGTTTAATTAATCTCTTCCTAGCAATTAAAGTTACAGGCACAGCCTCATCTGGCTCAGCCTCATAGGGAGGGGACAAAGTGTTAAACCTATGCTGGGGTCCCAATTTGGATCGGGGTCCTCGTGCTTACTTTAGAGTAAGAAAGAGCATGTTACTTGCTATGTCTTCAAAGTAGTGTGTACTTCCTATATCCCCCAAGGCAAAAATTGAAGCAAGTCTAAGTTTTAGATAGATAGATAGATAGATAGATAGATAGATAGATAGATAGATGATAGATAGATTCTCGATTCTTCTCACTGAAAGCTAAATTATAGCTCCATTCACATGTATGGTGCAAAAATGTTAAAGGTGTATAAAGCAAAGAGAAAGATATGAATAAAGGTTAAATGTACTATCCTCTGTCAATAAGTTGATTTAAATTCAAAGCATTTGTTTGTTTATTTATTTTATTTTATTTTTCACTCTTTTGTTTTGGAAAATTAATAAAATTATTAAAGAAAACAACAACATTGAAGCACTGCAGGACCCATCCCTGACATCATGAGCTCAGCAGGCTCCATCCACACCGACACACTGAGTGCAGATCTCTGAAGAAAAAGCCTATGCATGTCACCTGTGCTTAATGTGCAGGTGTTTGGGACTAGCCCAGGTACATGATGTTGGGGCCAGAAAGGTAGTCCTGTTCCTTCATTACTCCCCTGCATGCGTGTAACATGTGAATAGGGCAGTAGTTTAGCTTTCAGGAAGAATTACAATCAAGAGCTATCCAAAGATTAAAAACACACAGAGGTGTAGCTGTGTTCGTCTGTTTCAGACAACAACAAACGGTGTCTTTAAATGAGCGTTTATAGCACACGTGACTGGCCACTCACAGATGTTTGTGGGTCATTTTGACGATGTTGTGACCCTCCTGCGCATCTCCTGCTTCATTTCCTGGTTTTAGCGATAAAAAATAAGTCACAGAAATTCTGGCTCTTCTGGGATATGTCAGGATTTGTTAGGATTTCCTGGATGAGCAGATGAAGTTGCACTATAAAATGTCCACTAGAGGGCACTGTCCCATTGAACTGCACAAGCCACATGGTTTCTACTCTCTTCCTTTTGTAATTTCAGCTCATTTCAAATATGGAAGAGAAGCAGGAAGCAGAGCGATGGTATGCAAAAGCCATTTCCCTCGCGTTTGAAAGAGCCCAAAAAGTCTTGTGGCACAGTGAAGACTAACACGGGTATTACAGTATCTGATGAAGTGAGCTTATACCATGATAAACATGTTAGTCTTTAAGGTGCCACAAAGCTCTTTGTTGCCAATGATTAAGCTGCGGTTTCTGCCTTAAGGGTCGTTGAAAGAAACTTTAATAGCACCCAGTGTTTTAAAATAAGTGTCATATTGATTCTTCTTCTTCTTGTGGTACCCATGAATTCTAAAAAGACTAGAACTTTTGTGCAAGTAAATAAAAGTCTCTTCTCTCTTCAATGCAAATAATGTTGACTGAATGCGGAGATGGCAATTCCCACTTTGTAGCAAGTGCCACTGTGTTTTGACAGCAAGAGCTTAACCTGATGTACATTATATAGGAGCTTGCAGACACAGGAGCCATAGGAAACAATCTATACCTTTCTTTTTCAGGGCAATGGGAAACCAAGACATAAGTGGCTGTGGAGACCTAATAGATCATCCAGCTTGTTTTCCAGTCCCTGTAGTGTTACTCTGTGTTTCCAAATGTGCCATGCCTATATTGACCTTCTTTTGAGGAAAAAACACCACAGACCAGTACATGGCAAGCAATTAATCACACTGTCCTTAAAGTTTTGGCTCTTCGTTATATACACATACCTTGGTGTATTATCTCAGGTTTTCATGGTGGGGAGAAATAAAAACATGGAAAGGTCCTAGTGAAGTCTGCAAACATGAGATCGTAACTGTGTTCCGAAATCTATCATTTCTGATTTCTACACGTATGTTCCAACCTTCTGCCCAGACTGTCCAGTCAATTTCAGAATGGTTGTGCCAATCAAAATGGAGTTGGATATGGAACAATAGATTTTATCATTTATAAAGCAGGAAAGAATGTCCTGATTGATCAATTGTATTATAAGGTTGGAGAGAGGAAATGTTTCAGTATGACCAACAGTAGGGAAGTTATAAAATAATTAGCTTCTCTATTACGTTTCCCAGTGAGATTATAGCAAAGTTGGCAGGAAGCGCCAAGAACTCAGAAGTCCTTGCAAATTTCAATTCCTAGGGATCGTTGCAATGATAACTTCCTGTTTTGAAAGTTTATGAGGAAAGAACCCTCCAGGTGCACAGAAATGTATTTATTGATCCTGATGTGTTTCAAACATTTTCTTTAGGGGCACTCTTATAGCCAAAGCACACATTATCTCTAGTAGGTAGCAAGCCACTACAGTATCTGTTTTTTTCCTACTCAAAGGTAAGTGCAGGGGACCAGATCCAGATATGGATCTTAGCATGGGCCTTTAACTCTTTGTCTTCCACTTTGGTCCTGATTGGCGGCTCTACGCCTATAATTTGCATAGGGGGAAAAGCCTCCATTGAACCAAATAATGCTGGGAGAAAGGACAGACATGGGGGAAATATTATTAGTATTTTTTTAAAGTAAGGGGTGGGAGCTTGGAAGGGTTTGCATAGGAGGCATTCAGGCATTATCAGGAAGTGAGAAGGGAGGTCTCAAGGGAATTGGGAAGCCGACCCTGTAATTACTTCCCTTCTTTTCCCATACAAGATAAATTTGAGGAAAGAAATCAGCTGCAGGGAATCTACAGTCAGCAGGAAAGCATTTGGAATGGACCAGAGCTTTCCAATGCTTCTGAAGACTGTTGGGAAAAGCCCAAAGTTCGCCTAGGAATTCTCTGAAAAAACTCAGACAAAACAATGCTATCTGAATTGAGTTAGGAGAGGAAAATTCATCTGCCTCTACTCATAAACATGTTATAAAATTCCCCAGAAAAGTCTGTCCATATTCAGAAGACACCTTAAACCATGGTGGTTAAGGCTTTAAACATGGTGGTGAAGGTTTTTTGTTAACAAAAAAGCCTTAACCAAGGTGGTTTAAGGTGTCTTCTGAACAGGGCCTCTGTCCATGTGCTTATTGTTTTTCAACTCACTAATCACTTTCCTTGTTTCTTCCTGTTTAACTGGGGGCTATAATAACTCAGTGTCATCTGATGAAAACTTGGGTATACTCGATGAAAGCATCCATATTATTTGTATTAGGCTTATCTGATGGAGCATACTTCATAATATTCATATCATTTCACGGATTCAAAAGCAATATCCTTAGGAGTCATTGCATAACCATTAATATCTCTTCATTGGTCCTACTAGTCCATTTCAATATTCTTTTAAAAACATTTTTTGCTACAAGGTCATCTCATCAGACTTATCTCCTTTATCAAAGAAATGTCTCAACTATCTTAAGGCTGTTTCTGCTTAATTGTTCTTTTTAAATTCAAGTTGTTCTTTTACTATTTAAATTGGACATGTATCTTTTTCATTGATATTTGGTTTTCTCGTATATTTAATTCTGCAATAAATTTTTCTATTTTTTTTAAGTACATCTTTGTTTTAAATTAGCAGATTTCTGGATGAATGTGCCCCTAATAACTGACAATTGACTGAGAACTCTTCCAGATGAGTTTTTATTATTCTATCACCCTGCTTCATTCACAGAAGTTTATAAAGTGATCCAGACATTGTAATCTTCCATTTATAACTCTCCTGTATTTTCCCATCACTTCTTCCATATTTTTTCTTACCTCAAAACACTGCTAAGGAGGGAGAGACAAAATAGCTGCACAATGCCTTTTGATTAGCAGAGCTAGTAGCTGTTCATCTGGAAGCACCTAGATATTTCATCATCTATCTTTATTCAGTAAAGTAGTGTACAATATGAGAACAAGGAATGTCTTGGGAGAAGTAGGTTGTCCCACCCTTACCCCTCAACTATGGGAAGCTAGAGGACTGCACAGACCATTGATATTCATTGAAAATATTTATATACCATCCTACAACAAAGCTTCCAGGTTGATTACAAAGACAAGGTAAGTCACCAGAATAAAAATATAATAACAGCAGGTTATGGTTCACATGACATGCTAAGCCATAATATTTAGCTCAAAATGCTTAACTACCATGGCTTAGCATGTTGTCTGAACAGGGGTCGACGTATTTATATACCATATAACTGGTATGCACTCTATACTTTTTTTTTCAACAGAAAGGTATCCAGAGAAAAGCAATCTTGCATAATAAATTCCCACTCCTTTAATCACTTATATATATCTTTTTTTAAAACAACAACAACAACAAAACAAAACCCAACCGGATTTGTCATCAATCCATACATCCTGAGATGGCATTCATTTTGAGATTGTGATGATTCATTAGGGCATCAGACTGAGCGATCATTTCCATCACGCCTGGGAAATCATTTAACTGCAAGACTGAATTTTGCCTACAGGTTAGATTTATTGGGTGTTCGTACTTACCCATCTCTCTCTCCCTCTCAGCCACCTACTGCAATTCTTTATCAATTTTTCTTATAAGTGAAAATGTAATTGTTGATGACTCTGCTCAACAGGATACTGTTAGGTCCATCAAAAAGTTCTATCCATCATTCTACCACTTGGGAGTACTAAGCTTATTACCAGAGAATTCAGCTCTTGTTATATTTTAAGTGTGTATTTGAAAAATAGGCAATTAAAATAATGGATGAGTGCTGTAGAATGTTCACCTTTGGATTCAAATCTAGGTGTGCTAAAAAAAGAGGAAAGCTTCCAAATGAGGATAACGGTGCACAATTAAAGCATTATGAATTTGATTAATCCCTCTCAAGCTTATTTTTAGAATATATTCATTAAGTTGCAGCACTGAATAAGATGCAAAGGGCTAATCTCTTTTGATTAAATAGCCTTTTGTCAAAGAAAAGAATATCCACTGAAGTTAATTATAGAATTATTGAACTTTGTACCAAAGTTGTATATTTATGTATACCTCCCACTAACATTTTACATATATCTGTGTGCATATATCAAGTTAAAGTCCTCAGCTCTCAAACAACACTTAACTTCTGTATGAACATCAATTATTTGTTACTGAGACCTTAATAAGCTTGAAAAGCACTGCATTCATTTTCATTCAAAAAAAGTTGTAGTGACTGTTTGCAGTAGCCCTGGTGACATGAAAATCAAGATAATCCTACAAATTTGCTCTTCTTCATAGTACAATAATGGACATGATAATGAGCATAGCTGAGCCCTGTTTTACTATATATTATACCCATTTTTTTCTGCAAGAGAAGTATGTGATAACTATTTTGGACACAAACATTCTTTACATTTAGCTCAGTGCTGAAGTGATGCAAATCTTGTAATTGGTTTAAGAGCATTGTTAGAACTGTTCCGTGGGTCTAAATGCTAATTTCTGTAGCAGTCAGGGCTACCCCAAGACATCGGGCTGCCTGAGCTAGAGTTGTCGATGGAAAAATCCACAACAGATTCAAATGAGTTCATATTTCTATGAATCCAACTCGTGGATTCTACAGCAGATGGGCTTTTTCTGAGTCATGCAGATTCCATGGACTTGTGGACCATTTTGGAGTGGGATTTGTGCTATACTTGCACTAATTCACATTAGCACAAGTGGAATGAAGTTGCCGTAAATCCCTAAAAATAATGTGCTGATGATGGAACAAAAAATGTCTGACAATCCATGAAACACAGATGGGATGGATTTCGCAAAGTCTGCACATCCTTAACCTGAGGGGAAGAACAAGATGGTGCCTTGCTGTTTATGTTGCCTACAGAAGCTGATTGGACTGGCAACAGAATGTTCTTTCCGCACAAGTACTGGACAACATCCTCCACTGCACCTGAGGACAATGCAGAGCAGGCTGTATGGCACACCCAGCTCTATCCTCCCAACAGAGATGAAAGACCAAGAGGGTCAGGAGACATGGGTGGTGAGGGGCTGCTGGTTGCTCCCTACACACAGACCTTCAGAATGTGCTGCTTGAGGTGGATACCTCACTCTGCTTAATGGTAGAGTTGGTCCTGTGGTTCATGGTTTCTATCATCCTGCTGAATCTTCTGAAGAGGCCAAAAGGCCAACAAAGGTTTATTTTATATTTTGCATTTATATTCCACCTTTTTCCCTCCAAGAAACCAAAGGCAGCGTATACAATCCTCCTCCTCTCCACTGTATCCTCACAACAACAGCCCTGTGGAGTAGGTTGAGCTGAGAGTCATGACTGGACCAAAGTCATCCAGTGAGCTGCCATGACTGAGTGGAGACTAGAAACTGGATCTCCTGACTCCCAGTTCAACACTCTAAACACTACACCACACTGGCTCTCTTCCTTCAACGCCAATGATGGGAGTTGTGTTCAGAAGTCCATGCACAGAAGAAATATCATACCAGGGAATGATCTGAAAGCATATGATACATTGCTCCTGGTGAAGCTAATATGTAGGCCTGGTTATGTAAAGTACATGGATAGTAGACCACCTGGGCTATGCAGAGGAAGAGCAGGCTGTAAGTCAGATGAATGAAAGAGAAAATGGATATATAAATAATAATAATAATAATAATAATAATAATAATAATAATAAAGCAGGCACCAGGCATTTTTCCATCTGATGCATTGGATGTACTTGAGCTGATTCTCATTTGACCTTTTGACTCAAGTGCAGAAAATAGGAAGGTTACCTGCAAGCTCTCACTCCTGTGCATTTTAAAGCTACAATAAAGAACAGCAGGCAAGGCTGAATGTACTTATGCAGTATTTGATTATGCTTAGTTTCAGAACAGTTTGCTTTATGTCCGTGAGACTGGTGCACTCAGCAGAACTGAGTGGTAACCTTTTCCTGGGCTGTTTCTCTTCAGGGTGTAAAGTCCGGGGGGGGGGGACCACTTTCATTGACTTGGCTAAATATATAAACTGGGCCTTCATTAAAAACAAATGCTTCATCTGCATTGTAGAGCCACACTTCTGGCCCTGTGTAAAGGATGAGTTGAATGAATCTCGTTCTGCCATTAAACCAGAAATCAGGGGGCAGTATATGGCTTATACTCAGAAAATGGCTCAACGGATTGATCTGAAACTTGACAGTGCAGGATAAGTCTGTTTGTGTATGCCCTGTACCAATTTTTAGGGAGAAAGGGCAATAAAGGGCTTCTTTATAGGAGTTTGACAGGTATTATCTGTGCCCCCCCAAATATGGCTTCTTTAAATGAGCAATTTATAGCACACTTGTGACTAGCCACTCATGGAAGTTCATGGATCATTTTGATGATGCCTCATGCACATCTCCTGCTCCATTTCTTGGATTTAGCATTAAAAAATAAGCCTCAGAAAACCTGACTTTTCTGAAAGATGTCGGGATTTATCGCGATTTGCTGCTGTATGCAGGCAAAGTTGCGCTATAAAACACCCACTAGAGGGTGCTGCCCATTGAACTATATGGGTCACATGGTCGCTGCTCTCTTCACCATGTAATTTCAGCTCAGTTCAAATGCAGAAGAGAAGTAGGAAGCAGAGCGAGAGTAAAGAAACATGATTTCCCCCTGGAAGGCCTCTATCTGAAAGGCCTCTATCTCTTTATGATGGTCAAATATATCTCTTTATGATTGTGAAATTCAGTGGGATAGTTTATTAATGGAGGCACAGCCGTACCTCCATTGTTAAGGGCCGTCAGTAAAAAACACATTCCGCCATGTTAAAGTGATAATTGGGGGGGGGGGGTCATTCTAACAGCCATAAAATCGAAAATGTTTCATCAACCTTTCTGAAATTTACAGGCGCCAGAAAGAAATGTTTGTTTTACATTACCTGAATATTTCAAGAAGATTGGTGAAAGATTGAGGGAAGGAGAGCAGTTTAAGGTAGAAAAGGAATACATACCTGTCTCCCTGCTTTTGTAAAATTTACTTCCGGGTTGCGACTTTTGTGCTCACAATTTGCATAATTTCTAGAGCCTTATTAATTAATCCAGTGGTGGGGTCTTCATCCTCCTGGACTGTAGTTGGTGGAAAGCTTTTCGTTTTCTTAAAATTCCCTTCGGTTGACTTTTAAGGACTATTTTAACCTCTCATTAAAGTCAATGAGGCAGCCATCTTCCCTCATAGCGCGACACATGCTCAGTAGCATCGCTCTCCCCCCTCCCTCCTGCCTTAAAATGTGGGGTGGGTGAGTGAAATGGCCGCTGCATCTAGCACAGACCTTTTGAGTAAAGAAGAAGAAGAAGAAGAGTTTCTCTTTTCTCTTCTGGAACATGCATTCCTTTGGCTCTGAGAGCATTTTGGGCTATCTTCATAAGGCCAGTTTGCTCTTTTGCTCCCTGGTAAAGCAGGGTGTGGCTCCTCTGGATCCATGGTAACCTGATCTTCAGATCTCTCCTGGGAATAGGTAACTATACATCCCTTTCAATCCCCACCCCCCACCCCAAACACACAGTGTGCACCTTCCCTCTTTTCTAAGAGTTTGGTCCATGCTGCTATAAAGTTGAAAGCTTCAAACACTTCATTTAATTAGTTTGGGCTGGTGTTAAGTTTTAAGCACAATGTTGAGACCTTTCAAAGTGCTTCTGGGCCTACAATGATGGTTTCGGCCTAGTCACCCTGTTTTTCTAATAAGGTTTAGAAACAGTTGAGCTGTCGTTTATTTTGCATAGTGTACACACATGGATTTTCTTTCTAATCCTTGCAGTCTACACTGGCTCCCTCCTTGATGTGTTTTTGGATGCAGACAAACCCTTTTTTGTTCCAGCAGGCCTTTGGCAAATAATCTGGACCTCTGTCTATACCTTTGACTTTTAGATTGTTATGCATTTAAAATGTTTTAAATGCTTTAATATTGAAAAGTATTTAATTATATTTTTAACTTTTGTATATTTAGGCTGACCATATGAAAAGGAGGACAGGGCTCCTGTAACTTTAACAGTTGTAGAGAAAAGGGAATTTCAGCCAGTGTCATTTGTATGCAATTAGTCCCTGGTGAAATTCCCTCTTCATCACAACAGTTAAAGTTGCAGGCACTATACTAGAGTGACCATATACAAAAGAAGACAGGGCCCCTGCAACTTGAACTGTTGTGATGAAGAGGGAATTTCACCAGGAACTAATTGCATACAAATGACACTGGCTGAAATCCCCTTTTCTCTACAACTGTTAAAGTTACATGAGCCCTGTCCTCCTTTTCATATAGTCAGCCTAGTATATTCTTATTTATAGGTTTTAGCTGTATATGTTTTAGTTTTGTAAGGCTGCCCTGAGGCCCAGCATTGGGCAAAAGGCAGGATACTACTACTACTACTACTAGTAATGTTTCAGATTTCACTTCTGCATCTGATGTTCTTTTGCATTTACTTTTCTTTATAAACCATTCATATCTTAAGACTTCTTGTATGGCATGTTTTCATTGGTTTAACAAGTTAAAAGGAGTATTCACTGTTATCATGCTTATGTTATAAAATCTATTTTCAACAGGCCTAGTAACTTCAAGAGTAACAGAGTTGGGGATCTCAATCTCTTTGCTATCAGAGGCCCTGAGTAAGGGACCCCTGGAGATAATTTAGACTGACCCCAACCACAAAACACTATTCCCCCTTCTGAAGAGATCTGGACCACAGACTACTAAAGACAAACAAAGTAGCAGGCCATAATAACAGTTCTCATGTGGCCATTTGCCTTATGAGGCAGGTGCTCTGCGGCCTACCAAATGGAGGGACTAACAGGCCATAAAGTTGCCTGGCTGGGTCTGCCAGAAATCCAGCCTCAACACTCCTGGAAGGTCCATGTTCTATAGCACCTGCTGTCAGATGAACCTGAGGGAATTCCACCCTCCACCCCTGGGTTTAATTTACTGGCTTCCCCTGGCTGGACCTTGCAGGAAACTATAGGGACAGACAGAGCAGGCATTCATAGCACACATAGAATGCTGAGACTGGCAAATCTAAAAGCAAGTGTGTTGCTTTTCAAGAACCAAGGAAATTCAGTGGGTCTTACTTTTGAGTAAATATCTAAGGATGGAAATGCAGCCTGTGCAAGAACTATAGGGTGACCATATTTGGGAAACCAAAAAAGAGGACACCTAGTGGGGGGGCAGGAAAATGGCTTTCTGGGGCCACCTTAAAGTCCCCAATTGGAGTGGAGAAGGGGAAAGCATGTCATTCTCATCAATCAGGCCCTTTTCTATAATGCCTGGGAATGACACGTTTTTCCCTTTTAAGGCCTTGATTGGAGCAGTGGGAGAGAATGACACACCTCCAGAAAGCATGTCATTCCCCCCTGCCACGCTAATGGTGGCCTTAAAAGGGAAAGTGTGTAATTCCAGGTCATTATAGACTATTGCATAAAATCCCCCCTGACACTGAGGATAGAACAAAAACCAGGAGAAATCTGGGGAAATCCTGACAGTTTTTTATTATTATTTATTATTGCATTTATATCCCACTTTTTTCCGCCAAGAAACCCAAGGCGGCATACATAATCCTCCTCCTCTCCATTTTATCCTCACAACAGCAACCCTGTGAGGTGGGTTGGGCTGAGAGTCTGCGACTGGCCCAAAGTCACCCAATGGGTTTCCATGGCCGAATGGGGAGTAGAACCCGGATCTCCCAGCTCCCAGTCCAACACTTTAGCCACTAGGCCACACCCTACTGGTCACCCTAGAATTGAGCCATGCCAAGTTGGAAGCAGATCGGTTCGTGCCTTGATTTTTAGGATATATTTTTTTAAAAGTTTGACTTCAAATATTTTTCTAAAATTCAAGGCATGAACCAATCTGATCTCAACTTGGCATGGCTAAAGCCTTACTTAAGAGGTACCATGGTGCCAAGTTTCATCTCTTCATATTTACTTTCTTTTTTTCTTAATGTACTGCTCAAGGTCCGGGACCCCAAAGAGATTTCTGTTTGAACTTTAAAACATTCCTAAAAATCAAGGCATGAACGGATCTGCTTCATACTTGGCATAGCTATATCCCTACTTCGGAGCTACCATGATGCCAAGTTTCATCTCTTTATCTTTAAAAATGAGGGAGATACAAGCATTTTGGTTGATTTATTAATGTTAAAAGTGTGTTCAACACATAACACTAGCTTTGATTTTATATTGGATGTCAAGATGGTACAACATTCTGGCTGACGCTGGCTTGGTTGTCAACTGTATAATATCCAGTCATCCATTACACAAAGCCATGAAATTCATTAAACAAAAAACCTACGGTTTACAAAAACAATGTTAAGGCTCTACAGATTCCAACCAAGCACCAAAAAGCAGGGAAATTGGGAGTTAAGGCTCACAAGCCTTAACGCCACATCCTCCCTAAGGAGGCAGAAAGTGCAAGTGAAATTCTCATTCTCCCAAAGCAGATAAACCATGAGGACAGGGTGGAGAATATGATATGCAGAGGTGACTCCTGCAGCTTTAACAGTTGTGATGAAGAGGGAATTTCCCCAGGTGCTGCATGCATACAAATGGCACCTGCTGAAATTCCCTTTTCTATACAACTGTTAAAGATACAGGAGCCTAGTCCTCCATTCCATATGGTAAGCCTATATTGTCGCTTAAACCTCTTACTGCCAGTAATGAAGCCTTAGGAGAGGAAATTTCAACCTTTCAGCGTGGGAAAAAACCAGTGCAAAAGCTGAGAAACCACTGAACAATCGGCAGTCAGGGAAAGGGGATTGGATGTGGGGGGAAGGGGGCATGGGAAAATCCAGAGGACCAGCTTAGGACCCCAGCAAGGTTGAATTTGCCCCTGAGCTTGAGGTTCTCCCCTGCCTTAATCCAACATGCTAATCCAGCATCTTTTTTGTTAATTGAATTTACTCGACTTGGGCTGCAAATGACAAACTATTTACTCCCAAGTAGTATTCATTTTTGCTAATTAGTACCACATTGACACAAATTTATTTATTTTATTTATTTGCAATATTTACATACATTACCTATCCAGAGATTTTGGAGCGGTGCACAAATGAGATAAAAGAATAAAACATCATCAATAATTACATTTTAAAAGAACAGGTACAGATTGAACCATGGCTGGTCATTCTGGGAAAACTTCTTGAAACAATTATGTTTTCAGGAAGGCACCGAAAACAGTACAACTTTGGCACCTGCCTGACCTCCAATGACAGGGAGTTCCACAAGAAGGGGGCCTCCACCCTGAAGGTTCTTCTCTTGGAGGACTCCAATCGGGCCATAGGTCCATATGGAACCACCAGGAACATGCTGTTGGATGACCTCAGTGGCCAAGCCACAATCCTACATTGCAACCCCATGTCTTGTCAGAAGTAAGTCCCATTGCGTTCATTGGGGCTTACACATAGGTAAGTTGGTATAAGATTGCTGCCTAAATGTAGAAAATAGCCAATATTGAAAGACATTTTAGAAAATTTGGTGTGTGGGGGGAGAGGGGGGAAACAAATCTCTCTTCCAGATGATCTTGTCCTTTAGGCGTCATTTATGTTCCCCAAATGACAACCATGTACAAAGGTTTTCTTCTATAGGAATTAATTAATGTGATTAATTAAAATGGATGTATATTTTAGTACGAGCTGAATCCATGTTATCACAGTAGAACAGATTTTTGAAATAGTAACACCCAGGCAGGCCTTCCTGTAGACACAAAAGGTTTATCAATAGGCCAGTATGACATTATCAGCAATACTGACCTACTTAGAAGGCAGGAAATGCGTAAGATGGTCACTTGTGCTTCTGGTTCATAGAAAGGAAGCTGAAATAATAGACTGTGAACAAGCAAAATCATAAAACAGAGTACTATTTGGGGCTTGCAGCAGCTCTCTGCTTGCTACAGCAATTTCTCTATCAGTCACTGAACTGAATGAATGGACATTGCTGGTAAAATATGAATGACATATAATTCAGTCAAAGTATCTTTTCAAATTCTCCACTACAGAGCAAAATGTTTTCCAGCCTCCAGAAGATGCTACACTGAGGGTCTGGGGACTCTCCTAAACAGGGAGAGTTGTGATGCGGGAGAGAGGGAAATCCCCATAGATTGGGAGGGGTCACCTTCTGTGAGCAGAGCTGGGTATAACCCATTGACTTTAAATTCCCTTTTTAATATTGCCTTGTCCAAATCTGTATTTGTTGTCTGTTAAAATTAATTAAGTAAAAATTAATTGCGCTTCACAGGTCATTATCACACAAGCGGTTTTAAGCACACTCACCGCGACTTTGATCCACTTCTTGAGCACGGGACTCGCATGATGTCGTCCCCCTTGCACTGTTCTTGCGCCCTGAGTGCTCTGCTTTTAGTTTCTGTTTCAATTTAACCCTGCACGGGCAAAGTCCGTTTCAGGCAAGTTCAGGCAAGTTCAACAGGCTGAGCTGAAGTATCGGAGCAAAACCGACCACGTGTGATTCAAAACGCTAGATTCGCATAGGAAATGGTGGGGGAACCCGCAGAAACAATCCGGGGGGAGGGGGAAATGGTATGTGTGATAAAGGCCGCAGACTCTTCAAAGAGAGGAAAGTTCCATCTGCACATGAGTATTTCAGAGTTCATGAGTAGAGCAAACTGCTACATATTTAATCTCTGCATGAAACAGGTACCTACCTTGATATAAACTGCCTATAATACAATTCCAGATTACATAATCCATCATTCAGAACAAAAATAGTGATGTTTTTCTGTCCCAGATGATCCCTCTGTTTGGCCTATTTGTTGAAACTGGCAGAGTAGCGGTGACTGTAGGACTAGAACTGGTGAGATGCGGGTTCAAATTCCCCACTTAGCCATGAAGTTCACTGGGTGACCTTGACCAGTCATAATTTTCAGCCTAACCCCACAGGATAGTTGTTGTTAGAAATAGTGGCTGAATAATGGAATCCACGAAATGAAGGCTTGGCAAAGCAAACTCTACTAGGCTGCAAAAAAGCACATACAAACACATTGACACCAGAACTGAACTTTTTCTGTACAAAAAAGGAGCAAAACCTTCTTTGGCTCCACTTTGCTGGTATCAATCTGCATATCAAAAGGAAAGCCAAAAGAGAAAACAATGCATTTTCTTTAAGGGGCTGACTGGATGAGAAGCCTTCCTTGGCCTGGTCCAATGTATGGAGGGGGCCCAGCATGCTGCCTCCACCTCCACTGTCACCATCTGGACATGTGGGGATGGGACATCTGAATGCCACTTAAGCACACTGAAGTGTACACAAAGGCAAAATTTGGCAGCCCATATGTATATTGGCAGGAGCAGGGATGGTGTGCAGGTTTGGCAGAGTGTGAACACGTTCCCCTCTGTACATTGGACCAGATCGGGGATGCTGTATCATCCAATGCTGCACTGAGAATTTTTAATCAAAATTCAGAATAGGAAGGACACTTCCCTATTCCCACTGAGAATGGGAAGGACTTTTAAAAAAAGACTTACTGCTTGGTTCAGGAGGGCCACTTCGAGACAAGAGGTCACCGTTAACTGGGTTGTGTAAAAAAACAACAACCCAACTTCAAGTATAACCTGATGGGATTTGAGCTGTTGTTGACCATACAAGAAAGAGATCTTGGGGTTGTGGTGGATAGTTCAATATGTGGCCTCTGTAAAGAAGGCAAACTCCATGTTAGGCATTATAAGAAAAGGAATTGAGAATAAAACTGCCAGTATCTTACTGCCTTTATACAAATCTATGGTGTGACCACCACACTTAGAATACTGTGTACAGTTTTGGTCACCACACCTAAAATATATATTTCAGGGCTGGAAAATGTGCAGAAAAGGGCAACGAAAATGATTAAGGGGCTGGAGCATCTCCCCTATGAGGGAAGGTTACAACAACTGGGATTGTTTAGCTTGGAAAAAAGGAGGCTAAGTGGAGACATGATAGAGGTGTACAAAATTATGCATTGCGTGGACAATGTGGATAGGGAGACTTTTTCTCCCTGTCTCAAAATATGAGAACCCGAGGTCCTCCCATGCAACTGATTGGTGGGAGATTCAGGACAAATAAAAGGAAGTACTTCTTCACACAGCACATAGTTAAATTATGGATTTCACTACCACAAGATGTCGTGATGGTCACCAATTTGGATGGCTTTAAAAGGGGGTTGGATAAATTCCTGGAGGAGAAGCTATCAATGGCTACTAGCCCTGATGGTTATGTGCTACCTCCAGTATCCAAGGCTGTAAGCCTGTGTGCATCAGTTGCTGGGGAACACGGGAGGGAGTATGCTGTTGCACCATGTCCTGCTTTGTTGGTCCCTGGTCGGCAGCTGGTTGGCTACTGTGTGAACAGAGTGCTAGACTAGATGGACCCTAGGTCTGATCCAGCACTTATGTTCTTATGTTTTCAGTATTTTCACACCCATTTCAGGCAGCATCTACTTGCCCTATATTTTGGTTCGTATTCACGCTGTTATTTTTGCACTGTGTATCTAAGATTGCTAGGTGATGTACACAACAGTTTATTTTTTATTTTTGTTTGGGGGAAACTTTCCATTCCAGATCAAGACAATGCTTTTGCTCATTCAGTTTCACCACTTCTCCCTAATTGTCTCCAAAATGTCCCTTTTATAACCAAAGTTCACAGCAATTAAATGACCTTGCTCAGAAACGTTTAGACTGACACAGCTAAACACAGGGTAAGAAAGACATGCTATTGTTCCCACCTCCTTTTGGAGAGAGTCAAGAAGTATTTTGGAATCTGTGTTCAAAGCGGAACGAATAATTTAATACACACCCTCCAGGAAAGGTCTCATCCAGTTATTCTTCTATCCGTGCCATTTGTTTTTCTTCCCAATTCCAGGTCACAACTAAAGCCAGCCACAAGCTTTCTTCAGGCATCTGCTGCGAACAATTGGAGGACAGTAGGGGTGAGTTCCCATTCCCCAGTTTTCAGGAAGCGTCTAAGTGTATTCAGGTGAATGAATCTAGGATCTCCCATCAGAACTTTCTGCTAAATATGGAAAGGTTGGGAGTGGAGGGGCAGAGTCAGCTCACATGGGGATGTTTGTTGAGGGCAGCCTTATGACCCTTGCACACTTCAAGCCCTGGAACATTCTTCTGAATGCCTAAGTAGGGGTAGAGTCTTGAATTTTGGTTCTAAAAATATGGAGATGACAGAAGGACAGACATTTGATGGTTGGTTTTCATGGCACCTATTTTATTTTAAACATTTCTTTGAAGAATTGTTGTTTGAAGCATTTGCCATTTTGGAAGGGAGAAAGAAGCAACCGCCCTTCTTAACCAATTTGTTTGAAAAAAGACTCCTAATCTTAACCCAAGCCATTTTTATGTCTTAATATTTATATCCTGCCTTTCTATCACAAGACTTTCCAAGCAGAAAACTCTAATGAGGAGTCATAGCACTTGAAGTGTTTTTTACTCTTGCCATAAAGGATCACCTATCTTTATCTGGTGGGAGAATATGATCATTTACATTTTAATTAAAAGTTAGCGGGAGTTTGACTTAAATCACGTCATTCCTTTCATTTTAAAATTGAATTTTAAAGGAGGATTTTAGGTATCTTGTTTAAGTGGTGTTCTAGGGCAAAAATTGTTATTACATGATGTAAACAATATGTCGATAGCTGTGTACATTTTAGAGGAATGAAAGTGCCATGACAGCTTTTAGCCTTCTCACAAATTCAGCCTTCTCAATGTTTCATAAAGGAACTGTGCACATTTAATCATCAGGTTGTTAAACCTCCTTAATCTTATGATTAACCATGCAGCAAGTCCTGGGAAGCCTAATTCCTATTACCCATGGTTTTTACCAGCATCCTCCACGTGGATTTATTTTTCACAATCAGATTCCCTGCTACTTCTAGAGCTGAGCCTTATTATTGAAAGTGTTTCTGTAGCTGTATCCTGGACAGTCCTGGCTTAAATGAAGGCCTATAGAGATAGAAAACAAAATGTTGTTTTAAATAATAATAATAATAATAATAATAACAACAACAACAACAACAGCAATGGACAGACACAATACAGCTGCAAAAATAATTCACCAACAACTGGCCATCAAATTGTACCTCATCAAACAACTTACACCATACTATACATGCTCACCTGAAGCAATCTTGGAAAATGCAGATCATAAAACATAAAATATACTGGGATAGAACAATTCATATGGACAAGACAATACCTTGCAACCAACCAGACATAACGGTCATAGAAAAAAGAAAAACATGTACCTCATTGACATAGCAATGCCTAATGACAAAAATGTTGTAGAAAAGGAAGAGGAAAAGAGAGAAAAATATACACCACTGGCCATGGAAGTCAAAGAACTATGACAACAGGAAAAAGTCACAATTATTCCATTAGTCACATCAGTCACCGGCATCACATCAAAAAACTATACAGAAAACCTTTAGAAATGGGGCCTACCAAAATACATCCACACCAACATCCAGAAAGCAGTCATATTTAAAACATGCTCAATGTCAGGAAATTCCTGAATCTGTAAAAGACAGCATGACTTAGCAAAGCCCATCATGTCTGTCTAAAAAACCTCCATGAGCAAGAAAGAGAAAATATAATAATAATAATAATAATAATAATAATAATAATTTTAAAAGAAAAAAGGCAATCAGGGAACTGCACTGGGACAACATAATGTGGTTACGGTGACCACAGGACTGGTTCAGGTTTCTATGGTCCCAAGCAAGAGATATATGGTGCCCCCTCCTGTGATAGACCCCCTACTCACACACATTGTTGCTGTCACATTGCTGCCTCCTCTTCCTCACCTGGATCTCCTCCTTCCTCTCCCTATTCTTGGTGCAGTGCTGAGTGTGGGAATTGCTGCCATATCCAGTGGTGGAGCACCCTGGCTCCACTACACCACTCGCTCTATCTACACTTCTACTGGCCTGGGAAAATGGGCTCTTACTGATGCGTTAACAGTAGGAATGAAGGAGTGTGTCAGAAGCGGCTGGGACTCAAAGGGAACATTTTGAGACCTTGGTACAGAAAATAATTATCAGTTACGGTTCTTGCAGTCATAGAGAAATATGGATGTTGGCCATGCCCCTTCCCCTGGCTTCATCCCCTTTCCCCAACCACCAATTGTTTGCTGGCTTCTGTGCAGTTTACAGGCAGAAAGAGCTTTAAGCTACAATAATCTGGCATTTTGGTCCCACCCTTTTTGCCTTTGGCCCCACCCCTTTGCTCTTGGCCCCACCCATCACCAGAATGCAGTCCCTCAAAGTGTCTCTAAAATGGAATTTGGTCCTCAGGCTGTAAGGGGTTCTGTAAATCTGGCTTAGAGACTTGTGCTTGTCTGGCCCATTGGGATATTCAGAGCTTAGGTGGAACACTCTTCCTCACTCCATATCCTGGGTTCAGCAGGCCCTCCTCCTTTGCTCATCCAAAGCAGCCTGGCTCTTTTGCTTCTTGATGGGACCTCCTTTTTGCTCCTCTCTGGACTTCTCACTTGTGAGAATTGCTTCACTCCAACACTGGGCTATATAACTCCCACTTTCCCCGACTATTTGCCGTGCTGGCCTGAACTGATGGGAGCTTGAGTCAACCCCTTTTTGCCTTTGTTAGTGCCCCCAAAGGAGGCCACAGGTTCCCCATGCCTGCCTTTGAGTGTGCTACACTCTGGCAAACGGAGTTTGTTGCAGTGTAATGCATGAAATGGCACTGCTGTTGCTTTCTCTTCTCTACAGCAGAAACTCTTCAAGGGCAAATAGTTGAAGATATCAGTGAGAGTACCTCATTGCCTAGAAAGAACAGGAATGCTCTATTCTGAAGTGGCAGAGTGATACCTTCGATGTTGGTTTTTATGAAATATTTAGACACACCAAAGGTAGAACAAAACAAACGCCATTAGTCCTACTTCCGTTCCAGCAAGTATTTTTGGCTTGCAGCTAAAACCAGCAGTGATTTCACGTGCTGCTGTTCTTCTGATGTCTGCTAAGAAGAGCAGACTCCCTTGTTTCTAGTAAGCCCGGTGCAAGTCTGCGCCTGCCTCTCTGGCTCTCACGGATGTTGAGGTTCTAGGCAAAGGGCTGGGAGTTTGCACTGCTGTGGTGGTGACAGCAAAACCAGGATTAATCTGGCTCTTTCATCTTTGTCCCCTAATTCAAATGGTTTCCTAGTCCTATTATGCCCTTGTTGTATCGCTGTCACGGTGTGTTTGTCATAAGAAAAAGATGCACTGGAGAACATTCAAGCCAGATGGCCAAATGTTTGACTCTGAAGTTTGAGTAATAAGCATTCCTCCCACAATGGGAATTTCCTTCTCGTCCTTGTGGGCGCAAGGAGAAGAGAGTGTGTGCATGCCAATGCAACAGGCAAGCCTCTACCAAACGATGAATGCGCTAAGAGGTTTCTCCACATTGCTGAGACTGCCTAGGTGTGAGAGATTGTTTATGGCTAGTGGATAGAATGCTGTGTAATACGTAGCATATGGGCAATGCTTGCTTGGGATGATAGATGCAATACATCTGGAGGGTACCAGGTTGGGGATGGGCTGAAGTAGCATATGAGTTGCAGACAGACTGTGGAGTCTTGGGTCCAAATCCCTACTCTCCAACACAGCTCATTGGGTCTCCTTTGTAAATCTCTCTTTGATGATTGCCGAGAATAAAACACATATGCCTCCAGGCTGTGCTTACAAATCAGAAGGTTAGGAAATGAAAATTTTAAAAAGCATCCCCTTTACTACCATGAAGAACTGCTTTTTTTTTTTTTTTTACTTCTGTAGATGTATATTAGGCTGGAAGACATGCCTTTTGCATGGCCATCCTCACATTACAAAACAGATGTGTGGCATCAAACACCAAGTAAAAACTTACCTGCGTGAAATTTAATGTAAGAAGCCACACATAGGCTTAATTTGGATAATACGATAGTCAATGGTGGGGTAAAAATCAACTTTACAGTTGTTTAACTGGAGGTACTCCCCACACAACATGGTAATAAATAATCTACTGTGGTGTGGATTAGGATCAGCGCTGAATTGACTATGGCAGCATTCGGATGACACAATAGTCAAAACAACTGATGATTGTTTTCCCCACACCAGTTGTTTATTGTGTCGTCCGAATTGAGCCATAGTTTATTTATTTGTGTTGTTATGAGCTGGTGTGGTGTAGTGGCCAAAGGTATGAGCTGGGCCAGATCTTCATGTCAATACAATCCCATCATGGTGATTATGTATCCCTCTTGTGTGGTAACATTTGACACCACAATGACATCTGCTGTGGGAGTTTGGATAATATGGAATAAAAAGCAGGAAATAACACTAAAAAAGTGGTATAAAGAATACCTAATAATAGACCCACCTACCATACAAGTTGTAATTATTGCTAAGAATTCCTTAACGTATTTTGAAGTTCAAAATGCAAGAAATAAATCCTGCTGCCGCTACTTACTATTACTTTTTTCTTCTTTCTTTCTTTCTTTCTTTCTTTCCTTTCTTCTTATTATCTTGATGCAAGTCGAAACTGCAGTTAAGCATTGCAAGTTAGGCTGCCTCTACAAGAGAGGTTTAAAGCTCTTTCAAGGCGCTTAAAATTTTTTACCTCTACAAGAACGGAGCGCAAATCGGGCATAGAGGCGTGTTATCTCTCCGATTATGCGCATTATCGAATGCGCGTTAAATAGCGAGTTTTATTTTGCTCCAGCCATTAAAGCGCATTTTGCCTATGTGAACAAGCGCTTATGCGCATTAACTACTTGTAAAGTGTATTTTGGTCATCCGTTAATGCGCTTCACCGCCTCGCGCCACCTCTCGTGCAGAGGTATTAGGTGTAAATGTGCTTCAGCGATTATTCGCATAATCGCCTAACCGGGCACAAAAGCGAATCCTTGTAGAGGGGACCTTAGTTGATACAGATAAATTGCAAGCATTACCTTGCAAAGGAACATGGTACCATGTGGGTTGTTCTTTTTCTTTTCTTTTCTTTAGGCAGTATTATTTATTCTTTTCTTTAGGCCGCATCATTGTTTTTAGAAGAACATTCGAGGAGCATAAGGAATTGCTAAAAGTACTAGCAAGACTAAGAGCTCCATCACACCAGCGATTTAGTGCACTCTCACCATGCCTGGTGTGTAGATTTGCAGCACGGTACTCACATGATGCTGTGCCTGTCCTGATGACACACTGCCTCTTCCCCAGCCTTTCCTGTTTTTTCCTAGAATGCTAAAAGTCTGGATTATTTCCCCTACATGTATTTAATGTGCCCTTAAGCCTCTGTGTAGTTTTAAAGGAATTGGGTGTGTGTGCTGTGAGGTGAGTCTTGCTGTTGGCTTGAATGAATTGCATCAGGCCCTGGCAGGGAAAAGCGATCTCTCACAGCAGCCGGCTCCAAGCCGCAGTATAAAACCCAAACCTTGCATCCAAGGCTCGAAAATGTATTTTTAAAGACATACAACACCCAAATCTCTGCAGGGACAGGATTGTTCTCTCTCAATGCCCCCAAAGAGCCAGACTAAAGGGTCATTCTAGTTTTGCCTGGCAGAAAGGCGGTCTGGTTAAAGTGCTCATCTGACAGGACCTGACTGGAGGGAGAAACAGAAGGGGAGGGGCAGAGTGGAGTGCAGTGAGCGGAAAAGCAAACGAATGAAAGAGCAACTATTCAGGTGAAAGGCATCATAAGCTTGATGCGCTTATGCATCAGAGGTTAAAAAAAAAACGTGGAGGCAAACCAGGGGGAAATTAGGTGTGATGGAGCTTTATAAGAGCTGTAGGTAAATGTCAGCTTTTCAGGACATCTTCAAAGTATTTGGATCATATTTTATCACCAGAAGGCGGTTCTACAGACTCAGATCAGACTTCAGCTCTCATTTAACTGGCCTGAATTGCATACTTGAAAGGAGCTAAAAGCTTTTCCTGAAATAATGTGGTGATTTCTGGGGATTTGCAAAGAAATGCGCTGGCACTGTGAAATCCCTGAATGATCTCACTAGAACAGCTTTCCCCAATCTAGTGCCCTCCAGATGGTTGGATTGCAACTCCTATCTTTCCCGGCTATTCCAAAACAGCTGGGGAGCACCAGGTTGGGGAAGCCTACACGAAAAGATACCAGGTGAGCAAAACCAAAAAGGATGTACACTGTGAGATACAAAGGGTATTAACCAGATTGCTGTGATACTTCAAAGCACTTTGGATCTAGATGAAGTGAAAATGGTGAGAAGGCATTTTTGGACATGGTGAATTGCCTGAATCAGGAGCAATGCTTAATAATCCGGAATGGCAGCTGTGCTAGTCTGTTATGGCTATCTGTCTTCACACGCCTACACACACATATACAAGACTCCTTTTTATTTTTGATAAGATGTAATGTCTTATTTCACGTAAGACCTACAGCCTATCTACACTACTACTTTAAAACAGTTTAAAACAGTTTATAACAATTTTGAGAACTGTTGGGGCACAGGACACTCTCCATATACAGTTTTCAAAACGTTTTCAACGTGTTTATTCTGCATGTGTAGATAGGCTCCTACATTACCAAAGGTCGAGCACCCACATAAACAGGTCCAGAGGTTCTCAAAGGCAAGTTAAGCTTCATGTGTGAAAACATGAAGAATCTTTGCTAATTCAAGGTCTCTTTCATAGAGAAGAGGCAAGGGAAAGGAATCAAAAGCTGTTGGAGGCAACTGAGATTCTGCCCAATATTTTTCACCATCCAGACCAGCTCTCAAGACTGGATAGCTAAGTAGTCAGACTTGTCTCTTCATTCCTTCTACCTGTATATGAAGAAATGTAGGATGTAGATCAGAATTCCCAGGAGCCTCAGCAAATTATAATTCTTTGGGAGAATGGGATTTTTTCATTTGGAATAAAACTATGTATGTTCTGCAAAAATGGTGGAGTAATACCATGTATATTCAGTAAACATCCTCATCTGTTCCCTTCTGTTGGAGAACAGTGCTGTGTATGCCACACAACCTATCCTTGTTCCCTTAAACAATCCTGTTGTCTCAGGTGTCATGGAGAACGCTATACTATGGCAGGTGTTGAACTTTGACCTTCACCTCAGACAGCAAATTGTCTTTGGCCAACTCTTTCCCTCCCGGAATACCTGCATAATACCATCTGTTCCTTCATAGCTTTCCTCAGAACTCATTTTCTTGGTAAAGACTTTGGCACAATTACTTAGTCCCCATATCACACTTACGTAACAGAGCCCAAGCAACACAGAAAAGCACACATTTCCCCATTGTTTACTTTTGTCCAGGGCTGTCCCAGGACATTTTGCTGCCTGAGGGGAAGGGATATGACGGCACTCCCTCCCATGTACAAATGCAGACCTGACTGGCAGTTTAATCTTACCCTGATCAATGCTGCCGTTGGGACAGCACCTTCTATCACATTTGACAGCAGCAGGCTAGCTTGAGGATGCAGGGCCGGTGTTTTGGCATATGCTGCTCTGTCCTCCAAACACCTCCCTGCAGCTCCCTGCCTCCCAGCATCTGCTGCTTAAGGCAGCTGCTAACTCTGCCTAATAGGCAGAGTAAGCCAGCTCTGCTCCTGCCTCCCACTCTCTTCTTTTCCTCTGTTGTCCACCTGGTGTCAAATAGTATAATACTATAAACTCCTCACGGCAGGCTCATAGCAGGTCTCAGTAGGTGTTATTAGCTCAACAACTCCTCACATGGCAGTGAGGAGACTGGAAGAGTTAACGTTTGAATTGGTAATATGCATCACTTTTCTGGAGATGATCTCACATACACTCTGTATGGTTCCACTCACAGATGCTGGACCATAACTGGGAAAGGTTGCATGGACTAGATTTGACAGCACTTTTTTTTTCACCTGTAGTCCCTCAAATATCAGATAGATTGCCAATATTAGTGATGGACTTTCAGGTCAGAGGTTAGGATGAAATATTAGTGATGGACTTTCAGGTCAGAGGTTAGGATGAAATATTAGTGATGGACTTTCAGGTCAGAGGTTAGGATGCAAAATGACCATTGACTCAAAGAAAAGAACTCAACTGACAAATCCTTTAAGAAAAAGTTGGAAAACTGCTGTCATAATGTTCTGCTACTTCTAAGTCAGGTTGCTACAACATATTTTCCCCCCTTACGTTTTTAATTTTGTACTAATGACGCATCTCATTGATTTCTTTATTAGTTCATTTAAATATCCTCATAGCACCATTAAGTATTAAATGGCTTTATTCTCTATTCTGCAGGATTTGTATTCAACATATTTTTCACAGATCTCCCTATAAGGATTCTTACAACATTTGGAGCAGCAACAATATGAATCAAATTGTAGATGATGTGCATGTTTATTTGCTTTGTGTAGTCAGTGGTTTCTATGGCTACTGCACATCTGCTTAATGCAGTTTGCCATGCATTTTTGGTAGCTGTCTCAGACCAGATATTTAAAGCACGCAGTACCCATTTGACTAAGCACAGCAACCTACCTGACAAGAAAACTAGGATTGTTCCAAGTTGCACATTCTGGGACGCTGGCATCGCATTCTCCAAACGCTACTTCCGAACCCAGCTGTGAGACAAATCCCATCTTTGTCAAAGTTCCTACTTTATCTTCTAACTGAGGCTGCTCCTGCACTCTGGGCCTTTTAGCACTGCTGAAGCATTTATCTTCCATACTCAGCTGGGACTGCAATTAAAATGGTGGTTCCACAGACATTTAATTATAAAGCAGTAGTGTAGATAGGCTCTTATATTCCTCATAACAGTCCTGGCAAGTTCCTAATATATGTTCATTCAGACGTAATTCCTGTTTAGCAACCATCCCGCTTCTCCCAGCTAGGCAAGCTTCAATTAATTGTTTCACCCTTTCCCATCCTTGCTACTAGCTCTTCAATGAGTAATGACTTGTTAAAGAGCCAGTAGCTTCCAGTCACAACTGCCCCTTTAATTGTTCCTTATTTCCTGGCCCCACTCCTTGTTTTTTTCCTGCAGTTCCTGGCCACAATTGGTTGTTTCCCTTTTGCAGTCTAAGCAATCCCACCATTCATGTGTTAATTTTTTAATGTTATTTTGTGGAAGTAACAAAGTATCTCAAGAAGGAGAGGGGGAGGGCATGTGCAAATATTCCTTTGCTAGAGTTTGACATACATATTTTAACTATTACTACCATCACCTCCACCAGTACTACTCTGTTCTTGTTATTCAGAAAAGCCATCACAGTGACATCCATGGCTTTCCTTCAGGAGATTACATTCTTCCAAAGAGCCTGTGAAAGGATTTGCCCTGGGTCTTCTTGAATTAGGAACTCCTGTAAGGACAGTGGCAAGTTCTTGGAGATCTTTTGGTTCATCAGACGAGCATTTTATCACACACTTGCTACTTCCCACTCACGATGAAAGCTCACTGGGTGACTTTGGGCCAGTCACAGACTCTTAGCCCAACCTACCTCACAGGGTTGTTGTTGTGGGGATAAAAAATGGAGAGGAGGAGGACTAGGTACACCACCTTGGGTTCCTTGGAGGAAAAAAGTGGGATATAAATGTAATAAATAAATAAATAAATAAATAAATATGGTCCCTGAATGGGCCACGTGGTCTTTGTTTACTTTCTCTTTCTTCTCCAGGTAAAGGGGAAGCATTGTGGGACAGGAGCAGGGGCAGAGAAGCGACAGTAAGGAACTGTGATTCCCCCCCTCCACCATCTGATGGGGTTCCTAGGGTGCTTCCAGACAGGACTTTTATTGTGTATCTATGTCTTTTGATTGGTAGCCCTCGGCGCTGTCTGTCTGGAAACTCCCCTAGTGGAAGTAATAATATTTTACTGGAGATTGTGAGTGACTCCCTTTGGCAATTTAGGTCTTCCTTTCATGTCATAATAAGAGACTCTGGCATTTTCAAACATATTCTTCGTGATGCACTCTCTGTACTAGACTGAGGAAACATTGAACCAGGAGCGAATATATACTCACATGTATGTATACTAGAAGTCTTACTGAAGGTCCATCCATTCCAATGATTCTACTCTAAGTAGGACTAATATTGGATACAACCTAATATTTTTATTTCGCAACAGAGCCCGAGGGAAGCTACTTTCTTCCTCTCTGTAATTTGTTGCCTTGTCACTGAGGATTTAGACAGTTTTGGTTAATGGTTTTTGCTGATGAAACTCATTGCTGGTTAATGGCTTGCCTTGTTCATAATGTGTATACCTTCCTCTGGCTTTGAGATTATGCTCTAACATTTTCTAGTGTCTCTCTTGAGCACTTTGTAAATCTCTGCAAAGCATACAGCAGGGGTGGGGGTGGGGTGAGGAAACGAACTCATTAGGGAGTATGGCTAGATTACAAAAAGGCTCTACTCTTGTGCTTTAAAAAACATTAAAATTAGTAGGATCTACTTCCAAGCAAATGTGATTTGGATGTGTATGTATGTGTGTAAATATTTGACTACTATATTAAGGACAGTACTTCAGGCAGTGGCGCCACTGAAATTATGTTGTTTCACGTGAATCTCATTCTTCTTCCAAAAATGTACTCTTATGCTGCAGTGCTGGGCATGTTTACTCGGACGTATCATACTCTGTTCAATGGATGTACTCCTAGATAAGTGTGCATAGGTTGTGGCCTTAAACCTACCAACAAGTAATTGGAGAGTTAAATGTTGGGCTTTCTTATCCAGGAGCCAAGTGTGGAATTTCAGCTGATTTAGTTCCACTGATTTCAGCAAGAGTCATCACACCAACCAGTTTGTCGTAATTGGCATGGCAGCGAGAGCAGTGAATTCCAGTGTGGTTACCGCAACATTCCATAGGAGGCAATTGGCTGCATTTCAGTTGCACCTCAATACAAAATATTGTTTGCAGTCATGGAGGCTTAGATTGTTTGAAGTTGATAGCTTAGATCCAGCCTCCCCCAACCTGGGGACCTCGACATGTTTTGGACTTCAGTTTCCATCAGCCCCAGCCAGTGTGGCCAGTGGTCAGGAATAATAATGATAATAATTTTATTCCTATATTGCCCCATATTTGAAGCTCTCTGGGCTGTTTACAACAATTCATAAAAATGCAAGAGCATTACAAAAAATGTCTAAAATTTTTAACACAGAAAAATTAAAACAATGTAAACAGCTAAAAACAATTTAAGTAAACAATATAATCGATCTGTTCAAAAACAGCAGTTGATAGTTGTGGTCCAAAACAGCTGGATGGCACCAGGTTGGGGAAAACTGGATTAGACAAACCTGGCAGACTTCCACTGGAAGGTTAGCAGCTGGGAATTGTGCTTCTCCACAATTCAGCTTTCTGGCTCTGCTGAATAGAGGGGCCTTGGAAGAAGCCCTGGACTTTTCTGTTTCTGTCAGCGGAACGAGGAAGGGGAAGAGAGAGAAAGAGAAAGTCCTGCAACTCCAGAGTTCGCTTTTGCCTGATTTCAAGCAACGTATTTCTCTTTTCCCTCAAATAGCTCATTGTCACGGTCAGAACCGAAACTAGCTGCTGTCAGTTTGATGGTGTGTGTGTGTGTGTGTGTATCCTTCTGGGGAAAAGCTTGCTCACAGGCCAGTGCTGTTTGCTGGGATCACTGGATTGGGGCCGCAGCTAGGAAAGGAAATCCAACTGGTTGTCTGACAGCCTAGAATTTGAAAAAGAAAGAAAGAAGTGAAATTGATCATGGTAAAATGGATAGGCAGGCATGGCTTCCACTGTATACAACACCCTGACAGAATATATGATTGATCATTTTTTCCCCATTTTGCTCTGAAGAGTACCTCATTTGTCATTTCCAAGCAGTTCTGTGGCTCTTTTCCAGCAGTTCAGAGCTTTAATGTGGCAATAAGTATGTCACTTATAGCCTCTCTGTGCTTGCAAGAATCGTACGAAGCTCCTCGGTCCCCAGAGACTGGGAAGGCAGCCTGTTGCTGCCTGCAAAGACCATACCATCCTCCCACTGAGATGTCGCTAAATGGCTCCCTGGACCACAGCAGGTGACCCCATGAGATAGCAAATGGCTAGGACTTGTTTAAACAGCTACCTCGGAAATGGCATTAATGCACAAATGGGAGAGGCCTTCTTAGTTATATTGCACTGGAAAATGTACTATTTCTGGCTTCGTGCATCTTCCCTGAAAGGTAGTGGTTCTAGGGCAAAGGTAGCTGCCTTAAAGCAGTCATTGTTGGAACACATATAATAATAACTAGCTTGTTCAGCGACCATACCTTGGCCCAATTACTGTTCCATCTGCTGTTTGAAAGAAGAATACAAACCATATAACTATTTCACTCTTGCCAACCTTGATTGTGTTAATATAGGGCAGGTCAACCAAGTAGGGCAGAAAATGCCAGTCGAGTTTTCTTCTGAGTGACTAATATAAGAGGCTGCCATTCAACTCTTCTGATGCCGCAGCTAGTGGTGGATGCTGCTGGCCACTTCTAGTTCCAGGTTAGCTTCTAGGTACAACTCAAGTTGCTGGTAATTAGCTATAAAGACGTAAATGGCCTGACCCTGCACAGATCCTTAACACTTACTGGGTTCACACAATATGACAACTCATACTCAAGGTTGAGTATGGGTTGAGTGTGGGTTGTCATTAAACCATGGGATGTTGTGTTTTGTAAAGCCAGCCGTGCTAACAAACCATGGTTTGTTAACCACAAACAAGCCACTGTTCACAACCCTACAACATGCTTAACAAACCATGGTTTGTTAGTGTGGCTAGGTTAACACAGCACAACAACTCACAGTTCAATGACAACATTGGCTGAATTCGGACGACACAATAAGCAGCTGGGGGGGGATAATCATCAGTTGTATTGACTATTGTGTCGTCCGAATGCTGCCATAGTCAACTCAGTGCTGATCCTAATCCACACCACAGTTGATTATTTATTACCATGTTGTGTGGGGAGTACCCCCTAGATGAACAACTGTAAAGTTGATTATTACCCCACTATTGACTATCGTGTTGTCCGAATTCAACCAGCGAGTGTGAACTGAGTGTGGGTTGTCATGTTGTATGTAAAATCCAGTGTTTCCTACAGTTCTCCTGCTCATTAAGAACTATAGAAGAGGACCTATTCCACATTCTCTTTCCCTGTGAATTTAAACTAAAACAGGGCCTTATGCCTGCCTGAGATTTGAGATCTGTGGGAGGAGCCCTCCCCTGTGTCCCATCAATGCGAGGCATACATTATGGTGGGACATGGGAGAGGGCTTTCTCTGTGGTGGCACCCCTTGAAGGCCCGACTAGCACCAATGCTGGCTTCATTTCGGCACCAAGTTAAAACATGGCTTTTTATTAAAGCTTTTGAAGGCTAAATTCAAGTTACTGCTCTGTCAGTAAGAAATTGAAGTTACTGCTCTGTCAGTAGGAATGCCTGAAACTTCCATCTAATCTAGTTTACCAGTGATCCTGCAGGAGCTGGAGTAAGGAGAGGGGGTAAAAACTCCCAAAGAACCCCACAATGTCTTTTCATATTTTCTGCAGGTGCGTGGCAGAAAATGCTATTCATTCATTATCAGACAAAGCGGTCTGCTAAAAAGGAGGAAACACAACACCAAAATGGAGGGCAAAAGAGGACAAGGGCCCTGTTCAGAAGACATCTTAAACCACAGCTTTATCCACAGTGAATAAAGCTGTGGTTTAAGGTGTCTTCTGAACAGGGCTAATGATTTACACAGGCTAATTTAAATGTATAGATGCAAGTTTAGACACTACTGCTGTCATTGAAAAAGAAATACAGTATATCTCCCTGTAGTGGGGAAGAAGACTGTCACTGGGTGTGCCTTGTTTAGTCTGCTTTCCAGGTGCACACTGTAGATGGGCAAATTCAAAGTCTCTGTCTTCCCTTCTTATTATGGTCCTTTATCTTTTCACCAGACTTGGACTGGATTGTCCTTCCAGTAGAGGATCCCTTCAAATAGAGGGCTGCCCTATGTAAAGTAGGCTACATGGCCACCATACATCAGATTCATATACCACCTTTCTGCACGTGGAATCCAAGGTGGCTGGACATAGAGAAACACCTGCCTTTAAACATGCAGAATTAGAGGCATTCCTCCTGGCACTGCACATTGTGAAACGCACGGGGACTGCAGTGCTCCGAGCATTGCTGCTCACTGCAGCGGAGCTACAAGTTCTGTTCAGATACCTCCAGTGCCACTCATGTGGGTTATCCCTCCCTCCCTTCTTTTGCGCACTAGAAAGAAGAAACCTTAATGTGTTGTGCATAAAATGCAGCACTATCATAGTTGTAAATCACTTCCATGTGGTAGTCTGAAAATTGCAGATAAAGGTTCATCGAAAAGGAAAATATATCTTCCCTGTTCGTACAGCATTATCTTTCATCTGCTTAATCGTTTTCCATTAACAGGGCTTCCAGCGCAGCTTATGCAAATATATAAGAATGAAAGTGTAAAATAAACAACCCACTGCAATTGCCTAGAGAAGTATAAATTACATACTTTAAGCAACGACAGGGGGAAGAATTCCTTTAACAAATTCTTTTTCTGTATTTTGTTTTGAAACATCTCCCTTTTTTGGAGGTTGGAGTGCGCGGGGCAGCCTTTGCTAGGTCAGTTTCCATTAGCAGAAAGAGCAGTGGAGACTGTCTGTCTGTAAAAGCATCCTTATGTAAAAGTGTACAGATTTAAGAGTGACTCGACAGAGGGCAGCAGTGACCTCAGCCCTTTTCGCCCCATGGCAGAATCATTTCAGGCCCCAGCAGCACCCAGAAATCATCCAGCTCATTTGGTTGTATTCATAAATCGGCAATCCCACTTTGGTCTTTTAACTTTGCTGTTTTAAATCTCTATTTTACATCTGTATAAATTTCTGCTTGCTTCTTGGTTTTATCCTGGTTGTGCTTTTATATTGTACTCTTGTATTGTGCTTTTTAATATTGTGGTTTGTTTTATACTGTGAATTGTATTTGATGGTTTTAATTTGTGAACTGCCCAGAGAGCTTCGGCTGTTGGGTGGTACAGAAATGCAATCAATCAATCAATCAATCAATCAATCAATCTATTGTCTATCTTAAAGGTTAATTAATTGAAAATATAAACAGCAAAGTAAAACCAGGTTAATCCAGGTCTGACCATTACTTTGCTCCACAATTGTTACAGCAAATTATGCACAGAAGTGAGAAAACTAAGGAGGAGTTGGTGAATGAATATACCTTCTAAGGCTGCAGCCATACACACACTTACTTGGGATGCAATGAGACTTACTTCTGAGTAGGCATGTATAGCAGGGGTGCAGAATCTTTTTCAGCCTTAGGAGAGACATGTCAACCTTTTAGAATTAGGGTGGGGAAACTGCACTAAAGCATATGATTGGTGGATGGGGGAGAGGGGGGGATGGTCAGGGGAAGGGTGTGTGGTCATTGTGGCAATCCTGAAGGGCCGGATTGGGGATCCCAGGCATGAGGTTCTGCCCCCCTGATGTATAGGATTGCCCTGTAAAAGGGCTTTCTAGAAGGCCTCTAAGGTTTGCACATTTGGTACCCTGTACAGCAGCTTTCTCCCAACCATGCTGATTGGGGATGATGGGGAGTTTTATGACCAACACATTTGGAGGACACTGGGTTAGAAAAGCTGGTATATAGAGTTAATCATGCTTCCACATCAGACTCCCAGAGTTTCTCGCAACAATCAGACTGGATTTGTGCTTTATTAAAATAATCCGTTATTACAGCAAGTTTCTCCCTTTGTGATAGCCTCCTGTTATGTGACTTTGCACACATAATTTCTTTCTTATGTTTCAAAGGGCCATTGTTTCCCAGGAAAAGTGAGACTGGTTTCAAGAATGTTAGCCCTCTTCCACAGGAGCCTGGAGAATTGTCATCTGTTGCTTCCCCTCCCCACCCTAATTTATTTATTTTTCCTTGGTATGTTTTTTCTCATCTTTAGTTCAGTTGAGAAGAAACCAAAGTAGACCAAACAGCTTTTGTCTCTGATTCAAGCTTTAGTCAAAATAACTGCTGCAAATAAGGTCAGTTTATAAGGCTTTTGATTCTGCTTTGCTTCAGTGATATAGAAACCAGAGGTGAGCAGAAGGGAGGTCAGGGGGCAATCTACACAGAGACGCTTTCCAATGCGATTAAACTTAAAACCATGTTTTCATCAAATTAGATTTGCTCTTCCCGTGGCATACATAGTCAATTAAAGGGTCATATACAAAACAAACAAACTGTTTTTGTGTGGCAGACTGCACATCAAACGGCATTAGGTTCGGGCATATGTGGGTGGAGTATTGCGGTATCTATTAGCTTCCTTTTTTTTAAAAAAAATGTCATTAACCTTATATGAAGGTGTGCTCTGCCAGGTAAGCGCAGATAGCAATAACCTATCTACACTAATGCTTTAAAAAGGTTTATAACAGTTTTAAACCGGTTAATAATGGTTATAAACTGTTTTAAAGCAGTAGTGTAGATAGGCTCCAACTTTGCAAAAATGTGGATTTTATGGCATGAAAATATCATGTGCCATGACTGTCTGTTTGGTGCAGTAGCACTAGAGTAAATCCCCTGTGTAGTTGGGCCCAGGTTCTGCTGGGCCCAGGATCTTTGGGTGATTTCAGGGATTTCTGACTCCCAGTTTAACAATGGCAACAATAATGTGACACCTCCCCCTCCCCGTGGGAAAAAAACCCCATACTGCTAAAAGTGAAGAAAACAGGGGGAGGGAGTAACCAGGACTGCATTTTTGTGAGGAGGAATTGTGAGTTGCATTCAGTTCTGATACCCAAACCAAATTCCTGAGATCAGAATTCAGAATTTTAAGGGTATGTCTCTTGCATCAGACACCATCACTGGCATGTACAGATAGAGAAGGGAAAAAAATCCTGTCTATGACCCTAGTAGAAAGTTGCTGCAGATCAATGTACTGAGCTTAGATCAACCTTGCCCAACCTGGTGCCCCCCAGATGTTTTGGACTACAACTCCCAGAATTCCTTACCATCAGCCATGCTGGCTGGGGTTGATGGGAGTTGTAGTCATAAACAACCAGGGCACCAGGTTCGGGAAGGTTGGTTTAGAAGGACTAAGAGTCCAGTACCGATTCTTAGAGCGTCATCAGATGGGGAGGGCGGATCGCATTTCCCAATAGTCACTTTGCCTCCTGCTCCTGTCCCACAAAAGGGATGAACAGCTTCCTCTTTCTTCACACGGGGAAGAAAGAGGAAGCAAGCATGACCACGTGGCCCATTCAGTGGGCATTTTTATCACTCTGCTTCTTCTGCACACAGCAGGAAATGGTGTCAAATTTTACCACAGCCAAAAAAATCAGATTTTCCTGGTCTTTTTTTGGGACAGAAAAACGAGCGGGAGGTGCGCGGGAGGCAGATGTCGTCTTGAAAAGGGCCAGAGAAAATCTGTGAGTGGCCAGTAATGAGCTCATCTGATGACACTCTTATTTCTCCTGTAAGAAGTACAAGATACACTGTTGTCCATCTTGCCACATCTGCCCAGAAATATTGGTACGTTTTGTGTTGTACTTAAAAACATCCACAAAACTGCTTTTGGTCCTTTTGGTCCTCGTTTAAAATGTATATTTCACTGCATTCTGTATTGGGAGAGTTAAGAGACCCATTTTGTTGTGTCCCACTCAAATCTTACAGGTGTTTGTGACCAATTTGTGTGTGTGTTTTACAGATGTAGGTTTGCTGCACTTTCTCATCCCTAAAGATGCAAGCAAGATCATTGAGTGCCACCAGCTCATACTTCAAAGGTGACTCACAGTGGCTGGCAATTCATCATGGGTTCCTTTGCAGCCCTATTTTTGGTCTGCTTTCAACACACAGCTTCCATGAAGAATCCCAGGTGTTCTCACTCCGAGCAAAGCAAACGTGCAAGGATTGCCCTGAAAGGAGCGAAGGAGCTCATTAAAAACAGTTTCTGGGAAGGGACGGAGACAACTTCTGGTTTGAGCTTCTCCTTGGCTGTAACCTCAGGAAGTAGAAATGCACCTGAGAATGATGAACATTAGATCACCAGGGAGAGGGAGGGGGGAATGAGAGGCAGGCTAAAGAATTGTGAACAACATTAATAATATACAGTTTTCCCAAGTTCCATTAGTCACACAACTGATATTTTGCAGGCAGGTTCTTCTGTGTATCAGTTGACAAGAAAATTTGTGAACACAGACTAGTTAATCAAATTAATATTAATACTAGCGATTTGCACAGAATTTTTTTTAAAGTCTGGAACCATCCCCCTCACTCCCATTGTGGGATTGCCATGTTGCAGTCACCCGAACGAGCATGTAACAATTTTTGCTGCTGTTTCACCTGATGAGGTGACTAGATGCAGAGCAAGACCGGCCTTCTGTATGCTTAAGAGAAGTGTAGAAGGAGGGATTTCAGTTCACGCAGCTTGTACTTCAGGAATCATGCAGAATTGCAGAGAGAAAACAAACAACAAAAATGGTGCCTTCTGAAATAGGGTTTTCTATATAATTCTTATCCTATCCTCTCTTTTTTTTTGCACCCCACGGCAGCCTTCTCCTACATGGTTCCCTCCAGAGATGGTGTATTGCAACTCCCATTATTCCCAGCTTGGCCATGCTGTCTGGAAATGATGGGAATTGCAGTCCAGTACATCTGGAGAGCACCAGGTTGGGGAAGGCTGCCTACTGCATAACCTTTTAACTTTTTCGTAGCATTGTATTGAGCAATGAGGGAATAGAAGAGATCCTCAGAATGTTGGAAATGTCAGTTTCTCACGTGGGTGGAGAACTTGGAATGCACATACAAGTTTTAATATTGTTTGATGTTTATAACACGGTATCCCTTTAAGTCCGATGTGAATGGTGAGCCCTACATTCCTAGACAGTTGCAACTTCAGATGTCATTCTAGACAATTTCTCTGGGATAAAAAGTGTTTGGGTATTGTAACTGTGAAAATTCTACGTAATATTGCACTCAGTATCTCTCCTCTGTTTTTTTTTTAATTTTATAACAATTATAAAACTTTAATAAATACATGTTACCTTCTCAAAGAAAACAAATTCAGTCATGTTGCTACTGTCATGATTTTTTAATTGATCCATATATGCATAAATTAAGTTAAAACAGAGACAAGGTCGACTATATACTGACCAAAACTGATTTGCACAAGATAGCGAACAGTGGAGAAATTGACCAATCTATGCACTGAAACTGGTGCTGTGCCAAAAATGTCTTCCACTTTTTGAAATATATTCTCATTCAGTTCAATGGGGGGGAAACTCTTTCAAAGAGAAATTCAAAGGAGAAGAAAATTTTGGGGAAATTCTCATGGGTTGGGTTCAGGGTTCTTGTGCTTATCTTACTTATGGCTGAGGAGCATGTGCAAGTGTCCTGTCTTTGGCCCCCTCCACAAGGATGCGCTTTTGCGCCCGTTTGTGGTATTATGCGCACTATCGCGGAGGCGCATTTACGCCTCATCCCTCTGCACGGGAGGCAGCGAGAGGCGTTGAAGCGCATTATCGCTTTTCTCCGACGCGCGTTTTAATTGTTCACATGCGGGGCTTCGGGAGGAGGAAACAGACATTTTAATTCGCTTTTTGCCTAAAGCCAACCCCTTTCCCAGCCCTCCCTTCCTGTACTCCACCCACAGGAATGTACCTGCCTGCCTACGTAATTTCGGGTTGCCTGGCAACGAGATGGGAGGGGGGAGAGGGCAGAGCTGAGCGGGGGGAAAAAATGCCTTCAGGTTACGCGCACCTTCACGCGCGTGCATATGCATACAAGCACGTGATCAGAGCCAACCCCTTTCCCAGCCCTCCCTTCCTGTACTCCACCCACAGGAATGTACCTGCCTGCCTACGTAATTTCGGGGGTACCTGGCAACGAGATGGGAGGGGGGGAGAGGGCAGAGCTGAGCGGGGGGAAAAAAATGCCTTCAGGTTACGCGCACCTTCGCGCGCGAGCATATGCATACAAGCACGTGATCTGAGTTTCGTCGACCGTTGAGTTCATTTACCTAGGCGACACCAGAGAAGCAAGTTTGGTTCCCCTTTTCTCTTTCTGAAACGCCATTTTGAGCTGGACGGGAAGAGAAGGCGAGATGGCTCCTACCTCGATTTCTCGTTCCCTCATTTATGCGATTCAACTTCTGATCGCAAATATGCACGTTACATTGACTTGCCTAAGGAGAACGATTCAACGGAGAAGAAGAAGAAGACGAATCATCATGAGAAGGCTCCAAGAGAACAACTCTTATCTTTTAAGACTCCAACAAGATAGACTCCAAGAGAATTTATTATATGTTCCTTTGATGAAAAAACAGAGACCAAGAAGATGGTGGTGCTTCCCCAGGAGTCGTGACTGGTGGGAAAACGATGTTCTAGCCCTCTGGGGTGATGAGCAGTGGCTAGAGAACTTTAGGATGACCAGAGCAACCCTTTTCCAGATTGCAGACCATCTTCGGCCATTTCTAGAACGTCGCAATACGAACATGAGGGAAGCCATTCCAATGGTGAAGCGCGTGGCCATCTGTATATGGAGGCTAGCAAATCCTGGTGGTTACCGGGTGGTGGCTCAGCAATTTGGGATCGGTAGAACAACGGCAGCCATGATCGTTGTGGAGGTCTGCCTAGCCATGGAGCATGCGCTTCTGAGAAAAACAGTTTGCCTTGGCAATGTTCCAGAGGTGAGTCTTGTTTTTTATTATTTGGGATAGGAAAAGATGGGCTAGGCTGTTATATAGGTGGCCAAATGGAACTTGATCATTGTATCTCAAGCATGCCAGCCGATGAAGCAGTAATGATTTATTTTCCATTATTTATGTTTTCTCTCTCAGATCATGAGTGGATTTTCCAAACTGGGCTTCTTTCATTGTGTTGCAGCCACAGATGGATGTCACATTGAAATTGCCTGTCCTCCTAGGCAAGGCCCTGACTACATAAACCGGAAACGCTTTTTTTCCATGCTCCTTCAAGGCACAGTGGACCACCGTGGGCGATTCATGGATGTGGAAATAGGTTGGAGTGGGAGAAATCACGATGCCCATGTCTTCAGGAACTCTGCGTTCTTTGAGGCCATGGAAGCTGGTGTCTTCATCCCAGGGAACCCTACCATTACTGTTAATGACGTGCAGATTCCTCCACTGGTGGTGGCTGATTCCGCTTACCCCATTCGGAAGTGGCTGATGAAACCTTACGGCGGAGCCCTGGACCAGCAAAAGCAACATTTCAACCACTGTCTGTCACGGGCGAGGAATGTTGTTGAATGTGCCTTTGGAAGGTTAAAAGCACGGTGGAGATGCCTGTCGTCCAGGATAGAACTCGCTGAAGAAAACGTCATTTCTGTGATATCTGCCTGTGTCATTCTACACAACATTTGTGAAAGTCAAGGACATGATGTTGCATTGGATCTCCACGAAGCAAGGCAAATTGAACTGGCAACCCTGGGTGCCCCGCTGCCAATGGGGCATGAGGAAATTCAAGAAAAGGCTGCTGGGGAAAAGGTCAGAGATGCCTTAAGAGGCATGCTTTGGTCTCTGCGTGGGCAGAACCACTAGGGAGGTGAGTGTTCAGTGCCAAACCCCTGTGCCAAACTTGTGTAAGCCATGTTTTCCCTAACTTTACTCTATTTACTCTATTTCAGCAAGTCACAGGAAGGAATCATGTGTCAAGACCTGCTCGAAGCATAAACAAATAAGGAAAGTATCCGCATAAAGGCTTCATGGCCTGAGAATGAATGAATGAATGAATGAATGTGTAGAGGGTGGGATATTGTTATTACATCCTATGCTAAAACAATCCATCTCTAAATTTCCCTTAGAACATAGCATAGAGAGAACTGCAGGGGATCAAAGACGGTGTTGTGTGGAACCTCTGTGATGTGACCAGACCAGAAGGCAACCGCTTCCTTTTTCTGGATCATTCATTCCATTCTTCAAGCAAAAGCCAAGTCCCGCTCCAGGCAGCACTGACTGTGTTTATTCTTTTTTCATCAAGAAGAAGCTGCATTAGGAAATGAGACTACTTATAGACAATCCCTTTAGAATATGTGAATTTTATTTTCTATGTTGATTTCGCTTTTACATTGCTGTTTTGAGATGTTCAGTGACTTCAAAGTAACGTATGTTTCTTTCAATGTGTAATGCAATGCTGTTGCAAATGCTGTTAATTTTATTTTCTTTGCTGATTTTTCTTTTACATTGCTGTTAGTAATTAGATATTGTTATGAGATGTATGTTCATAATAATGTGACTTTCAACTATGTTTCTTTCAATGTCAAATTAAATGCTGTTGTAAATGCTGTTAATTTTATTTTCTATGCTGAAATTGTTGTTGCCATATTGCCATATTGTTGTTGCCATATTAAAAAGTGCTTATTTTAAAAATGCTTATCCTAAATAAAATATGTTCCTACAACTTTCAAACAATGTTGATAGTAGTATTCCTAGACAATAAGACTTCAGGTAACCCAACACACATATGCAGTACAGTGAACATTGCAGAAGGGCAAGTAACAGGACCACAGCCCATCCATGCCTACCTCACAGGGTTGTTTTTTTGAGAATAACATAGTACAATATAGTCACTAACATTCTCAGGTTTTCAGTTCAGGACACCCAAAGGTACATTCAGGACACCCAAAATTGTTGTTGCCATATTAAAAAGTGCTTATTTTAAAAATGCTTATCCTAAATAAAATATGTTCCTACAACTTTCAAACAATGTTGATAGTAGTATTCCTAGACAATAAGACTTCAGGTAACCCAACACACATATGCAGTACAGTGAACATTGCAGAAGGGCAAGTAACAGGACCACAGCCCATCCATGCCTACCTCACAGGGTTGTTTTTTTGAGAATAACATAGTACAATATAGTCACTAACATTCTCAGGTTTTCAGTTCAGGACACCCAAAACACATCTGGTAACTTTCCCACTGCTCCGAATAAACGCGACAGTGTTTAATCACTTACGCGCTGTTCGGGAATGGTGGTTTGACGGTTCCGCGCGAATGCGCGCAACCGCTAAACCGGTCAGCGGAAACATCGCAAACCGGAAGTGAGGCCTAGACTTCCTCACAATCCTTCAAGATGCCTAGAGGGAGGTATTGGGGGGATGCGGAGGTCCGCATATTATTGGCCTTCCTCCTCCAATCCTCCCTCGTTGGAAGGATTGTCAGGAGCAGCAGCCTCCCGACTATGAGGCTGTTTAGGAGGGCGGCTGCTGCTCTGCGCCAGCAAAACTTCGTCCGCACTGCCCTGCAGTGCAGGACGAAGTTCAAGTATGTTAAAGCGGCTTTTTTCTGGGCCATTAGTGCCCATGGGGAGCATCCCCCCTTCCGACAGCGTCCACCCTACTTCGTGGAATTCCGCGAGCTGTGGCGGAAGGCGGGGAGACCAACCCCTGAGGAGAGGCTGACCGCAGGTGAGTGAGTGCATTACCATTCTGCCCACTGCTCATTGTGTATTCTCTGGTGGATGTGCAGGTTGGGGGGGGAAGCCCCAAAAACTATGACCCCTGACACAATGAGGCTTTAAGGTGGATTCCAGCATACATCTTGGGTGGGGTGGGACTAGATGCCCTTCAGGAGCCCTGTGTGCTGGTGATTCTGCCCACTGCTCATTGTGTATTCTCTGGTGGATGTGCAGGTTGGGGGGGGAAGCCCCAAAAACTATGACCCCTGACACAATGAGGCTTTAAGGTGGATTCCAGCATTCATCTTGGGGTGGGACTAGATGCCCTTCAGGGACCCTTCCACATTTTAATGTTATTTCCCTTTTTCCCTTCCCTCTTTTTCTTAGCCCAAAACAGGAGGGCGGAAGAGGCGGCTCCGTCTCCCGAAGTGGAGGAGGTTGGGGGGACTTCTCCTCCTCCTCCTTCTCCTCCTTCTCCTCCTCGGATGACCCTCCGCAGAAGGGCACGTAAGTTAAATGCAAGCCAGATTAATTAGGAATACTATTTTTGCCCAGCGTACTTTAATAATATTATTAATATTAATAATTGTAATGATATATGTATTTATTTATTAATTAATTAATAGACTCTCCCAACGGATCGAGGCGGGGAACACCATGATAGAAACTTAAAATAACATTTTTTTTCCAATTTTGAAGGGATACTCAGTCCATCGCCATCGCCGTCTGCGGAGGAGGTGGAGGAGGAGGTGCAGGAAGAGGAGGAAGAGGAGAATGCACCCCCACCTGTCTCACCTGCTGCTGTGTCTCCAGCAGGTAATAGAAGTTCCATTGCTTTGTATAATGTAGAGTACATTGAGCATATAAAATCCAGGTCAGGGCTCCTGTATCTGTAACAGTTGTAGAGAAAAGGGAATTTCAGCCAGTGTCATTTGTATGCAATTAGTTCCTGGTGAAATCCCCTCTTCATCACAACAGTTTAACCGACCTGGATTTTATGTGGTCACCCTATTGTACAGTACAGGACTAATGGTTTAAATTTTTAATTAAAAAATGAAAAACTATATTTACATTCCTGTAAATTGAATCGCATTGAATAGCCAATGTCATTGAGTGGTACATCTTGAACTGTTTTTCTGTTGGTTATATTATATGATTTTAAACACTTTTTTTTTCTTACCATCCCATGCAGTTCCCACTCAGGAGGAGCGGCTGGAGAGCCTAGAAAACGCCGTGGGAGGCATGCAGCAACGCATGTCCTCCATTGAGGACAAGCTAGACCGCATCCTAAATAAGTTATAAATATTTGTAAATAGTTGAAAATAATATTTGTTTAAAAAACTAAATCTTTATTTTTGTTACTAAAACATTGTTTTGGTTTTCCTTAGCATTTTCAGGTTGGTGCAGTATTAAGGAGGGATGCCTAACTGTTTTAATAATAGATAGGAAGCACAGTCCCAACCACACAGTGAGATATGAAAACTATATTTTAATGGTTAAATACAACATAAATAACAGCAAAAAATACCATAATTAACAGCAAATAACATAACAATTACATAAATAACAGCAAAAAAAACCATAATTAACAGCAAATAACATAACAATTACATAAATAACAGCAAAAAATACCATAATTAACAGCAAATAACATAACAATTACATAAATAACAGCAAAAAATACCATAATTAACAGCAAATAACATAACAATTACATAAATAACATCAAATAACAATTACATAAATAACAGCAAAAAAAACCATAATTAACAGCAAATTATTAACAATAACATAAATCATGTATTCTAAGGGGAGAACTTTAAGGGTTTTTTTACCTCCCGTGCCGTGCGCTTTATGCTTGGCTCACCTTGAAGTGGTGATGATGAGCGCTGTGGGGGTACTGTATGGGAGCACGGGAGCAGTGATTCGTCCAAGTCTTTGGTTAAAATGTCATTCTGGGGATTTTGCAACTGGGCAGACTGGGGGTGTTGCACCCTGACTTTACGTTTCTTCTTAGCCAGGCATTTTCTCCCCTCACCCTCTCCTGAGTTCCCACCTAAGTCATTTGGCTTAGAGCTGGTCCCCTCCATACTGTCAATAGCCAACCGTCTTTTTATTGGCTGGCGTTTTCCATGGCTAGTAGTAGATGATGGGTTGGCTGTATGGGTTGATCTTCCCGGTTCTTCCTGTTGCACCACCGTCACCAGCTTCTCCATCGTGACACATTGTCTTTCTAGAATTCTGAGAAGGGCATCTTGATTTCTTTGGTCCCTTGCATCTTCTGTTTTCAAATAGTCCAACATCTGGTCATTTTTCTGCAACATCTGCTCATGCATCTGCAAGAGGTTTGCGTTGTGTGCAGAGGCATGCTCCAGAATGCGGTCTGTGTCCCTGCTGCGTGGGGGTCTTCTGTTTCTGGCCATTTCCAGGCGCGTTGCAGGCGAGAGTGCTGACTTTTGGATGGGATGTCTCCTTCCTTCATCTGTACCTGAAGGGAAAGGGCAAAGTTTAGTGTGTTTAAAAATCATTTATTACATGTCCAGCCTGTACCATGGGTTCTCTCGCACCCTCATCCTGAAGATGAGAATGTCCTTTCACACATTTATAAGAATTGCAGGACTGAAACTTTATCAAGCAAATAACATCGGCTGTACTTACTCGCTCCTGCTGCAGGATGGTGGAGATTTCTGGCCCTCAAATCTGCGTGGTCACTGGTTTCCGACGCACTGGTGTAACCGCTGCTTCTGTAGGCTGCCGTGGAAGAAAAAGAAGAGCTATTAGGAGGTTTCATTCCAATAGGCACAATCACAAACCTCCATTTTAAATAGGGGGGGGGTTGTTTGTGTGTTCAAAATGGCTGCCTGCCTAGGCTGACCACATGAAAAGGAGGTCAGGGCTCATGTAACTTTAAGTGCTGTAGAGAAAAAGGAATTTCAGCCGGTGCCGTTTGTATGCATGCAGCACCTGTTGAAATTCCCTCTTCATCACCACAGTTAAAGTTGCAGGCAGTATACTACAGTGACCACATGAAAAGGAGGTCAGGGCTCATGTAACTTTAAGTGCTGTAGAGAAAAAGGAATTTCAGCCGGTGCCGTTTGTATGCATGCAGCACCTGTTGAAATTCCCTCTTCATCACCACAGTTAAAGTTGCAGGCAGTATACTACAGTGACCACATGAAAAGGAGGTCAGGGCTGACCACATGAAAAGGACGTCAGGGCTCATGTAACTTTAAGTGCTGTAGAGAAAAAGGAATTTCAGCCGGTGCCGTTTGTATGCATGCAGCACCTGGTGAAATTCCCTCTTCATCACCACAGTTAAAGTTGCAGGCAGTATACTACAGTGACCACATGAAAAGGAGGTCAGGGCTCATGTAACTTTAAGTGCTGTAGAGAAAAAGGAATTTCAGCCGGTGCCATTTGTATGCATGCAGCACCTGTTGAAATTCCCTCTTCATCACCACAGTTAAAGTTGCAGGCAGTATACTACAGTGACCACATGAAAAGGAGGTCAGGGCTGACCACATGAAAAGGACGTCAGGGCTCATGTAACTTTAAGTGCTGTAGAGAAAAAGGAATTTCAGCCGGTGCCGTTTGTATGCATGCAGCACCTGGTGAAATTCCCTCTTCATCACCACAGTTAAAGTTGCAGGCAGTATACTACAGTGACCACATGAAAAGGAGGTCAGGGCTCATGTAACTTTAAGTGCTGTAGAGAAAAAGGCTGAAATCCCTCCCATAGACCACAATTTCTGGTCCCATGCACCCCAGAAATTAGCCCAGTACTTACACGGTGGTGCTGGTGCAGGATGCTGCTGGAGATTTCTGGCCCTCAAATCTGCTTGCTCACTGGTTTCTGACGCACTGGTGGTACCGCTGCTTCTGGAGGCTCCTGCCATGGCAGAAAAAGATGAGCTTTTAGGAGGTTTCATTGACATAGCCCTATACTCACTCGGTGCTGCTGCAGGATGCTGCTGGAGATTTCTGGCCCTCAAATCTGCGTGCTCACTGGTTTCTGACGCACTGGTGGTACTGCTGCTTCTGTAGGCTGCCGTGGAAGAAAAAGAAGAGCTATTAGGAGGTTTCATTCCAATAGGCACAATCACAAACCTCCATTTTAAATAGGGGGGGGGTTGTTTGTGTGTTCAAAATGGCTGCCTGCCTAGGCTGACCACATGAAAAGGAGGTCAGGGCTCATGTAACTTTAACTGCTGTAGAGAAAAAGGCGGGAATCCCTCCCATAGACCACAATTTCTGGTCCCATGCACCACAATGTTGTGTCCAATGCCCCCCTTTCCCCCTCCCCCCCCCCATAAACCCAGCCTAGATCATTGGGAACTCCCTTCCTTCCATGATGTCTGACCTCAGAAATTAGCTAGGCCTGTACTTACTCGGTGCTGCTGCTGCAGGATGCTGCTGGAGATTTCTGGCCCTCAAATCTGCTTGCTCAATGGATTCCGATGCACTGGTGGTACTGCTGCTTCTGTAGGCTCCTGCCGTGGCAGAAAAAGAAGAGCTTTTAGGAGGTTTCATCAATAGGCACAATCACAAACCTCCCTCCTTTTGAAATGGGGGTGGTTGTTCAAAATGGCTGCCTGCCCCTTATCCTTTTTCCCCCCCGCCCTGGAGAGACCAGAGAAACGCTGGGTAGCTAGAGGAGATCTCTCCTGCCCTCTCCTGCCCCACCCGCTCACCCGCATCTGCCTGCCCCATTTTAGAATACAATTTTTTATTCCATGGAACACAATATTAAGTTGTAAAGTTAAGAGTCTTCCCAACCCAACAAAAGAAACAGTCTATACCTTCAGGTTCTTCGTTTCCAATATCTTCTGGTGTCTCCAATTCTAAAAGGGGAAAACATCAGATGTGAGCTATAGGCATGAAATAGAAGGAAGAACGAGATTTTTTAAAAAATGGCAATTACAATCAATGTACCTCCGGGAGAGTAGGGCGTTCCAAGGTAGTCCTCCACATCTATTGTTTGAAGTTCACTGCTGAACAGTTCTTCTGAGCCTTCTGAGAGCGGGAAAGCCAGGGGGGAACTTACTGGGGGAGCAGCAGCAGGTGCTTGGACACGATGGATGTTCAGACTCCTGCCCACGCGATTTGGTTGAATAGTAGCATCCCCCCGAAAAATGCTATGAAGCTCCTCAAAAAAGGGGCAGGTGGCAGCATCATTTCCTGATCGTGAATTATGATTCACGACCCTGCGATATTCCTGCCTCATTGCCTTTGCCTTGGTCCTGCACTCCTTCGCTGTACGGATATGGCCCCTTCTTTGCATTTCCTGAGCAATGGATTCATAGGCATCGAGGTTCCTATGGCTGGCATTCAGTTGAGCTTGAACTTTCTGCTCCCCAAAAATGTCCAGAAGGTCGAGAATCTCTGCCTTTTTCCAAGAAACTCCCCTTCCTGGAGCAGCCATTTCGGTAGGTGGAAAAGGTGTAGAGGAAATAAATCAGGATGCAGTCTCTCTGGCGTCGCGAAGTTAAATGAGGTCAACGGTCGGATCGCGCGCACGCGCTTATATGCATAGGCGCGCGACCACACCTGCGCCTCCAGCCAAACCGTTGGGTGAGCACACCCGCGCGGCTGCGCATAACCTGAGGGCTTTTTTTCAAATCTCCCGCCGGAAATCCCTTCCCTCTCCCCGCCCATCTCGTCAAAACCCGCCCTCTACCTGCTCACACCTCTCCGAAAATGCGCTTCACTGAAAAACTGTACACATGGTCATAACGCGCTTTACATCCCGCCGCAAAATAAAAGTCGCTATTTAACGCGCATTCGATAATGCGCATAATCCGGGAGATAACGCGCCTCTACGCCCGTTTTGCGCTCCGCTCGTGTGTAGGTAAAATTTATAATGAGCCTTCAAGGCTCATTAAACGCCCCGTGTGGAGGAGGCCTTTCACTGTAAAATCATTGCTCCAGCAGCCTGTAGCCTCCTCTGCTTCCGGCATTTCAAGGGTAATTCCTCACATTGGTTCTTTTTTTCAAATCATGAAGCATAGGCAGTTGTGTTATAAGCTCTGCCAATGGTGAGTCTGGCCTGTGAGAAACTGTTGGAGAATTTCTACTTACCCTGGAGAAATTTGGTGAAACTGTCCCCATCCCCAATTTCTTATCCACTAATAGGATGGAGAATTTCAAGAGGTCATTTGCGCACAGCTCTAATTGAAACCACGGCGACATGGAGTACATTGTCTTATTGCTGGTGGGAGAGTGTTCCCCAATATAACAATAATGACAATACTGACGATAATGATGGCTGCTGTTGGTGGTTAATATTGTATATGAGCAAAACCTATGATGTTGTGAAAATGCACGAGTATATGTGGCTAAATGGATGAAAAAAAACCAAAGACAGTGAGTGATGATGGTCCAAGAATTATCTGAATAGAATGGGGGGGGGGGGGAGATTATGATTATGATGAACTCTATGCTATTTTGTTTTAGCGGCCTGGTCACTAATAATGAATAATGGGAAATCAAAGCAGGCCATACCAACCTGTCAAGGTGTTCTGAGGGAAGGGGGAGCCAAAATACATTCTCTCAAAGGCCCTTTCTACTGCTTGGGCATGTGAGGAGCTCAAACCTATTGGTTCAATCCATGCTGGCTGGGAAATGCTGGGAGTAGTAAACCTTCTTTCTGTCTAAACATGCATAGGAATGAGCTCTTAGCCGTGCTTGGAATAACCCACTGAAATCAATGGGACTTAAGTTAGTCATGACTAACTTCAGTCTCATTGATTTAAATGCATCTACTCTAAGGAAGTCTGGACCCAGCCTGTAATAAGTCTACCTCTAACGCCCCTCTGCTTCAAGTCTTAAGTACTTTCAAAGCTGATATGTGGAATGAAGTAATCATTCCCCTTTAATGATCCCCTTTGTCTTGTCTCCCTTGTCTTGTGTCCACATGATACCTTTCTTACTCCTCAAGTATTATACAGCAAAATGCAAACTCTGAAATAGACTCCCTGGGAGCCATTCTTCAAGGGAAGGCTATCACCGGCTCATATTGCATCTGAGGGCATTATGAACTTGTTTCCTCAGGAGGCTGGGCCCGTGGTGCATGATATTCAAAGAGTTGAGCATTACCTGCCTGCTTTCTCATTTTACTGCCTTTGTCAGCCAAACACTCTTTATGCTACCTATAAAGTACAGAATGTTAATGAAGGCAATTAATATCATCCCAGGAACATGTTTGCTTGCAGCTATGCTGACTTTCCTAGAACCAATGTTTTCCTGGGGATAAGATGCACTCTTCTGCTAAGCTTGGATAGCCTTAAGTAGTGTATTGTATTTCACTTTGAAAGCTCTCTAATGGGTTTGTATTTAAATAACTAAAATTAATGCCCCAGTATGCATGTACTTGCCTGCCAACGTATTACTGTTGTGCACCTCTAAGGTTTCTTTTATACAAAGATGCCCAGCTAAAATATCTCTCCGACAGAACTGGGAAGTCAATTCTCAAGTGACTTCTTATTACCTGAAAACATATTGGGACTGGTATTGCAGCTCTGTTTTCAAAGAAAAATGTCCATCGATGAAAAACATGTTCTGAATCATGGCTTTCCCCAGCCTGTTTCAGAGAGCTTCGGGCATGGGGCACTATATAAATGTAATAAATAATAATAATAATAATAATAATAATAATAATAATAATAATGGTCTTTGATGGAAATAGTAAAGGCCTACGGCATACACATGTTCCTCTCAAATAATTCTCTCTGGAAAATCTAAGCAGAAGTGTTGACAAGTTCCAGATGAAATTGCATTAAGCTCTCTGTGCATCCCATACAATGGGCTTATTGCCATGTGACTAATCTATCTCTAGCCAATAAAGCCCTGCTCTGGGAGACTTATACAATGCATTTAGAAGATGTGCCTGAGAAGTATTTATTAGAATGTAAGCCTTCGTGGGAGGGAATTGTTGTTTTATTGCTTTATTCCATACAGTGCCATGTGCATTGATGGCAACATAATAAATAAATAATAAATAAATAAATAAATGTTAACCACAACATTACTGGATTCAAGAAGCAATGGATTGCATTTATTTATTCCACTTTAACCTCATCTTTCTTCCATGGTGCTCAAGATGGATTAAGATGGGCCTCCTACCCAATCAGCACTGGCCAAACCCAGAAATGCTTAGCTTTAGTACAGTTTTCGTATCATGCTCCTTCAAACCATGGCAGGATCTACACTACTGCTTTAAAATGGTTTATAACAGTAGTGACAACTGTTCTGGCCCAGGACACACTCCATATACAGTTTTTAAACAATTTTCAAAGTGTCATATCCTGCTTGGTGTAGATCTGGCCTATGTCTCAGGTAGGGTGACCATATTTTGGAAACCAAAAAGGAGGACAACATGGCCACCCCCAGGGGGGCATGCCGACCCAAACATGACGTTGGCCACATGTCTGATTTCACAGCACACAATTAAGACAAAACTGTTCTATATAAGATCTTAATGTTAAAATCACTGAAATAAAGAACAATGTATCTGAAATTAACTTCACTCACTCCTATTTTTGTAGCTTTTGCTGTACTTTAAAGCTTTTGCTATACTCTGTGCGATACAGTCTCCCTTTTTCTAAAATATCATTTTTGACTGCAAATCCTTCACTGGATGACCATAGTCTCACCTTTCCTAACATTTAACACTCTTTCCCAATCACCTGGAACAAACTGGACCAAAGGCTTGTTGAAATCACTTTTCGCTAGCACCCCTTAGCTTGTTTCAACTTCTCATTTATCAGAGAGAAACTAATCTAAAAATGTGTAATTGTGGTCAGTAGCAATTCAAAGAAAGGCCAGAACAGATGCCCATTGTCACAATGCTAGACAAAGATCTTTCCCTCCTTTTATTCAAATATCTCCTGAATTTACACTGCCTCAGTGTGCAGAGAACAGAAATCCCAATCAGGGACTAAGGAAAACTGCCCAAAAAAACCTCAGAAATAAGTCTCATTGATTTCAATAAAGCTTACTCCCAGATAAATGAATATAGGATTGCAGCCTCTTCACATCTACTCTAGCAAGCGCAAGCCCTTCCTGTCATGGAGAACTATGCACTCACCAGAACCTGACCTCGTGGATCATGCAACCAGCAGGTGCTCTACAGAAAGATGCTTTCAGAATCTAGGAAATCCAGACACATTCAAACAACTCAAGCCAAGATACGCTATGCTGGAACAGAACAATTCTGGGACAAGACAATACTTTGCAATCGACTAGACATAACATTCATAAACAAAAAAAGAAAGAAAAACAACTATCTCATTGACATAGCAATACCTACTCACAAAAATGTTGCAGAAAAGGAAGAGGAAAAGAGAGAAAAATATAAACCACTGGCTGTGAAAATTAAAGAACTGTTGCAGGAGGAAAACGTTACAATTATTCCATTAGTCACAGCAGTCACCAGCATCACATCAATTTATTTATTTATTTATTTATTACAGAAAACCTTCAGAAACTAGGCCTACCAAAACACATCCACACCAACATCCAGAAAGCAGTCATACTTAAAACATGTTCAAGTCAAGAAATTTCTGAATCAGTAAAAGACAGCATGACTTGGCAAAGCCAGTCATGTTCATCTAGAAAAACCACCAAGGAAAGAGACCAGGTACAAAAGAAGGGAGGGCTCCTGCAGCTTTAACTATTGTGATGAAGATGAAATTTCACCAGGTGCTACACGCATACAAATGACACTAGCTGAAATTCACTTTTCTATACAACTGTTAAAGATGCAGGAGCCTTGTCCTCCTTTCTATATGGTCACCCTTTGGTCCTAAAGGGTTTGAGAGGCAAGTTGTATAATGTTTTGATGTACTTGGTGCCAATGATAGCCATCTGAGCTTTTAGAAGTATTTGCAATATATATATATATATATATATATATATATATAGTCATGTAATATAAGACAATAGTCCCAACACTGTTTTGTGATATCTATGTCTGTAGAGCCAACCCTTATAGTCTGCTAACCAGCAATTACTTTGTTGGTTGGACTTTACATAGAAAAATAATCTTTCTCTAGTTTTTTTAAAAAAAAATGCTACCAAGCAAGGTTTTCCTCCTCCTTTTAAAACATTAACTTTAGTAATGTTTGCTCATATACACAATTTATTACTTTTCTATCCTGTCTTTCCTCCAAGGAGCCCAAGATGACATACATGGAAGCTCACTGGGAGACTTTGGGCCAGTCACAGACTTCCAGTCAAACCTTCCTCACAGGTTTGTTATTGTAAGGATAAAATGGAGGAGGAGGATTATGTATGCCGCCTTGGATTCCTTGGAGGAAAAAAGGCAGGAGCTAAATATAATGAAATAAATAAATAAATGGACATCAAAGAGTTAAGTGAGGTCAGGAAAGAAGAGTAAATGGGAAAGGATCCGTAGACCTGAGGCTCTTTGGACATATTCAGTTGGGACAGGAACCAGATTGATATTGAGTATAGGACTGCATTTAACTTCATCACTCTTGCAATGCATGGTATTGCAATGTCTCCATCTGCTTATAGACTACTTCAGTGGAAAATGGGATGAGAGTGTGGGAGTCTCACAATTTAATTCTGAAGTCATATACTTGCAGTTTACCAGCAGCACAATTTGGTGGGGGCTACTCTTGTCTTTTTGTTTTTATGTAGAACTTACATGACTTCTGCCAAGATGAGTGGCTTACCACAGAAAATGGAAAGGGTTAAAAATAGAGATGTAAATTGGAAAGGAATTGATTGGATAAATAATATTATTTGTACTTTGAGGAGCCATAAGAAATGGAGCAATAAGCACACTCTTCTGCAGATAGAGCAAAATCTTTGGAGTGATAACGTATTCCTCTAAACCTTTTCATTTAAGGGCTTTAAAAAATGGTATTATCTTAAAATAAGGAAAGAAACTTCATATGCACGCAGTGATAAACTATCAATATGATACTTTAATTTAGAAATGTGAGAAATTCATATACCACTCTCAGTATCACTTGTGGTGGGGGTGGACCCAACAACTTTTATTTCCACATAGTTGTAAGCGAGGATCAACCTGATGATAACTCTTAGAACTTTTGTGCTGCTTTCAGGGAATTTAGAGAAAGCCTGTCAGTGTATATCTTTTGTAGACAAGTGCTGACTTGGGTAAAATTTATGCTGGTTTGCATTCTGAAGTAGGGTATAATCCAGGCAAAGTAAAGCAACTTAATCAACAGCACTGACAATTAATATTTTCTTCTCTTCCCCACAAAATCCTTCTTTTTATTCAGTGTTTACATATATTTTAAGCACAATCCTACACATGTCTACATAGAAGGAAGTCTCATTGAGTACAATGAGGCTGTCTTCCAGATAAGGGGATACAGGATTGCAGCTTTAATTTTTAGTTCCTCTTATGTTTGTCAGTAGCATTCACGCTACAAACTAATCATGCATATTAACTATAGAAAATTACCACCACCTCTCCCCATGCTGCTGGTGTACTGTAGCTGCTCACCCCAGCTTCTTACCCTGCATGCTTTCACCGTGCTGCTGCCACCTGCCTGCCTGGCCGGCCAGCCAGCATTCAGTGTGCAGACATGCTGCTGCAGGCCCCAGCTCCTTGCCCTGCACACCGCCGGCCAGCTACCCATCTGCCGCACCAGGCCGGAACGGGTGCTGCTGCTGCCCATGCAACACACGCCGGCCAGTCTGACACAGCAACAGCCAAGAAGAAGCACTGTGTGGGGTGGCAGAGGCCCAATTCCAGAAGTGCCAAAATTGGCCTCTCCCACCTCTTCCGCGTAGGCATTCAGGCATGAGAGTGCAATAAAATGCTCAACTGATAGAGCTCTTTATGTAAGCCCTGAGATAGGGTGACCATATGTCTGGAAAGCCCTGGACATGCTTGGAAAAAGGGAGGCAAAACCTGGTCAGGGGAAATCCCGTAATTTCCCCCCAAATCTGAAAATTTCACTGCTGCAGAGCCTGCAAAAAGCCCATTTCGGCACTTCCGGAAACAGGCCTTTTAAGCCCCTCCCATGGCAGATCCGGGCTATTGGTGGGTCATTGCCATGTTAATGACTCACCAATAGCCCAGATCTGCCATGGGCTAGGCTGACCATCTGAAAAGAAGGACAGGGCTCATGTCACCTAAACAGTTGTAGAGAAAAGGGGATTTCAGCCAGTGACATTTGTATGCAATTAGTTCCTGGTGAAATTCCCTCTTCATCACAACAGTTAAAGTTGCAGGGGCCCTGTCCTCTTTTGTATCTGGTCACTCTAGTATAGTGCCTGCAACTTTATCCTTTCTCCCATCCCTGGAACACTGGCTCGATAATACTATTCTTCCTCCCTCCCAATCCATTCCCAAAACCCCAATTTTCCCATGAAGTCCATGGCACAATTTATCTATTTAGAATTATTTTAGGCCGCCTTTAAGGGTAAAGCCCTTCGTCTTCTTCCTCATCCAAGTTTTTGCATCAGAAGTAAGTCCCACCATGTCCAGTGGAGTGTACTCCTATCAGGTAATTGTGCCTCTCTTTGCCTGTAATGAACCTAAAGGTATGTTCTTCCCTTAATTTTTCCTCCCCTCCCTCTATTGCCGCCCCTGTGCTGGGTTTTAGACTGTATTCTCCTTGGGGCAAGGACTCCTCCTTTCTGTTGCTGCTCTGTAAAAGCTCCATGCGCCTTCATGATGCCACATTAGGTCATTAATCAGTCGATCAATGTAATAATAATGTGACAACGACCTATATAAGGAGTAATTGTATATAAACCTGTAGAGACCCAGTAAGTGAGAAAGAAGGGACAGCATTCTTCGTGCTGTTTTCCCTGCCTATGAATATTTTCCAGGTGGAACCACCTTTTCCCTTTCTGTTCCTCCCCCTGGGATGGGGTGGTACAGAAAGAGCAAAAGTGATGTAATGCTGCAAACTCCGTTCACTTTTTTGCTCCATGGGCTGCAGTCGATGGCTCTTCATAGGAAATAGGTCCCCCATCCTTGGCAAAGGGAAGATACTTTAAATTATTCACAACCAAAGGTGCCTCCAGACAGAGAGCTTCCTTGTGCTATCAAGTCAATCGTTGCTCTTCTGCTGTAAGCTACAAAGGGAATGACAATGGACTGTTCACACTTCAGGGGTCCAACACCTCTTCATGTTCTATTCCCCTGGTGGGTATGGCATAGCTGTGAGGGCAGTGTTGTCCCCGCCTCTTTCCCCACTTCTCATTGGTTGGCACCCACCTTCTCCCAACATTTGAAGTAGGTGATTCTCAGTGCCATTTTACCAATCTGTGTTGTGTGTTTACAGTTCTCTCTGTTAGCCTAACCTGTGAAGGCTAGAACAGGAAGTTTAGTGGCTTGGATAACAAAGTGGGCCCTGCCAGTTCCTAAGCCTCAAATAAAACTTTGTAATAGTCCAACACCCAAGTGGAGGACTATTACCAGTTCAGGCTTCCAGTTTTCCATCTAAAGCTCTTCTGGGACCATATTGGGACTGTTCAGACATGTTAAGCCATGGTTAGGTTACTAACCCTCTTGGAGCAAGTGGTTAGTAAGCATGGTTAAAACATGGTTGTTATTATTATTATTATTATTATTTATTACATTTATATTAGGGGTGTGCATAGGATCGGGTCTCATCCACGATCTGGAGCCGATCCGACTAAAATCGAATAAAATTATCCGATTCTGATCCCAGCTTCTGGATCGTCCAAACTCATCCGAACCAGTCCGAAGGGACCTGATCCGGTTCAGATAAGATTGGAGGATCAGACCTCCTCCTTCCCCTCACACTCCTTACCAGCCGGGGCTATCCACTGCCGTCTGCTGGCACCTGCGGGCGACAGTGGACAGCAGTGGACAGTCCCGGCAAGTAAGGAGCGCGAGGGGGAGGAGGGGGCTTACCTGCCGGGGCCATTCACTGCCGTCCGTTGGCGCCTGCGGGGGAGGAGGGGGAGGGCCCTACTTACCTGCCGGGGCAGCCGCTTCCCTCTGGTGCTGCGATCTACTGAGAAACAGGCTTCGCAGCCTGCCTCTCAGTAGCATACCAGGTGATGTCATCACCTGGCGCGCTACTGAGAGGCAGGCCGCGAAGCCTGTTTCTCAGTAGATCTGAGCACTGGAGGGAAGCAGCCGCCCCGGCAAGTAAGGAGCTCGAGTGGGGAGGAGGATGAGGGCCCCACTTACCTGCCAGGGCAGCTGCTTCGCTCTGGTGCTGCGATCTACTGAGAAACAGGCTTTGTGGCCTAGTTCTCAGTAGAGCGCTGGGTGATCACCGGCGCTCCACTGAAAACTAGGCAGTGAAGCCTGTTTCTCAGTAGATCGCAGCACCGGAGGGAAGCGGCTGCCCCGGCAGGTAAGGAGCGCGAGGGGGGAAGGGGCTTACCTGCCGGGGCCATCCACTGCCATCTGCAGGCCCCTGCGGGCGCCAGCAGACAGCAGTGGATGGCCCCGGCAGGTAAGGAGCGCAAGTGCGGGGGGAGGGACAGGGCGAGGGAGTTAGACCCCCACTCACCCACTCACTGCCATGTTTTCACCATAGGCTTGCATTGGGGGAAAGCTTTCTTTCCCCCAATGCAAGCCTATGGGGAAAACACCCAAAATGGCGGCCAATCCAAAAATCGGACATCCGTTTTTCGGATCAGGATCGGGTCTGATCTGATCCGAGGGACCTCTGATTTTGTCCAAAACAATCCAAGACAACATCAGAGGTCCCAATCCGGGTCCCAATCTGATCTGGGGGGTCCCTGCACATTCCTAATTTATATACCGCCCCATAGCCGAAGCTCTCTGGGCAGTTTACAAAAATTAAAAGATTGAACATTAAAAAGTCAATATACAAAATTTAAAACCATAAACCATAAACCATAAAACAGCTGATATTTAAAACATTTTAAACTTTTAAGCGTGGCCAAAAAAGTCAGTTAAAACCTCAACTTAAGCTGTTAAAACACCTGGGAGAGAATAAAAGTTTTGACCTGGCGCTGAAAAGATAATAGCGTTGGCATCAGGCGGGCCTCATCGGGGAGATCATTCCATGGTTATGTAGCCATCATGGCTAGGAATGGTTCACATGACACACTAAGTCATGGTTCACACAACTGGCTAAGCCATAATGTTTAGTGTGTTGTCTGAACAGGGCCACTGCCTCATAAGGGGACAATATCAGATCTGATGCCTTTACCTGATGTGTTTTCTTCTCTTCAGTACTAAGTGTCCCTCAGGATCAAACTGTATGTTAGGTTAGTGTTTTGCCCAGATACTGTTCCTGCTGTTTTCCATTTCTTCCTTTGAGTGTGGGTGCTTTTTATTGGGCCATGGTTACTGCTTCTTTTACTTTGAGATTCTCTTCTTGTTCCTTCTCCCTCACATTTCCTAGTCATCTCTCTGGGATCTATCTTCACTCTCTTACCTTCTGTCAGAATGTCCAAACTGTCAGAATTCTTTCTCAGCACAGGACCAGCCCTACCATTAGGCAGAGTGAGACAGCTGCCTCAGACAGCAGTTTGGGGGCATAATGAAAGGGCAACAAATGGTTAGTTATTTAATTCTTATATTACTGAATTTTGACTGCTATGGATGAGAAGAGATTGTGGGATTTTATCTCCTCATGTGTCAAAAAAAATTGTCTAATCTTGGGTACAATGTACCTTGACTTTTGTCTGCCTCAGTTTTCCCTCACTTTCATACCCTCTAGGGCCCTGTCTTGATGGCAGTGCCTTGGTGCTGTGAGGCCCCGGGCTTCCGCATTTACACCTTTTCCTGGCATCTGCATGGGAAGGAGCATGAGTGCCACTGCCGCGCCAAGCACAGGGGTGTGGACAGGAATGGGACAGCCAGATGGGGAGGAATAGAGGGGATGTGAAGCACACCTGAACCTGGCTCTCCTCCCCCTTATCTCCCTCTGGCTGCCCCATTCCTCTCTCCACCCCCACCCCATTTTTTTAAAAAATGTATATGTAAATATGAAGCCGCCACCACCACACCGAGCACCAGGGAGGGGGGAGGAATGGGGCAGCCAGAGGGAAGTCATAGGGAGGTGAGATGATTCAGGTGCCATGCATCCCTCTCTTTCTCCCCCTCCAGCTGCCCCATTCCATCCCCCGTTTGTAGTTTTTTTTAAAAAAAAATCTGTAGATCTACAGATAAAAAATAATAAAATAAATTAAAAATGGGGGGGGGAGGAATGGGGCAGCTGGAGGGGGAGGAAGAGAGGGATGCAGGGTGCCCGAACTGGCCCTCCTCCAGCCGATGGCGACCAATCAGCTGTCCCCACTGGCTGTGGCATGCTCCGCAGGAAAAAAAGGCGGGGTAAATGTCAGACATTTTTAAAGCAGAGGTTAGGGGTTTTGTCCCTCGATGGCTTCGGAGTGGCGGCTGCGTCATGTACATCACCTGCTGCCACTCTGAAACCACTGAGGGGGAAATTTATTTATTTAGCTATTTATTTATTTATTTTGTTACATTTCTATACCGCCCCATAGCCGAAGCTGTCTGGGCGGTTTACATAAGATTTAAACAATTAAAACGATATACAAAAATTAAAACAGCAAAAACATACAATATACACATACATTTAAAACCACTATAATAACTTTAAAAAGCTATAAGCCTAAAAACAAAACAAAACAAAAGCGCCTGTCTAGAGGTACCCCCAGGTTTGCTTCAAGTGGCCACTTTCCAGAATCACTCATTTCTGTCACTCATGAAGATAGAACATGCTTGGTTAGCTCCCTTCTGCAGTTTTATGTGACATCACAGCAATTTGGCCAATGGCGAGAGTGGGCTTGCAAAATGAGAGTTAACAACCAGTGCATTTTCACCTCTTGTTTTGCCCCTTCTGTGTTCCTATCAAACTTTCTAATTATAAACTACACCTGTCCCTGCTTTCTCCTGCCTGTACACCACTCTCCATATTGAAATGGTGTACATTTCAGCATCAAGGTCCACCACTGAATCATTCTTGGTATTTTTTTTTGCAGTTATAGCAAATGGGGTATAATAAATCCCTCACTCCACGGTACATACACAATGCAAGTAGAGAACTGTTTGCTGTTACCCTCATAAGTGGCACCTGTTCAAATAAAAGCTACATCTGTACAGTTCCTGTGTGAGAACAGGGGTATGAACTGAGGTGAAAACCTTGTTTTGAACATGTCGGAGCCATTCTAGTCCAGGGAGAAAAGTGAGGGAGGGGGAACCCTTGATTGTGTGATGTAATCATAAACCTTTCTCCTCATGACAACCTTTGCCTACTGGGTTTTATGATTGATGTTTATGCTGGAATATGAAAAGACCGGCACCCTACTCAAGCTCAGCTTCTTAACAATAGCCTTATACAACTTTTGGAGTTGCATCTGTCAACAACACCCAATAGTGATTTTGGAGTCCAACCAATAACTACAATGCATCTGTTGCAGTCCAATTGCTTTATCAAGACATATCAACTGAGGAGGATTACAGGATATTTCGTGACATTTTGTGTTGGTATTTAATAATTGTAATTATTAAATTACAACCATCAAATTAAAGCCATCAAAATGAATTGTAATGATTAAATACCATCACAAAATGTTATATATAGCAGATATATAATACTGCTATAGATAATAAATATTTTATCTATAGCAGCATTGTATATCCACTATACATAATATATAGCAGATATATAATGCTATCTATCATCTATCTATCTATCATCTATCTATCTATCATCTATCTATCTATCTATCTATCTATCTATCTATCTATATCTATCATCTCTATCATCTATCTATCTTCCTATCTATCTATCTAATCTGGCTGTTCTTTCTCCCTGGGTACTAATTATTCCAGGAAGAAGTTGTTTAACTCAACTTCCTATTTTAAATTGGTACTGGTAGGAAGCATGCTTTCATCCACAGCCATCAAAATGATTTTTGCTTTGGTAGAAATAAGTGGAATTTGCAATAAAATGTTGCCACGTGGAGAGTTCCTGTTCAAGATTCCAGCAGCCAGCTATGTCCTTTTCTAGGATACTCCATTTTATTCCCTACACTCAGATGTTCTATTCTTCCCCCGACAGACAGTCACCATTGGATTCTTTGGGGGTTCTCTCCCTGCCCTTTTAAGGATTTTTAAGCTTCTTTTTGTACTTCTGCTAAATCTTGAGGTTCCTCTAATTCTGCTGTCATCACCTTCTTGTGCATGGATGGTGCCATTTTGCTACATAAGGATCAGCACTTGGAGAATGTGCTCTCTGTTAATATAAATGACAGGAAGTCTTGAGTTAAATACAAATATTTCAAATTATATTTGCCCCTCCTCCCATCTTTCCATCCTTCCAAACTCTCTCTCTCTCTCTCTCTCTCTCTCCCCCCCCCTCTCTCTCTCTCTGGCCTTATCTACACCAGATGTTTATTCCAGAATAGTATTGAGGTCGACCTTACTGGGCCACATGATACACAGCTGATCCCGCTGTGATCTAGGGATTATCAGTTTCCCCAGGATATTGATTACAGCTTTTGTCCCGTTTCCCCCCTCCCGCTCTCGCAAAAATCCCGAGGTGCATGGCTGGTGTGCCCTCACCTCGTGAAGCTGTTGCTATTCCTCATGAGTACAGGGCTCAGCGAACAGGCAACCAGCTGTGCGGTGTGAGCCCATGGGTAAAGGGGGTGAGGGGGAGAGCATTGTTGACACATTCTGGATGGGCCTAGGGGTCTTTCAGCCCTGTGTGTGTTTTTTTAAAAACCTCATCTTTGTACAGGATTGCAACTCTGCTCTTGCGCAAGAGTCAGGAGTTGTAAAAACAAAACAAACAAAAACGCCCTGAAATGGCTCTCCTTAAACTGTGGGCAAACTCGCTGCCGTGTTGACGTATTTACTATACTTGATCTAGGAAGCCAGCCAACTGCCTTATCTAAGAATGTCTGGGAAAAATGCCAGGCCTTACTTGTTTAAAGGGTTTTATTTGCAGTTCGAAAATCCAATTACAAATCGCCAGGGTCATGCCAATAGTTCCATCAGTCCAGTTGTCAAAGCCGAAGGTCAAACCAGGTTTCCAAATTCCAAGGTCCAAAGCAACAGTCAGCCGGGTGTTCAGTCCACAGGTTCTGATCCGAGATCACGTAGGAGGTCAAGAGCCGAAAATGTCGGTTGTTCTCAACGAATCTTAGCTTCTGCCTCCCCTCCCCCCATATACTCCGTTTGAGCCTGTTCACAGCTGCATGCAATTCCTTCGTTATCTTACTTAAGGCTTGCGTCAGCTGTGCTCTGTTTTCTCAGTCTCATGCTTCGCCTTGTGGGCTTAGCTTTCTCCGCCCGTTTGAGCTGCCGCCTTTGCTGGGGAGTTACTGGACAAACTCCTTCAGGCCCCGAGTCTTCCTCATTAGAAACAGGGGGTGGGAGAGGGTGGCTTTCCTGGGGCTCTTCTGAGGACCCTCCCTGCTGTTCCTCCTCCTCCGGTAAGTCCTGGGGAATGGGTAAAGCTGCAGTTTCTGCCCCTTCTTCCTCCTCAGAGGAAGATTCTTCAGCCTGCCTCATGACACGTGTTCCCGTGAGGGAAGACTGCTGAAGCAGAAAACTTAGCGAACATCCCTCCCCCCTCTCGAAAGGGCTCTAGATGAGCCCCCCTCTCTCATTAAATGGCAATAAACTAGATGAATATAGAGTTGCCAGAAAGCAGACACCATATGCATGAGTACCCTTGGGTGTTGCTCAGACATTAGGAAAATATTTGCACATGACAGTTTGGCCAAAGTATTATTGTGAACTCATAACTATCTGAAGATTTCATGGAGTGCGGCTCCAGGTTTAGGGAAGCTCCAGTGCAAGGAACCCTCAGTGGGCTCCTTCCCTCAGAGAGTCAACCTTCTCACTGCCATTGTCACTTGAGCAGCTATTGCTCCTCCTCCTCCTCTTTCTCATCATTGCTGTCACTTGTTCACTTGACAGGTAGAAAGCCATTGACCAAGTGGGCAGTGGCATTTTGCTGTACCGCCTTTTCATTACCACCATTGCCTGGGCAGACCAAGAGGCAGTTGAACAAGCAGGTTGCCATGGTGAAGAGGAGGAGTAACTCCAGGTGGGCCCTGCCAGCCTGGGTGTGGGTCCTCACCAGGTGCTTGCCCATGCCTACCCATGACACCAGTCCCGATTTCATACAGTACTTCCTATTACTTGGAGAACATAGATTTTCCTTGTAAGGTTTGTGGATATTTTTGGAAAGACTAACATCTTAAGAATAGCCATATAAAGGATAAATTAATATTACAGGGAGGGAAGGAAGGCAGGGCAAGAAAGAGACACACAGAGGAGTGAGTGCTGCCAAAGACTGCCAGCAGCTAACTGAGGTGAAATGCAGACAACACATTAAGCAACTTGGGGGGGGGGGGAAACAATCGTCAGTTGTATTGACTATCGTGTCATCTGAATGCTGCCATGGTCAACTCAGTGCTGATTCTAATCCACACCACAGTTGATTATTTATTTATTTATTTGTTTCATTTCATTTCATTTCATTTCTAACCCACCTCTCCATCTAGATTGAGGCGGGGAACAACACTAAATATAAATATAAAAACAATAAATTAGATAAACCATTAAAACAGATAAAAACAAATACATTATTAAAAACATCCTAAAATTAAACTGGATAGGCCTGCTGGAAGAGAGTAGTCTTCACGGCTTTCTTAAATTCCAGAAGACTGCTAATTTGTCGAATCTCCTCCGGCAGGCCATTCCACAGCCTGGGAGCGGCAGAAGAGAAGGTCCTCTGGGTAACACTCGTCAGCCTAGTTGTGTGGGGAGTACCCCCTAGATGAACAATTGTAAAGTTGATTATTACCCCACTATTGACTATTGTGTTGTCCGAATTCAGCCAGTGTTTCCTGTTTTCCCCATGGAGAGGATAGAAGGAATAAATGTGTAGGCCTTCCACTATAGGGGCACATTAGATTTTTATTGACATTCTTCAAGTGAGCTATATTAAATATCTAATTTGGCAATAGCTGTAGCTTGAGTAAAATTAAGCATTGGAGAATATAATAAACTGACAGCTTCTGTAAGAAACCACTTCATCTTCTTTGCAGTCCTTAAACCTTTCCAATTGATTCTCTTTTGATTGCAAATCATTCTTTTCATTCCCTACTCTCCATTTAATAGCAAATGCCTTTACCTTCTTTTAGCTTACTTGTACATAATACAGCATGCATATGCCAAAGGGCTAATCTAGAGGAAAAACACATTTTGGTGCTTTTCGTGATAGTACTGCAAGTCCCAATTGCTCCCATCCAGTGCCTTAAAAAATAAATAAAACCAGTATGGATGTTCACTCCAATACTGGAGAGGGAGAATGCAGAGCTTTAAAAAAAATAAAATAGTTAAAAACACTTTAACGTTTTTAATGTATAAAATGTATAAAATGTCTTTTTTTTAACTAGGCACTTCCTTGATGCTGTGATAACAGGATCACCTGCCTGGAACTGCTTAAACAAAGAAAACAATGATAGTGTAGTGTAGTGGTTAGCATAGTGGACTCAGACTCTGGTTCTAGTCTCACACTCAGCCATGAAGATCACTGGGTGACTTTGAGCTAGTTACTGACACTCAGCCTAGCCTACCTCACAGGGTTGCTGTTATGATAAAATGGAGAGGATGACGACTGTGTAAGCCACCTTGGGTCCATGCAAGAGAAAAAAAAGGTGGTATATAAATGTAACTATGAATAAAGATAAATAAAGTTACAAAATAGCACTGGGTGTTATTATGCATCACCATTCATATGACAGGCAGTTTCTAATAGATCCCTGTGACACTCATGCAATCTTATTCCACACAGCAATTTCAGTAGTACTTGTAATGGGCTATGTGGGGAGCAAACTGCATCTTTCTAAGCACAAAGTATCACTGATTTGAGGGGGCATCTATACAGTGCCGCTTTCACTTGTGATCCCTCCCCAAACCTGCAGCATTGCAGCTACAAAGCAGTAATGACAGCGATACGCGGCAGGATTGAAACAGACTATCCTTCCCAGAACATTCGCACCATTGTCATACAGCAGTAATGCGCAGCAAAGATTGAGTAACGATGGAACTGAGTAATTTTTTTTGGGGGGGGGAACTATGTGCAACTTTGTAGCTTGAAACCTTGTATCTACGCACTTACTGAACTGTTGCTTGGATCTTGCCCTCTACCCTACAGTCTCATGATGCTTCGCACATGTGCAGGGGTGTGTCCAAGCCGCACTCAAGCCACCACTGACACTTGCACAAACTGTGGCGAGAGTGGAACAAAGTAAACCGACTTTGAAAACGAGCAGCTTAGTGATAAAAACCACAGTGTTGCTGCAAATTGGCGGGTGTGTCATGTAAACAAAGATGCGCCACTTCGCAGCCAATACAGAGTATATACAGCATGTAGACATGCCTTGAGTGCTAAAGAAATTTAATGTCCCCTCAACAGGAGTGTGACTCTGAGGAAAGGCTGGAGTGCCTACAACACATTGGTCATTCTCAGGGCTGGATTAAGGCCGGCTGATGCCCTAAGCACAGTCCAATAATGGTGTCCCCTTGGCCCTTCCATCACTTAGCCCGGCAAGACATTAAGACTCAATAAGTGCTGAAGGTGAAATAAGACATCAAAAACTCAGTTTTCTTCAAGGCCATCATCCCCCACACCAGAACACACAACTATATTAAATATAAATTGTTTTTAAAATTATATTTATATCTTCCTTAAAATTAAATGGCTACAGCTATGGTACCGGTACTCTGTAGTTCCCCCTTCCCTTGGTGCCCTAAGCACGTGCGTATATTGCTTAATGGTTAATCCAGGGCTGGTCATTCTGCATTGCCATGTCTTGAAAAGGTGTCTTGAAAAAGTGGCAGATGACAGAGTAGGGACAAATTCTTCTGAGGGCCAATTCATTCTGTACCAAAATCATGTTTGCAGTGTTTATACGCTGCTTTATGATATAGTGAACTCAAAGTGTCAAGAGGAGAGAAGGAGAGTATAAAGGAAAATGATCTGTGGCATGTGTTCCCAGTGATTTACAATGTTTCCCAACTTGGTGATGTTCTGGATTACATCTCCCAGCATTCCTGACCATTGGCCATGATGCCTGGGGCAGATGGGAGTTGAAGTCTGAAACATCTGTAGGGCACCAAAGAAGACTACAGACATCTTTCCTTCATGCTTTATATTATTAATTGCAGAAAACACCCCAACAAATATGACTGTTCCATAATGGGTTAACTGGATTTGAATGATACTTGGGCGAAGAACAATAGATTAGCTGTCTGACAGGTAGATTTGCCTGCACATAAGTGGGTGAGGAGAAAATAAGAGCATGCCTTTGGTGCAGGAAATGCAGCTCTCCTTTGATTATTTCAGAAATGTCAACACATTTTGATCTGCTTCTAATACAGTAAGTTTTTATATCTGCTCACCAATGCCCAATGAAGATTAGATTTAATATAAAATTAGGTTGAATCTCTTATCTGCTGCAGATCAAATTAACTAAAGAACACATTAAAAGTATTTCACTTGTGAGTTCAAATGTTCATACCATCACTGTTACCAGTGCTGTCACCTTTCATTTAGGATTGGGTTTTATTTATCATTACATTTCCATCCCATCCTTTTTCCTCTTGCAAGGAACCCAAGGCAACTTACATGGCCTCCTCCTCTCCATTTTATCATCACAACCACCCTGTAAAGTAGGTTCGGCTGGGAGTCAGTGACTGGCCTACATTTACCCAGTGGGTTTCACGCACAAGTGGAGACTAGAACCCTGTTCTCCTGAGTCCCAGTCCAATGCCCTAACCACTACACTACACTGGGTCTGGGTTATCATTCTTGGGGGCACAAAACAGTTTTCACCCAACTAACCGTCATGCTGACTGTCACTCTTTTTAATGGTGTGGGATGTGTATTGTTTTCTGTGTGCTTGTTTGCTTGCTTTCCTTTTCAGTGTTTGGCTTGGCTTACTTGCTCCCCACTCTCCCTCCTCTCCCCATCGCATATACTTTAAGATGATTCCTTCCATTTTCATATTGCTGGCCCAGAAATAATTTTGCACCATTCTAATACAGTCAGAGATCCCTCATCTTAGATTGCAGAGTCAGAGATATCATAATATATAGTGTGCTGAAAATGTGAGGAGTGAGGGTAACACCTTGAGATGGGATTGTAAAGTTATCAGTACCTGGAAGAGTGGAATGGCCAGATTTTTGTTTTTATGTCATTAGAAGACTAATTCAGCAAAGCATGTACCTGAATGGATATACACAGGTGCAAGGGCAGGTCACTATTTTATGTTTAACAAAATATCTGATAGTGAATGAAGAAGGGGCAGTAATCAGGAGGATGGATCATGCCCATAACTGATTATGGGCAATCATGCATGGGGTGCATGATTTTACATGAGGACATTAGGAAGCAGAATGCAGTGACAGCTCACATGATGAAAAACACAATTATCAAAAGAACCAGGACCAAACTCAAGAGGTACGGGGGTGAAGAGCTCATGGGCTCAGTTCTCTCACAATCTCTTTATCAGTTTTTAAAAATCAGTGTGTACATATGTTGCAAATTGGATTGGGACAGTGATGATGTTTAACTCCTTTCTGCCCTGCACTGTTTCCTAATGTATCCCCTCCTCGCCCCCTCACCCAAAAGCTATTTGCCATTAGGGAAAATGGGTGGGTACAGGCAGTTTTAGTAATTTGGATGAACTCTTCTGCAGTATATGTGTTCTCTTAAAGGTATGTGACTTTGTGGGGAAGGTTGGTGGATTATTTGTCCTTCTGTCCATCTGTTGTAGTATACCCTGCCGTATGTCCTTAGAAACTGAAGATATAAAAACACGGTCCATATGCACATACAGGAAATAGCTATGCAGACACCTGGAATACTCTTGCAGTTTTCACCACAGCAACTCTTTCTCCAGTTGTCAGAAAGGCAAACTATTGAAGAGATGAGCCCAAATCTGCAACCAAAAATCCAGTTAAGAACATAAGAATGTAACAAGAGCCCTGCTGGATGAGACCAAGGGTCTATCTAGTCCAGCACTCTGTCCACACAGAACCCACAAGCAACAGTGCCGTCCCACCCATATTTCCCAGCAATTGGGGTATAAAGACTTACTGCCTCTGATACTAGAGGTAGCATATACCCACCAGGACTAGTAACCATTGATAGCCTATTATACTCCATGAATATGTTCAATGTCCTTTTAAACCATCCATAGTGGTGGCCATCACTATGCCTTGCAGTAACGAATTCCATAGTTTGCCTATATGCTGTGTGAAGAAGTACTTCCTGAATCTCCCACCAATCAGCTTCATGGGATCTCCCCGAGTTCTAGTATTTTGAGAGAGGGAGAAAAATGTCTCCCTATCCACATTCTCCACATGATGCATAATTTTGTACACCTCTATCATGTCTCCCCTTAGCCTCCTTTTTTCCAAGCTAAACAATCCCAGCTGTTGTAACCTTTCCTCATAGGGGAGATGCTCCACCCCTTGATCATTTTAGTTGCCCTTTTCTGCACTTTTCCCAGCTCTACGATATCTTTTTTTAGTTGTAGTGACCAGTTTTACAGCACAATCTCATATGTGCCTAACAAATAAGTCTTACTGACATCAGTGAGACTTAGGCAGGATCTACACTACTGCTTTTTAACAACTGTTAAAAAACTTTTTGACAACTTTTTGACAACTGTTGGGACCCAGGATACATTCCATATACTATTTTCAAACCACTTTCAAAGTGTTATATCCTGCTTGGTGTAGATCTGGCCTTAGTCCCAGGTAAGCATGTATAGGATTGTGGCCCTCTACACGGCATTCTCTTCCACCTGATCGACTTCGTGAATCCAAACAGTACGCATAATACCTTCTGCTTACAAATGAGTTGGACTGAATAGGAAAACTTCTCAATTTACATGCAAGCTTCCTCAAAGAGATCAATTCCTTGTATTTACTGATTTGAAATGGTAATGCACTTTCATGTTTGTAGATTAACTAAAGCAGCAGTGAGATAGCTGATTTCATAGTTAAATGAGAAAGCACTGAGCGATAACCTCTAAAATTAATATTGCTTGAAGCATTCTCATACTATAAATAGTTCTCGAGAAAGCTAATGTAATACAATATAATGTAATACAATATAATACAATACAACTGTCAGAAGAGCGATGAAAATGTGGGACAAATAAATACAAAAGTGCTCTGGGCAGCTCATCCAAACTTACTGGCTTTTTTTATAGCCATGAACCTGGATACAACTGGAGAGAATGGAATAATTGTATGGGAAAGTGGTTTCATAATTATTTGATATAAGCAACATATGGTCCCAGGGTATGGTCTGAAGGTACATGAGGCAGCCATCATGCTGAAGCTAATCAGTTAACTAAAAGCCATAAGACTCTAGAACATCAATAAAAGTAAACTTAGAATGTAATTCAAATGTAGTGATGTAACCACAGATTATTGCAGAATAGTCATAAACCTGCAACTGCTAAGTAAAAGAGCTAAGATCCATAAATATGAACTTTATGGAGCCCCATAATAGAAGAAAGGTAACAATAATGTAACAATAATAAATAAATGGCCATTACCTTTAAACTCCCTACAGGACCTAAATCATATGTACCCATAGAGATGTCATCTTTGCTGGAAGGAAGTTCTTTTCTAGATGATAGTGTCATTGTTATGGAATCCTTTCACTCTAGAATCCTCTCAAGCTGCATCTTTTACCAGCAGGTAAAACCTTCTTTGATCTGTGTGGCTCTTTCATAAAGTTCATATTTATGGATCTTAGCTCTTTTACTGAGCAGTTGTAGGTTTATGACTATTCTGCAATAATCTATGGTTGCATCACTACATTTGAATTACATTCTAAGTTTACTTTTATTGATGTTCTAGAGTCTTATGGCTTTTAGTTAACTATTTTACATCACTTCAAGTAGAATTGTGATTAGTCATTTTAATGTAAATAAAGAAGTAAATGTAAAAACTCAGAACTCTCTTACCTTCCAGGTTATAAAAGCTATTTTAAAAATAAAAATCGTTGCACCAATTTTTTTTTTAAAAATGCAAATGCATTGTTTAAGTATAAACCTTCTAGCACTCTACGTTGTTCCTAATAGATATGGCCATCCCCATGAGTTTGCCTTCTTAAATCCTATCTTAATCCATCCTTTTTCCATTATGTAGTAAAAGTTATAGACTAAGAAATTTTGTCTACTTTCTGAATTCTTGTTATTCTTAATAATCTTACCACACAGAATGCAATACAAACTCTTGAGATTTCATAAGCTTTTCCTCCAGACATCCACATCCCCCCCCCCCCCAATTTTAACTGTCTTCATGCAGAGCCAAGAAGTTTAGTAACTAAAACTGATTTTGGGACAAGTTTTAAGTATAGCTTAGACTCATTTATCTGAATTGCTCAGGGGCACATATCAACCATTTCAATTATTAGAGGCTGTTGATACAGGGCTATGACCATAGAGGACACAGACTGAATACAAATAATGGCTGGCTGTAGCTCAGTGTGATGGAACACATGCATTGCATTCAGAAGGGCCCAGGTTCAATCCCTGGCATCTCCGGTACGGCAAAGAAAGGAATTCCACCTGAAACCCTGGAGAACTGTTGCCAGCCAGTGTCAATAATACTGGGCTAGATGGACCAAGGGTCTGACTCAATGTAAGGCAGCTTCCTATGTTCCTAATTTGTACTCTTAATAACATTTAGGTAAGGTGGTCTGTTACATCAATTATATAGCGAAGGTAGATTCTTCTCGGTAGATTTACCAAGGCCTTTTCCAGTGTTGTGTTAGCAAGGTTTTGCACTCAGGAGATCTAGGGTAGAATGACATCCCTTAACTATTTCTGGGATGCAGGCTGCTTGAAAATCTTAATTGTAGGCATTAAATGGTGCTGGAACTGACGACGACGTAAATCTGCAGCTATATTAAATGTACTCCTCTTGAAAATAACAGCCTAATATTCTATTTCTAAATAACGCTATCCTTTATTCATGCATTGCTCATAACAGTATAAGAAGTGGAGGGATACAATTAGGTTAAAATAAATAAATAAATAAATAAATAAATAAATAAATAAATAAATGCATCAGCAAATTGGGAAAAGCAAGAGAGGGAAGACCCTGTGCAGTTGGGATGCCGGATCTCACAATTGCTGGGACAAACTTATGACCAGGATACAAAGCTGGACTGATACCAAATTAGTAGAGTGAGCAAGATACTAAATCATAGAATTGTGGAGTTGGATGGGATCACAAGGATCATCTAGTCCAACCCTCTGCAAAGTGCAGTAAAAACAATTAACCAATCCATGAGAGGTGGCTGTCTAGCCTCTTCTTAAAAACCTCCACAGTTGGAGAACCCACAACCTCCATAGGTAGACAGTTCCATTGTTATACTGTCAGGAAGCTTTTCCTTATGTTTAATCGAAATCTAGGTTGTTGTAACTTGTAACCATTATTTCATGTCCTAATTTCTGTGGCCATGGAAATCCCCGTGGCACCCTTTTATGTACCTAAACACTGCTAACATATCACTCCTCACTCTCCTTTTCTCGAGACTGACTAAATAAAGATCTCAAGGCTATTAGGGAATGCGAACAAAGCTTTTACTTCAAAGTAAAAGGGTGGGCAACTATAATCTAATGTGGGGCAGATGACCACCCCCCAAGCCCTCCACAAGATGGATGGATGGTGTCAGGGCTGCACCCCGATGTCATTTGGTGCCTGGTGGCTATATTTGGAGGATCCCTCTCCTGATTTACCCAATGGGAATCAGCTTCCCTTGCCCTGAGCCTTCTCCTTCTAGGAAATGGATGCAGGACAGGTGAAGCCTTTGGTTTTCAGTAGGGATTTTTTTTTTCATGGATTGGCAGATGCCTTTCATCTCCATTGTCTGCTCATCGGTGGAATTGGATTATTCTCTTTTTTCCAAACTTGAGTCCGCATTGGAATGTACATACGTGAACAAATACGGACTTGAGTATTTTCATGTTTTATCCTATGGGGATAAATGCACATTTTGTCAGTGTTCTTTTTTATTTTTACTATGACTAAATTTGTGTACATTTTCAGAAAGTTAAAAAAAACATTCCACAACTCCATACGATTTGGAAAAAGCCAATTCGTTGCAGAATCTACAGGTTGGACTCATAGAAATCTGAACTCATTTGAATCCCTTGTGAATTTTTCTGACATCTTTTGTTCCTGGTGGCCACGACAGGTACTCCTCCTGATGCTGTCTCAAAATCCAGCTTGGTCTGTGCCATATCTTCTCCCATTGGGGAGAGGATGTGGGGCAAGCAAAGCTTCCACTTCCCCAGTCCAATCTGTAATTAAAGATAACAATTGGGAGAAGAACAGCATGCAGGAGAATCCCCTTGTTATCTCTGATCATAATTCGGAGATAACAAGGGGATTTCTCCCCCCCTCCCATGGTGTCATGAAGCCCCTAGTAGGCTGCAGTCCAGGGGTGGAGCTTGGGGAGGGGGGCAGGATTTGGGAGGCTGGATGGAATTTGGTTCGTGGGCCATGGGTTGCCCTCCCCTGATTTATTGATTGCAGTGAGTAAGCCCACTGTGGCAATGCCCCGGGTGACTTTGCACTTGCACAAACAGGACAGACCCATGGAAAGTTACTCTTGGGTTTGACTTTGCTTTCCTCAACCACTAACCACCCCATTTCATTACCAACAGCCAGGCAGGCATTTCTGAGGATGCACAAACATCTCATATGCATATACACATCTTTCTTCTTCCATCCCCCTGCTTATACTGCACTACATTACTTAAAAATGAAATGTGTTGCAAAGTGTCTGGGCAAGTGTTTGTGGTTTAACAAAGGGCCATTAACACTTAACAACAGATCCATTCAGGTTTAACGATATGAAAAGAAGCAACAATAACAAAAATGCTTTAAAACTGTTTCTCCAATTCTTTCCAGGTATCAATTGGATTCCTAGCTTAGGCTGAAGAATCTTATTACCTAGATCATTCTTAGAGAGCATATGGTGTTCTTTTCTGACACTCTCTGGCAAAGAGTGTTGGCAGAGCTTCCTTCAAGAAATCAATGAACCGCCTCAGCAAAGATGGCTGACCTTGAGTAAAGCTGCCCTTATCAAAGGAGCAATGTCATCTGAACGTGGAGTGACATCACAAGCCCTCATGCACACATAATGTTTAGATTTCTTTTGACGTCCTAGCCTATGAAGGACGTTTACATGAGATTTAAATATGAAGGTTGCCTCAGAAAAGGGCAGTTATATTTTAGGAAGACTCTTGTTAGGATAATTAGCCAGATTTACCTGGGTCAAAAGAAGTCCAAAAGGGAAGAGAAAGATTTCCTCAACATACAGTCATGTTGTGCATATATAAATACTCCTAATCATTAGGCCATACAGGGCTTGCAACGAAGTGATCACCCGGTATGGAACCTCAGGCCTGGAAGCCAAATCCAACCGGCTCGGGGTCCCAATCTGGTTTCCCCAGACATCCCCTTCTCTGGCTCCACCCCCTTTCCCCAAATTGTTCATGGTTCCCTGGCTTTTGTGCAGTCTCCCCGCCCCATTCTAAACCATTGAAATGCTTCTCCTATGGCTCCTAATGCTTAGGGTGACCAGATAAAATCCAGGTCAGGGCTCCTGTAACTTTAACAGTTGTAGAGAAAAGGGAATTTCAGCCAATGTCATTTGTATGCAATTAGTTCCTGGTGAAATTCCCTTTTCATCACAACAGTTAAAGTTGCAGGGGCCCTGCCTTCTTTTGTATATGGCCACTCTAGTATAGTGCCTGCACCTTTAACTGTTGTGATGGAGAGGGAATATCACCAGGAACTAATTGCATACAAATGACACTGGCTGAAATTCCCTTTTCTCTACAACTGTTAAAGTTACATGAGCCCTGACTTGGATTTTATCTGGTCAGCCTACTAATGCTGGAATTTAGGCTGCACCCCTTTTGACTTCAGCACTGCCCACCACAGAATGCGACTCTCAAGAGCATCTTCGAAAAAGGTCCAACACCGCTACAAGAAGCAATTTTCAGCCTCAGACTTGCATTCCCTCTGGCAGCCATCTTGTACAAATGTACTGATTGAAAAAGAATTAAGGTGCTGATCTTTTCTGATTGTGATTTGGGAGTACTCGGGTATGGGATAAAAAAAAAAAGTATTGAGCTCTGCCCCCCTGCCCCCTAAACTAAACTGATGCCAAAGAATGAATAAAAGTGATATGGTGGTTTTAAGAAAAGGCAACCAACCACTCAGGCCTGGCACACCCATGATATTTTACTTGTTGGTTGTGTTCTTTTGAGAGAAAATTGAGATTAAAATGTGAATATCTTCCAACTTACCTGTAGGCAATGGCTAGAGATAATTGACTAACATTAAGTCAGAATCCATAGGGACTAGTGGCAATTATCCCCAGGGTTAATGACATAAAAATATAATGTACACCCCAATCCTCAGGAGATTAGAAGTTTGAATAAAGGAGAGAACTAATTACATGCAGCTTAACAAAGAAACCCACATTTCAGGCAACTGTAAGTTCGGCATCCCAATATTAATTACTGATTTCAATGGGATTTACTTTACCATAATGGTTTCCATCTAATGAGTGCACTGTTGGAACCTTCCCCAATTAATTTGGAGAGAACATGTTTATGTATAAAACCATTTCACAATCCAATATGAGATGCCTACTCTTTGTAGAAGAAAGGAAAAAGCAACAAGGACCCCATTTATAGATAAGAATCCCACCTTCTTTTCTGGATGACAGCTAATCATCCCAATCACTGTATCTGATGTAGTGTAGTGACCATGCTGGCTGGGGATGATAGGAGTTGCAGTCCAATACATCTGGAGGGCACCAGGATGGGGAAAGCTGGTGTAGTTGGAATGTCAGCATAAGACTGGGAAGACCCATGTTCAAATCCACGCTCAGCCATGAAACTCACTGGGTGACTTTCAGCCAGTCTTCTGTGTGTGTGTGTGTGTGTGACCTACCTCACAGGGTTGTTGTGAAGAACAAATGGGAAGGTGGGAACTGGTCATGTTGCTTTGAAGTCCTTGGAAGAAAGGCAGGATATACATGAAATAAATGTATAGTGTAAAATAAAATCTAGTCAGCACAGGAGCACTGATGTATTTGTAGACTTGCACTGAAGTGAACACAGAAGACAACATCTGAGAGAAATCTAGGTTTGGACAGGAAGAAGTTCTACGTCTCACTTAAGCCAAAGTCTTTGGGACTGGGATATCTGGGTTTCTTTGCAATTATTTATAAAAAGCTAAAGAATTTGTTTAAAACGAAAGACTAAGTCACAACCAGGGGAAAAATAAATAGGCCAAACCCAGTTAGCCACTTGCTAGTTTTACTTCTAAACATTATTCCAGCTAGCTGTATATAAAGTTATCCACAACAGGTAATGTAAACATGCACCACAATGAACATTTTATTTATAGTACAAAAAATACATTTGATTGAAAACTACAATCCAATGTAACCCATGATGGGCAGACCTGCTCAAGCCAAGGAGATGAGCCATAAGTAGCTCAAAGATGTAGCGATTACACTCTGTTCTCATCCTCTCACATATTTTAGCTTCTTGTTATGCATCCTGACGCCGTCAGGCATATTATCAATGAATCTTGCATGCCCAAGAGTTTCTCAATGAATATTATGCAAACCTGTAGAATCGTTTCAGATTATATTGGCATTAACAACAATACTTGGCATTTTTTTGACATTCAAATGTACATTTTCATGCATCATTACTAAAGGAGTGCTCTAAAGGATTAAAAAGCAAAGAAAAAAACACATCATTTCACTTGCATGCTGTCAATCAATTCCACCTCTGCAAGAACCTCATGGCACTCCTTTTGTGCAACTCTCATGTATAACATCTGAATTTGAGAAAGTTTTATGTACAAATGATGATCATGTTATTTCAAAGATATATAAACTTTTGTTAAAGTATGAGACTGAAGATGAACAGATAAAAGATTGTATGATCAAATGGGCTCAAAATTTTGGATATAATATAACTATGGATCAGTGGGAGAATATGAGAGGTTTGAAATTTACATCATGTACTAGATTGAAAGAAAAAAATATAAAATGATATATAGATGGTATATATCTCCGTCAAAATTGGCAAAAATGTACAAAGGGACATCGGGAAGATGTTGGAAATGTGAAGAGCAGGCGGGAACTTTTTATCACTTATGGTGGACGTGCAAAAAAGCTAAATCTTATTGGACACAAATGCATAAGGCGATGCAAAATGTATTGAAGATCAAAATACAATTACGCCCAGAATACTTTTTGTTGGGGATAATACATGAACAGATGATACAAGGATATGGAACTTTATTCTTATATATGATAACGGCAGCAAGATTGATATACGCCCAGAATTGGAAGAATGAGAAGGTACCAACAGAGGAAGAGTGGCTAGAGAAAGTTACAGAATTGGCGGAAATGGCGAAACTTACAGCGATAATAAAAGATAAAACAACAATTGGGTTTATTGAAGAATGGAAACCGCTGATAGATTTTTTAAAAGAGAGAGGAGGGAAGGATGTGTTTGCAAGAGGATTCAGTGATTTGATTGGAAGTAAAATAATTGATGGAAGTTGGGAAACTCACTATGTAGAAGTTTTTGTTTGTTGGAGAAATTCGGAAGTCCATTTTAATGTTGTATGTTGTAGGGTTTGTGTTTTATTTGTGTTTGAAAAATAAAAAACTTTTAAAGCAAAAAAAGATAGATTGTGCTCTTCTTGTTCAATAATTAAAAACCAAAAGGAGGAGAGCATCCAAATCAGGACAAAAAATGGGGGAGAAGCAGGTTCTCAGGATGCTAAAATACTTTAATTCAAAGCCTAACGCGTTTCGGCCTGTGTTGTTTTTTAAGGCCTTCTTCATGGGGTTGGCAAGAGATGTCTGCAGAAATACTCCTAACAAGATTATAGTCTCCTATGATAATCTTGTTAGGAGTATTTCTGCAGACATCTCTTGCCAACCCCCTGATGAAGGCCTTAAAAAACAACACAGGCTGAAACGTGTTGGGCTTTGAATTAAAGTATTTTAGCATCCTGAGAACCTGCTTCTCCCCCCTTTTTTGTCCTTGTTCAATAATTAACCAACACTGAGATTAAATTACTTTTTACATTATTTCTAAAGAATACAATTTAGGTTAACTAATCATAGATCTCGAATCAAATGCTGCTAATTTTAAGGATGGAAGAAGACCTAAGGCCCTTGAATCAAATGCTGTCAATTTTAAGAATGGGCATGATCAGACCTAAGGCCCATTTACTCTAGCATCTTGCGTTCTACAATGGCCAACTAGATGTCCCAGTGGGAAGCCTACAAGTAGGTCATAAGTGCAATAGCTCTCCTCCACTATTGGTACCCAACAACTGCATAATTCAAAGGCATATTGAAGGAAGCACATAGTCATCGCATCATGACCCATAGCCATTGATAGCCTTATCCTCCAAAAGTATTTTGCTCGTTCTTCAAGCTGGACAGGCGGTTATCTGCAGGTCAAAACGCAAATGGGGAGGGCAACCCACAAGGGCAATAATGTTTTGCAGTATTGTGCCATTGAACATCCATGAAGTAAGGCTGCAATGCACATTTACCTGAGAGTAAGCTCTAAGCACAAAATAGTATCGGGCTGCACAGCACTCAGAATTCTAAGTTAAATGCCGTTAAGTGTTCTGTTGGATTAGGGCAGAGTTGCCTGAGAGAATTTTCCAGCATTTGCTTTTAAAGTTGGTCGTGTTAAAACAAAACTAAACACCTGAGTCACAACAGCTGGTGCTATAAGTGCAAGAATGACACCACTACATAATTGTGCTCCCTCTAACTCTGGGATGGGCAACATGTGGCCTACGGGGAGTGGAGTGACCCCTGCAGCCCCCTTAAATGTGCTGTGTCAATGGCAAAAAAACTCTATTGATTTGCTGCCGAAAGTGGGCAGCAAACTGCTATAGAATACCACACCTGCAAAATTTAGCTTGCTTCCAGGCTAAATTTGGTCAATGTAGCATTCCGTAGTGATTTGTCACCAAAAATAAGTTCAATTCTTGGGTCTTTTTCTATTTTGCTGCCGGCACCCTGCAGGAATCCATGGTGTACCAACGATGGTTGCAGGAGTGTGGGCTGCCGGGAGGGGGGGCAAAGTGGCCCCTGGACCTCCTGCAGTTGTCTACCTTTGTTTTAACTAGTGGTTTCTATACTATCTGTAGATAATTCTCAAGGTTTAGGGATTTGAAAGAAGAGGGGAGTGTTTCTGGTTTTTTCATCCAGTCCAAAGGCCCAACCCAATCTTACATTTTGGATGACCAATTGTGACCACTGCAGAGTTGCATTACAAGTGAATTAACTCCCTCCTGTGATTCTTATACAGCAAGCTTAGTTTTGGCAACTGAACACCCTTTTGAAAAGCCCTATTGTCAGTCAATGGAACCTCTGTGCAGAAGCCAATTTAAGGCACTTCCCAGGTTCAGGCACACTTGGTTCCTGCGTTGTTTGAAAACTTTCCATTCATACATTTACAGAAATAAGGCCTAAACTGGCACCAAGAATCAATATAGTCCTAATTTCAAAAGTCAAAGTAGAAGCAGCAGAAAATCATTGAATCACATAACTGACCTGGGCACTCTCAAGCCAGGATGTTCTGCACATAAGAATAGACCAGCCTTCCCCCAACCTGGTATTCTGCTGATGTTTTTGGACTACAACTCCCAGCATCCCTGTCCACCTACCATTCAGACTGAGGCTGTTGAGAATTGGTCCAAAACATCAGGAAGGAACCAGTTTGGAGAAGGCTGGAATAGAGAATACCCTACAAACACTTTGGCTTTCGAAGGGCAACTTGCATGATGGATAGTGATGGGAGCCAATAGCAGTCATGGGACTGAACCAGGAGAAAGACCTATAATCGGATTGGATGGGAAGAGATGTCAAGTTGATATTCCCCTGGTAAAACCAGCTCCAACTGATTTGGAATGAGCAGGAGCACATATCCATAGTCTGGCATGCACCAGGCTGTGAAAATCACCACTTGCATCTCTTCTTAGTACCCATTTCCCCCAAAGTGCATAACTAGATGCATCTGTAAAAGCCAACCCGAGCCTGCATTGGCTACTCCATCAAAGGCAGTATACAAGTCATGACTGTCACAGCTCAAGAGAAATGAGGGATGAACCTCTACTAAAGCCTCCCAACTGTGAGTCAACCAAAACTTGGAGCGATCTCCTCTCCTCCTCCTTTTAGGATGTTTTTATGATGTTTTATTGCTATTTTAATAATGTTTGCCATGTTTTTAATCAGTTTTATGTATTTTATCATGTTTTATATTTACTGTTGTTCCCTGCCTTGATCTAAACGGAGACGCAGGTAAGAAATAAATTTATTATTATTATTATTATTATTATTATTAAGAAAATTACTCTCAGGTCTTCACTTGTTGTTGGGATATTGTTTTAGGAATCAGTCTTCTGTAATTGTAGATGCATTACAACTGAACCCTCGACTGAAAAAAACAAAACAAAAAAACAAACAAAACCAAAGCAAAGCTCCATTCTGTTTATTTTGTGCAAAAGCTCCAAGCTATATTGCTACAAGTGGCTCCATAAGGTCATCTATAAAGATTTGCATCCACTATGCAGCAAGCCAAACCACAGGTCAATGCTAATGACAGGCCATTGTCTCAGTCGAATAATAATTGTTTCAGTCATGTGCGCTGTAGTCCCCATTGCTGACAAGGGTGCGGTCGACAGCTTCTTTGCAACAGCAAAAATGAGTTCAGTCTTGCTTCTGCGGCATATAAATAAAAAGTAACTTAGGAGCTTGGAACTGAAAATGTTCTCTTACCCAATCTTATTTTCCTTCATCACATGCACGGAGTTATTATTGTTGTAGCTTGAGATCATTCAGCTGCTGAAGAAAGGGGAAAAAAACAAGTTAGCTTTGACTGAGCTCCTCAAATGTCATGACTTAAGAGGAAATTAAAACAAAACACATAAACATCTAGCAGTCAAGCCAACTACTTATCCAGTTCATTGGCAACAGAAAGGAAAAGGAGGGGAAAGAGATCAAATTCTGAGCTGGAGATTTAAAAAATAAAATAAACGGAGAAATAAAATAAATGTTCATAATGAGATCTTATTAGCCGTCTACTGCCATGAGGGCTTTATCTCTCTAAGTGGTAGAATGGTCTAGGAGCGCATGATGCATTGTTGAAACTAAAGGGGTGCACCTTCGATCCGTGTGTGGATGAAAGACTGCTGGGAACCTCCAAGTGCAACAAAGATGTAGGTATAATCACTGCATCCAAACACAGCTTCTGCATTCAGAATCTATTATATTGTGCACTGATTGGGCCTCTATAGCCTAATAATCCAATTAGTAATTAGGTGGGCGCAAATACCATCGTAGGCAAGAAAAAAAACGAGAGGAATGGCAGGTGAGCAAACATGATCAGAGGTTTGGAATGCAAGTCAGAGGCTATGCTCAAATTACAGAGGAACAAGCCTGGGGAAAGGCTGGAACTCAGTGTGAAGAGCACCAGGTCCCATGTTCAATCTCTGGCATCTTGAGAGGTACAAAGGACCTTGGTTTGAAACCACAGAGTACTGTCTGCCTAGACCACAGAGTATTGTCTCCCTAGACAACTTGTGCGCCTCCAGATGCCGCAAAGATATTTTGGCCTATAATTCCTATTGGCCCTCACCATTTGTTTTTCTGCCTAGGGCTGATGGGAATTGTATGTCAAAACACCTGGAGGGCCACAAGTTGCTCACCCTTGGCCAGAACTGAACTAGACAGGTCAATGGTCTAACTTGGTAGAAGACAGCTTCTGATGTCTTATTCCTCACCCCAGTTACAGGGGAAGCCATGACTTAGCTAAACTAAGGCAGGGGGGATCAAGGGTGATTGGGGCTTATAGATTTCATTGAGGCAGGGAAAGGAGATGTGTGGTGGTCCAGAGGTTGTTGGAGTGCAACTCCCTGCAGTCCTAGCCAGTATAGCTAATGGTGAAGGATGCTGGGAGCTACAGTCCAACAACATCTGGATGGCCACACATTCCCCATTCTTGGATTAAGGGCATTTCTACCTTTCCTATGAACTTGGTTACAGCAGTAAAGCTGTGGGGACGACAACTCATGTTTAGCTTTTAGAAAATTAACGGGGATACAACAACAATCTTCAAGTATCTAACTATATAGAAAAGGAAAGATTTTTTGTTTTGTTTTGGACATGGCACAATAAAGCAGGAGACACCATCTATATTTATTAAATGGCTGTCCTCCCTCCTGGGTGTCAATTCTGCACAAGAACATAAAGTGAAAAGAGCAGGGCAAAAGTGTCAATTGTTTTATCTGCAGCAGCCGAAAGTGTGGCTAAAGGGCCCCCATCCATAGACAACTCTGCACATTTGGGTTTGTGTACAAAAGGTATTTTACAGCAAGTGGAGCAGAGGATATCCATACCTCTTTCGTTAACTGCAGGACATCACTGGCACTATAACGGCCCCGTGAGTGCAGGTCACAGCAATGCAGAATTCCAGAAAAGATTTACTAAATATAAATGATTTGGCAAATAGCTCAAGTTGCTCTGAGGAGCTGCAAGTTCAAAATATACCTGGTTACCATTGCTGGGCAGGGGTCTACTTGTCCTCAGATAACCTTCATATCACAAGTCACCTTAAGTGAACATATATTAGAATAGGGACCTAGAAACTGTGATGCCACGCAAGTCAACAGCAATTTTGCATTGGACAATCCCAAATTAACAAATGAATCTGATTTATTTAAGTTCTGCCAGTTAGATAAAGTGGTATAAATATTCTCCAAAGAATCTTAAAAAAACAAATAAACGCCAACACAGTTCCCTTACAAATGTAACACCTTCTAAGCTCTGTCACCTGTCAAAGAAACATTCACTGTCATAACATGCCGAATGGCTATAGCATTGTGGGGGGAAAACAAGCTCCAGGAAAAAGATATAAATAACCATTTCTATCTGTACTTGGGAGGAAAACTATAAACATTTTGTCAGCTTCTGTATATTGTCATTCTTTTTCATAGCACAACAAAGCTTTCCGCATCATTAAAAATATACCAAATTCTATCAAATATAATTCTGCCTATTATTTCCCAACCAATTCTAGGTGCAACTCATCTGCAAACAACAGAAAAATCTAATGTGTCACATGTTAACAAATGCACAGCAAAGCAATGGGTAGAACTTCGTTTTGAAACAGAAGTTCTTTAATTAAACTAACATTACAATTCATTTTGGATCATCTGATAGCTCCTGGCATTTCGGTATGACAGGTATTGGTATAAGAGCAGTATTTGTTCATTAGAAATGGTAAATTTGCTCAGTGTTTTAATGACAGAGAATTTGATTCAAAAGTCCAAATCACATGTGCGTATTATGCCTTATGACACAATTCAAAGCCTTCATTTAACAAGCTGATGTTTCACTGTGTTGATTTTTTAATGTTTGCTCACACATGCATTTGTTTGGCTGGAACATGTTTTACATAGGATAATCAAAAATTTACATTACAGTATTGCTTAAGAGTGAGCAGTGGAAGTGAAACCCAATAGCTCTGGGTGTTCTCCAGAACAGAAAATGATGGTTTCTGAAAACAGTGCAGGAATTTATCAGGGTACCTGGCAAAAAACTGGATTTACGAGCACTGAAGTATTTTTTGAAATCCCACAATCGTTCTAAATTGTTCAACAATTACGCCATTTTTCAAATTATTTTTAATTGGTGCTTACTTTTTTTTAAAAAATCAATTGCTCCTAAATGTGTTAGAATGAGAAGGGAGTGATTACAGTTGGAATAAGCGTATCTTTAAAATAAAAAACAAACCTGCAGCATAGACACTGTTTTCCTTTGAGCCCTAAAATATGGCGTTGACTTTAAAATATGAATTTGCAAGTCAGCAAAAGAAGAGATGTCACTTTTTAAAGAGGACTCTTTATGAACACTGAAAAGGATCATAGCTGTAAAGTTAAGCTCTACAGAATTTTGAATAATGACAATCCATATGCGCACTTACAGAAGCAAAAGTGCCATTGAATGCATTGGGACCTGTTTCCAAGTAGACATGCATAGGATTGTTATGTTAAGCTGTGACAGTAAGTTATTTATCAGATCTATCTGAAATACGTTTTCACAAGAAAAAACAAGTATGGGACCTATGATATAGTTTACCAAGAACTGACAACTAGGCTTGGATAAACTAAGCATATCTATTAGAATTCTGTTAAGAGCTGCTGTATAGATTGGCATAGCATATTATGCATTCCAGTTTGTTTCTAAAAACATGCTCACAATGCCTGTAGCATCCAAAGAAAATGTGATATTGTGATTTGGCAGAACATCTTCCCTTATAAATGTGTACAACACAAGTCAGATACAGCCATAGCAGTGCACAGGTTAAAAGCATAAAACACACCCATAATATATATATATATATATATATATATATATATATATACATATTTGTATTTTGTACCAGGTAGATTGGAGATCTGCTGAACACATCATTACATATATTTACAGAGTTGAAGCCCGACTTTTTCAATATTGTGTTTAGACTAACATTTCAGTTGCAAGCAATCACCCACCCACACAACCGAAGCACACTGACTTGTGGCGTCGGCCTCGTTCTCAAAACTTCCAATAAGGCGGTAAATGCTAGAACCAGATTTCCTAACATGCTAGTTTTCTGTGTGATGGGACTATATGTGATAGCATTCAATCATGTGACCTCCCCATCCTGCAGTCTGAAGTACCCCATGCAGATTTACCACCCCATCTGCAGTTTATGAGATCTAAGACCTAAATCCCATTTATGTGTACAGAATGTTCTAGTCAGGCTGCATCTCTATGCATACTTACTTGGGAGTAAGCCAAATTATATGAAAGAAGAATTAACTTCCAAGGAAACACAGATAGAATAAGGCTGCGTGCTTATGACTACAACCTATCACACCAAGATTAGATACATTACGCATGATCTGGTCAAGGTTAAGCACTTTTAAGGCCAATTGATTTCAACAGGATGGGGTTAACTCTCTCCCACTGAAATCCATGGCACTTTAAGACTGTACCTGGGAGTAAGCCCTATAGAACTCACTGGACCTTACTTTTGAGTAAACATACCCAGGATTGGACTGCACCAGCACATATCTTTGGACAGTCTATGCCCATTACTTAGCAGTAAATCCCACCAATTTCAGTGCCTGTTCTAAGAATCATATCACAGCAGTAATTTAATGGACCCTCATCCTCACAGTTACAGCAATTGAAGAAATGGTACAGTTTAGAACAAGGTATGAAGAATGACATTGTATAATAAAAGAGGTGGTCATTCACGTGCAATTTAATAAACAAGGGCAAATTAGCATAGCTTCGTGTATTACTACCCTCTCCGAACGATAAACTACATTGATGAAAGCACTTTCAAGCAAACATCTTAATAAATGAAGAATTTGGCATTTGCCATATTTGTACTGGCTAAATGAGTTTACCATAGAAGAAACTATGTTTATCCTATATTGCGCTTCTTTTCCAGATTAGTACATTAAAACAGCAACTTCAGCAAAAAAACAAGTTCTTGTAAGAACATTTATTGAATTATTTAACAGTTCAAACTCAGTTCATAGGGAGTTTATAAGGTTTTTTTTCTTTTTTTTTTTAAAAAAACCCTGTTTTCATGTAAATTGCAAACACATGTAACCTTTACAAACAGTAAAAGCCATACTGAGGTTTTTAGTTCTTCCGTACACTGTGTAAAATCATCAAGTATTTGCATGCTTACTAATTTATTTAATTCTTTATTCAAAGAAGGCATGTTCTAAATATGCATGTACTCTACGGAATGCTTCACAATTTAGGGTGCATAAAAGCAAAATCGATACCGATGGATAAAACATTTCTCCTCCCCAAATGCTGAGGCAGCCTTTGTTGAATGGCACTTTCTAATTTGTACTCATCATTTGGCAACATCCAGGGGTGTGTGTGTGTGTGAAAATGTCCCCTTTCTTTCTTTTTTTTATACGCTGAGAAATCTCCAAGCAAGGGCTGGCAGTAAGTTGCAAAGCAAATGGGCAGGGAGAGAGTAGCACATTTCTTAACATGCAGCCTGATACCATGCACCATATTTTTAAAACCTCTGAATTTTGTGGGTACAGGTAGGCATCATTCTCTGCATGGCACCTGCCTGCCTATGATGTCTCGAAGGTGTGACGAGGGACAGCGAGCATGTGCGTGGGTGAGGGATAAAGCTAAAGTCTACATTTCATGCATAGCTATGGTGCCCTCAGCCTCCTTGCCCAGTGCTTCTTCAGACATCAGAATTGGAGCTGAGGTTTGTCAACCTGGGATCGGCGTTGATCTCATACCTGTAGTGGTACCCCTCCATGTGGTCTCTACAGGCATCCCTGATATTGTACATCCACTTTTTGATGCCTTTTCGGTTCAAGTATAAAACCAGGAGGAAAATGGCACCGATGAGAGCCAGGACGATCCCCAGGAAGACGTAAGACGTCTGTAGCTGGGACTGGATATCTGCCAGCTCGGGGCAGCTCAGCTGCGAAAAGTCAAGGCTCACCAAGGAGCGGTTGCGCATCTCTTTGGGATAAGCGCACAGGAGGGCCCCCTTGGCCTCCACCTGGTCGCTGTGCTTGAGCCAGCTGGCCAAGTCCTCGATGTTGCAGTCACAGACCCAGGTGTTGCGGCTGAGGTTGAGGCTGCTGAGGCCGGGGAGGCTGCGGAGCTGTTGGAGGGTGTCATTCTTCAGGCACTTGAGGGAGTTGTCGCCAAGGTCGAAGATCTGCAGCTGGCGGAGGCTCCAGAAAGACACATTGTGCAAGCCCACCAGGGAGTTGTTGTGAAGGTCCAGGTGCCTCAGGCTGGGCAGTAGAGAGAACATGCCGGCAGGCAGGTAAACCAGGTTGTTGCTGGAAAGGTCCAGACGCTGCAAGTTGAGCAGCGTCCCTTTCTGGAACAGACTGGCCAGGACATGCACCAGGGTGTTGTTGTAGAGGGAGTTGCTCAGGTTCAGCTCCACCAAGGGGCAGCTGGCGTTGCCAAAGGCCCCGGGGCTGATCCAACTGAGGACGTTACTGCTGAGGTCCAGCTGCTTCAAGCCGGGCAGCCTGGCGAAAGCCTCAGTGTCCACCCACTCCAGCCCATTGCTGCTGAGGTTAAGGTGGCTGAGCTCCAGGTGGGGCTCAGAGAGGAAGGCGTCAGCCGAGAGGTTGCTGATGTGGTTGCCCGTGAGGAAGAGGGTCCGCATGTAAGGAGGCAGGTGCCATGGCACCTCTGTCAGGTTCTTGTTGACACACTTGACTGTCCGAGCCGCCTCAGAGCACTCGCACAGCCCGGGGCAGTCGCCTGGCTGCTGAGCCCAAACCCAGCCCGACAGGGCCAGCAGGAGCAGCAGGAGCTCGAGCCCCCTGGCCCCCCGCCTCTCCCTAGCTGGTGTAGGGGGTGCCGCACCCCAAAGAGAGCACCCCGGCATCACCGCCTCTGCCAGGGGCTGCTCTCTCGTGGCACGCTCACACTGTGACACCCGCTGCAGTCTCTTCTCCTGGACTTGCTGGGATGCTGGCACCCGTGGCAAGCTGGGGGGGGGGGGGGGAACGGCAGCAGCAAAGAAAAGAAGCCTGGAGAAGTCACCACCCACTGGCACATTCAAGGCTTCTGGGGAAGGGGGAGGAAAGCAATCCGTTCCCTTCCTACCCGGTGCAGTAGCCTTGGGACTGCGGCAGGAGCACCGGGCTGTGGACAGGAACCCACCCAAAGTGCGGAGAAGTTCCTCCGGAGAAGTTCCTCCAGGTGTTTTTCTGGGGCTCTTCGGTGGTGTCACAGTCCTCCGTTTCCTCCTTCTCACATCCAGCCCCCCCTGAAAGAAGCAGCAGAAAGGCAGGATGAAAATCTCAGAAGCAATTTATATTGTTAAAATCACACTCCATTCTCAGCCTGTTCTTTCCTCAGCCTTTTCCTGAGCACCTCCATACTACCTTCTCAAGATAATTTCCTCCACCCCGGACGCACGCTTGCCAAGCTGTAAAGACAAGCCTTGGCAGGAGTGTGGCCGGGGTGGGAAAAAAGATCTCGAGTAGACCCATCATGCCGCCTGACTGTGAGAAAGGCAGTTTGGGCTTGTCTTTGCTTTTCCTACCTAATAGATACAGTGACACCTGAAGTTACATCAATTTTTATCCATTTCCAACATCTGACGAATTGAGCCTCCAGATTGGCTGTCTCCTCCTTTCCTTTATTGGGAACTTGCACCCAATAAAAACAAATCCATGTCTATCTTAACTGGCGATCCTGGGGACAAGCAGAAGATTGCCACCACTTTCCCCTCTGGGTAGCATCCTTTCCGAAGCATCTGGCTGGGCCAGCATTGCAAACACAATGCTAGGATAAAAGGACCATGCTCTGGTCCAGTTAAGTACTTCTTATGCCTAAGTTCTTATAGTCCGATAAGGCACTTCACCGACATCTCTTTCCTGCACACCCACAAAAAAATATCAGACAAAGGGGGCTTCCAGACTGAGAGCTCCAAGGTCCATCAACCAAAAAACATTGTGCAGCTATTCAGTCTTTTCCTCCTGAACAGATTTTTCCCCCTTTGTAGGAACAAAGGCAGAAGAAGCAGCCGGAAAATACGGGAGAGCTACAAATGAAAGAAGACAACATCTGGACACTCCCTCCGGGTAAATATTCGTGGATGAGGCCAAACGATTGCACAGTAAAAGCCTCCTTTGGGAGTACTCTTAAGGAGTACTCTCAACCAGTAAACCAGGACGAGTTTCCCCATCCTTTTCAATGCCTCTTTAAAGTGGAATTTCAACGCGCGTTAGCTTTTGGGACCACCGAACTCGTGCGATTACTTTTCCCAGCCTGAACGAGCACGTTGTACCACCTTGCAAGTTTTCGCAAGTGCCGTCTGCTTGCCAACGCGGAAAGCGCAGGCTTCCCCTCGTATCTCCTCCCCTTCCAACTTTTCTCTACCTCCATCCCATTCCCACCAGGAAGAAACTTCGCCAGTCCGCCAGTTTCTCGCGTTCCGAAAAGAGGGAACAGCCTCTCCCCACCTCCTTCTCCTCCCTACTCGAATCCGATGAGAGTCAAATCCCATCGAACCCAGCGGCCCTTACTTCCGAGTAAAGATGCACAGGATGGAGCGGGAGGGCAGCCACGCGTCCTACGTCCCTTCAGGCGGCAGTAAACCGCACTGCCTGGACAACCACAGGCACCGCATCGCGCCGGGCTCGTATCGAATCCGAACTCTCTCTCCTTTGGGCGGAAGGGCGATCAGAAGTACGGCTCTAACCCAAGCCAAGCAGCCACCGCCAGATCCTGGATCGTCGAGTTTAGCCGCGGCGGCCGCCGCCCGCATCTCCTTACCTGGCCGTCCCTGCTTGCGCCCGGGGCTCCTGCTCCGACCAGTCCCGCGCAAACTCCAGAGCCGAGTGAGAACTGCATGGCGCAGGCAACAACTTTCCCTCCCCCTCCCGGGCCGTGCCTGGCCCAGCCTCCGCTGCCTGAAGAAACCAATGGCAGCCGCGGCGGTGGGGCAGCCGCCCGACTCGGCGCGCCACGCCCCCCGTGGCATCAGGATCCTTCTCGCCTCCCCCCTCTGAGACACCGCTTTCTTCTGGGGCCTTCCTCGAAGAGGCTGCCGGAGCCAGCCGCTTCCTGTGATGGAGCAGTTTCCCGCCCCCCTCCTCCTTTGGCGGCTGCCGCCGGATGAAGTACGCTGGGGCCTTGTATTTTTCCTGATACAAGGGGCGGGCGGGGGGTGTGCGCAGCGCGCTTGAGAGAATTTGATGGTGCGTGCAAGAGCCCTTAGGAGTTGAAGGAAAGGCACTCTGCACGAGCTCAGAAGTACTCGCTTGTGTATTATCACGTCACAGAGCCTGAGACTGATCCCTAGTACCGACCCTCCCCCCGGGCCCGCAAAACGGAAATTATCTTTGTTTTCGTCCAAGGAGTTCAGAGCAGGACACAGGTGCTCTCCACTTTTATCTTCATAACAACCCTGTGAGGTAGGGTAGTCTGAGAGAGAGAGAGAGAGAGGTTGCATGTGTGTGTAGCTGAGCCGGGTGGACCCAGTAAACTTCATAGCTGAGGGATGTATCCAATGCCTTAAATAACAGCGTCAGCTAAGGATAGTGTGTCTCCTCTGAATGAATGCTTGGAGGCGGTAATGGGCTGGATGAGGAAAAACAAACTGAAGCTGAATCCAGACAAGACGGAGGTGCTTGCTGTCAAAGGCCCCAACCTGGGTTTGGAGGTGTGTCAACCAGTTCTGGATGGGGTTACACTCCCCCTGAAAGACTGTGTTCGCAGCTTGGGGGTGCTCCTGGATCCGTCGCTCCAAATGACAGCCCAGATAGATGCACGGCCAGGAGTGCCTACTATCAGCTTCAGCTGATACGCCAGCTGCGCCCCTTCCTAGAGTTGGAAGACCTAAAGATGGTGGTGCACGCGCTGGTAACTTCGAAGCTCGACTTCTGCAATGCGCTGTACATAGGGCTACCTCTATGCCTAGTCCGGAAACTTCAACTAGTTCAAAATATGGCAGCCAGGTTGGTCACTGGTACATCTAGGGGTGACCATATTACGCCAGCTTTAAAATCGCTCCACTGGCTGCCAATTAGTTTCCGGGCGAAGTATAAAGTGTTGGTTATTACCTTTAAAGCCCTACATGGTTTGGGTCCAGGTTACCTGCGGGAACGCCTTCTCCCGTACAATCCGCCCCGCACGCTCAGGTCCTCTGGGAAGAACTTACTGCAGTCGGCCAAGACTAGGCTGACAACCGTTACCCAGAGGACCTTCTCTTCTGCCGCTCCCAGACTGTGGAATGACCTGCCGGAGGAGACTCGTCAACTTAACAGTCTTTTAGAATTTAAGAAAGCCATAAAGACTGTTCTCTTCCGGCAGGCAAATCCAGTGGAATTTTAGAATGTTTTAAGGATGTTTTTAGGATGTTTTAGGATTTTTATGCAGTTTTAATAATATGTGTCATGTTTTAATCAGTTTTATGTATTTTATCATGTTGTTGTTCCCCGCCTCAATCCAGACGGAGAGGCGGGTAAGAAATAAATTATTATTATTATTATTATTATTATTATTATTATTATTATGTGTCTAACTTTTGTCCTGTTAATTTCATTGGGTTTACTCTAAGTAGGACTAACATTGGATACAATCCTGAATAAGTGGATTTGAACCCAAGTCTGATCATAATCTGTGGACAATACCAGCGTGGCTTCTGCTAAGGCTAATCCTATTAGTGAGTTTTGCTTTAAACTGGATATTTCCACTTATCCAGGGTTTCTCTGGCATGTGTTTGTCTACCTACTTCATCAGTCATCTGTTCTGAAGTTCTCAATCTCTTGGGATCCAAGAGCCTTCCGTCTCTTCTCCAGTTCATTTCTACTGGTGCTCTTTCTTAACATCCAAACGTGCTCTCCTGCAATAAAGCAGCATTCAAAGGGCAAGAGTGGATTCTCTTTTATCTTTTACAATTCCTCTGGGTCAGATTGGACACAGAGGGGCATGATGAACACTGAGGAAAGAGGGATATTTACTTATACAGGAACAAAAGACCAGAGAGACCTCTGTTTTCACTTGCGTTGATTTCACAATCATGATGAAGAAATAACATTATCTAGGAAAGAATTAGACAACTGAAATTCATAAAGAAAAACATGAGCATCCCCCAGACTTAATGGGCACTACACTTCAAACTTTATGGCAGGGGTAGGTGATCTGGTGCCCTCCAGATGTTTTAGACTACAATTCCCATAAGCCTCAATCACCATGGCCAACGGCCAGGGATTTTATGCTTTCTAGCCTAAGAGCTACTTACTTTCTAGAATCTTCATATAGCCAGGAGACCATCCCAAGGACACTTTAGACACAAAGGACATTTTTTCCTGTAATAATTATATTGTATTGCATTTTAATGTATTGTTTTATTGTCTGAATGAATTTTAATTTTGTAAGCCACCTTAAGTGCCATTTTTTTGTAGGAAAGTGGGGTACAAATCAAATAAATCAAATCAAATCACTGCCTGAGAGATAGGAAGGGAACATACCCTTGCTTGCTAGCCAATAATTAAGAGAATAAATTCTGCATTCGTGGCAAGCATGCCCTGGGTAACCCCTGGGCCAAATGACACTCCAGATGTGGAATGTCTCCAGTTCTTCCTCCTACATCAATTGAACTTTTGACTTCCTTGATTTTGTTTCGTAAGTAGCCCCATTTCTGGACTTCAGTGCACAATTTGCACACATGATTTATCCTTTTCATAAGACAGCTTTCTCCAACCCGGTGCCTTCCAGATGTGTTGGATGGTAACTCCAAACATCCCCAGGATGATTGGAATTATCAGCCAACACACCTGGAAAATGGCAGGTTGGAGAAAGCTGTCCTATGGCAAGGGTAAATTTGCACACCTGGATCTGATGACCTGCAGTCAAACCATTTGGGCGGTGATCCCTAGCAAATTAAAAATAATGCATGCACAAATAATGGTTTTAATTTTTGTAAAGCACTTAGAGAGTTCCGGCTACTGAGCCGTATAGAAATGAAATAAATAAATAAAATGGTGGCCACACAAGTCAATGTTGCAAGCATTTACCATTGATGTTGGACTGTGTATACTATTTGTCTCCGCTCTTTAGTGGATAGTTCATAGTGGATACTAGAAATAGAAACTAACCATAGTGGATAGTAGATAGAGGACCATGAAAGGCAACACTCCCCCTCAAACCTGATACCCCAGGTTGTTGCCTGGGTTGCCTGCTACTAAGTCCCCCCCCCCCTCCGTGCTATGGGCTTCTCTGTTATTTTCAAGTACTGAAGGGGGAAATTTATGTTTCAATCTCTTTGTTCAGGTGGGGGGATCCATTTCTGTTGGCTGGAAGCTTCGGAGTGATGGTTTCATCGTGATCCATCTGTGTTACTTCATAACAAGGTTACAAAACAATGTTATCAAGAGAGTCCTTTTTAAAAACGCATGCACATTGAAATTGGCAGTTTACTGGTAGAGGAAAGACTCAGAGGAGTCAGTCAGTTGTCTGAGTGTTGAGCTCTAATTTTGAGCTGCCCATCTGTAATCGCAGGCTGGATTCCCAGTTACACAAAAGCCCATTAATGCTGTTCTGTCAGGATCCTGGCCCACCGAGAATAAGCTCCGTACTAAGGGCCTCTGTGGCTGACACAGGACTGATGCCAGAGAACATCTGCTCTGGCAGATTGGGGCATATGGTGCTTCTCTTTGCGGAGCCCATCGGGAGTAATGGCAACAATGTTCCAAAAGGCTGCGCTCCTGAAAAAAGGCGATCAGATGCAGTCTAGAGCAGGGGTGGGGAATAAATCTATTGGGAGATCTTGGGATGATTTGTCCAACGCTGGCAAGGGTTTCTGACTCCCAGTTGTCTTAGCAATGGCAACCGCAAAACACTGCTCAGTTAGGCTATTAGAACCCTTAGGGAAGGATCCAGCCATGCCCATGCCCTAGCACTGTTGATGTTCCGCTAGCGTAAAGCAACAGCCACGCAACAATTGCTTGCTAGCGCAATGAAGAATTTTGACAGCATGGCAGCAAAGGAGGAATGGTTTTCCTTCAAAACTAGGGTTATATCTGGTCAAGAGGGCAGGGCTCCTGCAGCTTTAAGTGTTGTGATGAAGAGGGAATTTCACCAGGTGCTGCATGCATACAAATGACACCTGCTGAAATGCCCTTTTCTATACAACTGTTAAAGATACAGGAGCCCTGTCCTTCTTTCCATATGATCACCCTACGGTAGGGAGGATGCACCTTTTTTATACATTACACATGGTGATATACCCTTTTTTGTCACTGCCAAATTTCCCATTGTGCTAATGGGCTGATGACAAGCATGCATGGCCTTGTCAGCGTGGAGGGGTGTGGCCAGCACAATCTTGCTTCCACCTCACACTTTTACTCTATCTGTGTGTGTGTTGGGGGTGGGGGGCACCTCTTAAATGTCTCGAGCCAGGGGAGAAGTAAGAAACCCATGAAAAATCAGATCTCCTGAGCTGCCAGTTTGCACAAGTATTTCACTTCCCTACTTAAGTTGCATTCATAGCAAGAAGAGAGAAAATCAGCCACTTATGTGCTGCCCTATTCAATAACACACACAGATTTCAGTCTGTGTGCTACTAGTTAGCTCTGGCCAAAGGAAGGAATTGTAGGGAGAGAAGCTATCCCATAGATGGAAGACTCCTTGTACCAATTGGTCAGAGTGGGTCATATGATGTTCCCTGAACCCTGTAAAGGCTTCCAATGGGGTTTCTATACATTTTAAAAGCCCTGCAGTGGCTGCACAGTGGCACTGTGTCAGTTATACGACACAACCGCTAATTTGCTGCCACTGCAGGGCTTTCCCATGAAGCTGTGCATTAAAAAAATAATGAGGATTTACTCTGACTTCTTACTCTGGAGTGAGGTCACCATGGCTCTTCCGCCATATGACCTCACTCTGGTGTTGAGCTGGGCAGAAGGTGACTTCTGATTGGTTGCCAGAAGCTGGGCAGTGGGTGGGCCTGGCGAGCCAAAAGGCCATCAGAAAACCTGCGCTGCCTCCTGCTGTTGGGATTACCCATGGCCACCCTGTAGCAGAGAAGGTGTGGAGTTTTTCCCAAAGCGGAGGCAATGAGGCGCCATGAAGGCAGCCCCCTAGTTAGGTTTGCTCATTGGTCTGGGCAACTAGGAGACCTGGTCTTGGCCTTTAACTGCCAAGAAACACGGTCTTCCAGCTATGACCTAGTTCTTTAGGGAGGTTCCTCCTTACACACTGGGAATGATGGGTGTATAGGAAGTTCAGAATAATGTCCCTACTTTTCTATTCTATCTGGTGAAGTGTTTGATATAAGGTGAAATCTTGCTTATATCGATTAAATTAATCCCAAATATTCACTTTTCACAGAAAAAAATGTAATTGAAGCATTCCTAATCTAATGGAGAGTCTGGATCTCTGTCCTGCCTATAAATTTAAGATGTAATGCTGCAGTATCATTATCACTGTATGACTTGGTGTTGATTTCATGCTTGTCAAGGGTTTTTACTGCATCTCTTTGTTTTTATATTTGTTATATTTATTTTGCATAATTTCCACCGCTATTTCTGTAGGATTTTCTCAGAATATATTTAGTTATCCTCTGCAAATTGATGGCTGTAGAGATTGGTCTTCCAGGTCTGCTAATGAGAGGCTAGTAAATGATTGTAGATATCTGAATTAATTTAACAAAATGTCAGTGTGTGCTGTTAAAAAATGATTTTCAAACATTTAATGTGATTTGCAGCATTTTTATAAATAAATTTTGCTGTACATAATAGAATATCTACTGATCAACTGCACTTTTTCACTTTGGAAACTCGAATGCCCTAAAATACTGGGGACAGCTCATACAACTATCACTACTTTATACAATTAGAGTTAGTCCATCTGTGCAATCCTATACATGTCAGTGTAATGTAATTCACCTGGTGGTTGCTCAAATTGTCTTATTCAGCTAAATAATATGGGCTGTGTCCAACTGTTTGTCTGTCAGTGGATACCCCTGGTAGAATAGAATCCCTGTCCCCAATCTGAGAATGCCTTCAATTATTTTGCCTGAGGAGGAACCTCCAATTTCAGTTTGAAATTTTGGGGAGGGAGTCTGGTGTCATCATAGGGAGGTGTAGAACCATCCTATGTTGTCATTATAACTAGAAAAACTCCCATCTGTATAGCTAATAACTGAAGCGAATCAAATAAAAAGCACCTGCATTACATGGTAATTTTAATAAGGCAACACAATAGGCTTGGAATGCTAAATAGTACTAATCATCATATCCGTTAAGGCAGTTAACAGTTGCTTTACGCTGTTTTTAGCAACCTAGGAAGCTAAGATGCTTGATACTATTTCTCCAGGGAACCTCCAACCCATAGCCCGATGCACCCACAGAGTTTCTCCATCCAGCCCACCAGTTGCTTTTCCCAATCCTGGTTGCTTTCCTAGTAAGGAAAAGCTCTTATGTCTGATTAGCAGCTAATTGGAGATAAGGGCTCTTCCCTGCTGACCACTGTAAAAGGCTCTCTTTCTCAGCGCTCAGCGGATTCTAGCCCAGTACTTATACCCTGACAGCCTTTTTACCGAGGCTTTCATTTTGTGCTTGTGATTACTCACAGTACTTTGTGGGTAGTTCCATGATATCGTCATCCTTCAGGGCCCATCCCATGCTTTGCAACCATTGTAGTGGGTGTTTTTCTAATGAGGAAAGCCTGGTATATCTGTGAATGGCAGCATGAAACCCTCGTATATTTCTGCAATTCTGCTATGCCACATTGCCACCTAGTGGCATATAATGGAATGTAGTGGAGTATAATGGAATGTAGAGAAAGGCAGAAAAAGGCCCCCCCCCCCCAGTGTAAAGGAGCCGATCCTAATCTCACAAAGAATCCTCTGTAAAATGTGCATATTAAAAGCCTCATGTGGAAAAGTCCCAATCGGCAGCAGCTCTCCAGGGCTCAGGCAGAGGTCTTACACATCACCTATTATCTGCTTCTTTTCAGTCTGACTGCTGGAAACTGAACCTGGGACCTTTTGTATGCCAGACAGATGCTCTGCCACTAAACTACTCTCCCTGACCCGAGTTTTGGTATTCCAAATATGTTTTGTGGTCTTGTGCTGCTCTCTCAAGTTCCATGTAGAGATAAAGTGCTTCATCAACTGTTTGAAAGGCTGCAGTGCCAGCCAACTTAACAAGCGCCTGAAAGCACTCCTCGTAGATAGCTCGTTGTGTTCATTTTGTAACATTAAACTACCGGATTTCTTTTATCTCTGTATTGGGCCTGTCTTTTGCTAACACAAAACCCGTGAGTAAGAGTTACTTCTCCGGGGGTGTGGGGTGGGGTATGATGACAATATCTTTATTCCTGTTATTTCTTTCTTTCATAAAGGAATGCTCGCAGAGAAGAAGCAGGTATGTGCTCTGTCTTTTTTGGTCAACTTTTATACTTCTATATGCTGACTTTCGTTGAGGGAAAAATATGGGCATTTTCTTTAATAAACCCATTCACAGTGAACTTGGCATCCAAAAGTGATGTAATTTATTAGGGAAGCCTTGTGCAACCTGGCCGTGCTGGCTGAGCATGATGGGAGTTGTAGTCCAACATATCTGAAGGGCACCAGCTTGGGGAAGGCTGTCTGTTAAGGTCGAGGGTGTCTCCAGAAGAACAATAATAATAATAACAAAAATAATTATGCTTTTACTGCTGTTAACACCTGAAAGGAATATGCTGCAATTGCACTGGAAGTTTAACAAACCAGCCCTGCCACCTAACGTCCCTGTGCTCTAGATGCCTTTCAGTTCTTTGTACATTTAGCACAAACTTTGCAATCTTGGGATCAGGGGCTATGTCTTGAGGGGCTGGATTTGGCCCTAACCCAGTGCTGGTTATAGATTTTGGAGGGCCCTTGGGCTAGACACCCTCAATGGACCCCTGTCACGACCCACTCACGTTGGTACTCCTTTTTACCTTTTTCTTTAAAGGATCCCAACCATGAACGCAGTTGGTATATGGCTGCTCATATGGGATTAATCTTCCTTTCTGTTCCTACCTCTGGGCATCTCCTTTTACTCTCACACTGGTTCTGTGATTCTCTGACCCGTTTTTGGTCCCACAGCTACCAACTTGGCACTTTGTGCATCTTTTTATTCACTTTTTACTTTACCGCTGCTACCATATAAATCAGTACCTTACCTCTGGTACTTAAAGAATCCAATCTAGTGTGAAACAAAATCACTTTTATTTAACTAGAAGTAAGTTCATACATTTTATCAAGCTTGTGGTTTCATTTGTTTCAGTACTTAGTTGTTACAATAAAGATGTCATGTATCCTTGCTTACTCTACCCTCTAAAGTCCTAATCTAACTCCTCCTGCTCCCTCTTATTCCCAAAACAATAAACCGCAGACCCTACACTAATCTATCCACTTCAGCAGACTGACCCTGACTCTCTATTACCAACTGATTTTTAACTGTCATTCCCCTTCACACACTCAGATCCAACAGCCAATCAACATTCATTCCAACATTCCATTAACTCACTCAGAATTAACTACTTACCACCCTTATCATACAAAGTCTAAACAGCATTTACATAACAGATATATAGCATACAACAGTGAAACATCACATCCCCTCCCTCAGTCAGTCTGCTTTCTCACTACCATTGTCACCAGCTGCTGTTCTCTTTCTCATCATTGCTGCCACTGGCTTGTTTTACAGACTGAACAAGTAGATAGTGGTATTTACTGCTCCTTTTCCTCACCACCACCATTATCTGGGCCAGAAAGAGAGGCAAGTGAACAAGCAGGTTGCCATGGTGAGGAGGAGCAAGTCCAACGAACTCTTGTCAGTGGGCCCTGGCTGGGATGTGGGCCCTTGGCAGGTACATAACCATGCCTACCTTCCCTACCTCTGCCTTATACACACTTAGTAAAAATGGGAGACCTTGAGATGCCTCAGTGCAACTGTGAAGTTGCTAGGCTTACGCCACCCTTTTCTTAAGTAAATTAACAGAAGAAACGAGTGACATCTTTATGATCAGTGGATCAATAATAATAAAGAGGAGGTGAAGGGCAACAACTCAGTGGTAGAACACATACCTGCGTGCAGAAGTTTCGATCCTTGGCATCTCCAGGTGGGGATGGGAAAGACACCTTCTTGAGACCTTGGAGGACTGCTGCCAGGCAGTAAAGACAATACTGAGCTAGATGGACCAGTGATAGTGAGACAGTATAAGGCAGCTTCCTGGGTTCCTATGAAAGTTCTGGTCACAGAAATGAAGTAAGGCAATGTCTTATCTAAGGGACATTGCAAGATGTTTGTCGAAAATTCATGGAAAATCATAGGAAGAGAATATGTGAATGAATTTACTACATAATGAATGTGGATATTTACTTTGTATGATACATTAATTGATAGACAAAAACATTCTGGAAGTAGAATGCTAATCAAGGCTGACTATGCAATCAAATGTGGATTGCATAAACAATTCATGAAATTTCCAAATATAAAAAATGACACTTGGCAAGTGGACAAATATTGATCATGTGGAATGGCCTGCCGGAGGAGATTTGTCAACTTAATAGTCTCTTTGACTTTAAGAAAGCCATAAAGACTGATCTCTTCCGGCAGGCATACCAACTTGAATTTTAAGATTTTTATTGGTATTTTAATAATGTATTAGTTTTATATGCTTTTAATCAGGTGTATGTATTTTATATTTGATGTTGTTCCCCACCTTGATCCAGAGGGAGAAGCGGGTAAGAAATAAATTTATTATTATTATTATTATTATTATTATTATTAGAGACAGATTACTTACTATGGGGAAACTTTTCTCTGCCCCCTCCCCCAAGGTCTTAGAATTCCCATTGTAATAATATTGTTTCAGTAGTCCGCTGCTACAGACGATAGGAAATTCCAGAGACGCACTTTTACAAGGTTTGTTTTACTGGAACAAAAGAACTTTGGGATCCTGTGGAATTCTTGGAAAATCTGTTCACTTGAAAATACACATGATGAGCAGGGAATTGGGGGAGAGGAGCAGGAAAACACCCAGGGTGCTTCCAGATGCAAGGGTCCTAGTTCTAACCATTAGAAGGCATTGTACTAGAACCTGGGATCATTCTATGAAACTGATTGGCAGGAGATTTAGGATAGATAAAAAGAAGTACTGCTTCACAGAGCCAATAGTTAAATTATGGAATTCACTTCCACAGTGATGGTCACCAAATTGGATGGCTCGGAAAGGGTATTGGACAAATTCCTGGGGGAGAAGGCTATCAGTGGCTACTATGGCTGATAGCTGTATGCTACCTGATGGCTGTATGCTACCTCCAGTATCAGAGGCATTATGCCTATGTACACCTGGGTGGAAAGGTGTTGTTGCACTCATATCCCGCTTGCGGGTTTCCCGAGGGAGCTGTTTGGCCACTATGTGAACACAATGTTGGACTAATGGATACTTGATCTGATCCAGCATGGCTCTTCTTCTGTTCTTGTGTATAGGAATCATGTCTGTTTTCCTTAATGGATTTTCCAGGGTATGAGAAAAGATGTAAAAGGGTGGAAAAACATTGGAGAACTATGAGTGGAAGATGTTGGCTGGACCCACCATAAAATGCTGTGAGTGAGGCAGTGTGATTGAACAATAAAAGCCTTATCCGGAAGCACTCTCAGACAATGCTAGTCTTTAAAACAGTATCATTTCTTGAAAAGCAATAGCTTAACTTCTAACCTTCTAAATTTTCTTTTTAATTTCATTAAACAAGTCAGGGCACAATGCCATGCATATGTAGACAGTAAAAAGTCCTACAAGCATTTCCTGGATGAGGAATTTTACTGTCTAAACATGGTTGCATCCTCAGTCTATTTTTCTTTTGGCTACATTCTAAGGCTGCCTCTAAGCGAGCAATTTATAGCACACCTGTGACTGACCACTCATGGAAGTTTCCAGGTAGATATCATGATGTTGTTATCAGGCAGGATGTCTCCTGCCTCTTTCCCCCTTATCCCGCTGCCAGAAAACATAGATGAAATCAGCTTTTAATAAACAAATCAGGCAAATCGCCTTGTGTATTGGTGGCAGTGCACTATAATTCTGCTACTAGATAGCACTGTTTCATTGGTTTGAAGGGAAGTTAAATCTCAAGGCAGAGGTAGGAAGTATAGCCTTTACCAATCTGGTGCCCTCCAGATTTGTTGGACTACAGTGTCCATCATCCCCATCCAACATGGCGAATTGTGGTTGACAATGCGGTTGACAATATCTAGAAGGCATCAGATTGGGGAAAGCTGCAGTAAACAAAAGTTTTAAAAGAAAGTCGTTTTGCATATCAAACATTATACTGTCTGCAACATTATACTATGGCTCTCACTTTCCACCTTTCTTATAGATCCCAAACATTAGATATGTCCCCTATCAAGGCAAAGAGACTGGGAAAAAAAGAGATGGGGATGGGGTGGGAAATGCACAAATGAAAAATCAGAGTAAAGACGTGAGACAAAGCATATGACTACAAATGCTGCATATTAGATTTAACATGTTATATAGCTAAACAAGCATGTGCAACCACCACCCATCCAGAAGGGGCTGGAAAGGGGATTACTGAAAGCACAGTGGAATTTTCTGTGTTTGCTATGGCCTGCAGGCCAGGTGGAGCAGAAGGCAAAAGAAATGGCAAAACATTTGAGAGATACAATGCCGAAAGATATTTCAAAGAGCACAGTGAAATATATTAGAAGGCAGCCTTCACCAAACACTTAGTGCTCTCCAGATGTTTTGGACCAACTCCCAGCATTCCTGACCACTGACCATGCTGGCTGGGGGTGATGGGAGTTATCATTATCATCATCATTATCATCATCATCCCACCTTTCCCCCCCTTTGGCAAGGAACCCAAGGTGGCTTACATGGTCCCCCTCTTCTCTATTTTATCCCCACAACTCCCTGTGAGGTAGGCTAGCTTGAGAGTCAGTGACTGACCCAAAGTCACCCAGTGAACTTCATGGGCAAGTGGGGATTAGAACCCAGATCTCCTGAGTCCCAGTCCAGCACTCTAACCTACTGGCTCTCGAGATTTAATTAACTAATTAATTAATGACAAATATTTCATTGTTGCCTTTCAGGGCAGAAGCCCTCCCAAGGAGGCATACAATAATAAAACATAATAAACATAATGAAATCCACTAGAGTCTTAAATAGCAATAAAAATGCAATAAAAACAGCAAAAACACAATAAAACAGTGATAAAAACAGCAACAAAAATAAAAATAGCAAGAGATGAAGTCCAAAACACGTGAGGACAACAGGTTGAACATGATAGACATGTATAAAATTATGTATAGTGTGGAGAAAGTGGATAGGGATATATATTTTTCTCCCTCTCCCATAATCCATGGTCACCCAGTGAAGCTAAATCAAGGGAGATTCAGGACAGGTAGAAGGAAGAATTTCTTCACATAATGCATAGTAATTAGCCTTACCCTATGGAATTTGCTATAAAAAATATAGTGCTGGGCACCATATTAGATGGCTTTAAAAAGGGACTAGAGAAATTCACGGGAGATAAGGCTATCTATGGCTACTAGCAATGACTGCAATATATTACCTCCAGTATTACCAGCATACTACCTCTGAATATCAGTTGCTGGGGAATATGATTTGGAAGGTGGCCACAGCATTCATATCTTGCTTGTGGGTTTCCCTTAGGCATCTGGTGGCCAATCTGGGAAAAGAATGCTGGACTACATACGTCTTTGGTCTGTACAGCATGACTTTTCTTATGTTCTTTAATGAATTTCTTATTTTTGTAAGTAGGAGGTTCTTACAAGTGTTGTGAAAAAGAGTAAAACTCAGCATTTCTTAAAAGACACATTCCATCTTTACTGAAAAAATAAGCAAAATAAATGTGGCTCTGGTGCAGTATCCTGTTTTTAAACCTCAGCTTATTTTTTTCCATTTCCTACTTAAAATAACGCTATTGTAGCTCAGTTCACAAGTCATTTACCTTGAAATGAGAAGAACTTTGCTAAGGAATATCCAGAGAAATAGCCATGTTAGTCTGCAACAAAAACAACAAAGAATCTTAAGGCAACTTAAAATGGCCATTCTGGAGCAAAGGAACTTCAGAAAACAGATTTCTATGTGAAACAGCTGAATTACAATTCAATTAACGAAGAAGTTCAACTCTGTCTCTTGTAGCTTGAAAAGGTAGTTTTTAATCATCGTCATCATCATCATCATCATCATCATCATCATCACCACATAACATGTGTTAATTAGTTCACCAATGCAAAGATTTCTGAGTTATCTTGCAACAATTGTTTTATGAATGGGCACTATAAATATGGTAATTATACTGACTTGGTTTGCACAATCACTGCAGCCCACTGTGGCTTAAATAAAATGCCCCCCGTTTGCCAATTTATGTCCATCATGGCAGTGAAGGTGGCTTGTTGGGGTGGTTAATAACAAACCATCCCACAACCCTACAACAAGCCATAGGTTTTAGGTGGTTTGATAACCAGTTCAACAAGCTACCCTCAAGCTGTGCCCAGCAAGAGCAATTAGGGAAATGAGCTGGCATTCATGGGGGTGGTTAACCATCTGGGTGACCAGATACAAAAGAGGGCAGAGCTCCTGCAGCTTTAACTGTTGTGATAAAGAGGGAATTTCACAGCATACAAATGGCACCTGATGAAATGCCTTTTTCTATACAACTGCTAAAGATACAGGAGCCCTGTTCTCCTTTCCATAGGGACACCCTATTAAGTAGAATTTGATTTTTTTTTCAAGACCCATTTATTTTGCCAACACTAACTAAGCCATTAAAAAAAAACCTTAAGGGAGGACGGTAGGAAAGGGGAATGACTATAATGACAGCCTGTTCCATGTGCCAAAGCAGCCTTCATAACGAGCTGACCTCTCTAAGCCCTTAGTTTTGCCTGTTCTACTGTTTCTTTAATTTTAGATTCTGAATTACTTCCCTGTTGGCTTAACTATGCAAAAACGGCAAAGGGATTTTCTGAAGCTCCTTTCACTACTGCTATCTCCTCCATTCTAAAGAAAGTTATGGATTATGCAATGGCAGGAGAATTTAGATTTCACAGTGTTGCTTCAAGCCTCCAGTGCTTTCTGGGTGTCTTGGTGTCACTGTAAAAGCTACTTTCCTGCTGCTGGCTTCTTAACATCATGAAGTCTCACCTTAGGAAACATAGATAGGTGTTTATAAACGTAATTCAGAACAGACAATGGAATTATGGTGGTTGCATGCAGCTGTTACCTGCATCCATTAAAATGGCCATGGGATCTATCTATCTATCATCTATCTATCTGAAGTCACACTTATTTACTTGCCTCTGAGTAGTGCAGATAATTCCATAGACCCCTGGGTATATCTGATCATGAATGAGTCAGCAAGCCTAGTTTTGTGGAAATCTTATATCGTTTGTGTGAATCTAATAATTTTCCTTGATGAAGGATTACAGCAGTATAAGATTTGCACAGTACTGTACTTGCTGACTCATTCATGATCAGATATACCCAGAGGTCCATGACGTTTTCAGCAGTACTCAGAGGCAAGCATATAACTGTGAATTCAAGCAAAATTTAAGTCATAATGTGTGTATGGAGATGTGAACTACAGCATCCCCAACCTCCCAATCTGCCATCCTGGTGCCCTCCAGATGTTTGGGACTTGAACTCCTATCAGCCTCAGCCAGAGTGGCCAACAGTCAGGAACCCTGGGAGTTGTATCAGAAACATCTGGAGGGCACCAGGTTGGAGAAGGCAGAACTGCAGTCATAAACTATGTATTTGTTTATTTGGTACATTTATATCCTGCCTTTCCTCAAAGGAGCCCAAGGTGGCATTCATGATCCTTTTCCTCTCTATTTAATCCTCAGAACGGCCCTGTGAGGTAAGTTAGGGATGTATGTATTTTATAAAATTTATTCTGCTGTCAACTCATTGGCAGAATTGGGTTTTTTTTCCAATTCCCTGAATTTGTGCAAATTCACACTTGTAAAAATGCGCAAATCCCTTCCAAATTTCACAAATCCTCCCAAAATGTGATTTTTCATGCTTTAGCCTGTGGTGCAAATGCACATTTTCAGCTGGTGTTTTTTATTTATTTAATGTATTTTTTCTAAGACTTAATTTGCATAAAATTCGGGCAAGTAAAAACAAAAAAAATATCCTGCAAATCGGCAGACTCTGTGCAACTCAGGAAAAGCTGGTCTGCTGTAGAATCTGCAAGTCGGATTCATGGAAATCTGAACTCATTTGGTTCAATTGCACATTTCTCCAACATTCCTAGGTTAGGCTGAGGGCCAGTGACTGGACAGGTGAGTTTTATGGCCAAGTAGGGACTAGAACCTCAAACTCCCAAGTTCCAGTCCAACATTCTTACCACTGCATTACACTAAAACAGCTTTCCCCAAGCTGATGCCGTCCAGGCAACTATGCTGGCTTGGGGTTGATGGGATCTGCAGTCCAATAGGTAGGAGAAAGTTAATCTAGAATTATCAAGTCAATGGCTCAAATCCTGAGCTTGAGTATGCAACAGCAGAAGAATATATGATACTAGGGGCACTTTTTGCTCTAACACTGGGAGTCCCGATTCCACTCCTTGCACTTAGATAGCAGCAAGTGCTGCATCAATACCTTGCCAAATCCTCTAAACACCCCAGAAAATAAGAGGCAATGCAGTGTCTGTGTTTTTCATCAGATAAAAAGAAATTAGAAAAAGCACGGAACTAATGTAATTGATATTTAAGATACTTTAATACATTTATGAAGATACTTTAATACATGACACATTCTACTTTTTTCCTTCTATCTGGAGTACTATGTGGGACTGGGAGGCATTATTTATTTATTGCATTTCCATACCTCCCAATAGCCGAAACTATTTTTTTTCTTTTATTTTCTGGGACAATAGAGCTTGAGATGTCAGACAATCCTGGCTGATGGCAATCAGAAATCTGTGTTTTGTTTTGTTTTAAGTTCAGCCCTGTGCTGTATTGGTAACTTAAGCTTTGATACTGAATTGAAGCTGGCACCTAGTAATTTGAAAGATTTTCACAGCCCTGATCTGCTCTACTTTAAATAATGCAAAGTCATATCTGTATGCACAAATCTTAAAGGCATAACCCCATGAAGGCCTGCACAGTTTTCTCTATATTATACTAGGCAGAATCTACACTGGAGTGCCTTTCATTTTCGAGACATTGCTGTGCCAGTATTTTTTTCAAACGCAATTGGTGCTCTGCGGTCACACGTTAATAAATACTGCACAGTGTCCTCAATGTTTATAGTGCCATTCTGTGCCACACACCACTGTATAGCACTGCAATTATGGGAGATGTAGAAATTGTTTGCAAATGCACATGTACTCTTCCAAGGCCCTTTTAAAAATCTCTGGTAAACACCTGCATGGATGGTTAACTGCACAGAATTATTTGGTGGATAGTTTCACCCAGTCTCTTTCGATGGTTTTAGAGATGGATGTGGGAAAACCTCCAACTTCCCTAGACTCCCCTCTATTGATCTCCTTTCCACTTCAGTCCTTTGAAGTTTCAGAGCCACTTTGTCTTTCCGGAAACTTTTCTTTCTTTTCCTGTGGCTTGGAACAGCACTAGCTATTCCTAGCTTTTAATACAGAGAGGATTTTCCCTCTCTAGTTTTCCTCAAAGTCCACTTGTTCCCTCTCTGCCACAAAGCATTCTCCACCCTCCCTACAAATCATCAGGAAAGGCAATATCCCCCATTTCCCACTGTCACGACCCACTTACCTTGGAAGAAGAACTATTAAAGTCAATGGAAGTTACTTCTGAGTAGAACATGTGTATGACTGAATAGTTTTTTGAGGGAAGGGAATGAAAGAGAAAAGGAGGCAACTATGACGACTTGAACAGACATAGAAAACTTTATTTCCTTCAAAGGAGGAATGGAAGATGGTTATGATGGAAGAAACCTTGATCTAATTCTTTGATTTGTCACATCAAAACTATTTCAATGTCATTACAGTAAAGTTGTGCATAGCCACACAGTTACGTAGATGCATTTCTTTGCAGTTTTTTTTAAAAAAAACACACATTTATTCTAAGCTGCACAGCTGTGCATGTGCACAGTTAAATGTACCATTCACTCAATAAGTAAGCAAGCGGCTGACTATCCAGCTTGGTCAATGGATGAAAAATGGACAACATACCCCTATTTCCTACCTGCAGAGCCACTTCCCCAACCTCTATGGCAAGGTGAAAGGTGAAGGTGGGTAAGAAACATTGCTAAACCAGTGAAGCCACTCCCACTGGAGAAGTCATAATAGCACATGGCTTCTGCACATTGAACTCAATAATCGTTTCAACAGTCCTATAAGGTAGATCACTATTCTGGAAAAGAGCTAGTGACTTTCAATCCTGTGCATGTTTACTAAAAAGTAAGACCCATTGTATTTAATCGAGCTTAATCCCAAGTAAATGGGCAGAGGATCGAGCCCTAGGATGGGGGGGGGGTGGCAACCCTTTTGCTCCCAGCAGCCCTATGGTAGTGGTGAGCATGGCCAAAACTAGCAGTGGTCTTGGCCTGGACTCCCCCTCTCCCATATCCATCACACATACACAAATGCATATAGCCTTTGCCCTCTCTCTTACACATGCATATGCATACACTTCTCCACTCTCTCTTGCACACAAGCCCTCCCTTCTCATCTCAGTGCACAGGGAGGAAGAGATTAACTTTTCCCTCCAGGTATCCCATTGCACACCCCTCAGATGTTCCCAGTGCTAATTAGCTAGGAAGCAGGGAGAGATCACCCCGAGGCCTGTTCAGACTATATGCTAACCCACTGTGGATCACTCAAAACTAAAATCCATGGTGGTTTAGCATGTCGTGTGTGGGGAATTTCCCTCCCCACAATGGGCAGAGTGCCTGCTACCCACCTTCTGCAGGATGGTTTGGCTTCTATGGTAGTTCTTATGTTATCTGGCAAGAACTCCATGTTTTTTTCAGCGAAAAAATGAAAAATAAAATGGCGGTGACCACAGAGTCCACTGGCAAGAGTGACCACCAATTCCAGTGATGCTCTTGCCGCCATCGACTTTCCCTATGGTTAGTGGCCATTTTTTTTACCGGACTGGCTGCTGGGCACCCTTTTGGGGCGTGGAGGATGACAGGATACACGGTTAAACCATGTGGAGGAGTTACAGACAACCATGTGGTGCTGTGTGGTTCCGCAATCATTTGGAGGATCTGCTTGTCATGGTTCCATTACCCCTCCCCTCCCCTCCCCACCCCTCTACCCCTCCCCCTTCCATGCACATCTGAACAGGACTCTAGTGAGTTAGTAAGACAAGGTTACAACCAGGGACTTGACTGTTCACACTTCTGGCCACTATAGTTATGAACAGAAGCAAGGATGCTGATCTGTCAGCATACAAACCCCACTGTTGGATTGGTTCCTGCTTCTGCAAAAGAATGCTCTTGGTATGGCTCCATGTGCTTCTAGCTGAAATCTTTGTAATTGTTTCTATATATTAAAAAGGAAGGTATGTTGTGTCATATGGTTTCCCTTGCTGACATAGGCCATTGCTCCTTCTTTCTATAGATTGAACTATCCAACCTGATCCACCCACCTCTGACTTTACTGAAGACATCTAGCACTCCACACAGGTGAGCAGATGTGGGCTGTTTGTTGTTGTTGTTTTTGATATTGAGAAAATTAGATTCTTCCACCACTTCCACCTTGTTCAGTAAATTTGATTTGGGGCTGCAGTGTGGATATGGTCACACAACTATAGCAAGTAACTATTAGAGAGTAATTATTACATTATTTGTGATAGATAGCAATATCCCTCTTCATTTTTAGATACTGGAGCTTTCTGTTATCACATCTAACTTTAGTTCTGCATCTACAAATGGGAGACAGGTATTTTTAATATGCATTTTTAACAATTCAGCAATTTTTTCAAACGTGACAACATTTGATATTGGAAGTTTCATCCGTGTAATTTAAAAGAATGCATCTCAACAGTGTCATCTAGTGGCAAAAACCATGAGGTTTTCTTTACCAAGTGCATATTGTTTGAACATCTAAGAAGATTATTAGTAATATTGTCTCAATGGTGGGAAAGACTGATTGACTTTATGAATAACTGTTTTTAAGCATGTTATTTTTTCCCCAAGAAGAACGCCAGAAGATGGCATTCTAAGGCTCAAATCCTAATTATACTAAATTGAAGTCCAATTTAATTCAGCAGGACATAGGCCTGACTTATGCTTAACTGTAGAAGTGTGGGAGCTGTATTCATATGGCTACTTCCCATATTGCTTTAGTTACATAGCAATGAGGGAAACATGTAGAAAGCTCAGGATAACATGGGAAGAATCATGCAAGTATCAGACGGTAAGCAAGATCACAGTAATATGGTTTCTCTCTCACAATAGTATGAGTATGTGTGAATCAGGCCATACTTTAAAATACATACATTTAAGAGCAAGCTGTAAGTCAGGGGTGCTGAACCTCTTTCAGCCCGAGGGCCAAATTAAATTTTGGAGAAGCCCTTGGGGGTCACATTCCAGTGGTGGATGGGGCTGAAGGCAAAAGGAGGAGGGGTCAAGTATAGAAAAATACCATCATATTTTAGTTAAAAGCTCTTACAGCCAGTAACTTAAGCCCTAAGAGAGGCAAATCAACTTTTTAGAATGGGGCAGAACTGCACAAAAGGCAGAAAACCACCAAACAATTAGTAGTTGAGAAAAAGGGGGTGGGCGGGCCAGGGGAAGGGTGTGTGTTCCCGCCAGGACCTCAGGAAGTTTGGCCCCCAGACCTGAGGATCTGCACCCCTGTTGTCAGACTTATAAAATACTAGTTCATTTAAAAGTTTCTTACTAATACCTTTTTAGACTCTACTTGTGTTTATCTGCGAATAACTGAACTACAATTTGTCATAAATAAAATTGATTCCTAATTGGAAGGTAGATTTACATTTGTATTGAAACGGTGATGTACTTCATTTGTGAACACACATCATCTTGAATACCCTACATTAGCCCCGTTTTTAAATCAAATTGAGTCCCTCCTAAAAGACGACAGTGAATTAGAAGTAAAAATAGCAGAAAAGGGTGGAGGGTGGAGGTTCCTATGCAGGTGTTGGTGACATCTTCACAGAGAAATATGAAGCCTGAACTTTAATTTCTGCATCACTTAGGAAAACAAAAGACTTATATTTCCCCCCTTTAGAGAAATAAAACTGGATCAGTTTGCTTCTTAGACCGTGCAATGGTAAGAACTCACAGCCATGATCTAAAGAACTCATGCACATGTGTAAGTCAGAACTCTATAGTCAAATAGGTTGAATTTGTTATTAAACCAACTATAATATTAGGACTATGAAGACTGAAGAGTCATATTAAAATCCTATGCATGTTTACTCAGAAGTAAGTCTAAATGGAGCTTACTCCTTAGTAAGTATGCATAGGATTGCACAGACTTCCTGTGTATTTTAGCCTATTCTAAAACAAACAAAGAATTCAAGACAATACTAACTGAATTTCATATTCGTTTAGGCTAATAGTCACTTCTCACCTGTAGAAGCAATCAGTTTATATAACAATACGAGCTGGGGATAATTGTTAGGGCACTCATTAGTGCTGTTCGAAATGAGATGAATTACATATTGAATTAAGTCACAGAATTAATGGAGGCACAGCTGTGCCTCCATTGTTAAGGGCTGTCAGTAAAAAACACATTCCGCCATGTTAAAGTGATAATTGGGGGGGGGGGTCATTCTAACAGCCATAAAATCGAAAAAGTTTCACCAATCTTTCTGAAATTTACAGGTGCCAGAAAGAAATGTTTGTTTTACATTACCTGAAAATTTCAAGAAGATTGGTGAAATATTGAGGGAAGGAGAGCAGTTTAAAGTAGAAAAGGAACACAAACCTGTCTCCCTGCTTTTGTCAAATGATTTTGGGTTTGCGAGTTTTGTGCTCACGATTTGCATAATTTCTAGAGCCTTATTAATTAATCCAGTGGTGGGGTCTTCTTCTCCCTTCACTGTAGGTGGTGGAAAGCTTTTCATTTTTTTTAAAATTCCCTTCGGTTGACTTTTAAGGACTATTTTAACCTCTCATTCAAGTCAATGAGGAGGCCATCTTCCCTCATAGTACGAGGCATGCTCAGTAGCGTCGCTCTCCCCCCTCCCTTAGAATGTTGTGAGGGGGTGGGTGAAATGGTTGCTGCCTCTATAGCACAGACCTTTTGAGTGAAGAAGAAGAGTTTCTCTTTTCTCTTCTGCAACATGCTTTCCTTTGGCTTTGAGAGCATTTTGGGCTATCTTCATAAGGCCAGTTTGCTCTTTTGCTCCCTGGTGAAGCAGGGTGTGGTTTCTCTGGATCCATGATAACCTGGTCTTCAGATCTCTCCTGGGAATAGGTGGCTATACCTTTCTTTTAATTTCCCCCACCCCACTCACACACAGTGTGCTCCTTCCCTTTTTTCTAAGAGTTTGGCCCATACTGCTATAAAGTTGAAAGCTTCAAACACTTCATTAAATTAGTTTGGGCCGGTGTTAAGTTTTAAGTACAATGTTGAAACCTTTCAAAGTGCTTCTGGGCCTACAACGTTGGTTTCGGCCTAGTCATCCTGTTTTTCTAATAAGGTTTAGAAACAGTTAAACTGTCGTGTATTTTGCATAGCGTACACATGCATTTTCTTTCTAATCCTTGCAGTCTACACTGGCTCCCTCCTGGATGTGTTTTTACCACCTTTGGAGGGCACCAGGTTGGGGAAGGGCTGCTCTAAACAAAAAAAGAGAAGTAGGTGGCCCTAAGTTGTTCGTTATCAGTTTTCCACAACTCCACAGTCACCTCTGCATATCATATTCTCCACCCTGTCCTCATGGTTTATCTGCTTTGGGAGAATGAGAATTTCATTTGCACTTTCTGCCTCCTTAGGGAGGATGTGGCGTTAAGGCTTGTGAGCCTTAACTCCCAATTTCCCTGCTTTTTGGTGCTTGGTTGGAAATTGTAGAGCCTTAACGTTGTTTTTGTAAACTGTAGGTTTTTTGTTTAATGAATTTAGATTTACTTCCCAGTGTCTTTCCAAATGCCACAAACAAACAAACAACCACTTGAGGCAAATTTCCATTGAAGTTTTTGCTGAAAGTGCTCTGGCTATAACATATTTATTTATTTATTTATTTATTGCATTTTTATACCGCCCCATAGCCGAAGCTCTCTGGGCGGTTCACAAAAATTAAAACCATGAAATCATTTTAAAATATATAAAACAAGGCACAATCTAAAAACACAGAATAACATACAATATAAAAAACACAACCAGAATAAAACCAAGCAGCAGGAATTAATACAGATTAAAATACAAATTTAAAACAGCAAGGATTAAAATTGAGTTAATTTAACTGTTAAAATACTGGGAGAATAAAAAGGTCTTCACCTGGCGACGAAAAGAGTACAAAATAGGCGCCAGGCGAACCTCTCTGGGGAGCTCATTCCACAGCCGGGGTGCCACAGCAGAGAAAGCCCTAGTGGCCACCTGCCTCACTTCCTTTGGCAGGGGCTTACGGAGAAGGACCCCTGTAGATGAAAATAAGCCTTCTGTTAACTATTAAATCAGTTACTGAAATGCTATGGAGTGTTTATGAACATTTCAATAGTTCAGAAACATACAAGAGTGGCAGCATACAATGCCTGTGTGCTATTGTGGGAAGATAATTCAGAAAAGAGGGGAGTAGGAACCAGTTTTGAAATGTTTGTCAAGTGACAGCCTGTGCATGTAAAGTTATGCAAATGAAAGTGGTAAGATAATGGCATGCATACCTGTGGGTGAGAATGGGTGTGTGTATGTGAATGTGGAGTGTGAAAGACCAAAAGGGAAATGGTATTACATGAAATACTAGGCTCAATAGCAACTCTGTGATCTTAGACCATGGTCACTTGAGGTTTTTCTGTGTGGTCATGATGCCTCACTTGCTGTTAATAGTTTTGCATTACAAGGAACTCCCTTCCTCCATCAAGTTGCTAAGAACAGCTTACATGAGTTAGGGCACAATTCTATGGAAGTTTAGATGAAAAAAAGACTTCATAGGACTGTGCCCTTGGTTTTCTATCTAGAACACTAGGGTAAGAAGTAGGTGAGGAAGAGCTGCCTTGATGAAAGATGGGATAGGTTTTCTTTTTAAAAAACACAATAACAATAATGATTATTGCGATATTTGTTTGTTGTGGAAGTGTCAATTTGTTTACAGAAGCCTGCACTTTTAATGTTTTTTATAGCCCAACCTGAAATCGAAAGTGTCATCAGTTCCTTCCATGCGTCTTCACTTGGATATCTGAAACCTTATGGCTGTAATCCTCTGGCTACTCACTTGAATTCCATGAATCTTCCTTCTGAGGAACACACATAGTTGCAATCCAAATGCAGGATTTGGAGCAAATTTCCTAAAACTAGAAGGGCTGCAGAAGTAAGTACTCCAAAGTAAACATGCTGCTCTCTCACCACCAGGTTCTGTTTCCTTGCAACCTGAGCCCGTACATCTCACTGGGGGAGTAAGTCCTAGTGGTGCAGTGCAGCTAGGTCATTAGACCCTGGACATAAAGGCCTTATGGGGGCAGCTCTTCCCTTCCCAGCTGCCAGTCCATGTTTTACAACTGCTTTTACACTCCTGATACGTTAGAGCCACAATAATTTTGCCAACTCTGATGAGAAAAAGAATAATGCCCAGTTTTACATTTTAAACTCACTTAAGTCATGACTGCATAAATACCTGCTGCTTTCTGGGTGGTTATTGTGTGCCAGTGTGTGTGGGCTGGGCTGTGGGCACTGCAAGAGCTGCACCACTGGTGAGTCCCATTGAATTCAACAGGTTTTACTTCTGGTTAAAGATGCACAGGCTCGCACCGTCAGGCACACGTCCTTGCAGCCTGAGGGTATGCAGTTTGACTGGAGACTAAGTCCCATAGAACTCAACGGGCCTCATAGTAGGGTGACCAGATAAAATCCAGGTCAGGGCTCATGTAACTTTAACAGTTGTAGAGAAAAGGGAATTTTAGCCAGTGTTATTTGTATGCAATTAGTCCCTGGTGAAATTCCATCTTCATCACAACTGTTAAAGTTGCAGGGGCCCTGCCTTCTTTTGTATATGGTCACTCTAGTATAGTGCCTGCAACTTTAACTGTTGTGATGAAGAGGGAATTTCACCAGGAACTAATTGCATACAAATGACAGTGGCTGAAATTCCCTTTTCTCTACAACTGTTAAAGTTACATGAGCCCTGACCTGGATTTTATCTGGTCAGCCTACCTCATAGAAAACAGGCATAAAACGCCCGACCTACAACCGAAAAAGCTGAAGAGGCGATTTAGGCTAGCTTTCTCCGGGCAAGCCGTCGTCGCCGCCGCCTCCCTTCTGCCTAGAGGCCCCTATTGCGTGTCAGTCCCTTTTAGCTCTTGGCAGAAGCCGGCGCCTTGGCTCCTGCCAACCAATCGGCGCTCAGGATGCTCAGCTCTTCGCCCAATCGCGCGGCCCTTTGCTTCCGTGTCCCAGGCGCCAGTGCTTCGCCGTCCTTAGTGCCTTCTGCGGGGTTGTAGCCGTGGCGGCTTTGCTGGCCGTCTCTGCGTCTTCCGCTCCTTGCTTCGCCGTCCGCTCTCCTGGCTCGGCTGGGAGCCTTCCGGAGCCACTGACGATGAGCTTTCCCGTTCTCCGGCGCGCGTCCTCTTGCGACCGTCCGAGTCAATTCATCTAGCGACTGGTGAGGGCGGGAGCCTTTGCCTGGGGAGAGGGACTGGAAGAGAGAAGGGGGCGGGCGAGCAGGCAGGCAGGCAGGCACGAACGACACTTCTCCCTTCTAACCAACCCGGACGGGGCTTTTGTGCTTTTAAAACAGCGCCATGGCGGGCAGCAATTCAACAGGTGCAGCCCTTTCTGGTACAGGGAGTGGCCGAAGGTGGAAGAGCGGCACTGGTTAAATTTCTGCAGATTGCAAAAGCCCCGCCAGGAAAGGAAAAAGTTGCAAGAGGTGTTCAAAAATTGGAATGGGTAGAGAGGAAGCTAGGATGCACCAAGGAGGACTGAATAGGAGGTAGGCAAAGTACCTTTGCTAGGTGTTCATGACCTAAAGTTCACCGGATTGACTTTCTAGGCCATCTTTGTGCCAGTGGTTCCTTGGGTTTTGCTAATAGTTGAACTCTGATGTTGCTCAAGACTTACTATTTATCCAAAATCAAAATCCTATTGGGCTGCAGTTGTTTCTAAGGATAGCTTGTTAGGATCCTATTGCATCTCAGAATGACAATGCTGAGCACACCCTGTCCCTCAAAGGTTTGTGCTTCCCAGGTCAGGAGCTCTCAACTCTGCTTGCTTTGATCCTGGGATAACTGTGTACACAATAGCAGGGTGGTTATTCCAGTTGAATAGAATAGAGACATATTAACCCAATGTAGTGAGCAAGAAGCCTTGCACAAGGATATTTTTGGCTGTGTAAGGAGAGGACAACCTCTAAATCTTGATTGCATAAACTGAATCTGAGATATTCAGAAGACTCTCCAAAGAGTTGAGTGAATGAGTTACGATGTTGTCTCATTTTAAAGGATACTTATCTGCAACAGTTCAAAGTACATTAGAGCTTCATAGGTGCTGATGGACACATCATATTTACAAATAAAGCAAATGTCATATTTTAGTAAAGCAGGAGATTCCTGTTGAGTGTCCTGTGTTTTATTAATGCTATGCTAATAGCTTAGCAAGTGACACCAGAATGAAGGTTTTGTGTATATGGTAGTGTTGTGTATTATGGTGATCTTGATAGTTTACTAATTCTTGTTGGAATTCAAACAACGTCTTCATTTGGGGGTGTGGGGAGGGTGAAATTCTGTTTGTCATGATTGGGGAGCTCAGCATGAAGGTGTGAAATAAGTGCATTCTAAAGGATAACATGTATTGGGTAATCTAGGCCTCTCTTTGATACTTATGAAAATGTAATCAAATAAGGATGTCCACAGTCAGTCATTTAAAATATATGGGCAAATTATACCAGCTGTATGCCAATAAAGATATATGAATTAGTTGTGGTTTACTGGTTCAAGATATTGACAGTTACACATTGTCAGGGTGTGTGACTGGGGTGGGAAGAGAATATGACTGTAGCAGTTAAATCATGGCTTGGCATGGCATTGCATGTACCTTTTATATCCACTACCTCTTGCGATAATATTTTTAAGAGTAAAAGAATATACTTCTCCTGAGGCTGCCTCCTATGTATGCTTTCCTGGGAGCAAGTTCGATTGGACTCAATTGGGCTTACTTCTAAATAGAGACATACAGGATTGTACTATTAGTGTTTTAGTAGTGAATTCATTGTTTGAGTACCTATCTTTATGCAGCTAAAATGGCACCATTATGCATGAGAGAGTGGTTTCAGCAGGCTTGAAGAAAAGTCAAGGTTTGCAGGAGTACAAAAGATCTTTATGAAAAAGATTTAAGGAGAACCTTCTCCCCGAAGCAGCCCAATGAGGACTGAGCATACATCCGTAGCAAAAGAAGGCTGGGTGTTTGTAGAGGGACAGGGGCAGAAAAACTTGTAGGGAGAATGGAATGGAGTATTATGGGAAATGGCATGGCTGTCTGTCTAAAATCCTGAACAAGGGCACTGCAATATTTTTTGTTTTTCTATTCCAGCCCTTCACTTTAAGATTGTGACTAAATGCAGACTCAGCTTGGAAGCAAATAGCATCTTTGACACATGGATGCAGTGTATATCCATGATGCTGTTTACTTTCAAGTTGTATCTCATTTGAACATGCCATACCATGGCCAGCTCCTACTTTCCCACTACTTTCTTCTCCCTATAACTTTTAGGTTCCTTTTGCTCTTAATGGTGACCTCCAGCTAATGATGATCCAATTCCATTTTGACTACAAAATGTATGTATCTTCTAAGACAGGGGTACGTAACTTCTGGTTCTCCAGATGTTTTGGCCCCAAACTCCCATGATCCCTCACAGTGCCTATGCTAGTTAGGCCTGATGGGAGTTGTCAGCCAAAACAAAAGTTGCCCACCCCTGTTTAAAGAGGTCACACCCTGTACCATCACTGTAACACCTCCAAGGCTTTTAAAGTTCCATCAGCCATTTATGGATTAATCAATTCATCTAGGAGCTCAATCCTATGGAAGCCTTCAACTGGCTGCTGCTGCATACAAGCACTTGCATTGATGCAAGCTGTTTTGGCATTCTACTCCTTGTTGGTTTCCTCTGATCTGTAAGGGCCTGGGCTTTGTTGAGAGGGCTCTTTGTTCACTGTCTCTTTCCTGATCCCTTCCTGTTGTTTCTGGACATCTGGGTGTCAGAGGGGTGGAGTCTGTGTCAATGCCTGCTTATATTGTTGTATTGTATGGTTGTTGACATCTTAAACAGGCTACACACCTGCAGTTTGTGTGGCTGGCACATGATAATCATGCTAAAATTCATACTTCATTTTGTTAGTGTAATGTAACATTAGCACAACTATGTGATTCTAGTTTTAGTATAGATAGGATTGGGTAGTATTGGACCTCCAATTGTATCCTTTTATAAACTTTATTATTTTAAGAAGAGAGAAAAAGCTCTTGGTAAAGGATTTTTTAAAAGCTCATAGTTTAATTGATCAATGAACAAGAAGGGGGAATTAATGTTTTTTTAAAAAAAGATTCTAGTAATTGTATCTTTGTTAAAATGATTTAAAATAAATAAAAAATTAATACAAACATTAAGTTGATGATTATATTCTCTTAAAACAATCATAACTATTTGACTTGCTTTTAATCTGTTTTTATGTTTTAATTATATTTTTATTGGAGTTTTACTGTTAGCTGCCTTGAGTCCCTTTTTTGGCAGAAAGGCAAGAGATAAATTTAATAAATAAATAATAAATACCAAACAAACTCTGTTAAAGATTGCTTTTCTACATTAAAAAAATGGGGGAAATACCTGACTCTGAACATAAGCATTATAAAGTGACACCATGGCTCAATTCGGACGACACAATAAACAACTGGTTTGGGGGAAACAATCGTCAGTTGTTTTGACTATTGTGTCATCTGAATGCTGCCATAGTCAACTCAGTTCTGATCCTAATCCACACCACAGTTGATTATTTATTACCATGTTGTGTGGGGAGTACCCCCTAGTTGAACAACTGTAAAGTTGATTATTACCCCACCATTGACTATCGTGTCGTCCAAATTGAGCCAATGTCAACCATTGCGTTGGATCCAAGCAAATGTGAATGGAATGAATTGACTAAATAATGCTGTTCTGCAAACTGACATGTAAGCACCAGTGGAAGACTGCAACCAAATATCTGGAGCTGTACCACAGCATGCACAACATGATGCATCATCCTATCTGTAGTGTGTGGGAGGGGTGGTGCATTAGGCATACGATATAATGTGGGGAGATAGAGGGGACCCATTTTGTTTGAGACAATGAGCTGCATGTAGTTGCTCTTTCAAGGGCGTGCTTTGCTATGGGAAACAGTTTGCATCCCAACCATTAGTGCTTGCTTTGCAAATGTGTTAGGCAAGAATGAGCAACTTGTGGATCACTAGCCTACTGCTCCCATCATTCCACACTATTGTCTGTGCTTGCTAGGGCTGATGGGAGTTATAGGCCAAATATTTGGAGGGTCATAAGTTGACTGCTCCTGGTACAAACTCCAAGACAGTTAAAGGTGTGGAATCACAGAAAAACTTCCTTGTGCAAGGGCTTGTGCTTTCAGAAGAATATATCTGGATTTCAGTTCACTTTCTGCTGAATTGGAAACAGCCATTCCATGAGCAGAACATTGCTTTTGAATCTAAGTCATCAGCCTGGATTCAAAGAGCTTCATGACTAGTTTCTCATGTGTGTTTTGGTGCTGGTAAATTTTGGATGTGTTTTCTTGATGAGCAGTTTCACATAACAAGCCCCCTAAAACTGAGCAGTTTAGGAAGTAATTTGCTATATGATACGAGAGTGTACCATTTAAATGGAAAAAATCCAACTGGGAATGTCCCAGCCCTTGAGCACACCTAGAATGGCTCTTTGGATTCCAGATACCACATTCATTGTTTGCTTCTTCTTAGTTGTAGTAATATCACAGATGCTAAGCTCCAGGGTAATCTCTGGAGCTTCTATATTATTATTATTATTATTATTATTAACAATATTTATATACTGTTCCATGTCTACAGCAGATTCTGGAGCAGTGCACATAGGAATAAAACAGTAACAAGAAAGAAGATTAAAAATAGCAAATTAAAATTGTTCAATTTAAAACAAAGGACCAATAAAAAGAGTGGCTGGTCAGTTGAGGAATTCTTTCCGGAAAATAGCTGTTTTCAGGAGGTGCAGAAGCAGCGTAGTGTTGGCTCCAGCCTGACCACCAGGGGCAGGGAATTCCAAAGAGAAGGGGCCACCACAGTAAAGGCTCTTCTCCTAGTGGACTCCAGTCGGGCCAAAGTCCATGTGGAACCACCACCAGCATGCCCTCCAGTGATCTCAGTGATTGGGCAGGTTGGTAAGGGAGAAGACACTGGCTCAGTTTGGACGACACGATAGTCAATGGTGGGGTAATAATCAACTTTACAGTTGTTCATCTAGGGGGTACTGCCCACACAACATGGTAATAAATAATCAACTGTGGTGTGGATTAGGATCAGCACTGAGTTGACTATGACAGCATTCGGATAACACGATAGTTAAAACAACTGACGATTGTTTCCCCCACACCAGTTGTTTATTGTGTCGTCCGAATTGAGCCACTGTCTCAGGTATCCTGGTCCCCAAGTTGTTTAGGGCTTTGTACACTAGTACCGTCATTACCCTCCCAATTACCTGAGCTCTACAAAGTGCTCAATTCTCAGTTATGGTTTTATTAACCAAACAGCATGATCCCCCCCCAATATCATTGATGACAGTATTTCCATGGTTGCTTTCTTATGGAAAGTTCTAGAAAAATCTTCAAGTAAGTGATCTTGCTTAGCATTCTTGCATAGAGAGCCAAACAGAAAGATATAATTCTATAGTGCACGTGAACTGTATTTATTCATTTATTTATTTATAATAGTTTTTGCCAGCCACCATTTTTGACAGCCTTTCAAGATGACTCACAACAATAAAGAAAAAAACATAAAATATAATAAAACCAAATTCAATAAAACCATACAGCAGCAAAAATTCAATTATAAAACATAGGTCTGTTAAAAACAATAATAGCATTTTTAAACAAGTAGAAATGATCAATCCTTTAATTTTAAAACTGCTGATGAGAAATAAGTTTTTAAAAACTATCAATATTGAAATCGTATGACTACTGAGAAAGCACTGAACAGTTGTTACTGATGAGCTTACAAATAGGTCCTCTGAGGGAGAACATAATGCCTGGGCCAGTTTATCGGGTAGAGGTGGTCCTTCAAGTAAACTGGTCCCAAATAATTTAGGGCAAAACCAGCACATGCCATTTGGGCCCAGAAAAACCCTGGCAATAAATGCAGCTGATACAGAATTGGTAATACATGTTCCATTTGCTTGGTCCCCGCCAACATCTGACAGCTACATTCTGTACCAACTGAAGCGTCAGGACCATCTTCAGAGGCAGCCCTATGTAGAGTGCATTACTGTAGTCTAACACACCTGCAGTACCTCCTCCTTGTCTGGTTTAAGTTTCTACTTGTTTGCCTTCATCCATCCCAAACATTGGTTCAGGATTTCCACTGGCCTCCCTGAGATGGAAGTGAGATGGAAAGGAGAGGCAAGTTGAAAACAGTGGTACATCTGTGTTTCCTCTGCATGTTGATGACAGGACAACTTATTGGTGATACTGCAATCAAAATCTCCATATGACTGAATGCAGTTATTTTGGGGTAGATATTAAATAGGATGGGGGACAAAATAGAATACCCCATAAGCCATTGGCTTTGAGGTGGAATAGAAGTCACCTTCTGTGACCAATCTACTAAGAATGCCCAGAATGACTACAATACAGTAATGCCCCTGCCCCTGCAAACCCAACCCAGCAAGGTAATCCAGAAGGATACCATGGGCATAGTATCAAAAGCTGCTGAGAGTTCCAAAAGAACGGCGGTTGCCCTCACCCTGCCTAGTTCCTATCATGTTATCCACTAGGTAAACCTATGCTACTTCTGTTCCAAACCTAGATTGGAATATGGATTGGAATATATCCAAATAATGAATATTTCCAAGACTGCTTGGAGTTGAGATGCCATCACCCTCTTTAACAGACAGGTTAAAGATTGGACAATAATTTATACACAAAACATTGGTTCCAGACTTGTTTTTTTTAAACAAAGGTTGCACCATTGCCTTCTTCAGAACAGTAGCACCCTGCCCTTCCTTGAGGCATTACCCACTTCCAAAATCCAGGTCCCTAAACTCAGCATGGCATCTTCCATTACCCAAGGAGGACATGGAACCAGAGAACAAGTGGTAGATCTCAACACTGTGAGCAGTTTGTGCAACCTGAAGATGTGGACAAACTGAAAAATATCCATAACAAGACAGTGTCTTAGCCCCATGCGTATCTGACTGTTAAAACCATGGCATCCAAGCCATTGTGCACGTCAACTGTTTTATCTGCAAAGTGTAAAGCAAACTGATCACAACAGGCTTTGAAAATTCTACACTCTGCTCTCGAGACTATAACCACTTTAAATCGGTTTGTTGGTTGATTGTGGGCTGGTTCACATGTAACACTAAGCCACTGTGAGTTAACCCTCATACAACCCACACTGTTCAGGTTTGCAAACCATGGGGTGCACCTGTGAAGTCTTGCAGGTGAATTAACCTATGGTGGCTTAGAGTTACATGCTAACTAGTTAAACGTGTGGATGAAGTAGTGGCAGAAAAATATTTAATTTTCTTCTGCTTTTCAACTACAGAAGTAAAATAATTGGATATTCATAGGCCTCCTCCACACGAGACGTTTAATGAGCCTTGAAGGCTCATTATAAATTTTACCTACACACGAGCGGAGCGCAAAACGGGCGTACAGGCGCGTTATCTCCCCGATAATGCGCATTTTCGAACGCGCGTTAAATAGCGACTTTTATTTTGCTCCGGCCGTTAAAGCGCATTTTCGCTGTGTGAACAAGCGATTATGCGCATTAACTACCTGTAAAGTGCTTTTTGGGCATCTTTTAATGCGCTTCGCCGCTTCTCGCCGCCTCCCGTGCAGAGGGATTAGGCGTAAATGCGCCTCCGCGAAAATGCGCATAATCCCCGAACCGGGCGCAAAAGCGCATCCTTGTGGAGGGGGCCATAGATATATTTTGAAAAATGAGGTGCCTGTTACTCTTACCTAGTAGAACTATTATGGTTCAAACAGAGGCTCATACCTTAGCTATAGTGGTGGTCTATTTGAGACAAGTGGTATAAATCACTGTCTTGCTTTGCTTGCCCCTTTAAACTCCCTTGAAATTCCTCTGAGTTTTGCTGATATAACTCTACATCAGCATTGGGTAGATAGAGCCACACTCATGCTAGTTAGAGTGCTTTGCTATATGCTGTGAGCAATCCTGTGCCCATTTCAACTCCTCCCTCCCCCTCTTCCTTCTCAAATATAGAGCAAGGGGGTGAGGTGTCCTTGATATCTGTTCCCAGTCTTGGTGACCGTGAACATGTTGTCTTTGAATCAGCCTTTTAAAAGCATATAATTGGAAGCAATGAAGAGGCTACAAAATTCTTGATATGAAAAATAATCATCTGTACCCATCATAGATCTAGCTACTCGGTTCAGGCCATTGTGTGCCATAAGTAGAATGCAAGTGCCCTGCAGGAAGCTAATGGCTGTATGCTGTTATATTTCCTTGGTTGTAAATTGCACTAGTTTTAGTGTAAGTGTGTCTGCTGGTATGCTTAGTTGTTTTCCCCCAATATACACTTGCTTTGTTTTTGTTTTTTTCAAAACAAAACATAATCTGGGCTTCAGTTAAATTTAGAGTTCAATATGCCTTTTGTCTTTTGGGTTACAAACAAAAGGACTTCTCACTATTGATTTTATTTTAGACCTGTTTGGTCATGAAAAGAACATTTCCTGCTTGACTGCAATGTGAGACTTAGCAGTGGCCATGTAAATCAGGTCAATACCTTTGTGATACCTTTTTTTATTTTTTTTAGCATATTGTGATTTGTAGCCAAACAAAAAATAATTTTGTGATGCCATTTGGGACACCTACTGCTGTATCATGATGTATAATAAAGAACAATTTGAATATCGTGACTGAAAAGCATAGTAGAAGGCTTTGGCATTGTGTTGAATTACAAAATGTACATTTTCCTACCTTTTGGGTGTATCTGGGGTTGATATCCTAGCTGTCAAAAATATTACTTAGTGGATTCTAGTTTGCTTCATACGTGACTCTTCCTAAAACTCAATCTGCTTAGATATACTGCTTTTTCTTTTTAGTAGTTGTGTTCCTATTGAAACCTGCTTTGCGTTATAAGGCTGGTTTCTTTTCTGTGTGTCTAACCAGAAACAATTAATTTTGTGTACATTGCCATGAAATATGAACATATTACCATCAAATAATAACCTGTTGCCCATTTCAGTAGAAAAAAAATACAGGCTGGCTTATAGTAAAGTAGATGTTTGAGGCAACACTTTCATGTTGAACTTGTCTATCATTTCACAACTTGTGTAGTAACGGATAAGAGAGAACTGCTGAGTCAAAAATGCTTCATGATGTCAGCAATTTGCTTTCGTTTATAGCAAGGTCCCAAATAGTACTCTGACTAATATTGTCCACCCTCCTATTTTGTTCCTTCTATGTCCTCTACTGCCAACTTTATAGGTTATGTAACTGCAGTTAACATTGGATTGCAGTAGTTGCGGTTACTAGCACATGTGGTGTATGTTTTGTGCCCCCAAACCCATCAAGAGGTTTAGCTTTTAGAGGAGATATTTGATTAGACCTATGGAAATAAAAAAGGAAGAAAATAAAGTTAAAAGATACTTGCCATCTTCTGCAGCTTGTGTTGTCTATCTATCACATAATTGATATTAAATATTAGCTCTCAATTATATTGTATTTGATACTTCAAGCATGTGATACTTCATGTTTTATAATCAGTGTTTAATATTCTATTTTTAAAATTTATAACGACATTTTTATAGCAGATATTGACATTAACTATTGGTAGTCTATAGTGATGATATTTAAAATATCCTTTGTTTGCGTGCTAAATGAGTTCAATCAAGGCTTTGTGGTATCTTAACAAACTCACAGTTCTTTTCTAGAGTACACATTCCCTCTCTTTGTTATAATATGACACTTATATCAGTAGTTTTAAGAAAATTTAATAGCTGATGAGTAAATTGTTTCCAGATCAATATTACAAAGCTTGAAAACTTGCAATAGCAATGACTCCTGATCATTTGGGACCTGGTTAGTGAAGTGGCTAAGGCTATGAGCCAGACAGTCTCCAAACTCTCATTTCAGCCATGAAAACACTAGCAGTATCTATCCAGAAGTAAGCTCCATTGAGTTTTAATGGGTCTTCCAGGTAAGTGAGTGTAGGACCACAGCTTACATAGCCTTAGGGAACAAGCCACTGGCGTGATTCACATGACGTGATACCCCACCATGGGTGATCAGCTCTGGTGACTGGTGCAGTTTCTAAAGGGTGGCTTATTTTTCACAAACATGGCACTGTGAGAACATGTAGCTTGTTTTAGGGCTGTTGATATCCATAATGGTTTGTGTTAACTGAATCCGGCAGGGTGACTTCATTTTGGGTTGTTGGGAACGGCTACAGAGCTGCCTGGCTACAGCAGCAAAACCCCCTGCTACTCCTTGCAATCTCACTAGTGCCATCTATACTCCCCCATCCATTTTCAGCGCCCTCCGCCCGGAAAAAGCAAACAAAGGACGCTGAGGAATGTCCTGAATGCATTCACAACTTCCTCTTCTTTTTAAAGAAACCCTTTCCTGGTCTTGTGTAAGTGTGGAGGAGTGAATGACAGCTGTATTTGCATTTGCACAATTTCTGCTTCAGTTTACTGCTCTGTCTTGAGCTTTGCACAGTTTTCACCTCTATTTTACTGCTCTGTTTGAGATTTGTGCAATTTCCCTCTCCGTGTTACTGCTTTGCCATGACCTTTGTGTATGTTCAGTGATCCCACTCCCTGCTCTGTAATCTATATCTAGATGTGACAGCTAGCAATGGAGGAAAGCTCTGAAAGTAGCTGGCGGTGGCAGGAGAAGGCGCTTTGCGGGTGGGTGTGCGTACTTCAGTGCAAGTTGAAGGAGCCTAAAAAATGATGTTTGCTAGTTAGCAAGGGCAGCACTGAAGTTGAAGAGGGGAATACAGGGCTGCTTGGCTAAATATTAAAGAGGTGGAAAATGAACTCCCTCAAAAAAATAATAATAAAAAAGCTGGCGAATGTGTTCTCGAGTTCAAAAGGGCTCAAAAGGGGGATGGAGATGAAAGTGTCTGGTGGAAGCGAGGCACTTTGCAGACAAGTGTGTCTTGTTTATTTGCGTAATGACGTCTGGGTTAAAAAGTTAAATATGCTTAAAATTTATTACTATGAGTACAGTACCTGCATATATTTGTTTGAATCTTCTTGATTTTATTTTTCTCTGACTTTGTAGCAATCATGCGGGTGTGTTGATAATTGCTAGGGCAGTACAAGCAAAGGTTTGAAGGGTGAGAACGAGCCCAGAGATGGAGGATAATGGGGTTGTGGTGATGGGAAGAAACAGGACAGGACACAGAATATCCATCCTCCTGCTCTTAGTTCTGTTCAGACCCTCAGTTTCCTACCCACATGATTCGAAAACTAAGTATCAGTATTCTGTCCTTGGTGATGTGTGCACAGAATATAACCATTCTGCTCTCACACAATAAACATTTGTACTGTCTCTGTCCATGGAGGGTGAAGACATGACATAAGGGCCACAACTCTGCTGAAATGTTAATATTTTAAATGTTTCCTAATCTAACCTTTCCTCCCTCTCTTTTTGCAGGTCTCCTTTGCAATTATGGATATCTAAAAGAACTAGTCAGTGTGGAGGGGGAATCCCCCTCCCCACTCCTGTGGTTGCTTTCTGGATAATACTCCCCCCCCCCCCCCCCGGACAATAATACAATATTTTGTAGAGAAAAGAAATGAAGACTTGAACTCTAAATTTATATTGATGAAAATATTTATTTTTTTAAGTGCCAAGCCTTAACAGCTCAATGATTCTCACGGCAGCTGTCTGAAACTGAATAAAAGACCTGGAAATCATGAACTTTTTGTGAAGAAGGGTTAAATGAAGAGTGCCCTGGTGTGTTTTACAGGGGCTTATCTAACATAGGGGAGCAGTTGAGTAAAGAGTAAGATGAGTTCCCTGATGCCTGACTGCACCTTGAAGTGTAGATCACTGCAGCATGCTTTGGATATTGTCTCTGTAGTGACCAGAGGAAGTGAAGGACAGATCAAAGCCTTTCTCACTTCTCATTGCTATAATGCAGCAACGAGCAAGGATACCTTTGGCAGGAATGCTCTACATCTTGCCTCTTCCTGTGGTAAGAAAGGAGTGCTGGAGTGGCTGGCAGAAACAAATGGAGTGGATTTGTTGGTGAAAGACAAGGAGTCTGGATGGACAGCTTTGCACCGTGGTGTCTTCTATGGCCATATAGATTGTGCATGGTCACTGCTGAAGGTTGGTATTTTAACAGTTTTGTTAACATTATAGATGTGAATTGCATCTAATGGCTTGAGAAACCAAACACTGAGCAAAAGCAAATTCTAAATCAACACATGTTCTTCATATTGCTGCCAAGTGCCATATAGACATTCTTTCAGTGGTACACACCTTTTTATCCATTTGTTGTGGTGTTAAAATAAAGTCAAACTAAATTGCTCCATCGAACAACATTTATGGGGAAATTTTGACAAGGAAGCTTTATATAGAAAGATTGCCAATATAGAAAGAAAGCCAATCATCACCTACTAATGCAAGCTAAATTGGTGAAGGACTAAAAAATGTTTTAGTTTTCTTCAGCATTTTTGAAAGTGTAACTGAGCAAAAAAGGCTTCAGGTTTGCTTCTGCATTTTTTTTGTCCATTAAAGTTACCTCTAGGGAACATGTATTGATTCCCCTTATGTGGGCACCATCTCTGATGGCTGCTGTGATTACTATCCGTAATTTTGGGTGTTGTAGTTGAGTTTTAGTTGAAACATGCCATAAAAAATAAAGTACACTCAAAGAAAAAGGGTGTAAGCAGGGGTCTAGAAATTCCAGCTGGCCCTTTATAGCCAGCCAAGATTTGTGTTTGCCACAATGGGCAGGGGCAGGATCAGACTCTTGTTAGACATCACACTGTGCTCAAGGCTCGTGGTGGTATTGCTGGTGGTGGTTGTAGTAGTAGTAGTAGTAGTAGTAGTGGGAGGGCTCCCCTCTTTTTCCAGCTCTGAGCTGGAAGAATGAGGAGGTGTTTTGCTACGTCTCGTACTCTCCAAAAGCAGCAAGAATGTTTTGCTACTTTTCTGCTGTCTCCAAAGGATTCAGGAATCCAAAATATCCTATGTGCCTGCCCCCCCCCCCAACTCTTTCTAAATAGCTAAAAACCATTTCAGTGCACAATTTCAATAACAGACCTGTACCCTTTAAATGCCTGGGAATAGAGGGCTGTACATCAGCACTTTGGGGCATGAAACTAGGTTTACATGCACCCAGCTGTTATTTCCAGAGATAAAACCTACTTTGATGCTTTTCCTTGCAAATGCTCGTGCCAAAAAAAAGTCATCACCTCACAGGTATTTTGTGATGGCTTAGTTAATTAGCCCTTTAAGTGTTCTGAAATCCCTGAACTGGGCTTGCATCAGTGTAAAGGAATAATGCCTTGCAATTATTGCTGGTTTTGAATATTATGTAAAAAGAAAACCCTGCTTGGTGACCATCAAGAAGATGATACTGCTATGAGTGGGATTGCAATAATCCAAATAATGAACAACCTGCACGTTAGCAGCGCAACCCCACCCCCCAAGGCAACAAAGGCAAGAATTAGAACGACAATCAAAATAAATACTGTCTTGCTGTGTAAAAATAAACATTATTTATCCCTCAAGCATGTTGTAGCACAGAAAAACTTTCAGAAGAAGTATTGGGATACTGACCTGCAGGTTTAAAAACTAGTACTAGCAGCATAAAACAGGGACATAAAATAAAAACTGGAATTAGAATAGGAATTAAAAAGCCTGAAAAAATTAAAACTGCCATTAGGCCTGTTAAAACGACACTTCAGGCTCTGTGGTTGGCGAAACTGTGGTCATCTGGGGTTAGCACTAACTGCAAGTTGTGCTGTTGCACACAATACTTTAAGCTGCAGTCAGAGCCGTTAACCCTGTTGCAGATGGTCCAACTGTGGTTATTGAGCAGGATTTAGCAAAATGCATCAAACAAGACGCCTTAAGCCCTGCTGCTTAACCAAAAGCCTTAACCAGCAGGGTTTAAGGTGCCTTCTGAACAGGCCCTTTATGTGGCACTGGAAAGACATCAGAGTAGGTGACAGGTGAGCCTCCTTTACACAGGGCATTCTGGAGCACCACAACTGAGATGGTCCTCTCCCCAGTAACCACCCACTGTTCCTCAGACAGTTGGGGATCCAGAGACACTTCTGTAGGTGGCTTAAGAACAGCGGCAGATAGATATGGGACTTGGCATTCCTTCAGGTACCCAGATCTCAAGCTCTGTAGGGCTTTAGAGGTAAATACCTGCTTTCTGAATTGTGCTTGAAAACTGACCAAGTGCCAGTGAAGCTCTTTAAGCATCAGATATGTTCCATATGCCCAGCTCCATTTTGCAGTTGTATTTTGCACTAAGTAGAGTTTCCAAGCAGTCTTTAAAGAGTCTACCATCCAACAAATTATAGTAGTCTGATCTAGAGATTACCAGAAAAAGAATAAGTGTGGCCAGTTTGCTTCAGCTGGTACTTTCGCTGGTATACCAGCCTGAGTTTGTGGAAGGAGCTCCATGCTTTCAGTGAAAATGCTGGATCAATGAGCACCCTCAGACTAGGAACCTGGTCTTTTATGCTGGCCTTCCCCAACCTGGCAACCACCAGATGGATTAGATACTGTTTGAGAATGATGGGAGTTGGAGCCCACCACTTTCTAGAGGCCAACAGGTTGGGAAAGGCAGGGCAGTTCCATCCAGAACAGAGAAACTTCCTATTGGTCCTCTTTCACTATAAAGATAGTGTCTATAAAATGGGAATATAAATGGGATAACTGAGTAGGGAATTAATGAAATAAGAAACAAAAATTTGTCTGTGTTGTTCCTTAAATAAATTTGTTTCTGTATCTTTTTGTCTCTTCCCCCCACCCCTGATTTCAGCATGGTGTGAACTTGTATGCACAAGATAAAGAAGGCTTGTCTGCTTTGGATCTTGTAATGAAAGACAGACCAGCCTATGTCACTTTCAAGAATACAGGTGCGTCATTATATAAGAGGATTATTATGCTTACAGATAAAAAGTTGACCATGTAGACATTTTTTTTTTAGAAAATGTGTATTATATAAAATGCAATGCACCACAGCTATGCTAAATGTATAGAGTGTGCATACCTCATTACAATGTTGGATGCAAATGCAGCTCTAGAAGGGCGTTTGTGTAACTAACATGAAGTCATTTTCAGTCCGCTTGGGTGGGCAAGTGACAAATGCCATCCTAAAGCAACAGTACATGGTAGTTCCAGTCTAAGGACATTGATACATGCAGCTGATTTGTTTGAGAACTTCCATAACCACCAGAGTCTCTTTGTGTATGTGCATGTCAGTGTTTGTGCAGGAGCAGAGTACTGGCCAGCCACTTTTTTTCTCCTAATCTAACCCAACTCCTATGCCTACCTTTCCCAGCTATCGCTTTGTTAATGAGTGCATGATTGTTTTGGCTGCTAGTACAGTGTGGTTGTTTCAGGCTAGTTACTATGCACACACAAAAAAGGTTTTGTTGAAGCCTTCTCCATCAGTATTTTTCAGTAGGTTCTAGAGTAGAGGTAGGCAATCTGGTGCCCTTCAGATGCTTTGGACTACAGCTCCCATAACCCCCACCCAGTGGTCAGGGTTTCTGGGAGTTGTAGTCCAAAACGCATAGAGGGCACCTGGTTGCATTCCCCTTTTCTAGAGGGTTTGCTCTATTATCCTTGTCTGGCTACATCCCCCATCCCTCACAGCATGCAGGTTTCTGTGTGTACGATTTACCACTGAGATAGAGATACTTTTGAAGTAAATTTGATTAGGGTAGCGGCCTAAAACTTAACATGTCGAATCTACATTTATTGTATCTTTCTAAATTCATAATTCATGTTATATGATTCTTCAAAAGTGTATGGAGTAATCCATAGCCATACATTCATTATATCTGAAAATACAAGAGATGCTATGATGAGTAATGTTCCACTCAGCATGGTTGAAATTGTGTGTGCATGTTTGAATTACTGTGTGTGTGTGTGTGTTTTGAGATGGTACTTAAACTATATTCAGTTGTTTAGTTCTGCATAATTTTATTGTAATGATAAATTACACTAAATTTGTAATTTATTGTAATTTAGTGCCCCAAAATGTAGTTTTCCAGAATAACTGAAGAAGAGCTAGCATAAGTGTTGTTAAAATAATGCATCTCCTGCACATATGTATGATAATACAAATAGAACTTATTTTGTTTTAGATCCTACAGATGTCTACACTTGGGGAAACAACATAAATTTTACTTTGGGCCATGGTGGTCAACAGAGTAAACATCATCCTGAGTTGGTGGATCTCTTTCCTAGGAATGGTGTTTATGTAAAACAGGTAATTCAGACATTATGGAAGAGTCTTCAGTAGTATTAGTAAAAGTATATTCCTTTCAGAGTTCATCTCTGTGTAGAAAACTTGGTTTAGATATTAGACTTGCTTCTGTTCTTTTTTCATAAGACTCTTGATTTTAGGTATCTGTATTCAGATTAAAAAAAGAAAGAGAATTTTGGAAGTATGACTACAGGCAGCTACTTTAAAATGCCTTTTTTCCTTGTTTGGCTCTTTCCTGTCATACAGGGTCTTCCTTGCACTAGATCACAAGTGATTCTGTGTATAGTCAGCCTAATACTATAAATGCATTAATATGCAATTTATTCAGAACTAGTGTTGATTATTCTTTATTTATGTTAAGAATATTAAGTCCAGATTTCTTTTTGCAGCATTGCAAAATAGAGGTTATTTTAAGTATCAAATTACTTTGCAGAAAAAAATACTCCATTAAATACCATTTCCTCCTTTTCCTCTTTCCGTAGGTGGTGCTCTGTAAATTTCACTCCGTGTTTCTTTCCCAGAAAGGACACGTTTACACCTGTGGACATGGACAAGGAGGACGCTTGGGTCACGGTGATGAACAGACTTGCTTGGTATTCGAAAACTAATGTCTTAGATAGTGAAAAGAAACTGGTTTTCAGATGTGGTCTCTTACCGACTAGGTGTACTGGGCTTTAAGAAAAACCCTTAGCTATCCTGCAATGCTTCAAAAGCTGCTTTTCAAACACTACCAGAAGAAGCTTCTATATTAGTGCAGAGGAGGTGCTGTTTTAACAAGAGTTCAAAGTATAATTGCTTATGCATCTATTCTCAGGCCCAGATCTTGTGCTATGTTGTGCATCACTGAAAAAACACCTTTCTAATTCAGTCTCAATTGAGTGTCCCCTTAATTATGCTATCTTTATACCAATTGAAACAGTGGGTACATAATATACTGTTTCCAGTTTTTAGGGCATTACATACTTAACTCGCCTGATCCCTTTATTAAGGGTTGTGTTGGTACCAATGGATAACTATAAGGGATTAGCTGGCTTCACTTTTTCACCAGTTTCAAAGCCTAGTTAGGAGTGAACCTTGGTTAGTGATAACCCTGACTAACGTTCGGGGGTTTTTTTGCAGGAAAAACAAGGAACCTTGTAGTACCTTAAAGACTAACCAATTCCTTATGGCATATGGAGGCTAAGAGTGAGATTGGTAGTGGGAAGCACACAATACTATGGCTTGCTCCTGATTCCTGATAAGGAATTGGGAATGTTTAATCTGCACTGGCACAAAGCCACATTCATTGTGCAAAGGGCTTTACAATTCTTTTCACATTTCTATTAAAGTAACGTGAAGTAATTAATGATTGTCCCAAAGTTACACAGTGAGGTTACTAGTCGTATGTTAGGTTACCCCCAATTACTAAAATCACCAGTTTTAAAATTGCTTCATTGGCTGCCAATCAGTTTCCGGGCGAAGAATAAAGTGTTGGTTATTACCTTCAAAGCCCTACATGGTTTGGGCCCAGGGTACCTGCGGGATCGCCTTCTCCCGTATAATCCACCCCGCACACTCAGGTCCTCTGGGAAGAATTTACTCAAGCCAGCCAAAACTAGGCTGGCGGGTGTTACCCAGAGGACCTTTTCTTCCATCGCTCCCAGACTATGGAATGGTCTCTCGGAGGAGGTTAGACAAATTGACAGTCTTCATGAATTTAAGAGAGTCATGAAGACTGTCCTCTTCCAACAGGCCTATCCAGATGAATTTTAAGATGTTTTTAATGTTGTATTTTTCTCTTGCTTTTAAAATTTTAACTGTTGTGATTTCTGTGTTTTATATTGTTGCTGTTCCCCGCCTTGATCCGAAGGGAGAGGCAGGCTACAAATAATAATAATAATAATAATAATAATAATAATAATAATAAATATGCTGCCCACTCCATTGGCCTGCTTGCAGTTGGTTGGGTGCAAGAGAACTATCAATTTGGACTCCGTAGGTTCTTCCAGTGCAAATTGGTGTACATCTGCTCAAAAATAACTCAATGCCGCTACTTTCCAGGATTCAATGGGACTTACTCCTAGTAAGTCTGTGTTGGACTGCAGCCTTAGTTGTTGCTATGTTCTGGAATTCTCTTCTGCTGGAAGAGTATCAGGTGGAAATACAGCATGCTCGTTTATGTTAGCATTTATTAGATGTTATTAGTTTGGTAAAAACTTAAAATAATTTGTAGATATAGCAAATTTATGAATTGTTTTCTGTTTTGAAACTGGAATCTTTTTCACCCAAAGAATGCAAGTAGCTACAATGTGATTGGTCCTGGTCTACCTGTACAGATCTATTTTTCCTAATATGCTATGGAAATATATATAAATAATAAACTAGCTTGGGTTGGAAGGCTAGGTGAAATGATAAATCTATCCTTCGCTAATAATCTAGTTAATGGTGATTCTTTCTCTGTAGGTGAGTATATTTCCGCAGCTCTACAAATGCTTGCCATTGGCAAGTACTTCTGGGATTTTAATTCTAAAGGAATCTAAACTAAGGTGAATTTAGACAAGGTATAGCATCTGGATCTCTGTAGAAGACATACTGTATACATATTGCCTAAAATACTGTTTTATAAAGTGGTTTTACTTTGGTTTTGAGTAAGGTGGTAAAGCTCCTAATTGAGAAGCTCATGACTGAGATATGGATGCAATGGTTTCTTAATCTCTCTTAGATTCCTAGATTGGTGGAAAGCTTGATGGCTCATCAGTGTTCTCAGGTGGCAGCAGCTAAAGATCATACACTTGTGTTAACAGAAGATGGATGTGTGTACAGCTTTGGCGTCAATACTTTTCATCAGCTGGGTGTTCTTCCTCCCCTGCCTAACTGCAATGTTCCCAGACAGGTAAAATATCCATTTTAATAAATGGGTAGTTTTGGCATGCATATAAATTAGGGTGCATGTGTATGCGTGTGCACACAGTCCCATATGTGCGCATATCTATGCATGCCAGACATAGTGTGGCTCTGCATCAGTTGCCTTTGATGGAAAATATTTAAGATATTTTTAAAAGCATTAGTGTATTTTTTATTTTTTATTACATTTATATCCCGCCTTTTTTTCCTCCAAGGAACCCAAGGCGGCGTATATAATCCTCCAACTCTCCATTTCATCCTCACACCAAGAATCCTGTGAAGTAGGTTGGGCTGAGAGTCTGTGACTGGCCCAGAGTCACCCAGTGGGTTTCCATGGCCATGTGGGGACTAGAACCCGGATCTCCCGACTCCCAGTCCAACACTCTAACCACTACACCACACTGGCTCACTGACTTCGCCAGGCTTCTTCATAATCTTGTTTGCTACACAATCCATTATACGAGGAGTGTGCATTTTAAACAGTATTTGATAATGGTGCATGACAGTTGGAACACAGAACTGAGAAACATTTGTAGAACAGTTTGACTCTTTGCAGTGGTTTAGTCATTGTTAATTCGGTGAGACTATGGCAAAAACTGAGCAGTAAATCTCTTTCAAAACACAACTGGAATTTCCAGAGAGAAAGAGAGTCTTCAGAAAATGAGCAAAATACAATGTTATTGTATGAAAATATTTACCGGGCATGAATACTTGCAATTTTAATGAGTGGAATGGTTAAGCGTAACTTAGGACGAGTGTGTTATAAATCAAATAGAGTTTCAAGAGTCAGAATGCTGCCCACAAGACTGTAGGATACACAGTTCATAATGTGACACAGCTTTCTATTCCAGTTGGTGAACAAGCATTTTTGGTGACATCTAAAACTGAAAACATGTTGCATGGTTAGTTTTACTGGGAAGAGCATTCCAGGGTTGTGGTGTCATCACTGCAGTGTTTAGTGTCTCTCCTTCTATTTGTTGATGGATGGATCATAGTAGTAAATCTCTTTTAATAACACTTGTACTTGCTTTGTCTCTTTAAAATGTAAATTAAATGTAAATGCCTGTAATTGGATTCTGTGCTCCTTATACATATATTTATCCTGACTATATCTCAGTATGTGACACCTATGTGTTTTTGGGTTTTTCATTCAGGTTCAAGCAAAAAATATGAAAGGAAGAACTGTGATCGGTGTTGCTGCAGGCAGGTTCCATACAGTACTGTGGACCAAAGAAGCAGTATACACAATAGGGCTGAATGGGGGACAACTAGGTGAGAGAGGAAATTGTAACTCTGCAGTGTTTTCTGAGGTGGGGGGATACCTTTAATGTTGCTATTCCTGTTAGAAGTGGCTTTAAAATGTACTGGCTATTTTACTAATAAGATACAGAGGCTTGAAAATATCTTAGAGATGATGTTAAAGGCTCAAACTACAAAAGGATTGGGCAGGCCTCTTCTTGTCCTTCCATATGACAATTTCCTCTAGACCTATGTTAATGTATGGCTTTGTTTTGTTTTTAAAATTTGTTACTGCTTTTAAATTTTAAATTTTTAAATTTTTTTACTGTAGGTTTAATTATGTTTTAACTTTTGTAAACTTATATTTATATATTTTAATTGTACAGGTTTTAACTTTGTAATCCACCTTGAGTCCCAGCCCTGGGAAAAAGGCGGGTTATAAATAATAATAATAATAATAATAATAATATCCCAGTTATCATTGTCATCACTCAAAACCTTCTAAAAATGTGCACTCTCAGAGGGTGAAAATAATCTTTTTTAAAACAGAAGTTACACAAGTGGAGCAGTTCCCTGCCTCTAAATGTCTCATCCACAATATAGGAATCTTTGGTGTGAGTACACAGAGTTCTTTAGTTATGTGAAATGTTCTAAATGGGCTTTGGCATTTGAACTCAAGTTGTTGATAATCAATTGGATGTGGACCCAAACTTTAGAAACACCTGCAAGGTTCCTTGAAATAACATGTGCCTTTAGTCTGTAGCATATCTGAACTCCTTGACAATGGAGGTTGGTAAAGCTATATAATCCTAAGGAAGTCCATATAGGATTAAAGTATAACTTTAAGTAAATGTGCTCCAGATTGGGGTATATGTACTATACAAATCAAAAATAATAACTTTATTTGTAAAGGCTTTTAACTGTATTTAATTCTACTTATTAGATTGGCTCTAACTGAGGGCATAAGCAGGTTATTGCATGATTATTTTTGTTGATCTTTCTACTGTGCACTCCCAGAAATCCACAAAATTTTCCATCGTTCCATTTTTGATTACAAATGAAATGTGATTTGACAGGCAGACTCTAGAACACTGCTGCTGATCAGAGAAGAAAAATACTGTTCTAGGTGGGCCAATGGTCAATTTCAGTACTGGCTTTCATATGTTGGCTCTAAATTAGTTTCTGATCCTACAGAAGTTTTAATAGTGTGAGTGGGTGAATGTGTGAGTGGCTGTATGGACAACACTTATTTTTGCCTTTATTAGGAAAAGATTTGTGCTCAAACACCAAAGTATCGATCTGAAAAAACTTGACATTTAGGGTGTTCTCTTCCATTGTAGGATACTTGCTAGATCCTAATGGAGAGAAGTGTGTAACTTCTCCTCGCCAAGTCTCTGCTCTGCATCACAAGGACATTACTATGTCCTTTGTCACTGCAAGTGATGGTGCCACAGTTTGTGTTACTGAAAGAGGAGATATCTATTTGCTCACCGACTATCAGTGCAAGAAGATTGCTTCCAAGTGAGTGCTTTTCTTCAGTAAAATCTATAAACTTACCCTTGCTGAAGTATTTTTCATTGTAGCAAGCTAATTGAAAGGCAATATTATTTGTATAGTAACACTTTCTATTTTGAGCATACTTATATTGCTGACATCTGATCCTAGACCACTTGAGTTGTGATTTAGAAGGCTGGCAGCAGAATGACTAATCCTTGTTCCATGGATAGATACAAATGGCATTGACAAAATTGTGGTGTTAGTTTTGTGAAACAGGCTTCTGCCTGTATAACTGGTCTGGACACAGTTTGACTTTTCTTATAGTGCAACAAGAGTAGCAAACACAAATCGAGGTAAAGCAAGTCTACTTTTCAAATAGAAATGTTTTAGATAACCTAGCTTCATTGAGTTCAGTGAAATAAATAATTTCTTACATTCTGGAAGGTATCTGCATTATTCTGTTGCAGCAAAAACAACAAAGAGTCTTGCAGCACCTTAAAAGACTGACTAATTTTGGCATAAACTTCGGTTGATTAGAGCCGAACACTATTTTTTTAAAAAGTGTGGTTACAGATTAAAGAAAAACATACCCACTTTGGACTGTAAGATATAGTCTATAAAGAACAAAGCACTAAAAAAGCACCAAAATAAATAAATAAATAAAAGGAAAAGAAAAAAAGGAACAAGGATAGCATTCGAAGTGATCATTATCCCATAATTTTTTTGTTTTAGTCTTTAAGGTGCTGCAAGACTCTATTATTGTAAAAACAGCTAATTTTTTATAGCTCCTAAATAGTTATCACAAGATGCTTTTCAGTTTACTGGAAACCAGAGTAGAACATTTTCATCTTAATAGTGCTTTTGATTACCCAAAATGCTTCACATACGTTACCTCTGTAATCCTTACAGTTTACTCAGTAAGGTGGGTCATTATTATTATTCCCATATTGTAGGTGGGCAGTTGAGAGGATTGTGGGCCACCTTGAGGCCCAGTATTGGGAAAAAGGCGGAATACAAATAATAATAATAACAACAACAACAACAATTGTGGCTTGCCGAACACCACCTACTGAGTTCATGGCAGTGGTAAATTTGAACTCAAAAGTGTCTGATCCACATCTGAAGTCTTTTAGCCGCCAGTTCTCACTAGGAAAGGTTGAATTAAGAATTTAATTTTAGTATTAAACTGTTCATTTAGTCTGCGTCCTAGTTCTGATTGCCAGTTATGTGAAAATTTTCAATGCTATCCTTATCCCGTTTTTCCTTCCCCCCCCCCCCCCTTTTTGGTGCTTTTAGTGCTTTGTTCTTTTTAGACGATACCTTACAGTCCAAAGTGCGTAGGTTTTTCTTTATCCCTCAACCACTTCAAAAAAAGTGTTATGTATGCATCATGTTTAATATTAATCAGCAAAATCTTAGAGGTAAAATAGGGCAAGATGTCACTGGTTGCTCCACCTTAGTGGAGGTGAAGTTCTTACATCAGTGCAAAAGCTTATGCTATTCTCTTTGCTTACTGTATGCAGCTGTGGTGAATCTTGCCCTAGGTTAATGTTAAGGTTTTTTTCCCCATCTGTACTAGCCTGTCAATAGCTACATAGGGAATAACTGTAAAGCTAAGTTTTTTTTCTTTAATATGTTAGGTTCTTTATTCTTCTGACTTCTGTGTCACATCCGAGTGAACTCTTTTTGTGTTTTCATTGTTCAGGCAACTTAACCTAAAAAAAGTTCTTGTTAGTGGAGGCTTTTTAGAGTACAGAGTGGATCCTCAACATCTTAAAGAAAATGGAGGTCAGAAGATTTGTATTCTTGCACTGGATCAAGCTGGCAGAGTAAGTTGTCTGATACACGGTGTCCCCCACTACTCTTATATACTGTAAAGGTGTATCCTGGGGCTGGAATATCCACTTGCAGCGAGTAGCATAGTTATGGCATTAATTGTTAAATGCAGTTGCTTGTAGTGGTGATACTTAAAGTCTGTTCTGGCCTCTTCACACTCAGGTTTTTAATAGGAACCTGTAATAAAAGAAAAAGTGGTTGATCTGAAAAGTGTTTTATGTGCACATATGGTGCTGTATAGCTTTATGGGTAGTGGGAATGAAGCTTCTACAATGATCATTCAGTGGTGTCTAGAAGGACTGCTGATAGGGGAGAATTAATTTGACTTTTTAAAAAGATTGATGCCTTTAAATTGAATCATAGATGGAGAGCAAGTCCCCACATCGGTTGATGAAATAAGAGTAAACACAATCAATTTCTCAGTGCAAAAAATATTTATTTCAAGGCACTTGAAATAAGATAGAAGGTGAAATTGTTGTAGAAAGGTGTAAACCTCTCTTATTCTCTCTCTGCCCCCATTTTACTAATGTTTTAGGTGTTTTGCTGGAAATCTGCCAACAATCCTATGAAACAGTGCCGATGGGTCTATGGCCACCAGGTCTACATGTCTGATATTTCTTTAAACAGGAATGAAATGATGTTTGTTACACAGGATGGTGAAGCTTTCAAAGGAAAGTGGATGGATGGGAATAAAAATTCAGAAAAGAAAGGTCAGTTACCTTGACTTCTAGCATGTTAATTTTGGCAGAATTGAACCTCTTGGGGAGAGCATGCACTCAGGCAGATCGTGGTTGATCTGTGTTAATATGGATATGAATACACAACTATGTTGTTCTTCCTGAGAAAAAACTTACAGATAAAAGGGAAAAAAACCCTACATTGTTGTACTTTTGCTACAACGCCACTCAACACTAGTTAGCTGACTTGACTTGAAATTACCTATTCATGTAAGGGTGGCAAATCTTGGGTTAATTAATCCCTGACTTCTCAGGTTGCCTGCTACGTGTTTGCTTACGCTATCAACCTCTGATTGGCATAATCGGAAGTTGTTGCATAACGTGTGTGGGTTATTTGTGGGTTAAACAACCCAAAGTTAACCAAAGAACTAATTGCAGCTTAATTTTAGATTAACGAATAATCTGTAGACCTGGTTCACACATAAAGAGCTCCATCAGACGAGCGTTTTATTGCACACTCGTTACTGGGAACTCACGGATTTTTGCGGGTCTGTCTCATGACGTCGTCTGCCTCCCGTCCCTCCTAGCCTTCTTCGCGTGACAAAAAAACACCCCAGTAAGTCCGACTTATTTTTTGAGACAGAACTTGCTGCTATCTCCTGCTGTGTGCAGGAGAAGCAGCGCAATCAAACAGCCCACTGAATGGGCCATGTGCATGTTGTTTGCTTCCTCTTTCCTCTCCCTTGAGAATGAGGAAGTAAGGCGGGACAAACGTGAGGGTAGAGAAGCGACGGTAAGGAAATGTGATTTCCCCTGTGTGATGACGCTCAAAGACAACCCAGTGTATGGGTTGATTATTAGTTATTGTTGTTGAATTGTGGCTTGTCACATGCAAACTCTGTATTGTGGTTTAGTTATGGGTTGTTAACCACGAACATCCCAAAGTTTACAACCCAACAACAAACTATGGATTCTTTCCTGGATTGTTCATGGTTAACAACCCATAGTCAAACCATAGTGTAAGTCTCCCATGAAACAACGACCAATACTCTAGCTTGTCGTTACATGCGAACCAGGCCATAGTGTCTGGGTTTGCATGTTACAGAGGTTGATTATGCAAAGTGGCAGTGGCATGCGGCCTGGCAAATCATGGGTTAATTACATGTGAACTGGGTTGCTACTCATACTACACCTTCTCATGGCAACTTTGAATGAATCTTGGTTGCAGACTATTTTGCCTGATATTTGTACCCTTTCTTTTGAAATCAAACATATTAGGTTTTTATACTATTGAATTTGAGGCTTGAGTGTGGACATGAGTTTAAAGCACTTAATTTTTTTTAATTGCACAAAGTAGTTTAAACTTCTTTTAATGGTTGAAAGGAAGAAAACTTGCTTTTCTGTGACTTTCCTTTGGTTTGTAATGATATAAGCTCAGGGCTGATAAGAACACGCAGGCAGAGAGCTCAATCACTCTTCTCCCCCAAAATGCTGGTGAGTGGGGTGGGGGAAGACAAATGGGGTAGTTCCCAGCCTGAGAGGTACAGCATGAAGAGGTGAGTTTAAACCTCCCCTCTTAAAACACTATATTGCCAGCCCTGGAGCTTAGTGCAATAATGTAGCTATAGAGACAGAGGTTTTAGGATTATTTGAGCAGCTAGCTGCACCCAGCAATGACAACTTAAACAGTATATTCCCCCAATACAGGCTGATTGACAGCTTAAGTATATTCTCTTGCCTGCTGCTTTCATGTTGCTCTCTCTAATCAGGTTATTAGACAGGGTAACATAGTTCGTCAGCAGCCTTACTTGTGGCAAAATCAGGGCTTTTAACTTTTTAATATTCTGTTCCTACAGCATGGTTTGTGCATGTTTGTCAGGAGAATTTTTGGGGATACCCCTCCCTTTTTAAATCAAAAGTGAAAATTCTCAATATATCTATATTTCTGAAGAATTTGCAGAAGCCTCTATCTTGTCCGTGCAAGCCCTATTTCACTGCCCAGCTGGTTAATATTGGACATAAGCTTGGTACTGGAAGAAAACATTGCTGCTGCTGAGCAACAGAATAAATCTGACTAGCTGGTGCCATCTAGTGAATTGAACTAATATGCAGGCTTACAATAAAACTGTCTAGAAAACAGGGTGGATAAAAATCAATGTTTTTTTTAAAAAAATAAAAAACCCCCAAATTTTTGATTTAAATCGGATTTTTTTTAATAAAATGCTTTTTGAAGAAAAAACTATCTAAAAATAGTTTTCTATTTAAGATACATTATAGTCCAAAGATTATTCATCATGAAATTAGGATTAGTTTTTAATTATGTCGCATGAAGCTGTATATTCATGCAACGTTTAAATTTTTTGGTAAATGAATTCCATTAATCCATTCACAATGTCATGCTCTTCCAGAGGTTTCTGTAAGATTATTGGGCAATTTTTCTATCTAGAAGATATTATCACAGATGCTTGGTTTTACAGTTCTCAAAACTGTGAATTTGTGTCTGCAGAGATCACAATCTCATTGTTCCTTTGCAAATCTATGTACATAGAATCAACCCCTTACCTCTTAAGAGCTAAGTTTCAGTTTTTTTCCAGCTTATAGCGAGGAAGAATGCAGGGTTTTTTTGGGGGGGGGGGGAAGTCACATGATTAAATCGAGTCTTTCTGAGTAGTGATTTAAATCAAATCCACCCTGCTGGAAAAGGATATATGCATGTTATTAAAAGGATATTCTTATTGGGATAGTGCCAATACAGAATTAAACCTACACTACTCTGATAGCATAGTAGTGATGGGCTGCGTTTCTATGATATAATCAGAGAAATGATTGCTTCATATTAATCTAAAATTCAGAATGTCTGATTACAATCTTGCACCTTAACTATCCTGGAGCTTCAACTAAAGGATTGTATGAACCAAAATTTTGTTGAAACTTAAAATACAAAAAAAGAAGAAGTTTTTTTTAAAAAAAATTAAACTGCTTTAATATGTTCTGTGGATTTGTACCAGGTATTTGAGTAAACAAAGCATTTTGAAATCTTTTATGGGAAATAAGATTCCTTCCTAAGACTTTGATATGATTTTGTCCACATGTGTCTCGTGATCATGAAAGCTTCCATTTCCCTTTTTCCTATAAGGTAAGCCCTCTGCCTTACTGGTTTGGCCAGTCTATGCATTCATTGCAAAATCAGTGTTCATGCTGCAATGAATGCATAGTTGTTGCACACTTATTCTTCCATGGAGATGTTGGTCTGATCCAGCAGGGCTGCTTTTGTGAGATTAGATGAACTAATTAGAAAGCATATCATGTATGAACCAGCCTTCAGTAGATGTAAATCTGAAGCCAAATACTTAAATTTTCATTCTTTTTGGAATCAGTGGAATTATTCCAATAACATGTTTTCCTTTTGCTTTCTCAGCTGATCACCTAATTAGTTTAACCTCTTCATATTTAGCAGAGATTGGTTCAAACCTTCAAAATCCTTCAAATGATGACTCAACTTATGAATCGAACAATGTATATGAACGAATACGACTTGAGAAGCTTGCTTTTGTTCACAGAGCAGTCAGTGTTACGACAGACCCTAATGGATGTAACTTCTCTGTTTTACAGTCAGATCCTAAAACAAGGTATGCATCAACTATTTATGCCATAAACATTCTGGAATTAACTTACCTGAAACCACTGGAGGAAATAGTACTGCGATATGCAGAACTGCTCCTGGCAATTAGCTCCTCCTTCATGAATGTTTATCACTGAAGGTTATGGTGATGATCTCGGTTTATTAAGAGGAATGAAGTGCCCTGTCTGCCTTCAGCAAATGAAAGCCTATGTATGTGGTACCTGGTTATGTAATGTAATCTATTTTACAGGTTGGCATGTATATGTATGTGTACATTATATATATATATATGTATATATATATATATATGCTAATGTTGTCAGTGTCAACTGTATAGAGTGAATATGGTAAATGAGTTTAGAGGGGAGTGGGGAGAGAGTGAACGGAATGTTAGTATGCTTGTGGCTGATTGGTGGAGAACATGAGGTAACAGTGTTTTAAATAGGAGTGCCTGTAGTCAGTCAGGGTTAGTTAGTGTTAGAGAGTGCAGAGTTTGTTATTTTGGGGTTAGAGGTTAAGGAGTGGAGAGTAGGATAGGTATTATAAAAAGGAAACAATTAACTTCAGTGCTTTATTGAACACACACAAATACTTACCTACTGCTTTAAAGTGTTGTTAATAAATTATCATTTGTTTTGTTCATCAAAATTCAGTGTGGTATCTCATTCAAGATAGTCAATGTGAAACAAAAGGTATATTGTTGGGAATATATGGTGGCAGCGGTATTGAGAGTGGTCAAAGTCTGGTAGGAAAAGTAGTAGTTCCTTGAACTGGGCTTGAAAGTTGTATAAGGGGCAGGGTTTGACGTGAAAGGATAAAAAAGCCCTCTTATACACAGCAAACTTACCCATTGCCTCAGGGAAGGGATTCCTAGGGGAGGGGTACCACAACGTATTACATTAAACCAAAGCTATTAGTCTGCAGAATCAAAAATGTTGCTGGTGATGTATTCATTATCCAAGATACTTAACACTCAGCACTTAAGGAGTTCCCACATACCTTCTCTTTCCAACGGGTGGGGTGTATGTCTGTGTGCACACACTGAATATGTGTCTTATAATTGCTAAGTTTGCAGATATAACTCAAGGGTAATGATGTATTCCTTTGGGGGCTTCTTTGTTTGGCAGAAGGGAAAAAAACTACATAGAAGTCCCCCCCCCCCCCCCCGCATTAAGCATGAAGATTTTAATAGGGTGAAATGAAAAAGTAGACTTCTTGAAGAAAGATTGATATAATTCTGTTTTTCAGTTTATATGAAATTCCAAGTGTGTCAACATCTAGCTTTCATGAGGACTTTGGTAAATTGCTGGGAGAAGCAGAAGTTATGGACACCATCCATGATGTGACTTTTCAGGTTGGCACCAGGACTTTCGCTGTTCACAAGTATATTTTGACAATGCGCTCTGATTTTTTCCGGAAGCTCTTTGCGTCAGATCACAGTTGGCTAGATCCTTCTGACCTGTACCGTAAAGATGAAGATGATGTTGGTTGTGACCTGTTTGTGGTAGAAAAACTTCACCCAGACTTGTTTCTGTACCTTCTGCAGTACATTTACACAGATTCATGTGATCTGCTGATTCATAGTCACAGGCCCAAAATGTTGTACAAAGAAAAAATGGAAGCAAATGAAGACACCTTAATTACAAACTTGAATAAAATAACTATTCATGGAGATGTTAATAATAAGTCTGCATTTGAGGTTTACAGAAGTAACCAAGTGCACATGGTAAATGAAAAACAGAAGAGTAAACCAAAATCCACTTCTAAGAAATGCAAGGGTGTTGGAGAAGAAGTGAATCTTGTAAAAATGTTGCAAGTTGCTGCAAAGAAATTTGGACTTGGCAGTTTAAGTTCAAGGTATGTGATCAATCGTGCGTACGTGTGTGTGTGTGTGTGTGTGTTTGTGTTCGTGTTCGTGTTCTAAAAGTTTGATCCTCCGGTTAAGCACTTGTGCCCATGCTGCAAAACTGTTGAGGAGAGAACTGTCCCTTCAGAAAGTATATTTGCAATCATGTGGTTTACCAGTTCCTGAGGAGGCTACTACTACATGGAATGGTAGTAATGTTGCAATGGCAGGAAGTCTTTTTTTGTTTGTTTGTAAGGCAGGTGTGGGGTACAATTCCATCTCACTGTTTGAAGCATCTAACTGAGCCCATTTCTAAAACTTAAGGCACCACACATAACATGGTGTCATTGGCTCGCACTGCGAAGCATAATTATTGAGTTCTGTGCTATCTGGTGTGCAGCCCAAGATTATAGCAACAAATTGTTTGTGGCACTTTTTACCAGGGTCAGATCAGCTTGAAACCCTAGTTCCTATCCTGTATGGCGCTCTGGTCTTAGGAGACCTCAATAAACCTTTTACTTAAACTTCTGCAGCACCACAAGTAGCATCTTTGAAGACAATTGAACGTCCAAGAATATTTCCCCCATTCCAAAAATGATGAGTAAATGCTCACATTTTGCCGGACCAATACAATGTATTGAAATAATTAAGTAATGCAGATTCGTTGAATATTGTATCATTCTTTTGTGGCTTTCTGTTAATTGATTAATGATTCCTTATTTTTGAAGTGGACAGTTGTTATAACTATGAATTTTTCTATACAGTTTGCTTATTATTAGTTTATTTTCTTGGCAGGTTAGATGGAGTCAGAATAGAAAATGGAAGAATTAAAGTTGCTAACAGAAAGAATGGCAACAAACCAAAGCTAAACCAGAAAAAATGGTGAGTTTCAAAATGGTTTGGGGAGAGAAGAGGTTAGGATTAATTACAAAGATAAATGTTCAAGGGGCTAGTCAGATATTACCTTGTGAACCAGTGTGAGAGAAAAGAAACTTCAGGCTGACTTGTGTCTTCACTCCTGCTCTCTGTTTCCCTGAAAGAAGGGAAAGTTTGTTTGTATCTGCTATCTTCCTGAACCTTTATGTAGTGGGTTGTGGCAAAACTTGTGTGCAACCTCTAGCATATTTACAACATTGCTAATTTAACTTATTGAAGAAAATTATTTAGCAGTACTTCCTTGTCTTTTGTGCTGTATCCTTTTAAATAAAATTCTGAGGTCATAGATTTGTATACAAAGACCAGACACTTAGAGAGCAATCCTATGGCCCCTTGACGATGTCTGGGAGGCAGTAGGATAGTTCGGTTTCCTGTATCTGAAGTTGGAAACAGTCCCCTCCCGCTCCCCCTCACAGCCGGTACGGAGAGAACCATGCTGGATGCCTCTCCGAGGTAGCAAAAACAACCTCGGATGGAAGGTAATGGGGGCATTCCTGTGGGAAGGGAGGAAACGGGGGGAGGGGTCTGGCTTATGAGGAATCCTTTGGCCCCCCTGGCCTCCTTCCCTCCCTCTCTCCGATGCCTCAGCTAGATAGGTGAAAAAGCCCGTCTAGCTGAAATGCAGAGCGGGAGGAGCGCAGAGGCGAGGAACGCCTCCGCCACACTTCCTGCTCTGCACTGGATGGCCATAAGCCTCCTGAGTTCGGAGGCTTATGGCCATCCCCATAGAATTGCACCCTTATTGTTTTGCATTATGCTGCCATTTTCCCTATTCTGCCTTATCCTTGCTTCCACTCTTCAGTCTCTGTTGAGGGTCTTCACTTTTTCCTGCATCTCTAACTCAGATGTAAATCTTCTGGGTGGGCAGCTATATACTTGTTGTGATGTTTATGGTGGTCATCAGCTCTTGTGTATTGTAGAATAGTCACAAATAAAGATACTTTTGTCAAATGAGCTTTTCATTTTAGGAGCTCCAGTTTGGGTTGTCATTGTAAAACATGATGATGAACTATGCTGTGTTTTGCAGTTAGATGTTTCTATTTTCTTTTAAGTCAGTCAGTCAATCAATTTGAGATTGCACGTTAAGCATAGTGAAGAATAGACTGCTGAATTTGATTAGATTAATCAATCTAGTATTTACCAATTAGCTTTTTCAAAATAGGTTGTTGTTGTTTTTAGTTCATACCTCTGTGATGTGACCATGAAGTCTATAGATGGAAAGGAATTCCCCTGCCACAAATGTGTACTCTGTGCAAGACTTGGTAGGTATAATGTAAGGTATTTTGGTTACTTTATTACTAGTTATGTGTTTTTTTAATGCCTGTCAAAATGAAGTCTCTCTCCTTTTCAGACTACTTTCACAGCATGTTGAGCAGCTCCTGGATTGAGGTAAGTGTGCCAATACAGTGTGCACATATCTTGCTTTCCCTTTTTAATTTATGCAAAAACATTTATTTGGGGTATGTGTGGTGAAAGCAATTATTCACAAAACAGAACTTAGTAATAATGGCTTGCAAAAGAGAAGGTTATATTAGTGTAAGATTATAAAAATCATCCAGCAGTAAATCAAAACTTGACTTTCACATACTTGATTATGTAAACAATATTGAACACAAGCAAACTTGTGAAATTTTGTGAACCGCCCAGAGAGCTTCGGCTATTGGGCAGTATAGAAATGCAATAAATAAATAAAATAATAAAAGAACCTTTATAGTAGCTGTATATTAGCATGCTATGGAACATTGTTGTTGCTCAGTGATAGAGCACATGCTTCGAGTGCCAATCTTTCTAGGTTCAATCCTAGAAAGACTTGCCTCAAACCATGGAGAGCTCTGCTGGTCATTGGCCAGGTTTGTACGATCAGCAGTGCAAACTATGTTCTGCTGATCGTACCCTGAACGTTGTGGGTTGCCATGACATCTGAACCCAGAGTGCGGTGTGCGGGGTTGGCTTATAACCCACCCTACAACTCATGGCTTGTAGCAGGGGTTGTGGGGGAGGGATAGAAGCCCCTGCCTCGCACCATGCACTGGGTTACGATGACATGGCAACCAGGCAATTAAGGAAATGCCAGACATGTGAACGGCACATGTGGGAGCAGGGGAAACTACCCATACTGCACAGTTTCCCCTGTTGATCACGTGAACCCGGCCATTGGATACTATACTGAGATAGGCACACCAATCTTCTGACTGTGTACAGGACAATCTTTCTGTGCCTAAGATTTTGGAGAGCCCATGCCAGTCAGGCTGGACAATATTGGCCTTGATGTGCCAATGATTTGACTTGATGGAAGACAGCTTTAGATGTTAACACAGGGAAATAGTCTGCATTCTTGCAGTAAATTATTATAAATAGTGGCTTGCTTTTGCAGTGAGTTGTAATCTGGAGATTGCCATGCAGATAGAATTTGTTACAAATTTCTTATTTCTGTGCTGAATAAATAATATGTTGAAAATGACTCAGCAGCCATTCATTTTGTAGACTTCATATTATCAGGGGAGGGCGCAAGGAGAGGTCCACAACACTGAAGTACATTTTCCCTGTTTGCCTCCTAAAATATCACAACATTTCTAAGGCCAAGATCCAAACAACCAGTAACTACTTTTCCTTGCCTAAGGGAACTTTGGGCTAGCAGCCTCCTCCCCAAACCTTCCTGCCATATAGAAAACCCATTTTGAATTTTCTAAGACAGTTTGTGAGAAAGTATGGGATCAAAGATTCAAAATAAAAAAAATTCCACTCAAAACATTTGGATCCCAGCCTGGAACAGTGGATAGGCAATGTGCAAAACATCTAAACTTTGTTATTGTATTTCATACATGCTAATACAGTGACTGAGTAGTGAATACGCAAGTGATGCCTTGAATTATGGAGGACAGCTGTCACAAATCAAATACTGTGCACAGGGCTTTCATATCGCCTGAGATGACACTTTTCAATGCAGAAGTTACACTTTACAGCTGGTTATTTTTTCAGTTGATATCTGACCATATGTTTTAAAAAGGCTTGAGGATAGCTAGGAACTTAAATAACAATAATATTAGCTAAAAATAAGCAGCAATTGCTAATAAAACAATTCATTGTGCATGAGAGAAAATTAGTGTCAGAAGAGTAACCTTAGCTGACATCCTAAAAATAGGGATGTAGGGATGGAATTCATAACAAAGGATGAGAACATCCTACCCATTGGTCCAACCTAGCTTTGAACACCCTACCCCTGGGTCAACCTAGCTTCAAATAATGCTGGCTTTTGGAGCTGGGCCCCAAATAATGATCTCTAAGTGCATGGGGACAGTCATATCAAAAAAAGTATTGTCTGAGAATCATGGTGTGGTAAGTCATGCAGTGATTGATTTGCTACTTCAGGATCCAAACACAGTGTCTGTTGTTTGCCTTTTTATATAGTATGGTACTCTTTACATAAATGGCACCTCACAGAACATGTACCTGTTAACTATTTGGAATCCTATAGGTTGGCTTTCAAGCATAGGTATTATTGTAGGGCATTCAGAATCACTGCACTTACGAACTCCTGATCTCTATATCTCTATACAATTATGCACTACTTCTATACACTTAGCTTCACACAATGACTCAGTTTATTTCTAAAAGCTCAATCAGTAAAAGCAAGAGCAATGAATCATGTGAAGACACAGCAAGCAGTTTCTGTGTAGCTGCGTAGGAGTTTCATTTAACTTTTTGTTTCCCTTGTGGCTCATGACATTTCACACATTAGTATATCCCAGTGCAAAGTTTGGGAACTCCTGTTTTAGGGAGACTTGCTTACATGAAAGTACAGAGGTTGTGTGTGTGCAGTATCTAAGCTCATACATTAGAGGTATGCTGAATTGGGGGTCTTTCTCTTCCCCATTTGTCTGTCTTGAGTATTTTGTGAACAGTATTTTACCACGTGTTGTGCCAGATACCTATTTTGTATGGAAATTATTGCTCCAAGATGTTCTGCTTGCTATGATGGGATAGACTTTGTTCTACAGGCTGAATGTTAGTAGGTAGTATAGAATTTTATTTATTATTTATTTATTTTATTCCATTTATATACCGCCCCATAGCCAAAGCTCTCTGGGGTATTGGCAAAGCCTGTATCAGTCTTCCCCAATCTGGCACCCTCTAGGTATGTAGAACTGCAACTCCCATCATCAGCCATGCTGGCTGGAGATGATGGGAGTTGCAGTCCAATACATCTGGAGAGTGCCAATTTAAGGAAGGCTGGGTTATAGATTTAAGAGATTCATTAGTGGATAGGGCAATTGTGTAAATTCTGCTTGTTTGAGTTCATCTTGGATTAAGCTTGATTGTGAATAGTGTGGTTTGTGGCTTGTTGATATCTCTAATAGTATGCATATAATGGGGCTGTTCTCATTTTGCTTCAGCAGCAAATAATGCATTAATGAATTCATCCATGATTTGTGGGAATGTGAGTTGTGGGGAAACATGCTGTGTACATTCTTGGGCATTTACAACAACAACCTACGAATGCCCTAGAATGTGACATCCGAGCCTGGATATTTTGACCGGGTTTTCACGACACGACAACCCACCGTAACTAACTACAATGGGGTTGTTGTGTCCTCCAAATCCAAACCACTTCTGGCAGGGTGGCATATTTTTTAGGCAACAAGCCACCCTGACAACCCATGGCTTGTTCTAGGGGTTGTTTGATCCACAAGGAGTTGTTGCATTGTCTAAATCCAGAAGAGCAATACCATCATGGGATGCAGGAATCAGTTAGAGAGCTGCTTGGCAAGAGCAGAACAACCCCTTGCCGTTCTTCACGATCTTGCCCTTGCTGCCACCAGTGACATTTTCTACAAGGATACCCAAGTGGCACTTTGGAATGACCATCACTGTTTTGCCACGCTTTTTTTCCCAGTCCCAGAAAATTGTGCAAATATGTTGTTCATAAAAAAAAAAAGTGTCGGAGTTGTGTAAGTATACTCTTTCAGCTGTCCCATATGTGTAGTCTTGTCTGGCCAATCTTGTATGTTTTAGCTGTCAAAGGCAGCGCTGAGGAGGAGTAGGCAACATACTAAGAAATTGGCAAGATGAGACAGCATACATAGGCTAAAGTGCGCACAGTTGCCCAGGATTAGTTGAAAAGCCCCGCAAGAGGAGAGGGGAAGCGGCGAAAGTAGGTGTACCAAAAGCAGAGGGTATGTGTGATAATATATCTCCCCCCTTGGTAATGTGATTCTGTTGCTTTTAAGTGTTGAAATGACACTTCTCAGTGCCCTCTGCCTTTTAAACACTTCTTTGAGTCTCCAGCTACTCCAGAAAGGTCAGATATTGGTTCCCCGACTTTTTGCAGCTCCTTTTGGGAGCATTTACTGCTGCAGTTACTGCGGTTCCCTTACAGTTCTAGAAAAAAACCCAAATAATTGAATGGGATGGAGTGAATGGGGCCCCATGGTGTGTGTTTGTGTGTGTGTGTGTGTGTGTGTGAGAGAGAGAGAGAGCAGCTGGTGCTGATGCCCCATTGGTCCAGCCCTTTCTGCCAGCTCCATAGGTTTTTTTCTTTTAAACCTATTGGGAATATTTACACATATTTTGGGGGACTGGGAAATATATGCAAATATAATGGCTGGGAAGTAAATGGAGGGGAAATGTGTGTACCTGCAGTAATGGCGCAGTTAATGCAGGTGTACAATTTCCCCCTCCATTTATTTCTCAGCCATTAAATTTATGCAAATTTCCCTTCCAATTGTGCACATTTCCGCATTTTTAACTACTGTCAGGGAACTACAGTAACCGCAGCAGAAAAGTACTCCGAAAAGAAGCTGCGAACTGTGTGTGTGTGAGCTAATATCTCTTCTTTCTTGAGTAGCTGGAGACTCAGGGAAGTGCTGAAAAGGTTGATTAACTCATGTTTTACTCCTGTTGCATGTGAACCAGGTCAATATTACAGTTAAAAGTATGGAACTGTAATCCAAGTCCATATCCAAGAAACCCAAAGTTCCTTCCTTGCTACAAAAGTCCATCTTGAGCCCAGGTTTGTCAAATAAAACTTGAAATAGTTAAGCCTGAAAAGACTTGATATGATTTATCTATCCTGAAAGTGCCAGTAGATGACTAATAGCGGAGAATATTATATTGGAACCCCTTAGTATTGAATTTCCAAAATGGGGCACTTGCCAAAAACCTTGAGATTATTCTGTTGTCTACAGAATGCTACACTCATAACAGCCTTTTCCCCTTCTTTGCGCTTGGCTAGATAGTTCAGAGCTGTTGATGAAGCATGGATTTTCTACATCAGTGATTTCCATACTGTGTGCCATGAGAAATTAAAAGATCCTGTGAACCCAGTTTACATACATGCAGAGGAGTCTGCCATCTGCAACTTAGTATGATTCACTACTCTGGCCTGCCTCCTTCCAGTCAGCCTCTGTTGGAAATGGATAATTCTATCGATTGGGTGTGATTGGATCATTATCTGCCCGGGCTTCCTCTTACATCATCTTCCAAACAGGAGGCATGCTCGGAACCATGATTCATGCACAGTGGTGCAGCTAGGTCATGTCATACCCTGCCTGGATGTAATGGTCTTAAATGGGTGGGCGGAGTGCATATTTCTGAGCACACAACTGACATTTCTCTCTTCCCCCTCTCCTGCCATTCCATGCTTTGCGACTGCTTCTACATTTCTGATATGTTAGAGCAACCCCCACCTCAAACTGACTGCACTTTAAACTCATTCTAAATTTCTTGCATTCTGAGCTCATTTAAATCATACTACCACCATGATTACAAGAATAACATGCCGTTTGCTTCAGCTACCCTGATGTTAAACACATGTACTTGGAGAATAAGCCCCGTTTTGTTGTATTTTAAAGATAAAATAACAAAATGAGCATCGGAAACCATGAACATGCTAGCCGTCCCCGACTATAAAAGAGAGTTTGGGCTATTTGACAATATAAACATGTAATAACTAAATAAATAAATATAAGGCTTTTAAAAATAAGGAAGGATGTTGCAGTGAGCAGCAGTAGCTCCAGTGGGCCCTGACCTGCCATGTTGCTCTAGGTGTCTTCTTACTGCTGCCCCCATCACCCGATGCTCTCTTTGTGGGGGTCTCCTGGGCTGCAGGGCCGTGGAGTTCAGCCCCAAGGTCCAGCCCTAGCAGCACTTCTGCTCATGCAGAAACACTGGAAGTACATTTCTTGTAGGGTATTGTTACTCTTTCTCTAATTCTTTCTATTCCTCTAAATCGTTTTAAGTGTAAAAGTCAAGTGTGTGCCTCCTCCCATTTACCCAGGAAAAAAAAACTATTACTCAGCTATCAGAAATCTCGGAGACATGTTCTACATCAAGAATGATCTTTCAAGAAAATATTCTTTGTCTGAAACATTGAGCCTCTCAACCTCTTGATTTTCAAAAATGTTGCCAAGACATTTTGTAATAGATAGTGTGGGTTGTGTGGTGTTAGTAGTGGCATACATCACATTTGAAAACTGATGACTTTGTTCACTAGGAAATTCTACTAGGTCTTAAACTGGAACAGTACTTGAAATGTTTCTTTAAAATCGCTTCCATTTAGGCATCACGTTGTGCAGCTCTGGAAATGCCATTCCCCTCTGACATCCTGCAGGTCATCCTGGATTATATTTACACAGATGAAGCTGTTACAATAAAAGGTGAGAGCACTAACGTCTCTGGCGTTCATAGAATAGGAATGCATAGCATGCTTGGAAGTCTGGTGCTTTGAGAACAGTGGCCGGGAAGAGGATAGGAAAGTAATATTGATAGCCAAGGATCAGCTTAATGGATTTAAAATACATGGATGAAATAATGGCATGCAAGTCCACTGCAAATGAGTATCGGGTTTTAAAAATAGAGGTCTAATTAAACAGGAAGAAGTCTGAGTATTTAAAAATGACATCCTGCCTTTGCCACATTGAACCGACACGGAAGGGAAGAAGCAGGTACCGGAAGTAGCAAATGCAGTTCATAAAGGGCTGTAGAAAGCTGAGGTGAAGACAGGGAATTTTGTTTTGTTTTGTGAACTTGGAGTAGGAATAGGAAGAGTATTTCTAGGGAGCAACTTGCACATTCCAGTCCAATCATTTGAAACCACTTAGCAATGAGTGAGTTGCCTCATACTGCATATGTTAGAATGTATTGGTTCAGCTAGCAGATGGACAATAAATAGAGCAAACTGGAAGCTTGTCCAAGGAATAATTTTCCAATGATTTCCAGAATCTCAAAATGTCGAATTCATCTGCAATGTTCTTGTGGTAGCCGACCAGCTCCTCATGTTACGTCTGAAAGAAATCTGTGAGGTAGCCATTACAGAAAAACGTGAGTTACATCTTGTTGCAATTCTACCTATTTGTGTTAAAAATCATGTAATAGTTCACATGAATGTCAAGAGATAACATCTGTTTCAGTTTTTTTAATTATATATCATTGCATTTGCCTATTCTTAAAATAAATGTGTTGACCCAATGGTTTTCCTTTGCTTCAGGGAACTATGTCAGGGCTTCCTTAGTGGACAAGTGTTCTGAAAGACAGATAGTGCATTACCCAACTTTATTTGCAATATGCAGCCCTAGGAGCACATAGGGGGAATTTCAGGTTATGTGCTTGAGTCATGTAGATCTAAAAGGTCTTGCCAGTGCCCAATATGATCTGAGTATGCACTCTAGACGAGAACATGTCCCAGAATCTTGTGCAATACACAGGAGTTTGGATGTAAGAATTTCTCTTTAAATTGGTGGCTTGTTACAGACAATAGATGGGCAATGTCTTGTTTTTTTCCTTTTGTCTCGATCTATTGATCTTGTGTTCTAGGTAAGTAACCTGCTTTTTTCAATTTCAGTTACTTTAAAGAATGCTGCTGAGCTTCTGGAGTTTTCAGCTATGTATAATGCTGAACAGTTGAAACAGTCTTGCCTACAATTCATAGTATTAAACATGGCAGCTATACTTGAAACAAGGTAAGAGCAAGCCTCAGCTCTGCATGCACCATTCCTTTTCTTAAAACATGATCCAGAAGGGTTTTAAAAAACCTTTCTTTCCTTATGGTGGTGCAAGTTAACACATATTCCTGGTAAAAATCCTCCTGTTTGCTGGGCCACACTTAAAAAAAAACAAAAAATACCCTGCAATTATGCAATCCATATTCTCTTACTTACAGTTACTGACTTTTAATTACCTGCTACCTCAGTTTGCCTGTGTGTGAAATGGGTTTCTTGGTCTCCTTTTAATGTAAACTTGTGTTGTGACCTGTTCTCTCTTGATTCTGTGAACGTAGTATTCTGCGATTATGTAACCCAAACTCACTCACTCTCTTGCAGTCATTGACTTGAATTGCCTGCCGGCTCAGTTTGCCTGTGTGTGAAATGGGTTTCTTCCTCTCCCACCCCCTGCTGCTTTCAATAAGTGGGTTCCGCCACAAGCTGCTTTCTCTGTGTTGTTGTTTTTCTGAAGAAAAGTCTGGGAGGATGGTGGGCTAAACTATGTAGCAAAAGACTTGTGTATAGGTGCTGTTGGGTCCACTTCCGGAGGCCCCCTTGGCTCCACCTCCAGTGACACCCCCTTTCCACCTCACCAGTTAGATTGGCCATGAGCCTTCACTGCTTATACCATTATTCAAGAAAATCAGCACATGATAATTCTGGGATTGCATTAAGCCAAGTAATGGTTCACAATACTTGCTTGATCATTTACAGGTCTTTGACCTGTAAAACCCCTTATGTTTCCTTATCACTTTAGACTCCTGTTCTCTCAGTTCCATTATAAATAGACCTCCCACTCTTAGGATCTGAGTTTGAAAAAGCTATGTAGAAGTCAGCATGGTTTTCATTCATTTCATTTGTTTACTTGGACACAACTGGATAGAAGTACTACCACTGAATTGAATTAGCATTTCATATATGTTTTTCTTAGGGCTCTGGATGTTTTAAGTGATGATGTTCTGAAGGACCTTTCTGTTTCTTACAAGAAAATGGTAAGTTCTGCCGTTAAATTAGTTAAAACTGGCTACACTTTAAAACAATTTGAATTATGTAATTCTTCACCAGATTTGGGCATAGGCTGTCTTCACAGGGCTTTTCTGCATCTTGGGTGCCTTGCGGGGTCGTTTGTGGCACATGATGTCGTGGCCAGGAGCGCTCCCAAACAACTGCTTCTGCCTGGAAAAGACACAGTATCGAAGAGTCCTTTTCCTCTGTTCTTTTTAGTTGAAGCGGCTCTCATACGCTTGCTCAGCAATGTGTCATCGGGCCTCCGCATTAAATCATGGGCACGCCTGTGACCTGGCTGTGACGTGGGCTGCCTCTTCCCCCATTCACTCCTTTTGCTAGCGTTCCCTTTGACAGATGCTTATGCGCTGATGCTCTCCCTTATTGCTACGTTAATTCGGTTCTCTGATGTAGTGTAAATTCCGGAGCTGCGCAGCTCCAGAGTTGTGAACAGGGAGCTGCGTTAATTCAGTTCTCTGATGTAGTATTAGCTCTGAAGTTGTGCAGCTCCAGAGTTGCGAATAGGGTTTGGTTCTCTGATGTAATGTTAGCTCTGAAGCTACGCAGCTCAGGTTGGGAGCTACATTAATTTGGTTCTCAGATGTAGTGTTAACTCCAAAACTTGGGCTGGTGCGATACTTTTTGGACTGGAGCTTATTTGTGCTGGTGGAGTGCTCTCATGGGGAGCCAGTATTATGGGTTAGTTACTCCCCATTCATAAAACTGTAGTGGCAGGGGGAGCCTGGAGAGGGGCTGGTAACAAGTCTCTCTCATTAATGATGTTGGTTCTACTCCCCCCCAACCTGGAAGTATTTTTTTTCCCGGCACTGAAAAGCCAGGTTATAGGGATGACTGGCTCTGCCATGTAACACTAATGGAGCAGAGCCAATTTCAGAATACCGTGGAGAATAACAACAATGTGTGCTCCTCCCGTGCTTGTATAGATGGGGGTGCAGGCTATCAGTTTCCTATTCTGTGTATTGATTTGTCTTTTTGTTTATAAAGGACTCTCTCCAATTTACTTTCTAATCATTTAGCACTGATATCTGTGTCATCCTTTAATTGGTTTCGTGGACAATAAGTTATAGAATTATCCCAGTAAAGTTGCAAATGCCTGGTGAGCCTTGATTAAGCAGTTTCTAAACCTACTACTCATCAGACACTAGAGGGGGTCGTGCTTTAGAATGAGCTGTGTTCTTTTTAAAAATAGTCTAGTCAATGGCATAGCTTATTCTCTTTTCAGTTGTAGTGGCTTTAGAGAATATCCTACTACACCTCCTTATTTGGATGTGGCATTAACATGCCATGACAGTAAAGATTGTTACAATTGTGCAACTGAAAATGGATGAACAAAATAGAATAAGCAGATTTTTCTCCATTTAGTAAGTAAGGCTGTGCGTGTGTGCCTTTGTGTACTGCTCTGTGACGTATCTTTATCAAGCATATACATAAGCAAATACACATCCTTATATTCAGAATGGAAAGCTTTTCTACCCTGCCACAAGTGTATACATATGGAAATACATTTCCTTACAGTAAGTCAGTATAGAAAGCTTTTTCTATCCCACCATACTTTAAAGTAGAGTTTTATGGGATTTCAAAACACATAACACAGATATTAAAAATTGGAATTCAATGCCTACCTGTTTTTCCTAGTGTACACCTTAAAAATAATGTATGATGTTGTAGATTCCTGCTATGGTCAGAAGAGTAATTACTCCATACCAAGATGGCCCAGATATTAGTGCTTTGGAGCCTGAGGAAGGAGAAACCTTTGTCTTCCTGAAAGAAGAACTAAGTTCAGAGCAAGCTTCTCAGTAAGAGTCCCTTTTCTTCTGATATAGATTATTTCTAGGTTTCTTGGTCTGGTTTGAAACTATTCATGTTTTAAAAGAACTTAAGCAGCAAGTCTGCAGCTTAAATGGAGGAATGTGGCTTCTGTACAGAATACAAACATATAGAAAAAATTCAGTGGTAAATAATAAACTATTCTTTCAGTAGTTAGAACACCTTTGGTTTAGCAAATGAGAGCTTATGATATATTAAGGTACTTCTTTTATGAATATGTTGTGTTACATTTTCTGGGTATTATAAATCTCCCAACATAAATTCAAAACCTAACAAGAAAAGGTGGGGAAAAAGTATATGTTAAAGTAGCCTTAGCCAATATAGCCACTTGTCAGAGATGATGAGAGTTGGCTTCCACCAACATAATCTAGAGGGACACAGATGACCTACCCCTGTGCTATAGTATTGCAGGGTTGCAGAGCTCTGAAAGAATCTTATAATAGCAAGTAATCTTCAGTTCCTATTGCACGTTTAAATGTCTAAAGTAGCTTTTAAAGGCTGGTTTGGAAAAAAGATAATTCAGATGTTGGGGAAATTTTGATCTGTGGGAACATAATAAGAAAAGCTGACACTCTGTATTTGAAAAGTGAGTGAAATCTAAATAAATGTGTGCTTTGGTTCTAAACCAGGGAAGCTCTTCTCAAAAAAGCAAAGGCAAAGGCTAAAAAGAAGCCTCGAAGGCGGTCAGACAGCTCAGGAGGGTATAATCTATCCGATATTATACAGAGTCCACCTTCCACAGGTTAGTGGTAAAGTCATTTCCTCAATAAGGCTGATTTGTTGATTACTTCTAAATGATTTACAGCTGATCTCTGCATACTTAGAAAAATAGTGTGTGCGTTTCTCTGATGGCTCTCAAAGGCTGTTTGTTCTATGATGCCAAAATGAACTCAAGAAAACTTGTATCTCAACACGAGTGACGTCTAGTTGCTTTATGTTGTGTGGTTCCATTTGCTGTGATGTAACGCTGCTATTTGTGCAAATGCTTTCTCATGTGTGACTTCATTACTGTGGTTGAGTTACTTGTGGATCTCCCTCTAGAGCAGATTTCCTCAATCTGGCGCCCTCCAGGTATGTTGGACTGCAATTCCCATAATTCCCGGACAGGGATGGGGAAGCCTGGGAAAGGACAAGGGCAGGGACTATACGCCACTCTGCAAACGACTTTCATGGCATCTAGGAGAATGCTGGGTAATTAAGTCCAACACATCTGCAGGGTGCCTGGTTAGAAAGCTGCTGTAGGATGCTCTGTATTTGACAGGATCTGTGGGAACTATATGATTCCCCGTTTGGTGTGAGGAGGCATCCATGATGAGTTATCTCCCTGCCCCCTACTTGCCATCGCTCAGGAAAGGCAGGGATCATGTGACCAAGAGGAATGACTCGCTGATGCTCTCTGTGTTACTGGGTTGCCGCTTTATTTTTTGTCTTTTCTGACGGCTACATGCAACATTTTGCTGAAGCTCTGTGGATTGTTCTAAAAGGCTGCAAAGAGCTGGTGTTGAAATTGACAAGGCTTTCCCCTCACCTCCTCAGACAGTTGAAAGCTGCTTCATTGCTGAGGTAAAATTGAGAAATTGTCCATTTGCTTAAGCAAGGTATTGCACATCCATCCTATTTTCTCTTTCTCTCTCTCTCCCTCTCTGGCCAAGAGTTTGCTCTCAATAGTCCATGATGAAATAGAATACATGGAGATCTAAAAATGAAAAAAAAAATGCTTTAGTGCATTGTGCAACACAAACATTAAAATGGCTTATCTATGGATCGGTCACAATACATTGAGATGATTGCAGCTTGCATAGTGGATGATGCTACCTTCATCAAAGGCTCAACAGGGCATTGCAGAAATAAAACAGCTGCAAGGGATGTCAGGATGTGCTGAAAGCCAGGAAGTAGGAACGTACCCAAGCAAATGATTGACGGGGGAATGTCACACTACGCAGAGAGAGTAGATCAGAGTGAAAATATAAATGCTCAAGACTCCATGCAGAATACATGCACTTAATTCAGTAATCAGAATACAGTTGAACATACGTTGTGCCTCTTAGTGGTTAGATGTGAGAGAGTGGCAACCAAGGCCTCCTCCACACGAGACGTTTAATGAGCCTTGAAGGCTCATTATAAATTTTACCTCCACACCAGCGGAGCGCAAAACGGGCGTACAGGCGCATTATCTCCCCGATAATGCGCATTTTCGAATGCGCGTTAAATAGCAACTTTTATTTTTCTCCGGCCGTTAAAGTGCATTTTCGCCGTGTGAACAAGCGATTATGCGCATTAACGTCTTCTAAAGCGCTTTTTGGACATCAATTAATGCGCTTCGCCGCCTCTCGCCGCCTCCCGTGCAGAGGGATTAGGCGTAAATGCGCCTCCGCGAAAATGCGCATAATCCCCGAACCGGGCGCAAAAGCGCATCCTTGTGGAGGGGGCCTTACTGAGGCTGTATCAACCTCAGTATATGTTCTAGTTAAAATGGTTGTTCTTTAAAGCTGACCATAAGACTGCTACTGATACAGACATAAATTCATTTTCTGATTAGCCAGAAGAACCAAGAACTCATGGACACAGATTTTAACGTCATAGGTTTGCAGGCTGTCAGGATAAACTGCATTGTAAATGTAGGCCACGATCTAGCTTGTATTCACACTTTCCAGTCCCATTGATTTCAGTAGCAATGTTAAACATGTGCTTAAATCTCTCCCTTTGAAATGAAGGGGACTTAAAAGTACTGACTCTAGTTAGGCCTGGCATTAACATTTTAAGGATGTATCTTCTGTAGAACTAAGTTGGTTAAACATTTTGCTTTGGTTTTAAAATTTAAGTTAAAGTGGACAAATGCTTATTTGGTTAAAAATGCTGAATAATACCTTGTAGAGTGAGCTACTGCTACATCGCCCTAAAATAGTAGCGGGGGAAGACAGAAATCTGCAGGGTCAGAGTTTGAAGATGAAATGCAGTGGCAGGGGGCTGCAGACATCATGACTTCAATATCAAGTCAATCTCCCCCCCCCCCCTTCTATCCCCCCACCCTATTGTAATGTCTTTCCTCATGAATAGATCTGGAGATTTCAAAAGCTTGTACGGTTTTGTGACCTTTGAGTTGGCCTAATAAAGATATCACCCTAATATGGATTTTGTAATTGTTCTTATGACAAACATGGCTACTTTTGGTTTCTTTTTCTTCTTCTTTTTTTTTTTTTTTTTAGAAAAAAGTTGGCTCAGTTATCTTTAGCTCAGATTTCCCTTTAGCAAAGAAATATTTAGTATGCTATGAGGGGAAAAAAAGAAGAAATTCAGCTTTTATGTTGCCCCTTCATAATAAAGGTTACGAACTGTGTAAAGAAAGACCTAACACTATTTTGGGATGTAAGAAAAATCGGATGGTGACTACTTAAGAAATCATTCTGGGAAATTTTCTATTGCGCTCAGAGAACTCCCAATTGAAGAGACTTCACTTAGCCTGTAACTTCTGATAGGAATTGATTTGGAGGGTTTTTGTTAAACTTCCAAAATCATACATTTGTTTTTTAAATGCATGTTTTTGTGTATAGGGTGTCTCCCCCCCCCCCCCCCCCCCATAAACATCTTATATTACAGTATGCAGCTTGTGGACCTCATGGCCACAGGGGTCATGTGCCATCTGTCTGCTCCGGGCAATCTGTTTGGAAGTCAAAGCAGCAGGGATGAAGGGAAAAGGCTGCACTCACTGTTGGTGTCACACGCAGCAGCATCTATGAAAAGCAGCTCAGGGTAACCAGGACTGATAGTTCCATTCCTGCCAGGGGCTCAGGGGCTTACTTGGAGCCAGTTAGGACATAGGGAGCAATTAGCAGGGACTCTCCTTGCAGGCCCTTCATTTCCCCAAAGGTACAGATGTGTGGTGAAGAGGAAAACTAAGACTGGAGTGAGGAAGAGAGTTGCCAAACTGACTTATGCTGCCAGTGATGAGGGAAGCACACCAATAGGTGGGTGAGTGTGATCACCTGGGGCCAAGGATCAAATCAGGACTGTGTCCACTTGAAGACAAGCAGATAGATTATGGGGTAGAGGACAGCAAACCTGCCCCCGCTCTCAACTTTTGTATCCCAGGAAACTTTATATTGCCAGAATGTGGTATCAGTAATCACCTTTCTTTATTCGAATGAATCATGATCCCCTCTCCCCCTCCCTCTAATCTTTGCAGGAATATTGAAACTGGATAAAACGAATTCTGTTGAGTCCCTCCCTGAAATGCTGATGTCTGATTCTGAAGGTAGCTATGTGGGAGTGAACAGCCCCAGAGATTTGCAGTCTCCTGACTTCACAGCAGGATTCCATGCAGATAAGGTTGCGGTTAGAGCATATTAATCTATATTCTACCTTGATGCTTGCTAGTTAAACACAACTTCTAATACTTTTAGAGGCAGATGAACCACATCTCCTTTTTTTGCTACTAGCTCTGTCTTGTGGAAATACTAATCTGGGCATAATTTAGGGCAGCTATGTTGGATTAATATGCATTTCATTTATATGGAGTTGATTATTCAGTAGTGCAGATCTTACTTCTTGGCTTTAATCTGCTGCTTTCTAATCTCTGAAGGTATGCTGAATAAAGATTTTTTTTAAAAATTCAATACATTTATATCATTCTTTTCAGAGAGCCTCACAAAGTGGCATACAAACAAAAAAGGTGTTGGACCCAACCACGCATAAATATACAAAAACAGAACTCTTAAAATAGAGCAAGTTAAGCCAAATTTGAGGCTGAGAGTGCGACATATGGATTAACAATCCATTCAGGCCGGCTTGAACAACATTTTAAAGGCATTTAATTTAACATTTTAATGGCCTTTGCTGAAGATGTAAGTTGCAAAGCAGCAGGAAGGAAGACGCATGTGGAGAGATCTTTACGGTGATCAAAATGTATAGGCAGGATTGTATGGGCGAATGCGATCTTTTAGGTAAACTGGCCCCAGGCTAAAGATAATAATAATCAACACTTTGAGTCAGACTGGAAATGAATTGGTAACCAATGCAAAGGAGGTGAGACATGCTTAGATATTCTGGCTCTATCAGCATTCTGTTGGCTGCATTTTGCACCAATTGGAGATTCCGAACTAGCTTCAAAGGCAACCCAATGTAAAGTGCATTACAGTAAGCCAGCTTAGAGATAACTAGGGAGTGGGTTAGTGTGACTATGTATGACAGTTCTAAATAGGGCTGCAGCTAGCGTATCATCCTTAGTTGATAAAGGACATTCTTTATCACTGCCATCACTTGGGTTTTACCAGATTTATTTATTTATTTATTTATTTATTTATTTATTACATTTGTATACCGCCCCACAGCCGAAGATAACACCAGGTCCAAGAGAACCCCGAAACGGTACCCATGATCCTCCAATAGGAGTGCAACGCCGTCTAGGATTGGCTTGATACCTCCGTCCAGAACAGCTAGCATCCCAATCCACAAATCTGCCATCTCATTCAGAGATGTGTTTTAGCTTAAATATATTTGTATAACTTCAAATGACTTTATTTGGCTAAAGTATACTGGCTGAAGAAGCTATAAAGAAGTTATTCCTCTTGGAGGAATATAGCACTTATAAATACCAGTTTTTTTAAAAAAATTTATGTATAAGGAAAGGAACTGTGCCCACGATATCACTTGTTGGAATATAGAGTCATTAAATTCGCAGCATGGTCCAGAGTACCATGTAAACCAGCAAGGGTTTAGATATGTGAACCCCAAATACTGTCAGGTGGCGAACCATTTCTAAAACTTGAAGGTGCCAAAAGCAATGCATTGTGACATGAGTAGCTGTTGAAAGGGGGGAGGGGTGGGAAATCCCTCTAGATATGCCCAAGGTAACTCTGTAGATCTCAGTCAGTATAGATTAAATTTATTTTGTGTGCAGATAACCACTCCTTAATATGGTGTAATTTTAGTGTGTTTTGGTTTCAGGTGAAAGAGAAAATGTGTGTTTCCAGTGCAGTCCTTCCACAGGCTCATAAAGAGGCAAAAATCTGTGATGGAACATCAGTACAAAAAATCTCTCTTCCACGGTGCATTCCTAATAACAAAAACACTTCTACAAGTTCTTCCAATTGGGTTATCAGCTCTTTCAGGTATGTATTTGGCTTGTATCTCACATTTGTCAAGTGTTACGCTATTACAATAGCTCAAGTGGTGTGCCTTTGAAATGTGAACTTCCTCCACACTGCAAGGCATTGCCTGTATATAACTACTTGTTAACATGCTTTATGAAGAATCAAATGACCAAGTTATTTTGTGGTAGCTGTGATCATTGTGCTAAAAGCAGTTACGCAACTCAGTGGTGAGATTGCTAATTCCCCCTTTTCCATGGGAGTTATTACAAACCTAGCTGTGTACAGATGGCAGCCTAAACTTTCTATCTTTAAAGATCTAATTCACAGTAGCTTTTAAAAGAAAAATAACCAAACTTCACATTAACTAAAATGCTGGGTTTTAAGTCTTCAGCCTTGTTCGTAGACCTAAAAGTGTCCTTAGTGTATGTGCTTCCTGAAAAATATATATAAAATGTTTGTCTGAAAACATTCTATTTGAGGTTTGCCATAATTGAGGAAGTAGACATAAATTATACATCCGATTACAAATGTATGCAAGATATAGAAGCCTTCAGTGGTGGTTGGCATCTGGAATATAAGTAAACATAGATGTCTTGAAAATTAACTTATTATTTCTTTTCATACAGTCCTGCCAGTCCTCCTGCTATGGATTTAAGAACAATTATGGAAATTGAAGAAAACATGCAAAAATGTGGAAGCACGCCAAAGATAAATTCAGGGTTGGTAAAAGACAAGGATTTAATAAAATAAATTGTAAGGTTGACTTGTGTTAATGTAAATCATATTAAAGTTCTATTCTTTGTGTAGCCTTGTGCAGACCTTTAGAACGTTATTATTTTGGAAACAATGGTTTGAAGAACAGGTCATTCTATGGATTTGAGGATCAGGTCATTCTTTCTCTACTTTCGTGAAACACTGGGACTAATAATCCAGTAGCGTGTTATATGACTGGTATTCTGTTTGAAATTTGTTTGATAAGCTGTGGTAAGCTGCTTCATATTTCTGTCTTTAATTTTTAGGAGACCCGCTTCTCATGGAAGTAAGCTTTCTCAGAAGCGAAGGAAACTGATTGCTATGGCTGCTAAAGATAACAGTCCAGAGATTGTGCCAGATGCAGTCATGCCACTGACACCCCCAAAATCAGGGAATGTATGGTATGTTTTTTGTTATGCCTTTATGTCAGTGCATATTAGGATCTATTTCAGTCTGTAAAATAAGCTTTGTTTCATCCTAGCAGGATTAACCAATTGTGACTTAAACCTCAAAAGCAAGAGGAAATGGTATATACTGTGCATGCAAAAGCTCCCAGGTTCAATCCTTGGTATCTTCAGGTCTGGTTGGGAAGAGGTCTTCTCTAAAGTCCTGGAGAGCTGCTGACAGTCGGTGTAAACAAGGTTAGACCAATGGTCTGACTCTGTATAGTAGTTTCTCTATGTTCATATGACTTGAGCCCTAGAATATGGATAGGGCAGTAGCTTAGAAACTGGGGTGATAGGCCGACAAGACTGTATCTCTGGGATCTGTTTCTTGGTCAGCATTTGGTCACTGAAGTTGTGTGTCGTCTGGTGGCGGTTATGAGATTACGGCACTGAGGGATATGAATTAGTATGTGGGACTTAGAACCTCTAAATGGCCATCAATAGGATGTGAAAGGTTACGATATGATACACTTTTTAATGTAAAACTGAATGTTTATTTATTTATTAAAACGTATGTATCCATCCTATCTCATTGCGTCTCAGGGCGGTGTACAGATAGAATCAATTCAAACAGTATAAAACAATAAATAATGTACGCAGCTAAGAACATATTAAACTATTGACAAGCTAAAACTAGTAGGAAATTTAAAAGCCGGGAGAGATCCGTGAACTTACCAGTCTTGAGGAATTTAAACGATCTATAAAGACTGAGCTCTTCCAGCAGGCCTACTCAGATGAATTTTAAGTGTTTTATTGGTGTTTTATTGGTATTTTAATGATGTATTGGTTTTGTGTATTTTTAATCAGTTTTGTGTGTTTTATGATGATGTTGTTCCCTGCCTCGATACGGAGGGAGAGGCGGGTAATAAATAAATATATTATTATATATATATATTATAAAACAATTTCAACTATGTGCAGCTTTTAGGCCAATTTAGTCCTCAAAGGCTAAATTATAAAATCAAGCCAATGTGTTAAAATATGTATGGTCATGTCACATGTTTTCTGTCACGAGTGTCAGGGGCCATGTGATAAAACTCCATAATATTTGAAGAGGATCTGCGCATCTGCCATGGAATCAAAGTTAACAAGTGGTCCTCGGTGTGTGTGTGTGTGTGTGTGTGTGTGTGTGTATACACTATCCTATATACGTTTGCAGATATGTAGCACCACTTCACATGTTACAGTATTCAACCTGTGGAGATGTGGTGGACACACAGGAAACAGATTAGCCATGCAGAGAGGCTCTGAAGACACATGCTAAAATTCTAATGACTGGTAAACAATTTACCTGAACCCAGGTAGTAATTTAAAAATACTCTTATCTCTGGTGCAACCAAGCTCTCTTAGGGCTCGTGCACAAAATAGAGTCCTGTTCTCAACAGTGCGCCTGCGTGATGCTGATTACTCTGTTTGTGTGGAATTTTGAAATACTGAATTCCCTTGCTTTTCAGAAGTAGTTTTCATCCATCCTAAAAGCCTTTTTTAAGGGACAGGGGAAGATGCATGCAGATATACTTTGTACAATCTTTACCGTAGCACAAATGGGGCAGCAGAAGGGGTGAGGTGGTCTGTCAGACAATGAAATGCTTTGAACAGTACTTTTGAGAAGGTGGAATTCTAGAGCAATATTGTTTGAAGGGTGGGATATATCAAAATAGAAGCCTAGAGGGTTTTAAATTATGTTTAAAGAAGCACAGGGGAGCATCAACCATTATTAGGATAGTCCCCTTCAAAAGCCATTATGATTTTGATCATTTTATTTGCAACATTGATTTATAGGTTATTAAATATAAGAATCTGAAAAGCAAGTGTGATAAAGAATAGTAAAATATATCATAGTTCCCTACAATAACCTATATCATCTATTTATTATACTTCTGTACTGCCTAATAGCAAAAGCTTTCTAGACAGTGTTAGCTTACATTCCTCCACAATAACCTATACTATCTATGTGTCTATCATGCTGTTATCTGTGTCAGGCTGCGTTATACTGAGTCAGACCTCTGATCAATCTAAGCTGGGAAAGACCTCTTCCTGGGCAGAGGTCTTTCCCAGCCTTGCTCCTAAAGTTCCTTTTAGCTAGAGATGCCCTGAATTGAATCCGGAGCCTTGCACTGTAAACAAAGCCGACTTTTCCATCTAAAGTAAACCAAAGCTGGGGGAGGAAACCTGGGCATACTTTTCATCCCTCCCCTCTCTCTCCCTCCCTCCCTCCCTTCCGTCCCACAAGGAGCTTTGTTAGGCTGAGAAATGATGACTACCCTAAGATTATCCAATGTGCTTCAGAGCAGAGCAGAAATTTCAACCTGTTGTAAATCGTATGTTCTGTCATAAGAACATAAAATGAACCTTACTTCTTCAGACCAAAGGTCTGTGTAATTCAGTATTCTGTTCCCTCAGTGGCCAGCTAGATGTCTGTGGGAAGCCCATAAGCAGGACATCAGAGAGGGAGAAAACCATTTCCCTATTCATTTACTCTGCATCCTGCATAATTTTAAGCACCTTTACCTTTTTTCTAAGCTAAAACCTTCATACGTAATCTTTCTGCATAGGGAGTTGTTCCAGCTCCTTGATCTTTTTGGTTGCTCTTTTCTGCATCTTTTCCAGATCTACTCTGTCCTCTTTGTGGTCGGGTGCCCAGAACTGTACATAGTATTCCAAGTGTGGTCTCACCATGGATTTGTATGAAGGCAATATGATATGGCAGTTTTATTTTTGATGCCTTTTCTAAAGATCTCGTAATGATTTCACAGCAGCTGCACACTGGCCAATCACTGCTGGCTCAGCCCCCCATCAGAATAGATGTAAAGTGCACTACATCATATTGTGGTACTTCAGCTGTGGAATGAGTTCTGGTCTAATTTTCATGTGGGCATAGATGGCTGTAACTTCCTTCACAAAATTCCTCTGGTTGCTAAAGTGGAAAATAGCAACAGCTCCAAATGTTCTAAGTAGAGAATCAGTGTGTACACACACCTGGCGCCTTGGATAATTGAATTTATTTTAGCATTTTAAGTTCCTTTATGAATATACCTTACTACAGCTGGTTTGATGACAATTCCTTATTAACAATCATGGTTTTCGTTAAGTATTCTTGACTTAACTAGTTAAGAGTGAGAGAAAAGGCTTTGTATTTTCCTTAGCATGTTGAGTTGTAGTATAACCCTGACACTTAACAAGTCTAAAATGAAATGTATGCATTTGGCATCAAATTGAGGTTTCCGTGCTTGCATTATGTGGCATTCTCCAGAACTTTTGTTTTGCAGTGAAATGAGATACTTGTCTTGGAAATTCAGCAGCTCTTCTGGCAAGACAATATGCCAGATGGGTGTGGGACTTTCTGGAACTTTTTTGGGTTGACTTGGAGACTCAATATATCTTAAACTGTACTTGCATTCTTCTTGCCAAAAGAAACCTCCAGTTTCACAGTTTGGGAGAATTAAGGCTATATAGTGTTCTTTGAAGATTAATTACGAAAAATAAACCCAATATTGAGATCATTTTAAAAGGAAATGTATGGGGAGGTGGAGAAAGAGTAACTGAATGTAGACTAACTCCCCCTGAAAACTTACTTTAATATAGTTTTCAGGGTGCACTTATTAAATATGTAATATGCATTTATGATGGGGGAGTGTAGTAGTTTCCCTGCTGAAAGTTGCTGCTTACCTTCCTCCTGACAGGACAGAACACATAATTACTTTCTTGAGTGCCCAATTATGAACATTTCAGTTAACAGATATTCTCATAAATAGTATTTGTTTTGCACCTTTTGCTAAAGGCCTGTGGTGGATTTCCCTATAAAATATAATGTATTGCAGAAGTTGTTACATGAAGAAGCATGGTATTTCTGGACATGTAGGAGGTCTCAACATTGTTAGGTTATTTCCAAAATGGTGGTACACATGTAGTCAAAGATGACCCAATTAGTAGAAAAGTCTGAAAATGGGACTCTTTCCTTGAAAAGGAAAATGAGATTTTTTTTCACATTTATCAGAAATAACTTGGGACGTGACATTTCCCTTCTAATAGAAGGAGCAAAAATGCTTTCTTCATCTGAGGCTGTTTCCTGTGGATCACCCTTCCACTACCTTTCATTAGGCCTTCACATACCTGAACCAGCATCTTATTTCAAAGCAGATAGAATGTGCTGTACAACAGGCAAATTGTATTTACTAGTATGCAAAATGCTCAAATAGTGCAGTTAAAATAAGTCATGCTCATCTCCCCCAGTCATCTAATATCTGTCCAAATAAAAATATTTTCACTTCTTTTGTAATTGGCTCAGGCCTTAAGTAGGAAAGATATTTCACAGCTGAAGAATAGTCACCTATATTGGCTCTCTATACACCGTAGAGTAGGTTTTTTTAAGGGTGTTATTCAGGGTGTGCATTGACCACAAGATTTGCTTGGGACCCTGATTCAGTGGTTTGGAAAACAGCTTGACAGTCTGATAATTTGGAAGTGCCCAATTTGGGTCCAAATTGAATCCCGATTTGAAAATCTGAAGCTTTGTGCATCCCATTTCCTGTCATTAGAAATCAGTAAACAACTTTTTTTGCTGTTTGACACAACGGGATGCAATTTACACGCACAACAGTCCCTTGTGAGAGGGTAAAATCTGGCAAATTTCAGAGAAACAGATGCAGGGAGCTTTGTGCTAGAATCAAACTTCCATAACATTTTTATTTCTTTGCCGAATTGGATGAAAATTACAGGCATGCTTCTGCCTTCTGAGGGGATGAAGGTGCTAAGTTTCAGATGAATAGGTTCAGGGTGTTATATAAGAACAGCCTTTACAATGTACGGTTTCCCAAAAAGGATGGTCTTGTCCCTATCAATTCTTTGTGGAGAGAGATATGCAGCATAGAGGTGGCTCTAGCTATGAAACTTGCAAATGTCCAGAAGGATCGATGCAACAACTTTGGTGTAAGGAGACTTCAAATTTGGGAGTGGGAGTGATTCATCCCTCCGATGTTTTTTTTTTTTTTTTTTTGCAATTTGTAAGAAAATGCCATATATCTTAGAAGTAACCTTATGCATGAAACTAGCAAAATTTCATATCAGATGCAGGGGATAAGAAGTTATGTGTAATGAAAAGTAGGTTCAAGCTTTTTTGTTTTCTCCTCAGTTGGCACCAAAATCACAACGCAATAGGACAGGGGTAAATGATGGATATGTAGCAGAGTCAGATAGTCTTAACATTAGCTTTTTTCAAGCAAGCACCCAATGCTACACATACCCCTCCCACAGTCTCCACAAAAACCCTTAAGGTTCCTATTCCTGGCAGAACTGGTAAAGAGCACTGGACACTGAAACAGTCCTGCAATATATTACTTTAGCAACTCTGCATCAAAGCACTGAGATTGGAGAGCCCTGATAAGACCATCCATTGTGATTAGAAGTTAGAGATGCCAGTACAAAATTACACACCCCTCCTCCCTCTGCCCACCCTGGCATTTTCCTTAAATGGGGAACTTGCCAAGAAATGTATCACCAATTTGAGGGTTCAGGTTTGGATTTGGTTCCCTTTGGAAAAGTCCCACTTCAATTAGGACCTCTCCCAACTCTTTTTGAATCAGCCCGATTGAATTCAGCTGGATCTGAAGTTCACCCCTAGTTTTTATGGATGGCAACTGTGGACATATGAAGCTGTCTTATATTGAGTCAGCACATTAATCTATCACTTCTAGTACTGCTTAATTATTTTAGGTATGAGGCTTTCCCTAGTCCTCCTACCTAAGATCAGCAGAATGGTTAGTCAATTTAACTTGAAGCCAGTTTTAGTGAATTCCCATAGCAGGAACACATTTCTTTACGTCGAAGACAGGCACTGGCTTCTGAAGCCTATTCTAAAAATAATATGAAATGATCCTAGCAATGTTAAATAATGCTCTAAAAGGATCACCCCAATGTGCAAGGAAGGGAAAATGCTTCACTGGTTACGAATAGCTGGGAAGTAGTCAAATCTCTCCTCCTTTCCCCCATTACTAGAGATGTAGGCATGATTGCAGGAGCATGTGAGCACACTGTTAGGACTACCAGGAGAGGAAGAAAACTGAAGTTCTTTTTTTAAAAAAATCAGTGATGGGTTCAAGATGATGTACTAAGGTATAGGAGAACTTCTGATTTGCCTCACAGTGATGTCACACGAGTCATCCAATAGGTCAGTGATCTTCACTGTTTTTCAAGCAGGAGCCACTTTGGTTGTAGGCATTGTCTGCTTGACTGGGGGTGGGGGAGGTAATCTTTTCTGGGCTATGGGGAGGGGGCTTCCCCCTCCTCCCCCTCCTCCCCCCCCCCCCACATCAAGCAAAAATGCTATACACTGGACTGGACTAGAGGCCTTTTCAGGCCTCTTCTCCACTCCCTCCACTTTGTTCAAGCAAGGCCTCATCACTCAATCATACAAGTTACTGGGGAGGCAAATTCTGACAGGCTTCCTTGGTCCTTGGATTGGGATGGCTCTCTTTTTCGTCACTGCTCTATTCAGTGCTGCGGAATCTCTCGGCACAGGCCCACATTGCACTCTCTCACACACATTCAACTCCTGCTCTGCTTCCAGTGCCTGCGCAGTGCGCCACTGCTGCTAGCCAGTTGCATTGCTCTTTGCCTGTTAGGCACTTCCTCCAGTCAATTAACAGGCTGATGGACCTGTGTTTCCCTCTCCCCACCCACCGCCTCTTAATTCCCCACCTCTGAAGCCCCCTCTTGTAGCCCAGATCAGAGCAGCCAGCCAGCCCCACCACTCACAGAAAACTACAAGGCAAAGCTGGAGGAAGAGGCAAAGTGTGTGTGTGTGTGTGTGTGTGTGTGTGTGTGTGTGTGAGAGAGAGAGAGAGAGAGAGAGAGAGAGAGAGAGAGCTGGATAGCTGCACTCAAGGTGATTAGGAGCCACCTGTGGCCCAGGGGGCTGTTGCAGTGAAGAACACCGCAATAGGTGCTTATGACTTCAGTGCTGTTGCCAGCTCCACATGAAGCTATGCTAGGCTGACCATCTGAAAAGGAGGACAGGGCTCATATAACTTTAACAGTTGTAGAGAAAAGGGAATTTCAGCAGGTGTCATTTGTATGCAATTAGTTCCTGGTGAAATTCCCTCTTCATCACAACTGTTAAAGGTGCAGGCACTGTACTAGAGTGACCATATACAAAAGAAGGCAGGGCTCTGCAACTTTAACTGTTGTGATGAAGAGGGAATTTCACCAGGAACTAATTGCATACAAATGACACTGGTTGAAATTCCCTTTTCTCTACAACTGTTAAAGTTATATGAGCCCTGTCCTCCTTTTCAGATGGTCAGCCTAAGCTATGCAGGCCTGTTTTATTTAGTGATATCAGAGTTGCCAGTAATGGTTGTACTGGGAAAGATAAATATGCTTTGTTTGGGTAAGAAATAGATTCCTCCAACACTTCATTCTGCCCAAACGTCTGTTCATCTTCAACTTTCAAGGTATGCAGGAGGAATAGATTGCTGTAGTTGTCATATTCAAAGAGAAGCATAATGGAGGTTCATACCTCCAAAGGGCTCATGTTCACCAATACATAATACAGATTTGGCTCTGTAAACAGCTGTGGAAGTCCAACCGATGTATGTGAATTAGGATTGTCATACATTTTTAGTCTGTTGGTAAAATAATTTCCAAACAGAAAGATCTTCAACTGTCTATGAATATTTGGTAACATTGTACTATTAGGTTCATTTTTCTTTTGTTTAGTATGACTTGGATATAATACTACATGGTGTAAGTGTAAGCATTCAAGACTTCATTCCTCTTTCTCTTAAAGGGCTCCTTCATTGCATTCTGTTTTGCCAAAGTCATTCCGTGACCTCCTAGTGGAAGAAAAAAAAATAGTTGGTGCCAGTTCTGGTAAAGTTTGTGCAAAATTAATGGAGGATATACCTGCTCAAAAACCTCTGAGGTAAGAGAAGTTAAATTTTATTTCCAGTTGTAATAGAACACCTTTCTTACAAGCATTGAAGGCCTGTACAAGTATAAATATAAGTATGGCACTTGTCAATATATGTTCTGTGAGGCTGCTACACTGTATAGTGTTGTCAGACAGCTGATAAATGAAAGATCACTTATAGTGTTTTCATGGAGTGTTATAGAGATGTCAATAATTTGACGGCTTAGGGATGATGATTCTCAGAAGTAGTTTGAGTGACATATGGGTTTGCATAGCAATTTACTTAATGTAAGTAAAGGAATGAAAAATCATTTATATTCAGATATATAGTCTATCTTCTAAGTGGCATTTTAATTCATCCAACACTCCTAAAAATATGCACAAACATGTTTGTGAGGTATTTTAGTACAAGCCATTTTCCAGTGTATATTTAGGCAGTAAAATGTCACATGAAGAAATATATGCCTGCTGTGTCAGAAGTTTCACAATACTAAGGCACCCATCAACGTCGTCAGAAAGCCCAATTTCACAGGAGGTGATTTTTTCCTTTCATTACATGTTTGCCCCTCCCTGCTGCATATAGAATATCCAGCAGAATATCTTTTCCTGTGAAAAGCTATTGCTAGCATTTTCAATTTGAAATTCCAAAAACTACGTTTTAAATTCAGAGCATTGGAAAACGCTATACACTGTGGAGGTAAACCTTTATTATTACTAAGAATACTTAACCACCCCACCCAATTGCGAAATCGGAAGTTTGTTGGCATATTTTTTGCCCCAGATGTTTTTTATTTCCAGAAAGAAAACAGTAAGTGGCATGTGGCTGAAATTTGAGGATGTTGTACAGGTGAGAGTAGTCTTGTAAGTCTAGTTTTGTGTAAAAGTGCCATTACTAATGTATGAAATGAAATTAAAACAAATTCCAGTCAAAACTTATGTGTCCCTGAAATTCTATTCCACTGACTTGTATTCCGTATAAGTATCTCAAACCTTACAATGGCTGTGTACCTTGTTAATGGAATCAGCATAAAATGCTGCTTCAAGCTGTCCTGCTAACCCATTCGGACACTGTACGCTCATACCATTTATTCTGTGGAAGGCAGAGTACTGTATTCAATCCAAGTGGGTTAAGCTTCATGGTTGTTGATGGCATTTTTACGTGCTTAGGATATATTTTTAATCAACAGTTCTTCCATAAATAATTTTTGTCTCTAGATGTACTACTGCCACTGCTCTTGGAGCAGAAAATGGGCATCCTTGTGAACCAGCACAGTCGGAAAATCAGAAGTAAGTCGTATTTGTAATTAAAAGTATTAGTAGAAAAATGTTTTCTGCAGTGTGGTGACATCTTGCATTTGTAACTTGCCTTGCAGTCCTTGGTTAGCAGCATCCTTGATGAATCCAGCGGCAGCAACGCCCATCACATTTGCAGCAATTGTAGAGGAAGAACTCCAGCAAGAAGCTGCTCTTATCCGGAGTAGAGAGAAACCTTTAGCTTTGATCCAGGTAAATAAAACTGTTCAGTACAATAAATTAAGAGTGGCATTCTTTTCATTTTCACAAGTACATTTTCCTCCTGCCTTTTGGCCCTAACAAGCCCCCCCAAAGCGGCTTGCAACCAATAAAAAAATTAAATACAATGAAACATTCTGCTCAGTGTTTTAGGCTGTGATGTGTTGATTCAAGTTAAATATTTTCTTAATCAGGTTACACTGAGCAGGCATTAGTTTTCATCACATAACTAGATCTAACTGATGGTTAGATTCCTTCCTGTAATGGTTCAAGAGCAGCTGTATGTATTGCTCCCTTAGCTGCAGAATCCTTTGAGAACATGGGATTTTGGTGAGGGCCTCTTTTGTGGATCTGTCCAGCTATGAGACATTCTTTTAGTATAGCTGAAAGTTCTGGTGACTGCCATTATTCTATGCTGTGTAAACATTAATTCTTACACATTCCTGCCAGGTTTCAAAGAGTGTCTCTCTCCCCTTTCCTCTTTTCTCATTTCAGATCGAAGAACGTGCTATTCAAGATCTGTTAATCCACTATCGAGCAGTTGGCAACCCCGATGAGTTTGTTGTTGTTGAAAGGTCTCCACAGGGGCCAATAGCAGCTCCGATGTGGAACAAGCATTGACGCACACTAATTTGGGATGTTATGAAGATGTGTGCATTGCAAAAATGTGGGGTTATTTGTTGTTTGCATGGATCTGGCAGTTCTAAAATAAGAATGTGGTATAGTAATGTGTGTCCATTTCTTTTCATCCTAGTACCTGTTTGAAAATACATCTTCCTTACTAAATTGCTTTACTGGGCAGTATACCCTTGCAAGGTACTTTTGATTAAAATGGAGTTGGAGACTACACAAGCTTAAAACTAAGTTTTAATTTGGAATATAGGTGCTTCCTGTAATAATTAGGAAAAGTACCAAACCAGGTGTTGCTTCTCCAGTTAACAACAACTGAACTCTCATAATTGTGCATACGTGTTGAATTAATGGGACTGAACCAGAATATCGCAAATCAAGATTTCCTAAAAATTAATATTTATAGCTTTTGTGTGTAATAACAGAAACAACAACACTGTTGTTGCTTTGCTGTCTATTGAAGCAATGGTATCTAATGTCTGGTATGCTTGTGTGCCTCTGTACTCTTCTGGACAATACTCCTAACCATCATGCCTTACATAGGTGGCGAGCCTTTATGCCAGACAGGCATTTTGTACTGGTTTATGTATTGCGTTATTATGAGGGAAGCCTCAGAAGAACCTAAACTTCCATGTGGGCTCCCATGATAGTAAATAGAAAGGAGTGGCTCCTTTTGGCTTGTGTGGGGCAAAATGGGATGGGAGTAAGAACAGCATGCTAAACTGCAAAGTGTTTTGGCAAAAGAACAAACTATTCATTCAACATTAAAACTACCCAAACAGATGACAATTGCATTTCGATAGTTTGCATTTCAGTAGTAACTGACACATTGATACTATTTAGTACCGTATGTTCAGAAGCCAATGCCTCATTGTGGATGATTTTGTTCTTATTGGAAAGTCTTATAAAAGATTGTTTGCTAACTCTAGAAAATAATGTGGTACTGGTCTGATGGTATGTTTCGGAGGAGGAGCTTTATTTATCAGTCATCTCAGCCTTTATCTATCGGCTCTGGGCAGTCTGCATTGATTTACCCTAGTGAGCATTCATGGCACTGTGAGGGAATAATCTTTGTCTGCATTAAATGTAGTTCTGTCTCATGGTTTGGGGTTGAACCCCAAGAATAATTCTGTAAACAGAACTGCAATAAAGAGAAAAAAATGATGGAGCAGCACAAGTTACCACAGAATAAAAAACCTGATTCATGTGTTATTTTAGTATGTCTCAATATTTCATTTTGGATACAGAAACAAAAACAAGCAACTATGAAAGGATAACTCCCACTTGTGTTCTTTTATGTCAGAAATCTTCAAATATAGGCTTATGGGCAGGTATGTATATGCTGTGATTCTGCAGGAGCACAGAAAAGGTACAAACGTGGTCTTGGGAGCAAAGTTCAGTTCCCTGAAAATGTTAACTTTCGTGTTCAACTTCAAAGGCATACTATGGTGGTAATTCTGTCTGTCTCTTTTTTAAACATGCCTGCTCATCCCAATGTGAAAAATCAGCCATTGAAGCAGAGGGCAATTGTGAGTTCATCTCTCTTGCTTCAGGTTCAGAGCCTGGGCCCCCTAAATACCATACAGTTTACCTGGGATAATTACAAGATTGTTACAAAGTGAATCAGCACTCTGTTAACTTTAACCTGTTACTTGTGTAAACTTTTTGCAAGTGACTTTGATACAAGCAAACGCTGTATCTGGAAATCTGAAAACTAGAATTTGGAAACCTGTTACATACTCAAAAACTGTACGAATACTTTCAGGATGAGCACTAGTTCTCTTTCTACAACTAGTTTAAATGCTAATTCCCAGGGTCACTCCAGTAAATGTAGGGTTTGTTAAGAGTGATTCCAGATGTATTAATCCCCCTCAAATAAATTATCTTAGTTAGTTGTTGTGGGGAATAGTTGTTGTGGGGAATAGACATTGGCTGAATTCAGACAACACATTAAGCAACTGGGGGAGGGGGGGAACAATCATCAGTTGTATTGACTATCGTGTCGTCCGAATGCTGCCATAGTCAACTCAGTGCTGATCCTAATCCATACCACAGTTGATTATTTATTACCATGTTGTGTGGGGAGTACCTCCTAGATAAACAACTGTAAAGTTGATTATTACCCCACCATTGACTATCGTGTTGTCCGAATTCAGCCATTCTCTCTGATCAGGTTCACATGGTTCAATGACGGAACTCTGGGTTGCTAAAGCAGAAACAACCCAAAGTTAGACTCCAGGGAAAGAAAGGAAACAAGCAAGCAGTCAGGAGTAAGCACATTTGCTTACTCTTACCTCTCCCAAACCATGGGTTCTTGAATCATGTAAATTGGATCTCTCTCTCTCTCTCTCTCTCTCTCTCTCTGCATGGTTGACAACCTTGTGAATACTGTGTGGAATGTGGGGTTTCTATGCAGAAAAGTTCTATGCAGCCTGTGTTCATGATACTCAGTGACAACTCCAGTGTTTTACATAAAACTTAAAGCAGAAGCAGTCAGATAGGAAATAAAGCTGCATTCCTTTAAGGGGTTCTACCCTTAAAGGCAACCTAAAGATAATTTTAAACCGATGAACAAACTATGTTCTCCCTTGCAACAAAATCATACCATTTTAGCTTGCTTTTTCTGTTTTTTTCTGGTTTTTTTCTGGGCTTTTTTTTTAGGCTTGCAAGCTATGCAAGTCTACTCTGAAGTACAAGAATCACACATCTTTTATATTACCAAAAATCCCTTTACCAATGAACAAAATTCTCTGTGGTAAGATAATTTCCCCCTTTCCTTCCCCACCATCACCTATTACACAGGATTGTATAAAGGACCACTTTTTAAAACATCCTGTGAAGTCTCACAGTAAAACTAAAATATAGCATGAGAAAACTGTAATGGGAAAGTCATGAACATTATTGTGTTTATCAAGCCCTAGCAGAAAGGGACAGTTTGATAAAAATGGGTTTAAGTCAAGCAGCAAAAAAGCTTCTGCTACATAAAAGTGTCATCACAGAATTTCAGTTTCTGTATCAGAAAATTACCATTGCACATTTTTCTGTAAACAGGAGAAAATACAATTTCAAAAAGTGGAATTGTGAAGCAAAATACCACTTCACAAATGGTAGGTTGGGACTTGGCGGTGGATTATTGGATAGCCTCTCCGGAATGCCTATAGTGAAATATGGAGGCAGTGTACATAAGCAATTAAGGCTGGTGTTAATTCTCTTACAGTAAAATCTCAAGAGAAAGGGTGAGGTTTGTGTTTAGATCTTGAGAATTCCCAATGCTTGTTTTAACCTCTAAACATCTTTGTAGTAGCAAAAAAATTAAAAATGCAAGCAAAATAGTGGAAATGAAGAGGGAAATAAAATGGTTATCAAAATCTGTAGACCCTCAAATGGTTAAACGATTTGAAAGGCTGCCTGTGTCATGATCTCTATCAAGGTTTGTGTTCACAGTACTGGTATTCTATGATATTTATTCAGAATATAACAGTTAATATGCCGAACTACTTTAGCTTGATATGTACCATGCACCTTCACATTCATTTATGATATAGTTTAATTTGGTTAATTAGATGTATTAGGGTGCAATCCTATGAAGATAGTTGGCAGCCTCTAAACTCAGAGGCTGCCAAATATCCAATGCAGGGTGGCAGGAGTGCAGAGGGGATTTTCACCTCCATTCTAAAGCTGCCATGCATTTTTGCTAGATAGGTGATCTGGCAAGCAGTAGGCTGACCAGATAAAATCCAGGTCAGGGCTCCTGTAACTTTAACAGTTGTAGAGAAAAGGGAATTTCAACCAGTATCATTTGTCTGCAATTAGTTCCTGGTAATATTCCCTCTTCATCACAACAGTTAAAGGTGCATGCACTATACTAGAGTGACCATATTCAAAAGAAGGCAGGGCCCTTGCAACTTTAACAGTTGTGATGAAGAGGGAATTTCACCAGGAACTAATTGCATACAAATGACACTGGCTGAAATTCCCTTTTCTCTACAACTGTTAAAGTTACATGAGCCCTGACCTGGATTTTATCTGGTCAGCCTATGCTAAGCAGGCACACTTTGGAGTGGGAGGAAAGGAGGCTGGGGCTGCTATAGGAACAATCGTATGGATGCAGCCCCAGTCTCCTCCCCTCCACATACCTAGAATAACCCTTTTTGCATCTCTGCGTTCCATTTCCAAGTGTAGAGATATAGCCAGAACCGCAGTTCCTATGAGAGAGAGGGTGCAGGGAGCATGGTTTCTGGGCTCTGAAGTCAGCCCTGTTTCCAAACTTGGAGCCCAGAAAGTGAACAAACCTATGTCCCCCCTAGACACAGGATTGCTCTCTTAGTTAATTTTGTTACATTGAAGACTGGTTACTCACTACATCTGCACATTCTAGTTCGCAGTTTGAAAATATCAAATAGTTCTTGTAAAAGGGTCAAAGTGATGGAATTCCTTTGTATTGCATCTTTTACTTTTTCAAGGCTTCCTCATGGTTACACTTAACATGTTCCTGTTCCTTTTACTTTTGTAAAATATATGTCATGGATCTCCTGCATCACATATGTTTAGTCCTGCTGTTTACAGCGTAATCAGCATAAGACATGTTTATAATTACAAGATTTTTCTGCTGCTAACTTTTCAAACACTAGACTAATAAAGCTAACAAAAGTCTTTTGATGTATGATTCACAATAGTATCTAAAATGGTTGGGGGGTTGTGTTTGTTTGAACAAGATCAACCTATTTAATTCTGTTGATTTTGTTCTTCCGCAGACTGAATTTTTAATCTTGACATTTGCTGTATCATACTTCAAAGTAGAACACATTTTTTCCTAACATCCTCCTAATCAAACTACTGCTGTGGCATTCTTGTATCTCCAAACCGCTATTTGTCCTAAACTGCATTATCAAAAGTTAACCAGTCATAGATATACTGTTTGTCTTGTTTGATACAGATGTTCTTATTTATGGAGAGGAAGGCCAAAGATATGCTGATTAATGGTTAGAAAGTCTTTGCAAGTTTTTAAAGTATTAAACCAATGTCCCTTAGGTTCTGAGCACATTTTACTTGGGAATAAGCTCTACTGAGGGCCAAACTCAACAATGCAAATAGCAGTGTTGAGGGAGTTTTGTCTGTTGCAATGGGAGGTAAATGGTTGTATGCCCTCTTCTTAACAGTCTTGACAAGGGGCTACCCTCTGGAGCTGAGTGCATGTATAAGCACTAGGTGGCCCCTTGGATCCAGTCCCATATTGGTGTGATTTCGAAATAGAGATGTGAAGGCCTGAAAAAAACCCTAACCTCTCCCCCCCCCCCCGAAAAATCTGAAACATTAAAAAAATGAAGAAAAATGGATTATGGAATGTTCTATTTTAGCATGATGAATAAAATGTTAAGGCAAGGTGTCCATATATTTACTTATCCAAATGATTTCTAAAAACTTTTTATGGGAATGGGTGCTTTATATTTGCTTGACACTGGGGTACTAGCGGAGACATAAATATATATATTTTTGTTACTAATGTTTATGGCTTCTTCCGGTTTTTTTTTTAAAAATTTTTTGCCTGCTCCTCATAAACTGGCAAAAACAAAGAGATTCTTTACAGTTCAGGCATTCCTTACAGTTCAGGAGTTTATAGCTCCATTTGTTACAAAAAAAGTAAATTCAATTTGTAATGTTTGAATACACTGCACTTTTAATATACCAAATGTGATAGATAATTTTATGCCAAACCAACTTGTACATACTACATTTTATGTTCCTGAAGTAACAAAGTGACTTTCAATCTGTAAAAAGTGCTAATATTGCATTATTATTATTATTATTATTATTATTATTCATTTCCAAAGATTCCAGTGGTTTTTTTTTGTTTTTTGTTTTTGAAAACCCCTTGGAAAAAAACTCAAGTTTTTTTCCCATGGCTTCAATTTTTTTTTTGAAATTTTACATCTCTGTTCAGAAGATGTCTGAACTGAAGCAAGATTCTTCCAATGTAGCCTGAACCTGAACCCTACAGAAGCTTTGTTAGTGATTCAGAGGGACACAGATTGTGCATCTGCACAAATGTTCTCCCCATGAGAAATAAACGGTAAATTGGGGAGGGGTGTGTGGAGAGAATAGGCTGTAACGCTCTGGCTGACTGCTCTAGCTTCTAATAATAGTGAATGATTTTACCAAGTATAACAAATCCAACCTTCCTGCTGTCCTGCTTTTCTGGAAAAGTTTCTGAACAAAAGATACAGCCCAGCATCTATAGACATCACAATGTGAATATCTGCACATTATACACAGATTCGTCTGCTCCACCTTCCCCATGAACCTTAGGTTAAATAGGTACTTACAGGACTCACCTAGAAGATGCATCATCAGGTGCTACTGACTGACCAGTCAACTTGAATTTTGCTACCTGGGAATTGCCCACCTCCTAAAGGGAGACCATTGTAAACTGCCCACTCCTAGTTTAAAGCAACAAAAACTTAGCTAAAACCAGAAATGCTGTCTTCTGTCATTCTCCTTGCAGATGTTAAATTGGAGCGGGGAAGTCTTGACGGGATTAGAAAGCAAGATAGTGGAAGACATATTAACAGCAGGAGTGGGAAAGAAGACTAAAAGGCTGCTCTAGCAGCTGAGATATGTGCAGTAGATGAGAGGAGTGTGGGGATCTGAATGTTTATGTATGCATAGGCTGAAGTCTCTGGAAAGCAAAATCCCCATAAAGAAGGAAATCAGAACATCATATAATTATGCAACAATGCTTGGGTGCTAGAATCTTGTCATCTGAGTGGACTGTATATATAAAGACTGCAAGGAGTCTTTGTCAGAAGATTATTTTGCAGTTGCTATGATTGCCTCCCCACTACCATGAGACTCCAGGCCTAGGGAAAGTGTACCTGCTACCTCCCTCCACATTTAGGTCCTACTTTTTTCTCTTTAGGAATACACAGTAAATTGGTCCTGAGGGCTTGTCCATCCCTTGTCTGCCCAGTCATAACTTCACTTTTATCTCCACTTATTTCACAGTTTTGGGGAACAAGGCTTTCACAAGTATCCAGCAAATGCAGGGCGAAAGCTCTTTGTCCTTGTTTCTTGAAGTTCCTGCTCTACTTCATAGTCCCCTTCCTGATGCATAGCCATGATGACACTATGGTTGTATGCACATTTCTTCATGTAAATTCAGTCCAGTTAGATTGTGATCGTAACATGCGAATTCCTCGGAGAACGCAAACCATTTTCCTCCAGTCAGGGTGAATCATCAGCTCTACCATCTTGCATTATGACTCATTCCTGACGGCTATTTTCTCTCTAATTTCATGTGGGCAGCCGCTTGTCACATCTGTGAAATGTCATTGAGCAGAGCATGACGCTTCATTGTAAGTTGTGTGCTTTCTTCACCTGGTAAAAGTGGCTGAAACAATAGGCAGAGGGAAAAGTTGAAGCACTCATTTTAAAAAGTTCAGGATGGAAAGAGCTGTCTGTTTCCTCACACAAGTCAAGCTGTGTGCAGCAGGCGAGGTGGCAGAGGGGCACCTGTTCTCATCTGAAACTACGGGATGTATTCCCATGGCTAAATGCAAAGAATTTCTTTCCTTCTGGTTGCTTTTGAGAAGCACCAGGAGAAGAAGTTGACAGCTTGGTGAATCTTCTGGGTTTAAGGTAGATTTTCACTTTATCCAGAGCTGCCTTGAGAACACGAAGCTTTGGCCACTGTGGTGCATTAAGATACATTAAGTGTATCTTAATGTGGCAGTTGCCAAATATCAATGTAATCCAAATCTACCGCACTCGCTCCATGAGTAAAGTCTAGTCAAATACGCCTATGAGGCATTACTGAGAAAATTCTTTGTTTCTTTGCAGCATCTTGTAAGATACCACCTGTGAACATGTAGATTTGAGTTACAGCCATTACGGTTGGTAGCTCTTGACAGGAACACCTCCCTCATGAATGCAGTTCTGCTCCTCCTGGTCACACAAACTTGCATTTTTCCTGCAGCTGCAACTGCACCTGGAACTAGGGCTTGCCTAAGACTGAAGAAGCAGGAGCTGAAGGAGCAGTTCTGTAGTTTGGGGGTGCTCCTGGGCCCATCTTTGTCACTGGAGAACCAGGTGGCCTTGGTGGCTCAGAGCGCCCATCATCAACTTTGGTTGGTATGCCAGCTACGCCCATTCCTGGATAGGGATAGCCTAGCCATGGTCATTCATGCACTGGTAACCTCATGATTAGACAACTGAAACACGCTCTATATGGGGCTACCGATGTGTGTGGTTCGGAGGCTTCAGCTTGTGCAGAACGCAGCAGCTAGGATGCTCACCAGGACACCTGGCTCTGCCCACAGAAAACCTGTGTTAAAAGAACTGCACTGCTGCCTGTTAGCTACTGAGCCATATACAAGGTTGTTATTATTCAATAAAGCCCTGAACAACTTGGGACCAAGATACCTAGCAGACTGCTTTCCCTTATACATGCCCTGATGACATTTACAATAATCAGAGGATGTTCTGCTCATCATTCCAAGACAAACAGAATGTCGTTACAAAGAACAGTGACAGTGGGCCTTCTCTGTAGTGGCACCCACCCTCTGGAAAACCCTCGTGCGGTTCGGGAGGTGAAAAATATAACATCTTTCAAACACCTCCTGAAAACACATCTTTTTAACAGCCCTTCCTTGGATTTTAACTTTTTCTAGTTTTATATGACATTTAAAAAACTTAAAGTTTTAAATTCTGTCTTTGTATATTGTGGTTTTAATTGTTTTAATTGTGAACTGCCCAGAGAGCCTTAGGGATGCAGGGCAGGCCACATGGAGCATACAGCTCTGTCCTGCAACACTTTGTTGCCACTCCCTACGCTCCAAACTTCTGCTGCCTGAGGCAGTGGTCTTACTCTGCCTAATGATAGGCTTAAGTTAGGCTAAGGGACAGGAGTGCTTCTCACTTAAGTGGAAGGGAAAAAACCCTGTGCCTGGGTGGAACTGTTGTTCCCCGCCTCGATCCAGACGGAGAGGCGGGTAAGAAATAAATTGTTATTATTATTATTATTATTATTATTATTATTATTATTATTACCCTACTAATAGAATACTAAGAAATCAAGAAGAAATTTAGGTTGCAACCCTTCTTCCTGACATGCTAGTTTTTCTATGTGCAGTGTCATGAGGTGAGATAAGGAGGAACACTCATGTGCCCACTGCATCCTGAAATGGTCCATCCCAGAAACAGATTTACCATCACTGTAGTGCGCCACGGATGGAGCTAGCGCCTTCCAGTTATGAAACCATTCACTTCTATGAACGACAATGCAGAGACCTTTTTGCCAAGGAAACATTCATTATTAACAAAGTGCAAGTGTATAGGCAGTGATTTAAAATATCAAACTCTTAATACTTAACTGTGGTAAATTGTTAATAACCATTTTAATTCATTATTCATGTAGCTGAATACGTGGACTTGTTTTCACTAAGAACACTGTCATGCCTTGCAGGGAGATAGCTCTTCAGAATGATATATAAAACCCAAGAGAACTACTAATCACCACATATCAGTTCTTCCCATGAAATATATTAGAGGCATAATACTGATATGGAGCGGTGCTCTCCTGAATAGTTGGGCTTGACTGGCACCTCAATTTCATTGTTTAATTATTAACTTCGCTCTAAATCATTTTTCTTCATGTGCTGGTATTACTGTTGTGTGAGTCAGTTGTTCTTGTTCCTCCACATGGGAATGAATGACAGCTCCAGGCAAAATTATGAACATAATGACTTCTGACTATGGGCAGGAAGGTGACACATCTTGGGGCTTCTTGTAAATCCTTCCTGCAAAGATAAGAGGGCTAGGAAGAGAGAAAAGAATACTTCAGGTGAATGACTAGTTACAGAGATGTTGATGAGAGAGGTTAAGGTGGTGGGGCAGTGCTCTTAGCTTCTTTAACGAAGGATGAGGGGCAGGAGTTGAGCTGCACCTCAGAAGGACCAGGAGAAATACATTTGGTAAGCACAGCCAACCCAATCAAGAGACAAATCTGGGATCTTCTCCCTCCGACAAAGGCTGAGTTCCCAAGGGGGGTGGAGAGGGAAGATGGTCTCTGAACCTGGGCCTCGTGTTTGATAAGCTTCTGGGAAGATTCCTCCCTGACTCCTGGAGAGTCTTGAGGAATTCCCTCCCTCACTCTGTGTCTTGACTTTGCCATGCGAGATCATTGTGTTAGCACCCATTACTGCTATTGCGGATGGTCACTGTACTTATTTTTCGTACACCTACACCTTAACTGAATATTCACTGTACTTTATCAATTTTATTGCCAGCTAACCCCACCTATTACGGATTTTCACCTGCTCTATATCCCTGTGTCTATTTACTTCATGCATCTGATGATGTGAACTCTAGTCTATGAAAGCCATAATAAATCTGCTTGTCTGAGACAACCTGTTAATATTAAATTTTTTGACAAGTAGTCAATTACTATACAAAGATGATTATACAAAGTTTGTTATTCATTTCTTGATACTTGCATGGCCTCTACTGCTTTTCTTTTAATGTATGGGGCAGATGAAGAACATAAGAGCTATGCTCCTTTTCATTCAATACAGTTTTATGTAATTTATAAAGAGATCATTTTGGAATTTTGAGCCTTCCTTTTAATTAGATTTTTAAGTTTTTTAAAAAAATACTTGTATTGTTTTAGGTATGTTCGTTCTCTCTCTCTCTCTCTCTCTCTCTCTCTCTCTCTCTCTCTCTCATATACATAGGCATGCTTATATCCTATAACACACACATACACAAACACACACACTCTGATATTCTGTATATTTCCCTGAAGAAGGGCCTAAATGAGGGCCAAAACATGTTACAACAGACAACCTCTTTGGAATAAATACTATTTTTTCTACCCCTTTGTGTTTTGTTTTTTGGTGGCCCTACTTGGTGTGTGTTTGTCTCATTTTGTTGTATTAAGTGTGATCATGCCATGGATTTCTATAAGGGAAGTATGATATTGGCAGTTTCATTCATTCATTCATTCCATTTCTAATTATGCCCAACATAGAATTTGACTTGTTTCACAGCAACTGCACATTGGGTCAATATTTTCATTGAGTTATATCCACCACACTCCCAATCTCTCTTTCTTGATTAGTCACCACTTGCTCAGATCCCATCAGCGAATACATGAAGTTGGGAATTTGTTTTGCCCCAGTGTGCATCACTTTACACTTGCTTACATTGAACTCCAGTAAACGTTTTGATAACCATTCTCCGAGTTTGGAGAGATCCTCTTAGAGCTCTTTGTAATCCCCTTTTGTTTAACCATCCTAAATAATTTGATGTTGTGAACAAATTTGGCCACTTCATCGACTCACTCCTAATTGCAGATCATTTATGAACCAATTAAAAATGACTGGTCCCAATACAGATCCCTGTGGGGCCCCACTGTTTACATCCCTCCATTGGGAGAGGTTACCATTTATTCCTACTGTCTGCTCTTTAATCAGTTACTGATCTATAAGAGGACCTACCTTCTTGAAAAGAAGACCTTTCCTATTCCAAGAAATTTGCTGAGGAGACTTGGATGAGGGATTTTGTCCAAAACTTTTGGAATTCCAAGTGAACAATGCCTACTGGATCCCCCCTTCCCTGTCCACATGTTTATTGACACCCTCAAAGAACTCTAAGGGGTTACTGAGACAAGACATACCTTTGCAGAATCCATGTTGATTGTTTTTCAGCAGGGCTTTTCCTTCTTTATGCTTGATTCATTTGTCTTTAATAATGCCTTTTCACTAATTAATTCAGAATAGTTTTTAACCTAAATGACTTGGATCCCCTCTGGATACCTTTTAAAAAGTTGGCGTTACATTTGCCAGTTATATATATGATGTAAGTATTTGTAATGTTCTCATGATAATGCCCTTTAGGATGTAAGTGCTGTGTGGACTTTGAATACAAGGTTGGTAAGTAGTTAAATAGTGGGAGGGGGAGTGAATGAGGTGAAGTCTGATTGGCTGGTGGTTCAAAGGTCTGGATTGGTTGTTAGTAGTGAGGGGGAGTAGTTAAGGGAAGCAGTGGAGATTGTACACGAGGAGAGTGAGTTAGTTGAGTTTGGAGTTTTGCCTGTGAAGGGTCTAGAGAGAATGTAGGAACAACTGCTTTTATTATTTTGGGAACAGAGTGATTGGGAGGAGAGAGTGTAGTCTAGAAGATAGAGTAGGCAGGATTGCTAATGAAACTGTATTAACCAAACCTGATGAAACCATAAGCTTTGTACCTGAATAACCTTACTTATTGATAATTAAAAGTTCTTTCTGTTTCATAAACTGGAGTGGAATCTTGAAGTACCTGAGTGGTCAATGGTGACAGCGGTGAAGGAGCAAGGGAAATATAGAGAGCTCGGCTGGCTGCTGTGAGACTAAAAATGGTCAGTGGGTCACAGAGTCAGTGAGCAGCTGATGACCCACCCCATAGTTGGGACCCTTTGATTTATAGTGAGAAATAAAGGAGGACCAAAGGGGGTGGCATCACAACCTTCATGTTATTAGAGATAGGCATCAACATATGTGCTTTAGTATGATACAAAAAGAGAGTTAACTATGATATTTGAAAGTAGTTTCCAAGCTTATCTATGATGCATTGCTTGTTTTTGTTGTTGGGAAAAGAAATACCTTGCTTAGAAAAACTGGAGAACTCTTGTGAAACATTACTGTCCTAGTTTCCTGTTTTGTGTGCCACTCATATTCTATGATGAAAAACAGAGAACGAGTCTCAGGATGCAGGAAAATAAAGGGCTTGTCTTCTCAGTGACACTTTGCCGCTCTTTCCCCCTGAAACCCCACGGAATTGCTGCTGTGGGGTGGGTGGGGGAAATCCCCATGCCAGCAGGGAGTGCAGGGTTTTCTGCCCATCTGGGTATTGGAACCCACCCCCACCCTCTTCTCGGCTTCTGGCGACCAATCAGCAGTTGCTATCTGCCTCGGACCGCCCCCTCCCCCGGGTTAACACCGGGCAGAAGGGCCATGGTGACCTCACTCCAAAAGGAAAAGTGGGGGGTAAGTTCCTGACCTTTTTAAGATGCAGCTTCGACAATCTGCCCTGCGGTGGCTGCGAGTTGGCTGCTGCATTGTATAACTGGCGCAGCGCCACCATGGGGACAAATAAGCTGTATAGGCAGCCCCAAAGTTTTATTCTTGAAAGTAGTTGGGCTACTTTGAAGAATAAAGCTTTATGTTCCTTCATCCTGAGACATGTTCTCTTTCTAACATTGGGTTATTTAGGATGTTCTCTGGGTTTTGTCTGATACTGATATTCTACACCAGGAGTGTTGAAGCTCTTTCAGCCAGAGGGGTCAGATTCCATTTCGGTGAAGCTCTCAGGGTTCACATTCCAATGGTGGGGAAGGCTGTATGCATGGGGTGGAGCCAAAGCACCAAACATACTAGCATGTGGTAGCTTAAAGCTCTTACTCCCAATAACTAAGCCTTAGGAGAGGCATTTCAGCCTTTTAGAATGGGGACTCCCCACACACAAAAGCCAGGAAATGGCCAAACAATCAGTAGTAGAGAAAAGGGTGTGGCCATCTGGGAAACCCAGAAGAGCCAGTTTGGGACCCGAGGAGGGGCAGATTTAGCCCCTCCATCTCAGGTTCTGTGCCTCTGCTCTACACAGTGATTTCTGTATCTTCGTCTTCTATCTGGAGAGGGGAAGATTTCCATGATTCCAATTTAGAGTTTACACTATTTCAGTGACTAAAAATGGGCAGGCCTGGTTGCACAATTTCACATGCTACATTTACACACACACACACACACACACACACGTAAATACATTTTTTGATTGATGAAACTGTCCAAATTAACTCTCTAGTATGGCTTCTATAGTCACAGAAATCATACTATATGCTAGGGATGTGCACTGGATCGGACCCGATCCACGATCCGAGTCCGGTCCAGTGGGAAATCGGATAAATTATCCGATTTCCGATCCCGCAGCTGGATCGGCCGATCCAATCCGAACCGGTCCGAAAAAGCTCCGAACCGGTTCGGCGGATCGGCGGATCGGCGGGCGCCCACTGGCGCCCACCGCCGCTTCCATTGGCGGGCGCCAGCGGGCGCCCGCCGATGAAAGTGGACAGCGGGGGGGGGGAGGAGGGGGGCACTTACCTTCTCAGCCCGGTGGCTCCCGTCCGGCGCCGGCGCCTACTACTACTAGCAGGCTCCGCGGCCTGCTCTAGGGTGGCGCGCTGGGTGATGTCATCACCCGGCGCGCTACTCTAGAGCAGGCCGCGGAGCTTGCTGGTAGTAGTAGGCGCCGGCGCCGGCCGGGAGCCACCGGGCCGGGAAGGTAAGGAGGGGGTGCGTGGAGGGGAGGAGGGGGCGCGCGGAGGGGGGAGGGGGGAGGGGGGAGGGGGGCCCTTACCTGCCCGGCCCGGCGGCTCCCGTCCGGCGCCGGCGCCTACTACTACCAGCAGGCTCCGCGGCCTGCTCCAGGGTGGCGCGCCGGGTGATGTCATCACCCGGCGCGCTACTCGAGAGTAGGCCGCGGAGCCCGCTGGTAGTAGCCGCCGGCGCCGGACGGGCCGAGAAGGTAAGCAGTGGCGGGGAAGGGGGCTTACCCCCCCCCGGAGCCGTCCGCTTCTATCCGCTGGCGCCCGCGGGCGCCAGCGGATGGAAGCGGGCGGCCCCAGGGGGGGTAGGGAGCGCGGGGGAGGGGGTTTACCTGCCGGGGCCGTCCACAGCGGACGGCCCCGGGGGGGGAGGGAGTTAGGCCCCCCCTTACCCACCCGCCGCCATTTTTTCCTCATAGACTTGCATTGCAATGCAAGTCTATGGGGAAAAAAATGGCGGCCGATCCAAAAATGTACGATTTTTGGGTCGGGATCAAACTCGATCCGGTCCGGGGGGCCTCCGATTTTGTCCGAACCGGTCCGGGACAAAATTGGAGGTCCCGATCCGGGTCCCGATCCGATCCGGGGGGTCCGTGCACACCCCTACTATATGCATAGATTTGCAACGATGCTCTGCCCTGATGACACCACCATGAAGGCTGTTGTGTCCAGATATATTTTCAGTCTGAGAGCTGTTTCATAATTCTCTGGTAGCTGCCTGCTAGAGGTGAAGTATGGTCAATGCCAAAAGTGGACAGAGCCAAAGCAACATCTATCTTCCATCATCCCTTCCTTCTTCATCTCTCTTTCTCGCTCCCCATTTCCTCACCCACCTCTCTGCGTTTTCCTCTCGATGCACTGAAAAAGGAGTTGACTTAGAGCCTAATGGAGGCCTGATTACTAGTTTCTCCTGTAGGTGCTACCAGAAAGTTTGGGTAGAAAGGGAAAAAGGAAGCTGCTCATTATGTCAAGGGCTCCAGGGGTTTCTGCACTTCAGCAGAAGCAGCACTAGAAAACATTTCTCCTCCTAATCTGCTCTCTTCTTTATTTGTTTCTTTACCCCCACAAGTCGTGATCAGAGCTGAGTAGTAAAGACCTTGTAGAGAGGTGAGCCATGTGACAACAGAAAAGGTCTGGATGGGGGAGAGAGGGGAAAACACTGGCCTAATACATCTGTTCTTATCCCAGGCCCAAACCACTGCAGATTTTGAGTGTCTGGGTCCAGGTAACAGACATCGTTTTTTGATTCCTGTGTGATGTGGGTGTAAAACAAAAGGGCGGCAACTTCATTGATGGCAGTTCTCAGAGATGGTCTAAGACATCTTGGTACCTGAGGCAGAAACTTCAAATGACACATGCCCACAGGAATAAAATAGTAAACCATCTGATAGCTTGCTGCCTTTAATTGTACTCTATAATCGATTTCCACCTCATCGTAACTAATGGCTGGCCATTCTCCTCTCCTGGAAGCCTCTTTTCCAAGGATCTTGCCAAAGACTGAGCTTAGATTGCTCTCAGAAATGATGTAATTCACTTAAGGAAGCATTTAGTGGCTACGGATAAGTGTGGGTTTGTTTTAGTGGCATGTTTTCTATGTATTCTTGTTATATATCTTATGTGTGGGTTTTGTGTTATTGGGGGTGGAGGCATTTCAAAACTTCTTGTTATTCCCCCGGAACCTAAAAAATGTGGAAGTTACAACTCTGAAATAAATCAACAAGTCCTACAGTCTCTGAGAGTGTATCCCAGGGGTGCTTAGGATATTCTAGACCTCCCTCTCCCTGGTCAGAAAGGGAGATCTGCGGGTGGAGAAGGAGATCCACCACCACTCTGCTGCTCTTGTTTACTGGAGTTGTTTTTGTCTCGTGCCACATGTAACATACTTGAAATGTATCCTAAAACTTTAGCAACGGAATATTTTTTCTCCCTAAGTAAGAAACGGACAATTGACAACTTGTCATTTTTGTATGTGGTGGCATAGAGTTTAGACTTCTCAAGGTATAATAATAGCTGACTTTTTACTGACCTTTCCATCATAACCAGCAATAAAGGAAAAACCCTCATCTAAAACACAGTGATCAACTTGCCCTCCAGTTCTACTGTAGTATTTTTAGTTCCTGTGGCAGGGGCTCTCATGGAAATGTTTTGAACTTGAAAATGGAAGAAAAGCTAAACTAATCTATTAACATAATGCAGGTTAAAATATACGTTTGGACTGAAATAGTTGGCTAAGGCTGAAGTCCTGTACCCATACATATCTGGGAGTCAGTCCCACTGAACTCAATGGGGCTGTACTTCTCAGCAGACATATCTTGGATTGCATTATAAATAGTTTTCCAATCAATAACAAAACCCATATTTAATCCAAACGAGAGTGGTTATTTCTCTCTTTGTGCACTCAAGGACCTGTTCTCTGAAGTTATCATAGGTACATTTACTAAGAAGCAAGAATAATTCAATTCACTGGGAATTTACTTTGCCATTTACATGGCTACTTTAAAGCAGCCTTCCCCAACCTGATGTCCTCCATATGTGTTGTACTACAGCTCCCATAACCCCCATCTAGTTGGCCTGCTGGCTGGGGATCAGGAGAGTTGTAGCCCAGCACATATGGAAGGCACCCCCTTCATTGCACCTTTTTTTAAACCACAATTCTTGGTTCAATCTGAAAGGATACATCACTGGAGCAAACTAACCAGGATCACTCCTTGTCTAGGATAACTACTGCTCAAGACAGCAGTAACACTAGTGAAGACACAGCACAAAGCATACAGCTCTTACGATCTTAATTTGTGGTTTCAGCTAGGATTTTTGCTTTCGAGAAAGTTAGTTGTGCTTAGATCCATTTTGAAATGAAAGTCCCATAGTTTTTAATGAGATATATGTGACTACAATCCTTGGGATTGGACCCACTAGCCATACAGAGCAGTGTTTAATGTGTAAAAGGAGTATTGCTAAGAAGGATGAGGGATTTACAGTGGATGATAAACTGAGAATGAGTCAGCAAGGATTGTCTCACGTAAAAATCAAATTATACTAGGAAGCATTAATGACAAATGTGTGGATTTTTACAGGTGATAAAGAAACACTTGGTTGTATGTGTGTGTGCGGGTGGGGGATCTAAATATTTTTTCTTAAGGTAACACTTTTGTTGGGGATGTAATAAATTTTTCCTGACTCTAAATTCACAATATTTTGTCACTGAGTTGGTTGGATATTTTGTCACTGAAGGGCTGTCTATATGCTATATTTACTGCGAGGCAACTGTGCAGTGGCGCTGCATTGGTTACACAACACAGCTGCCAACTTGCAGCCACCACAGGGCTTTCCCCTGAAACTGTATGTTTAAATTGTTGCAAACTTACTATGACTTCTTCCTTTGCTCCAAGGTCATCACCATATTTCCTCCATCTGTCAGTGGTGACCTTGATTCGAGCTGATGCTGAGGGTGTTCCAGGGAAGGATCGAGGCCCACAGTAGGTTGCTTGAAGGCAGGAAGAGGGTGGATTTGATAAGCTGAATGGCCACTGGAAAGCCTGTACTTCCTCCTGCTTTGGGGATTAACTATTTTTACCCTGGAGCTGTGATGTTGTGGGGTTTTGAAGGAACAAGTGGCATGCCCCCTGAGAAAAGGCGATCGTCACAAAAAAACTATTTTGTCGCTGAGCTCAGAAAATATTTTGTCACTGAGAAAATATTTTGTCACTGAGAAAAGGCAATTGTCCCTGCCCTGAGTGTGTCAGTTGGGATAGTGAGGGCTTTGTGGAATGAGGTTGCATCAGTCTCACAGACACCTAATGAATTGACCCTGGGACATCACTACTGATGAGTGACACCATTCTGTCCCATGTCTATGCCTGAACGGTTTGGTGAAATTCAAAAAACTTTATTAAAACGGAAGCACTTGAGGAACTCAGTACTCCTCCTCTCAGGATGCATGTTCCTGTCAAACAATCCCTAATCCCTATCCCCCCTCTTTTAGTGCTTCTCCAAGGTTTTTCAAGGTAAAGCGAGGTAAAGTGAGAGATTGTGTGGGATGTAGACCTGGCTGGGCTGGCTTCTGATGTTGCTTCACCTTAAGATAATGATGGTGTTCCAGAAATGGATGAGGATAAGGCACCAGAAACAAACAGTGAGTGTCCAAGCTGCAGAGTTGCTATGCAGACGGCATGGGGGAATCTAGAGAAGAGAGAGGCAAGGGACAGCAAGAGCTGGAAGTTGTGGAGATTGATGAGGACTGAGGCAAGCTCTGTTTTCCTGGGAATTGGTGGAGGTTACAGGGCCAGAGGATAGATTTATTTAGCTGGGAAGGAGAAACAATCAAAACTTTAACCTCTGTGATGAGTTGAGACTGGGAGATATTTAGCTCTCTCGGGGATTGCAGTGATGTTAAATTGGCTCTGAAGAAGCTTATCAGTAAGAGAGTTTGTTCACAGTCAGTTTTTTTAAAGTTCCTTGAAGGCTATGAATGTTTCTTCTCCAGCATTTTCTTTAAAATCATGATATCCTCCCTGCAGAAAAGAATGACCCGGTTCACACGATCACAGGATGGTTAATAAGCCACGGTGGCTTGTCAACAACCCTGTGCATGACATTATCCATACAGATGCTTCGTTTGGAAAGAATGGGATACTCATATTTTACTCCTGCATTTTGCTGACTGTAGGCTGCTTCCTTCCATGGCATCACATTGAATCAGCACTGTGAATGCAACAGCTGGTTCCTGTTTTGGGCACCATATTTAAAGGGGAATTCAAATATATTGAACAGAACTCTCTGAGAAGAAAGAATTCAGAAGATTTACAACGTACTGCTGACCAATTTCACTGAATTAGGTCCAGTGGTACAGAAAATCCATCCATTAATTTCTACTCATTCTTTCCACATAATTCATGATTTTATAGACCTCTGTTGTGTTTTCCTTAGTCATTTCTTTCTTTTTGTTACATACGTTTAGGCTCATGGCACCATAATTGTAACAGCCATCCCCATTTTAGAGGAAACACAATCTTTCAAAGTTTAAGAGGGTGTATTTTTAAAAATTAACATGCTCATTATGGTGCTTTTATTTATTTCAAATATTCTTATCCTGCTCTTCAGCCAAAAAGGGCTGCCAGAGTTGCCTTTTTGGCTGAAGAGCAGGATAAAATCAATAAAAGCATGACAGTCCTTGCCTTCCACCGTACAATCTATAAGACATGGCACAAAAGGAAAAAGGGGTGGGGAGAGAAGAGGAAAATAGCAAACTTGAGCACCAGTTCTTAAGTTACAGTTCCTATAAGGGCCAACTGGGACAGAATTATCTCAGGCAGTATGGTGGAATGGCTGTTGCCAGGTGACAGTTGAGGGAGAAGAAGAGACAAAAGCAGCTGGTTTTTCATCAGCCTGATAGAATAGCCCTGCTTCTCTTTTTTCCTCCTGCTGCAGCCTGATGGAACAGCAACTGAAAATGTTAGAAAGATTAACCCCCAAAGGTTAGAAAATGTTGGTTTGAAGAGGATGTATTTGCTACATGTACTGGCTAAATCAGATGCCATTAAATCCAAAACTTAGCAGTAGACCTCACAAACATACAGACAAATGACATGCTAGACTTTTGTCCCAGAGTGTCCCCTGCCAGTATTATGGAAAATGGGATAGACTGCCTGGAAACTACCCAGGAAATACTGCCTAGGTTCAAGGAAAGGGTCCATTTTAGGTTTAAACTGTAAATTTGTATTATTATTATTTTTAAAATTGAAATATGTCATAATTCCTTTGTGATTTATCCTCCAGTCTCAAGACAATTCATGGAATACTTGCTTCAGATCATGGGGACAAATGTGGCTGTGTCCATATTTTTCCCAGGTGACAGATGACCCCTCCCCCACCTCCACAGAGCACTTGCTTGGAAATGGCAGGGCAGCTCAATTGCATAAATAAGTTAACTGTATGAAATATATATATTAATCCGGCTTTTACCTAGACTACAAAGGCTAACCTAGAATTTTTTATGGCCCAGCAATGGGGGAACAATACCAACTTTGGAAGAAAAAAATCGATCTCTAAATCTTTCACAATATGTCCCCTGCCACCTTTGTTCTGCCACCAGAAATGAAAACTTAGTTGGTCACAGAATATAAAGAGATTGTGTATGGTCTGGCAAATAACTCCCTAGTGATCTTTTACTTCTTAGTTTATAGAATCTGCTTCTGAAGAGAGAATTCCGCAGGGGATTCCTGGAACTTTATAGACTCTTGAAATGGAAACAAAATTATAGTCTCAGACTTTTAGCCCACATCTAGGGCAAGTACGCACAGCTCTGTTATACAGGCAACAAGAGCCATCTATTAACCACCTTATTTCACGCATATGGAACATTGTTATCTTGGGGGAAAGGGACACTTGTAAACATTTCAAGCTGTCCTGGAAATACTGGTCTTTCAAACCTGTCTATTAGCCAGACAATGTTAATATTCCAGAAGGAGGCAAATTTTGTACAGAATGTGCTTTGCGAAATTCCTTGCGCGAAGAAGAATGAATTTTTGGGATTTTACTGGCATAAAAAGATTGCAGTCTCTTCTTCTTTTTCTTTTTCTTTTTGTATAGAAGTGGATTCTTTCAAATTGTATAAGCAGATGTTCAGCGAAGAGAACAAAGATGTGTTTGTGTTTCTAATGACATTTAAATTCGGGATGCACTTTGCCCTACCATATTCTGATTAAACTGGGCACATTTTATAATGTACATTTATACGTACATTGGAGTGTAGCTTCCCTTTGAGCTCGCAGTTATTGAGTTGTCAACTTTGAACGCAGGGTGACCACATGCCCTACTTTATAGAGGACAGTCCTCTGTTTGAAGGGCTGGTTTAAAGATATAGAAGAAGAAAGTGGAGAGCACTTGAAGTTGCCCATCAGCAGGTTACTTGGGGATGGCGAATTGTGGCTTTTCAGATGTTTTGGCCTACAATTCCCATTAGCTCTTGCCAAAATAGCCAATGGAGTTTTAAGCCAAACACCTGCAGTTGCCCACTCCTCTATTACAGTAGTTTTTTCTAAATGTGTATTTTACACTAGGAGTGCACAACTTTGTCTTCCCTGAAGATCACCCCCAGGGTATGCTGGGATGGTGGTGGTGGTGCTGGGAGGGCTTAGGCTGCACACGCATGTGCATACACACACACCTACTCACATGCAATTCTTACCAATTTGGACATTTTCCCACCAAGCATACAATGCACAGCTTAATTCTTTGCATGTTTACTCAGGGGTAAGCAACAAAGTACAATGCAGGGAAAAAAACGTGGATTTTTAAAACACAAGTCTCCAATTTCCACACCTTCTCCTTGCATGACTTGTTCCCATATTCTGCTCTTAAATACCTTTCAAATTTAAAGGTATTTAAGAGCAGGACTTTTGAAGCTTAAATGCTTTTAAAGCACACTTAGCTCCAATCACTGATTGGAGATAAGAATGGGAGTTCCCTTTTTTGTGCTGAAGAAAGCGTCCCCTCCCTCCCACGACTTTTACCTGGATCACTGTTCCAGCGCTGCTAATAGCAGTAACCATTATGGATGGGGATTGCACAGCCCACAGCCGTGGGTTGCATGCAACCATGAGTTGTGCACCCCCTGATTTATACATATAAATTAGCATATGCAAAGTGTTATGGAAATCATTGTGTTCTCTTTACCCTGTGTTTTCGGTGATTAATTTCTTCTTTTTTGGCCATGCATAAGTAGCTGCCCTACCTGATAGTTATTATGGATATTTCCTGCTGTTCTGTGAGTGCACAGAACAGGACGAGCAGGGGAATACTATGAAATACTTTTAGACGAATTTTGTCTTCCTTCCAAATTTTGTTTTGCACCCTCATTGCTGGGCCATGGAAATTTGTTTTGTATATCCATAGAACAATGTTTTAAAATCTTTTCACTGGGGGAAGAAACACCCCCCCCCCCCGTCTCTCCAAAGCTATTAGTAAGACAGATACTGGTTCCAAGTCTGAAGCTGTATATTACACACAAGTGCACATGATGCAGCCCAGTTGGCAACTTTTTCTGAAGAAAAGCAGCTTTGGATAGGGCCAGTATTGAACACTGAAGTGGTGGATGAGGACTTTCACTCTTTTTCTCTCAGCAATTTTTCCTTCTCCAATTAAACTTATGATGGAGGATGTGGAACAGATAAATGGCCAGTGGGCAAGGGTTAAGCACCTCTTCCTCCCCCATGAATTCACTCAAAGTGGATACTTCCAGAAGGTCTGTGCCCATCAGTGCTACATTACACCCAATTGGGCGTGCGATCCCCCTTCCTCCTCCATAAACCTGATACATTCAGTAGGCTGTCTATATGTGGAGAAAGCCCCCACAGTGGCTGTGGACCTGCGCCACGTCAGTTAAATAACATAGGTGCAGCTTCACAGCCACCGCAAGGCTTCCCTGCAATGCTACGTTTTGAAAAAGTCAGGGATTTACCCTGACTTTTTCAAAAGGAGGGACATCAACACAGCACTCCCATCATGTAATGTCACTCCATGGCTAATCTGGGGTCAACCTGGGCCAGTGATTGGTCGTCTTCCACCAGGAAGAGGGCGGGGGCAGGTCTGGGACCCGGATGGCTGCCCAGAAACCCCACATTCCCTCATCGGCATCAGGATTACCCAATGCTGTCCCGGAAGAGGGAAAGCACGGGGTTGAAGAGGAAGGTGGTGCCAACCCAGCGCCATGAAAACAGCCCCCAGGACTGGTTCACGCAAGCAAGTAATTTGCTTCATTTCCAATAAATTTCACTTGATTACTCGACATTCAGTCACTTGATTACTCGACATTCAGAATTTATACAGATATTCAAGGGTCAAGCATGATGACAGATTTGGGTCATACTTGCTTGCCCAGTTGCCTGGAATACTCATCCTAGATCTGCCCAATATCTGCATTTGTCACATTTGCATAGATTCAGTGTGCAATTTGTACACTGGTTTTCTGGCATAGAGATCACACCATTGATGCCTACATATGCCAGGCACCTCTATATGGAGGTGGAGATTGGAGGAGGCATGGACCCAATGCCCTCACCAAGTATTGATGACTTTGATAAAATAAGGTAGAATTTTATTCTATACATCAGTATTTGTAAAAGCCTTTCCTCAGATCATGGAAAAGAGACTAAATCTAAGCTTGATATAGTGATGAATTATAGATAAAACTTCTAAGCAGCCCATGGATTTCATGTATATCTTAATCTATTTTATTTATTTATTTATTACATTTATATACCGTCCAATGTCCGAAGCGCTCTGGGGCGGTTCACAGTCTATAAAGTAACGTGGTAAAATATTGAATAGAGATTAAATGTACCTCCCTCTGTCAATAATTAGAATTAAATTCAATGTATTTTTGTTTATTTATTTACTTCCTTTCTGTTTCTTTTATTTTTCTTGTGAGTTTGGTTTATTTTGTTTTAGAAAACTAATAAAAATCTAAAACAAAACACAAAAAACCCAAGTCTTATTGACTTGCAGCTGAATGTGTTAACTGACTCAGTTAAAAGCTCTAAAATCCTAGGTGGTAGGGTGACCAGATAAAATCCAGGTCAGGGCTCCTGTAACTTTAACAGTTGTAGAGAAAAGGGAATTTCAGCCAGTGTCATTTGTATGCAATTAGTTCCTGGTGAAATTCCCTCTTCATCACAACAGTTAAAGTTGCAGGGGCCCTGCCTCCTTTTGCATATGGTCACTCTAGTATAGCGCCTGCAACTTTAACTGTTGTGATGAAGAGGGAATTTCACCAGGAACTAATTGCATACAAATGACATTGGCTGAAATTCCCTTTTCTCTACAACTGTTAAAGTTACAGGAGCCCTGAACTGGATTTTATCTGGTCAGCCTACTAGGTGGACAAATTTGTCAGTTTCAGTTTCTCCCACATTCAGAATGTTTTAATATCAAGTTCTTTGCAGCCCATTTATGAACAAGATATATGAATTTGTTAAATTATTATGAAAAAAAAATACCTGAATAAAATCCTCACCAATCCCTAGGAGGGAAACATTGGAACTATTGTAGGATAATTACAGTGCAATCCTATGTATGTTTACTCAGAAGTCAGTCCCACTGCATTCAGTGGGACTTACCCCTGGTATGTGTGTATCAGATTATAATCTTAAGGATATATTTCTTTCTAGTATGTTATAACCAAATCACCATCTTGGTTTTTAAATCAACGTATGGCAGGGTTACTGCAGCAGAGTAAGGACTACATCATAAAGCAGGCGGATGAGAGCCTTCAGCAATGTAAATATAGTGTAGGGGGTATGCTCACAAAGTGATACCTGGTAAGAATATGGGAAGGGTGCAAACAAATTGGTATTGCTTAAAACTAACTCCTTTTTTCCCCTTCAAAAATGAGCAGAGTTCTCCACTATCCCTGGACTGAAAGGCCATAAATCTCAAATACACATCAATCCACTACTGTGCATGGCAAACAGCCATCCATTGAGGTTGAAAGCATTTATTTCCAAAGCAAATTGTTCTGGGTTGCCAGGCCTGGAATAACACTGAGTATGAAGTTGATAGGAAATGGGAAAACCAGCCTTGCATTGTCTTTAGAAGGTTTCAGTCTTTGCTATTTATTCCCACTGAACTACTGAATGGTGGAAATTCGAAGCAGAAGCCATTGCCCATTAGAAAGGCAATTTATATAATGTACAAAAATGTACTAAAGTGCGCTGTCCCTCAAATTACTTTAACAGCTTCTTAGGGATGTTGGTTCCCCTAGGTCATTTGTGGACACAGATGTCTCTCCTGCTGCAAGTTTAGCCCATTCATTGGGCAGAATGAACAGCTCCAGGAAGCCATGATGGTGCTCAGCCATTGGCCAGAGATATCCTGCTGCTTCATGCACCTGCAGCAGTTACTCTTTAGTCAGAGGATTTGTTTTTGCTTTCTGTTCTGACTTTGAGCAGAGCACCTGGGATTCTGAGGCAGCTGATGGGCCCCCAACACTCTGGCAGGTCCCACCACTACTGCATGCCCTGTCCCTTTAAAAAACTTCTGGCCTGGTCCTCCAAGCAGCACCGTATATCTTTGTTGAGCTACCACTTACATTTCTCTCCAGTGCCCCCAATTCATCCTCTGTGGCATTGTGGGAACATTTAAATGTAGGGTGACCAGATAAAATCCAGGTCAGAGCTCATGTAACTTTAACAGTTGTAGAGAAAAGGGAATTTCAGGTAGTGTCATTTGTATGCAATTAGTTCCTGGTGATATTCCCTCTTCATCACAACAGCTAAAGGTGCAGGCACTAGACTAGAGTGACCATATACAAAAGAAGGCAGGGCTCTGCAACTGTTGTGATGAAGAGGGAATTTCACCAGGAACTAATTGCATACAAATGACATTGGCTGAAATTCCCTTTTCTCTACAATTGTTAAAGTTACAGGAGCCCTGACCTGGATTTTATCTGGTCACCCTATTTAAATGCATTTATTTATTTAAAACATTCATTCAAAACATTTCTTCTATATTCATTTAAAACTTGTCTTCAACCTGGAATCTTAAGGGATGGTATACAATATGAACAATGATGACTGAAAAAGCTGATGCAATACATCCAAATAGCCATGAGAAAAGAAAGGGATTTATTTATTTATTTTAATCGCAAAGGCAGACTGAGAAGTTATGGGTGTGAACACGTCTGGGTAAGTATAAGTACGTCCCACCGGTTATTGAAAAAGATGGTCAGTTAGGTGCCAGGCCTGGAACTTTCAATAGGGCATTTCAGAGTCGGGGGGGGGGGCAGCACAAATTGTAGGGTGACCATATGAAGAGGAGGACAGTTGTATTGAAAGGGGAATTTCAGCATGCAGCACCTGGTGAAATTCCCTATTCATCACAACTGTTCAAGCTGCAGGAGCCCTGCCTTCTTTTATATATGGTCACTCTAGTATAGCTCCTGCAGCTTGAACGGTTGTGATGAAGAGGGGATTTCACCAGGTGCTGCATGCATACAAATGGCACCTGCTGAAATTCCCCTTTCAATACAACTGATAAAAATACAGGAGCCCTGTCCTCCTTCTCACATGGTCACCCTAAGCACAAAGAAAGCCCTCTGCTTGGTTATTACAGAAGCACATGTCTGATAGGGAAGGCACTTGCAATGGGGCCTCAGCCAACTCATGCTGTTTGAAGCACCGCTGCTGCCTGCCACGAAGTCCAGATAAGCCTGCTAGGGCTCTCCAACAGAGGAGGGGACCTGCCCTTGGGCCCCCTCAAACCTTGAGCCAGCTCTGGTTTTGAGAGAAGGAAGGAGTTGTGCTACAGTTACCTGGCAGCCACAGACCTCTTCCTTTTCCTATGGTCAATGAGCATGTTTGGAATCTTGCTAGGCAATCGCAACGTTATTTCCATACCTGCTTCTAGAAAAGACAAAACAACGCAGTTTTGGTGTCATGGGAGTGGACAGATATCGGCACTGCTTTGAAATAAGACAAAGAAAAAGTCAGTATATCTGATCATGAATTTCCTGTATCACGTCTGTTTTGGTCCTAAGTTACTAGCTGCTGCTATTGGGAACAAGATCACAATAGATGATGATGGGGAAACGCCTTTGCTTGCATCCAGAGCGTAGGCTTTTAGATTGCAGTCCACAGCAAGGCCATTTTGTTTATCTACTGAGTGGATGAGAATGGGCTTCAGAAATCATTGCAAAGATATGACAGCCAAGGGGCTATCCAATTACTTTTTAAAGGCACATTTTTAGGGGGGCTTTGCCCCTAGTTTTCCTAGCATTATGCACATTGTTTCTGTGTGAGTGGCTCCTATATAATAATAATAATAATAATAATAATAATAAATTTATTTATTACCCGCCTCTCCCAACGGATATGGCTGGGATAATGTTTCAAATGGCCATGACACCTGGTTAGGGGCCTGCTGAGCCAGGGCTGAATCTTCAGAATCACCTTTTCAGTGCCAAGGTGCTCAGTATTGGAACACGTGAGAAAGAATAAGCATGTGGAAAGAAATGGCCTCTCCTTCACAGATGTGAGCAATCACAACCAGCTTTCAGAGATTGGAGTAAGAAGAGGTGAGACTAACAGGAAGATTTGAACCTCCTCAGCTCTCTTTTGACAAATGAAGCCTGCCTGGCCAACTCGCTCCTTCACCCTTACTCGCTACCTATATCCCTTCAGTCCTTTCCTCCATGTCTTTTGATAATTGCACTGCTTGGAAAACTTGTACCAAGTGCTTCTCAGCTCAGCAAGTGTCATTTCTCCTGATGTCGAACATTGTGCTCGCTAATTAAAATATGAGTGATTGGCACAGGCTCAGATAAATAGCATAATTCATGTAAATGACTAATCTCACATTCTTTCTGTCCTGCTTATGAAGAATTTGCAAATGTTGGTAAATTCTTATTTTCAAAAATGAACTGAACTGAATTCTCACTCATCTCTATATTTTTCCTACTCTTTCTATGTATATATATATATGGTATACTATATATGCCTTGCATTTTATAGGTATTGTATTATGTGGAACGGAGCTGTGAAGTCTTTTTCCTGGCATGCTGCAGAATAACTGGGTTGCCATGATGGGTTTTGGCTGTGTGTTGCTACTTCTGTTAAACTATTAAGGAAATGTCAAACATTCACTGCACCATCTTTGCCATCGGAAATGAGGTCCAAAACTAGAAACAGGATCTGTTTAGAGATTCCACACTCTAGTCTCACCTTGAAAATGCTTTGACATTTCTAAGGCTTAGAGAACATGTGCCAGTTAAAAACATCTGGTATCAATAAATGAATTCGTTGTAAATCCTGAATTCCTGTGCTTTTGGGTCCCTCTGCTTATTACATTCAAACAATGACCAGTTTAGATGATCCATGCAAGCACTGTGAATTTAGCATATCCTTGTTGTAGTGGGGAGCATGGTAAAATGACTGGTAAAATGACTCCCCCTCACACTCTTTACCTGCCAGGGCCGTCCGCTGCCGTCCGCTGCCCCCTTCTACTTAAAAATAGGCTTCGCCGCGAAGCCTGTTTCTCAGTAGAAGGGGGCAGTGGATGGCCCCGGCAGGTAAAGAGTGTGAGGGGGAGGAGGGGGAGGGCCCTACTTACCTGCCAGGGCGCCCGCTTCCGTCTGCTCCTGTGATCTACTGAGAAACAGGCTTCGCTGCCTAGTTCTCAGTAGAGCGCCGGGTGACCCGGCGCTCTACTGAGAACTAGGCCATGAAGCCTGTCTCTCAGTAGATTGCAGCAACGGATGGAAGCGGGTGCCCTGGAAAGTAAGGAGCGCAATGGGGGAGGAGGATGAGGGCCCCACTTACCTGCCGGGGGGCCCGCTTCCCTCCGCTGCTCCGATCTACTGAGAAACAGGCTTCGCGGACTGCCTCTCAGTAGCGGGCCGGGTGATGACATCATCACCCGGCGCGCTACTGAGAATCAGGCTGCAAAGCCTGTTTCTCAGTAGATCAGAGCAGCGGATGGCAGTGGACGCCCTGGCAGGTGAGGAGCGATAGTGGGGGGGGAGGGACAGGGAGGGGGAGTTAGCCCCCCACTCACACACCCACCATCATGTTTTTGCCAAAGGCTTGCATTGGGGGAAAGCTTTCTTTCCCCCAATGCAAGCCTATGGCGAAAATACCAAAAATGGCGGCTGATGCAAAAATCAGACATCCGATTTTTGGATCGGGCCCGATCCGATCCGAGGGACCTCCGATTTTGTCCGAACCGATCCAGGAAAACATCGGAGGTCCTGATCCAGGTCCTGATCCGATCCGGGGGTCCGTGCACATCCCTACTGGTAACCTCCAAGCTAGATTACTGTAATGCACTCTACATGGGGCTGCCTTTGAAGATGGTTGGGAAGCTGCAGCTTGTGCAAAATGCAGCTGCCAGATTGATAACTGGGACCAGAAGGTTCGAGCATATAAGACCTACTCTGGCCTGCTTGCATTGGCTGCCTGTATGTTTCCGAGCCCGATTCAAGGTGCTGTTTTTAACCTATAAAGCCTTACATGGCTTGGGACCACAATACCTGACGGAATGCCTTTCCCAACATGAACCTACCCGAACTCTACGTTCAACATCTAAGGCCCTCCTCCGGGTGCCTACTCTGAGGGAAGCTCGGAGGTCGGCAACAAGGGAGAGGGCCTTCTCTGTGGTGGCCCCCCAATTGTTGAACGATCTCCCAACATTGTTATCTTTTTGGTGCCAGGTCAAGACTTTCCTCTTCTCTCAGGGATTTAGCAATATCTGATGAGTCTGGATTTGTTTTGTTTTTAGGTTTATAGCTTTTTAAAGTTATTACAGCGGTTTTAAATGTATGTGTATATTATGTGTATATTGTATGTTTTTGCTGTTTTAATTTTTGTATATTGTTTTTAATTGTTTTAATCTCATGTAAACCACCCAGAGAGCTTCGGCTATGGGGCGGTATACAAATGTAATAAAATAAATAAATAAATAGATTGGGTGATGCCCCAATTGGAAACAATTAAACAAGACAAATTTATACAATGACCCAAATGCTGTAAAGCTAAACAATTACAACACATTCAACATGTACGTTACAATTGTACCACAGAGCCAGTACAGGTTCACATTACCCGCCACTGCTGAAGCAGTTTGGATCTTTTTGCCGGGAATTGAGAAAAATCTCTTGAGAGGGTTTCATAAAACACTGGGATGGAAGGACTATTTAAAAATTTCAAATTCCCATACTGCCACGGCTTTGCTCATTAAAAAGGTAGATAATGGAAGCAAAATGTATGGCGAAACAGGACAAAATTACCGGATGCCTGTAACCTTGAACCTTGAAATTCTGTTATCTTGGAACTTAGTTTACCTTTACATCTATGCTAAATGATTGTACCTTATTTGTACTTGTTATATTCTACTGATTGTTTAAAGCAAACGTTTAACTTTTCAGCATTTGGGTAATTGTATAAATTTGTCTTATATAATTCTTTCCAGTTAGGGCATCACCCAATCAATTACATTTGTGTGCTTTTTAGTATTGGTTTGGTTTGGTTCTATTCAACTGTTGCCCTTCTTTGCTTGTTGTTCTAATTGAGAAACAAGCATCTCTGCTCATTGCAGGGCTTCCCCTGGGAAGTGCTAAATTGCTGTTGCACAAGTGGTGGGTCCCACGCATGCAACAAAATTGGCAGGACCCACCACTTGCTCAACACAATCAACGGGATACAAGAGAAAAGATGGAGGTGTAAGTGTGCTGTTGGATTCTACCCTATGCACCCTATGCACCCACCTGCATCAAGGAGGGCCTAATTAATACCTAGAGTAGAAGAGGAAACTATGATCTTGGTTCAAGCCTAAACCAACAGAATTGAAGCTCTTGAGAAGTTCTAATTCAACATTTGCATGTTTGCATTACAGTCTTTCTTTGAAGCTCCTTTGAAGGTCCTACTTCCTAATACCTTTACTATGAAGTTCCTAATACTTTTATTATTATGAGGATATGCCTTTTTTCAATCCTATCGTTTCCAAATTCTGAAGTTTATGGATGAATTTAGTTATGTAAATTCATCCGTAAACTTCAGAATTTAGTTATGTAAATTCTGAAGTTTACGGATAAATTTAGATACGTGTAAATAATAAACATGGAACTATATGGCAGCTGGGTATCCAAACAGCTAACAATATTAGTGAAAACTTTTTTTTAAATCCAGCAATAGCAAATCTGCATTACCCTTCCAATGTGCAGTTTAATGCACTTTTTTTTAATGTGGCTTCACCTTTACTATGAAAACATTATTTTGTTCTCTTCTTAATTACTTCAGCCATTTCAGTTGTCACCCATGATGGATAATTATTTTTTCACCTGCAGCATTTTGGCAGTCTGGTTTCAATCTCTCCACTCCGGTCAAAGACACCTAAAACTACCCCCTGGCAATCAGAGCAGAAGTATTTTTCTTGCTGATTCTATGGTATTTGTATTACATGAAAAGTGTTGCAGCCAATTCTCTATGTTAGGGATGAAAATTTTTTATCCCCTTTCCACTTGCCCTGTTTCCTTTTCAAGGTCAGCCAATAAAAACCCTGCATAAGAAAGCACTCTCAAGTTTTTTTAAAAAAACATTCTTCCTAATTCTCAGTGAAGGAGTGCTGATTTTGCAAGCTCTATAAGTTATGCAAATTAAACATATTTAAATTTGTACTCATTTTACATAATTACTCCTACCACTGCTGAATGCATTCCATGAGTACCTATCCTGATTTAACTAAAATGACACCATCCACATGCAAGATAATAAGATGATGAACAAGATGAAGTTATCAGTAGGATTGGAGGAACCCAAAGATTTGTAGAAGTACAAAAGAAGATCAGGGGGAAAACCCACAAAGATATGGATCCCCAAAACTCCCCAATGAAGGCTCAGCATCCTCACCAGCCACAGCACTTTGAAGCAGTTGGAAAGTAAAACGGGGGTGAGGCAGGAATAGAATTAGCTCACTGGCTGGAAGTGAAACTGGAAGGTGGACAGTTATATCCCTGTGTCTCTTCCAACCATTGTAGGCTGACCATGTGGCAACGACGAAAGGGCTCCTATATCTTTAACAGTTGCATAGAAAAGGGCATTTCGGCAGGTGTCATTTGTAGGCATGCAGCACCTGGTGAAATTCCCTTTTCATCACAACAGTTAAAGTTACAGGAGCCCTGCCCTCTTTTGTATCTGGTCACACTAGGCATGGCTCCTGCAGCTTTCACTGTGTGATGAAGAGGGAATTTCACCAGGTGCTGCATGCATACAAATGATACCTGCTGAAATTCCCTTTTCAATACAACTGTCAAAGATACAGGAGCTCTGTCCTCCTTTCCATATGGTCACCCTACTCCATTGTCCTTTGTTTCATTTCTCTCCTCTTTCCTCCTCCAAGAGAAATGAACAAAAGAGGACAGAGGAAGAATCCCATATATATATATATAGAGAGAGAGAGAGAGAGAGAGAGAGAGAGAGAGAGAGTAGTCATGTTACGGCTACTGTAACCTGCTCTTATGTGTGGATGCCTTTGAAAACTGTTCAGAAACTTCAGCTGATTGAGACTGTTGCAATCCATTCAATGAGTCAGCACAAGCCTGTTTGTTCAACATGGAATGCTGGAGGAGGAGAACCGCCCCGCCTTCTTCTTTCATCAGCAAGACCTCCCTTCAAAGCACCCCCCCCCCCCAACAAAGGACAAAGTGCAAGGACAACAATACACGGGGGTGGAGGGGCACTTCAATCCCACATGGAGGAAATAAACCAGGCTTTCCCTGCTCTAGGAAAAGACGGAAAATGGAGGGGAAGAGGCGGGGTGAATGCAGGACAGACACAACGTCATGTGAGTACTCCGCTGCAAAACTGCAAATCAGGCATGACGAGGGTGCGATAGAACGATGGTGCAATGGAGCCCAATGTCAAGCAAGCAAGAGGTAGCAATGTTGAGAAAGAGGATGAGGAACAACAGCAGCTGGTGACCATGGTGGTGAGACAGTAACCTTACTGAGGCAGGGCCCCCACTGTGGGTGTCTTACCTAAAGGCCCTCACTGTTCCATCATGAAGGATTTCTCAGGATTTGGATTCACTAATAGCATTATCCAAGCCTGGAGGGTTTCAGTGTCTCTCTCCAAAATGATTTTCTTTTAAACAAGTTTTGCACATTATCTGGAACAAAGCTCAAAACTGCCATTCATAGTTATTGTTTCACACCTCTAATATCTGTTGCTTTAGACATTTCAGAAGTAGATGTTATGCTTTAGAGCTGAGCTATTCATCTGTTTCCAATGCAAACACCCAAACATTCAGTTTGAGTTCCAGATACTGGTACTTTTCCCATTCCGTTTAATTCCTGGTATATTCTCTCTCTTTCTCTTTCTCTTTCTCTTTCTCTCTCTCTCTCTCTCTCTCTCTCTCTCTCTCTCCAGGCTTGTATAAAACCAGTCAAGAAGATATGTCAAGATATCAACATGCTTTTGGTAAGTTTCTTTTGGTATTACTATATCATCAAAAATACACTTTGCATGCAGAAACCTGGCATTATCCAGTGAGGTGCTTGTTTCTGAAAGTGGGCCAGTCAGAAGGGTGCACCACTGACTAGCCACTTTACAGAAACGAGTGTTTCCACTCTTTTTGGGGCTTGCACCCAAAACTGCTAATTGGTCACTGCGCAAGCGGGCACAGAACAAAAACATCACTGAGTCCCATGCACAGGCGGGCAGAATTGGATGCTCCCTGTTTTCAGAATATCACCCTGGATCACACGGAATCAAAAAGGTCTGTTGTATTAAAATCCTTCAAGGATATTGTAGTTCCTGCAATGTGAATGCATAGTTCTATGGTTCCCCCTGTTAACAAGAAGTATGAATGGGTGGCTTCAGGCAGGTTGTTTCACACTGATATGTAAACTTTAGTCCTCCTCATCTCTTCAGCCCCTGGCCATGTGCAGCTGGTCTCCACTAAAAATACTGACATAAGTGAATGAAATAACAAATTAGTTCCTATTACTGGTTGATATTTCAGTACATCTGATACTTTAAACACACACACACACACACACACACACACTTAAGCAAGCTTTCCAGCCATGGGTAAAAACTTTATCTCCAAGCATTTTTGACAGAAAACATCCGTATTGGCCAGCATTCCTCTCTCATGTGAAGAACGAATTTGCGAATTATCCCAGGCTCATTTTTCCATTATCATTCATGAAAGAGGGTCTGAATAGATGCTGGATGCAGAATCTTGATGGACGTGCTTGCACCGAACAATTATCTGGGTTATCATATCTATGTTTCTAATTGATTTCTTTAATAACATCCCAAGCCTATTGCTGGATAGATAGTTGGCTGAAGACCCAGAAATCACTTTCCCCCTCTCCCCTCCACAAATCCCCTGGAACAGAGACAAAGAAAGCCAGAATGAATTTGAGTCAGTTTTGGGGCATAGATAATCAACTTCCATCTCACCATAGACACCGACTGCACATAAACCTGGAGATATGAGGGCCAGGAATTAACTTGTGCATCACTCAGCCATCAGTAATAGTGCTAAACGTTGGTAAAGAGTACTTATTTTATGGCAATATGCTAAACAGAAGTACAATACATTCAAATCAGCACGCACGGACATCTAAACTATGCTTATCCTAAGTATTAGCCATCCAAAATGGAGCTCCTAAAGCTTCAGAATTATGTGTAAATTTACTCACATAGACAGAAAAATAACGCATGGCATAATGCAGCGAGGCTAGAGTTAAACACTTGTAGATGCTTAACTGTCTTTTGAAATGAATGAAAGAGGTTCTTGAATTTGGCTGGATTATGCGTATATATCAGAAAAAATTCTACTGCTTTTCATTATTATTTTTTTTAAAAAAACCCAGAATGGTTCACAAAGTAATATCATGATAAAATACAATAAAACCAATCAATAAAGCAATAACACAGTAATAAAACAAGAAAATGCCTCATTAAAATAACCAAGGGTATCTGGCAATGCTAGCAGTCAGGAAAACAGATGGGCAAAATGCTATGTTTTTAGTTGTTAGTGAACATACTCCACATGAGGTGCCAGCCTTATCTCAATAGATCATTCCATTTGGTGGGTACTACAATGGTGAAGGCCCTCTTCCACACCATGACCAAGTGAACATCAGCAGACCATTGTATGGTAAAGTATAGTTTCCATGGTATTGACTGTCCTATAAGTACATCTGCATACATATTGTCCTATGCAAAATTGTTTCCCCACATATTGTGAACAAACATGACCAGCCCAATGGAAGTGACTATGTAGGCTGCTGATGGGACTGGTTTGTAATATTCATAGTGGCTATGACTATGGGAGGAAAGTTAATGTGAGTTCCCACAAGCTTAAACTGAATTGGCTTAGACCAACTTCACCCAGACTGCTTTGCCTGAGTGGACAGTGGCACAAAATGTTGCCACCCATTCAAGGGAGGATGTCTGACTAAAATAGATCCATTTCACTCAGGCTTGACTTTGGAACAGAAACTACCTTGGTTGCCCTGTGGGATGACCTTTGCCAGGAGAGTGACAGGGGAGTGTGACCCTGTTGATTCTCTTGGAACTCTCAGCAGCTTTTGATACCATTAACCATGGTATCCTTCTGGATAGACTATGTGGACTAGCTGGAGGTACTGCATTGCAGTGGCTCTGCTCCTACTTTGATGGCCGATTTCAGAAGGTGCTGCTGGGGGGTTATTGCACTGTCTCTTGGCAATTATGCCATGGGGTCCCAAAGGGCTCTGTTTAACCCCCCTTGGTGATTAACATCTATATGAAATCAGTGGGAAAGGTTAACCAGAGATATGGACTGAGGTATCACCAACATGAAGATGACAACCAGCTCTATCTCTTCTTTTTATCTAACCTGGTGAAGCAGTGGCTATACTGAACCAGTGCCTGGGCATGTTAATGGACAGGATCAGGGTCAATAAACTGATCCAGGCATGATGGAGGTACTGTTAGTGGGTGGTTTGTCTGATGTTCAACCTGTTCTGGAAGGGCTAAAGGTTCAGGTTTGTACTTTGGGGGTAATCTTAGATCCAGTATTGTCATTAGAGGCAGAGGTGGACTCGGTGGAATGGACCACCTTTTATCAGCTTAGAATAATAAACCAACTGCATCCTTATCTGGACAGAGATGGCATAGCTACAGTTATCCATGCTCTAACAACCTCTCATCTGGATTACTGCAATGAATTATATGTGGTGTTGCCTTTGAAAATGGCTGGGAAACTTCAGTGGGTCCAAAATAGGGCAGCGGGATTGTTGAATGGGACTGGCCAATGTGATCACATTCTGACAGTACTTTCCCATCTGCACTCGCAGCCAGTCCATTTCCAGACCTGAATCAATGTCCTGGTGTTGACATTCAAAGTCCTAAATAGCTGGGGGGGGGGATTACCTGAAGGATTGTCTCCTCCCATATACAGCTGCCTGGACCCCAAGATCAACTTCAGAGGTCCTTCTCCGGAGCTCCCACCAAAGGAAGTGAAGTGGGTGGCTACTAAGAAGAGAGCCTTTTCTGTTATGGCACCCCGGTTGTAGAATGAACTTCCCAGAGAGGCTCACCTGGTATCTACACTGTGCCTGTTTCAGCATCAGGTGAAGTCCTTTTTATTTTTCCAGGCATTTCAGTTTTTCAGCTTCTGGTTTAAATCTGGTATTCTGGTTAAAATCTTTGCACTGCAGCTAAGTTCTACTCGATTATTAATTTGATTTTTAAGCTTTTAATTTTTTTATTGTATTTTGTCATTTTGTATTTATGGTTTTAATTTTTGTGAACTGCCCAGAGAACTTTGGCTATTGGGTGGTATAGAAATGTAACAAACAAACAAATAAATGCATAAAATGGTTGGCAGTGGCAGTGGCAGCATTGCTTGGGGCTCGACTGACCCCGCTAATAGTAAGTGGAGTCCAATGGTGGCACGAGGGTGGCAGCTTTGGTGGACCCTAGGAGCTGCCCCAGTATGCTGAGTGCTGACACCAGGCCTGCTCCTGATGAGCTCCATCAGGCGAGTGTTTTATTGCATGCTCGTTACTGGGCACTCACCGATTTTCCGCACACCTCCCACCCCTTCTAACCTTCTTCACTTGACAAAAATACACCCCAGAAAGTCCGACTCATTTTTAAAGATGGAAGGTGCTGTTATCTCCTGCTATGTGCAGGAGAAGCAGCACGATCAAAAGGGCCCACTGAATGGGCCATGTGCACGTTGTTTACTTCCTCTTTCAAAAGGGGAAGCCATGAGGGACAAATGCGCGGGCAGAGAAGCGATGGTAAGGAAACGCAATTTCCCCCTGTGTGATGATGTTCGATATTTGCTGCCAAAGCAACAACCAGGTCGATGATTTAAAATATTTCTAAACCATCCTTTACATGTAATTCTACAAGGCTACAACAAATCTAAGCATACACGCTAGGCAATAATCCCCATTGCATGTCATTTCAGCAAACCAATGCATAGTTAGTTACTTGGGTGAAAGTTCTATTGAAAGTTGTTAGATGTGTTTCCAATTAAACACTCGTAGGACCAGACTGCATGTGCATTGCGTACTTTACTTTGTGCAAAAACCATGTGCTGAAAATAATGTTTTTATGAACATTGGTGTTTCCTTTGTGAAAAAGACTGGCATAAAATGTAATCATGTAATATTTAATAATGGCATCTGCATTTCACTTTTACTTCTGAAATAATCATCAGCATGCACCACACTTGAGGCAAAATTGCCATTATTTATTCATCCAGTTTTCCTGTCAGCACACTGAGCATTTAGCAGGACTAGTCTAGTGTGGTGTTTGATTTTCTTTCTTTCTTTCTTTCTTTCTTTCTTTCTTTCTTTCTTTCTTAACATGTTGCACCTCATCTCCCATTCTGCTCCTTGTCTGTCACAGCAGCGACAGCCAGCCAGTCATCTGGTATACTTATCGCTGCCCTAAAAAAGGCCTTGTGCTTCAGCTTTCAAACTCAAGGATGTGGTTCCCCCCCCCCACACCTATCCCCTCCATTTGAAATTTGTTATTTGAAATAAACCTCCAAACAAATGGAGTTGCAGTTTGAAAAGATGACTTTCTTTGTTTTCAGGATATACCACCTGTCAGTTCTTCAGAAAACCCATTATTTATTATGTAATTCCTTTGTTAACACTAACCATTGAGAGTTGATTTACAGGGCCGTGCCAGGCTACAGCGTGGAGTCTCTGGGTGTAGCAAGATCTTTTAAAACATTGCCATATTTAAGATTTTTTGTAATTGCACTTCTTTTAAAACCAGGAGGATGCAAAGCAAAGTGCTGCCTTCCAGCACCACCTTTATTTGGGTTCAAAAACAGTGGGTTTTGGAGCCCAGACCCACATCTGCTTTGTCTTAGCTTCTTCGGCAACTGACTTTCCTTTTAGTCTCATCGGTTTGCCTTGAGATTATATAAGCACAGTAAATTAAATGTATGTGGATTGACTTCAGTTGAAGGCTATGTACATAGGAGGGCTATGTACTTTCTCAGTGCAATACAAATGCTACATTTGCAAGATTCTGGATTATTTATTTATTTTATTATCACATGTATATCCCACCTTTTTTCCGCCATGGACATCAAGGTGGCTACATGGGATGCCCAGGTGGTCTCCCCACCAAGCACTGACCACACCCTGCATCATGTGCCTTCAGACCATGCTGTGTTGGGAACATCATTTTGAGAGAATGGTACACGTACAGTAGTTTCTGTTGGTTCCCTGAAGACATACAACTGGACATGTGTAGGTCGTTGTGGGATTTTGTTGCTGAGAATTGACTTCTCCCTTCATACATGTTCCCTCACCAGATTTATCTTTTTTGATGTGTGCTATTTTGTTGCTCAAAATCAATGTGACATGACATGGGCTTTGTGTGACATTGTATATGAAGGGCAGAGTATCTATTATACTCCGCCATGCCACTCAGGTTCGAATACCTATTGACTTGTCTGCTTTGTTACTTTACAAAATGGCTCAAACTGTGAAGAACTCAAAAAGAGTCATGACGGAAATATTTCCACAGAAAAATTGTTTCCATGGTAGGGGTTTATAAAGATCAACTGTAACTGGTAGGCAATTGTGTTTCATAAATGGGGCCAAGTCAACATTTTAAAAGCATGAAATTGGTGCCAAAGGTAAAAGAGAACTCTATAGACTTCTTGGAGGTGAAAGTATGTTGTTATACTGTGTCATAATTACACAAATAACCTATAAAATTGATTTCAGTGTAATGTCAAAAGGTGACTTTGATGTATAGTGACAGCATTCAGAGGGAGGAAGGAGAAAATTGTGGCATAGACTGACCTGAAAAATGCCTTCACGGTCTTCTTTAAGGAAGCAGGAAACTCTCTTCCCCAAGCTGGTGGCCTCCAGATATGTTGGTGTCAACTCCCATAATCCCCAGCCATGCTGGTTGGGAATAATGGGTGTTGTAGTCCAACACATCTGGAGGGGACCAAATTGAGGAAATATTATTAATTTTTGAGTTCACCGTGTTTCAGCCTCCTGCATTCACCCTGAGACTTGAGTCTGTGTTAGAAGCAAAGCTTAGTAGAAAAGAAGTCTCTTGTTCTCTTTCTCCCAGTGGTGCTGCTACTACTGGATGTTGGAGCCAAAGTCTATGGCCCTGCAGCTCAGACCTCCACCCCCAAATGACCACCTAGAGAATGGTGGGTGATGAGGGCACCAGGGCAGCCATTTTATTCCTGTAATTGATGGTGCTATGATTTAAGTGGCTTTAAAATGCAAAACTACACATGCTCAGTATTTTTTTAAAGTCAGGTTGGCAAACAGTTTTGTTTGTTTATTTATCGATTTATTTGATTTGGGCAAGATTTACACTAGTGCTTTTTATTGGTATTGAGGTGTACTGATAACTTTTAGGGCTACTAGTCTTGAAGGCTATGTGCTACTTCCCGTATCTGAGGCAGTAAGCCTGTGTGCACCAGTTGCTGGGGAACATGGGTGGGAGGGTGCTGTTGCACCATGTCCTGCTTTCTTGGTCCTTGGTTGACAGCTGGTTGGCCACTATGTGAACAGACTGCTGGACTAGATGGACCCTCAGTCTGATCCAGCATGACACTTGTTACGTTCTTAGGGCAAATTATGCATTCTGAATACCGTGTAATTTCCCACTTTTTATTCCATATTATCCAAAATACTAGAGATGTGCAAGATTCAGATTTGGAATTCTGAAATATAGCAGCCATTTTATGTGCAATCTGCAGTTTTCTGCACAGCCCTAGTGAAGAGAGAGACAAGGGTCCTTCTGCTTCCAGCATAGATGGCAGCCAATCAGAGAGCAGCATTGTCTTCTCCATGGCAATCATGGACTAAGCCTATAAATCATGCTGTGTCCTGGTGGTTCCACATGGACCTGCAGTTTATCTGGAATCCACTCAGAGAAGAGCTTTCAGTGTATTGCTTTCAGTGTCTGCTAAATACATTTTTTTTACATAAACAAGCTTTTCCTGAATGTGCAGCCATTGCTTTATCATATAACTAGATTTTAAATATTTTTATTCTTTTGTAGTTTGATTCTTTTTATGCCTTATTGATCAGCATAATCAATTAGATAGAGAACATTTCATAAATTCTGTAAATAATAATGGCAATGATAATTTTTGATTTCTGTGAATGTGTTCTGTCAGCTTAGGTTTATCTGGGGGCATACCTGGTCAGAGCCTTGGACTTGCTAATAATCCCAGCAAAGAGTCCAGCATCTTCCCTTTGTTCAGGAGATTAGGATTAACAAAGGCTAAGGAACCATTCAGTGATTCATTCTAGATGGGGGCATTTATTTCTTCCTCCACCTTCTTGTCCTCCCTTCTCCATGGATGAGGTCAACAGGCTGTGAGGCAGCTGGTAGTTTTTGGAGTAGACACAGAGGGCTTCTCTTCACTTGAAAAAAATTGTGCTGCCTTACTGTAGCTATCCACATTTGCTTTCTTGGATGTGATCGGCGGCATTACATGGGTGTCCACATGGTTTGAAATTGAATACTTCCTGCTCCATGTGCTCAATTGATTTAACTGAGACAGCGCCATCTGGTGAAGTAATTATAGTGCAAAGCTGAGATGGGAGATGATGCGATTTCCTGGATATTCCACATTGTCTCTGCGTTTTTTTAAATCCGCAATTTCCAGGATATAGCACGGGAGAGGCCCTGGATGCTGATGACATCATAAAATGAACCCGCAAACCTCCGTGAGTGGCCAATCACAGGCATGCTATAAATTGCTCGTGTAGAGAAGCTCAGAGAGAACTGAGTTGCATTCTGTAAGAGTCCTATGGTGCTGTTGATCTCCCAAAAATCTTAATGTGGAATCAATATTTGTTGGGGTATTAATGCGGTGAGGCCCTACTGATGTTTAACCTGTATATATGTATAAACCACATATCACAAAAATGCTGACCAGTCTCCAGTAAATGCTTGCACACCTAAAGTTCTCACTGCTTGGAGAAGTGGGGTGCAGAGATTGTAACAATACAATACATGGCCAAATTTACCACAGAACATTTCCAAGTCAGCCATTGATCTAGTGCTCTCCAAACCCCTCTCCAATATTTAATGAATAGCCTTCCTCAGTTGGTAAATGAAAATTGATTATTCTCCTATTATGAAAAATAGGTTTCAGGTAGAATACCTATTAAAATCCCATGTGGTTAAGCTCTTGAACAGAAGAAGCATAGCAATCATGAGCTCATTTTTAGCATAACTGTTTTCCTGTTTTGATGAATTTTGATCAAGGAAATCCTAGAACAACCAGATCTTTGTTGGTTCTGGTGTGTTTGTGTGTGTGTGTGTGTGAGAGAGAGAGAGAGAGAAAGAGAGAGAGAGAGAGAGAGAGAGAGAGATTGAGAGAGAAAGAGAGAGATTGAGAGAGATTCCATTGTACGGGTGGAGGCAATGGACAGAGGTGTATTCATAACAATAATTTCAGTGCAGTAGCTGTGGGAAATGAAGGTACAGTGCTTAGGTTGCCTGTGTGCCACAGCAGCACAGAGATGAATGCATCGAGAAAGCCATCCATGGAGATACAGTCCAAATACTAGAATTAGGATGAGCTCAAACATGCATGTTTGTCATTCAGCAATGCTGACATCAAGTAATTACTTCCATGCGTGAAACAACTGTCACAAAACACACCATCATTTTGATGTGAAGAGAAAATCTTTTCATTACAAATGTGAAATGACATTTATTTGTACTCTGTTGCAGAAAAGGGTTTTATAGAAAAAAAGGATTCGCAGATGTGAGCTCTTTATAACACCGTAGGAGCATGAAATAAATTGCACAAGAGTCAACAACTCTGAGATATCAATGAAGTTCTGAAAAATGGACGGTTAGTTTAATACATTGGTTGGGAAACAGGGACATTCTATGTATAACTGTGGTGTTCTGAGGTGTGCTAGATTTTGTTTTAAAATATTCCCTTGGAAAAAATGAACCTGGCCTCTGCATTCCTCAGAAATTCTAGAGGCTACTAGGGGAGACAAATGGTTTCCCAATCCATGTTGCAATCCAAAAGGGAATTTCCATTTTACCATGATTCATAATTCTCTCACTACTATTTCTTTTCCCACAAATACTTGGCACAGCAAAGAAGGTTAAACTAAGGTAATTAAAGTAGCAGTATTTTAGGTTCTAATATAGGACCCACATGTCCAAGTACAGTAGCAATTTGGCTAGTTGTGAAATGTAAGCTGTCACAAGATGTTTGTCAGGCCCTCATAAGAATTCGTAGGTAGTGGTGGTTGGATCTGTCAACTTCAGTATCTTAAAGTGTCTCACTTTTTCAATCTTAAATTCAGTTCATCATAAACTTGGAGAATTTTTCCAATCTTAAATTTGGTTCATCCTGAACTTTGAGATTTTTTTTTTAAAAAAAAGTTTGCATGAACATTCAGTCACATTTTTGCACTCCTTTAATACCTGCATTTTTGTCCACCATTTTGCCTAATACACATTTTTTCCAACAATGTTTCTAATATAATGTATATTGAATATTACTTTCAGTAATATACACATTTTTTACTGGAAAATTCCACTGCAAAATTCAGAGGACTGCAAATTTCGAAGAATAATTGAGTTTGGGTTCCCTTATCGGTTCAAAAGTGCGACATTTGTCTAAACAAATTTATCCTGCATCTCTACTTGTAAACAATTCTTCATTATCATCTTAGGCCAATATTAAGTTCTGAAGAAAGAGTCAGCAGATGTGGGTTTTAATTAGTTCTGAACTGCAAGACCTGAGTTTAAATCCAGCTTCATCCGTGGATTTGCTATTTTTAGATCCAGCTTTTGCATTGCACACTGCTGGTATTTATCAATGGCAAAGAGACTCTAGAACCCCCATCCCTCCTTCCATGTTTTTGGGGAAATAGATCGATATTAAGTGCTCTCCAGACATTTGCCAAGTATTTACAATACTTTAATGCATCTGGCTTTTTTGTAGAATGAATATTAATATTGTTAAACAATGTTAACAACAATTAACAAATGCATCTGACATTTTTTGCAAGACACCCCTAAATGTGGTGTAGAAAGGCAACAAACAACTCAACGACGGCGGTAACAGCAAGCACCATGTTCAGAGCATGGGCAAATGGGTCCTACTGTCAGTTCTGACAACATGCTGGCAGTTGACCTTCAGGGGAAAACCTGCTCACACTAATACTCTGGTCATTGGAGCAATGCAATGTCAGAGCCATTAATTTACAAAAGAGCATCCCTTTCCATGAACTGGAAAAAAAAGTGAGCTATTGTTTTGCTATTCATAGAATAGGAGCTGTGAGCTTATATGACAGGGCTGAAGTACTGCAGCTCAGGGGCCAAATTTGGCTTTCTGAGGTTCTCTGGATTGCCATGACCCCTTCCCTGGCCCCACGTCTCCCCCAATTAAAAACATAGAACAAAAGAAGTAAACAGCAGCAACCAATCAACTCCTCCCCTTTTCAGGAACAGAACAGCTTATAAGCCAAAGCCTTGATTGAATAAAAATGTCATTGCCTGCCAGTGAAAGGACAATAGAAAGGGATCCAACCTAGGGCTCATCTACACCAAGCAGGATATTGCACTATGGAAGTGGTATGAAAGCAGTATATAAGAGGCAGGAGCCACACTTTATAGAGGTTTATAGAGGTATTGAAGTGCACTGACAACTGTTGGGGCCCATTGGCACATACCATACACCGCTTTCATACTGCTATATCCTGCTTGGTGTAGATGAGGCCCTGGCCTCCCTTAGTAGGGAATTCCAGAGCCTGGGAATAGCCACTGAGAATCCCTCTCACTTATCTCCACCAAATGTGCCTCTGATGTTGGCAGTACCAAAAGAAAGGCTTCCTCCGAAGATTTTAAAACAGAAGCAGGCTGTTATGGGAGAAGGTGGTCTTTCAGGTAGCCTGGTCCCAAGTTATATCTCTTAGCCAGGGATGTGCGGTGTCTTTTTTCTATACCCAGAAACTCCTGACTGAGTGAAAGATTGCTTCACGTGTTCTCCCGTTACATGAATTGGGAGTGGGGCCATGCCAACTAGCCCCACCTCTGATGTAGTGTGCACTGACTAACTCAGCCCCATAGTGTGAAGGTCTGGGGTGGGGGAAGGACCCTCTGTATGTACAACTGCATAATTGAATTTCCAGATTGAAGCTTTCACACATACAGCTGTCCATGCAAACAGTCCCTGCACTGTAGGCACTGATGCCTAGGGGTAATTTTTTTCACTGGAACAGTCTTTAATATTCACTGATGTATGTGCTCTTTTAAATAATTTACCTGCTTCACAGAAATTAACAAATGGTCAGTATAAATGGATTCTCTGTGCACTTTTGACAGCTAAAAGGCTGATATTACAACATTGAAAGGATAAACACTCACCTCCTATAATGCAATGGATTGAGGACCTTACAATGCTTTCAATATTTGAACGGGTGGTATATAGACGCCAACTTCAATTGGATGCTTAATTTGGATATTGGTCTGGTTTTGCTGAAGCCTATGCATAATTTCTAGAAATTTGTATGCATTTCATACAAATCCATATATATATATATATATATATATATATATTAAAAAATCTAAGTGCTCACAGGCACCATGTTGGATGCCACTGGAGGTGTCCATGTGAGCCATGGTGCCCACAGTGTTGCCACATTGGAGACCACTGAGCTAGCCCTTGCAGCAATGGCCACATCCCTAACGCCTGTGGCGGAAACACTTCCTCACCATTCATATGTTTGGATGGCATGGGATGGTCAACAGTCAGGAATCTTGGAAGTTGTAGCCCAAAATGTCTGAAGGACACCATGTTGGGGAAGGCTTGGCTAGATCCCCCCCCCCCCCCCGGTGCTTTATTTTCATTTCATTTAATACCTTCACCACACTTTCTGAACAAAGACCAAAGAGGCTGACTAGAAGTGCAAAACAATGGTATTCTAGCATTCACTTGGAGAGGTTGCTCTAGGGCCAACAATGTAACCGTTGTGGTTGCTGCGGAGTGACTAATAATTCCTTCCTGGCCCACAATGGTTATGAGCATTTTCTCCATCGGTCTCATGGAGAAATACATTTGTCCCGCAAACCATGAAAATCTCAGTCTTCCTCAGTGTCCTGTGGAGAACTGGCTACTGAGCCATTTGGGCCAGACAGAATAATTCAGTCTTGGTCTCTTCCTGTTCCCATAAAATTTTTTATCCTGCATCACAAAGGGATGAATCAGCAGTAGCGATAGCAAGGGTTGCAGTGTGGCTGGAAAAGACGAGGATCCCAGGGAATTTGGCAATGAACATCCAGTTTCAAAGAGACATTGTCATGCATTTTCCCCCTTGTCAAATCCATTGTGTGTGTGTGTATGTTTTAAAGATAGGTTTTAAATAAATGCTGCTTTCCAGTATTTGCAAAACATGCCACGAGCCTTCAATAAAGCTGAGCAATTTAGCTTGCCATGAGCTGCCTTTGAAGACTCTGCTGATCCACTGTTTATTGCACTATGGGGCTTTTCCAAGACATACATCAAGTCCTAAAATACGTTGATTACAATCCAAAGGATTTCCAGAGTTCCTCCCTATTCTCTAACACGAGAAGGCAAACTTCATGTATGCGCATATGGCTTTGCTCTATGGATTGGGCCAAGGTTTTTCAGCAGATAGAGAAGGATGACAAAATCCTCCTACACCCATAAGGTTTGGATTTGTGGCCGTTGTGTGGAAAATAGCCATTGATGTCTGTGGGATATATTCTTACACAGGGGCAGCATTCATCAGCTGTGATGCACATACTTGGGCACATGTAAGAAGGATTTCCTGTTCAATTCTGTGGAAGGCAAATGGCCATACACACATGGAATCTTTCCAACTCATCAAACGGCCAAAGGTCATAAATGCTTGGGGTTGTTGTCCAAAATGTCTAGAAGGTACCAGGTTGCAGTTCTTGTAAGTATTGTCTAATGGCACAGACAATACGTACAAGTATGTTCTGCCCAACTTTCCATGATCTATACAGGACCACAGCCTCCTTTCTTTGTGTTTCAAGGGTGTTTTTAGGATGTTTTAGGATTTTTTATGCAGTTTTAATATGTGTTGTGTTTTAATCAGTTTTATGTATTTTATCATGTTGTTGTTCCCCGCCTTGATCCAGACGGAGAGGCGGGTAAGAAATAAATTGTTATTATTATTATTATATTATTATTATTATTATCCACTATTCCAGCCAGCAGGCTTATCAATTGGGCAGCTGGGATATTTGTCCCAAGCACCCAAGCATTCAATCCAATTGTATCCATGTTTAAATGGAAGTCTTTTTGAGGTCTCACTGAATTGAAGGGCCTTACTCCCTAATAAGTGTGCCTTCATCACTGTTTCCCCAACTGAAAAATATGTCAGGGCAGAGGGAAATAGAGAGCTGTGGGAAGATAGAGATGGTATATCTTTCCACTGATAGGCTCTTCAGAGGGGGGCATTGAACCACATACTTATAAAAAATGATGAATTATCTTTACAATATGAATGGAGTCCAAAATTAGTTCAGTCTTTCTACTGGGTTGAAGTGGGTTCAGCACAGTTCTTCAGTTTTTGGTGAAGGAGCCGAAGATCCTGTTAACCATGTGGCTGTTGCTTCTCAACTTTCAACAAATCATATCCACATGGACACACATCTCTCAGGGATGATAGAGACTGGGTGAGTCCTGATTCTCTGCAGTGGGTTGGAACTGAGGATCCTGCAGGCCATTCCTAGCCCTATGATTCATTTACAGAATTAGTCAGAAAACATGGAAAAGATTAAAGTCAGAGTGGTTTAAAAGAAAGAAAGAAAGAAAGAAAGAAAGAAAGAAAGAAAGAAAGTTCAAGAACTGTGTAAACTCCAAAAGAGGCCAGCACTATCAGTGGGAATTTACAGAACTCTTCGGGATTTGTGTAAAATACACAATCAACTCCTATTCTCTTTCTGATCTTCAAGGAAGAGTGCTTGCCATTATGTAGACAAAATGGCAACAGGGAGGCATTGGTAGACTCAAGAGGCATTGGTAAACTTAGGAAAATCCCAAGGGTTGCAGAAGTACCCTCCCAAAACATTAGAAGAATCCCTAATGGGGAAAAAACCTAAACAGTCCAATAATGACTACATATGCTCAGTGGGCATAGAATGCTGATTGACTGCTGGGAGAGGGAACACAGAAGACTGTTTGGGAGAGGGGATGCAATGAAGTAGATGGAGGAAGACCTATATAGATATAAAAATGTAGAGAAAACCATCACATTGTTTCGATAGGTCATTTCCTGGAATGTCTCCTGAGATGGAAATAAAACCTGTCCAAAGAAATCAATGGAGAAATTCAAGATGTTTATGTAGCTGGGACTGAGAATTAGTATGTCCAAACACTCCAGCCAGGTAGCAACAAAGAGAAGTACCTACTCTTTTTAATTCAGTTCTTATTGAATACAAAACATTTTAAAATACTGCAGTTCAGGTTCTGAGCGTTTGACAACAACCTTTCAGTAGCTTACAACAACCCTGTTGCTTTTATCTCCATATTTGAGGTTGAGTTGAGAGAGTACTTCACTGCAGTGTAGTTAACTGTTCTATCCCTGTTGCTGGTTGGAAGGCTATGCTCCGTTGATTTGCATGCAGACTGGTTGCACTTTTAAAAGTTCAAAAACTAATAAGCACATTTTGTACATGAAATAAGACCCATTAGACCAGGGACTCCTGTCTTTGATACCTTTTGTTTTTTAAAACTGGCTCAGGCATAGGTAACATATGCACACACAGGGATACACTGCAACATTTTGTTCCAGAGCCCCACTTGAATATAAAAAAAGCATCTCAAGTAAATGATTAATCTACTTGAAGCAAGTAAATAATTACTTAATATTTAAACCTGGTAGAAATTGTAATGGTAACTGAAATGTCAATGAATGACAATATTATTTGACTAATATAACCAGAACTAAAGAGATTTTTTTAAAAAAGGAATTCTCAGTTTTCCAAGTGCCAGTACGTATATATACAAAACAGCACCACCCACATCCTATAGGGAGGTATCTGGAGACTCAGGGGAACACTGGGGTTTCCAGAGGCATACACACACAAAATCTTTTGGGGGTGGGGAACCCATTGGACTAGTAGCTATTGATAGCTTTATCCTCCATGACTTTGTCTAAACTTTTTTTTAGAGCCATCCAAGCCGGTAGCCATCACTATATCTTGTGGTAGTGAATCCCTAAATCAGATGCCTAAACTCAAATGTTTATGGTGCCAAAATTCAAATATTGGATTTTGATTATAGGAATCTGTCAACTAAAACAAAGGACCAAAAGTGGGAGAGTGAGCTTTGCAGCATGGGTGCCACAACCAGAAAAGCCCTGCTCATAGTTCTAAGTTGGATAAAGCAGGGTATGATTGCAGAAAAAAGCCCCAGTTGCTACAGTTGGAGTGGTATGTGTGACAGAAGAGGCATGGAACAATGAGGCCATAGTTATAGTGATTTATTTTTCCTTGTATGGTTAGCCAGTGTGATCTAGCTAGCCATCCAAATTCTTCTTTTGAATGTTTGTGACAGGACACCCTCTCCTTGCCTGTTTAAACTAGACATCCAATATGATAGGATTTGGGAAAATGATAGGAAGTGGACCTCACCTACATTTAAAAAGGGTTTAAAATGTTCATATTAACTATTGTATATTATGACATGCTTTAGATTTGTTTTAGAAAATAATATTATTAAGAAGTGCTATGGAAGAAACACACATCTTCAATGGTGGCCCTTTAAAATCTACACACAGCCACCCACCCACTCTTAAGGATATTTAATTCCAAAAAGAATGGGTCAGTTGCTGCTCACAAATTACATTTATTTTATGAATGACTGTAAAAAACAATGCATGCAATCAAGGATCATTAATGTTGCCATCAACTTTAACAGGATGTGTATGATAGGGTGACCAGATTATGACAATCAAAATCCCGGACCCCCCTGCCACCCTCCCCACCCAAAACAACCCCCCGTGTGCGCTCGCGCCGCCCCCCCGCGCTGCGCCGCGCCGCGCTGCCCCGCGCTCCTTACCTGGGCGTCCGCTTCCCTCCGGTGCTCAGAATCTACTGAGAAACAGGCTTCCTGGCCTGTCTCTCAGTACGCGCTGGGTGATGACATCATCACCCGGTGCGCTACTGAGGGACAGGCCACGAAGCCTGTTTCTCAGTAGATTCTGAGCACTGGAGGGAAGCGGACGCTCCAGCAAGTAAGTGCCTCGCGCTGCCCGCCTCCCGCCACCGCCGCGTGACCCCCCGCCACCCCAGTTTTCCCCCGCTGCCCCCCGGTTGCCCCAATTCGGCCTAGGTTTCCAGGTTAGGACCGGGAAACCCCGGACCATCTGGACACCCTAGTGTATGAGTAGGCTGACCATATGAAAAGGAGGACAGGGTTCATGTAACTTTAACAGTTGTAGAGAAAAGAGAATTTCAGCCAGTGTCATTTGTATGCAATTTGTACCTGGTGATATTCCCTCTTCATTACAACACTTAAAGCTGCAGGGGCCCTGCCCTCTTTTGCATCTGGTCACTTTAGTATAGTGCATACAATGTTAATTGCTTTGATGAAGAGGTGATTTCACCAGGTACTAATTGCATACAAATGATGCCAGCTGAAATTCCCTTTTCTCTGCAACTGATAAAGTTACATAAGCCCTGTCCTCCTTTTCATATGGTCAGCCTATGTATGAGTAGGTTATCCAGGCGCTGCTATGCACACACTGGCCACACCCCAAATAGCTGGGCACATATTCAGTAGCTGTGTGAAGGGAGCTCATGAATCTACACATGTAAAGCTTATCCATGCAAAGGGGGGAATTCTGGGCTCATCCACCTGAGAAAGAATCCTGCCTTATGTTCAAGGTAGGAAAGGGCAGGGAGAAAAATAAAGATGGCATGTTACATTTGAAGGCCAGGGTCTTTTATTTCCAAAATGTAGGGCTTTGCTGTTTGCTATGGAGTTAGTCTGTAATTTAAGTCAGGTAAGTATATGTGAGGGGAAGTATTCCACTTTTATCACCGTCTCAGAGAGTATCCCTCTTTTCCCTCATGCTGAAGAATCTGAGCTGGAAAAACTCAGGCCTTGATAACATTTAGGTGAAGGTTTTTACGTCTGCAGCATTTCCACCTTGAACTTTCACTGTATAATAAGCCAGCGCAAGTACAACGAGCACTTATTGACTTAGCCCGGTCAAATTAAAACCAAATAAATAACTGGAATTTTTCGTATGAACTGTCTGAAAGTGGTCTCACCAATGAGGCACAGGGATATAACTGGAACATTTACATGAAACAGCTAGAACTAAATGCAAAAAGCAAAAGAGCCCTTCAGATGTTTGGACTACAACTCCCATTGGCCCCAGCCATCAGGGCCAATGGTTAGGGATGATGGGAGTTATAGCTCAAAACAGGGAAAGCTGATAAGCTGATAACATCAGTAAGTCCACTCACAGTGACTACACCAACGTGTGGATAGTGTTATTATGTAGTTTAATTACTAGGTGGCACTGAAGTATTCAGTGGTTGTAAACCACCCAGACAGCTTCAGCTACTGGGCGGTATAGAAATGAAATAAATAATAATATTTGGGTGGAGTCAGGACTTTCTGTTACTGTTCTTGTTTCAGAGAGGCAATACATTTCTTACCTAGCTTTCTGATTGGCTTTTTCTCTAAGCCAGTGGTATCAAGCCTCAGGCCACACGTGTAGTCCGAATCCAACTTCCTGGGATTCCTCAGATAAGGCTGATATGTTTCTCCTAAGGCTTAGTTACTGGCAGTAAGAGCTTTAAACTAAAATAGGCTGGATTTTTTTTTTTGTATTCTGGTCCCACCCCTTTCCCTCTGGCTCCACACCTTTAGCCCCACCCACCACTGGAATATGGCCCCCTGAGAACTTCTCCAAAATTGGGCTGAAAGAGGTTTAATACCCTTGCTCCAATCCTTCCATGACAACCCTTAGCCCACCTTGCCATTTTAAACAGCAGGTGGGTGACCATGCTTCTCTACATCTGTTTTTTAAGGGTTCTGGAATTGCATACCTTTAAAATACTTTAAAGTTTATTGGATTCACACTATTCTTGGAACACGCTCTTGCTTTGATACACATCCATAATTTCAGCAGAGTTTGATCATTGTTTTAGAAGCATATCTTATAATTTTGAAAATATAATTGATATTTTATTTATAAAACGTGGAAGTCTGAATGCATCATGGACATATCTACGTTATTTATTCATTTATTTATCTCCTTTCCCCACCTCTGCCATTCAGCTAGAAAGGGGTCCCAGAGCAGCTTGCATAGAAACAGTGATGGCAAGACAGTCCCTATGCGCAGGAAACATAAAACAAAAGGAAAAAGGGGCAGGGAGGGAAGATAGGGAGGGGGGAAGCAGCAAATTCAGAGACCAATTCCTAAATTTGGATAGCAGTTATTATAACGCCCAAATGGAACCGTTCAGGGAGAGGAGGTGCCTATTGAAGCAGGTCTTTCAACAGAGCTGCTGGGATGGACTCTGCTTCCTATCTCGCCTCTCCCTGTTGCAGCCTGGTGGAATGGCTACTGCCTGGTGACAGTCGACCGACAAGTGTGATGGAGGTGTTCTTTCAATAGGGGGCTGACAGAATAGCCTGCTTTCTCCTCTCCTCTCCCTCTGCTGCATGATTTGGCCATTACCCACACTTCCTGCATCCCTCCCCATAGTGCTGCTTTATTAGCTGTGTGTCTACAGCAAGACTTTCTGTTTGGTTCACAGCAGCATCTCCTGCTGCCACTGTTGCCTCAAATACTGAGATTTTGAAATCTCATAGTATGTGTGAATAGTTGTGTGTGTGTGAATAGTTGTGTTCACAAGCTACGCATACCTAAAATCTGCTTTCAGGATCACAGACTGTGGTTCCTTCATTTAGGCCCAAAGCCAACACACAGTAGCTTTCTCTCTCTCTCTCTCTCTCTCTCTCTCTCTCTCTCTCTCAGTCTATATGAGCGATATTGAACCTCTTTCAGCCCAAAAGCTGATTTCGGTTTCAAAGAAGCTCTTGGGGACTAGATTTCCAGTTGTGGCCAGATTGGGAACTCTGCCGGGGACGGGATTTGGCCCATGCGCCTGAGAATCAACCACCTGGGTTGAAATGTTTTTGCTTCCCATGTTTTAGCAAGCTCAAACTTTTGGAAAACAAGGGCTGCAGTTTATGTCTGAGCAGTTTATAGTCCCTTGAAGGATTTTAGTCTTGAGCATTCATATGAAGCTTTCCATATTGTGGAATGTCAACCAAAAACCCAAGGGGGCAATTTGCACATTGAACAGTCTCAGCTCCAACTCGTAATTACATTCCATATAGCTAAGGCTGCTAAGTGTGCTGAATTAAATCCAGAATCAAATCAAATGGTCTACTCCTGTGCCTTTAACAAAGTTGTGAGGTGCAGAAGTCAGTAACTGAATGTGATCGCCTACCAATTGCTGTAGAGCAAAGTGTTGAAAGAGATACAGCGGCTGCTTCAAGGACCCAGATCTAGACTGCTCAGGTGGAGTAAGATGTCCAACTGAAGCACTGTAAACCTGAGCTGCTGAGCAGAAGATGGCAAGGAGCTAAAAGTGGGCTTTTTTGTATCATTCGTTGCTTTTTTGTTTTAAATTGTTTTATGTTTCTCTATTGCAAGACACCCAGAGTACTTTATTTGATGGGTAGGGATGTATGGATATTGTTAAATCCATTCCGTCTATGTTTCTTGGATTGTCAGGTACCTTTTGTTTCAACACCCACTCACTGATGGAATCAGATTCTTTTGATCAGAATTTCGTTCTACTTGCACGAATGCATTAGCATTAGAACTAGGGTTGGGAGGAAGTAGTAGATGTATACTCACCCCCACTAACAAAACGACTGTGAAAATGTTTATTGAGCATCATCAGAAATTGAGGGTTATTTGAAAGCAGGATAAACAAACAGGGTTCAAAAACCTCATGACAGACAGCAGATTTGGGTGACCACTTGTGAATCACCAAAAAAGAGGATGCATATTTGCATAAAATTTGCATGTGCTAATATAGAGAGAGGGGGGAAGGGAGAGATTCAAGTTTAGAAATAACTTTTATAATTTAAATAGAAATAGAGTACAACTCACAATGCAGTTTGGATGGTAGAAAATGTGGCATCTTTCTAACGCATCCTAAAAATGTACCTTCTCGTCCAGGCTTTCCCTGGGCTATAACTGCTGTTGGGTTTTACTTTGGACTTACCTGCTACTTTTAAATGTTTAAAATCTTAATACTGTGTTTTATCATGTTGTATTTTATGGCTGTGAATTGCTCAGAGAGCCTCAGTTATTGGGCAGTATAAAAATACAATAATAAATAAATAAACTTTGTGCAGCTTCATGCCGTGCTCCCCTCCCCCCCCAAATGCTTTTCATAATGGCACATTATTTTTCAGTACTGTGTCCTTGACAAGAACAGGCTGAGGTCAGGCAGTTGAAAAGTCCAGTGCCTTAACTGAAGCCCCAGCCCCCTTTGTGGCTGAGAGCACACACCATTTCTTGATCACCCCACAAGGCTGTACACAAGAAATGTAGGTCTATTGTTCTATTCTCCACATCTGCTATATTTTTACCTTTCAGGATCCCGGGAGGGAGAACTGAGCCTCACATGACAGAGCTTCAGGAGAAAGATCCCAGCAGGTTATAAGAAACTACTTGGATATAAATTGATCCCATTGCACTGAAGCTTCTCCGAATGTGTCAGTTTCAGGGATGGGAAGGGTGGCATAGATCTCTTCCTGAGGGAAACGGTTTGGAGGTGGTTAAAGGCACTTGCTTGTGTTCTGTATGGGAATTGCCATGCAGCTTTTGCAGCAGGGCCACTGAACCAGTGGCTCAGCTGGAGAGGATGTCAAAATAACGAGGAGACGCAAGGGGAGGAAGCTCTGAGAGAGAGAGAGAGAGAGAGAGAGAGAGAGAGAGATGGTTAGAGGTTTCCTGGGAAGTGGCTGGAAGTGGCTCTTTTGGGTTATTGTTTTAAATCAAACGTCACTGAGCATTTGTCTAGAAGCCTCTTTGCTCCCCATTTCTATTCCCAAGTGTGCATGAGGCAAGATTGTAGTGGAGTTCCAATTTAGAGAGGCCCACACAGTTCCTCTCTATGCAAGCTGAATTTGTTTATAATTCAAAAAGCCAAGCCTAACTGATTGTTAGGGTGGCCGCTTATGTATTGCCAAAGGGGGACAAAAGAAGAAGACAGGTTCATTACAGTTAGGGTGACCAGATAAAATCCAGGTCAGGGCTCATGTAACTTTAACAGTTGTAGAGAAAAGGGAATTTCAACCAGTGTCATTTGTATGCAATTAGTTCCTGGTGAAATTCCCTCTTCATCACAACAGTTAAAGTTGCAGGGGCCCTGCCTTCTTTTGTATATGGTCACTCTAGTATAGTGCATGCACCTTTAACTGTTGTGATGAAGAGGGAATATCACCAGGTACTAATTGCAAACAAATGAGACTGGCTGAAATTCCCTTTGTTCTACCACTGTTAAAGTTACATGAACCCTGACCTGGATTTTATCTGGTCAGCCTAATTACAGTTATGCAAAGAAAGCCAACTCAGGAAATCATCACCACCATTTCTCTGGAATTGACAGGAAACAAACACAGTAGATTTAGCAGAATCAGTTTGCAGAGTTTGCTCTTTTCCCCCTCTTGCAATTGCTTTGCTTGACTCCTTGGTGTCATTATTTAGATATCACATTTCTCCCTATCTCTATCCAGCAAATATTTACAATATCAGCAACTATCCTTCTCTCTCTCTGTCTCTCGCTTATTCTTTGCTTAGCCAGCTCTGTGTACCATAGTTATCTCTTTTAATCTTCTCCATGCCATAAGTCAGCTCCTTTGCCCCCTTAATCATGCTGGCTGCTCTGCACTGAAATCCCTCTAATTTGTCTACTGAATGAATCACTTGATGAATGCTATAGACTGAAAGCAGTGACGGCAAACGAGGAAGCTTTTTCAGCTGGCTTACAGTGGTGAAAAAAATTATAGGGAATGTCCCAAATATGGAGAATGAGAGAGAGTTTGTATAAGGACTCAGGGCTGCTCTTGGTTTGAACTGGCTTGACAAGATGCAAAGAGGTATATTTAACAGTTGTGCAGAAGTAAGAATAGAGGCAGATGCACTTTGTTATGCAGAAGAGGGAGAAATGAAGCATTCCTCGTCTCACTTCCACAAAGCAGGGGTGGGGAACCTCAGGCCTGGGGGCCAAATCCAGCCCCAGATGACCACGCCCCTTTCCCTTGCTCCACCCTCTTTCCCCCAGTCACTGACGATTTGGTAGTTTCCCAGCTTTTGTGCAGTTTGCTCCCGCCCCCTTTAAAAGCTTGAAATGCCCCCCCCCCCCGCCAGTAAGAGCTTTAAGCTAAAATATATGGTGGTTTTTAAAACTTTGGCCCTGCTTCCTTTTGTTTTTGTTCTCACCCACACACTGTCTCTGTGTGTGCACATGCATTTAATCTCCCCCTCCACAATTTCCCTCATTTTACTCCCCCATCAGCTACTATATGCTCCATGGTGGAGATATAGATATGGCATAATATAGATGCCTCAAGCAAATAGCAGATGGGGTGTGTGATTCAGTCCAGGAAATAGCATGAGGGAAAAGTGTTTAATACCCCCAACCCCCCATAGTGCTTCCCCAAACATCTTAGAATCCCCTATGTGATTGCTCTCCTTTTATCTTTTTACTCAATTCACACATCTCCTGATGATGTAATGTGCATTTGACCCTCAGTTAGGTGAAACCTTGTGAAAGTGATTAAGAATAGCAAAGTCTGTGTGTGTGTGTGTGTGTGTGTGTGTGAGAGAGAGAGAGAGAGAGAGAGAGAGAGAGAAATGGTTTAATAGCAAATTGTAAGTTTGGGGAAATAATTAGGCATGCCCCCCTGCAAAGGGGCTAGGATCCTGCATCATTCATTGTTGTGTAAAACAGAATTTTTGGCAGGTGCAGTTTGTCTAACCTGCTGACATCCAGCCCTTTATGCAGTTCTGAAAGGTAAAGGTTAGAATCTACACCTTGTGTCATATAAATACTATTCCATCATGGTGATGATATATCCCAGTTGCACATTTATACCTCATAGCATGATATCTGTTGAAGTATTTTGGAATAAAAAGTGGGAAATAATACTAGAGAAGTAGCTATCACTACACTTCAATACTGATAAAAAGCTCTGGTGTAGATCTAGCCAAAGCAACCCTTGTTCCTTTGTTCCAAAGGAAAACTATTCTATGATTCTTTGAAAAGTATAAGAATACCAGGGGTAGTTTTCAAATAAAATTCTATGGAGTCTTTTTCTTCACAATTCTTATCTTTATGTGCATTTAGCCTGAAAACCTTAACTCTTCAGATGAATAGTATCAAAACATGCATTCTACAGCTACACAAGGTTAACCAGTATGCTAATTTCCATAGTAATGAAGTATAGTGCAATGTATGACCGGTTCAATAATGTACCTAAAAAGCAGAGTCCTGCTACAAGTCCAAATTAAGCTATGCTCTAGCATGAAATCCACCACAATCTAGGTAAATATAGAGATGTGAGAAAGAGAGATTAAACAAAAGCCCTGCTTACCCTTGACAGAGTGGAATGTTTGAGGAATATTGTCTTAAAATAGCAAGTCAGCTTGTGAGTAATGAACAGCAATTACCTACGTTCCAGACGGTAAGATCAGGGTAGTGAGCTGATGATTCACCTATTTGCTGAAGTGAGAAGGCTAACTTTCTGTTTACAAAGATATCCTGTTATTTCATGTCCTGATCATGCAGCCAATATTCTCGGCTACTATCCAGAGGGCAATGACACTTTCAACCAGCCCAACAAGCGGAAGCTTTGATGGAGCAAAATGTATAGCTAGGTGGAGCACAGTCCCATATAGCAGGGCATTGAAGCAACAGATAATGATGAAACATTGAATCGCGAGGTGTTTGATCGACAACGATCGTACGGGTTAAACATCGCGCCGATTCATTGGAGGCGCCACATTTCCCCATACATCTGGTAATTCAACGTGTCCTGGCTTTTATAAAATACGTTCGTCTTGTTTGAGTATCAGTAGGGAATTCTCAGGCAAGCAGGAGAAATAGTTTATTGATTGATTAATGTACTTCATTTTCTAACCGAAGCCCTTGACGTTGCTTCGGTAGATTTATAATACAACCAAACAGACAGTCGAGATGTTGGGGGGGGGTCTTTCACTAGGTTAGCTGAGTGTTCCCAGTAAGCTGCCTATGATCTGACCTATGGCTCTTGACTCTGGGAGGGAGAGACTGAGAGTGCAAAGATGTGGGGTACTGGGCAGGGCCAAGGATGTTTCCAATCCCCCCCCCCCCCAGTCCTGACTGCCCCACCTTCCTGCTATCTGGCAGTGCTTGAATTAGAGGACTGGGGGTGGGGAAGGGGTAAAGGGAACTGTCCCTCTTGTGCTTTGTGATGGCAACTAAGGGTGTATGAGAATTTAATTAATTAATTTTTTTTACCAAAATTGGCCCCATTCGCACCATGAATGTGAGTGCATTTTTCAGGCAATGCTCACATGTTCTCGAGTTTGTATTTGCATTGTGAATACAAACTCGGGACCATGTGAACTTTGCCTGAAAAATGTGCATTTTGAGGAAGGGAAAACCACACATTTTCATGTTTTAGTCAATGGGGGGGAAACACACATTTGAATACACACTTTATAAAAATGTGCGCCCTAATGTGCACTTTCCCAGTTCAATAAAAGCTTGCATTTAGGAAAGAGGCGGACTGAGCATTGAGGTGGAACTCAGGGGAGTTCAATGAGATGGAGTCTTGCCGACTCTGCCATCCCTAAAGGCAACCTTAGCTAAAAAAAAATAGGTCTCTACCTGAACTTGTGTGGGTGTAAACATTAAAAAATACCCTGCCAGTGCAAATAAGGTCCACTATTGTTTTACTCGTATCATAGGCAGAGTGGGCCAGATGGGTGGGTCTGGGAGAAAGTTGAATACCATGATCTTTCCCCAGAATACCACAATCTACTAAGAGAATAAAATTAAAACAGTGATTGGAAGGAAACAATGGGCAAAAGAAAAGCAAATCCCATTCATAAGTAGGAAGAAGACACACACACACATTTGTTATTTTAAAAGCTTATTTTCACACATATTGGCATTCCTTCTCAGATAAGCTACATTCAGCAGAGTCTGAAATGTTATAATACCTTCAGAAAATCCACCTTTATAACAACCAAACAGATAGTGACAATTTTGACCTTAGTGCATCATTCCTGCTACTAGATGGCAGTATCTAAAGCAGCCACGCTACTTTTTAAAAATGTTGCTTCCTTCATGTTGAAGGATTGTTGAATGCAAGTTTCACATAAATCTTGCAACCGAATGCAGCCTTTCCAACCTGAGGACAGGGATGGAGATATCTGTCAAAGCTGGATTTGCTCAGCTTCTTATTTCTCCCCCTGCTATGTTCATTCCGTTACATTTCCACATCGGATTGCTATTTCTTTTTCATCTGCCTGAAAACTCATATGTATTTTCAGTCACATTTTTCAAAATATGCACATTTTGTATGTATTCCCCCCAATGTACACATTTTTGATGCAGTTTTCCAAATGTATGCATTTTTACAAGCATTTTCCCCCATTGAATGGTGTACTTTGTGCACATTTTTTGAAATATACACATTCTTTGTGTGCACTTTTTCAAATGTACACATTTGCGTACACTTTTTCGCAAAGTGCATCACAATTTTTTCTCACCCATTCCTAGTTGTGGACTACAACTCCCATCAGCCACAGCGAACATGGCTAGTGGTCAGGGATGGTGACCATTTGAATTTAAAACACACGCAAAAACTCTGAATGAGATTGTAAATGTGTGCAGTCCCAATTTGGATCAAGACTATGGCACTCCCCCCCCGCCCTCATGTAACCCACCCATGGGATGGTGGTAGAATTATAGGAGGAAAATGGGTGGGTGGGAAGCTTAAACTCTCCTCTCCCAAAGGATCATGACCAGGTACAGGATAGGCTCTTTTCCTCCATACATGGTGATCTCAAGTTCATATGAGAGGCTCTTGAAAATCCTTGGAGGATGGCATACAACTAGGACTTAACTGAATGTTCTCATCTCTTAATTTTCAAGCCCAAAATAAGAGCGTTTTGGTTGGATGATATTCCCTGAAACCTCCCATAATGTCCTTCCTCTGTCCCACGTCCAGACCTGTTCTTCTCCGCTGCTGCTTTAAAATCTTTCCCTCTTGGCTAGGACTTCCCTCTCCAGTGAAATTAGCACAGCAAAGAGCATATAATGTAGAAGTGAACATGATAGTTTGGCTAGGTGAGGATGTTTCTGACATCAGATAAAGCCAATGTGGAAGCCAGCGCTTCTTGCATCAATTACATCCAATCAGACCCCCATTTCCCCCATTGTGCATGGGCTAGTGTGTTTTCAACCTGTCAGCTTAATCTCCCCAAATCACTAACATGGGACAGTAGTTTCCAATTTGGTCGAAAATGTTCTTACAAAGGGCTTCCTGTTTGGCTCAACCCCAAGATAAAACAATCGGAGGCTGAAGCATTTAAAAGAATAAAAGAATCCCAAGATTATATGCCTAGATTGAAGAGATAAATCACACAGATGCCATTTTACTGACAAGTGCACAATCTCAGACCATTATTTTGATGATTTCACCGTGTTACACCAGACTCTGGATAAGCTGGCAGACACAATGTTTTTAGGTTAAACAATAGTACTTGCTAGCAGTGGCTCTATAATATTCTTTTTCAACTGCCGATGTTTTAATTATAGGATTGGGTTTGCTAAGGGAGCTAAAATTAGAAGGGGCTGAGTGGATTTTGATATGAAGGGGAAGATTTTCTCTTTCACTTGAGAAAATTACATTCTTGGGAAAAATGTGAAACCAAAGAGACCAAAATGACGTCGTATCATTTTATTCAGTGATAGGGTGGAGGAGGCTGTGAAAAGCAAAGGTCACACACAGACAGGAATCTATTTATAAGTGAAAGGACAAAGAAATTACAAAGGGAGAAGAAAACCAGTAAAAACGCAGTATGTTTTTTTTACTCTCAAAAAGCAACGTGACATTTCGCAAAAAGGATTCAGGTTTTTGCAGACCTTCACCAGAGAAAGGGCTCCATCGCACCTACTTTTTTCCCAGTTTGCATCTGCAGTTGAGCGCTGGACACTTTCACGTCTGTGCATTGTTGTGCTATTTCAGCTCATGTATCTCTTCGCCTGTATCGCTACTATGCCAGTGAAATCTCCCACCCCACCCCCTACATTCTCCTTCCCCCTGCAGTTAACTTTTAAAATAATTTATCATTTTTAAAAAATTCTGTGCAAATACAATAGTACGTCAGCCTGAAACTGGGCAATTACAGTAAAACAACACACTATGCTTTCCCCTAAGATCATATTAAACAAGATAAGTAAAGAGAAAGTATTACAAGTAGTTTTTGGAGAAGTTTGTGGTCAATGTTGGCATGGCAAGGGGAAGCCAACATTGTTCTGGTCAGGAAACCTAGACATGACTACTCAGGAGTAAGAACCATAGAGTTGAATGGGACCAAGTCCTGGGCACAGGTGGTGGTGGCCTCACTCACCTTCACCCTCTCCCCCTCCCCCTTCAGGGTTGAGCAGTTGTGCGGAGAACTACCCTGCCCTCCTCTTTTGCCAGCGAGACTGCCCTTTGATACACATGCCCCAACGAAAAAACGGGATGGTCCAATATAGCACACGGACAGCAATACATGGGAGGGAGGAGTGACTTTATTGCGCACAGAAGGGAAAAAACCAGACTTTCCCCGCTCCAAAATAAGATGGAAAATGGAGGGGAAGAGGCGAGATGAGCGCAGGACAGGGACGATGTCATGTGAGTACCATGCTGCAAATCCGCACACCAGGCATGGCGAGATTGCACTAGAGCTCTGGTGTGATGGAGCTCTAAATGGGTGGTGATTAGTATTAGTTTAGAGAGAACAATCCTATTCCTCAATCCATCCATCAATCAATCCAATAACTATTCATTGCATTTATGTACCTCTTCTCATCAATTGATTCTAAATGTCATTTTAGAATACCAGGCATGGCAAGAGTGCAATAAATCACTGGTGAGATGGAGCCCAAAGTAATTCTGACGCCCTTCAGTCAAACAAATCTTTCTCCTTTCTCAGCTCTTCCATCTATTCCCTCTTCATATTGTAGTAATGCATTCTGGCAGAGAAGTAGTGCTCCTTAAAGGACAGAGGTTGAGCACGGGCATCTGGTGGACCGCTGTGGGAATAGAATACTGGGCAGGTTATTCACTACTGCTTTATAACAGTATTGAAGTGCACTGACAACTGTTGGGGCCCATGGCACATTCCATATACCATTTTCAAACTGCTTTCATAGTGCTATATCTTGCTTGGTGTAGATGTGGCCCTGGTCTATGCAGATTTAAAATTTGGGGAATTGGACAGACTCAATACACAGGACGACAAAACAGCTACTAAGAAGGGAAATAGAGTGGATTCTGATATTAAAAACTCTGATTCTGAGTGGCTTGACTGAAGATCTGGAATTTTTACCACTCCTATGACGTAGGAACTATTTGCAGACACGCCCTTGCAATAGCAGCATCTCGTTATGAGACCTTGGACTTATAACAACTACATGGGAACACCTGGTAGAACCCCCAAAAATGAACTTAGAATATAAGGATGGATTTGAAGTTTACTTTTTCCAGTCACCATAGATGATAAAAGGAAAAACAATTTTGCTAGAAGAAATTCTGCAGACACGATCTTCTAAGAAGTAAGGATTTGTATATTGAACTTTTATTAAAGTTTTATATGAGTTTAATAATATTACAGATGTATAGGCCCTGGTAGCACCTGTTTATGTTTAAAAGTTTGTAACACTTACAGATAGGCATTGCGGCAATGTGCTTAACCTAAACTTATTATATTATGTGTTACCTTGATGTATTTTATTGTACTATGAAGGCCTCTGAATAAAGTACAGGCCGAAACATGTTGGGCTTTGTGAAAATGAACATTTTGCATCCTGGGAATCCATTTCTCCCTTTTTCTGACCTGGTCTAGATAGGCCTTTGGTCTGATCCAGCACTGATTTTTTGGGAGGAAGGGAGTAGACCATCTTCGAATGCATCTTACTCATACTCACACTTACACCACCACCCTTGCTATTCAGGTTGCAAGAAAGCATAAAAAATAAAGGCTCGCAATCTCTAGAAAACAATTGGGCAAGACATGGCCCATGGCTCCCATTCAGGCGTATGGACGTATTTGTGACTCTCCTGCCCTCACTGCTCATTCCAAATGTGCCACAGTGGCAGCAACCCTTCCCCCCACTTGCGAAATTGCTAGGTGAGAGGGGTCCATGTATTTTTTATTATTATTTACTTGTTTGATATAGCTTGCCTTTCTACCAAAAAATGGCACTCAGGGTGTCTTACAGAAACACTTTCAAATAGATTGAAACAATAAAACACATTAAACTACAAGAAAAACATAACAATTACAGAACAAAAGCAGCAGCCAACCCATAAACCCACCTTGTTTATGAGCAGAATCATGCTCCCAAAAGTGCAATGTTGCTTGAAAAGAAGGCCTGAGCTGCTCCCTGCATGCCTTGTTTGCTTGCAAAATAAACTGCTTTGTTTGTTCATTTGTTCATTTATTTTTGCTGCCATGGCAGGACACATAGCAGCAAATTCAGCAGCAGCAGCAGCAGCAGCAGCAGCAGCAGCAGCATACAGGCGCTGGCAGGGATTGGCTGCTCTCCTGTCACCTCCGTGGGCCCCAGCCAATATATCCATTCCTTGTACTAGGCCTGGATATATTTGCTTTTTGACTACCCAGTTTTGTTCATAATGAAACACCAGCTATCGCTCTTTATTTTTAGCATCCGGGCTGTTCTGTAAAGAAAAGGTTTGTATTCGCGCTTTGAAATCCTATTCCCAGTTCCCTGAGAATAATGACCGTCAAACTCATTGGGGCCTACTTTTCAGTAGACATATGTTCACACTGTCAGATACATGCTGGTCAGAACTAGTATGTGAAACTGCTAATAGTATTTATTTATTTTTAAAATACATAAACTGCATCTTTATTTCCAAAGGATTTTCAAGGCAGTGTACATAAAATGATCTCAAAACAGAACAATTAAATCAACTTAACTTCTAAAACCTAGACAACAAAAAGTTAAATTGAGAGGTATAAAAATTTGAATGTATATTTTAAAATGTTTGTGCCAATAAAAAGGTTTTCACCTTGCATCAAAAAGAGTACAGTGAGTAGTAGAGTAGTATAGCATTACTATTGTTAGTTGTTGCTATGCATACTACAGATGTCACATATGTCCCTGGCCCTCAGAGAATTTATCTACTAGGGGTGGACAACTGTGGGAGGTCCATGGGCCATTTTCACACACACACACACACACACACACACACACACACACACACACACTGGTGAACTGGAGGAAGTTCTTTTTTAAAAAAATGATGTATAGAGTGCTTCAGAGTGCTAAAAGTGTCAGAATTAGCTTTTTGCAAGCTTAATTTGATCCTTTTGGTGGTCTGTACACCATTTTGTTTTTTTACAATTTGGGGGCAATGTGGGGCTGCAGGGAGGTGCATGCAGCCCACACATTGCAGGCCATGTGTTGCCCAAACAGGATCTATCCTGTCAGGGATTGCAATAACTACCTTTCCGTGGGCCATATTTTGAATGAGGATGCCAGTCATTTCTAAAAAAGATTTCAACTGGTTACAAATCTGATTTTAAACTGAGTAACTGCAGCTTTATTGGATTTTCAGGCTGGCATGTGGGAGAAGCTTTTCCTACCAACTGGAAATCTGTACCCACTGTGAAGGTTCTGGTGACCAATTATTTATAGGGTGAAACCATACTTCACTCAGTCAGTCTGTTGAGTTTTCCCCCCAAAGTATTATAATGGCTGCTGGCAAAGCCAACCAGTTCAGTTTGAGTTCCAGCTATGTTTCCATGGCGTATCCCTCTCCCCCCCCCCCCTCTGTCTTTTACTGCTTGGAGCTGTCCCTAATGAATTCCATTTGGGCCGATCTCTTTTCAACAGAGAGGTGATTATATACATATAACATTTAAATGAAATATGTGAAATCGTTTTAAGCTTGAGGGAAGCGATGCGAATTCAAGTGTGAAAAATAATGTTTGCGCCTCTTGGTTTGCTTACAAAACCTCAGACTAAAATCCCCAGCTGCATAAACCCATCAAGTTCTATCATGCAAATCCTGCTTGAACATAAAACACCTCTCATTAATAGGAATAAATACCTAAACTCCATTATCCCAGGAGCCACAATACATACACGGAATGCAATGGTCTAACAAGGACACCGGGCCTTATAGGGCTTCTGCTTAGGACAGGGATGGGCAACTTGTGGCTCTCTAGATGTTTTGGACTACAACTTCCATCAGGTTTAGCCAGCATTGCCAGTGCTGAGGAATCAGGGGAGTTGTAGGCCAAACCATGTGGTGGGCCACACATTGTGCAGCCCTGGATAGGACAACTGTTTGTTCACTATCACATTTATTTCATGATATTGGGCATTGCGGTCCCTGGAAAAATGAACTATTCATTGCTATAGTATCTCTAATACTTACTGCTGACAAGCTGGGGGTACCCATCAATGAAGCTCTCACAATTCATGGCTAGATTCTGACAGACCATGTAGGTAGCCCTGAATTAGGCCCCATTCCATAGTACCAAGCATATGCTTTTAAATATCAGCAAAAGTACTGAGACATCTATCAGTTTCAGTGATAGTCAACTCCTACACAGTTAGGGCTTACATAAAAACATTAGAAGAGCCCTGCTGGATCAGACCACGGGTCCATCTAGTCCAGCACTCTGTTCACACAGTGGCCAACCAGCTGTTGACTGGGAACCCACAAGCAGGGCATGGTGCAACAGCACCCTCCCACTCATATTCCCCAGCAATTGGTATATGTAGAATTACTACCCATTATGAGAGAGGGAGAAAAATGTCTCCCTATCCACTTTCTTCACACCAGGCACAATTTTGTACATCTCTCTCATGTCTCCCCTTACTTGCCTTTTTTCTAAGCTAGATAACTCCAGATGTTGTAACCTTCCCTCATAGGGGAGATGCTCCACACCCTTGATCATGTTGGTTGCCCTTTTCTGCACTGTTTAGAACTCCTAGATATATCATGGACATTTGTTTACTATTAATTAACAACATATTACAACGTATTACATAAAACCCCCTGATAAGAGCTAACATCTATAGCAACCTTCCCTAATCTGACACCTTCTAGATGTGTTGGAGTACAACTCCCATCATTCCTAAGCAACAGAACCATGGGCATGCTGTCTGGGGATGATGGGATTTGTGGTCCAATATATCTAGAGGGTGCACGGTTCAGCTAGGTTGATCTATAATTTTCTTCAGATGCTAGAATGTGAGGGCTAATTCACTCGTGTGTGTGTGTGTGTGTGTGTGTATGTGTGTGTTTAGCAGCCACAGAAATAAATGGGTCCATTTCTGGTTCATGTGCCCATGCTTACATCTGTACGACTCCATTTCTGTTTTAAATTGTGAATAAAAATAATAGTGCAAAATTAGTATACTTTTAAATGTATTTACAGAAATATGAGGTGATCTGAGGCCTTTAAATAGAGTGACCATATTTGGGAAACCAAAACAGAGGATACCCGGGGGGAGGGGAAGGCATGCTTTCTGGAGCCTCTAGAAAGTGTGCCATTCCCCCTGCCACGCTAATGGCAGCTGCAATTAGCTTGGCAAGGGGGAATGACAGACTTTCTGGAGGTTCCAGAAAGTGCGCTTTCCCCATCTCCGCTCCGATCAGGGTCTTAAAGGTAAGGAGGGGAAAGTGTGTCATTCCTGCCACTCTGTTCCAATCGGGGCCTTTTCTATAATGTCCAGGAATGTGGGAATAAAGCAAGTCCAGAAAGTGTGTCATCCCCCCCCTCCGCTAATGGTAGTCTTAAAGAAGAAAGCATGTCATTCCCATACATTATAGAAAATTACAGAAAATCCCCCTTGGCACCTTGGATAGAACAAAAACCTGGGCAAATCTGGGGAAATCCTAACAGTTGGTCACCCTACAAAAAACATTCCCCTTTTCAATTGTTGTAGGTAATAACCACCCCAAGTGGCAGAAAGCCTGGCTGCCACAGTCACCACTGCATGTACATTCATAATGGGGCAACAAATGCCCTTGGTGGAATAACAGGATGTATTGATGTGCTGCCTCTTCCAGCAACTTTGAATGGGGAAAAAGCATGGCTGCTCCCATTGTACCATCACCCCCAGGAGGAACCATTTTGAATGTATACTCAATGATGAAGGCAGCAGCTAGGCTTTCTAGCGTTTAAGGGCTTAATAAATATATTAATATTGAATTTTAGTATTGAAGAAATTAATATTAAAGAAATTGGGTTGGATCCAGATTTAGACATATGTTGAGTCATGACTAACTTTAGTCCCATTGGAATGAATGGCTTCTATACTGAACCCAATCTGTGCACCTACACAACAGCTGGCTTTGTAATATTTGAGACTTCTAATCCCCGTGACTAGAATGGGATGGGGGAGAACAGAGAGGTGTGTGCTAGCCCCCCTCCATCCTTGCCCCCCCCATGCATTGGACGGTGAAAGTCTACAGCAAGGAGCTTGCTTTAATCATATAGGCATGGATTTATCTGTGACGCTCCTCAATTGGGGTTTTCACATTTCTATTTTTGAATATTCCTGTCAGCAGTTTAAAAGAGTGTGGCTCCCCCGCCCCCCACAGACACCACAAAATTCTTCAGTTCTTAGTCTCCTTGTTGTTTTATTTTGCTTCCATTTGTTTTCCATCTGAGATCGGTCTCTCATTAATGGATAGCAAGAACATAAGGAGTTTCATTGCTCTCCCCTCACCCTCTGGAGCTCTGGCTCAACCTTGTAAAAATTCTTTGCTATTTGGAACAGTACTGCTTTCTTCCTTTGTTTCCCAAACTGGGCCATTTTAAAATTGCCTTAAACTGGGGTGGGTGAGTTAATCTTGAGAAAATGCTGATTCCTTGTGAAAAGGTGACTTTTGGGAGGTCCACGGTTGTCACATGAAATGGCCAGATGGAGCCTAGGTGGACAAATCTGTCGATTTCAATTTCTCTCAATTTCTCATTCATGCCCTATTTCTGCATCTATTTGCAGCTTTAAAAACACACCACCACTATGCATGAAAATGGATCTGCATTTTCGTGTCCACCATTAGCAGTGGAATGGAGCCTCCAAAGGAAAAAGATTAAGGAGGCAATGCTTATTGATAAGCTGGAACCTGATACCGGTGTAAAGGACGGGATGACACAAGCCATGATGTTTATTAATGCAGCTTGATTGGCTGTTGAATACAAGCATTGTTTGTTAATCTCTGTTCCCTCATTGAGGTTTGGCCTGGTCCTGACTGGTTCTGACACAACTTATAGGTGGCATTGTAGCATACTCTTGTTCGGGACTGAAGCTGGTGTTTTATCCTGAAACGTTTCACATTTTAAAATTTGTTTATATATGTACATGCTTAAAAATTTGAAAGCTATAAAAATTATAATTTCATATTTTAAAGATTTTTTTATTTATAGAAATTTATAAATTGGATGTGCTACTAGTGGTCATTTGTTTTGTTTTTGAGAGCGCTGTGCCATGCACATTGCATCACCTGCATATCGGTTGATTCAGAACTGCGTCACAAAATTTTGAGAAGTGCAAATACCAAAATGGTGTCCTGGTTCACATACTGCTTCTAGAATTGCAGATGGGGTCAGTTCATATCACAATGCGAACTGAACAAACCCCCCCCCCCCCATCCTTCCCTGCTGATGTGTCAGTATATTTCCAAAGGACAACAAGGGGGCACAATTGCAGTGATTCAGAAGAACAGGCTTGAGGGATCCACTTGGTTCATGCATGTAGGAGTCCATGTTATTTGCAGCATTTGAAGCTGGGGAAAGAGAGCCAAATGAGGTGGGTTTTTTTTAAAGAGGAAAAGCATTTGTATTAATTTTTCCACACACACACACAAGTCCTCTGCTGTACCCTTGCTTGTCTGTAGGAAAATGATTCAGTATTCTTATGATCTCCAGCAAAATTCCAAAAGATCGCCCATGGATCATACAGGGAAAGAAGGTCATTGCAGGAAAACTGACATCACATAAGAAGGGACAATTTGTTGGTTAGGTGCTGAGACCTCACTCTAGTCAACACAGCAGCTACCTTTCATAGTACTGCTATAGTGTCATCTAGCCCTGCAATTTTGTGGGAAGGGTGTAGCTCAACAGTGATGGAAACAGGGCATGGAGAGGACAAGATCCCCGTGCATGGCCCCTATGCATGCCATTCTATTAAAAGGATCCATCTGATTGATGGATGCTCCATGGTCATGTATGGCACATAAAGGCTTCCTGGAAAGCAGGGGAAGGCAAGGCAGTAATGGCTCAAGCCAATGCCTTGCACTGCAGCAGCTCTGTAAGTTGGTGACTGTGTCAATAGGTCTTCTCTGGCTAATTTCTAAACCTTAACTATCCATTCTGTACAAAACTGCATCTTCTCATGCCACGACTGCCATTTTTGCTAAAATTCAATTCAGCTCAGTTTTATTGCTGATAGCGCTAGGTCCCACAATATGCCTAAATTCTGAGTCTTTTGAACCATTGTCCATCAGAGACGGTATTACACCTAGCAAGTTGCTACTTCATTGTTTACCTTTGGAGCAATTCACACTTGCAGCATTCTGTGACTGTGTGAATTCAGTATTAATTCAATATGTGAACGCAGTGTGAATTCAGTATTAATTCAATCTGTAATCTTTATCATTTCAGTTTGCTTTTTAAAATTCCAGTGAGATCTGAATTGAGGTTGGGAATTTTGCTTGCAGAAATGAAAATTAGACTATTTGTTGATATTCTGTAAATATGTATATCCCTCCCCTTCTATCTTCTTCAATTATTGATCAAGAGAGGTGTAAAAAGGATTAAGGCTAGTGGGGAATTGTGTTTCCTTACTGTTGCTTTGCCTCCTGCTGCTGTTCCACAATAGGGACAAACAACTTCCTCTTTCTTCACATGGGGAAAAAAGAGGAAGCAAGCAATGACCACGTGGCCCATTCAGTGGCCATTTTTATTGTGCTGCTTCTCATGCACACAGCAGGAAATGGCAGCAGGTCTCATTATAGTAAAAAAAAAATCCGGATTTCCCGGGTGTTATTTTTTTATGGAAAAAAGAGCCAAAGGAGAGGGAGATACGTGGGAGGTGGACATCATCGTCAAAAGGACCCCAAAACATCCATGAGAGGCCAGTAATGAGAGTGCTATAAAACGCTTGTCTGATGAATCTGGGCTGACCAGATAAAATCCAGGTCAGGGCTCATGTAACTTTAACAGCTGTAGAGAAAAGGGAATTTCAGCCAGTGTCATTTGTATGCAATTAGTTCCTGGGGAAATTCCCTCTTCATCACAACAGTTAAAGTTGCAGGAGCCCTGCCTTCTTTTGTATATGGTCACTCTAGTATAGTGCCTGCAACTTTAACTGTTGTGATGAAGAGGGAATTTCACCAGGAACTAATTGCATACAAATGACACTGGCTGAAATTCCCTTTTCTCCACAACTGTTAAAGTTACATGAGCCCTGACCTGGATTTTATCTGGTCAGCCTAGATGACTCTCTTAGTATTATTGCCATGGAATCCATCAACAAGACTGCATTAATTCAATGTGACTTACTACTCAGTAGTAAGTCATATTGAATTAATGCAGAGGTGCTGAAACTCTTCAGGCCAAGGGCTGAAATCCATTTCAGAGATGCTCTTGAAGACATTCTGGTGGTGGGCAGGGCCAAAGGCAAAAACGGCAGACCAAGATAACATAAATACCAGCCTATTGTAGCTTAAAGCTCTTCCTGCCAGCAACTAAGCTTTAGGAGAGGAATCCCAACCTTTTAGAATGGGGGGGGGGAACTTCACCAAATGCAGGAAACGATTGGTGGTTGGGAGAAAGAGGGTGGGGCTATAGGAAGGGGCATGGCCATCTGGGAGGGCCAGAATGATACTCTACAGGCGGATCTACACTACTGCTTTATAATGGTTTATAACAGTTTTAAACCATTATAAATGGTTTATAACGTTTATAAACCGTTTTAAAGTGTTATATCCTGCTTGGTGTAGATCTGGCCCAGGAGAGCTGGATTTGGTGCTTAAGCCGTCTGCCTGACTTACTGCTGGGTAAGTGTGCATAGGATTGTAGTCATAAGATTTAATGTTTTCCCTCCTAGTATTTCTTAAATTTGAATGCCACAAACGAACTTTGAAAATGTTTAGAATTAAGAATGCAGAGCACTGGAAAGATGTGTAACAGAAAGCAAGGAAAACGCATACACACCACCCTCTGCCACCTTGCAATAATTCGCTAAGTTCAAATACAACGCCAAAATAAATTCAAAATAGATTCTGAAATTTCCTGAGGATGAGACAGCGCAAAACACCAAAAACTCTTACGAAAAGATATGGAAGGCAACTTTTACAGGGGAAGAAAACTTTCAGGAAATTGAGGGAGCGATTATGGCATAGGACTAGCTCTTCTTCCCAAATTGGCTAACTCCTTCTCTCCCCATTATAGCAAATTTTACGCCTGAAGTTTGCATCTCCAAAAATGGGTCACAGTTCTTTTCTCTTCAGTTGAGCAGTAAGGGGGCTTCCTGGAACCTTGAACAGTTGAAAATAAAAAAGGCTTCCACTTATCTGAAAACCAGAGAAATGAACTTTTTGTTCTTTGCATGCATTTTTTTTAACAATAGAGATTATAGGCAACTGTTCAGTAGAGATAAACTATGCACTCCTTTTGCATACACTTGTCGAATTTCCATTGTACATCCCATTGTAGGCAGCCCCTTTAGTGTACATACATATATAAAAATGTCTGTTGTAGCTAACCATGCTTACTGTGTCAAACATTGCAATTTTTACATTTTGGGCTGAGGCAAGCTGGGAATTGTTTTTTCTGCCTAAATGTGTAAAGGATTGCACCCTTATTTATTTGTTTATTAATAATAATAATAAATAATATAATACTATCTCAAAGAGTAGATAGATATAGATATAGATAGATAGATAGATAGATAGATAGATAGATAGATAGATAGAATCACTGGCCCTGGTCAGACAACCACTAAACCGTGGTAGTTAAGCATTTTGAGCGAAACGTTATGGCTTTGTGTCTCATGTGAACCATTCCTAACCATGATGGTTACATAACAACAGTTTAACACCCTCACTAACCATTTGCTGCAAAAGGGTTAGCAGTCTAACCATGGCTTAATGTGTTGCCTGAACAGGCCCAATGTTTAAAATATACTGTTAATAAATAGTTACAGCTGCAATGACAAAATGGTCTAAATAAAAGAAACAGTACAAAAACAAAACAGTAAAATCGAAAAGCATCATGATGGGCATTCATGCATTGCATTGCATTTCTATAGCACCCAATAGTCAAAGCTATCTGGGTGGTTCACAAAATTTACAACCCAAACTGTACAACAGAGTTAAAACATAATGAGCTTGTTCAGATTACGTGCTAAGCCATGATTAGACCGGTAACACTTTTGCAGCAAAGGGTTAGCGAGTGTGTTTAAACCATGGTTATGTAGTCAGCATGATTAGGATTGGTTCACACACGCTAAGCCATAATGTTTAGCCCAAAATGCTTAACCACCATGGCATAGTGTGTCATCTGAACAGGGTCAGCATAAAATCAGTCACAATAAGGTGACCATATGGAAAGGAGGACAGGGTCCTGTATATTTAACAGTTGTTTAGAAAAGGGACTTTCAGCAGGTGTCATTTGTATGCATGCAGCACCTGCTGAAATTCTTTCTTCATCACAAAAGTTAAAGCTGCAAGAGCTATACTAGAGTGAGCAGATACAAAAGAGGGCAGGGCTCCTGCAGCTTTAACTGTTGTGGTGAAGAGGGAATTTCACCAGGTGCTACATGCATACATATGACAGCTTCTGAAATTCCGTTTTCCATACAACTGTTAAAGTTACAGGAGCCCTGTCTTCCTTGCCATATGGTCACCCTAGTTACAAGCCAGAGAAAGTCTGCATAAACAAGTACATTTTCAGGAGGCATTTAAAATACAGCACCGTTTCTGTCTCCTGAAGTGCATGGGTGAGGGTATTCCAGAGAGTGGGTGCCACTACTGAGAAGGCCTATTTTTTGAGATGTTACATGGTGACATCCTATTGGTCACAGAATGACCAGCAAGGCCTCCTCTGAGGATCGTAAAGGTCAGCTGGGTATATATAGAAGAAGGCAGTCTGCTAAATATCCTGGTCCTGAGTTACATGGTAGTTACATTGTAACAATTGCCAGTGGAAATACAGAGCTTACGTTTCATTGATCAAATAATTCTGGTTTGGGAGCATTTAAGGTATCTTTTAAATAACATTTGTTTACAACCCCCAAAAGTGTAAGATAGTTCCTGTCACCATTGGTATATGATATCTTAGTCACGAGTAGTGTTTTCGAAACACTTGGATTTTGTGGGGTTGGGGCGAGTGTGTGTTTGAAAGTACACACTAAAATAATGAGATTGCAGGAACACATCCCAACAATGCAGAGAAGGAGGATGGCTTGACTGCTCAAGCAACCAAAGATAGATGACCTTGTATAAATTAGTAAGATCACAATAGAAAGCTTGGATGGGTCAGTTACACATGCTTTGAACTTGGGTTTCAAGATTTATTTATTAGATGAACCTGCAATTAAAAGCTGTGAATAAATGAACCTGCCTACATAGGCAGGCATGCTTCATGGTCTCACCCCAAGTGAGGACAGGAAGGGGAATGCAAAATAAAGCTTTCTTGTCAGTTGTATCCAGACCATGGAATCCTTTAGTAGCTTGAGATCCAGTCAATTCTTTGGGTGCATTCTTCTTTGGGTGCATTCAGGTATCAGGTCAAGATATGTGTTATGATGTTATTCAACAGCTGGAATTGTTCTCTTTAGGTCTGGCTGCTGTTTGGTATACTGCTGGTGATGGTATGCTTTTAAAAAAATGTTAAATTGCTTTCTTGGGGGTTGTCTATATGCACCGAAAACCCCAGGGTGGGTGCACGGTGCTGCTGCTTCTATTATATTTATTTATTTATTCCATTTATATCCCACCTTTTTTTTCCTCAAAGGAACCCAAGGCAGCATACATAATCCTCCTCTCCATTTTATCCTCACAACAACAACGCTGTGAGGTAGATTGGACTGAAAGCATATGACTATCCCAAAGTAGGGTGACCAGATAAAATCCAGGTCAGGGCTCATGTAACTTTAACAGTTGTAGAGAAAAGGGAATTTTACCCAGTGTCATTTGTATGCAATTAGTTCCTGGTGAAATTCCCTCTTCATCACAACAGTTAAAGTTGCAGGGGCCCTGCCTTCTTTTGTATATGGTCACTCTAGTATAGTGCCTGCAACTTTAACTGTTGTGATGAAGAAGGAATTTCACCAGGAACTAATTGCATAGAAATGACACTGGCTGAAATTCCCTTTGCTCTACAACTGTTAAAGTTACATGAACCCTGACCTGGATTTTATCTGGTCAGCCTATTCCAAATTCACTCAGTGGGCTTCCATGGCCGAGTGGGACTAGAACCTGGATGTCCTGACTCACAATCCAACATTCTAGCCACTACACCACACGGACCCAGCAGCCACCTCGCAACCATTGCAGGGCTTTTCTGTGAAGCTGCAAAGCAAAAACGTAAGGGACTTATCCTGACTTTTTTTCTCTGGAGCGAGGCTAGTATGGCATATCCACTGTCTATCCTGGTTCTGGAGTCGTGGTGGAGTTGTGGATGGGTGGATGGCGACCAGGATTGGTCGCCATCCACCCGGGCAGATAGCAGGAGTCAGGACTGGCTTCAGGAAACCCCATGCTTTCGCTGCTGCATCGGGATGATCCGCCTCCACCCTGCAGCAGCAAAACATGGTGCTTTGCTTATCGTGGTGGCAACCCACCGCCATATAGGCAGCCTCTTGGTTTATTGTTGCTGGCAGATGGACACCATTGGATTTATATAGGTTGAAATCCAATGTTGTCTGCCAGCTGAATGGACATTCTGGTGGAATGGATCTCTCCCCCCCCCCCCGCCCCATCCTTCCTAATCTGCTGTGGAGTAGTGGGAGACTTGCAAAGAAAATTTGAGGTGCCCAGGGAGGAAGTGTGCTGTCATGACATGGAGAGTCCAAGTTGGGATGGAAAATGTGGAATATAAATAACTGAATCAACCAATCAAATAACAGTTTAGTTTGTTGGTTTTTCTGGGATCTAGTTAATCAGTATGGGTGAAATTTTCTCTTCTGACCAACAGTATCTTCTTCTTCTTCTTCTTCTTCTTCTTCTTCTTCTTCTTCTTCTTCTTCTTCTAAAAACTGTTTTGGTTCTGGCAAGTTGTTGTATCAAGGAATAAAAAAAGGAAATATTAAAGATGGTATTTCCTTCTAAGAATGAATGGTAGCTTTTAGTTATATTACACAATGCAATTGAATGCATGTCTACTCAGAAGTAAGTCTCATTGAGTTCAATAGAGTTCAATAGAGCTTACTTCTAGGTAAGTGAGTATAGGATATTCAAAGGAAGGAGGAGGAGGAGGAGGAGGAGGAGGAGGAGGAGGAACTTTATTCTTGTTTTCATAATGTACCCCTTTCAATGTTGCTATGCTTTTATGGATTGTATTGCATCACATTGTAAATCAGCATGGGAAAGTCTTGGGGGGGGACTAATTATAAATCTTACAATAAATAATATTCTATGCTACTACTGGGAAAGAAATATGTACTCAAACAAACCAATATTATGCATTAATATGTTTGGTATATTATTAGTTACCATAATAACTTTTTAGGGGGGAATCAAACTGTGTATATTGTATTTGGTACAGAAGAACTAACAGATGCTTGGTATCTCTGGGAACAGCTGCTAGGATCTCTGATGTGTGTAGTATATTCTGATGATGCTTACTATAATTGCATGTGTTTGATAATGCATATCATAATTCTATTATAATTATTACTTGTAATACCAATGATTTAAAAGATCATGTGAAATTGCCTTAATGGCATGTTGCTTTTTCTATTATTGACAGAGATGAGAGAACAGGTGGGAGACATTTTGTACTTCGCTGAAAAGCAACAGTTCTGGTCCAACTTGGCACCTTCCAATCTTCTGTGAAGGAGATGGCAGCCACGTGGTCTCATCAGAGAGAATGATCCTGCTGATTGGCTCTCCCTTTCTGGCAAGATGGTGCAATTTGTAATACCCCCCCACTTCAGAAAAATCAGCACTACATGAAGACACCTGAGTGACAACAAGAAGGACCACAAACATCCTTGACTGCTGAATAAAGAATGTTCTGTTCCCAGGATGAAGACTTGCTGCTGTTATGGTGTGCTTTGTGCATAGTATCTTCTTAAACAAAACCCTTTATTTTGAAAGGTACATGTAGGAAACATCTTTTCATCAGCACGCTGCCTGCATTTTCATCAGTCGGTGGCAAAACATGCCTGCCTTATTGCATAATGGCAAGGCGTTGCATTGGCTAGTAATTCCTGCAGCCTGTGCCAGCCAAGCTAGTGAGGCAGATTGCAATCATGCAGGCAAACCACAAAGGCACTGCATTTACATCCATGCACATTATCAACAATCTTCAATACTCTGAATATCCATACATGTCAAGATGACGTTCCAGATGGACCTTTGCCACAATTGGTTTTCTCCATAACCTCTTCTGCTTAATTGACCATTTGTCTGCTCATACTATTTTGGTTTTCACAACACCATGTGCTGTTTGATAACAGATTTCAGACACCGTTTGGTTCACCACTTCCTTTGTGTTCAAAACAATTAAACCAAGAGTCAGTTAATGAGGAAACCTAGTGGTTAGCTTTTGTGGACAGGCTATACTAAATGTATTAAGTAAGTCAACCTTAAACTGTAACCATGACTTTTTTTCTTTGACATGATATTGCTGAACTTATGTTACTGAAACTCCCCTCATTCCAATCTATGGTATGACCACACTTAGAATACTCCACACTATCTGGATACTGCATCGAAAAAAGGATATTGTAGAGGTGGAAAAAGTGCAGAAAACCAAAACTAAAATGATCAAGGGGCTGGAGAAACTCCCCTATGAGGAAAGATGGCAACATCTGGGGTTATCTAGCTTAAAAGAAAGGCAAGTAAGGGGAGGCATGAGAGAGGTGTACAAAATTATGTATGGTGTGGAGAGTGTGAATAGAGAACATTTTTTCCCCTCATAATACTAGAACATGGAGTCATCCCATGAAGATGAAGATGATTGCTGGAACATTCAGGACAGTTAAAGGGCTATCAAAATGGCTACTAGTCCTGATGGCTGTATGCTATCAGAGGCAGTATACCTATGTACACCAGTTGCTGGAGAACATGGGCAGGAGGGTGCTGTTGTACTCTTGTCCTGCTTATGGGTTTCCTGTGGGCAGCTGTTTGGCCAATGTGTGAACAAAATTCAGGACTGGATGGACCATTGTTCTTATAGCTGTCTGCAAAATGTCTGGAAGGTTGTTTGCAGAGCGGGAAAGGTTTGTCCTCAGTCTTGTCCTCCCCCTTTATCTTATCCCAGCCTTCCCCAACCTGGCTGGGAATTATGGGAGTTGCAGTCCAAGGGCACCAAGTTGGGGAAGGCTGCCCTTCTTGCTCCAGGCACATATACCTTACTTTCCTTGTTCCTCTCACAAAGGTGGCCACTTATGAATGGCCAAAAAAGAGGACATGCATCACTAAAAAAGAGGTCAAAAGCAGACACCAATTTGCATAAAATGTACAAAGGCTAATTTATATGTCTAGATGTAAATTTAAAAATCACTATTAAAATTGAAATAGGAAAACAGTATTTTATTTATTTATTTTAAATAAATTTTAAATAAATAAAAGGTAAAAGACTGTGACCAGGTGACCTGTGTGCCTTGCTTCGTCTGCTGTCCAGGTGCTCACTGTGGATGGACAACTTCAAGGCCCCTGAGCTCTTCCTTCTGATGGTTCCCCATCTTGATACTGGACTTGGGATGGAAAGCCCTTCAAACAGAGGATGCCTTCAAAAAAGGGTTGTCCTCTGGCAGCCCTTCAAATAGAGGACTGTCTTCTGTAAAAGAGGACACACGGTCACCCTCTTCATCACTTTTCTCATTCTCCTTCCTTTTCTCTCCATCACTTCTGCACACTCCCATCTTGCACACATGCACACGTACAAACACCCCATCGCCACCATAGTAATCCTACAGAAGAGCCCAAGCATATTGCAGATGTCATTGCTTGCAAGGCTATACGCAGTAGTGACACCTATTTATGAAATGGACAGGGGATAAAATTATACAGACTGTATGGGAAGGAAAATACTAAATAGCATTGATGTACATGTGTCTGCAGGGAGCAATGAGACAGAGCATTTCTCTTTCCTTGATATTTATATTCACTAAACAAAAAACCTACGGTTTACAAAACAACGTTAAGGCTCCACAGTTTCCAACCAAGCACCAAAAAGCAGGGAAATTGGGAGTTAAGGCTCCCAAGCCTTAATGCCACATCCTCCCTAAGGAGGCAGAAAGTGCAAGTAATAATAATAATAATAATTATTATTATTATTATTATTATTATTTGTAGCCCGCCTCTCCCTCTGGATTGAGGCGGGGAACAACAACAATATAAAACATAAAATCACAACAGTTAAAATTTTTAAAAAGCAAGAGAAAAATACAACATTAAAAACATCTTAAAATTCATCTGGATAGGCCTGTCGGAAGAGGACAGTCTTCATGACTCTCTTAAATTCATGAAGACTGTCAATTTGTCTAACCTCCTCCGACAGACCATTCCATAGTCTGGGAGCGATGGAAGAGAAGGTCCTCCGGGTAACACCTGCCAGCCTAGTTCTGGCTGGCTTGAGTAAGTTCTTCCCAGAGGACCTAAGTGTGCGGGGCGGATTGTACGGAAGAAGGCGATCCCGCAGGTACCCTGGACCCAAATCATGTAGGGCTTTAAAGGTAATAACCAACACTTTATACTTCGCCCGGAAACTAATTGGCAGCCAACGAAGCGATTTTAAAACTGGTGTGATATGATCTCCCCTAGGTGTACCGGTGACCAACCTGGCAGCCATATTTTGAACAAGTTGAAGTTTCCGGACTAGGCACAAAGGTAGCTCTATGTACAACGCATTGCAGAAGTCGAGCCTCGAAGTTACCAGCGCGTGCACTACCGTCTTTAGGTCTTCCAACTCTAGGAAGGGGCGCAGCTGGCGTATCAGCCAAAGCTGATAGTAGGCACTCCTGGCCGTCGCATCAATCTGTGGTGTCATCTGGAGCGACGGATCCAGGAGTACCCCCAAGCTGCGAATACAATCTTTCAGGGGGGGTGTAACCCCATCCAGAACTGGTTGACACACCTCCAGACCCAGGTTGGGGCCTTTGACAGCAAGCACCTCCGTCTTGTCTGGATTCAGCTTCAGTTTGTTTTTCCTCATCCAGCCCATTACCGCCTCCAAGCATTCATTCAGAGGAGACACACTATCCTTAGCTGACGATGTTGTCGAAGGCATAGAGAAATATATTTGGGTGTCATCAGCGTATTGATAGCACCCCGCCCCATGCCTCCGGATGATCTCTCCCAGTGGTTTCATGTAAATGTTAAACAGCATTGGCGAAAGGATGGCACCTTGTGGTACACCACATAGCAGCTCCTTTTTTGAAGAGCAGCTATCCCCAAGCATCACCATCTGGAACCTGCCCGAGAGATAGGATCGGAACCACTGAAGCACAGTGCCCCCGATTCCCAATTCCCCCAATTCTCATTCTCCCAAAGCAGATAAACCATGAGGACAGGATGGAGAATATGATATGCAGAGGTGACTGTGGGGTTGTGGAAAACTGATCACGAACAACTTAGGGCCACCTACTTCTCTTTTTTTGTTTAGAGCAGCCCTTCCCCAACCTGGTGCCCTCCAAAGGTGTTGGACTACAACTCCCATCATTACAAGTCAGTATGGTCATGGTCAGGAATGCTGAGACTTGTCATCTCAAACACCTGGAGGGCAACAAGATGGGGAATGCTGTTCCATATCCTTACCAAATACAGGGTCTCAAACACATCTCTCAAACACATCTCACATATAGCAGCACACTTGATAACAAAAGGGGCACTATTCATTACAGATCTAGAACCAGAGCATGTGCCAGGCACGTCCAACTTTTGGTCAATATCCTGCCCTTCAAATAACCAATGTTTTTTTTCTTAAAAATGTATTTAAACAAAATATACTGTTTGCTCCCCACAATCCCTCCACAATACATCATCTCATCAAAGCGACAGCGGAGCAAAAGAGGTTTAGTTTGGCTATCTTGAACACCTTTCAGATGAGACTAGTTTGCAATCCTATACCTCTTGGGAGTAAGCCCTAGTGAATTCAGTGGCACTGGCTTCTGAGAAGACAAGTATAGGAATCAACCTTCTCCAGCTTGGTTCTCTCCAGATGTGGTGCACTTTAACTCTCATGTTATGTGTTATGGGGAAGACAAAAATCATTTCATACTTAAAATAATACTGATGCATGAAAGTATTAGGTGGTAGCTCTACCTTTGATCTCACACTGCTGAACAAGTAAGAGAAATCCTTTATCTGATATTCAAGAAACAGACATCCTATGCCATGTGTTGAAAACTAATGTTGACGTCTGAAGGGCTATCTGGATTAGGTATTCAAGATTCATTCATTGTTGTTTCATTTGGTTTATACAGTTTATTTAAAATGATGCAGCTCTTTTGTATTTCCTTGATTGATCACAATGCTGGAAAACATCATACTTTAGTACAGATGTAGGCAGAAAATAGATCTATCCTGATGTTTTGGACATCAACTCGCAGCATTCCTGACAACTGCCCATGCTGATAGGGGCTTTTACAAGTTGAATTCTAAAACATCTGGAGATCTACATTCTGCCTTCCCTTCTTCTTGAACAACATCCGCCAACCTGGTGCCTGTCAGATGCGTTGGGTTGCAACTCTCAACATAAGGAGATGCTCTAAGAAATGAGAAGTAGCTGGTCCTAAGTTGTTCATCATCATTTCCCACAAACCCACAGTCACCTCTGCATATCAAATTGCATATCTAGATTTTTGAGATGACAAGTCCCAGCATTCCTGACCATGGGGCATACTGACTTGTAATGATGGGAGTTGTAGTCCAATACCTTTGGAGGGCACCAGGTTGGGGAAGGGCTGTTCTAAACAGAAAAAGAGAAGTAGGTGGCCCTAAGTTGTTCGTGATCAGTTTTCCACAATCCCATAGTCACCTCTGCATATCATATTCTCCATCTTGTCCTCATGGTTTATCTGCTTTGGGAGAATGAGAATTTCACTTGCACTTTCTGCCTCCTTAGGGAGGATGTGGCGCTAAGGCTTGGGAGCCTTAACTCCCAATTTCCCTGCTTTTTGGTGCTTGGTTGGAAACTGTAGAGCCTTAACGTTGTTTTTGTAAACCGTAGGTTTTTTGTTTAATGAATTTCATGGCTTTGTGTAACGGATGACTGGATATTATACAGTTGACAAGCAGCCAGCATCAGCTAGGATGTTACACCATTTTGACATCCAATATAAAATCAAAGCTAGTAATATGTGTTGCACCCACTTTTCAAAATAATAAATGAACCCCAGAAGTTATGCTCTCTCACTTGAAATCTGAGGGGTCTCATTTGAATTTTTCAATAGCAAATGTCCAGAAATAAAAGCTTTCTATGACTGACTCATGAAAAGAAGCATTTCATGTTTTGTGTCTGTATTTGGAGAGAACCTGAAAAAAAATTCTACTGGACTAAAAACTCCCTGATTAATTCTGGAAGCACACAAGATGATACAGGAAAATATCCTAAATTAGAATAAGTTACAGTTTACTATATTAATTATTATAGCTCATTTTATGCTACATGCTTTTTCTTCCTGTTTGCATCTGAAAGTAGCAGATGATGATCATGTTTGTGGTCAAGTTTCAAGCCTGCATGGGCTGCATTTCCATCCATAGATATTTACTTAAAAGACCCAATGAATTTCCTTGGTTCTTTAAAAGCAACGTATTTGCTTTTAGATTTGCCACTCTCAGCACTCCGAGTTTGCTGTGTATGCCTGCTCTGTCTACCCTATTGTTCCCTGCAAGGCCCAGCCAGGGGAGGTTAGTAAATTAAACCAAGGGATGAAGGATGGGATTCCATCAAGTTCAGCTGAGAGCATTTGTTGTAGGACATGGACCTAACAGGAACGGTGAGGCCAGGTTTCTGGCAGACCCATTTAGGCAACTTTATGGCCTGATTGTTTGGTAGCCTGCAGAAGCCTCATAAAGCAATGGGCATATGAACACTGTTATTATGGTCTGCCACTTTGTCTTTAGTAGTCTGAGGTCCAGACTTCTTCAGAAGGGGGAAAAGTGTCAAGTTATAGGGTGACCACATGGAAAGGAGGACAAGCCATCCAAAATGGTAGCCAGCACAACATCTTGTGATACTAAATTCTATAGTTAACCAGATCTGTACACAGTATTCTAAGTGTGGTCACACCATAGATTTGTATAAAGGCAGTATGAGACTGGCAGTTTTATTCTCAATTACTTTTCTTATAATGCATAACATGGAGTTTGCTGTCTTTACAGCTGCCACACACTGGGTTGACATTTTCACTGAGCTGTCAACCACATGCTCAAGTGTTTTTTTCTTGTTTAGTCACTGCAGGCTCAGATCCCATCAGTATATATGTGATGTTGGGATGCTTTGCTCCAGTGTGCATCACTTTACAAATGCTTATGTAGAACTGATGTTGCCGTTTTGATGCCCATTTTCCCACTATGGAGAGATTCTTTTGGAGCTCTTGGTAATCTCACTTCATTTTAAAAACCCTAAATATTTTGAGGTCAGCAGCAAATTTGGCCATCTCACTGCTCGCTCCTATATGCATGTTGTGAAGAAAGTGGATAGGGAGTCAGTTTCTCCCTTTCTCATAATATTAGAATGAGGGTGGAAGTGAGCAGTGACGTAGCCACGTTTGGTGATGATACCAAATTATTTAGTCTTGCTAAAACAATGGAGGATTGTGAGGAGCTCCATAAAGATCTCTGCATACCGAGAGAATGGCCATGAAAAGGGCAAATGCTGTTCAATGTAAGCAAGTGTAAAGTGATGCACATTGGGGGAATCACAATTTCACATATACACTAACAGGATCTGAGCTAATTAGCGGTGACTGACCAAGAAAGAGTTTGGAGCAGGGGAGGTGGACAGTTTGATGAAAATGTTGAAAATGATGAAAATGCTGTGAAAAAGGCAACCTCCGTGTAAGGCGTAATTAGGAAAAGAATCCTAATTCTTGAACACTAATATGAAAAATAGTAGGTTCTCTGATTTGCACTTGATGTATGTGGATTCTTTAATCTTACTATAGTAAAAATGACATATTTTAGTATTAGATTCATGACTGTATTAGCAGTAAGTTAGTTGGGAAACAAATGTATTAGGAAGTGCAAAAAGTGAGTGTATTGCATAATTTGTGACAGACTTCTCTATTCATACATAGTTTATGGTATGTATTAAGTAAAGAACAAACCTAAGGATGCCTTTCTGTGTGTATATATGAAAGAGGCAGGCACACAGACATAGATAGACAGTGGGCCAGGCCTAAATTTCCAGCCTAACCTATCTTACAGGGTTGTTGTGAGGGTAAAAGTAGCACATGCCATACACCCAAATTTTCCAGGACACAGCCATTAGATGGTTTTGCTTGGGGGCTGGGTAGTCTTGGGGTTGGCCTACATGTAGGCTGACCATCTGAAAAGGAGGACAGGGCTCATATAACTTTAACAGTTGTAGAGAAAAGGGAATTTCAGCAGGTGTCATTTGTATGCAATTAGTTCCTGGTGAAATTCCCTCTTCATCACAACTGTTAAAGGTGCAGGCACTATACTAGAGTGACCATATACAAAAGAAGGCAGGGCTCTGCAACTTTAACTGTTGTGATGAAGAGGGAATATCACCAGGAACTAATTGTATACAAATGACACTGATTGAAATTCCCTTTTCTCTACAACTGTTAAAGTTATATGAGCCCTGTCCTCCTTTTCTGATGGTCAGCCTACCTCCATGAATTGTAAGGGTTAGATGATCCTATCTTATGAGGTTCCAGCTGTTGCAGAACAATCCAGTTGGTACTTTTGCAATTTAGAATTGCATATTCAGGATCATATTTAATGGGTCTGGTTAGGTCAGACATGTGACCCAGTTACCAGAACTGGAAGAGGCGTATTTTGAAATAATTTGGGAGGTTGTGATACCACAATCTTGGGACTCAGAGCTGAGCCTCTCTTTGAGTTGGGATGCTGTGAGTTGTGTGCAAAGGGCATTACCTTATGAGTATCACTACCATCCTCAGACAAGGTTACTTCCTCTCCAAATTGGAGGTCATAGTCAGTTGGACAGTTGATTGGTAGGGTCCCGACATTCTGTTGGTTTTTATTCATTAAAAGCTCTCTTAAAGTAGAAAGTCTCAATACGATCTCATGCTGTTCCTGCACTGGGAGGGCATTATAACTTTCAATTATTATTATTTTCTTCTAGAGAAAAATCTCCCAAGGACAGCGATAGCACTGTCTGTGAGAACTTTCTTGGTACAATCTATATTCCTGGGAATATGTGATCTTGGGGTGATTTTAGACAATTGATAAGGGATAGAAAGAGAATCATCCATCATATTTAAGTCAATCAGTTCCCCTACCAGTGGATCCTCATGGGAAGGTCTAAGGAAGCACTGGGTTCCCAGAGAAAGAACTGGAGACATATCCTTAAAGTGGCTGCTTACTCTCATACTCTTTCTTTTGAAATGTCTCTTTAGCTCTATATATTCTGGAGGCTATATTGGATGACACAAAAGTTATAATAGCTCGGGCGAATTTGTAGTAGTAAAAGAGGTATTCTACCTTTTGGACAGAGTCTAGGTCTAGTTGTATTGCAGAAGAGGCTGTTGTAAGCTGTATTAAATGTGCTATACACTCCAGTTGTGTCAGTACATCCTTTGGCTTCAGATAGTTGGAAAAATGAGATTCTGTTTCATTAGCTGTAATCACCAGGGTTTGTTTGCCAAACTGTATATCAGAATTGGTTCTTGCTCCAATGGCTCCTGAATACTGGATGCTACCTTATTTGGGGGCTGTGGGGTTGACCAGGGGTCCTGTATTGCACCTGAAACCTCAGCAGGACACTGTTGGCAGGGAGTGCTTGGCTCCTGTAACAAACAGACTCTGTTGAGGGTGTCCTTGGCTGCCTCTACAAGAGAGGTTTAAAGCTCTTTCAAGGCACTTAAATTTTTTTACCTCTACAAGAACGGAGCGCAAATCGGGCGTAGAGGCGCGTTATCTCTCCGATTATGCACATTATCGAATGCGCGTTAAACAGCGAGTTTTATTTTGTTCCGGCCGTTAAAGCGCATTTTGACTATGTGAACAAGCGCTTATGCACATTAACTACTTGTAAAGCGCATTTTGGTCATCCGTTAATGCGCTTCGCCACCTCTCGCCAACTCTCGTGCAGAGGTATTAGGTGTAAATGCGCTTCAGCGATTATGTGCATAATCGCCTAACCAGGCGCAAAAGCGAATCCTTGTAGAGGGGACCCTTGTTAGCTTTGTTACTAGGTCTCATGGGACATACCTATTGGTTCTTATCCTTTTCTTTCAGTAGCTTAAATAGTCTGTTAAAATTCATTTTGGGTGAGCTTTCAGAGCTAACAATGGCTTTTATATTATTTGATTTTTTTTAGTACAAGTTGGGGCCTTAATAGTTTTGAGTTTGGATTTTCTACTGGTCATATCTGTTATATTTTTATCTCTCTTCCTTCTGCAAGGATTTTTGATGTCCTTCCCAGTTAAATTTGCTTGAGTAGGAAGCCTGCTTACAGTTGTGGCACAGGAATCTAACTTGGCCCTTTGCTCATGGTCCTTTGTTTCGGTTTCTCCTAAGTTGGCTTTGACTCCTCCTCTTAGTTTATCCAGCACAAAATCTGTTAATGTCAGAAGCTCCTTGCACTCAGACAGGAACTTTTTTATCAGAGATATATCATCTGCCGAGCCAGTAAACAAGCTCCTGATCAGCTCATGTTGGTTGCTGAGCAAGTTAACTACAATGTGTAAATCGTAACCTTTGTCATCAGGAGAGATTGAATGAATAGTTGGGTGTGAAGGTAGAGGATCATGATTTTCACCTATGGAGCCAATTGAGCGGGTTGATATATTAGGACTTATAAAACTACCCTGTAGGGTTTCAGACCGGAAGATTGGATGTCTGGGCTCTGCAGGGCATCCTCCACAGAAGCCAATTCCACAGCTAGACTGCACCAGCCTTCCTCTGGGTTTTCCCAGTCCATGGCCTTCATTATACATTGGGGGCTCAGAGACCAGTCTAGAATCTCCTCATCAGTTATCTTTGTCTGAGATGCTGAATTAGTTTGTTTCTCAGAACTCAAATAGAAAACGTCAGTAAGTTTTGGTTGACAAAAGACAACACACCTTCAGTCACAGTTGTTTGTACCCACCTCTGGTGAGGACCATTATGGCTCTCTGCCTCTCTCTGTCTCTGTCTCTCTCTATATATGTTGGACCTAGTCAGGCAGGAACTTGACCGGGAGCCCAGCTGCTGCAATGTTGGTATCAAATACAAGTCAGACGATACTTCCTAAATACTTTAAAAGACCATGTGTTATTGTCAGCAAATATAACCGAATTAAAACAATGATGAGATCTGAGTTAAAACCAATAAAAAGGAAAAGAAATCCTGTAAAAAAGTGAGGAAAGAGGAAGGGAGAAAAAACCTAAGGAATTACACAGATAGTAATATGCTATCGCTTTGGTTAACTCTGGGACTCAATCAAGCAGTAAAACAGTATTATAAAACCAGAACAAAGCTGGGCAGTTAGAGGGAAAAAGCTATCCACAGTTCTATCCCCTTTAAAACATCTGTTTAAGACAGGATTATAATAACTCTTTTTAAAACTATGTATATATGCCAGTCCATGTATTTAAATTCAGATTATCCAGTTTTTTTCCACTGCTGAATAATTGTCTGGCAAGTTGTAATTAGCAAAAATGATAATAAATCTTTTCATTTCAAACTTACTTTAGATTCTTTGTATATTGATAGTAAAAATAATTCTGGAACGTATACAATCAGTTCTCTAGTAATAACCATTATTTCTCTATGTACTAACATCCAGAAAGCAGGAATGACTGAGTCAGCGCTCAGGCACTGTGTTTCCACCTTGCCTTCATGATCCACTTCACATGCTTCCATTCCTTGCAAGGGCCCCCTTTCCACGCCCGGCTTGCGGCGGATTGCGGGGTGGGGGTGGAGATGAGGGAGAGTGGGAGCCTCCTATTGGCAGGCTCCTAGTGGGTCACTGCGGCTGGGAGGGGGCTGGGAGCATTTAAGTGGCCTCTCTTCTTCTCTTCGCGGCTCGCCCGTGGCTCCCTTGCTGGCTCTCCCTTCACTCCCGGCTCCTGGCTACGAGTGAGCAAGGCGGGGAGCAGGAGGATGGCGCGCGCGGCAGTGAGGCTCGCAGGAGCTGCCTGCGGAGATGCAGAGGCGCGCGAGGGACGAGCGGAGGCGGATCGAGTGGCAGCAAAGGAGGTGGCTCGCGGGCCTGTCAGGGCCTCAGGTTTGGGGCCAGACGGCCCACCCCCACACCCCTTTGGAGCAGGAAGAACTTGGCAGAGCTGGCAGCTTGACAGCCGGGATCCACGGCTCAGACACGGGTGGAGAGAGCCTCCGCGGGTCATATCAGGCACCCTTGGTTAAAACCCCGCTTTGCTGAGGAAGAAGCCTCACCGCTTGGGTAATCAGCGGGTCTTCATCAGGTGTTTGAGCCCCAGGAGATTTTGTAGTGGGGGCGGTACCCCCCCCCCCCCGTTTCAACAGGGGCCTTATACCAGAAGGTAGGAGAAACAGAGCCCCTGTTGCTGGGCGGATTTTGCTGAGCCAATTTGGTTGCTAGGCAGTTTTGGCAGAGCCAGCTGTCGCTAGGCAGATTGTGCTGAGACAATTCGGTTGCTAGGCAGATTTTGCTGAGCCTCCGCTGTTGCTAGGCAGATTTCGCAGAGCCATTTCGGTTCTATACAGATTTTGCTGAGCTACCTCGGTTGCTGGGCGGATCTCACAGAGCCACTGCTGTTGCTAGGCAGCTTTTGCAAAGCCATTTCTGTTGCTAGGCAGATTTCAACAGAGCACATTCTGGGCTGCTTGCCAATTCCTCTGTTGCTAGGCGAACTTCTGGCAGCTTTCAGCAGCCGATACAATTCACGAAAAGGAGGGGGGAAGGGGCAATCCTCTTCACTGACACAGTTGCTGCTCAACAGCAGTCTCCAGGCAGAGAGCGCCCCTGCTATTAATCCTTCAGAAAGAGCTAACGTCATGGCTCCTAAGAAGGGCATGGGTGGCAAAAAGGGGAAGGGAAGAGCCCCCCGGTCCCCAGCAAAGCATGCTTTCCCTGCGGAGATGGATCTTGCAGAGGAGGAAGAAAACCCCAACATGTTGGTGATCCTTTCCAGACTGACAGCAGTCGAAAGGAAAAGGGGAATCTCCCCACCGCTAGTTTCCACTCCTATTGGGAGGGGAGCGGTAGGGGATATGAGGTTGACCAGGGCTCAGGTGCAGGATCAAATGTTGTCCTCTTTTGCAGCCAGGTTGGATGCTATTGAAGCGACATCCAGTCCTCTTACGTCAAATACCGTAGCCGGGTCACCTTCCAGTCCGATTCTTAGGGACAACGAAGCTGTTTCAGTGGCGAGCCAAGCTGCATCAGCGATGACCGTCGGCTTAGGGTCACATCCCCCAAGCGGAAAGCACAGCGGGACACGTGGGTCTGGTGAGTCACTGAATACTGCACCACAGTTACATACACATACAATGGCACCTTTTTCTCCTTGGGCATGGCCCCCTTGGTTCTCTAGTTTCGGATGGCCTGTCCCGGGTCTAGCCAGCTTGAACGCGACAGGCAATCAGCCACTGTACGGGACCCAGGGCACGGTGGGGACGTTGGCCTCGTCGGTGGGATCGACAATCCAAACCGCAGTCTCACCCCCGACAGGGCCCCCTGCCCCTCCCCCTCAGCACAGGAGAAGAGCCTAGTGCCATCCCACAGGCCACTCCGGCAGCCACTGTTTGTGCTGCCATGTGGCAAGGTCCAGCCGGTATCGTGGCATCTGGGAGGACGGATGCGCAGCCGAGTGCTAAGAACCCCTATGCGGGGGCGGCAAGGGATGCAATCCCTACAGCTAGCACGGCGGCACCATTAGGCTATCACCTTTTGCCATTCACAAGGGAAAAGATTGTAAAAGGTGATTATGTTGATGTTTTTTCCTTGCTCTTTCGGGAACCCGAAGACAAGGAAAAGGACAAATTGGTGGACAAGGAGTTCGAAAGAATGAAAAAGAAGAAGGTAGCCAGGACCTGGTCCAACTGGTTCCCCGGCTTCTTGATTTATATGGGGGTGCTGCAGCAGCGATTTCCTGAACGCGGCTGCATCCTCACAAAATACTTGGACGTGATTTATCGTGCCTTTTTGGTGTACGAGGGCGGAGCCTGGCTCGCGTATGATGAGTCATTCCATCGTAGGGCCGCCTTTGATCATTCCTTGATGTGGGACGCAAAGGACAATGATCTCTGGCTGCAATTTATGACGCCAGCACGGCCCGGAGTGGGGGAAAGGGCGGATAGCGGACATCTCCTAGCTAAACATCAACCCGCCTCCACTTCCGCGGGGAGTGCGGGGCAGGGGGTTCAACCCCGCCTGCCTTGCTGGGAGTACAGTGCAAGGGGCAAGTGTACTAGGCCCGCATGCAGATATCGCCACAAATGCCCACTCTGCAACGACCAACACCCAGCCTCTAGCTGCTTCAGAACTAGAGGAGTGCGTGGGAAGGGATGAGACACACAAGGAGGCAGGAAGCCAGGAGGGCAGCAGCCCCCTCCCAAAGGGCCCCAGCCCTCTTAAGCTGGGGCTACTGAAGTGACTTTTGGTGCTCTACCCGAAGCGCCAAGACGCAACCTACTTAGAGTTAGGTTTTTTGGAAGGCTTTCATATTCCTTTTACGGGGATGCAACAAGCCTCTTTTGCGAGGAATCAGAAATCGATTAGCCTCATGGAACCATTGGTGTGGGACAAAATACAAAAAGAGGTGGACGCAGGAAGGGTGCTTGGCCCCTTTGTTTCTCCTCCTATTCCCAATTTAAGGGTCTCTCCATTGGGAATCGTGCCCAAAAAGATGCCCGGGGAATTCAGGTTGATACACAACCTGTCATTCCCAAGAGGTGAATCTGTATACGATTCCATTCCAGATCACCTTTGTTCAGTACATTATGCATCTTTCGACGCAGCAGTATCAATGGTGTGCAGGTGCGGCCTGGGGGCATTGATGGGAAAATGTGACATCAAGTCCACTTTTCGCATCTTACCCATCAACCCTGACAATTTTGAGTTATTAGGATTTTGTTTTGACAGATACTTCTACGTGGATAGGGTGCTCCCGATGGGATGCGCTATATCCTGTGCCATGTTCGAGGCCTTCAGCTCCTTCTTGGAATGGGCACTCCGGAAGAGGGCGGGGTCTCAGGACTGCATTCATTAGCTGGTGACTTCCTGTTTGTGGGCCCATGTGACACCACGCAGTGCGCATACTTAATGAGAACATTTCAGGATTTGTCAGAGGAGCTGGGGGTCCCACTGGCACATGGAAAGACGGAAGGTCCAGTGAATAATATCAAATTCTTGGGCATTCAGTTGGATTCTGTACAACAATGTTGTCGTCTTCCCATGGACAAGATTATTGTGTTGCGGAGCAAGTTGCTTGCGATTATTGATGCCCTGAAAGGTAACGTTGGCTCAGCTGCAGTCAACCCTGGATTCCCTCAATTTCGCATGTAGGGTCGTGGCCCCCAGTCGAGCATTTCTTAGACGCCTATGCGACGCCATGAAGGGCTTGAGGCTTCCACACCACAGGGGGCGGGTTACAAGGGCAATTAGGGAGGACCTAGTCATGTGGCTTAGTTTCCTGGAGGAATACAATGGTGTTTCCTTCTGGAGACAAAATCTCCTACTTGAGGCGGAGATGCAAGTCCAGTCAGATGCGTCCAGAGCTTTGGGCTTTGGTATCATCTGGCAGGATCGCTGGTGCTCCGAGCGCTGGCCCAATGACTGGCTCTCCACTGATATCAGCAGAGACCTCACGTTTTGGGATTTTTTTCCAATATACGTGGCGACACATCTGTGGGTCACTGAGATGCGCAACTCAGTGGTGCACTTCTGGTGCGATAATTTGGCTACAGTGCAGGTGATTATTACCTTGTCCTCCAGGAGCCCCAGGGTCATGACATTGGTTTGGGCCTTTACTTTACATTGCCTGCATAACAACATCTTATTCAGAGCCCGGCACGTTCCAGGCCTTGAAAATCCCATAGCTGATGCTCTATCGCGTCAGCAGGTTCAGAGGTTCCGGGAACTCGCGCCTTGGGCACGACCAATTCCAGAGGCGATGCCATCAACCCTTTGGGAAATTGGCAGGAGGAAGTGGAGCAGGCAACATGGCAATCGCTAGCGCCCAGCACATGTCGTGCTTACTCCAGGGCAGGTAGGGAATTCTTGTCCTTTCGATCCCTAATGCAGCTGCAGCAGTTGTGGCCAATACCAGTGGAGCACCTGCTGCAGTTTTGCGTGGCTTCTCGGCGGAGAGGCCTATCAGCAGGCTCCATCGGGGGAAAAGTGGCTGCCCTTTCCTTCCTGTCCAAAATACGGGGCGTAGAGGACAATACAACTGATTTCCGGGTCTGCCGCGTCTTGCGGGGATGGAACAGGGTAACCCCCCACCAGCCAGACTCCCGTCAGCTACTGTCCCCAGATATTCTCAAGGGGCTGGCGACTCAGTGGCCGTTACTTTGCCATTCATCTTACGAGTTGGCCCTGTTTCATGCAGTGGCTTTGACAGTGTTTTTGGAGCGTTTAGAATATCTGAGGTAGTCGCCCTTTCCAAGAAGGATTCCTCTAAGCGTGCCTTCCTATTCAATGACATTCGGGCCTCGCCCACGTGTGTTGCTTTACATCTTAGATATTCTAAGACGGACCAGCATGGTAAAGGAAAGGTAGTCACCTTGTTTCCAGCATCAGCGTCTGAGCTGTGCCTGAGAGGCAAATTTGCTGAGAGGCAAATCCCTCATCATGCAAGCAATTGTCGATTTCAATACAATTCGGCTGCGTTGGCCCAGCATTGTCATAATTTGGTCTTGCCTGTTACCTCGGCTCAATTGGAGAGCGGGCACAGACCAAGGGGCCATGGAAAAAGTTAGAAGGAAGGTCAATAATCAAATATTTAAGGATCTAAGTAGACACAGCGATTATAGTATTCAACACCCCAAGATTACGTTAGCGCGGAGGGAGCTGTTCAGGCCGGACGGGGTCCATTTGTCAGACCTTGGTAACGATTTATTTCTGACAGATCTGCAGTTGGGTTTGCGGGATGTTATTAGAGCTGGGGGGGGTTGAGACTAATCAAGTGCATTGTCGCTCCCTGTGGCAGGTTTTGCGGACATCCGGAGCGTTTGTTAGGGTCGGCGACCTTTCACAGGCACTGTTGTGGTGATGGGTAATGCCTGAGGGCCCTCAGCTGGGAGCTTCACGCTGGCAGCTGGAGGGATAAGAGTTACCTGTGAGGCTAACCTTTCTCACCCACTCGGAGCTAAACGGCGTGAGGAGGGGTCGACACCGGAAGGTCTCCCTACCCCAAAAGGGGCAAGCCTGGGGGGTGGCGTTCGGAATCACGTCACCTCTCAGGTGGTGATTGGCTCACCCATTGTTGAGTGGATGTCCGCATAGGTTTTCCCCATACTGCAGATCTATAATAAAAGTGGCCCTGTTTTTAAAATCCATACTCCTGTCTCGTCTCATTATTTCACACCCTACACTTTCCACAAGGGCCCCCTTTCCGCGCCCGGCTTGCCTGGGCACGGGAGGGAGATTGCGGGGTGGGGGTGGAGACGAGGGAGAGTGGGAGCCTCCTATTGGCAGGCTCCCAGTGGGTCACTGCAGCTGGGAGGGGGCTGTGAGCATTTAAGGGACTCACCCCTCTCAGCGGCCTCTCTTCTTCTCTTCGTGGCTCCCTCCCTGCAGGCAGTGTGGGTTCGCTGGTCGCTCCCTAGGAGGGCCAAGTAGGAATTTTTTGCTAATAATCAGCGTTATGATTGCGAGTCTTTTTGCCTACTTCACACTGTAAGACAGGTAAGGAGAAGTAATTAGGTTGATCTGGTTAATAATAATTGGTCACAATTTAATGGCAGTTTTTGTGGACATCCAGAGCGTTTGTTAGGGTCGGCGACCTTTCACAGGCACTGTTGTGGTGATGGGTAATGCCTGAGGGCCCTCAGCTGTGAGCTTTACAGTGGCAGCTAGAGGGATAAGGGTTACCTGTGAGGCTAACCTTTCTCACCCACTCGGAGCTAAACAGCACGAGGAGGGGGCGATACCGGAATGTCTTCCTACTCCAAAAGGGGCAAGCCTGGGGGATGGCGTTCGGAATCACGCCACCTCTCAGGTGGTGATCGGCTCGCCCATTGTTGAGTAGATGTCCGCATAGGTTTTCCCCATACTGCAGATCTATAATAAAAGTGGCGCTGTTTTTAAAATCCATACTCTTGTCTAGTCTCGTTATTTCACACCCTACACTTTCCGCAATCGTTGTTCGCTGGTTAGATCTAGGATGGCCAGATGCCCTACTTTGTTGAAGAGTCTTTTCTTTGAAGATGTCCTCTGTTTATTGGGCTGTCCTGATCATGTGCAGTTTAAAGGAAAACAACCATAAGGAGGCAGGAGCCTTGAAGTTGCTCATGAAGAGTTAGCACTGGGCAGCAGACTGAGCAGACATACAAGTCACCCAGTCAGTCTTCTCCATGACTGTGAGATGTATTGTATTTGTATTAAAATTATAGCTCTTATTTCTAAGTTTGTATCTGTCCCTATGCTATATAAACTGGTGCCATCTTTTGTCCTCTTTTTGGGTGATGCATTTCCTCTGGTTTTGGTGGTGCATAAGTGGCCACCATACTAGCCATTGTGGCATAGATTGTTGATGTCAGCAAGGGTGGCTAATCAGTCTGCAGCAATGTTCTTGAATGCCATTGACTGAGGTTCTCCTGTCTCCATCAACACTTCTTGGCCTCTTTTCTTCATTCAGAGCCAGTGTGGTGTAGTGGCTAAAGTGTTGGACTGGGAGTTGGGAGATCTGGATTCTAGTCCCCACTCAGCCATGGAAGCTCACTGGGTGAATTTGGGACAGTGACAGACTTTCAGCCTGACCTACCTCACAGGGTTGTGTTTGTGAGAATAAAATGGAGAGGAAGAGGATTATGGACACTGCCTTGGTTCCTTGGAGGAAAAATGATGGGATATAAATTCAATCAATCAATCAATCAATCAATCAATCTTGCAGTGGTATACTGTGTTTCTGCTATAGTAAAATACAATGAATGTCTACTCAAGAGTACGCCTCATTGAGTTCAACGGAATCTTCTTCTATGCCAGTGTGTATATAGGATATATCTAATGCACCACTTCAATGGTCCCCGCTGCCTCCCAGTCATGTCTATCTCAACTAAGGAAGTTTCTGTGAAGGGGGCAGACTACATCACCCTTGCAAGCCTATGATTCCCAGAGCTGTTTTCAGAAGTGTGGTTGGCATGGGGGGGATGGAAAGAAGCTACGACAGTCAAATCAGTTTCATTACAGCTTACATTTGCAGTTATAGATGTGCTCTTAGGTCAGGACATGGAACTGGCATAAAAGTCTTGAGAATAGACACCCTTCTCTTAGTAGGTCCTCTGAAGAAGATTTTAGAAATTAGAACTTAGTACAGCTCTGATTCTAGGCCCTGCAAAGAATTATATTTTATCCAGTCACCACATGTTTTTATTTAAAATATCAAAGGAGGATTGCAGATGGGCAGACGAATTCAGATTTTTAACGTTCTTCCACTTGAGAACACAACCAGAAGATCTTCTACAATTATAACGGGTCTCACACAACAGTCATCCTAAATGTCATTGTGAGGAGGGACTGATCACTGGGTGAATAATTAATTCATTGCAGTGAAACAATAAAAGACAGACTGTGCTGGGTGATGTTCTAAAATTATGTGTTACTTATAAACTCTGACTAGATTGGACTGCATTAAATTTCCTAATGGGGGATCAAAAGTGCTGATCTTAAGCACATAATATCTCACTGATTTAAGTGCAATGGCATTCCAAGTAAGTGTATTTAGGAAGTGAACATGCTACTAATTAAGTGACATCAGTGGAATATAAGAAAATGACGTCTGTGTGTTGGCATAATCCATCTGGTTATTAATTAACTATGACCTTGTTTGCAGAAACAAGGGCACAATAACCATGTTTAGCTGCAACATGTTCATGGTGTTTATGCTCTCTGCATTCCTTCAAAATGCTTCTTTCTTCTCACCTCCATTGTTAGAACAAGCCTGCCATACACTGATCTTATACTGCATTTTCAGAGGTCACTTATAACTCTTGGATGGCAAATGTTCCTAAGCTTAAGAAATATGTGTAGTAAGAAACACAAGGACTATATAGCCCCATCACTGTGGATTCTCCCTCTTCCATTTTTTCTTCTCCCAGTTGACTGGCCACCATTAGCAATCTAAGACTAAACTCTACATACACAGTTTTAGAACCAGCATGGTCTTAGCATCTATCCCAGCTGATAACAAAGGCACCATTGAACCAGTCCAAAGAAAATGGATGATGTAAACCTTTGATATTAGCACAGTTTATTATACTCCAACAAAATGCCTCTCATTAAGATGGAGCCATGGCTCAGTGGTAGAGCACATGCTTTGCATGAAGAAGGTCTCAGGCTCAATCCCTGAGACTTGGAGAACTGCTGCCACTTCAAGTAGATGATATTGGGCTAGAGGATCAACAAATAGTCTGACCCAATCCAATCCAGCTTTTTACATGTGGAGGACTTGTGAAGTTCAAGGACCCCTGGGGTATTCTGTGCATAGAGAAACACACTGCGCACATGCATGCATCTCCAGGGATCCTTGTCTATGCTTGCTGAGCCTCACAGTGTCAGGGTAGAAGGGCCTTCACCATGACATTGAGCTGGATCCAGACAAATTGAGTTGCACTTAGTTCCCGTTGAAATCATGACTAACTTGACCCATTCATTTCAATGGGACCTATATGCAAATAGCTTTGTCTGGCAACCTACTGACCTGGTTTGCATCGAGAAGCCACTGTGGGTGAATTTCCCTGTGGAGTTTCGGATTGTGGTGGCCATTCCAAATATTTGAGCTGCGGCCGTGGCATGCTGTAGTTTGTCATTACATGCAAACCTAGTGAGGATGTTGGTGTTGGAGACGACCATCCATCCAGAACTCATGGGCTGTTTTAGGGTTGAAGGTTTTTAGGGCAGAAGAGAGAGTGATTCCTTTCCCTCCAAACTATGGCCAGATCTACACCAAGCAGGATATAGCAGTATGAAAGTGGTATGAAAGCAGTATATAAAAGGCAGGAGCCACACCAAGAAGGATATAGTGGTATATGGTTTGTATCAATGGGCCCCAACAGTTGTCAGTGCACTTCAATACCACTACAAAGCAGTAGTGTGGCTCCTGCCTTTTATATACCTCTTTCATACTGCTTTCATACCGTTATATCCTGCTTGGTGTAGATCTAGCCAATATAGCAAGCTCCTAGCTCAACTCAGGACACTTTTGGTGTCAGAGGATCAGCTTCTAACTGCATATGATCTTTCCTACCTGAACAAGCTGCAAAATGTGAATGTGAATGTGAGCTAGAAAAGTTAATCTTGTAGCACCCAACCACCTTAGAAATCTGAGAACTTGAGAATATTTTGTTTGTTGTGAGAAGATGTTTTAAAATCCTCATGTTCCTTGATTATGAGTGTAGAAAATGAAGGCCTGAAATGGCAATTTGCAGAGTTGTTTGGTAGATGACCGATGATAATAATGATAATATTGCGGTGACCTTTGGGTGCTACACATTGAGTTGCCATGCTCATAAACTGCTGCGGAAGTATAACTGATAAGCTGCAGATGTATAACTGATACTGAAATCTGGCTTCGTTTCCCATAGTGAGATATGACGAAAAGGACTGTGTGTTTTGTGGCACTGGACTGAATTGTGAAGCAAAAAAGATTTATAGAAAGTGAAACCTCATCTGGACAAGGATAGCTTGGCCATAGTGGTACAAGCATTAGTAACCTCAAGACTGGATTACTGCAAGGCGCTCTATGTGGAGCTGCCCTTAAGGCTGCTCTGGCATGCAGCAGCTCAGCTGTTGTCGGGAATTGCCCCTTTTCAGTATGTAGCACCTTTGCTGAGGGAACTGCACTGACTGCCTATTTGCTACCAGAACAGGTTTACGGTTTTGTGTACTAGTGTACAAAGCCCTAAACAACTTGGAACCAGGATACCTGAGAGAGCATCTTCTTCCTTACTAGCCTGCCCAGTCACTGAGGTCATCAGATGGCAAGCTCCTGGTGGTTCTGAGTGGACCTATGGCCTGATTGGGGTCCACCAGGAGAAGACCCTTCAGTGTGGTGCCCCCCTTTCTGTGGAACTCCCTGCCCCTGGGAGGTGCCAACACTGTGTTGTTTTTGACATCTCCTGAAAACAGTCTTATTCCAGGAAGCATTCCTTGACTGACAGCCATGGTTTCATTGGCATTCTGGTTTTTTTTTAGTATAATATTGGTGTTTTAGTTTATGTATCTTTTACTGTTTTAATTCTTGTGCTCACCGCTCTGGAATCTGTATCCAATATGGAGTGGTATACAAATTTTGTAAATAAATAAAATTAAAATATCAGTTTGAATATATGTCTTTGGTCAGTTGATGGTTTCCATAGCTACCAAATGTAGCAACCTAGTTTTCTTTTTAGATGTGTAAAATTAATGCACTTCTGTTATCTTGACTAACTGTGTCAAACTACAGATTACATTAATTGTGTAGCATATAGCTGCTACTTACTTCCTCCTCCACTCTAAATTCCTGAGGGCCTTTTGGGGGACTGAAAGGTGGGGTAGTAAATTTTTGAAAGATCAATAAATAGATTTCATAAGAACATAAGAACAGCCATGATAGATCAGACCAAGGGTCCTGCACTCTGTTCACTCTGTTCACATAGTGGCAAACCAGCTGTCACCTAGGCACTCACAAGCAGGACACGGTGCAATAGCACCCTCCCACCCATGTCTCCCAGCAACTGGTGTAAACAGGCTTACTGCCTCTGATACTGGAGGCAGCTCATTGCCAACATGGCTAGTAGCCATTGATAACCTTCTCCATAAATGTATCCATCCCCTTTTAAAGCCATCCAAATTGGTGGTCATCACCACACCATGTGGTAGTGAATTCCATACTTTAACTGTGCACTGTATGAAGAAGTACTTTCTTTTATCTGTCCTGAATCTCCCACCAAGCAGCTTTATGGGATGATCCCAGGTTCTAGTATTATGGAAGAGGAAGCAAAACATCTCTCTATTCACTTTCTCCACACCATGCATAATTTTGTACACCTCTATCATGTCTCGCTTTATCCTCTTTTTTTCCAAGCTAAACAATCCCAGCTGTTGTAACCTTCCCTTGTAGGGGAGATGCCCCAGCCCATTGATAATTTTAGTTGCCCATTTCTGCACTTTTTTCAGCTGTACAATATCTTTTTTAGGTGTGGTGACCTAAACTGCACATAGTATTCTAAGTGTGATTGCACCATGAATTTGTATAAAGGCAGTATGAATGTGATAGTCCAGAATGTCCATGAATGAAGTCCACAATTTTCCAAATGAGGGCTGCTTCACATAAGATGGGTCTTGTGGGCGACAGGGGGAGTTTGCTCAGCACCCAGAACCTGGCACCAATTTTCTATGATGCATGCAGTAGTGAGTGTTCATTTTTTTATGCATTCGTGGGGAATGTTTTTCTTGTCCACATCAAAAACATTACCATGTTTGTGAAGTAAGGCTGCAATGACTGGAAAAAGTGACCATGAGCCTATCTGCACTACTGCTTTAAAACGGTTTGTAACAGTTTTAAACCATTTAATTAACTGGTTTAAAACTGTTATAAACCGTTTTAAAGCAGTAGTGTAGATAGGCTCCATGTCTCAACTTTACTACAAACATTGGGTGGCATTATTGCATCAATTTGTGTAGAGTTCACTTCTGTGTTTAGCCTTGCAACCATGGAAACATGCTGCGTGTATGTGTATTACACAACAATAAGGGACAGAGGAAAGGAGTAGAAGGCTATAACGTCCCATAACACAACAAATTCAAACATGCTAGGGATTTCTCCTGCTCTTTTCTGGCAGGAGTGATAAATGAGCGTCAGAAGCCCTTTACAAACGTTCTTGCATACATAGATGAGGATAGGGTATCCGCTCTCCCAATCTATCCAATCTGCCATTCCCTATGATGGCAAACTCTGGGAGCTGTGGTCTGTCTAAATTCTAGTTAGTGAGAACAAACCAGGATCAAACAGTGTTTTCAGATTTGGGTTTGTCCACAAACTGGTTTAAACAAACCATGACTCCCTGCATTTCTTGCATTCAGATTTAATGGGAACTGTGGTTTGTTTAAAAGCAGCAGAAGATGACGATTCAAGCTCTTCTTCGCAGTCACCAAAGGGAAAATGGTGCACATAAGCCAACGCTTGTGGTGGCTTGTTCAGCTAGTGGGAAACCATGGTTTCCCATCACACCTGAACTTGGGCCAATGTATGTGAAGCACTGCGACCACTCTGAAGTAATCTACAAACATTATATAGTATGACCCCTGCAAGTAATTGAATATTACTCTATACTGCAGATAGGAAGCCAAAGTTGAGAGACAGTAGCTTGCCTAAGGACAGCTATCAAGTTGATGGCTAAATAGTGGTTTGAAGTCATCTCCTGGCTCACAACTCATGTTCTTAATTACCACACCACATACAGTTATAGATCCTGTTCCTCAAATGTGAGGTTGTTTCCCAAGAAGCCATGGGCTCTTGCCAGGGGAGACACAAACTCCTTTCTGACTTCCATCATCTCCAGCTTTTGTAAATGCTTTGACTGGGGTAGGAGGTGAAGAGAATCAGTGGATCTCAGGCTCAGTTTTCTATCTGCAAAATATGATTTTTAAAAAATGTTTTCCTTTTCTCTTTTTCAAGGTATTCTGTGCACTGTATATTTTAGAGGCAGGCTGGACCAGAAGACTGACTTGGAAATTCCCCATCATTCATACGTGTGGGGTTGTGTTGGACGAGCCAGCCTCAATTGCCTCATATGTAAAAGGGGAATAATATGGCCTTACTTTGAAGAGTTGGTGTGTGGACGTGTGTGTGTGAGAGAGAGGGGGGGGAAGAGATTTTTTGTAAATATAAATAATTGTTTTATGCTTGCTGAGATGAAGAAGATGATAGAAACAATGTCCTTAGAAAAGACTTTTCTTGCAATACCATCTTAATCACCATTATAAATGGATTTCATAATGCAATTAATAATAGTTACTGTAGAAAAGTGGGTTGCATACAGCCTTCAAACAAAATTTGATTAACTCCTAGCACATGCAAGGGTGGGATGTCATTCCACAGAAAAGAGATGATGAAAAGCAAACACTGAGAGGTTTCTGAAAGTAATAAAATCAATAACTGCTTACAGATGGTGGTCACTTGGAAACAAAGGCAAAGAGGCGGAAGAAGAGATAATGCGCTCTTTGAAGTGGTATATCCAGTTCACCTGTAGCGCCATGCTCAGAGATGGGAGTCCCCTGCACATCCGTGCACATGATGTGACCTAATAGAATCTGGAATCTGGCCTGGAATTTGAGTGTTGAAGGGCAGCTTCAAGCATTACAATTTGCTACATGGAGATGAGACACCATAAAGGAAATTGTCATGTATGAAGCAATCCTTGAAGTCTACCCTTTCATTGTTGTTGCAGTTTTTAAAGCAAATTTCTAGCCTTCATGAATATGGGGAGAAAAGTTGGACTCTACATAGGGACAATATCTGTTTGAGGCTCAGAAATAAAAAGAAGCTCAGACACAACTTCAGCATGTGGCTGCTAAGATGCTGGAAGGAACAAGGTGATTGAGTCATAAATACACCTAGTTGGCATCAATTGCATTGGTTACCACAGCTTTTGGGATTTTCTCTGCAAGGAACTCTGATAGGGTCTGTCTTTTCACCTCTTTAGACGGTGTTTAAAGAGGTTTTATTCCAGAAGTCATTTTCTGACTGAATGTACTGTACATTTTTAATTCGCTATGTGCTTTTTATGTTGCATTTTATTGGTGTTTATATTTTGATTTCTAATGCAAGCTTGTTTGGGGAAAAATCATTTGAAAATCAGGGTATAAATTATTTCGATAATTTATATACTGGGTTTGGAGGCAAAGAACAAAAGAATTACACAGTCTAGTGCTCAATCGCCTGCTTTTAAGTAGTGTTAGTCCATGGACCTCTTGTCACAGCCTCCCAGGTCTTCCTCTTTTAGCAATGCCAGGGATCAGTCCAGGAAATAGTAACAAAGAAGAGAAAATGCTTTTGGACAAGTGCCCTCATTTCTGGAGAACCACATGCCAGACATTCCCAGGCAGAACATGGGATTTGCGTCCTTGAATATCTTTTAAAAAAATGTCTTCAATGTACGGTGACCATATGAAAAGGAGGACAGGGCTAGAATGAGCAGATACAAAAGCGGGCAGGGCTCCTGCAGCTTTCACTGTTGTGATGGAGAGGGAATTTCACCAGGTGCTCCATACATACAAATGACACCTGCTGAAATTCCCTTTTCTATACAACTGTTGAAGTTACAGGAGTCCTGTCCGCCTTTCCATATGGTCAGCCTAAAAGAAAGCCCGTTGTAACGTATAGCATACATTGCTCCCCAGGGTCAATATTCAGCTTACGAGATGTATGATTATATATCCCCCAATTTCCATCATGTGAATCCACACTGAGTTAATTTCAGAACACTTTGGTAGAAACCATGCATCCCTCATCACCACCATTTCTGCAAATCACCTGCCTCCTGTAGCTCTGCTCTGGGCTATACAATCACATGAAGAGGAGAACGGACCACACTCACTGGTTCTGCCCCTAACAACGCATTCCCTGCTAGCCCCACCCCCATTGTCCATGCACTGAGGGGAAGGTGTGAAGGACAGAGCTCAGTCTTCACAATTCAGATCTCTGATCATGGTGAGTTTAAATCACAAGTGGAGCTTATGTGAGAAGGGCGGGCTCCCCTAGTCAGACTTCCCCCATCAATTAGATGACAGGGGCGGGGCAAGAAGAGGAAACAACAGTGGACTCAGGGCCAATGAACACAGTCCCCTCTCCCACCCCAGTGTTTGTAATTGCAGAAGGCGTAACACCTGAACAGGCTTAAGAACATAAGAATATAATAAGAGCTGTGCTGGATCAGACCAAGGGTCCATCTAGCCCAGCACTTTGTTTACACAGTGGCCAACCAGCTGTTGACCAGGAACTCACAAGTAGGACATGAGTGCAACAGCACCCCACCACCCATGTTCCCTAGCAACTGGTGCACGGTTATGATATGTCGGTGCCTTATTTTACAGCAGGATTTTCATAGAGACTATCTACACATGCAGAATAAAACACTTTGAAAATGTTTTGAAAACTGTATATGGAGTGTGTCCTGGGCCCCAACAGTTGTCAATACTGTTATAAACTGTTTTAAACCATTTTAAAGCAATAGTGTAGATAGGCTCAAAGTTTCACTATGCAAATGTTTGTTAATTCAAACAACAAGCACTTGTTTCAGTTATATATCTGCCAGCCTAAGGGATGTGAAGGAAGGTGAAGTTGGCCTATGGCTACTGTGTGCTGTGTAAACAGGAATCTTTTCAGAGCTTACGGCAGGAAGGGGGCAGCCTCTCTGTCAGGCATGAGAATGTTTCCTCATCTTCAAAGCATTTTCTCAGCTTTACGAATTCTCTCTATAAACAGAGCACCTTCCTGTTATCCTGTTCCAACTTGAACGTAATGGCATGGTCTTCAAAAGTATGAAATAGTTTTTCCAAGTTTCATTTCAGTAAAGGAGAATGGTAAAATGAAACGTTTTAAGCTAGTTTGAATGAGCAGAACTGTTCCTATTTCAACTCTCTTCAGAGCTGAAACTACAGGGTGAAAACCTGGAGTCCACATTAAATGTAAAACTGGTGGGTGATTGTCTTGAATGCAACCTAAGTATGTATGATGGTTTGTGGGAAGATGTAATGAACTAATAATGCCTGTCTATTCTAAACACATGCTTGCTCCGAAGGTCTTGCTCAAGGGTGTTGAAATTTAGGCCCATGGGCTAAATCCAACCTGCCTGGGGTTCCCCAGGTGACTACAGCTCATCCCTTTGCTGCACCCCATTTCCCAAGGCTGCCAATGATTTCCTGGTTTCTCGGCTTTTGCACCGTATTCTAGGGTGACCTTATGGAAAGGAGGACAGGGCTCCTGTATCTTTAACAGTTGTACAGAAAAGGGAATTTCAGCTGGTGTTATTTGGATGCATGCAGCACCTGGTGAAATTCCCTCTTCACTGCTCTCTTCTTTCCTTCTGCCATACAGGTAGATGGATGACTAGCGCCGTCTCAGTTCACTAGTCATCCATCTATCTGTATGGCACCATGTGGTTTATGGTGATTAAGTGGACTAATTGAGCTCCTCTGCTTCATCATGCAGATCTGTCAAAATTCTGCTATACTTGGAAAGAAAACCTCCTTTCATTGAGGCAGAACTAGGATTCGTCTCAGTGATCTGCATAGGAGATTTAAGTGCATTTTATGTTGATTGAAGATTCTTCAGGCTCCTTAAACCATACTGTCATTTATACGTGTGTGTGTGTGTGTGTGTGTGTGTGTGTTATATTACACTTTTGGACTGCCCAATAACTGTTATTCTCTAGGTGGTGTACAGATAAATTAAAACCATAAAATACAAAACAATAAACGATAAAAACAGCCCACAATAAAACCAAGATAAAACCACAACAAGGGGTATAAACAATGCGGCCAACAGAACTAAACCAAAACCAGCAGTGAAATTAAACAGGATAAGCTCTAAAAGCACTATAAACAGTTCTTAAATTGGTGTTAAGCAACTAACATCAATTACTTAGAGGCCTCTTTCTCAGGATGGACAAATCTGCAATTATGCTTTTGTCCACATTTTAATATTTTTGGTTTAACCTCAAGTTCTTTCAGTCCTGTTTGTGAAGAACATTGTGAATATTGATTAGGTTTTATAAAAAGAAAACCAACTGAAGAAAATTCTCACCCATCTACACTGGCCAAATTGTAGAAATACAGCTGTTCCCAGCATGGAGAGGACTGTGTATTACTTGCCTACCTGTTAAAGGCGAGTAGCCTGTCAGAAGAAAGTGGTGGCAAACCAAATTCACATCACAGAGATTGATGCTCAGGCTTTAGAGAGCTAAGCCTTGGGCCTGGATGGACAAATCTGTCAGTTTTGCTTTATTCCACGTTCAGATGTTTTTAATCTCAAGGTATTTCCATTCTGTTTATGAATAAATTTTTCACTCATTCCTTCTCTCTACAAGACTCATTCTGTGTGCTTTAAGCCTACCATTTTATTACACAAGAACATAAGAAGAGCCATGCTGCATTAGACCATGGTTCCATCTTGTCCAGCATTCTGTTCACACTTTGACTGACTGTTTATATTTGTTATGGTTGTTTTGTAAAATCAATTGGCATAATTGTACCACCAATTACTATATATTTTGCTTCTTACTGACCTGGTGCAGTTATGTACGTCTCTTATACCTGGAGTGTAGGTGTTGGAAGGGTAACATATCACCATCATGACTAGTAGCCATTGATAGCCTAATTCTCCATAAATTTGTCTAATCCAAGTTGGTGGTCCTCATTACATCTTGTGGTAGCAAATTCCATAGTTTAACTATGTGCCGAGTGAAGAAGCACTTCCTTTTATTTCCATGAACCTCCCTCCAATCAGCTTCATGGGATGTCCCGGGGTTCTAGTATTATGAGAGAGGGAGAAAAAACTGTCCCCCCTATCCACTTTTTCCATGGATTCAGAGAATGAACTGAACCCCCCATCATGCAGTTCTACAGCTATGAGGCTCTGGCTCTATAAGCTGCCTGGATGACAGACCAAGTTGAAATCCTATGTAAGCCCTTTAGAGGAAGAACAAGAATAATAAATATAACATCAAAAACAGTTCTACCTTAATATAAGGAAATGCCTGCCTGCCATAGGTATGTGAAGTTGTCTATGAGCAGTGCTGGTTTGATGTTTCCTTGCATAAAATTACAGCTTGAAAAATGCCGTTTGTGTTTAGTCTGGATAGGTAGCTTGGGGGTGTTCGCGTACTCTCAGGTTTGTGGCTGTTACTCAGGAATAACTTCAAGACAGTGACAATTAAATTTATATACCTCTTTGATTACTTTGCTTCCTGCAACCAAAAGCAGGAAATGACTGCCTTCAGTCACTGTCCCCCACAATCAACATATTGTATGTATGGGAACTTCCTGAAAGCTGGACTGATACAACCCTGTGCTTTCATCACAAATGTGGCATGGTACCCAGAGCAGGAAAGAGCAGTCAAGGAACATTGATCATCATATTTATTTCAGGATGAATATCTCTACCCACCCCACATTTGCAAGACCATTAATCTTCCATGGAAATTGAGTGTATAGTGGCAGCAGGGAAGGGGTGGAGAGAGAGGATACCAGTGACTTTCAGGGGCATGGGTCAAATCAAAGAACTTCCAGATGGAGATGGGTTTACCTTTAAAAACAAGGTGAATGAAGGAGTTTCTTTTTCTTTCTTTTTTTAAAACAGCTCTCTCCTAAGGTTTGCCACAGCAGCTTGGTTGCCTTTGAAAGCCTGGGACATTCTTGGGAAAATGATGAGTCCCCATTGGACACTCTTCTCTCTCGACCCCTCAACAAAACATTACACATTCAGGTCCAGGGATTATGTGCCCCAGCTGCTGACTATTGCTTGTTACCGGGACTGGCCCAAGACATTTTGCTGCCTGAGGTAAAGGACAAGCTGGCACCTCCTCCATTCCATGTAGAAAAAGACAACTGGACTGGCAGATGAATCTATCTTCAACTCTGATGATGGGGCAGCCTCTTCCACTACACCTGAAAGCAGCAGGCTAACGTACAGGGCAGAGAAAAGGCTCCACGATGCACAGCTCTCTCCTCAAACACCTTGCTGCCACCTTCAAGCATCTGTTGCCTGAGGTGATTGCTTCACTCTGCCTAATGGTAGTTATCCTATAAAGCCTCAAACAACTTGGGACCAGCATACCTGGCAGACCGCCTCCCCTTAAACACACCCAGATGACGGTTACGCTCTTCAGAGGAGGTCCTGCTAGCCATTCTGTATGAGGAATCTCAGCGGTGGGCCTTCTCTGTAGTGGCACTCATGCTCTGGAAAACCCTCCCTCGTGTGGTTTGGGAGGCGGAAAATGTAATAGTTTTTAAACGTCTCCTAAAAACGTACCTCTACACCCAGGCTTTCCCTGGGCTGTAAATTATCTGATTTTATATGGTACTTTTAATTTATTATATACTTCTTGTATTTTTATGTTTTTTGTGCACTGCCTGGAGAGCTTCGGCTATTGGGCAGTATAAAAATGTAATATATAAATACGAATAATTGTAGGACTGGCGTTTCTTCTCTCTCTCTCTCTCTCTCTCTCTCTCTCTGTATGTGTGTGTGTGTGTGTGTGTCTGCTTGCTCACCACAGACCACTCTTCCACTGGTACAAGGTCTATCCTATCTATCTATCTATCTATCTATCTATCTATCTATCTATCTATCATCTATCTATCTATCTATCTATCTATCTATCTATCCTATCCTATCCTATCCTATTCTCTCTCTCTCTCTCTCTCTCTCTCTCAAATATATATTTTTAGGTAGAGCTATTGAGCCATCACATAATTAATACAGTATTCCATTGCCTGTTAGTTGCATCTAGTCTGCAGATGGAAACGTTCTGCCATTTGCCACCTTCTTGTTTGACCCCATTTGCTGACCTGTCCACCCACTCTGCAGCTCAAATGAAATGGACCGCACACTAACCCTCTGGCAGACTGCCTCAGCTGCAGTGCAGGGAGGAGAAGTGGAATATAGGGGAGGTTTCACAAGGAAAGGAAAGAAAAGAGGAAATTGGCTCTAGAAGGTGGTCTAATTAGTTGCTTGTGGTGGTGGCAACAGAAAGTTGCAAAGCATAGATCAGATGTGTTTGTTGTGGGGGGGGCATACACTGTAGCTTCCTGATATTGTGAGACTCCAATTTCCATCAGTCCTAGCCTCTGTGGCCATGGCCAGGGATGTTGGAAGTTGGAATCCAACAACATCTGGAGTGCCACAAAGATACTATAAAGAGTCAGTCTCTCTCTCTCTCTCTCTCTCTCTCTCTCTCTCTCTGTGTGTGTGTGTTTATAGATAGATAGATAGATAGATAGAGATAGAGATAGAGATAGAGATAGAGATAGAGATAGAGATATAGTTTAATGGATTTGAAATAGGTCAATTCAGGTAGCCTGCCAGCTTATGCATGTTTCAGCAGTCTGTTACCATTTGGTTAAGGAGAAATAGTGGCTGTGTGTATGGGTTCTGCACCTTGGCTCTACACATTATTTATTTATTTCATTTATAGCATGCCCTTATTTCCTATGGAACTCAAGGCTTTATACAAATAGTTCCCAGACAGTCTCCCATCCAGGCATCAATCAAAGCCAGACTTGCATAGGTTCAGCAAGGTTGCAGCCCGTTCCGATAGGCATTCAGATCACATCTTGAGACCTGCGAGTGTATAGGAGGAAAGGTTAATTGTTCCTTTGAGTTTTGTAGAGCTCCATAGTTTGGCCCTATTTAGCTCCATATGGTTAAAGTAGAGACTTAAGAGAAGAATTTTTCAGCAAATGGTAACCGTGTAAAAAGTTTTGTGTAACCTCCGTTTTATGATTCAGCATTTCTGAGGTCAATAATTTACAGTAATAAGCAGTGGGGCTGACACCAGGTTTGTGTGGGCTGTGTTACATTTGGGTAAAAAAAAAGAAGAGACTTAAGTAATGTACCTTATAATTAACGAGAATTGAAATGGTCTGTATGATGAGGAGGAGGGTCTGGAGAGGCCTTAAACTGCCAGTAGGATGACAGGGTTTCTGTCCTGAAAATTGGCTAGCAGCGCTGCAACTCAGTTTGAGAATGAGCAGCTTTTTCTGTTCATTTCCAGAGCAAACAGTGGTCTAAGCAGCAGCACAAATGTTTCTTCACACAGTGGCTGCCCCCAAAGCATTTCTTAATGTGAAGAAATAACGTCTCTGTCGTTCACCCTTCATGAATATCCAGCCCTTGGCTCTGGATAAGATCACTAAGAGTTGGGTAAGGGAAAGTGTCAGTTGCTGCTACCCACACCGGTTCTGCAATCTTCCTTATCAAACTGTTGGGTGATAACTAGAAAGCAGAACATTTTTTTTTTTCATTGTGAGTAGATATTTCGAGTGTTGCTTTACCTTCTCCTCACTTTGTTTTTTGTTTTTTGTTTGCACACCATCTGCGCTATTCATTTAACAAGCTTAAATGGTCATGCCTCAAAATGCATTTAAATACACAAAATTGAAATACCTCCCCTCCATGTTCCTTTCCAGATTTGGAAGATGGGGAGTGGAGGGATATCATCCTGTTCCCCCCACCAAAAGGTAACAAGGGGGAAGTATTCATGAATATATGAAATACTGAGTATTTATTTATGTAAGAAACTGATCTACTCAGGCTTTCAGCTTTCTTTAAAAAAAACCACTGAAGGTGGTTTGTATGGAATTAATTGAAGATGATGGAGGTGGGGGAAGAAATTAGTATGAATCATAAAACTGAGCATCCTATGACAGCATAATATAAACAAAACAATAACTATAATAAAACAGCAGCTAAGACCCGAGAAAATCCAGTAAAATAAGGGGATCTTAAATACTAAAAGCTCAAGTGAACAGGATGTACTCCCACCTAAAATATAACAGAGATGGTGCCAGGTGAACATCTCTCAGGAAGAGTTCTGCATAGGCCTATTGAAAGAAAAATGGGTCTGAAGGTGGGGACACCTGGAGAAGGGCCTCCGGGGATGACAGCATTTGCCAAGATTCGGCTAATGTGCAAGTAAGAAAATAGACAATATTTTCCCAGGTGATCAAGAGGAACATGCTCAGGTATACAAAGATCTTAATGAGGCAATTAAGAATGCTTCTCTGTATTTTCTTTCTGTACAAATTTGGCACGTGGATGTTACACTCAAGTGGGCATAGGCTCGGTGTCATAGACCTAGGCAGGAAATACTTCTTTACTGCCTACTGTAATCGGGAGTGGTGTTTGCTGTGGACAGTCAACTTCAAGGACCCTGTTCTCCAACCAGGCTTGGACTGGACAGTCATTCAAACGGAGTAGGGGAGCACAACCTGTGGCCTGTGGGCTGAATGTAGGCCCTGGGGTATCCTGACCCCTACTGCTGAATTCCCCCCAATTGTACGGTTGTAGTTGTGGGTGCCTCAACTCTTGCCACCACCAATGGTTAGCTTTCTCGACACCTCCTCCCCCAGTAATTATACAGATCTGTCTTGTCTCTCTGGTATGAGCCGGGAGGAAAGAGTGATCTGTAAGAACAATCTGTAAAATTATGCATGGTGTGGAGAATGTGGAAAGGAAATATTTTTCTGCCTGTCTCATAATACTAGAACCCGGGGTCATCTCATGAAGCTGATTGTGGGAGATTCAGGATACGTAAAAGGAAGTACTTCTTCACACAGCACAAAGTGAAATTATGGAATTTGCTACCACAAGATGAAGTGATGGCCACCAGTTTGGATGGCTTTAAAAGGAGGTTGGATAAATTTTTGAGGAGAAGGCTATCAATGGCTACTAGTCCTGATGCCTCTATGCTACCTCCAGTATCAGACACAGTATGACAACACTTGTTGCAGGGGAACATGGGTGGGAGGGTGCTGTTGCACTCATGCCCTGCTTGTGGGTTTCCGGTGGCCAGCTGGTTGGCCACTGTGTAAACATAATGCTGGACTAGATGGAGCCTTGGTCTGATCAGCATGGCTCTTCTTATGTTCATATGTATCAGGATCACTGAGGGAGGGGCTTGAGATAAGGCTCTCCACTCCTTCCCCCCATGATCCTAGGGACATGGAAGGTTATACCAAGTTAGAGCCTTAGTCCATCTCGCCCAGTATTGTCAATGCTGACTGGCAGCATCTACCCAGGATTTCAGGCAGGGGATGCCGAGGATCAAACACAAGACCTTCTGCATACAAAGCAGCTGCTCAACCACTGAGCTACAGCCACTGCTTCATACAGATCACTCTTTCCCACTGTATGGGTGTCCACATGTGCACATCTGTGTGACCCCTGAACCAGCATGACATGTGGCTCTCTGGGCCAAAAATATGCACCCCAAAACAGGGTGTTTTAAACTGAGAACTGTCCTCTGACAGTCTTCCCAATAGAGAACTATCCTCAGTAAAGTAGGACACCTGGCCACCCAACAGCAAACTGTTATATTACTTAATACTGTCCCCCATTCCTCCTTCTGCCAAGACCACTTCCCTTTTAGGTGGAATCAATCTGCTGCCCATTTTCTGTTTTAAAAGGGGCTTAAAATAGGAACCAGGGCTTTCCATACTAATCAGGAGCTGTCATTCCATCTATCAGGCCAAGAAGAGTTATTGAGACAGTCATGCTGACACAGCCTTTTGTGCTGCTGTGAGATAGAGCCCCTGCTCAGCAACATGATCCAATGTGCTCCAGAGCAGGATATGGCCCTTGATATTTGACATGGGCCTTTTTTTTCAGACACATATTTTATCTCTTTTAGTGCCCTGATCCCCGACAGCTCTGGTGTTGTAATGATATAGCATCATTTTAAAAAAAATGATCTGGAAGCTCATCAGGGATATAACAAGTCAATGGAAAAGTGGTGAGGCTGTTTTCCCTCTCTGTTTCATATGTTGGGTCGTAATAAGGAAATTAAATGTGAAATGACAGCAGAAAGACTGTCATTTCTGTAAAATGCGAATGTAAGCTAAAGGCTGTATTGACATAACTGATGGTTGAGAAGGCACTCTCCCAGACTTCCTTATAAATAATCCATAGTCGCCCAATACACCCTAACAGAAAATGCGCTAAATTAATTCCTGCTGTGACTCCTGCAGGCTCAAGGGAGTTTTACCAGACAGCAATAAATTGTAACCTTTACAAACTGTCTCATGCATGCCTACTAAATATAATTCCGTTTCTCTACAGTTTTTGGTCTTGAAATAGAATGGGCTTAACTTTATAGAGCTATACGCTGCTGTCTTCCAAAGCCATTCGGTCATTTTGCTATATCCTTTTATATGGAACCAGAATGGATGTTTCAGCAATATTTTAATTATACCTTGCCCTAGAACAGCACCATCGATTTCCATGGCAAGTCAATAAATTGTCCCTTGAAGATTAACTGATACTGGCTGAGATACTGAGTTTTCTCCCATGGGTGGGAGAAGCTCCTGAGTGGTGATCCGCTCATGGGTGCTTCCTCAAGTGGGGGAGGCGACACTCACAGAGTCTTCCTTCACTTAGAAGCCTTTTGTATCTCTGAAAATCTGTTCTAGAGGGCTGGGCTCAACATGTGCAATGTGTGTGTGTGTGTGTGTGTGTGGGGCTGTAGAGGAAATTGATGAAAGTTGCCTCCCCTCCCACCTGCCAGTGGGATCCTGTGAGCAAAAGGGCTCCTGGCATTCATAGATGCCTAGTTAGGATCCAAGCCACAGTATTTTTTTTTTGTTTCTAAAATCTTAAAATCTTAAACCCCATATATTTCACTGCCAGCCAACATTTGTAGGGCAGCTAAGAATGCAGAGTCTTACTTTATAAATGAGAGACATCACCTAGAGGAGAGAGCAATGGACTGTGGGCTTAATTTCTAGCTATATCAGACATTTTCTACATATCATTAGGCCAATTAATCTCAACTTTGCCAGGACTGGGAATAAGAACTCCACCTGTCCATGAGAAATTATAAAGACAAAATCCAGCCATTCATGTCTATCATGTTTTATGCTGCTTTTTAGTTATCTAATTTACAAAGAGGTCAACAGGATTAAAAACCAAGTAAAATCCATAAAACCAATAAAACCAATTCAGCTATCAGGAGTCCAACAGCAGCAGGTTCAATCCTTAATTCTTATCAGCAGAGACTTTATTTTCAAAGATCTAACACAACAACAATGATTTTATCAATCTTTAAAAGGAGTCAAGTGGCAGGAGACAAATGAGTCCCCCAGGGAAATGTATTCTGCAACATGGGGGCAACAACTGAAAAGGCCCTGCTCCAAGCGGATGCTGATCTCTTATCCACAAAAGAGAGTATACTGACAAGAAATTCATGAGCAAATCTTACACAGGGTCGGGAAGCAATATATGGGATAATACATTCCTAGAGATATTCTGGACCCAGGCCACTGAAGACAAAAGTCAACATCAACACCTTGAATTGTGCCTGGAAACCTTCTGACAAAACCAATGTTGCTGTTGTAAGATGGATCTATTATGTTCCCCCAGCGTGCGCCAGTAAAATGTTGCACTGATTGAAGTTTCCAGACAGTCTTTAAGGGCAGCCCCATGTAACGCACAGTACAGTATTCTGATCTGAAAGTCAACAAGGTATGAATAACAGTGGCCATGTCCCTATGTTTCAGTAATCAAGTGAGACATCCTAGCAAAGAGCGCCACCATGGAGTAGGCCTTTACTCGGCTCTAAGCCATGTCTTGTTGTATTTGCTTCTGCTCTTCTGCTATGTCACTCAAGCTGTCCTCCCAGCTGCTTCAATGAAAGTGACTCTTCAGAATACTAAGGAGCTCTTTCAATTCTCTTCAGTGAAAGTGAGCACCTCAGAGGAATCATATCAACTGCCTGGGCCAATTCCCTATTGCAGAATTCAACCAGGACATCAATAAGAGAATTATGAAGTTGGCCGAAAATTCCCTATTGGCATCCTGGAAGCCTCTAGGATCCAGGAGTATGCAAGGATGCATCACCTAAATGAGGCCCCCACCCCTACAAAGATTGGAATGGTCACCTTCATTCCATGTCCCTGAACTCTCACCAGGAAATAATCTGTTTATGACAAAGGAAGCTGCCAAGCAGTGGCTCTCCAGAATAACATATGAAATTGAGGGTATGATCTGTTGAATATGTAGGCCTGGGTCTATGTTGGGACAGTGGTTGTCACAGCAGCCATGAGGTCCTTAGCTGTACCAGATAAGGGACAAAAGCGTGGGGGTCTCCAGCCAGCAGTCCGGAGGCCACCTCTGGGAGCTCAAGGAGACTGTTAGGCACCAGGGTGGGCAGTCTGCTGACAAAACCCATAATTTGGCCCCAGTGCCCAACACCATGTATATATACCCACAGAGAACCATTTTGTCAACCACTGATCACTTGCAAACATCTCTGGCATGGGCTGCAACTTGATTGCCTGCCTTAGAGTGTCAAGAGGTGCCGATCCAACACTTCTGGTTGGAGAGTAGGCATAATAGTATCATAGTCTGACCAAGCACCATCACAAAAACACAATGAAATGCTGAAAAATGTAGAGATGATGGGAACTGAGATATCTCAAACCAAACAACATGGAGCATCATGCAAATGATGGTGCCAGGCAAGGTGGCATGGCAAGCTAACTTGGAGCTACCGCTGCTCCTTTCAGATTGCCCTTTATTACCATGAATGGCTGCTGGTGGTTTTGCAGAACCTTTGCCCCCTGAAATGTCAATACTCATGGCCAAAAATTGCATGTGGCAAACATTTGGTGCAGCGTTCAACAGGACACCTATTGTCCTTAGCTTTCCCTTTCGCCAGAGTTCACAGGGAATATTACTGTGTACATACACAAGTCCCTGCACACAGCACCATTTTGAGGTATAGCTTCTTTCGATAGTTGAAAAAGAACTTTCTGAGATGAACGGATCAGCTCTGAGCCAAATGTTTTGTACATTCAACATGGGCCTGCCCTGATTTCCGCTGGAGCGGTTGAGCCTTTGTGATGGCATTTCATTTTGTCTTTTTAGAAATAGCCATACATATTTTCACCCTGTTTTCAAAAGAAATAAAATGCACCGCAGATGAGCAGAATCCAATGGATGCTGCATTCTTCAAGTGGATGAAGGGATACCACATAAAGGTGTCTGCCCTCTGAAACAACCTCAGCCGTATCACCCTATACTTTTCAAGCTAAGTAGTGGAATGGAGAAAGGGAGCATGAGTGAGCATATTCCTTTTATGCTCTTCCCTCAGTTGTGCTTCTGGTAGAGCAGACTGATCATTTTTGTATGTATGGATAAATCAGTCCCCAAAACCAATAATGAAAGCTAGTGATCTTGTAGATGGAGGAAACACCCTGTAATTTGCTATTGGCATCACAGCTCCTGGATTTTAATCTTTATTCAAAAATTGTATACATTTAAATACAAAGATCATCACAAAGAAGTTTAGACCACATGTAAACAAAACAAACAGCAGCGAGACAATTTGCCGTATCCTATGCAATCCACAACTTTAAAAGAATTTTAGGCTGCTCATTTTAATTCTGTATTTTTTTTTCCTCCCTGAAAAAACACACACAAAGCAATTCCAGTTACTGGTTGAGTAGCAGAAAGAAGTTTGTTTAGACATTCAGTCTAGACATCGTGATTGTAAAAAGAAGAGGCACAGTAGTTAATCTTTAGACTGATAGGGAATATTCAGTCAAGGCTGTCTATGATTCCCTGGGAAAGGGTGAATTAAGATAGATTAGTCCAGGAAGACCAACTGAAACTTCAGAGAGCATAAAGTTGCCAATTTTTTAAAAAAACCCAAATTTGAGAATATCATCCTAATGAACGAGAGCGACTAGCCCTGTGTGAAGATACGTATCATGTTCCCCCCTCTTTTTGTCTGGAGGAGAAAAGATGCTGAATTGAGCTATTGGGGACAGTCCACATTTAAGTAGCTTTTGTTCACTACCATTATGCTGATACGGACTCTGTCCAAATGACACACTAAGCCACAGTGGTTAAGCATTTTGAGCTAAACGGTGTGGCATAACGTGTTGTGTGAACTATAACTTAGCATGTCGTGTGAACCATTCCTAACCATAGCGGCTACATAAATACGGTTTAAGCACGTTCACTAACCATTTACTGCAAAAGGGCTAGTGGCCTAACCATGGCTTTGCGTGTTGTCTGAACAGGGCTATTGTGTTGTGCCTGGATCTTGTTCATAATTCAAGCAACTAGTCAGGCCAGGAATCTCTCCCATAAGATAATGGACAAAACTAATGTCACAGTGGCAAAATGGTCATGCACATGAGTTCTTACACAAGAGACTTGGGATAATGTGTTGACTTTGAGGCTTTGCCTGTGTTCTTCCTTATTTTGTCCTTTTCTTTCAATATAAATTGAAATTATACTGAAATGCCATTGAAGAATACGGATGTAGAAAGACTATAATTGAACTAATATCCCTGATGGACGGCACAATCAATACATTCCTAGTATGAAATGATATATCACACACATGCCCCAGTCACTTTCATATTAAGAGTGAAGATCGACGAGTGGGAGATCCAGTTTAATGATGCTCATTAAGCAGCCTTGGACAAGTAGCAATATCTCCAGTTGACCTATCCCCTAGGTTTCTTGTGAGGGTAAAAGGATAAGGATATAATTGGACCCTTGGGATGGATCAAGGCTCCCTCACGCACACAAATTAGACCTTTCATTTTCTGTGTTTCGGTTATATCTGCTCTGTTTCTTATACATATATATGTGCATAGGATCATAGGAAATGGCCTTATACTAGGTCAAACTATTTGTCTACCTGGACAAATAGTTTGGCAGTGGTTCTCCAGGGTCAGAATATTGGCAATCCATTCATCTGTAAACAGAGGAAAATCTATTAATTGTAGAAGATTGTGGTGGTTAGAGGTTGAGCACCAGGCCTTGCTTATGAATATTAGAGCATGCTATTTACTCAGCTTGATGGTTTTAAAAGAGGTAAGGTAGTCTGTGACCTTTCCAGTAGAAGTCACAAAGAAAATGTCCTTCACAGAAGATAGAAATGTCAGCCCTTTGTTTTAGAAGTATTTAAGTTCTAGGCCTGAACATCTGTCAGAATCATCTAGGGAGTGTCTTCATGGTGCTGAGTTGGTGCCGTATCTCTTGGAAACTCTGCGCTTTCCCTCCCCCAGGGTGGTGTTGGGTAATCCCAGCACCAAGGAGGGAGCATGGGGCTTCTGGGCGGCCATCCGGGGACTGGTCTGGAGCCACCCCTGCCCTCTTCCTGGTGGAAGGTGTCCAAACGGAGGTTGCCTTCCACCAGGCACCACACGGCCACACCTCTGCTGTAACTCCAGAGCAAGGCTTTGGGGCTGTCTTGATGCTGTCTTGCGCATTCTCACCTCACTCCAGAGAAAAAAGTTGGGGTAAGTTCCTTACATTTTTCTCTGCAGCTTTGGCGGAAAGCCCTGGGGTGGTGTGCAATTGCAGTGGCATCGTCTAATCGACGCCATGCCACTGCACACTAAGCCTGGGGCTTTCTGAGCATTAATCAGGCTTAAATTCTGTTCTCTTTGATGTGCCTGTTCATACTTTTATTAGTGTAGCCAGTGGAGTTTTAGACAAGGGGCAAAATGAGAATGGGAAGAGAATAGCATTATGACAATATAAAACCACATAGCTAAATGGATTAACATTTTTGTCTTGAGCATACACTTCCATGAGGATGCAGGCCAGTACCAAGGAAAGTTGTGAACCCTCTCCCCATCAGTAGTGGCAACTATCTATCTTTAATGAGAGAATGAAACCATCCCTTGGGATGATTAGCGCAACTGACATTTTCTGGGGTGGCTAAAGATGCCATTCATAGATCAGTAGAATGGGCTGCAAATGGACATATTTGAAATCTTCAGGGGATGAATCATCATGACTGAGAACCTATCTACACTGTACCTTGAAACGTTTTAAATAGTATTTTAAAACATTCCAAATAAGTGCATTCTAAAATGTCTTAGGCCACATTAAGGAGTACTCAAGTTGCAGGAGAAAAAATCTTCAGTCTTCAAAGCGGTGTGTGTGGTCTCACACACTCTTCTGTCCATCTCTTTCTGTTTCATTTTTACAATGAGTTTAGGGCAAAACATTGTGGGTGCTGTAGTTCAGTCGCCCACTTCCTCCTTAGTTCCCCTTTCATTCCCTAGCTTTCAATGAGTACAGGGCTAAGTATTGTGGGTACTGTAGTTCACTTGCCCACTTCCTCCTTAGCCCCTCTTTCTTCCCCACCAATCAATGGCTAAGCATTTGGGCGCCGGTAAACGAAGCACTGCCCCCACGAATCACAAACGCTAAGGAAGGACACATTATTTTACTTGAAACGATTTATTAAAAGTAAAACCCATTGTATATAGCTGAAGTGAGTTTTAAAAAACCTCAGGTATACATCATTCAAGGGAGTGCATCATGTGGCCCAAAGAGTTTTCGTAACCCTTATGAAACGTTACAAAGCTAGAATGTAGATCGGCTCTGACTCTCTGCTTCTTAGGTTCATGCTTTTTTTTCTGGAACAATTAAGAACCAATTCTCAACATAGTTTTGTGAGCCATTTCAGAGTCTGTGTTGCCAGATATTCCTATCACTTTGTTATTCTCTCATAGGTTATGTTTACAGTATGCTTGACTGTGATTCTTCTTGCATTAGGAGCCTCACCATATACAGTGTCTTTTGGTATGTTGCCATATTACATCTTGTGTTCAACCAGTGCAGCTGTCTGTAAAAATGGGGGTGTTTTGTAGTTTGATCAGGACAACGCCTTTGCTTTGGTGCAATGCCAAGGAAGTAACAAACGGTGAGTATAGAAGCTATTAACTTCTTTTCTTGCAACTAGAAGTGGCTCTTATTCCCTGCTATTGAGCAGAGTGTTGAGCACAGAGGTTGGAACATCAGCATCAGTCTATCAAAATCCATGGCTGTTTCCTCGATAAGAATGTTTAGCTCTTCTTCAAATGATGAATTCTCTGTCATTATGTATTGGAGGCAGAGGGATTAATTGTTCCAGGAGGGGTATTGTTTATAGTTATGGCCTGACTGTGGTGTGACCATTTTGTCCCAGAGTCACCAATACATGAAAAATAAATTTGAGTTTGTAGCTGGTTGTGTTTGTGGACAAAGATGAATGTGGGCTATCAGGCCCCACCGCTTCCTTCTACTGGAGGCTTTACTTCTGCCTACTTTTCTTTTGAGGGAGCTTTTATATTAGGTAAGCAAATTGTACAATTTCCTCCTGCCATACTGACTACACACAGCATAGTTCTGGAGCAACTATGTCCCATCACAGTGTAAGTTATATAAAACATGGATATTATGCAGGGACCACCTAATGGATTGAACTTTTTTTAAAATTTAATGTAGGGTGACCAGATAAAATCCAGATCAGGGCTCATGTAACTTTAACAGTTGTAGAGGAAAGGGAATTTCAGCCAGGGTCATTTGTATGCAATTAGTTCCTGGTGAAATTCCCTCTTCATCACAACAGTTAAAGTTGCAGGCACTATACTAGAGTGACCATATACAAAAGAAGGCAGGGCCCCTGCAACTTTAACTGTTGTGATGAAGAGAGAATTTCACCAGGAACTAATTGCATACAAATGACACTGGCTGAAATTCCCTTTTCTCTACAATTGTTAAAGTTACATGAGCCCTGACCTGGATTTTATCTGGTCACCCTAAGTAAAATTATTAATTAATAGAAAAAAGAAGAAAAAATACTCCCAGGAGTGAGTTAAATATTGTCAATTCATTTTGAATACACATGGGAATTAATTTTTAAGGTATTTGTTTGATGTTGTTAAAAGCCTAGTGTTCAAAGCGTTTAAATGGAATTGTGACTAAACACTTTCATGTTGAGTGAAAGCCAAGGAACGATCCCCCTTGTCAGCCCTTTGTTGAACCAGTCAGATTAAATAATTTCCAGCAGACATGTAATTCAAGAATGATTTGACCAATTCTGAAATACACTTTCTCCTAAATGGAAGGAGTGAATTATGCCCAGATGCCCATAAATAAGGGTTATTTGATTGCGTGACATAAAGCAGCAAGAGCTCCTTAATAAAAAAAATTGATGGTGTCTTGCAAATGAATAGCAGAGTATTTAATGTCAAGATTCTGCAATGTAGAGAGCACTGATTATTCATGGAAATTAAGGACCGTAGCCAAGAGAAAAAGAGAGAGCGACAGAGAGCCTATCTACACTACTACTTTAAAACGGTTTATAACAGTTTTAAATCGGTTAATAACCGTTATTGACCAGTTTAAAACTGTTATAAACCATTTTAAAGCAGTAGTGTAGATAGGCTCAGAGAGATAAAATCTTAGCTAGCAATCTTTATGGCTTTCCTCCACACAATCCCACTGTGGATGATTTTAACACTTTTGGCAACAATCCAGCAATAGGGCATTGTGACCAAGCCCCACTGAAAACAATGGAATGGGATTGAGATGGTCCTGACTAACTTGTATTGGGTTGAACCTAATTTAGTCATACTTGGAGTAGACCCATTGAAATCAATGGGAGGTATGTCAGCCATGACTAACTTACTATAAATATGACTAACTTAAGTCCCACTGATTTCAATGAGTCTACTAGAAGTATGACTAAGGGCTCATCTACACCTGCAGGCCTTCCAGGATGGGGGAGAGGATCTTGGGCTTTCCAGCCTCTGGGATTGTCCCTCAGGGTCCAAATGCCAGCACATCATCCTGGAAGTGAAGAGGGACATTCCGGTGAAGCATTTATTTTGTTTGTTTTTTTAAAAAAGAAGGAGACATTTGCACAATTGTGCAGGCACGATCCTGTGCTAAAAGGTTTAAAACACACACACCTGGAAACTTGGTGCTGAAAACCACCGACAGCCATCCGAGGGAGAGCAAAAATGCTCCCCCCAAACCCTGTTGAGCACAGACTCTCCCCCGCAGAGTTCCATGCCCATTTCTATTCAATTATTAAAGGTACAGGAGCCCTGTCCACTTTTCCATATGGTCATGCTAGATTGGTCCTCACATAAAATTATGTAAAATCTATGTATGTTTAGACAGAAAAAAGCCATTCAGCTCCCAACCACCCCAACCAGCATGGGGAATGCAGCATGTAGAGTTGTAGGACTTTTGTTAGTCTAAACATGCATATATGCCCTTAACTTACCTACTTCCTGGAACCTCTATCAATCCTCACCCTACATCTCCACCCCACAAAAAAGCTCCTGTTTTCCCTGGGTCAATGTGTGGTTTTAAATACATCAAACAAAGAGACCACTTTCTATTATTTCATGGAAACTGAACTGCAAATGTTCTGACAGCCCTGAGTAGCCATGGCTGGCTAGGGAATGCTGGGAGTTGTAGTGCTTTTTTCTGTCCAAACATGCACCTTAAAGGGCAGAAAGCTCAGAAGCAAGGTGACAAAGAGGTCAGTGGGACTCAAGGAAAGGTAGGAAAATGAATTTTATGGGAAAGGGTAGATGAGACAAGGAGCGTATTGGCTTGAATTAAGCAGCTGGTTCTTAATAAAAATATTGAATTACAAAGGCTCATTTTTAAGTTTATGTGAGTCTTTCCAGAATCATTTCTCTTATTCCATATTAGTGAACGCATTTGACTTTCTCCTTTTCCAACATGTTGCTATAAATATAGTAAGATGTAAATCAATATCCTCAAATTAGTGAATAAAACAAAGCTGGATCTGTATAACATGCAACAGTTATGTGTGTTGTGTCCTGCTCAGAACACAGCCATCTAAGCTAGCTAAGTCTCCCTGGCATTCCCACTGTCAAAGTTTATTTAGGAAGGGAGGTAAAGGTGGTGGGGGGGAGGGAAATCCAAAATACAGCACATTGTTAACACTCGGGATTCAGAATTTTCAATGTTTGCAGTTTTTCTCATTCTTTCTTTCTTTCTTTGTTTAATCTAGGCTGACCATATGAAAAGGAGGACAGAGCTCATGTAGTTTTAACAGTTGTAGAGAAAAGGGAATTTCAGCCAGTGTCATTTGTATGCAATTAGTTCCTGGTGAAATTCCCTCTTCATCACAACAGTTAAAGTTGCAGGGGCCCTGCCTTCTTTTGTATATGGTTACTCTAGTATAGTGCCTGCAACTTTAACTGTTGTGATGAAGAGGGAATTTCACCAGGAACTAATTGCATACAAATGACACTGGTGAAATTCCCTTTTCTCTACAACTGTTAAAGTTACATGAGCCCTGTCCTCCTTTTCATATGGTCAGCCTATTTAATCAGTTCTAACACAGATAAAACATCTGAATGAAATGTTCTTATAATATGAACTGATCTACTGGGCCTCCTAATTAATAATTGTGGTTGGCCATACAATTTTAACCCATCAGAAGGAGAAATTCTTCTGATAACATGCCAAGTTCTTTACAGTGAGCTTCTTTAGACAAGTGTTTTATAACATGCTCGTGACTGGCCACTCATGGATGTTCGCGGGTCACTTTGATGATGCAGTGATCATCCTGCGCGTCTCCTGCTCCTTCTGCTGTTTTTTTTATTACAAAATAAGACTCCGAAAACCTGACTCTTCTGAACCATAATGATATTTGTTGCTATTTCCTGCAGTGTGCAGGAGAAGTTGCACTATAAAATTCCCACTAGAGGGTACTGTCCCACTAAACTGAATGGGCCACATGGTCGCTGCTCTCTTCCCCTTTCTTCCCTGTGTGATTCAGCTTGTTCCTTTTGCAGAAGGGAAGCATGAAGCAGAGTGACAGTAAGGAAACACAATGTTCCTCCAGTCTGAAGGAGCTCATTATCAAGTGACAAAAACAGTCACTGATAGGGATCATAAAAGTTGAGAATTGAATTTATGAAATCTTGCTGACCCAACAGTGGTCTCATCCAGCCGAACTTATACAACAATAAGTATATTGTGTACTTTACCACCAATGCTATGTCATACAATGTACAGAAGTGTACAATTTTTTTTGGCAAGAACTAGACTATATGAAATCTGAAAAAATATGCAGCAGCATATCCTAAGCCAGTGTTCCCCAACTGGTGTCCTCCAGATGTTTTGGATTACAATCATGCCTTAGCATTGACCATGCTAGCAGGGCCTGATGGGAATTATAGTCCAAAATATCTGGAGGGCACAAAGTTGGGGAAAGCTGGCTTAAGTTTTTATTGTGTATGCTATTCTCTCTCTCTCTCTGGGCATATCTACAGCAGTCATTTATTCCAGGATTGTATCGAGGTCATCTCTATCGGGCCACATGACATTCACCTAATCCTGCAGTGATCTAGGGATGACTGCTTCATTTTCCTGGGATATCGCTGACTGGATTTTTCATGGCTTTTCTGCCTCTGTTGCTACAATTGGGAGGTCCGCGGCTGGTGTGCCCCCCTTCCCGAACCTGTTGCTGCTCGGGGTGAGCTCCTGGCAGAGTGGACAGCCAATTCGCTATCAGGGGAGTGTGCACAGGCATCAGCATGCTTCATCGCTGCGTGTTTTTCTACTTCTACACAAACATATATTTGCTCAGCATCGCATTTTTGACAGAGTACCTATTCCTCCTGCGTTGCTGTGTGTTTGTGATGGTGTGCATCTCGGAGGGGGTAGTAAAAAATAATAATTCCGTGCCCATTCCCATATGTCCGGTTCTGCCCACTTCTCCTGATCCACAGTCAGAACTGCCACAATAGGGCACACGTCCCCCTGCAGTGGCACTCCTTTAATTGTGGAAAACCTCACTGGCGTGTGCCCCGTGAGGAACAATCGCTGAAGTAGGTAACCCCGTGATCATCCCTCCCCACTCCTGGAAGGCCTCCAAGTGTAGATGAACCCCCTCTCTCCCCTCTCTCCCCCCTGTCCCTCTTTTTTTCTCCTCAATGAAAAGGATGATCCAATCAACCATGTCCAAGCTGCTCTCTAGCAAAGATCATTCACTTGCATCCCTGGCATGGAGATGAAATATGGGAAATGCTTTAGCTATTTAATTTCTCTGTCACAGAGTCAGTTACTCAAGGAAGAGGAACCTTATCAGAAAAAAAGATGGTAACTTCATTAACCTCATCAAATGAGCCAAAAGGAAGAATTTGCTGTGGGTGTCAAGCTATAGCAGCAGCAGAAGAATTTGGAGACTTGAGAGAAGAAATTAAAAAGAAAGTCTTGCATTACATTGCAGATATTTTGCTTAATTCACACTATCAAGCCATGAGTGCTGCCAGTCTCAATGAAACACATGGAAAATATCAATGATATTACAGTAATGTTTTAATGAAATGTGCAACATGCAATAACAGAGATGGTGTTAGCTGGGACCAGGTAATCCAAGCCAGTATAATTACTTCAGGCAACCTTGCTGGGATTTTAGGTATGACATGCATCAGATTACATGACTAATCACACTTTAATACAAATATTATGAATGTAGGTCTAAATTGGGAACTACAGATCCCAATTTTACTTTTGGCCATTTAAAAACAACACCTGGTAACAGAGTTGTCAGATTTTGGCCTCGATGACTCACATGAGCCTGATCACCTAAAACCTGGAAAATTTTAAATACTGGAAGAAGGGTCTTGTCATGTGCTCAAACAGGTAGCCAGTTAAAGTGAAGCAGAAGGCATGGAATATAATGGGAAGGCACCATGAATCAGAATGGTATTTACTTTCATCATGACATTACTGAGACAGAAGATGTTACCAAATCTCCACAATTAGGGATCTGATTTGATGTGTATGAACATAGAACCCCAAGAACAAATAGAAATTTCAAAAATCACAGGTATTCCTATAGTAACAAAATCATTTAGATATTTAGGAATCGAGATCCCCAAAAGACAGAAGAATGTACTGAAACTAAATTACGGAAAACTTTGGAAAGAATTAAAGAAGGATATAGCCAGATGGGGAAAGATAAATCTATCACTCTTGAACTGAATTATGAGTATAAAAATGATGTTATTACAAAAATTTACTTATTTCTTTAATGTATTGCGACAGGAAATCCCACTTAAAAGGTTTAAACATGGCAAAATGAGATAAAAAAAATATTTTTAAGAGCAAAAGACCAAGAACAGCAAAGGCTTTTAGATACAGACCTGTGCAAGAAGGAGGATGGGGTATACCACATCTAAAAACCTACTGTGACACATATCAATTAAGACATTGGTTAACAATAATAAAGGAACAGGTGGGTTCACAGTGGATAGAAATAGAAAAAGAACTGATGGAAGTAAAGGAAGAAGAAATACAGGATCTGTTCTATATTAAAAATATATTAAACAACAAATGAGAAACAAAGGAAGCACAATAAAAGGACTGTTGAAAGGTTGGTATAGTAGAAAAGAGAAATTATTGCCAGGGATCTAACCCTTAATACTAGGGATGTGCACGGACCCCCTGGATTGGATCGGGATCCAGATCGAGACCTCCGATGTTGTCCTGGATCGGTTTGGACAAAATTGGAGGTCTCTTGGATCGGATCGGACCCAATCCCGATCCGAAAATTGGACGTCCGATTTTCGGATTGGCCGCCATTTTGGGTGTTTTCGCCATAGGCTTGCATTAGGGGGAAAGATATCACCTGGCGCGCTACTGAGAGGCAGGCCACGAAAGCCTGTTTCTCAGTAGATCAGAGCAGTGGAGGGGAGCGGGCACCCCGTTAGGTAAGTGGGGCCCTCATCCTCCTCCCCCCTTGTGCTCCTGGTGTGCTACTGAGATGCAGGCCGCGAAGCCTGTTTCTCAATAGAAGGGGGCAATGGACGGCAGCAGACAGCCCTGGCAGGTAAGGAGTGTGAGGGGGAGGAAGGGGCTTTCCTGCCGGGGCCGTCCACTACCATCCGCTGCCATCCGTGGGTGACTGCGGATGGCAGTGGGTGGCCCCGGCAGGTAAGGAGCACGAGAGGGAGAAGGAGGTCCGATCCTCCGATCTTATCCGAACTGGATCGGGTCTTTTCGGACCAGTTCGGATCAGATTGGATGATCCAGAAGCCGGGATCGGAATCGGATAATTTTATCCAATTTTGGTTGGATCGGCTCCGGATTGTGGATCGGACCCTATTTGATGCACATCCCTACTTAATACCAATCTGGACGGATCCAGACTTCGATATCAAAAACAAAACAGCAGGCAAAAATAATTTGAAAGAAACAGGATTGATACAAATGAGAAATTTCTATGAACAACAGGAACCTATAACAAAAGAAATATGGGATATTTTGTTTTTTAAAAAAAAATAGGGATGCACATAAAAATTCAAGCTCGCTGACATTCTCCATTCTACCTTGAAGCTTGTTCTATCTCGAGTCCAAATCAGGTTGCAAGGCTTTTTTTCTTTTTGCACACAACTGCGTGCATATTTTCAGATGCATTTTTCCACATGTACACATCAATTGTGTGCATCTTTGAAATGTACACATCCTTCTTCCATTGGTTCAAAGCACGTGTGTGTGTGTGTGTATTTTTCAAAAGTACACATTTTTTCCACATACATTTTTCAGATCTACCCATGCTGTGGAGCGCACCTTCTTTTGGTCTGAAAATCACTTTGCAAGCTTGGAAATGTACCGACTTTGATTACAGATTGCGTTCGAGTCCGTATTTGGTCCAGGAGGTGTGAATGGTTAATCCAGAACAAAAATGACTTGAAATGAATTTATCATATATCCCTATCCACAACAATCTGGGTTTGTGGTGTTACTCAAAGCAGAGAACACGACTGTAGGAGTTGTTCTGATGCTATGAAGTACTAAACATGATTATGAGGGCACAAAACAGTTGTTAGGACAGACTTGCTGGACATAGGGCCCACCAGGTGTTTGTGGCTATTTTTCCCATCAGCCCCAGCCAGTATGGCCAATGGTCAGGGAGAATGGGAGTTGTGGGCTAAAACATTTGGAGGGCATCACATTGAGAAATGCCTGAGCTTCCCAGTGCAAAACTGCTGAATTAAAATTTATGAATCGGGATAATGGGTTTTTTAATACAGTGTATCTGTTAATTCGCTTACCAATGCCAGGATATTTATGCTAACATCAACACTGCTTCATGAATGGTCACCATGAAGCTTGAAAATCATTGTCTGTCTGTCTTTTGTGTACGTTCGTTTTCCTCTGACCTATACAGTCAGGCCTTGTGAATTTCCCCCTCACTTCCCATGCCTCTGTTGTATCAGATATTTTAAAAAACTGCATTTCCTATGCTAAAGGAAATGGCAGTTTCTAAAGTTAACATTTGGAGGGAGTGACGATGCCCCACCCCCCCAAAAAAGGGGGGGGGAAGCTAACTTGCTGATTTCATATTGCTCAATCATTTGATGGAAAGTGTGTGAACCTGTTTTCATCTGTCAGTTGAAGAATAGATAAGCAGTTACGAAGATAAGGGGGTGGGGGAAACAGCGTTATGCAATACCAAAGAAGGGTTTTTTTTTTTACATAAGTAAACTACAGAGGAGGCTGATTGAATCAGATTTTAAACTGCTATATTCCCCCAATGAAGAAATGTGTGGTCCATGGGGTGAATATGTGGTTATTACTGCTGAAGAAATAGAATACAAGTATACACCATAAAGATGAAGACCCATTTACTACATGCAACCTGAGGCATCATGTGCAGCTTCTTGAAAAGCAAAGGAAAGAAAGTGACTCCTGCCAGCCAGTTGTTCATGTGAAATGAGTGACTCTCCTTACAGAGGAGAACAAGATCTTACTGTCCTTTTTCTAGTTCTTAATTTCCCTCGTGTTTGAAATGTTTTATTTTCTATTGCAAATGTATCAGAGAAAGACATATAAAAAAGAAACTGTCAGTTCACATTAGCAGAAATCCAGCACTCATATCTTAGATATATACATCAGTGTAAGCAGTCCTTATATCTAAATAAGGATCCAGTTGAGTTTGATGACTATTGGCTGTACATTCAAATGTAGAGAGGGCAGTAAGATTTGAATATATTGACTAATGTGGCACATGGTTTTGGACACATTCCTGGGTATCCCTAGCATAGGGGTAGGCAATACAGTGCCTGCAGGAACCAATGCATCTTCAGATACCGTTCCTGGCTCCTACCAAGGTACCCTAGCCCTCACATTTAAAAACAAACAAACAAACAAAAATAACTAACTAACACAGACAGCTTGACTGCTGTGAAATAGGCTTCTGATGGTGCTGAAAGCTGTGGGTTCAAAGGAGTTGTTTTGTGTGCTGGGACTCAGACTCCACTTTTGCCTTGTACTCAGCCTTTTGGGTAGGTTTCTTGTCCTTTGCCATGTCTCCCATGGGTGCCATTTTGTGATGGGGCCCAGGGTATTTTTTCATGGTGCCAAATATGTCCATGACCCAAACAGGATGGGTAACAGGTTGTCCTAGCAGCTGAGCGTAGTGCCACAGCAAAGCAATATTCAAGACTGTGCTGTGCTGCTAGGAGCTGTATTATTATTGACCCCACAAACAAAGCACTGCTAATCCTGTTCAAGCAGCAGATCAATGGATATGGAGGAAATGGATCTGCCAATCCACTTCCTCCATATCCATTGATCTGCTGCTTGATCTGCAATTGCCCCCACTGGCTCTGCTCCCAACCTCCATACATTCATCTGAAATTATGAACAGAGCTGACCATTGCTGAGAGCAAAGATGGGGAATGTGTGGCCCTCCAGATGTTGCAATTCCATTAGCCTAGCCAGCAGAGCAAGTGATGGGGATAATAGGAGATGTAGTCAAGCACCATCTGGAGGATCACACATTCCCTAGCCCTAGCCTAGGGAGGCCAATAACAGGGCAGATGGTATCTTTTGCTGCTGGAACTTGGCTCAGCGATGAGCCCTTCTAGGACACTGCCTTAAGTTGCTGTTCCCTTGAAAAGACATGGATGCATCATATGAAAAGGGTTCTTGTGAATGAGCCATTTTCAAACTCATCGTGAGCAGCGAAAGAATGAGCTAAAGGCTGTAAATAAGCCAATATGATCGCCTAAGAATGTGACTCATTTCATATTGAATAGCCACATACTTCCGCTGAATCCCATTTTCATGTACTGAAAATATTTAGCAAGCCAGAGATATTGTATGATAAGATATAGGGGAGTTATATTTGGGCTTCCCAGACAATAGAGGCAGGCAGAGACACTCATTGATCCCAAATTAATTAGGATTTGGGGGGCAAAAATAGCAAGTGAAATATGAGTCCAAACGCTGTAAATAAACAACTAGCTTTTATTGGCCTCAGCACTACCATTTGTGGGTAAATGTAGATGATGAGCACTATTCCCTCCAGAGGATCAGAATTGTAAAATGCATATACGTTTACCTTCGGCAGCAGATATCCTTCCCTTTATCCTCAGGTAAACGAAGGCCCCCTCTACAAGGATGCGCTTTTGCGCCCGGTTGTGCGATTATGCGCACTATCGCAGACGCGCATTTACTCCTAATCCCTCTGCACGGGAGGCTGCGAGAGGCGGCGAAACGCATTAATAGATGTCCAAAAAGCGCTTTACAAGAAGTTAATGCGCATAATCGCTTGTTCACACGGGGAAAATGCGCTTTAACGGCCGGAGCAAAATAAAACTCGCGATTTAACGCGCATTCGAAAATGCGCATTATCGGGGAGATAACGCGCCTCTACGCCCGATTTGCGCTCCGTTCTTGTAGAGGTAAATTTTTTAATGAACCTTCAAAGCGCATTAAACCTCTCTTGTAGAGGCACCCTCAGATCATTCCTGAGCTTGGAGACCTTGTAATGTCAAAGTGCCGCACTAGACTTTTACAAATCAGGCTATGGTTGCAGCTGCCAACGTATGCATGAACTCCTTCAATTTAAATGGGGATTTTTCAGGCCACTGTCTACGTATAAGAGCACAAAGAAGCTAATTCATTCATTAAATGCTGGATAGTTAATAAGACAAGAAACTTGAATTGCTCGAAGTCAGGGCTGGGCAACTGCAGGAGTTCTGCAGGCCATTTTTACCCCTTTGGATCACCCCCCCTCCCCCTCACAGGCAGCCCCAAAAAATAAATCTGTAGCATAAATCTGTACCACCCAAAGGGTCAAAATTAGCTTGTTTGCTAGTATGCAACCCATAGGCCACATTTTGCCCTATCCTAGTTTAAGTGGTAGACTAAGCAATGCAGGCATGCTTACCTGAATACACTGGGACTGAATACATACATAGAATCATAGAATAGTAGAGTTGGAAGGGGCCAATAAGGCCATCGAGTTCAACCCCCTGCTCAATGCAGGAATCCACACTGGGACTGATTTCTGATGCATTGGACTGCACATTAAGGGCCTACACATTTAGCAAAAATTCCGCAGCTTCACTGGGGCTTTGTCTTCTGGAGTCTTTGTGGGTTTAACAATCAGCAAAATACAAATGCTCCCTACCACCCCAATTCTTGCCAGTTCCTTCCCATATGTTTCAATTCTACTGCCAAAAGCAAAAGCAGGGGGAGACAAGCATCCAAATCCGTTGAAACAAAGGGAGACACAGGTTCTCAAGATGCTGATTTTTTATTTATTTTTCCAAAGTTGAAGAACCCGATGTGTTTCGGCCTTATCTTTATACGGCCTTCTTCAGGGGGTTGTAGGAGGAAGATCTTTGCAAATACCTTCCTACAACCCCCTGAAGAAAGCCGTATAAAGATAAGGCCGAAACGCGTCTGGCTGTTCAACTTTGAAAAAATAAATAGAAAATCAGCATCTTGAGAACCTGTTTCTCCCTTTGTTTCAGTCAATTCTACTGCCAGCAGATGGCGTTGTTTTATAGCACATTTTCCATATATTACTGCATTTTCAGGGTTGTATAAAATGAAAGATTCTTGTTTGAAAACAGCACAAGGGGCATCGGAGGTTGACATTGGGAGCCCACACACACACACACAAACTTCCTTGAGTGACCAATCACGAGTGTGCAATAAATTGCTCATGTGGAGATGCTCTAAGGCTGTGCTGGCTGGAACAAATGGAAGTTTTAGTTTGAAAGATCTGGAGGGCACCATGTTGGGGAGGGCTGTGGCAAGCTATCTCACACTTCCATCAAGATCGTTTAAAAGGAACCTAGAATATTTTATTTGTAAAGCATAAACGGATTTCAATGGAGCTGATTAATTAACTGCTTAAAGTACAGATGATGAATAAACCACAAAAATCTTTTAATTAGTGAACAGTTCTGGTGCTAATCACAGTCATATTGCACCAAAGGAATAATAAAAAAGAATATCTTGTCATCTTCTCCTGATTAGTTCTGCGGCTATACTCTGATCTCTTTGTCTTATCTTTTCTAAATTAATATCGCTTTTCCCAGCATGCAGAAAGAGGGAAAGTGACAGGAGTTGAATTTCTATCTGTTCCACAGTGGTTAAAGACACAAGCAACAAAAGAAACAAATGAAAGGTGGTAACCCTAAGTAAAAATGACCAGCAGCTCAAAAGCATAGACCTGTGATGATTAAGGCTGCTGCACATACTAATTTTCTAGTTAATCCTATTGAACAGTGGCATTTGCTTCTGGGTATCATGCATAGGATAGGGCTGTAAATTTCTTAATGTTAAGTGACTTTGCTGATTTGGAATACATTAAATTTGCCCATGGAATTCTAAAATAAAATTTAAAAAGGAATCCAGATTAAAATCCTAGACCAGCAATGCTAGCACTATACTAAAATTGGCATTCTTCTGGTGAATTCACTGTGCACATACCCAGGACTAAAAAACATGCATTAGTGGTCTGGTACATGCATGTACTGAGCTGGTGAGAATCATTGCCTAGTCCCTAATGACAGGAGATATCACTAAGTCCTAGTGAAGCAGCAAGAGTAAACTCCTTTTTCTCTCCTATGCAAATAATATCACTTGAGACACAGGCACTCCACTAGGACTGGCATGAATTGACAATGATCATTTTGAAGCCATTTCACATTGAAATAATTTGGATTTTATTTTTATTTTTTTAGTATTTCAGTAAAATAAATAATGTCTTGGAAATTCTCCAAAATGCCTTGTTCAGAAGCAGATCCAAAGGTTTAAAAAGTGTCCATTTCTGAATTTAGCGTGTGTTGTTGTTGTTGTTGTTATTGTTGCCGTCATCAGAGATTAATTGTGCAATTTTACACATTATGTAATCAGACGTAAGCCCCATTGGGTTCAATTTACACCCAGTAAGTAAATGTGCTGACTAATCAGTAAAAGTAATGAGCGAAAGAAAGTTGTGTACAGGTTGAGTGAAGAGGAAGAAGAGACATTTCATAATGACTGTTTCTCCTCAAATTACTTGTTCAGTTTCATGAACTTTTGATTGAATAATTGTTTCTCACCAGCTTTACTCTCCACACCCATACGCTCAGTCAAGCAGATTCATGATTCCACTGCCTCAAGGAAGAGGGAGATTATGTGAATCAGCTGGAGATCTATGAGCCAAATTACATGTTATGCTAATGATGTAGTGTGCAACTGAGGGTTAGCTTTTTATTTACTCTGTTGTTAATTGCTTCTAGAGAAAGCAATTAACAGACAAGGGGGAAATTATGAGTTTAAACTAGCTGTGCAATGTTTAATTGCTTAATCGATGAGATTAATGGATTAGATTGATTATAAACTTTTAACGGACCAAAAAATGTCCCTGATTTATTAGGTAGGAGATTCCTCTGCCTGATTTCCAGTGATTCCCCCATTTCCCTTCTGCCCCCTGTGCCACAACCCACCCCATTCAGAAGGGTCTCTGACCTTAGGAGATGCTTGGGGGTGGGGCTACATGAGGCTGTCAGGGAGAAAAGGTGGTGGGATAGTCATCTTCTACTGTTCCCTTCCACTGGTGTTTCTCTGGATACAAGCCCTATATGATTCAAGTATTTATAAGAAACGTAGAGTGGCATCATCTTAAAAGAGGCATTCTCCCTTTTTTACACAGAGGAGGTGATGCCTCTCCTAAGTTGACACGTGCACATGCTTCATCTTTAAAAAAAACAGAGAAATATGCTTTTTGTTTCAGAAATATTTTTGCATGCATATGTAAATGTATGCAGGTTTAATGAGGTAATTAATGGATGAACACCCAAATTATTAATTGACTATAATTTCTTTAATTAGACACCAGCCTTGGTGTAAACACAATCAGTCTTCCGACGTGGATGGAAAAGGAAGGAATAGGGGGGATCCAGACTAAGGCCGTTTCTACACCAGTCTTTCCCCCCGGGACCGTCCCTGGGTGCTCCCTGTGCGTCCAAATGATGCACAGGGACTCCTGGGAGCAGGGGGATGGGGATGTTTTTTTCCAGAGAGAAAGAAACCCTGGGAAAACCTGATTCTTCCAGCGGTCCCGGGACTGTCCTGAGACAGTGGGAGGTATGGGTGCCCATCCCGCCTGGTGCCTGCTTACTTGTGAGTAAGCGCGGCACCAGAAATGGGCATGAAGACGCACCGTGCATTTCCAACTTACTCTTTCGATGGAGCACAAGTGCGCTTCGCTCTGTCCTCCCCCCAAAATGGCAGCCTCGATGTCTCTGCTTCCTCCCGGGATGTCATACGCCACGTGTGCATGCTCGGGGTCACTCTCATAATCAGGATATCGTAAGAACCTCCCCCCTCCCTCCTGGAACTCCAGGAGGTGTAGAAAGCCCTTTTAGCTGACCCACTAAAATCAGTGAAATTCTTGTTAGTCATGTCTAAAGTCTAACTCACTTCAGTGTGTTTGCTTTAAGTATACTTGGATCCAATCCATTATGTCTCGATCAACAGTTAAAGAATTACGTGGTTCACTATTTATACCCCATAGCTCGATTTTCAGGGTCAGATTAAGCTTGGTCTGTTGGAATACTAGTTCTGTGGAGGGTGTTATGCCGCTGGAACGTAAGCACATTTTATATATATTTATCTTGAAGGCAAGGACTTGGCACCTCATAATGCCAACATTCTCAGCTTAGGAGCAGCATGTTTCCTTAGCATAACTAAAGAGAATTTCCTGAAAAAAAGCTTTGAAATCCAAATTGTGCTTACATTTGTTTCGAATCATCTCATGCAAATGCTTCTCTTCTAAGTTGTTCCCCTGTGTAATCAGATGGCTGCCAGATGAAGAGCTATAGCCAAGTTGGGGACCACATAGATATAGCCTTTCTGACTTGGTCCCCTCAGATATGTCTGGATTACAACTTCCACCATGCACAGCCAGCATGGAGTGACTCTGCCATCTGGGGACAACAGGGAACACAGTTGAGGTGCATCTAGAGGGCACCATGTTGGAGAAGGCTCACATAAAGAATTGACAGACTGTGAATGGTTGAGGAAATATCAGGGTTAATCCACTGTATACCGCTACCCAATGAAATAAACAGAAGGTATGTGGGATTTGCCAGTGCTTGGTGAGCACCATCCATTTCCTAGAAAGCGGACCCACAAGCAAGGAAGCAAGGGTGTCATACCGTCATTCTTTATGAGTTGTATTAGTTTATTTGTTTTCTATACCACCTTTTGTTCCAGAAGGATCTTGGGGGAATTTAAAATGGACTTCGGGGTTTAGGTCTGTTGCTAAAAGGGATCCCATAAAAATCTGGGTGCATACACTCTCCTGGACTATTCACACAAGCCATTTCTTATTTCTGTTTAGTGTGTTTTAGTGCCAGTGGTTGTAACACAGTGTTGCCATTAGCTCTGGACCACTGAGCAGAAGTCTGGGCCCAGCAGCTCGGTGTTTCTCTGACTCAATATTAATAGGTTTACCTTCCAGAAAGAGAAAGGGGATATGCAAATACTGTACAAGCCCAATCTTATGCATGTTTAGAAAGAAAAAAACCTCCTACAACTCCCAGTATTCCCCAGCCAGCAGAATCATAGGACTTTTTTTTCTGTCTAAATATGCACTGGACTGCACTCTGCCTTGTCACTACTGACATTCTCTTGCTTGTCTAAAAGGGCATCTCCATGGAGGAGTCCAACAGGCTAACACCAAATGTACACTGACTTAATATTTACTTTAGGAAAACATAAGGAAAAAATGAAAGCATTGCCTCCCTTGGTAAGCACTTTCTTCATGAAGGAAAAATCTTGACTTATATGCCAGCAGGGTAACATTTAAAGAGATAAGCCCATTTGAAATATATTTACATTTTTAAATTTAAAAAAATAGCTAAAGAATATGCCTTCTGCTGTGACTGTTGATGAATGTTTGTGCCATTGTTTATGGTTTTGCAATCATGTTTTCCTCATGATTCATGATTTATTATTTCTTTTCCTTCTTGTTGCATGCAAGACCCCAGCAAAATAGAGGAAGCAGCACAGTGGGTGCAGAAAGGAAACACAACGAACAGAGGAATTCTGTTTTTACATCATTTCTTTATATTAGTTATTCTCGCCTCTTTATAGCGATTCCTCTGTGTTAATTATACAATATTAGTATGGATGCGGAGTACACATTGTCTGTTAAGTGGTTGACTAGCTAATAGTGAATGAAAGCTAATAACAGAAGATGTCCATCTGATGTCTGGGAATGGGAGGCTCTCTCTTAAGCCCTGGGATGTAATTGTTAGCAGAAGCGGCTGGATAACACAGACTGACTCCAGAAAGTGAAGGGCTTGGCAAACTTTACTGAGTCATAAACGTATAGGCTGAACAACACTGGAACAATAAGTCTGCTGTAAATAACAGCTTACAGGCAAAGTCCTCTGGGTAAGCAGCCAGAAATGTAAGACAGCAAAAGTAAGTTAGGCCGGGAATCTAACAGAATGACACCACCATCATTACAGAACATACTTAACATACTTTTATACCCCCCCACCCCCACCCCAAAAAAATACAGGCTAAAAAGATATTTTTTAGGAGGGGGCTCCACCTAGCTGCTAAGCAACACTCTTGCCCCCTTGTGACCCACTTTGCCACCAAGGGTCTGTGAGGCATTCAGAGCTGTTAAATAGCTTTGCGCTCTGAGTGACCCCAACTATGGCCCAATACCTGCTTTAAAAACTCCAAGCACAAATTGACCTCTAGCATGCACCTTTTTCTGGAAGTAGTCCAACAGTAATGTTTATCAGACTTTGGGAAATTGACAATCTCCAGCTATTGGAAAGGAGCAAAGAAATCATTTGGAGCCCATCATGCAGATTTGAATTTGTAGAAGAAGGAGACAGAGGGTAGGGGACGCTGACGGAAAGCTGTGTGTCAGCTAAACGTAAAGCACCTTACAGTACACGACTTCTCTGGAAATGCATGGTTAGCAGAGTCAAGTGCAGATGTTGGAGTGATGAATTTGCTTTCAATTGCCTCTACTTTGTTTGTTTATTGTAGGTATTTTTATGCCACCATTCAATCACATTCTCAAGGCAGGTTACAAAAAGAATAAAACAATTAAAATGTAAATACAAAAATGTACTAAACTGTTTATTTTATAGGTAAATAACACAAATATTGCAAAGACCTTATACAAGTCAGTGCTTTCGTACCCAAATAAAGGTAATCCCTGCCTCAAGATGCTGCAGGATAGCTATACCACTAGAAGTCCTCCCCTGTAGGGGAAGTGGGCAGTGCCTCAAAACAATTTGACTCCATTGTCCAGAGGGGCAATGCTTTAGACTCCTGTTTTAAACACAGGAAGCTGCCTAATGCAGCCTATCTACACACACAGGATAAAACACTTTGAAAACGTTTTGAAAACTGTATATGGAATGTATCCTGGGCCCCAACAGTTCTCAAAACTGTTATAAACCGTTTTAAACCGTTTACAACAATTTTAAAGCAGTAGTGTACATAGGCTCAATGGGTTGATCTAGCTCAGTTTTGTTGACACTGACTGAATGCAAGGGAAAGCTGGGTTAACCCTTTCCTTCCTCACTATGATCCCAACCAACATCACCCCTACCATCGCTATGTTACTTGGCACAGGAGGAAGTGCCTATTGGCACCTCCAATACTAAATAGCAGGTTTGAGGGCGGGGTAATCTTCACACACTGTGGGCCCAATCCTGATTGGGACCCTGTGGCTGCTGTTTTAAAGGGGGGGAAACAAAGATGTAAAGGCAAACAAAGTGATTAAGATAATGTGAAATTCTGCCATTCACCATTTTCTAAAAGTTATTGTTTCAGAATGGGTGAATGATGGCAAAAGCCCAACACACATAAAATCTGAGTAATGCCATCAAACTAACTATATTTTGATAGGTAATGGAGAAATGACCTTGTCTATGCCACACTTCCTTTTTCCCATATATTGCAGGGTCATTATGAAAGCTTGAGAATAATTCCACAAGCATGTGGTAGAACAGGGACTGAGTCCTTTATGATGACCTAGGAAAGGCTTCTTCTACTTTCTGACTGGGTAAATGCTAACAAGCAGAAAGGAAAGTGAAACTAAAGCAAAGCAAGTGCTTTGCCCTCAGGCACTGTGTAAAAATTATTAAGTATTCAATCCTATACATGTTTAGACAGAAAAAAGTCTGACAACTCTTAACATCCTCCAGTCAACCATGTTGGCAGGAAAACGTTAGGAATTGTAAGACTTTCTTTTCTTTCTAAACATGCATAGATTTCACCATAAACTTTTGTATTTTTATATATTTTTGTATTTTTACATCTTTAGGGATTTTGATTCTTTTCTTCTTTACTGTTGTTCACCACTTGGGAATCATTTTTACATAAAGAGAGGTTTATACATTTTGTAAATAAATAAAACAAATTGTCAAGGATATAAATCCACTTTGGCTGTAAGGCAACTCTGTTTTATTGACCATAATACAGTTGTATGGAGAGAGTTCTACAGACAAAGAACTTCTCAACTAACAGTGTGAAAAGCAGTTATATTTATACATAGTAGCATCTTAACCAATTAGCAGTTAGCAAAGTTCTAAAGCAAAACATAGACAGATCAAAGAAAACTTCTTCATTATACCTTATCAACAGACGACCTATAACTCTTCTGGCAATGTCAGATTGACCTCGATGGTCAGTACTCCTTATCAAGCCAGCTTATTGTAATATATAACTGATTGAATTAATTAATTACAAACTGATACAAATAAATGTATAGACTTCATTGTATAACATTTTTTGTAGTTATATGGTTGATCTATGGGGTTCAGTGCACTGCACTCCTATAGGATATGAACAGATTTGGGGACATGGATTTGTTTGTTGTGGGCCACAGCACCTGTGACATTGTCAATAGCTATGATTTAATTAAGACTGTTATAATTTTCTAGAATCTTCTCACTGTGGGATGAAAAGGACTAGCTGACACATTTATTTTGGTTGATAATTCCACTCCACACCCCACCCCACCCAATTGTCCTCAAGAATGTGGGTACTCATGACTAGGCTGACCATCTGAAAAGGAGGACAGGGCTCCTGTAACTTTAACAGTTGTAGAGAAAAGGGAATTTCAGCCAGTGTAATTTGTATGCAATTAGTTCCTGGTGAAATTCCCTCTTCATCACAACAGCACTATACTAGAGTGACCATATACAAAAGAAGGCAGGGCCCCTGCAACTTTAACAGTTGTGATGAACAGGGAATTTCACCAGGAACTAATTGCCTACAAATGACACTGGCTGAAATTCCCTTTTCTCTACAACAGTTAAAGTTACAGGAGCCCTGTCCTCCTTTTCAGATGGTCAGCCTACTCATGACAGCTTGAAGAAAATACCATACTAATTTGCAGCATCCATTATATCCCAGAAGTCACTGTTCTTGCTAAATTCATGGCAAAATGTGCCTAGGATTGGCTAAAGGGTTGGCACTGTTGGGCAACTTCCAAGGATCAAACCCTAGCAGGGGGCTCCACTGCTGCCCCCCAGTCCCAGAACCCCTTGGCTGTTCTCCTCAGTGAGAACAGCATTAAATGAGCATTTAAAGCTTATGTGGGTCAAATACTAGCAAATTAGGAAGAAATAAAATTCTAGGAGAAAAATTTGGCAATGTCTTTTCAAGCTGGCTTCCTTTTGCTTAGTACACTCTCTCTATGAACATCCATTGACCCCAAAATGGTTTACATGTTTCTCTGTTTTGCAAGAATCACTTCCTGATTCCTCTTCTCATGTCAATGTATAATAATTCAAATTTCTTGAATTATGTATGTTAAAAATGCATCTAGAATAATTTACAAATGAAGCCAATTCCTGTCAACCTGCTGCATTTCATTCGAGCAGGTTCATGACTGACAAATCGGAACGGAGTTTATACTGAGGATCTGCTTGTGCATTTGTATGTGTATATGGCATATTTTTGGCGGGAATAAACTGTATCAATTGTGACTGTCAGCCTATCTACATTACTGCTTTAAAATGGTTTAAAACGGTTGGGGCCCAGGACACACTCCATATACAGTTTTCAAAACATTTTCAAAGTGTTTTATCCTGCGTGTGTAGATAGGCTCTGTAACTGGCCAGTACCAGTTAAATGCCTATGTCCTAATCGAGAGGTGGAAAGTTCAGCTGTCCACTCTTTTGTACATGCCATCTGTCAGTAGGGCCTTTTGTTTTTTTAAAGTCAACTGCTTTATTTCCTCATTCTTTCCTTGCCATTCTCTCTTGTCAGGTTAGAGTGTGAATATCAAAGTGTACATCAAATAACCTCACTATATCCTACTGTCATCCATTTTCTATGCCTTCTCATAGGCAGCTTCCCTAAGCTTCTCCTTGCTGGGTCTTTGTGAAACATTCTGCAGTGCTCTTGTTCCATCCTTTTTAAAGGGTTGTAGGACTGTTTTCTGTCTAAGCATTACACCCTAAGCATCTTACATCTTCTTTTGGTCTCTCTAAAGAGGCAGCTACATCAAAACAGGAAGGGGGACTGAGTTGCACTTCCTCCTTCCATGCTTCCAACGAAGAGAAGTCATTCATTTCTACCACAGAGGAGCAGCCGGACAATCCCTGCATAGCACATGTTTTTGCGTCCCATCCTCAAATGCATAGGAAGTGCCTCGTTGTAGTCCAAGAGTGCAGCTGTGAGATGGAGGAGGCACATTCTGACCTGGTTTAGTCAGCATCTTGAGGGAGAGGAGGGGGATATCTGAATGGTGCAGCAAGATTTCTTGAAAAGCGTTGGCCCAGAGTTCATCCAGAAATCCAAGCATATATCTTACAGTTGTGAAAACAATAGTACGGAACATGTGTGTACATAAAGATAAGAAGAAATGCCTTTACTGCTTTTTCCCTTCGTGTTGCTGCTGTGTGGTCACGTATACAGAGATCTAATTGTGTAAATGCAGGAGACAACCTTGAAGGTGAATTGGTGTGTGCAATTGAATGTATGCTCATATTTGACCTTTCTGCTTGTTGTAACCTTGGCAAATGGTTCCCCCCCCACTTTCTTTACATTTTTAACAGCTGATCAATGCCAAAGTCAGCTGACATTTAGTGAACTCTTTCTGTCACCAAGCCAAGCCCCAAGGAAACTTGTTTTGTGACGTTGTTGGCTCAATGAGTCACATTAAACTTACCAAAGGGGTGTGTTTTCTGTGTTCTGGAGGTCAGCAAGATCCTGTGCAGAAGACCTGTTGTTGAATTTCCTATCTTTGTCAGAGAAACTGCGTATGTGCATTGTAACACTGCTGGTGAAAAACAAATTAAAGTTGTTTCCCCCCCCCCCCCCCCATGTCTTATCAAAAGGCAAATTGCAGCTGCAGTTCTGCCTATTTTAAAAGGGTGTTCCCTGGATTAGGGAAAACCTCCAAGAGGATATTGCAGCTCTGATTACAGATGTCTGGAGATAGGCTTTCAATAGCTTTTAAAAGGAACATTGTCATTTGTGTTATAGTGGTAAGGAGAACTTGACCGGAGTTATAATTAATGAATTCTAGTTAAAAGCAACCGGTCCTCCTCTTCTGTAAAGATTAGATTGTAGGTACCAGGAAAGGCCTACTAGCTGCTTTTCCGGACCAAAATAGTACACATTCTTTTCAAATTTGGCATGATAAGAAAACTCAAGTGGTTCATCCTGCCCCCAAAAAGGCCAGCAGGAGGGATAAGCTGTAGATAAGATGCAACACACAGTGCTCTCAAAAAGCATGCTGAACAAGGGGGAATTAATCAAGAAATCAACATATTAACGAGTGGAGTGGAGGTGGCTAGCGTGGCCATCTGCCCTAATTTACAGAGTTCGGTCCTCTGTTTAAAGGGCTCTCAGACGACTGTCTTCTGTTTGAAGGCATCCTCTGTATATGGTGACCATATGGAAAAGAGGACAGGGCTCCTGTATCTTTAACAGTTGTATGGAAAAGGGAATTTCAGCAGGTGTCATTTGTATGCAAGCAGCACCTGGTGAAGTTTATCTTTATCGCAACAGTTAAAGCTGCAGGAACCCTCTCTTGTATCTGGTCAAGAGACACAAAAGAGGGTTTGTATCAGCAGGCACACAAGGCCACCTTGCCAAATCTTCCCACCCTCCTACATTGAAGTTCATTATAGTTCTGTCACAGTTACAGTGATTTTCCCCCATATGTGCCTCTATCCATATGAATTAGCCTATGCAAATCGGTGTCCTCTATTGTCCCTTTTTGGTGAAGCATCTTCATTTTAATAATAATAATAATAATAATAATAATAATAATAATAATATTTACTTCTTACCTGCCTCTCCCTCTGGATCAAGGCGGGGAACAACATTAAATACAAAAATACCACAAAATGCATAAAACCGATTAAAAACATATAAAACAGATACAATATTAAAATAACAATCGGACATCTTAAAATTCATCTGACTAGGCCTGCCTGAAGAGATCAGTCTTTATTTTATTTTTACAAAATATAAGTGGTCCCCCAAACTGAGGGGCTTTGGCTCAAGCACTTATTATAGTGTCATAGGGTAAGTTGGATGCATCACATTCCGCCATTATAACCAGAAATTGGGAGGGGGTCAGTAAGGTTTCTACTCAGGAAATATCTCAATGACCGATTGATTTGAAATTTAGCAGTGTAGGGAGAGGCCAGTTTGAAAATGGTATGTGCTGATATTGAGGTAGAAAGGATAAGAAAAAAATGGTTTATTTACAGGAGTTTAAAGTTTGATGAGCAACTCCAACGGGTATTGTCTGTTTTGTTTCTCATTGTCTTTGCCAGGATTAAAATGCATTGGTCCATTTATCTGTTTCTACAGCATCTTTAGGAAAATGCTTGATAGCAACAGCTCAGGGAATAGTGCCAGAGCAGGATTTATTTACCCCAGCGAGTGCAAAAGCTTTGTGAAACTGGAAGGAAGAAGGTTGGGGAGACTTGGGAGCATGTTATGTCACTGTGCCTATCCACATTGCCCTTAAAACAACTTATATTCTGTTTAAAAATGTGTTTTTTTTTGGTCAGTTCTTTACGTGGGAGGACATACTGAGCAGTACTTATGTTTCATAGTAATTGCTTCCTCCCGTCCTCAAAGCGTTCACTGGTGTCACACAGGGTTAATTCTTTGTATCTTCTTCTTTCGTTTCTGTTTTGCAGGCTGCTTGACTCTCCCACTTCCATTTCCGTAACTCATTGCCCTCCCATTTTTAGCAGCACTATCCATAACAAAAGGGAAATCTGCAACTATAATGCCTTTGGTTTCAGATTCAGATTGACAGCTTGGGCAAAATTAAGTTATGACACCAGTGAACGCTTTGGGGATGGAGGAAGCAGTCGCTATGAAATGTAAGTACTGCTCAGTGTGTCCTACCACATAAAGAAACAACTTTAAAAAACTCATTTTTAAACAGAATATGTCATTTTAAGGGCAATGTGGATAGGCTCTCAGCTTTCCCAATCCCCTCCCCATCCACCCACTGGGATTCCGCCTTTACCTTTGCAATGTCCAAGAGTCAGCTGGTATGGTTTCCTGTGCCAGCTGCAAGGTGGAAGTAGGTGGCGGGGAGCACGGATTCCTGAATCTGTGGTTGGAGCAGGAATCCAAATTATTCTATGCTCTCCCAGACTCTTACTAGGGGCTAAAGGATTGCTCCCTAAGTGAGAGAATGGAGGGCACATAGACTAATATTGTACTAGTACCAGCATTGTATTGTGGATGTTGTGCCTTCCAGATTTGAAACAGCATTGTGCTACTCATTTTCTGTCCCAGGGCCCAGCTCTGTGATATGCAACCATGAACAAAAATTACCTTTGCAACCATGAACAAAAAATACCTTTGAACATATGCAAAGTGGAATTCCCTCCTAAATAAACACTGTGCAGCATTTGTTTTCAGATCAGAAGTTTACTTCCTTGCATGGTTCTCAACCCCCTGAACGGTTATTTATTTATTTTTAAAGAGCAGTCATGCCCTTTAAGAGTAGAAAACCATTTCTGGTGTATTGCTGTTTCATTTCTCATACTTTGTCATGGAATTTGTTCCTCTTCAAACTCTACAGACCCTTCCTCCAGTTTATCTTTATTCTCCTCCTATTATGAGGGAGACCAGGATTACCATGAGAGTTCAGGGAGAGAAATACGTACTGCTTTTATGTACACAAACTGAAACTTAAGCCAGCCAAGACAGAGATGTTATGTGTTTTGTTTTCAATTTATTTATTTTTGGGTTTCAACTATAGTTCTATATTTTAATATTGTTAGCCATCTTTTGCGTTAGTTTTAGTGGAAAGACAAGATATAAATTTAATAAAGAAAGAAAGGTGCGACCCTATGCATATTTAGACAGAAAAAATCTTACAACTCCCAGCATGGGGGCATTTGTTCCTGACCAAACATGCATAGGATTGTGCCCTAAGTTTCTTTAATACCTCAAAAGACACTTGAAGATATGTTTTTATTACAGGAAACATCCGTCTTTAAAACAAATGCTAGTTGAAATATGGCTATCTAATTGGAATAATCTGGTGAGTGTAGGTTTTTTCTTGTTCCCATGAACAGATGTAGTTTTAAATGTGCACATAAATAGCCAGTACTCACAGTCCTTGCCGTAAGGAAATATATCATATTCAGGCATTCATCTGAGGATATGGTCTCTCACACTAAATAGTGGTGGGTGTTTTAGATAATTTTTAAGAATGCAAACATGTTAACACTTTAGTGGAAACACACATCAGGAAATTGCAAAGTATTCCACATGTTTTTGTGAAAGGGCTCAGAGTGTTAAATTTAGATAATTATCAGTTACAGAATTCTTATTTCTCAGAGATTCCAGGAGATCTGTTTTGAGCAATGAATGTATAACAACTTGGTGTTGGGGATGTAGATGACCTCCCTTGAGGAAGGCCTTTTATTGTGAGGAAATATTTTCTTCCTGGGAAAGTTCAGTGCTCCCACCCGTCTTGGCTAATAGCTCCACTGAATGCTGTGGAATGTGGTTGTGTGGGTGTCACAGGCACTATCTGATGGTATCTGTGAGATTACTGATGATGAGCAAAATCTAAGTCTTCATCCAACTCTGCCCATGACAACCAGTGAAGGGGTGTGTGTGTGTGTTGTTTTTAGACACTTTTAATTTTTAAAAAACCTTTAGGGTTGAATGCCTCCTGTTATAACTCTAAAGCATGGTAATGATCTTGAGGTCATTAAAATGGTGGACCCTGGAGCCCTATGCTGGAATCCATAAACTTTGTAAAGTCTACATGTGAGGAGGGGGACGAGGCCTGAGCAACTGGGCCCATGATTTTTCATGTTTCTAAATCACAGAGAGTGCCTCCACAGATAGAGCAGAATCTCTCTGCTATACATATGGAGGTTCATCAGACGAGCATTTTATTGCATGCTTGCTACTGCCCACTGATGGATATGTGTGTGTACTTTAGACAACGACGTCTGCCTCCCATGCGCCTCCCGCTCGTTTCCCTCATTTTTCCATCACAAAATAGACTCCATTTAATCGGATGGTTTTTTTTAAAAAAAAATGGAATGTGACATGATCTCCTGCTGTGTTCAGGAAAAGTAGCACAATAAAAACAGCCTCTGAAAGGGCCACATGGTCTTTGTTTATTTCCTTTTTCCCCTTGGGGAAGAAAGAAGTAATGAGTAACAAAAGCAGGGGTGGAGAAGGGATGGTAAGGAAACATGATTTTCTCCATGTGATGATGCTCAGAGTCACCCTCTACCTGTGGAGGGCATCGAGAGGGGGAAGGAGGGAGCAGAGGGAGCATGCTCATGCCCCCCCTCTTTGAGTGTTGGAATGCAGCCCCTTAGACCTTTCCCAAATGGGCATTCAGTTCCCGGACAAAAGGGGTTTGATGCCCTTGCTTTGCCATGTCTTACACTGGACCAAAGTAGTTGATATGTGTATCTATTTTGCGAGCGGAGAAGAAATCACAGACACCAGAGCTTGGGATAAACTAGGGCCTCTTTATTTAACATGGAGATTCTCTCCTCCATGGATCTGAGCATGAACGTGCGGGAATCTCGCTTATTAATCTCAGGCAACTAGCCTGCCAATCAGGGCGAGCCACTCCATTGAACCCAGGGTTCGGGTATACCCGGCCCCCTATTCAAACAACACTTGAGTGTTTGGTGAGACCATCTGCGTCATCCACAGCCCGGGCTGCACAGCTCGGGTAGATGAGACAAGCCGGTCCCCAAAGGCAAGTCATATCCTGACACGGGAGCTGCACAGCCCCCGAGGAGCAGGGCCTCTGACTTGCCAATCACCTTAAAGGTGCCTGAGTGTTCACCATTCCTATCCTCATCCCCCCAAAATTCCCGCACCATCCGCCTATCATTTAAATTCACCTATTTATCCTCCATCTAAAGATTAAATCCAGTATGGAGTAGGCGAAACCTTTGCATACTGATGCCAGGGAAAATTCCAATCAGCCTCCTCCCCAAAGAGGACGACTGGCTAATCCCATACTAGTTGATAGGGAGGGAGGGAGGGGCCAGAAGAAAAAGAGGCCGGATGGCTGCGCAGGGCAAGGCTATATAGGCTTGGCTCCGCCCTCACGCTAGGCTATATGCATGGCAAGCATGCGTATAGTCTTCTTTCGTCTCTTCCTCCCGCCCGCAAAATCCGACCCCCCCCAAGCCATTCTGGCTGGGTGGGGATCGGGCTTCTTGGGGTTACAGAACTGTGGCATGGAGTTGGAGGGGGAGCGATTGAGATGGAAAGCAGGGTCCTGATGAAAATTGCCCCATGGAAGTTTCAATTGGTTTGAGGAGGCAAGCTACATCTGTCTCCCAATTGCATGTATGTATTTATGTATTTAAGCATTTTAAATACAACAAATCAACAGATATTGTTATGCATATCCCAATTCTCTGAACAGTTAGGCTTCAGCTGTTCCATTCCTTACCCTGGGTTTGGTTTCCTTTGAATGGGATCACTAGAGACTTATGGCGTTTCGTAATATTTGTATTTATTCACCCAAGAAACAAGTTGAGCATAGATGAAGTGCACAGCTTTAACTCCTAAAAGATCACCTCACATCTTCTAGAGCTCCAGTTGATTCCTGATCTGCTGTCTGTGTCTTTCCCAGTCTCATCTCTGTCTGCCTTCAAAACCAGAGCTTAGCTGACTTCTTCCCTCTGGCTGGGCTGAAGACAAAAGGATGAGTCATATCCTTGGTCCGTTCACAAGGGTAGCAGCTGATAGCCATTCAGTCGTTGGAATGTGTCATGGGCCCCAGCACTTGACAGTGCACTTCAATATGTTATAAAGTGGTAGTGTCGATCCTCAGATTTCTCTCAGCCAATTCCCTGAGCTTTTACAATCAGAGTCAATACCTCTGAGAGGTTATTCAGACCAACCCAAACTCTCATAACATATATATCTTTGGGGGTGACCTTGCCCTCTCTCCCATGTTTATTCACACAATAGGAATCATGTATTGGGGTTTTCTCTCTTAAGAAACTTCCTTTCTAGAAAAATTGTCTGGGCCCCATTGCAGATGTTTTTAGATGATGGGCAAAGCATCATGTGTGTGTATCGGAGGGGTGGTGGTTAACATTTGGCCTAAATGAAAACTTACTGGCCAGCAGTTCTGTATGGGAATTGTATTTAGCTGATGTTATTGCTGCTTTATGTTGTATTGTTTCTATTTTTATTAGATGCTTTGCTGTAAATTGCCTTGAGCAAAGATTCCATTGAAAGAAAACTTCACTTTAAAAATAAAAATGAAACACAATATATTCCAAGCTGTGAGGGAAGTTGGATTATCAAGGCTACAATGTGTGATAGATAGGGATGTGCACAGTAAAACAAAACAAAACAAAACAAAAAATGGATGGAAATCAGAACTGGAAGTGATGCCTTGGATCAGATTGGATCGGAGGCTTTCTGGATTGGATCGGATTCCAATCTGAAAATTGGATGTCCGATTTTTGGATCGGGCGCCATTTAGGTGTTTTCGCCATAGGCTTGCATTGGGGGAAAGAAAGCTTTTCCCCAATGCAAGCCTATGCGGAAAACATGGGGGCGGGTGAGTGGGGACCTAACTCCCCCCTCCCTGTCCCTCCCCCCACTCGTGCTCCTTACCTGCCGGGGCCGTCCGCTTCCGTCTGCTGCTGCCCGCTGGTCCCTTCTACTGAGAAACAGGCTTCGCAGCCTGCCTCTCAGTAGCGCACTGGGTGACGTCATCACCCAGCGCGCTACTGAGAGGCAGGCCAAGAAGCCTGTTTCTCAGTAGAAGGGACCAGCGGGTGGCAGCGGACAGAAGTTGACGGCCCCGGCAGGTAAGTGGGGACCTCCCTCTCCCTCCCCCCACTTGCACTCCTTACCTGCCGGCATCCCGCGCTGCCGTCTGCTGCGTCCGTACTACTGATATCAGTAGTATGGAAGCAGTGGATGGCAGCGCAGGATGCTGACAGATAACGGGGGACCTCCCCCCACTCATGCTCCTTACCTGCTGCCTCCTCGCTGCCATCCACTGCCGCCCGCTACTTCAGTACTACTGAGAAACAGGCCTTGCGGCCTGTTCCACAGTAGAGTGAGGGTGCGCCGAGTGATGACATCACCCGGCGTGCCATTGATCCATTGTGGAACAGGCTGCAAGGCCTGTTTCAAAGTAGTATGGAAGCAGTGGGCGGCAGCGGACGGCAGCGATGAGGCAGCAGGTAAGGAGTGTGAGTGGGGGGAGGGAGGGAGCAGGTCCGATCCTCTGATTTTTTCCGATCCAGATTGGGTCCTTTTGGATCGGATCGGATCAGATCGGATGATCCAGATGATCGGGATCGGAATCAGATAATTTTATCTGATTTTTGTCTGGATCAGGTCCGGATCGTGGATCGGATCCAATCTGCTGCACATTTCTAGTAATAGAGCAGGCTGACATGTGAAACTAAAGGACATCCTTATGGCATTTGCATCTTAGTGGAATCCCTGCAGACTCTGGTGGGCTTTATATCTTAATAAAAAGTCTGCAGGCTGTAGTACAGTTATATTACTGCATTTTCCAGGATGCCACAGAGTAAAACAGAACTGCAATCACTTTCTGCAGTGGAGAACAGATTTTGCTTTTAAACTTTATGAATTCTTTAGGGATGAATTAGGAATCTGTTAAAAGAATTAATGAGAACATAGTTTCATTTGTCTGGCTAAGATAAATTACACTGTTGTGCATCTTCTGTGAAAACACTGTGATATAGCCTCTTTTTTTCTTTAAAGTAGCCCCAATTAAATCAATCCAAACTAAATCTTCACATTTCCAAAGAAATGACTTTCTGGGCACTAAGCGTTCCTTAAATCAGGACATTATTTTTTGAGGATTAGATTTATGGATGTGCACTCTTAATTTCGGCCTGTTTCAAACTAGATAGCTCATTGCAAAGTTTTGGATAAAATGTTATGAAACAAAATAAGGTTGTCATCCTGCACTCCTTAAAGCATCAATGGACATGAATATTCATTTCATCACTTAAAAAGAAATGGGGTGGGGGTGGGGAGAGATGGCCCCCTCTACAAGGATGCGCTTTTGCACCCGGTTCGGCGATCATGTGCATTATCGCAGACGCGCATTTACTCCTAATCCCTCTGCACGGGAGGCGGCGAGAGGCGGCGAAGCGCATTAATTGATGTCCAAAAAGCACTTTACAAGAAGTTAATGTGCATAATCGCTTGTTCACACGGGGAAAATGCGCTTTAACGGCCGGAGCAAAATAAAACTCGCTATTTAACGCGCATTCGATAATGCGCATAATCCGGGAGATAACGCGCCTCTACGCCCGTTTTGCGCTCCGCTGGTGTGGAGGTAACATTTATAATGAGCCTTCAAAGAGCATTAAACCTCTCTTGTGGAGGTACCCGGTGAAGCAAAGCAAAGATGTAGAAGCAAAGGACAGGCTACTTTAAAATCTCTTCATAGTTCTCCACATACCTTGCAGCCACATTAGATATATTCATAGCTGTTTTTAGAGCTGTGCACAAATGGCCTCTCGAAATCCTCTACCCTATTTGTAGGCTCAGAAATTGGGGCACGATTTCACTGAATTTCTCCATGGGGAGGAGGCATTTTCTACGGTTTCTCACAGGTAGGGCTCACAGGTAGGGCTACAAGGGTTGTAGCACAGCTTCTTTCTTTCTTTTTGTGATGGTTTCTGGTTTTACTGTGCTGGCCCTACAAGTAGCAACAGCATCAACTGTGTTGGCAGGCTAGCTCCCATTTTGCATCCTCCACAGTTCAGGTGTGAGGGAGACAATGTTGTTTCTCACTCCAGGGTAGAGGCGGAACGAGTGCTGGGAAAACATGTGTCCTCCAATTTCCTGAATATTTCTCCACTCGTGAAGAAGGTTTCCATTAGTCTGCCCCATTCTCAGGGTGTATTATAGTTTATTTTTCAGGTGGTTTTGAGCATACCTAATCACTGTGAGGTGACCAATGGTGTTGTGTGTGTGTTTTCTTTTTATTACATATCTTTAAATTGCTCTGCAGCCTCCCAGGCTACCTGTGCTTCCTGCTCTGAAAAATCCTTATGGGAGGAATTACCTGATGATGTCTTTCCTTGGGCTTAAATTGAAGTTCAGGAAGCTGAGGAGGGGCAGCCAGAGAGGTGACACTCATGCACATTCCTTGGCCACCTTATAGTTAAGGCAAACACAAGAAACCCAAACCCAACCCATGAAAATTTCTCCAAAATTTTGGTTTCCTTTGAATTCCTTTTCAAAAGCAATTTCTTTTAAATTAAATGGAAAAAGAATGGCTGAAAAAAAATGTGGGGGAAATTTTCAGCAGAGCGCTCGTTTTCAATATAGGCATATACAGAGCAGCCGCCTTTAAGTGGTTGGCATTGGAATGTAGCTACTGTATCACAGTCATTGTGTGGCTGCCAGCTGTCTTTGCAATATTAACTTTCTGCAGTCTTGCCAGATATCCATTGTCTGACATCTCTAAGAACAACTTCAGAGGATATTCTGAAACAGTTTTCCATTGATGCAGTTGCAAACAATGAAGCAGTTATCTAGATATCCTTAAGGGTCTCTCAAAGCAGAGTGGCAAGGGTGGGGGGGAAGGGAATGCTGGGCAGGCACTGTCACTCCTTTTTTTAAAGAACCGTGGAATACTCAGGAAATTATTTTTCATCCTTGCTTTCTTGTTTTTTCTGGAAATCTAACCTTCTGGCTCTAAAGGTATTGAAATACAGGAGACAAACACTGGCGCTTCTGAAGCTCTGACCTCCACATTCTGTTCCTGATTAGATTGAACCAAGGAGCTGCCAAATGAGTAATCAAGTTGTTACAAAATAGCAGGTCTTGCCCGAGAATAAGTTTATAGCCTTGACTCAATAAAGTGTCTGGAATGTTCTTTGTGAATAGGACAGATCTGTTTAAGATTTTCCATTGCTACTTGCATGTAATTTAGGATTATGTTTGTAAAAAGACAGCCCTCGTTTTGGATAGATAAAAAGTATAAAAAGCAGTGCATTGTGGATGGTGTGGAGGTGAGGTGAGAACAGAAGAGAAAGAAAATGTCATTGCCAGGGAAGTGGAAGGCAATTCTTTCTCAACAACACAACAAAACACTTAAACAGTTAAAATTACACATTGCAAGAGGACAAGAATGTTGAGGTCCCTCAACCCTATACATTTGGCTGGAAAGCCATGAATATTAGGATTGATCAGGCAATTTAGGGTTTTTTAAACTTTTTGCATCACTGGCTTAGATGACTTTTCTTTTGGTAAAATAAGATGCTCTGTGAAGCAATTCTGGAAGTTTCTTAACTCCTATTAATAGTAAACAAGAGAAGTTAAGGTAATTTAGGGGATCAGTTAAGCTGCTAAACTGAATCAAATCTCCTTGCAATAATTTCTTGACCAAGAGATCAAAGGCAAGTCAACTGAGATGATCAGGTATAGACAAAATGGGAAAGGTAATTACCATTTTCCCTATTACAAACAGATGTACTGTTCAGAATTGTAATAAGGTATTGCAAGATGGTTTGTTTTTTGCAGAAATTTAAAATGGAGTTTCACACTACAGTAGAAGCACTAAGAGAAGATGCGGGAGTGACTTACTCATCAGGTGCCTCTACAAGAGTGATTTAAAGCTCTTTCAAGGTGCATTACCAAATTTACCTCTACAAGAGCAGAGCACAAATGAGGGGTCCAGGCGCTTTTTATGTCAGATTATTCACATTTTCGAATGTGCGTTAAATAGCTAGTTTTAATTTACCATGGGAGTAAGAGTGCCTTATGTCCGTGTAAACAATTTTGTGAGGAAGCGCATTAACGATCAGATGGTCTTGATGTCATGCATAGAACTGCCCCTTGGCTGGGAAAACCTCCCACTTTTTCATTTAGTTTTATTTCCTGTCTCCTCCTGGCAACTTATTCCTTGTTCTCTGTCTCTCCAGATGGAAGCTCCAGGAAGAGAGGACTCAATGTGAACTAAAAATAAAGTTTATTTTAACTCCCCTGAGAGAACATTTCATTCATGGAGACACGGGGCCAGATGGAGGTGGTTTCATGAGAAGTAAAGGGGGTAGGAAGGATGTGCGAATGTGTGCATCATTAGCGATCATATCGTCCCCTTGTTTTACAGTTGCTGAGCTCACTGGGAAGAGGAGAAGGAACGAAGCAGCATCCCCCTGTCTGTTTTGGCGAGTGTGTGTGTGAGGCACATTCCCATTTACTCCTGAGCAGGTCACTTCAAATGGCAATTGGGTGAAGGGGGGGGGGGGGAGAGACAGGTAGCCGAACAGTTAATCAGGTCAGTTCCAGCAGGTAACCTAGGAAACCAAAGGCGGGAGATTCTGGTGGGCAGGGAAAATAAAGGGTGAAACAAAGCACATTACTTTCAACAACATGTCAACAACTTTAAAGCGCCTTTCATACAGCCCATAATGCATTTCAATGCCTCCCGTGTATAGGGATTAGGCATAAAAATGATTGTCAGTAGATGTGCATAATCGGACAACCGAGCGTCAAACTGAAATCTTGTAGAGGGGACCAACCTCTTTCCATTCTTCCATATGTTATGCATGAAGTAGAGTCACGTCTCTGCTGTTTAATATGCTTTCAACGTTGGAATGGCAGACACATTTTGCTGCAGGAGAGACATCTGCCAGTGTAGTAATAGGATGTCCAAGCCATGTGTATATACTGCATTGTAGGGGCAGCCAATGTGGTGATTCTTGGTGACTGGTCACCTGTCATCTTGATTCCCCAAATACACTCTTAGGAAATAAAGATGGTGGGTAGCTCAAGGCCAGTACTTCACTTTAAAGTGCTCCCAGATTCCTGGGCACACACACAAAAAAAATGGAAGGAAGGAAGGAAGGGATTATGGACACCATTTCCATTGTCTGTTAAGGAAGAAGGCTTGGGGGTGTCAGTAGAGCAACCAGGGAAGATTTTGCATGAAGCTGACAAGTGGTTTGTGGTAGCAAAAATAAAAGAAAATGTTTATTGTTGTTTACAGTTCTTTCAAATTCAATTTAAAACCTGCCTATTCTTAATAATTCTAATAATCTTAATAATAATCCTAAATCCTTAAAACTTTATATTTATTTACTCTTCACACACTCCTGACAAGAACACACAACTAAACACATCTATCTTTCAACCTAACTACCCTCCACCCAACCAACACACACTACAAACTGCTCTCTCACACAATTTATACTCCTCCCCCTCCCTTTACGAGCATCACCAGCCACACCCACTCAGTCTAACATTCCACACTCTCCAAACACACTAAACCAGACATACCTAAGGAGACAGAAATGTGGGGTATCACCACAGTGACCCTCACTACATCTTGTGGTAGTGAGTTCCATAGTTTAACTATGCACTGTATGAAGAAGTACTTCCTTTTATTTGTCCTGGATCTCCCCCCAATCAGCTTTATGAGATGGCCCTGGGTTCTAGTATTATGAGAGGAGAAAAATGTCTCCCTATCCACATTCTCTACACCATGCATAATTTTATATACCTCATGTCTCCCCCTAGCCTCTTTTTTCCCAAGTTAAGCAATCCCAGCTGTTATAACCATCCTTGACAGGGGAGATGCTCCAGTCCCTTGATCATTTTAGTTGCCCTTTTCTGTGCTTTTTCCAGCCTTATATCTTTTTTTAGGTGTAGTGAGCAGAACTGTACACAGTATTCTAAGTGTGGTTGCACAATAGATTTGTATAAAGACAATATGACAATGGCAGTTTTAGTCTCAATTCCTTTTCTAATATTGTCTAACATGGAGTTTGCCTTCTTTACAGGGGCTGCACATTGGGTTGATCTGTAATAGTGTTTTGTTTTTACTTTGTTTTTTAAACTCAGCATGGGTGCTCAGAGCTTGGTTAGACAAGCAACGGGGCTCCACAAGTTTCTATCTCCAAAGCCTCAGGAGCATCACTGGGTTTGGCCAGGTATCCCCTTTATTTATTTATTTACTGCCAAATATCCTGCCTATCCTCCAATGAGCCCAAGACAATGTACATGATTGTCATCCTCTCCATTTTATCTTCACAATAACCCTGTGAGGCGTGTTAGGCTGAGAGACTGGTCCAAAGTCACCCAATGTGCTTCATGGCTGAGTGGGGACTAGAACCCAGATCTCCTCAGTCCTAGTCCAACACTCTAACCACTACACTACACTGGACTTTCCCTTATTATTCTATCCCTTCAAGGGATAGAATAATTCCTGAAAATTTCAAGCAGATTGGTAGGAAAATATAAACATTTCAAATAGCACAAGGCTATCTGGATTGCACCTAATGAAATCCACATGGGAATGAAAACATGTGGGAGGAATAATAACAACAACAGCAGCAAAAGAAGCTTAAAGTTAGGATGAAACAAACGACATTCTTCCAGATGGAAAACAAAATGATTGAATGAAGAGTATAGTAGCTAAAATAGAATGGAAATGTTTCCCTTTCAGAGTTTAGAGAATGTTCTTAGTACACATTCAAATTATTTTGATTAGGGGTTTAGTGTAACTCTCTGAAAGAACAATTTACCATATTTCTTCGATTCTAAGATACTATTGATTGTAAGATGCACTTTAATTTCAGTACCACCAATAGAAAAAAAGCTTTGATTCTAAATGTGGGGAAATCGCCATCGATTCTAAAATGCACCCCGTTTTTAGAGATGTTTATATGGGGAAAAAAGTGCATCTTAGACTCGAAGAAATAGGGTAATGCAGTATTGGGGCAAAGTGTCTGGACATGAAATTCTGCCAATGGGAATGAGTTTCCAGTGGCCTGTAACTTCTGCTGGATGTTCACTGGAACATTCATGCAGTCAAACATTGCTTTGAAACCACATTACCTCATGACAGCAAGACTATTCATTTAGGGCTTATTGCTGGAAAAGATTTAGGCATTTGCAAAAGCCAGTGGACCTCTTCATTACAGGCTGTAGTATACAACTGACCTAGAGACCCTTGCTTTTAGCTTGCACTACATTATTGGCTGTAGGAGCCCACAATGGCAAGTTCTGTGGCTTAATTACATCCTGTTCTGTCTCTTCCCATTGTTGCAATGACCATTTCCACATTTGTCATGGTAATCATAAACAGCTTGTTCCTTTACATGCTTACTCAGAAATAAATTCTATTGAATTCAATGGAATTTACTTCCATATTAAATGTGCATACGGTTTGTATCCTTAAGTTACATTTGTTGTTACCTGGGGCTTATTGATTTAAAATAACTTACCTTTTTTGCTATGAAATGAATGCAAAATGCCAACAAAATGAAGTGCTTTATTATCTATACTAGAAAGACATATAAGCTCCATTGCTTTGTTCATCAGTATTCCTTAAAAAAAATCTTTTACAAAACATATTTCTAAAGTGAAGACAAGGATTACCTGCCCTTCAAAACCTCTTTGGCTTACAAATGTATCCATTGTTCAAAATATTTATACTTTGTTGATTTTTCAGCCCCAGGCAAAGACCTTCACGAGTATCCAGTATAGCAGCCGTGCATCCTCTAGTTCTGTTGTGCTCACAGAACCCACTACTAGCACAATGGGAAGCAGGACTTCCAAAAGCAACCCCAGAAATGAGTGGAAATGCTGGTGGAGCTCCCTCCTGGGAGCTCCACTCCGGTGACCTGCCCTGTACCAGAAATGAGCATTTCCAACCTTTCTGGCTGCTTCAGGAACTGATAGCTTCTTATTGCCCTGGAGGTGGCACCCACTGCCAATCTACACTGTAGCTTTACTATGTTAAGCAAGGGTTACTATTACTCATTGGGCCACATCACGTACTTACTGTAACGTTTTATAGCCGTGGTTTTTTTCTATGATTTTCTGTGATATATTCCATTTTTTTAATTGATAAATCATTGTAAGTTGAAGAATGTGTCTTTCTTTACCATATTGGAGTCGCAGCTATCAAACTTCCTGTATCCAATAACAGACGTGTGGGTGTGTACTTTCTTTCTGGCACCCAAATACTTTGTATTGCTGTTGGCTTCCCTAGTGGTTACAGGTTTTACATTTTCTACTCTCTTTTCCATAGCACCTTTTTGTGAGCAACCTAGGTGGTCTAGAAAAAGTTCAGAACATTCAAACAATAGTCAAGTATGCAACAATTTGTGGCATGTGTTTTTCACACAGGTCGAAAATAAGAACAGCAATAAGAAATAGAACAAGTTTTTAAATGGAGATTTCGAGCGAGAGAGAGAGAGAGAGAGAGAGAGCAGCTAAGGGGGCAGCCTCTGCGGCGTTCCTTCCCCGAGGGCTGTGCCTGGGTATCCTGAGAGAAAGCCCCAGCGCCCCCTCCCATGGCGCCCTTTTCCCACACACGGGACCTGAAGTCCCCATCCTCCCTCTCGTCTCTCGGCCAGGCAGCAGTGGCAAAGCCAGGCGATGATGAGAGAGCCTGGGCTCAGGTGGCGTCGTCTCCATCCCAGTGCTGAGTGTGTGTGTTTTCTCCCTACCTTCCTTTGCTCTGCGTGGGTAACATGAGAAGGGGTTGGGTGGGCCGAGGCAGCAGTGGCGGTGCTCCCTGAGGAGAAAGATGAGAGCCGAGCAGAGGAATGGCAGGCAGGGTTTGCCTCGGAGTGGGAAGCCCCTCAGCAGTCCGCGAGGACTCCTCACCCTGCCTTATAACTAGGGATGTGCACGGACCCCCCGGATCGGATCGGGACCCGGATCGGGACCTCCAATTTTGTCATGGATCGGTTTGGACAAAATCGGAGGCCCCCCGGACCGGATCGAGTCCGATCCCGATCCAAAAATCGTAAATTTTTGGATTGGCCGCCATTTTTTTCCCCATAGACTTGCATTGCAATGCAAGTCTATGAGGAAAAAATGGCGGCGGGTGGGTGAGGGGGGCCTAACTCCCTCCTCCCCCCGGGGCCGTCCGCTGTGGATGGCCCTGGCAGGTAAGCCCCCTCCCCCGCGCTCCCTACCCCCCCTGGGGCCGTCCGCTTCCATCCGCTGGCGCCTGCGGATAGAAGCGGACGGCTCCGGGGGGGGGGTAAGCCCCCTTCCCCACCACTGCTTACCTTTTAGGGCCGTTCGCTCCCATCCGGCGCCAGCGGCTACTACCAACGGGCTCCACGGCCTGCTCTAGAGTAGCGCGCCGGGTGATGACATCACCCGGCACGCCACCCTGGAGCAGGCCACGGAGCCCGCTGGTAGTAGCCGCCGGCGCCGGACGGGAGCGGACGGGCCGGAAAGGTAAGCGCCCCCTCCCCCCCCACTGTCCACTTTCATCGGCGGGCGCCCGCTGGCGCCCACCAATGGAAGCGGCGGTGGGCGCCAGTGGGCGCCCGCTGATCCGCCGATCCGCCGAACCGGTTCGGAGCCTTTTCGGATCGGTTCGGACTGGATCGGCCGATCCAGCTGTTGGATCGGAAATCGGATAATTTATCCTATTTCCCACTGGACCGGACTCGGATCGTGGATCGGGTCCGATCCAGTGCACATCCCTACTTATAACATTGCCCAGTGCCCTGCCAGCGGCCCCTGACATGGATGAAGAAGGCAGTGGTGGAGAGTAGTCCTCCTCTCTTTGGAGGAAGTGGGTGGGGAAATTACAGTGACAGGAAGGAAAGTAACAGGCAGAGATGTACAGAAGAGTCAGTGTGACCTAATTAAACACAGTGAAGACTGGAGAAATGATCAACTGAAACATAAGAATACAATAATGTGGCATACCATGTTTTAAAATGCAGTAATTAACAATGTAACAATCAACTATTTAAAACATAACAACCATGTGTGTAGATTGGTCAGCATTGGATATTGCCCCTTTTTATTCTCTTGGGCCTTTTACACGTAGGGCAAAAGGCCCCATACTTATTGTTTTAATTATGAATGAATTAAACCAGAAACCTCTGAAGAAGAGTCACATGACGTGAAATGTATCTGTTGAAATCAATTGTTCTCACTATTCTACAATCTCCTGCGTTGGCACAGCATATCCCATTCCAAACGGATTAGTTTGTTGCAGTATGCTACAAGCAAAGAAAAGCTGAAGTACACTGTTGAGACATAGCAACAGGACAAAGTGAAAAGCAGACCTTGATGGTCTTTGTGAGAGCACATGCCACACCACATCACATTGCCATTGCATAAAGGGCCAGCAACATTCAAATTGATATAAGTGTTGTGAATAAAGAGCAGCTCATTATGATAACCTAGTTCAGTGATGGAATCGGTGTAATCCAGTCTTTTCTTTTTCAGAAATGTAAATGTCAGTAAAATGTTTCCTCAATCCCATTCCAAGTGAATCCCAATCCTATCGGATTGACGCTCACTATACAGAGGCCGCTGAGACTGGAGGCTTTAAAGTTCCCTATGCTTTATCAGGCTGTTGCCAATAGGGTGGGAGGAGCAATGGAAGCTTTCCAGCTTCTTCAACTTCCTTCCTATATTTTCTTAGGGTGATCATATATGGGAAACCAAAAAAGAGGACACCCAGTGTGTGTGTGTGTGTGTGGGGGGGGGGGAAATGATGCACTTTCCAGAGGCCCCGATTGGAGCGGAGGAGGGGAAGTGTCATTCCTGCCCCCCGCTCAATTTGGGCCCTTTTCTATAATGTTCAGGAATGACGTTTTCCCCTTTAAGGCCTTGATTGGAGCAGTGGGGGGAATTATGCACCTCCAGAAAGCACGTTATTCTCCCCCGCTATACTAATGGTGACCTTAAAGGGGAAATCATGCCATTACAGGACATTATAGAAAATTATAGAAAATCCTCCGACACCCAGGATAGAACAAAAACCAGGACAAATCTGGGGAAATCCTGACACTTGGTCACCTTATTTTTCTCCTAGACAGGCCTCTAAGCCTGCCTAGCTAATATTTCCTCCCCTCCCAAAGTCATGACACCAACCTTGGGAAAGGAAATCACCACAGAAAGTGGGAAGGATGAGTGGAGCCCTGGAATCCTTACTCAGATGCCCCATCCTGAGTCCATAGCATTGTCAATGGCATTGGGGAGGGAGGTTTCCAACATCCTATGGCCTCTCAGATGTTTTCTTGGTGCCATACAATTGGTCTCTCAGTTTTAAAAATACTTTTATTTATTTTTTCATTCATTCAATGTGTGAGCTGTAGCATAGTAGAAGTTCTCAAAGTGATGTACATAAATACAAAATAAAACTAAAACAATACAGTTAACTACAATAACAATTAAGTGCAGATGCCAATTAGTTGGGTCTGTTCGTGTAAGTATCTGTCAATTTGTGATAAGAAGGTGCCACTGTGTACACTTTTATTTTATGTCCCTACAATTCATTTTAGAGGGAGACCCCCCAAAAATTATTATAAATCAATATGGCCGCTATTTTAATAAATGGCAGACTCTATCTTAATAATGGCATAGATAAGCAGTTGAGGTGTCTCTTAAAAAGGTTTTTTTGGTAAAAAAAAATCAATGCAACTATGTAAAAGTGTGTATTTTAATAAATTTGCTTATAAAATCTATTTTTGATTGCACTACTTAAAAAAAGAACATTTTTAATTAATATTTTTTCTTTTAAAACACTCCTGTGAAGCCTACACAGGATTGGTTGTGTGTTAGGCTTGACAGCCTGGAAGTCTTCTGTGGGAAGAGGAGGCGTTTCTGTGTTAGAGTAAAAAGGGGTGGAGTTAGTTACCCTGGGGAATTTTAGGAGGGAATAAAAGAGCGGGAAAGAGCTATCCAATAAAAGAGCAGCCAGAGTGGAGAGAGGGAGAGAGAGAAAACAGCAGGAGACGGAGAAGTTCTGAGAGAGAAGCTCTGAGAAAAAAAGACAAGGCTCGAAAGGAAAGCTGAAAGAAACTCTAGGTCAACTCTACAGGTGAAAAGTGTAGACAGGCTAGAGGAGAATGTGGTTTGACCTGTTTTATTTTGGATGTAAATGCCTTTATTAAGAATGGCGCTGTATGTGAAAATACTTTAAGAAATGTTGCCTTAAGAAATAGTAAAGTGTTGTGTTAAACCTTGTTACTCGGAGTGTCATTTTAAACCACGCCTAAAGCCTAAACCCCACGTTACTCAAAAGGGGAAGGTGAAAGGGGAAGGTTTCTCAAGAGAGGAAGGTGAAAGGGGAAGGTAAAACTAGGCTGTTAAAGAGGCAAGAGATCTTTAAGGAGCTGATCAAGGGGTCCAGGTAAAGTGGAACCTTGACAACACTCCACTAATAAAATATTTTAGTCATCTACCCCGTTTAAGATAGCTTAAATTTTTCACAAGTAACAAGTCTGTTTATTGTTTATTCAGGTGAAGTGATGTAATGGCTATGCGGAAGAAACTTAAACTCGCCTCCACAGAAGTAGTTCCTTCTGGGATTGACTGGAATAAATGCTGTTTGTGCCAACTACAAGGTGACCTCATCTGTTCAGCTGAAAATCCTGATCCAAAAAAACAGAATGCTGGGTACAAGACAATATCAGAAAACTTATTGAAATTGTGCTACGGCTAATAGCCACTATTAACGGCTATTAACTTCTTCGATGCTTCCAAAATAGGACTGGTTATTTGAGGCGTTTTACTAGGAAGAGCAGCAGTTTTTATGAGGCTGTAAAACTCTGGCAGCTCAGGAAATGCATGACCATCATTTGGGATATTCAAATATCCCTTTCGTATGGTCCAACAACACCTGCATTAGTGGGAGTTGGTAACTGGTACATTGAAATGCTAGTGCTGTGGAATGTGGTTTCAGCTGTAGAAGACAAGTTGTGGTCAATATTATCATACACACTAACTGTGAATAACCCTTCTTTGAAATTAGCAGGACAGAGGACTCCCTCCTTCTTGGAATGTTCTACTACATCTTGACAAAGTACTGTGGTGGACAAAGTACGAAATGGACAATCCTAAATTGTGATCTTCGTTAATGAGAGTTTTATCACGGGTTCTGCCATACGTAGACAAAGCCTTATAAATACGAAGAGGTGGTTCATACGTTTTCTTCTGCCGTACTTGATTTCCACTTGGACCTTTTCTTTTGTGATTGAAAAGAATTAGCTGAGCAATGGTTAAAGCTGGTTGTGTAGACTTGCAATCTTTCACTTCAGTACTACCTAAAGCAATAACTTTAATGTTTCAAGCAAACCCGAAGGAACTGATGATTTCTGGCAGTCAGTATCAAAGCTTCCATCGAAATTAGTAGTACACTGAAACCTGTCTTTTCTCAACCTCATAATAAATCTTTGGAATGTTATGGCATTGGCATCAATGTCTTCTGGTGCTACATCTTGGAAAATATTTGTATTATCTTGGACTAGAACGTATTCTTTGCTTGTCTTGTCAGCCCAAAGTTGAGGGAAATGGTAGAGAACTGTCTCTCTAAATCTGGTTGTACGAACTTCTGGTTGTGCATCCAGTCCTGTGAGCTCCACCAATTTTGTCTTGAACATTTTTAAAATACTCCCCATAGGGAATATGTACTCTGTATTTTCACAAACCATTTTATCACTTATAAATGCTGCAACATGTGTGAAAGCCATAGACTGACAGACGTTGTGTTTGTCGACATGTTGCTTTTGATTTTCCATTTCTACAGATCTTGCTTTATTTCGTAAGTTGGCCATGCATCTGACGTGGTACTTAGCTTCCAAAGCAATTAAATCTGTACCTTGCATTACAGCATGAAGATTAGTGTTATCAATGAGTGTTTTTTTTCAAGAACATATTTATCAACTGCCATAGTTGCAACATTGGTAAGTGGCTGATTCAAAAGTGGTCCTTTACTGCATAAAAAACAAATATTGTCTCTAAGTTTTGCAAAGTGTGGATGCGCGACGTGTCTGGCGTGGTGTCTGTTTTGATGATTCTCCACATGATTGTGGTTCATTTTGAATTTTCACTTCATGTTTACAAGACTGTGAACATTGAACTGCACGGTTCAGATTTTTCGTGTTGTACTTAAGTTCACATTGTTTATGCCAACGTGCCTTATGTCTTTCAAAGGTATGCTGTATTTCTTCTCCTTCGTCCAAATATCCAATTTTTACATCATTTGGTAATATTCCAAGTTCTTTAAATTTCAATAAATTTTCTGATAGTGTCTTGTACCCAGCATTCCGTTTGTTTGGATCAGGATTTTCAGCTGAACAGATGAGGTCACCTTGTAGTTGGCACAAACAGCATTTATTCCAGTCAATCCCAGAAGGAACTACTTTTGTGGAGGAGAGTTTAAGTTTCTTCCGCATAGCCATTACATCACTTCACCTGAATAAACAATAAACAGACTTGTTACTTGTGAAAAATTTAAGCTATCTTAAACAGGGGTAGATGACTAAAATGTTTTATTAGTGGAGTGTTGTCAAGGTTCCACTTTACCTGGACCCCTTGATCAGCTCCTTAAAGATTTCTTGCCTCTTTAAAAGCCTAGTTTTACCTCAGAAACCATGCTTTTAACATTCACCTTCCCCTCTTGAGTAACGTGGGCTTTAGGCTTTAGGCGTGGTTTAAAATGACACTCCGAGTAACAAGGTTTAACACAACACTTTACAATTTTTAAGGTATTTTCTTAAGGTATTTTCTTAAGGTATTTTCACATATAGTGCCATTCTTAATAAAGGCATTTACATCCAAAATAAAACAGGTCAAACCACATTCTCCTCTAGCCTGTCTACACTTTTCACCTGTAGAGTTGACCTAGAGTTTCTTTCAGCTTTCCTTTCGGGCCTTGTCTTTTTTTCTCAGAGCTTCTCTCTCAGAACTTCTCAGATTCCTGCTGTTTTCTCTCTCTCCCTCTCTCCACTCTGGCTGATCTTTTATTGGATAGCTCTTTCCCGTTCTTTTTTTCCCTCCTAAAATTCCCCAGGGTAACTAACTTCACCCCTTTTTACTCTAACACAGAAACGCCTCCTCTTCCCACAGAAGACTTCCAGGCTTTCAGGCCTAACACACAACCAACCTGTGTAGGCCCAAGCTTCACAGGAGTGTTTTAAATTATATATATATATATATATATATATATACTTTTTAAAGTAGTGCAATCAAAAATAGATTTTATAAGCAAATTTATTAAAATAAACACTTTTACATAGTTCCACTGAATTTTTTTTTTAACCAAAAAAAACTTTTTAAAAGACACCTCAACTGCTTATCTATGCCATTGAGATAGAGTCTGTCATTTTGAAAAATGGTGGCCATATTGATTTATAATAGATTTTTTGGGGGGTCTCCCTCTAAAATGAATTGTATGGATAAAAAGTAAAAGTGTGCACAATGGCACCTTCTTATCACAAATTGCCGGATCTTACTGTTTTTTTATGCGAGCAACCCTCACTAAATGCAGTTTTAAATATCAAAGGCTAAAATATAAAAAACAACAAATAATAAAACAGAGGGTTTTTTTAAAAAAAAATCTGTGGTGATTAAAACAGCTGTGAGACACAACTTTAAGATACATCTGGGAAGTAGAGCATAGGATATGTTAAAAGTCCCAAAGAGAATGAAAAGGTCTTTGCCTGGAAAATAAACAAAATAGGCCCCAGGTGGAACACTCTGGGGATGGTATTTCACAGTTGCCCCCCCACTGAAAATTCGGGGGGGGGGTCTTTCTGTGCCAGTTTGATGCATCTTCCTCAAAAAGAAAAATGTTCACATACAGTACTTTGGTAAAACAACAGACCTCCCCACAATGTTTTTCCCCTCTAAAAGGGGAAAATATCATGATTAATCTCTTGACATTTATGGGTAGTTTCACAAGATAGTGAAAGACAAATATTTAGTCAGGGGTGACTGGATTTCTTGAGGTATCCTAGCTGAGGAGGGCTGTAGGAAGAAGACCCACACTGCTTGACTTCTTCAGTCTGCTATTTTGTGTTTTGTCTGTCCATAAAAATAACTGAGAAAGTATCTGTTACAATGACCCAGGTTCTGCCATTCAAATCTCCCCAAATTACAGGCTTTCCCTCAAAGATAATTTAGAATGGGGCATAATGCATGGCTGTGTTACACTCTACCACTCTCTGAATTTGCTGTAACTTGTTATTACTACACTAAACTGCAGTGGTCTGTTCAAAGGCTTTTCTATAAATAAAGAGCCTCCTGGCTGGGCAGATGACAATCTCTACCACCAGCAGCTCCGGCCTTATTGATTTTCCACTTTCAGCTACCGCATGGGGAAAAGTTTGGACTGGCTTTATAATGAGAAGCATGTAAGTCTTTGACAGCTACAAGATACCTGAAAATCCTGACATAGTTGGGCATCAGTAATGGTGTTCTGCAGCTAGCACCAATCTTTTTGATTGTTTTACCATGAGAGTGAGTCTTTCTTTCTTGCACAGTAGACATTTTGAGGCGTAGAACCAGATAGATGGTTCTAGATTCTCTGTGTTAGGTTAAAAAGCTTAGACTCCATTTTCTCCTTCCTGAGCTCATGACAGAGGGAACACATATTTATATTTGATTTGTTTATATCTTGCCTCTCTGTGGAAAACATAGCGCTAAATGTGGCTAAAAATGAAATATGGATTAAAAATAAAGTCTTAATTATAACATAAAAACAAATACATGAAAAACACAATGAAAAACACAACAAAAGAATCACGTAGCATCCAACCCAATAATCTCCCCATCTTTAGCAGCAGATCAGCTGACATGCCAAAGTCCTGTCTGAATAAAACCATATTTTCCTGCCAGTGGAAGGACAACAGAGATAGCCAAAATTAGCCTCCCTTGGCCCACAGTTCCTGAGCTTGGGACTGGCCACTGAGAAGAACACCAAATGCATGTCCCCCACAAAACATGCTTCCAATCATGCTGGAACTGAGAGAAGGGCCTCCCCTGAAAGATATAAAAATTTGGGCGGTCTCATATATGGGAGAAGGCAGACTTTCAAGTATTTCAATCCGAAATCATCTAAAGCTTTATAGATCATGAATTGTGCCATGTAAGGTGTAAACTGCTTGGAATTAAACTCTAAACTGGTTTCATGGCAGGACCATAGACCTAAATGACTTTCTGGATCTAAGCTTATGAGATATGGTTAATAAATGTGGTTGAATAAATATAAGAAAAAGAAAATCTCCATTGATACAGTTAAGTAACATAGTAAAACAGAATCCCATTTAAGGTTTCAGTCCTACATTCAGTGTAGATATCTTTTCTCCCTCCCCCTCCCCAACAAAGTAAGATCTTAATAGAGAAAATGTCTACTTTGTGCCAGTCATTACAGGTTTTTGACTATTACATCTGTGACTTTTTACATGTAATATTTAATATTAACAATTAATATTGTTAGTATTTAACAAATTACTAAATAGATTTCTGTTTTGTGTATCACAAAGTCTCCAACAAAGTAGGTTTGGGTTTGCCGGACTTGAGGATGTATTTCTCTGCCTGTTGCTTGATGTGGATGAAGGAGTGGATGTTGTTAAAAAACAGAAGATTACTGGAATTAGAGGGGCATGATTTAAAATTTGGTTGGCATGGGTATCTGTGGTATGATAAAGCTAAAGTGAACGTAGAATGTAAAAATCATTGTGTGAGATGAGCGATTTTGAGAATATGGATTAAACATGAACCCAGACTGTGTCAGAAAATGCCACTGTGGATTTTCTCACAGGAAGCTCTTTACAAAAGAGAACTGGCAAGCATGACGAAATGGTTGAAGTATAGTGAGATTTTAGAAATAACAGAAGATGTCAAAATGAAATCAAGGGAGGAGTTATTGAGTGAAGGAAATGCATGTCAGTGGTTCTCATATTTACAAATGATGGAAAGGTTCAAGATAGATAAAAAAAATCTGAATTTGAGAAAGTTTTATGTGCAAATGATGATCATGTTATTTCAAAGATATATAAGCTTTTGTTAAAGTATGAGACTGAAGATGAACAGATAAAAGATTGTATGATAAAATGGGCTCAAAATTTTGGATATAATATTACTATGGATCAGTGGGAGAATATGTGGTTGAGAGGTTTGAAATTTACATTATGTACCAGATTGAAATAATTTTTTTATTAAATGATGTATAGATGGTATATATCTCCATCAAAATTAGCAAAAATGTATAAAGGGACATCGGGAAGATGCTGGAAATGTGATAAGCAGGAAGGAACTTTCTATCATTTATGGTGGACGTGTAAAAAAGCAAAATCCTATTGGATACAAATGCATAAGGTGATGCAAAACATATTGAAGACCAAAATACAATTACGCCCAGAATACTTTTGTTGGGGATAATAGATAAACAGCTGACACAAGGTTATGGAACTTTATTCTTATACATGACAACAGCAGCAAGATTAATATACACCCAGAATTGGAAGAATGAGAAAGTACCAACAGAGGAGGAATGGCTGTCGAAAGTTATAGAATTGGCAGAAATGGCAAAACTTACAGTGATAATAAAAGATAAAACAACAAGTGGGTTTATTGAGGAAAAACTTTGATAGAGTTTTTAAAAGAGAGAGAAGGGAAGGATATATTTGCAAGTGGATTCAGTGATTAAATTGGAAGAAAAATAATTGACGGAAGTCGGGTAATTCACTCACTATGTAGAAATTTCTGTTTGTTAGAGTAATTTGGAAGTCCATTTTAATGTTTAATGTTGTATGTTGTAGTGTTTGTATTTGTGTTTTATTATTGTCTGAAAAATAAAAGTTTTAAATCCAACAAAGTCTTCAACAAAGCTAGAAATGCTCACCTATCCTTACTGTAAACCAGCCTTCCTCAGCCAGATGTTTTGGACTTCAGCTCCCATCAGCCCCAGCCAGCATTATCCATAGTCAGGAATGCTGGGATTTGTAGTTGAAAACATATGGAGAGCATCAGGCTGGGGGAAGGCTGCTGTAAACCACGACCCATCCTTACCCTGAGAATACATGGAGAGGAAGGATATTGTTTCCCTTTTCTAATTACTTGGTTTGGAGAAATGGGTGGAGGCTTCAGTATGCCTTGACTGTTCACATATTTGTCTTTACTCATTTTCTGCATGAAGTCCAACAGTCTTATAATAATTCCATGGAAAGACAAGGCTTCACTGTAACCAGGGCAAGGCTGCTCCTAGCTTCTGGCTGTACAGAACTAGAAACTAACAAGAAGGAAAGTGAAACTGAAGGAATCTTCCATCTAACACAACCCCTACTAAGGAGAAATCTCAGAAACACACTCTTCTAGAAAAGAATATCACACAACACATTATAACAACAAGTGTGTCCCTTGAATCCTGGGATGCTTGGAAGAGGAGAGCCCTGCAGGGACTGGGCTAATTCTCATGATGAGTGTCATGAGTAGCTGCAAAAACTACAAATACAAACTGAAAACCAAAAATGTGAACATTGTGGCTGCCTCTACAAAAGAGGTTTAAAACTCTTTCAAGGCTGATTAAATTTTTTACCTCTACAAGAGAGGAGCGCAAATTGGGGGCAGAGGCGCTTTAAACATCAGATTATGCGCATTATCGAATGCGCGTTAAACCAGAAGTTTTAATTTGCGGTGGCAGTTAAAGCACCTTACCGCCGTGTAAACATGCGATTCTCCGCATGTCAACAGGTTTAAAGCGCGTTTCGGTCGTCCGGTAATGCGCTTCGCCGCCTCTCGTACAGAGGTATTAGGAGTAAATGCGCTTCCGTGAATATGCGCATAATCGGGCAGCCAGGCACCAAAGCGAATCCTTCTAGAGGGGGTCTAAGACTCAAAAAATGAGTGATGGCACTGAAAATTCAGAATTAGGGAACTGAGAAACAAACTTCTGCAGATTGGAAACTCCTACACCCATTATGAGCCAAGTCAACCCCAATCCTACCATCTCTGAAGTTTGAGCCTGAATTATAATGGATTTGGCATGGTGCTAGTTCTTCCTAGAGCTAATGCCCCCTTCCTTTTCCCATAGCTCAACTATGGAATTCACTACCAGAAGATGTAGACAAATTCATAACGGATATTCATAGAGGATAAGGCTCTCAATGGTGGTTGACCATTATGGCTGTCTGTTACCTCTAGAATCAGAGACAGTAAGCCTCTCTATGTCAGTGAGTGGGGAACATGATCAGGAGGGTGCCACTGAATTCATTATGGGCTTCCAATAGGCATCACACAGTGGCTAACCAGATTCTTACGGAAAGTCTACAAGCAGGACATGATCACTATCTCCTCGTCCTCTTCATGTTCTCCAACAACTGACATACAGAGGAATACTGCCTGTCTAACCCACTTTTAAAGCCATCCAAGTTGGTGGCCATCACTACATCTTGTGGTAGCAAACTTTAGAGTTTAACTATGCACTGTGTGAAGAAGTATTTCCTTTTATCTGTCCTGAATCCCCCACCTTTCTGCTTAACGGGATGACCCCAGGTTCTAGTATTATGAGAGAACGGAAAATGTCTTCCTGTCCATTTTCTCCATGCCATACGTAATTTTATACTTCTCTATCAAGTCTCCCCTTACTTGTCTTTTTCCAAAGCTAAATAATGCTAAATGTTGTAACCTTTCCTTATGTGGGAGTTGCTCCAGTCCCTTGACCATTTTGGTTGCCCTTTCCTGCACCTTTTCCAGCAGACGTAATGTGGAAAGGTGCCAACAGATGAACACAACCCCAAAAGACTAGTCCAAAATGGTGGAAAGCAATAATTATGCAAGTTCCCAACTCTGAGCTTCAGAATTTATTCATGGAGGGGTTCCCCCCCCCCGAAGACAGACTTGTTTTATGGGCATATAAAATGTGAAATGAATACTCTTTACTCTTTGCACCATTTTGAACATCTGTTCCTCCCCCTTTCCCAAAGGGTTTAAGTTCACCCTGGGAAAATCAGCACAAAACTTGTTCATCAATTCACTGCATAGAGAGACTATTTTGCCTATTATTTATTTTTTGGCTGAAAATATTTTTCAACCTTGTATAGCACACTGAATTTATCCAGGCATTTATTTGTATGCAAATGTGTTTTGTATGTAAAACACAAGCATATGTAAAATCCTGCTCTTTCTCTGATTGTTCCAATGAGAATTCCCACATTGTGTTAAAGGTCATCTCCACTTAAGCTTCTTCAGTTGTCCCAAAGAGAATTCCCACATTCAGTTAAAGGTCATCACGTAAACTCCTAGATCTGGCAACATAAAGCTGAAATTTCTCCAAGCATGTTAAATTCCCAATGCCTGCACAGTGTCTTGTAATCTTTCTGTGACCACACTTGCTTATGCTGTCTTTTAGGCTTCTCGTGCATCAAAAAAGGAACAGAAAAAAAGAAATCTCAGAAAATTTAAGAGTTAAAAATTGGTAGGTCTGTTAGTGTCTGGGAAAACTAGAGAAAGGCAGTTCAGGTTCCCTTGAGACACTTTGGCTTTGTATTCTGTCCATCTAAACTGGTTGCCTGGTGTAGCTGCATTTGCTATAATTGCTACAGTTTGTAATTGCAGAACCGTGCACTGCATATATACCCTCTTATTATGGTATTTAGGAAGAACATTTCCAGTAATTCTGGGTCAGCTAAAGCTTCAAGTTCCTTGACAGGGTGGTGGTGGTGGTGGTGTCTGTCTTGTAGTAGCTTCAGCAATGTTCCCCAAATAGTATAAAACCAGAGCTAATGTGCTGTAGTCATTACACAAAGAGCTGAAGCCTGTGACAAGCTGTGCAGACCTTTGTCGATAATCCACATGCAGCATTTTAAAGATCATCATGTATAAAAAAAATGAAAAGAAAATCCCAAATCCTAGCTTGTTTCTATGTCAAAGAGTCCAAGCAAACCTAAACCGAAAACCAGTATACTCACCAATTCCAAGCAGAATGAATAATAAGCACATAAAGACCAGTAGCTGGGTAACCTTTTTGGACACCCAGGGCCGACATTAGGGACAGGCATGGTTGGGCACTTGCTGGGGGCTCCCATCCCAGTAGGGGCCCAAAGACAAGGGTGCACTGCATGTGCTCCTCCTCCAGTGCAACCTGCTTGTTCATTGGTCTCTTGCTCTGGTCCAGACAATGGCGGTGGAGAGGAGGAGGAAGGGTAGCTGAGACTGCCTACTTGTTTGCCGGCTCTTGGCCTGTCAAGCAAGCAAGAGGTTGCAATAACGAGAAAGAGGAGAAGGAGCAATAGCAGTGGGTGACAATAGTAGCAAGGAGGTAGACTGACTGCGAGAGAGGGCCTGTTGAGGAAGTCTTGCCCAAGGGCATTCAGAAACCTGGTTCCAGCACTGTGTACACCAGGGAAGGATTATTATTATTATTATTATTATTATTATTATTATTATTATTATATTTATTATTACATTTATTTTTATCCCACCTTTTCCCCAATACTGGGACTCAAAGCGGCTTTACAAATCAAAACATGTACAGTTAAAACAGATAGAGATATACAAAAATTAAAAATAGAATTAAACATGGTGCAATATTAAAATATTTAAAAGTGTTTAGAAACATTTAAAATACAAATAATTTTAAAAATCCAATGTATAAATAACACATCAACACAGGCCCAGACTACTCCCCAAAGGCCTGCCAAAACAGAAAAGTTTTAGCCTGCCTCCAAAGGCACACCAAGGAGAGAGCCAGTCTAGCTTCCCTAGTAAGGGAGTTCCAGAGCCCAGGGCAGCCACCGAGAAGGCCCTCTTCCACGTTCCCACCAGGCGTGCCTGTGATAGTGGTGGGACCGAGAGAAGGGCCTTCCCTGAAGATCTCGGGATGGACAGGCTCGTAAGGGAGAATACGGTCTTTCAGATAACCTGGACTCGAGCCATATAAGGCTTTATTGGTCATAACAAGCACTTTGAATTGTGCCTGGAAACAGAACGAAAGCCAGTGAAGCTGTTTTAACAGGGGAGCTGTATGCTCCCTGTAGCCAGCTCCGGTCAACATCTGGCTGCGGCTCTTTGAACCACCTTTGAACTACCTCTTCAAAGGCAGCCCACATAAAGCACATTACAGTAATCCAAATGGGATATAACTAAGGCATGTGTCACTGTGGCCAGGTCCGACATCTTTAGGAAAGTGCGCAGCTGGCGCACAAGCTTTAACTGTGCAAATGCACTCCTGGCCATCGCTGAAACCTGGGCATCAGGCTCAGGGCTGAATCCAGGAGTACACCCAAGCTACAGACCTGTGTCTTCAGGGAGGGGAGTGTAACCCCATCCAGCACAAGCTGAATCCCTATTCCCTGATCTGCCTTTCAGATGAATAGGAACACCTCTGACTTGTTTGGATTAATTTTCAAATTGTTTGCCCTCATCCAGTCTGTGACCACTTTTACACCACTGGACCAAGCCCTTAGGCTGAATGACGTCAATGGGGTGGGAACAGGAACTCACCCCAAAGCCACACCTCCTCCCATGCTGTCATCTGCCCTGCCCACTTATTCCCCCCCCCCCGACTTGGGTTGCTCCTTCCCATGCTGCTTCCATCCCAATCAGGGTGTGAGTAGTGAGGGAAGGGACTCAGCCAACACTTGAAAGTGCTGGCTCCTGCAAGCCTCAGCTGAGCTGGCTCGTCCTTTCCCCATCGCTTGCATCCTAATCAAGATGTGAGTGGTGTGGGAAGCAGGAATGCAACTTGGCCAGGACTTTCAAGAGTCAGCTCCTATAAGCCCTGGTGGAGAGTTGATGGGAAATCCCCTGCTTATCTCTGATCCTCTTTGAGCGGTTTGCCCTCTGATGGGGATTCTTTTTCCCCAGTAGAAGCGGGGCTTTAGGAGGTCATTGGCAGGGCCCGTGCAGGTTGTTCAGTTCTCCACATACTGAATTGGGCCTGTGAGCTGGAGATTGCCCTCTCCTGGTTTGCCATCCATTTTCAAAGGATGTGACACAACAGACAAGCAGGATAGAGGCCTGATAGGGTGACGATATGTCTGGAAAAAACAGGACATGTCAGGATTTTTGGTGACAAATCCAGGAAGGGGGAAATTTGAAGAAAATTCTGGATTTTTCCCATCCTCCCCCCACCCAAAGTGCAGCTTTACTTTATAGTCAATGGGAATTAACAAAAATGCTTACAGCATTATCATTTTTAAGGATAAAGATATGAAATTCAGCACCATGCTATCCCATAGGTAGGGCTTTAGCCCTGCCAAGTTTGAAGCAGATCCATTCATGTGGCCCAAAGAGTTTTCATAACCCTTATAAAACGTCAAAAAACTCGTGTGTAGATCCGCCCCATGATAGCTCTTAAGTAGGGCTTTAGCCATGCCAAGTGTCAAGCAAATCTGTTGAACTCTGGATTTTTAGGATTTTGTTTTACATTTTGAGGTTTTAATTTTTTTTTTTTAAACAACACTGGAGTTATACCCTTCAAACTCAGGTTGCCAAACCTCCTCTTTGGGTTCTTGCATCTTGACCGGTTTCAGCCACTGGCATCAAGGGGATCCTGAGTTTTTAGCTAAGAAGTGCTGTGTGAGCATGGCACCTTTCCTGTTGCAGATTTGGTGGGCAGTTGGGCACCTGGAGCTCAGCAGAGGTGAGGCATCCACAGATCAAAATGTGGGAAAGGAGAGGTCAATCAAAGCAGCCCACAGGGCAAAACAGAATGGGCCAGAGGCCTTTTTCTCAGAGTTCCACATCATGGGTGATGAAGGGTCATCCTTCGAGAAAAACCCTCATGACCAACAATGAGGTGCCAGTCAAGAGAGAGGCTCTCAACTTTGCGGATGCCCTGTTGCTGTGGATGTTGGAACCTGGCATGTCATTGCTTTGCTTTGCTTCACTACCCCTTCCCTTCCACTTCCCTTTGTTCACTTATGAGCTAGGCTGTGTCTGCACTGCTGGCATGCAATGCAGAACATTTGAAGTGTGTGTCTGAGAAAAATGGATAGATTTGTGGCTTTGGCTGGCTGGCATATCTCTCACAGACAGAGTTAGACTGAAAACACAACTCAGAGATGTCTGTAGCTGAGCCCTGAGAGGCTGGTGTTCCCCTCAGAGCCATTTAAGAGTGTCTCAGAGTCCAGTGTGTTGGTGCAGGCAGAGGCGGCTGATGGCAATGGCGGTTTTTAAAGTAAGAGTCAACAGACATGACCAAGCAATAAGCTGGCACCCTTCCCTCCAGCCGCAGGTACAAGTGCACAGTACCGGCTGTGCACTGTTGGGAGACTTTGGAAGAGGGAGGGAGATTGATTTTTTGAGGTTGGAGGCTTTGGTTTGGCTGAATGACTTAGAGAGAGGGTCAACAGAGGCTGCACAGACAACCCAGAGACACCTGTTGTAACTTAGCCCCACGGTGCTGACATGCAACACAGGACATTAGAAAGAGGGTCTCAGAGTTATGTGTTTGTGCAGAAAGTAGACATGAATTCAAAGTCTGGATGTGAAAAGTGGTGCCAATGCACAAGCCTTGAGAAGCTAATGTATATTAGTGAGAAGTGTGAATGGACGAAGTACTGTCCGCCGCCCACAACACCCACCCTAATGTTAGAGTAGAGAAACTTGAGACAATCATACACACGTGTTTTTTGAAAAAAATAAACTTTAAAAATAAAAGAGCCAGCCAGCCAGTCGGCAGCTTGCAATGGAGTGGGAATACAATCAGAAAAGATATTTGAGGGAAGGGGAGAATGTATCACACAGAGTATAGCAACAAACTACAGAATAAGCTACAAAAGTAGGAGTGAGTGAAGTTAATTTCAGATACATTGGATGTCTCAGTTGTTATTTCAGTGTTTTTAACATTAAGATGTTATGTAGAACAGGTTTGTCTTAATTGTGTGCTGTAAAATCAGACAAGTGACAAAGGCTATGTTCAGGTGGGCACTCCCCTTGGTGCTGGACATGCCACCTGGAGGTGAACATGTTGGTGGGAACACCGCCGTGGGGGCTGACCATGTTGTTCTCCTTTTTGGTTTCAAAAATATGGTCACCCTAATTAAGGCTATAATCTATTCAAGAACAGCCTTTGAAGATAAACAGCCAGGTGAAACAAGGAAAAGAGAATATTTTTGTTCACTGAAATGTTGTTGGGCTCAGCCAATTCCTGTTATTATTTCGGAGCCCTTTTTCTTCCAACATTTCTTTCCAAACCTTAGTTCTCATTGACATGGCAACCCAGTGTCTAGGCTGTACCACTTCAAATTTCAGGTGGGGGCTCACATGATGGAATGCTCTTCCATACAATACAATAAAACAAGTGAATCCACAGACCAGGTGTGGGGAAGGAAAAGTTTCAGCCCAGCCTTCCCTCTCTCTGAAACACTAATTTTCTGTGTCTATAGATGTTTGTTTTTTTTAATAGGGAAGATTTCCAACAGATAGTTCCCTTGCTGACTGAAGTGGTACAGTCCAGATACAGGATTCAGTGCCACATGAGCTCCCAATGAAGCTGTGAGACCACCTGCCCTAGTCTATAGCCTCCATTGTTGCGCACAATGGAACCTTTGGAAATTGTGTATTTCCCACGTTGCGTAAGCGTCTAAAGTCCACACTTATACTAGATTAAATGTGTGAATATTTGGAGCCTTTGCAGCTGACATTTACACTATGTGGGGAATATGCAATTTCTGGAGACTCCATTGTTGCGCACAATGAGGGTCCTGGATGAGGGCAGATGGCTGCCGGGTGGTTGCTGAGCCACAGGGCGCTTCAAAGAGCTGGCCCGCAAATGCGCTGTAGCCCAGCGAGCTGTATCTGGGAGTGGGGCAGATGCAGGGGACTCCACCAGACTCCCAGACTCAGTTGGACATCGGTGACATCTCTATCCACTACAGAAGGTGTGCAGACTGGCAGTTGAATCTTATTTGAACACTGGCAATGGGATAACATCTTTTGCCATAACTGAGGAAAGCAGGCTAGCTTAAGGGATATGCAGCTCTATCCTACAACACTCCCCAGTAGGCACCGATAAATCTGTCAGTTTTGCTTTCTCCTACATTCAATTTTTTTTAAAAAACAAAAACATAAACTACTCAGGTTATTTTTCTTCCAAATATGAAAAACTTTGGAAATGTTGGTGAATTCTTATCAAAACAAAACTGAAATGCAATTCTCATCCATTTGCACCAGCCAAACTCAATAGGTACAGGTATTCCCAGCATGGAAAGGGCCATGATGCCCCTGCCTGCCATATAGCTGTTGGAAGAACCTGTGAGTTGGCAACCCTAATTAAACATTAATATGGCTGAATACACAGGGATTCAAACCCAGATTCTTAAGGCAAAGCATTCAAATTACTGGGAATGGGTGGACAAATTTAGTTTCTGTTTCTCCCACATTAATAATAATAATAATAATAATAATAATAATAATAATAATAATACCCTGAAGTTCTTTTTGTCACAATTATGGAGAACATTGAGAATTTTGGTAAATTCTTATCAAAATTGAACTGAAACAAAATTCTCACCAATCCCTAGTCCCCAGTATTGCCTGCCTAAGGTGGCAGCCTTGTTCTGCCTAGTGGTAGGACTGCTCTGCTCCAAGCCAAGGCATCTGGAGGCCTTCTCACAGCTAATGAGGCAGAGAAGTTGGTCAATCCTAGTGTTCATTTCAGGGAATTTCTTCTCCAGAAGAAGGATAGGCAGCTCATCTAATAAAGAGTAAAGTCTTGATCTGCTCAATGACTGCCACAAGAAACTGGAATAATTACCGAGAGTGATTTAAAATGTATTTCAGCATCAGTGTTTCCAGCATATGGAAATGATACTAACTCTATCTGACCAACAGTGGATATGGACATTGTGAAAATATCACCATATTTTTCCAGTGCTGTCAAGCCAGGAGAGAAGATGCTTAGGTTGAAATATAAATCAGATTTAAAGCCCTTGTCCAGCCTAAAATTAGATTTTAAAATTATGTTTTCCACTCTATAGTATAAACAAGAATCCCCCCCTGGCCTTGTTTCTACAAGCTAAATGTAGTAGCAATGCTATTTGCTGGACCCATGAGGAGTGCAAAATTTTATTTTTTTCATGCAGAGCTTCAAATTAAAGTAAGCAGGCCAATTTCTGCTCTGCTGTTATTATAGCTGAGCTTACTCTGTTTTGAATAGGAGGTATAGTCTCAGCATCCATTGGCTTTCGGAAGTAGACTTGGCCTTTATTTCAGGTGTTGATAACATTTTTTTTTTTTTTTTGCTAACAGAAAATGACATATATTGGCAATTTCTGGGTGTCGTGTTTCTGCATCAGGGCAACTGCAGCTGCAAAATATATCTCAGTGGGTACTGGACTGCAATAACCTAGATAAATATGTTTTCATTTACATAAACATTGCCTATAACAGTTTAGCAATTCCAGGAAATTGTTTTAAATCCCAGAAGTCCTCTAAAAGCTTGCACCGATCTGTATGTATAGCTGTAGATACATATTTGGATGCTTTCCACCCCCCTCCCCACACATTTGTTAATCAGAATTTAAATTGAAAAATTAAAAAGTGATAATTTTGTCTCTAAATGTGGATAATGCTTTCTAGCTTTCAAATTTCACAAAGAACCTCTAGAGACAGCAGAAGGCTGATTTACCTACATGATTTACTGGACCTTACACTAGAAGTGGCTTCAAAGGGAGATTTATTTATTTATTTATTTATTACATTTCTATACTGCTCTTTGGGAAGTTCACAAAAATGAAAACCACAAGTAAGGTATAAAATAATATAAAATATAAAAGTTTAAAGCTACAATATAAAAGTACAACTAAAATAAAACCTTGTAGCAATGGAGAGGTTTACAATAAAGTTTTAAAATAGCAGAGCTAAAAAACTAGAATGCTAAAATGCCTGCAAAAATAAAAAGGTCTTCACCTGCCTCAGAAAGGAGTACAACATAGGCACCAGGAGAACTCCTCTATGGAGCTCATTTCACAACCGGGGTGCCACAGCAGAAAAGGCCCTCTTCCTGGTACCACCCACCTCACTACCTTTGGCAGGTGCTCTCAGAAGGGACACCTGAAGAGATCTTAGGGTCTGGGCAGGTACATAAGGGAGGAGATGATCCTTCAGATAACTAGATCCCAAGCTGTTTGGGGCTTTAAATACCAGCACCAGTTACAATAAAATTAAAAATGTTCTGACAGTTTTGTGTAGTTGTCCAGTTTTTCTAGTGTCCAGCCATTTTACTGATAAGCAACGGGGGGTGGGGTGGGGCTCCCATTTTTTAATGTGGGGGTGGGGATGTAACATCAACCCGAGGGCCAGCATTAGTCAGTGGCACCACCCACAGTAAATGAAGCCCCTGCTGGCATGAGCCCCCCTCCATTTTCACATACATATACACATATTCACACAGAGACACACATTCTCCCAGACACATTCATACACACACACACACACACACACACACACATGCACGGTTGTCCCATTCACAGACACATAATCACCCTATTTACAAACACATTCATTCCCATCCTGCTCCTTCAATAGCGGAAAACGAGGTGGGCAAAGCCTTGACCTGATACCTATCTCTCACCTCACCTTCCCAACTGGGGAAGGGTGAAGGGGCGGTGCAGCCAACTTGAGCAGCCTGCTCCCCAATCCCTTCTGTGAGGGTTGAGGCTTCAGGGAGGGGGCAGAGTATCACTTGAGACTTTGGCAGGTTGGATGGGGAGGCCCGACAGCCAAAATTCAGCCCTGGGGCTGGAGGTTCCCTATCATTGCTTTAACATTTATCTTTGACTATGTACTAGCCTAGCAGGGACACCAGCTTTGCAAGGATGGGCAGCTGTGAGCATACAGATATTCTAAAGCCTCATGTCTGGCTAGCCATCCATGCCTATTCTCCCTTCTGCAGGATCCCAGATGTCCAGCTTTTGGGGACCTGGCCTTAGGACAGAAGGTGGCGAGCAGGCAATGGCAAAATGGCATGCCTTGTGGAATGTGAGCATGGTGGGGCTTGTGTTCTCTTCTTACTAAGCAGTGCAGCCAAGACAGTTTTTCTGCCACTGCATTGCCTCCTGCACAAGGCAAGCCTGCCGCCATCCTAGCTATTGAGTGTGTGGGGTGATAGACTAAGGCCAGATCTACACCAAGCAGGATATAACACTTTGAAAGCTGTTTGAACCCAGCATATGAAATGTGTCCTGGGCCCCAACAGTTGTCAGTGTACTTCAATACCATAATAAAGCAGTAGTGTAGATCCTGTCTGAGTGTCTGATTTGATCTTTACATGTATTCTCTTTGCTCTATAACATTACCTATGTAAACCTTGCAGTCATGTCCCCTGCTATAGATCCACATTGGCACTAGGATGAGACTGAGTCACTGCCTGGTTCGTACCATCATTGGAGGAAAAGAAGCCATGGTGGTTGGGGATGATGGAGGTTGCCTACTTCATAGTGTAACCTGTGACTGCGCTTGCCTGCTTGATTTACCTACTCTGCCTTTGTTTTTTTGTCTTTGATTTGTGCTGTGATACAGTTGCAGTTCTAAATTGTGTTGATATGTAGTAATCTGGTATGTGTGGATGGTATTGCTTGGTGGCTATTCACCATAGTTCGACCTTCCCTGACCTAATGCTCTCCAGATATTAGACCATAACTCCTTGAATTTCTGATCTTTGGCCATGATGGTTGGGGCTGATAGGAGTTGAAGTCCAAAATGTCTGGGAGTCCTCAGTTGGGGAAAGCTGTCTTAGATGGAGACTTTTCTGTGGGGTCCACTGCTGTGGGTTCTGTTAGCCTCTGCCTTCAGGGCCCCATCCATATCCCAGAATGTTTTATTTTAAATATTGGCAATTGTAGGAAGACAAACAAAGAGAAGGGATGCACCAATCAGTTGTCTCTAGCGAAAGGGGAAAGGAATCCAAAGATGTCATGCTATCAGTCAAACTGCTTATTACATGAGATTTATTTTTGCAATGGAATAGAAACATTCCCTAAGGAAGAGTATGTATGACTTGAAATGCGCTGGATTTACATAGCAGCCCTTCTGGATTCTTTTCCTCTTTCAGTTGGACCACAGAGAATCTGCTCCTTCTGAGGACTTTTTTATTTTTGCCAGAACTAGGACATTCCATTTTTACAGAATGTGAATACACCGTTTTTCTCAAGCCACATTACTGTGAGGGCACTTTAATTCCTTTAAGCCTGGTGGCTACATCCAGTATAAAGATCCAACTACTAACTTGGGTTCATCAGCACAATTTGCTCCTCTTTCTGCATGCCTTTCCTTCCACTGAAATTGTGCTCAACACAGCCTGCCAAAGAGCTGGTTGGTGGACTCTATGGAGCACAGTTACTTAAGGGTGGAACCCTCTTCTGAACTCTTTGTACAAAACAAACAAAAAACTAGGGATGTGTATCATATCGTTAAAATGTACAATAACGGTACTAAAGGGTCGTTATCATGCATGTGTTTAACGATGACGATACAATACAAAAAACTACAATAATCATCGGAGATGATAATTTTCGGGCGATTTTATCGTTTTATCAGACTGCCATATAAATATACCTATAACTTCTGTATTTTAAAAGTTAGAGGCTTGAAACGTGGTCACAGTGCTTATGGGGTATACCTAAGTGTATGTAATTTGAGATCGATCCCTCCAGCCCTCGATTTTATATGAATTTTTTAAAGATCGTTTCCGTTCTGTCAGGTCTGAATGAATGCACGTGGCGAGCTGTCATTCTGATCTGTCAGAACTGAAACGATCTTTAATAAATTCATATAAAATCAAGGGTTGGAGGGATTGATCTCAAATTTGACACAAGGGTTTTCGTTGGATGGAGGGAGCAGCTCTGTGTCTATACAAAATGATGGATGAATGGCACCACCTTTCCATTCAATTGAATGGGAAAGTCCTGGTCAGTATGGGTGGGGGTTGCTCTTTGAATGCACTGGAGCCCCCAATTCCACAAAGGATGGCCTTTTTATTTTCATATTTGTGATGTGCAAGCATTTGTACCTTTTTAAAAAAAAAATCCTGAACTAATTAAGCCCTTGCTGTGCAGAATATCTGCCATTCCTCTTTTAACAGGAAGTCTGGTGTGAAATACACGCACACACACACACACACACACACACACATATATATATATATATATATATATATATATATATATGAAAACTGGAGCATAGGCAGTCAATTGCTCAAACTATTTGGGTGTAGAAATACAGATCCAACTTCAATTAGTCTTGCTATTATTCCCCTAGCAGATGTCTTTCTGTAAAACAGTCACCTGCTGTGCTGTCTGACTTTTGGATAAAATGTGACTCCTTTGACCAAAAAAAGACATTCTTAAAGCAATAAAATTACATTCCCTCCCAAACGGACATAACAGAATCCAGTCAGGCTAACTAAATTCTGTTTACACAGTTTGTTCATAACAAATTAAATATTATTCATGCTATGTTTTAGTATTAGCAAGCCAGCTTTTTTTTTTTTTTTTATGAAGATGTATTAGCAGCACTGACTGAGTCATGGATGTGGTCATCATCCACATGCCTGCTGAACTAGTGTGCAGAAAAAAAATAACTAAAATACAAAGTTAACATGGAAAGCACACACTTGCTTCAGAGGAGCTCAAGATGACAGATATGAGAAGTAAATGGAGCACTCTTGAGAACCCATCCACCCCCATCAACCTGGAACTTGGGACTGCATTTCAGTTTGGTCAGTGGCTTTCCAGAGAGGGCAGAGCAGGAGAACTTGACAATGAGAGAAGATAAACAGAAGAAGCGAGCGGGGAAGGCAGAAGAGATGAAAGATAGTAAATACAGTAGACAGAAGTAAGACCAAGCCAGGTGGGAGAAACAAGGGAGAAAGGGGGAAGTTGGGGAACTACACTGCTCTGGAGCCTTGCTCCATTAGGGAACACAGAAGACGGTTAGTTTAGATGAGAAGGATGAGTTAGCTCCATCTACGCTTGACTGGCAGGAAGAACGCTCAAGGGCAAGGCAGGTTTGCTTGTCTCCACAATGAATACAATACTCTCCTTGGAAGTCAGCTTCCACTAAAAAACAAAAGAAAAGAAAAAAAATTAGCTGGCAGAGAAAGAAACTTAACAAAGGACTTTAGTCAACGAGCCTACCTCTCCTAGGCAAGTATTCCTTTCAACTTAACTTTAACTCCCACATTGAGAGCTGAAAAATCACACCTGAGATAACCTTCCTTGTCTTTATATTTACCTAGAAGGCTTAATTCCTTTTGTTCAATGGATTGCATAACTTTAGGTTTTCTTCTATTAATTAAAACTGAATAAAGGGTGATAGCTTTGAAAGACTGTTTGTTGTCTCACCTATGGGGCCATGGAAAATGGGGGGAGCTTTGACATGCCATTGCCTCCAGGACCTGTTATATATACCAAGATCCTGTGTTGTTCCTCGTAACCATGGTTTCTGGTTCTTATGTAACAGGAAATTATGGTCAATTGAAAATTTCCTGGTTTGTTGTGTACTAGTGGAAGGTATGGATTACACACACAGGCATAAGTCTTATTCCTGTTTTGACTCAGACAGGCACATCTGAACTGGCTCATAGTTTATTTCATATATGCTCATTCTGAACACCAAAACTGGGTTATCTGGGCATTAATGGAAGCACAACCCAACCTTCATACTAAGGACAGTGCTATGATAGAACAGCACTTTCAAGAAGTACTGGGGGCTTGAAAATCTAAGCATAATCTGAAAATTTTAGTACAACTGGCTAACTTGGCAACAAAAGAACAAATGGCATGCAGATAACAAAACTGACACCTGTGAACAAAACTGTTTTTTTATTTCTTGACTGCTTTGAGGAAGGAGGGACTGAGGAAATTTCTAATTATATCCTCCCACCTTTCCGCCAAATTTCTAGTTCCTTTTGCTCTTTCTTTTACTCCTTTTCTGTTTTCTTCTTTGCTTTACTACAAACACTGTTACAAGGCCAATATACTACTGAGTAAAATCAGGAAAGGGAAGAAGAGTAAACTGAGGAAAAGATTAAATTTATTACAGAAAATGCCTCTTTGTAATCAAAACCCAAACTCCTTAAGAAGAAAAAGTGCAGCTACTGCTAAGCAATCTATACTGAACTAGGGGTGTGCACGGACCCCCCGGATCGGATCGGGACCCGGATCGGGACCTCCAATTTTGTCCCGAACCGGTTCGGACAAAATCGGAGGCCCCCCGGACCGGATCGAGTCCGATCCCGACCCAAAAATCGTAAATTTTTGGATCGGCCGCCATTTTTTTCCCCATAGACTTGCATTGCAATGCAAGTCTATGAGGAAAAAATGGCGGCGGGTGGGTGAGGGGGGGCCTAACTCCCTCCCCCCCGGGGCCGTCCGCTGTGGACGGCCCCGGCAGGTAAGCCCCCTCCCCCGCGCTCCCTACCCCCCCTGGGGCCGCCCGCTTCCATCCGCTGGCGCCCGCGGGCGCCAGCGGATAGAAGCGGACGGCTCCGGGGGGGGTAAGCCCCCTTCCCCGCCACTGCTTACCTTCTCGGCCCGTCCGCTCCCGTCCGGCGCCGGTGGCTACTACCAGCGGGCTCCGCGGCCTACTCTCGAGTAGCGCGCCGGGTGATGACATCACCCGGCGCGCCACCCTGGAGTAGGCCGCGGAGCCTGCTGGTAGTAGTAGGCACCGGCGCCGGACGGGAGCCGCCGGGCCGGGAAGGTAAGGGCCCCCCTCCCCCCTCCGCGCGCCCCCTCCTCCCCTCCACGCACCCCCTGCTTACCTTCCCGGCCCGGCGGCTCCCGTCCGGCGCCGGCGCCTACTACTACCAGCAGGCTCCGCGGCCTGCTCTAGAGTAGCGCGCCGGGTGATGACATCACCCGGCGCGCCACCCTAGAGTAGGCCGCGGAGCCTGCTGGTAGTAGTAGGCGCCGGCGCCGGACGGGAGCCGCCGGGCTGGGAAGGTAAGGGCCCCCCTCCCCCCTCCACGCGCCCCCTCCTCCCCTCCACGCACCCCCTGCTTACCTTCCCGGCCCGGCGGCTCCCGTCCGGCGCCGGCGCCTACTACTACCAGCAGGCTCCGCGGCCTGCTCTAGAGTAGCGCGCCAGGTGATGACATCACCCGGCGCGCCACCCTAGAGCAGGCCGCGGAGCCTGCTGGTAGTAGTAGGCGCCGGCGCCGGATGGGAGCCGCCGGGCCGGGAAGGTAAGGGCCCCCCTCCCCCCTCCACGCGCCCCCTCCTCCCCTCCACGCACCCCCTGCTTACCTTCCTGGCCCGGCGGCTCCCGTCCGGCGCCGGCGCCTACTACTACCAGCAGGCTCCGCGGACTGCTCTAGAGTAGCGTGCCGGGTGATGACATCACCCGGCGCGCCACCCTAGAGCAGGCCGCGGAGCCTGCTGGTAGTAGTAGGCGCCGGCGCCGGACGGGAGCCGCTGGGCCGGGAAGGTAAGGGCCCCCCTCCCCCCTCCACGCGCCCCCTCCTCCCCTCCACGCACCCCCTGCTTACCTTCTCGGCCCGTCCGCTCCCGTCCGGGGCCGGCGGCTACCACCAGCAGGCTCCGCGGCCTGCTCTAGAGTAGCGCGCCGGGTGATGACATCACCCGGCGCGCCACCCTAGAGCAGGCCGCGGAGCCCGCTGGTAGTAGCTGCTAGTGCCGGACGGGAGCGGACGGGCCAAGAAGGTAAGCGCCCCCCTCCTCCCCCCCCCGCTGTCCACTTTCATCGGCGGGCGCCCGCTGGCGCCCGCCAATGGAAGCGGCGGTGGGCGCCAGTGGACGCCTGCCGATCCGCCGATCCGCCGAACCGGTTCGGAGCCTTTTCGGACCGGTTCGGATTGGATCGGCCGATCCAGCTGCGGGATCGGAAATCGGATAATTTATCCGATTTCCCACTGGACCGGACTTGGATCGTGGATCGGGTCCGATCCAGTGCACATCCCTATACTGAACTAAGTTTGTAGTTAGAAAAATGTTAGTAAGTTTGCAGTTAGTAAGTAGACAAATGAGAGGCAAGGGGTAGATTTTATATGTTCTGTTTGTCTTAAAACTCTAGTTCACAAAAAATGTAGTAGTGTTGGTTCATTAGGGAAAAAAATCTTAAAACCACAGTACATAGGGATGGGGAAGAAATACGATGATTTTTTAAATAAAAACTTATTCAATTTGGACTCCCAAACTAATATGTTGACCAAAAAGCACTTTTCAGAACTTTGCAATGCAATCTTCAACTCAGAAATCCACATACAAATGCATTACTAGCGAAAAGTACAGAGAAACAGATATATTGGGGGAACATACATATAAAAATATATTCTATTAGGGGGGAATCATTTGCAAAACTGCACTAGGAAAAATGTGTTTAACAATGCATATATTAGGAGAAATGTGTACTAATATTTATGCAGATTTTTTTCTGAATTCACAAATTGATGTGGAAATGAGCCAAAATGAACTTGCAGATGGAAACATGAGAGACTAGGCAAAACTGAAATGGACAGATTTGCCTCTCCCAGTAGTACAATACCATTATTAGGATAAACCAAAAGGCTTATCACCTATGACTTTGTACCTCAAGTTGAGGCTTTCTGTAAGCCTGGAGGGTGACTTCCAATCCTGCCACCCTTAGTGGCACACAGATGCATGCATCATTAAGTGTGGAAGGACACCCTTATCGGACAAGGGGAAATCTGGGAGCACCTGTTCTAACAGCACAATCGAAACACTCCCTTCTTAAACCCCACTCCCTTCAGCAGGAATCACAAGTAAGTATCCTGAGAATTGTAGCCTGAACCTTGAATCCACAATTCACTGGCTCAGTTCAGATGTCACATTTCCTGCTCTCTAAATTGTCATGGCTAGGGCTTTGATTTCTCAGACTCGAACAGGACTAGCCCTGGGAAGGAGGTAGTCTCATCCTGAGTAGACCCACCAGCACTAGATTCAGCACCAAGTGCCCCAAACCCCAAGCATATGCCTTTGCCTACAGACTTGAAACTACCATGAAAGCCCTACAGCACCCCCTACCTCCACAAACTAGAAAAAGCCTATGCCTGCCCCAAAAGGCACTGGCCCTTTAACAGGTATGTTACAGCACTTGGAAGGTGGAGCTTCTGTTTGCCAAACTGCAGGATTGCTGTCCTGGGTCCTGAAACTCTTGCTCTCTGACCCAGCACCCGTGTTCCTGTCCAAGGTCCTGACCTTATTCCAACTTGAAGAATATGGGAATATGCTGTGATGAAAGGTTACAACATCTGAACCTTTTCAATTTAGAAAAGGGTGAGTAAGGCGGAATAGGATAGAGGTGTATAAAATTAATACTAGATCTTGGGGATCATCCAAAGAAGTAGAATGGTGGAGATTCAGTATAGGCAAGGGGAAGTACTTCTTGACATGATGCATAGTTAAACTATGGAATATGCTACTACACGGTGTAGTGATGACCACCGGTTTAGATGGCTTTAAAAGTAGGATTAGATAAATTCATGGAGAATAAGTCTATCAATGGCTTCTAATCATGATGGTTATATATTACTTCCAGTATCAGAGACAGAATGCTTCTGAATTCTAGTAGGGAACACATGTAGGGATGGGCAGATCAAATCCAGTTCCATGGAGTTCCTTTTTTCTTTGCCTCGATTCCATTTCTTCCTGATTCCATGCAAATGTGGGTGTTTTTTTTTTTAAAAAACTGAATAATAGTATGGAAGTAATATATAACCATCATGATTAGAAGCCATTGATAGACTCCAAGTGACATAAGACACATGGCTCCACAATGTTTGTTGTAGCAACCTTTGTGGGATATCTCACTGATTTGTGTGTTATGTCCTCCAGACTGTGAAAAGAGTTTCCTTATGCACATGTGCACTTCGGGGGGAAATGGTGCAATGTGGTTTAACGAGGGTCAAGACACTGTACATTTTTAAAGCAAGATGAAAAGCCTTAAGCATAACAGAGGAAGGAAGACTGCTGGCGGGGGAAGCAATAATAAGGGATTTGGGCATACGATCTTTATACAGGTGAACAAAATCCCTTGGAAATCCCTCACAGATTATGTGGGTGAAGAGAGGGAAATCCTTTTGGAAAGATAAGCAAAAGAGCAGATTGCTCTGCAGTATCTTGCTGATATATGTTGGGAAAAACAGCTCTCTGTTGAGTCACTGATCAGAGTTCATTAAAAGCAAATCTTTACCTGTTGGTCTTAATAATATGAGCTGTAAATGCCAATAATAATCCCTTCCCTTGCTCTTCATGCTGGGAACCGTCTGCCTATATTTAGCAAGGAAATACTTGGTTGAACTTCTTTGTTTGATTAAACCTCCTGCTCCCCACCCCAAGCATTTTCATCTATTAAGAGTACAAAGGCCATTCCTTTTGAGAAAATAAAATGGTAATAATTGGATCCAGAGTTTAATAAATCATAGTTTTGTAACCTGTTCTCAACATTAAAGTATTGGAAGAATTTGTCTCAAGATTTATTTTTAGCATAATAGTCCTAGTATTGCAACGGTGGGAATCTCCGTAAATGAATGAGTGGCACACTTGCACTAAGTCAAAAAAATCTTTACTCTGATTTTACATTTCAGTCTTGTTTGTTTTCTTTAATCATGATTGAGGAACAAACTACACCTGTCACAAGAAATCTGTGACTGGAATTTGTGATGTTTTTATTTGTACTTGATAGCTGCCGCAGGTGACTCCATTTTTGATCAAAAAGGCAACACTGAGGAAGGATGCTTAACCTGCTACCTTCCTGATCTTAATTACTTCCCCTAAAATGCTGATTGTCCTTAAAGTGGGTTTGCAAACTATAGCTTCCATGAATCATCATTTTGTGATAAATATGAACTTTTTGGTGTGTGCAGACCAAGACCTCTGCTTAAAGAGTGACAAGCAGACCTCCTCACTATCTCCTGGAGCCTGGGTTTAGTCCACCAAGCTAAACCATAGTTTTACAATTTTGGGATTTTAACCAAACCATGTCTGATACAACAAACCACAAATGCTTTTGAAAAAGGATTTTTAAATATAATTTTTGAGTTGGCCCAAGAGTTGAATTATGATCCAGAAGTCCAGGTTCAGATTCCACCCATACCACAAACCCATTAAGTAGCCAAGGCAAGCCATGATTCTCTTAGCCTTGACCCAACCCCATATGCAATAAGGGGGGAAGCAATAATAACAAATTACAAATACTGAGATCACGTATGTGAAATGCTTTGAACCCTTGAAATACATGATATCAGGATTTAGTAGTATGATTATAACTGCTGTGCTCCTGAAAATTCTTATAGTAAGAGAGGTGGAGACTGATTAAAGACAACTAGGGAAGATCTAGTTGGCTGTGCCTGGTTAACATTTAACACTGGCGTCGCAGCCAAATTGTCTGTGTCGTACTGTACATAAGCAGGGAATGAAATGAAACTGTCCATTATCCAAAGAGTATCTATAAGGACGTTTGGTGCATGTGGATAATTCAAGACAATGGCAACCGCTTTTGTGGCAAACAGACCACAAACATATCCAAAGTATGAGATAGTGCCTTGTACAGCTCTAAACAGCACGGGGCTAGCATACCTTAGAAATCAGCTCCTGAACCTGCCAGAGAACTTTGCTCTAGTCTTGAGGCTTTTCTGTTCCTACTCAACACATTTGGCAGGTAGGTACAAGAGGTGGGGCCCATTTTGGTTATGGTGGGTGGCTTTATTTATTTATTTATTTATTTTTACATTCATATCCTGCCTTTTTTCAACTTGCAAGGAACCCAAGGCGGCTTACATAATCCTCCTCCTCTCCATTTTATCCTCACAACTACCCTGTGAGGTGGGTTAGCCTGAGCATTAGTCACTGTCCCAAAGTCACCCAGTGAGCTTCCATGGCCTTGTGGTGACTAGAGCCTAGACTTCCTGAAGCCCAGTCCAATACTCTAACCACTACACCACACTGGCTCCTACATTGTAGAATGAAGGATTGAGCTCACAGTTGAGTTTGAGATTTCACTTTCAAACCCAGTCATGTTGAGGAGAAAAGGGAAGGAAGTACTATTTACATAGTTAGGACACTTGTCAGAGCACTCATGTGGTCTCTCAGTCTTCTCTATTATCCTCTTCCCCTTTCTCCTCCTTGCAAAGCAGCATGCAAGCAGAACAAATAGTATCACAAAAGCGGTTCAGTTTCCAAAAGCAAAGATATGCTTCCATATTTGTATATATATGGATCCCAAGGATGAAACACCATTAGTATCTGCTAATATTTGTCTGGTATAAATACATGGCTCACCAAAGCAAACAGTTGTCTAAACGCATCCAAATACAGAAAAAGTGGGAAGAACATTCTTAACTGACAAAACGCAAAGTGACAGTTGAACAACTGAGAACACATAACACTCAGAGAGAACAATGGTCAGAACAATCCTTGTCCCATTTTTTTTATCTTCATAGAGTCAAATTTGGCTGTGTGTGTCGCCCACATTATGCCTTCTTGTAATAGCCACTCTGTTAGGTAATACGTTCCAGCTAAGAGCGCTATTCAGTTGTGATTTCCAATGTCTCTTAAATAATCCTCTCAATGGGTCTGATCCAACATTCTACTTACCTGCCACAAGGAATGCATTCATAAAATTGTCTCTGATAGTGACATTAATGGGTGGAAACCCTTGCTTGAACTGCAGATTGGATGCACAAACATAAAGAGCCCTATTTCTTTCTAGAGGCCTATCAGCATAGTACACAGCCAGCATGTTATTGCCCATGACTCTGAATGTGCCATGAAGTTGCCAATTTTTGAACTGGTCACTGTAGCTATGTCTTTAACAGCCACTTTACATAACAAGTAGACATAGGAAGACAATCATATTTATCACTATGCCACTGAGACGTTCATCAGCTGATGGTTGCAAATTACATGAATGCAGTCAGCCTATATACATACATTTGTCACTATTGGTAGGAAAATAGAGCCTGTGGGATGCAGATTGGAAGCGGTAATATTACTTAGTGCAAGTTACCTCTTCCAACCTGCATCTCACATGACCTATTTCCCTACAAGTAGTGTCAAATGTTTGAGAGGTTCTTAAATTAATAATGTCAGAATGTTAAAACAGCCCTCTTCATTAGATGCAGAATTAGCTGACCGAAGTGGGAAAAAATCCTAATCTCAATCCCACTCAGACCTATGAAGAATCAATTTCCTGGATCTGTCATTCATATGGAGATTGGGGGAAAGAATTAGCTACTTGTGTAAATAGAACCTATTCATAAATGTGCACTTCATTTCTGTACTGATCAAACATGTTTCAAGAACTAGAATACATACTTTTAGGGTTTCTCCCCATTCAACAAGTTCATGGTCAGTGAAGTCATGGGGGTATCCCAGAATTCTTCTGGGTTATGCTGCCTTCCTAACCTGCAAGCCACCATACTTTATGGACAGGGTAAGAACAGATCCCATTCCTGTAATGTTCACTTTTTGCTTACACATTTGGTTTCTTCCTTAACTCTCAGGGTTAGTTGGTACAATATAGTTTTTAATGATGTGAGCAGTCATGACCTTTTCTGGGTTTACAGTAATGTGAAGAACTGTAATGTGTGAACCACTGGTTCCCAGGTATGGTTAGCAGCAATTGTCATGTTTGGAGCAGCTGGGGAAAAAAATGCACCCATCATCAAGGCAATTGCTGGTTGTTGGTTTTTTATGGTCTGCCAATTTGCACTTTACAATTCCTGATAGAAGTATATACCAAAGGAAAATGAGAATTGGTCATGTGCATTGTGTAAACCCAGCCCTTTGTGAGAACAGTAGAGATGCTGAAATAGTATTAAAATACAAAATGATAAAACCACGATGTGAATAGTCTAGAATGAGGACCACAAGAGGTACATTCAAACGTATACAATACGTTATAAAGATGTACTGTGTACATACTGGTATGCAGGAATGTTCCTTGCTTAACTTCCAAATAATAACTTTTTTAAAAAATGGAAAATTTTGAAGAAAGGCTTTCATTGCAAACCTGCGCACATTTACTCAGAAGCAAACCTCACTGATCAATGCAGCTTATTCCCAGAAAATGTACGGAGGATTGTGTCAAAAATACTGTTAAAGTGAAAGCATCTCTTTTCTGAAAATGAGATTAATAAATATTAAGTAAAAAATGGCAGTAAATTTAAGTAAGAAAAGGAATGGATTAGAAGTAGCGATGCAGTTTGGATAGCTCATACTAACAGCTCCATCCTATGCACTTTATATTTAATTCCCCCACTGATTCCAGTGTAACTTCCTTCCACTTAATGTGATAGGCAGGAGCAGGCAAGATGGCCATTCAGTTGTTTTTGGACTACAATTCCCATCTTCCCTCACCACTGGCTATGCTAGCTAGGGGATCAGGATGATTCAAATATATGAGGCAATATGCATGTTAATAAATGAGCTCCCGTTACGTTACGTTAACAAGTACAAACCCCAGTTTTGTTCAAATAAGGCTTTGAAAACATGATTTAAACAAACAAACAAACAAAAGAAAACCTCTGTAAACATGCTTTTGATTTGTTATACACATGGAACTATTATTCAGTCTAGCACTGGGGCTTGGCATGGAGTCAATAAATGTAAAGTGGGTTACACTTTTCATGAGAAAGATCAAAGAGGTTAGCAAGTGTTCTTTTCTTTTTTTAATGCCCTGTAACCACATTTCAAATCAATTTTAACTGTTTCTTTCACTGAAGTTCATTAAGCAACAGTTTACAAAATTAGTCTATTAAAATGTTTGGAAAGAAATGTAAAGTCATGGTGACCTCCTTAAAACCATGTGAGGGAATGCCTCTTGCCTAACTTTCAAATGGAAAATAAATAAATAAATCCCTGGTTTCCAGAAACAAACTATGAAATGACGTTTGGCCCAAATCCCTATGATTTAGAGCAGCTTACCCCAACTTCATGTCTTTCATACATATTGGACTATAACTCCCATCATCCCTAGCCATCTGGCCGGGGATAATGATGATTGCAGTACAACACATTTGAAGGTTTGGGGATGGCTGCCTTAGAGAAGCTTTCAAAATAATGTCAATATGGCAGAGTCTCCCAGACTCTAGGGAGACTCTATGGCTCAGTTCGGACGACATATTAGGCAACGGAGGAGGGGGGGGAACAATCATCAGTTGTGTTGCTTATTGTGTCGTCTGGAGGGCAGCACACAATTGACAGTACGTTAATCAGGCACTTTAAACAACGGAGCGAAACAACTGGCTTGCACATTGTTTAGCCCGAAGCCCCGTTGTTTAAAGTGTCGTCCGAATTCAGCCCCCCCGCTCTCCGTGGACTATTCCATTTCGGAATAGAGTTCTGCTGCCTAGAGCAGCCAAAAAACCCCATCCGCTCTATGCAGCCGGCAGAACTCACAGTGCATGTTGGGATACGGCTGGGGGACACACGGAGGAGAAGCTGCAACCAAAATGGCCACCGCAAGTTCCTTGCAGCCGGGGCGTTTGCCGGTTCCGAGCAGCGCCGGCTGCAGTGTGTCATCTGTGGAGCTCCTCCTGCCTAACGCACGGTCAGTACGTTATTTACCCCTCTGTTGCTTAATATGTCGTCCGAACTGAGCCTATATGATGCCACTTTGCAGCTGCCTCCCCACAAACCCTGCAGCATCGCTGCTGTGGGACAGGAATGCTAAATCTAGATGACAGGAGGGAGTGCAGGTTATCCATCGGCCATCCTGCTTGTCAAGCCCGCCCCCTGCCCAATGTTTCCTGGCTTTACCTTCACTGGGATCCACCCCTAAGAACATCCCTGAACTGAAGCCACCACTGACAACTGGGAGAAATGTGGGGTTATCGGAGCAAATGGAAAAGTTGCGGTATAAGGACACCACAAGAAAGCACACTTTTGAAGGTTAAACCCCAATATGGCTGTGAGTTGGCGGCTGCATCATATAAACAACACAGTGCCACTGCGCAGCCACTATGGGGTACACAGGGCATATAGGTCAGCCTCTGTCTCAGCCACAAATTGTCTGTTCTCACAACTGGGCCTTCCCATCCCTCCTACTTTTCACTCTGGAGCAGAAAAAGCACCCTCAATGCACTGGAGTGATGCTAGGTAGATAGAGCATTGTGGAGGATGCAAAATGGGAGCCAGGCTGCCAACACAGCTGAAGCTGTTGCCAATTGCAGTGGCAGTGCAGGAAGAAAAAACACTTTAGGAAAAAGAAAGAAAGAAGCTGTTCTACAACCCTTGCCAATGGTGACGTCTACCTGTGAGAAATTGTTGGAGAATTTCTCCTACCCTGGAAAAATTTGGTGAAATTTCCTCCCCCCCCCTCGCATAGGGTGGAGACTTTTGATAGGTCACTTGTGTACAGCTCTACTTGGTTTAGCTCACTCCCATTCTTATTTGTGACTTTTTTTTGTTTTTCTTTTGGTTAGTCCGAAAGGGAAAAGTACATATTTTGAACAGGAAAAGTGTGCATTTTTCAAATGTGCACACTTTTTCGCCATTGACTAAAGCTTAAACATATATATATATATATTTAAAAACTGCATTAAAGAAGTGTACTTTAAAACATGCACATTTTAAAGTGTGCATTTTTCAAATGCAAACACAAGTTTGGAAATTTGTAAACCTTTTCTCAGGACTTTAACTTTTGCATGCATTTGAGTTGTGAACTGGGCATTTTTGAGTGATTTACAAACTGAAATGAAATTCTTGTACATCCCTATTCCATATATCAGCCTGTGCCAACCTTGTGTCATCCAGTTGTCTTGGACTTCAACTCCCATTAGCCCCACCAACATGGGCAATGATCAGGAATGATGGGAGTTGTAGTCTCAGATAACTGGAGGGTCCCAGGTGGGAGAAGGGTGCTATACATTTTCAAAATGGAAGTTACAATGGATGCCACTGTGGCACATAACCCTAAAGACCAGGCTGCTTTACTGCTTCCGTTCAAGGGTTGATAGGTATGAGCCGGAAGAAGTAAAACTTTACTGAATACAAATATGACAAGTGAGGTCTTTACAGATCCATGCACCTCACTGCCAGGTCTTTACAACTCTTTTTGCAGTTTACAATTAATTCATTTGACAACCTCAGCAGTCATGCCCGTAGATCCCTGTTAGCTGAACTTCATTTATCCAAATCTCGTATTTGTCTTCCATATGCATAAGACACTCAGTAATTTACAAGGACTCATATTTATACAGATTTCTAATTCTCAAAATGTTGGATTATGCGGAGAGAATAACAGTAGGGCCCTGCCAAATGATTGCCAGTTTCAGTTGCAGGTGCAAAAGAACTGCTTTTTAGGGTCTGGCATATTCCCTGAACCCCCCTCCCCCCCTTTCTCATCTTGTTTACCGGCTGCTTTTGCATGTGCTCCTCCCCCATGCCTAGATTTTCTTGTTCCTGGTAATTGTTATCCCAGCCAATCAGGAATGTCATGAAGCCAATTCAGAGTGAGTTGAATGCTTCATGAATCTGCCCTATCCTTACTCTGAGCTGGCAACCAATTTTACCCCATGAACAATAATTCAGTCCCCCCCCCCCCATGTCACCCCAAAGCTTTTGCAAAATGCATGCCCCTTTGTCTCAGGTCTACATTAAAGTGGTAGTCCTGGAATTGTTTAACATAAATCTTGGAATCCAGATCGACATGATGTTATAGCTACATGGCTTTTATGTCAACCCCCTGATATTTGAGACTTAAACATGATTTTTAAACATTTGAAGTTTTGAATTATTTCTGCATGATTGCTGTATGTACTATCCAAGCTGTGAATGATACTGAGATTATTTCCTTCCCACCCTGTGCTTGTCTGTGCGCAAATGTTCAAGGCTTGGTTAAAAAAACATACACACCCAACAAATCCAATTTAGAGCAGTCAATTTGGAAATCAGTGACGGCTCTGATCTGCTATGTTCTTAAAATACTAATGAAAAATTATTGGGGCAGACAAAAACATTAAGAGCAGCAGGCCTGCATTAATAACACTATGTGAGTTCAACATCATGCTGATCATGATCTTCCTTGAAGATAGGTCATCTTTATTATTTTTCCAACCAAAATGCCTGAATGAATCCTGAATGACGTTTACCCATATGTGTAGGATTGGAACAATATCACAGCTCCATCTTCTAGATCGGTGTTAGTGAGCCCTGCACATAGCAATTTTCGCTGCTCCAAACTGCTGAGTGGGACAGAGCATGTTGACTTAAACTTGCTTGCTGGGAAGACCCTCCCCTACACTCACATTTAGTTCAGGGAATATTTCTATTATACCAAATGCCTGTAAGCCAGAAAACCCATACGATGGCAGACGTCCTATGAATATAATGCTTCAAACTTCATTCCCCTAAACCAAATGACATCACTGACAATTTCTGACATCGCTGTGCTGAGTAAAGGGCAGAAGATGTGGACAGATGAACTCCACTAGCAGTTTATTTATTGGCAGTGGGATGGGGCTGGATTCCGGCACTTGGGAAAAGAGAACAGTAGTTGTGCCTTTCTTTGAAACTCTAACAGCCAGTACTAAGAATTGCTGAGTTCACACTGTGTTTCATAGAGCAATTCTAAACATCGCTAATGAAAGTCAGAGGTGGAGAACCTGTGGCCCTACAGATATTGGACTCCAGCTTCCATCAGCCCTAGCCAGCATGGATTCACTATCCTTGAACTAAGTTCAGTGGTGCTTACTTCCAAGTAACTGTGCAAACAGCATTGCATTTGAAATCCTAGGCATACTTATTTTGGAATGAATCCCACTGACATTTACTTCCAAGTAAACATGCACCGAGATTGGGCTGCAACATTTCATTTGCTGAGTGGAATTAAGACTGAAAATCCTAAACCTAGTTAATTATTATTATTTTTAAAAAATCTCAATGAATTTAATGGAGTTTAGGGAAGTTCATCACTGGGAAATCTGGTTCTTTTTTGGCTTGATGGAATTCTTGACTTGCTTTGTGTCTGTAAGTCAAGCTGCAGGCTGTTCCCCAAACCTTTTTGTGCATTTTGTGTGTGTGTGTGGGGGGGGGAAGGTTCTGCAATGTGTGCACATTTCTAAGTAATTTGTACAAATTATGACTGAATTTGCAGGAATTATAGCCAAATGTGTGCAAATTCGGCCATAATGCACACAAATTCAGCCACAATTTGTGTGAATTGCTCAGAAATTTGCATGAATTGTAGATCCTCTCTAACTAAACTACGCAAAACTCCTTGAAAATCCACAAACTGGCCCAACTCACTGCAGATTCAAGTTGGGTGTTGCAGCAGGAACCAAAACTAATTCCCGGGGGTGGGGGTGGGCGTGGGGGCGAGCCTAGGAAAATTCATCCCCCAAGTGGATTCTTCTGACATCCCCAGTGGATTTAGCTGTAGATAAATTCATTTCTAATCAGGCCGTAGGGTAGCTTATGGGCAAACAAACCACCTTGAAATGTTTGTGGATCAAACACATGTGAAGCCAAAGCAAACAATATTATCTCTTGGACTTTAAGGTCATCCCTTTCTCTAGCATAAACATACTTGCTTTTCTACAGTAATTGCTCTACTAATTCATCCATCTCCATTTACAAATATTTTTCACTTGGCAGAAGCAGACTGCATCCTTGTGTTCAGGACACTTCTTGAGCATAGCCTCCATTCAGCGAGTAAGTCATAGTGTTATTGTGAGGATTGTTTGTAAGTATCATTTGACATAAAATAATATCCATCCCTCTTGTGCTATGGGGGGGGGGAAAGGATGTGGAGAACCTCAAGGATACTCTCTTAAGGCAAGTTGGTGATGGAATGCATTTTCAGCATTCAGTAAGCTTCTGCAGACATCTGGTCTATGCTTTTTTAATTCCAAAAATGAAAATATATTGGATTTGTCATCAGCCATATATAGTTGTAGTTCTCTAAAGGACAGATTAAGCTTAGGTATTACTTTTTCTGTGGATGCATAGAAATAATAGAAATAATAAGTAATTCCACTTCCTTAGTGGAATGTCTAAAAACTGTATTTATAAGTAATGTTGGTCAAAAGCTAAAATTGATCCCTAAGGCAATATTAATTAGAGATGTGCAATGGATCGGACCCGATCCACGATCCAGGCCTAATCCGGCCAAAATCAGAACGTTAATTAATTATTCTGATTTCAAAAAATTGAGGCTCGATTTTTTCCGATCCGATTTCCCCCCCCCCCCAATTTTGATCAGGAAAAATCGGAAAATCGGACCTCCATTTTTTGTGTTTTCGCCATAGGCGTGCATTAGGGGAAAGAAAGCTTTCCCCCAATGCAAATCTATGGGGAAAACATGGCAGCGGGTGACTGGGGACCTCCCTTTCTCCCCCCACTCACGCTCCTTACCTGCTGCCTCCTCGCTGCTGTCTGCTGCCACCCGTTGCCCCAATCTACTGAGAAACAGGCTTTGCAGACTGCCTCTCAGTAGAGCGCCGGGTGATGATGTCATCACCCGGCGCTCTACTGAGAGGCAGGCCGTGAAGCTTGTTTCTCAGTAGATTGGACCTGTGGGCGGCAGCAGAGGGCCCCAGCAGGTAAGGAGCACAAGTGGGGGAGGGCCCTACTTACCTGCCGGGGTGCCCGCTTCCATCCGCTGTTCCAATCTACTGAGAAACAAGCTTCACAGCCTAGTTCTCAGTAGAGCGCCAGGTGGTGCTCTACTGAGAACTAGGCCACGAAACCTGTTTCTCAGTAGATTGGAACAGTGGATGGAAGTAGATGGAAGTGGGCGCCCTGGCAGGTAAGGAGCGCGAGTGGGGGGGAGGTACAAGGAAGGAGGGAGGGGGAGTTAGGTCCCCACTCACCCGCCCCTATGTTTTCACCATAGGCTTGCATTGGGGGAAAGCTTTCTTTCCCCCAATGTAAGCCTATGGCGAAAACACCTAAAATGGCGTCCGATCCGAATATCGGACATCCGATTTTCGGATTGGAATCGGCTCCAAACCGAATCGGGAAGCCTCTGATCCGATCCGATCCAAGGCATCAGTTCCGATTCCAATCCGATTTTTGGGGTCCATGCACACCTCTAATATTAATCACTTTGGCTGCATGCTTATATTCACAGTAAAAGACTGGTAAAAACCCGAGGAGTTAACCTTGCTTTTTTATATCTTAAGGAACAAACCACCACCATTTTATTTGATCAGAACATTACAGTTTATTTTATAGAATCATACATAGTTGGAAGGGATACTGGAGGACATCTGGTCCAAGCTCCTGCTCAATGCAGGATCTACAATGCAGGATGCATCTACAGCAATCCTTACAGTTGGCCATGCAGCCTCCGCTTAAAGACCTCCAGTGAAGGGCAGCCCATCATTTTCCAAGTCAGTTTGTCCCACTGTCAAAACAGGTCATACCTTTAGGAAGTTTTTCTTCTTATTTAATCAAATTCTGCTTGCCTGCAATTTCTATTCATTGGGTAGTATCCAATAGGGTCTGCATGTGTACAGCCCCACCAGCCCCAGTCTGTGCATGACCGCGATGTAACGCTTCTATAGGCAAGTCCCAAATGACCAAAAATGCTTGTTTTCTGCAAGGGGCAGGTCATGCCCCTTCCAGAAATGAGCATTTACACTCACTTTGGGGTTTGCCCCCAAAAGTGCTACATCATGGCCATGCATGGACTGGGACTGGCTGTGCATACAAGGCCCCAATTGGATACTGCACATTGCTTCTAGTCCTTCCGTCCTGAGCAATGGTCTACTCTCTCTTCTGTGTGACAGCCATTCAGATATGTAGACAGCTTTCAAGTCTCACCTTAATTTTCACTCCTTCTGGCTAAACATCCTCACCTCTTTTCAACATTCCTCACAGGACTTGGTTTCCAGACATTTCACCATTCTGGTTATCTTCCTATGTATACATACACAAAATATCCAAGTCCATGGATTTATGTGTTTTAATATAGATATATTACCTATGTATTTATGTGTGTTGATAGAGATATAACTATGAATTTATGTGTTGTAATATAGATATATTGGCTCAGTTTGGACGACACGTTAGGCAACGGAGGAGGGGGGAACAATCATCAGTTGTGTTGCTTATTGTGTCGTCTGGAGGGCAACACACAACACACACACAACTGACGGTACGTTAATCAGGCACTTTAAACAATGGAGTGAAACAACGGGCTTGATAAGTTGTAGTTGAACAGGACAATGAGATATTTTTCTTTATTACTCAGACTTCTAATTTCGCTATGCCTTATTTTGCTGTCTTTCCACCCTCCAGCCCTGCATTTTTAGGTTGCTATATAAAATTACTTCATAGCCTCATCCTCATATTGAAAGGGCAACAAACGTTCCAGAGTCCAGATGGCGAAAACATTCTCAATTTCTGGACTCTTAAAAATTATTTGTAGTCAAAAGAGAATGCTTCTGAAACATCTGAAAATATATGTATATAGTGTATAGGTATGAATATGTACTTGTGTGTTCAACTCTCTCATTGTGTGTGTGAATGTGTGCATGGACACATGTATGCGTTGGGAGGGTGTTAGCCTAAAAGGCATTTAATATATCTGTATCCTGCCTTTCAGTCAGGGTATTTTTTTATTGCGATGATATCATAGCATCCAAACTGATGCCATCATGGCATCAAAATCAGAACATATTGTAGACTCAAATAGAATGTCTCTAATGGTTCTTTAAGACAAACTGATTCAGACCATGAGTCACTTTGAAAAACTCCTTTCTGAGTATGCAATGGTAGTGCTTATGTACTGTTCTTTGTTGCCATCAACACAACAGGATAGGCTTAATAATAATCTATTAGTGTTCAGCCATATTTGCCGTGAGGTACTCCATCTCCCTATTTCATGGCTAGGGATAGACATACAAACAAAACTTGAGTTCATTCTTCCCCAAATTCCACCTGGAAGCTTGTTCCATCTTGTGTCCATATCACATTGAGAGCTTGTTCCCCCTGCATGAAAACCCATGTGTATTTTTGTGCATATTTTTCAAAATAGGTGTATTAAATATACACGTATTTGAAATGTGCACTTTCTTCTCTCACTGATTAAAGTCTGTTTGTGCATGTTTCAAAAGTACACATTTTTCCATGTGATTTTCAGATATACACATGCTGTCAACCACAATTTGGGGGGGATCACATTGCAAGCTTGGAAATATAAGGACTGTGACCACAGATTGTGTCAGAGTTCATGTTCCGTATGAAAGGTGTGAACTAGGTTAAATCCTGATCAAAAACAAACAAATGAATTTCTCATATACCCCTATTGAGAGCCCCCAACTGGCAAACATGTAAAATATTGCCAACTTTCATGTTGTCGTCCATCTGCATGTGAACTTGGCTGTTTCCATGTCTTAAAAGCACACAGGTAATGAAGCAGCACCAGAAATGAACAATGTCCAGGTTGGCTAGGGAGCTTTGCAAGTCTTTCCACTCACTGTGCTCTGATTCTCCTTGATGGATTTGTGGGTTACTGAGAGATGATGATGAATTTATCTTTATATACTGCCCCCATAGCCAAAGTTCTCTAGGCAGTTTACAAAAATTAAAAGATTGAACATGAAAAGTCAATATGCAAAATTTAAAAACATAAAACATAAAGAGCAGTTAACATTTAAAACAATTTTAAACTTTCAGCCAGGCCAAAGATTAACATTGATGCTGTACGACTTGCAGAGGTAAATAAGCATGTCCAGTGATTTCAGAGAATAATAACATACAAATGACACATGGTTGGTTATGTGCATGGCCAAGATAGTCACCTAAATTTTATGGCATTCTCGGTCATCAGAGCCCTCCACAAAACCTACCTTTTCTATGAAAACTTTGGCTCACCTCCCACCGCCCCCCCACACCTCTAACCAAATACATTGTGTTTTTATTGATAGTTTTACTGAAAATAAAACTGTTACTGAATTTGAATTATCTACTACTTTCTCCCTTCCCTTCCTCTTCTTCTCTTACCTTCCTTACTGTTAAAATGTAAGCTGTAAGCTACTTGGAGGAAGGAACCTGCCCCTGAAATTCTATGATGTGCCATGTATGTTGAAGGCCCAATGGCATAATAACAGCAGCAACAACAATGATAATATTCAAATTTTGCACTGATGAGAGAATGGAAGCCTGATTCACATAATCCTGTTTCATCTCAGGACTCGGGGTCAGACAAGGTGGATTTATATAACAAAGTTAGGGAAAGAATCAAATAACTTGGCCCACAATGAATGGGAAAGTATTGTGTCCACTGATATTTGAACATTAGATGCTGCAATTGTTTGTTTTAGAGTGTACAAGTGATTCCACTTAGGGAAAACGTTATTTAAAAGACGGAAATCTTTGTATAGTCTAAGAAATCTTTTCTTACCCTTTAACGTTATGATACCAGTTGATCTTTCAGTGACGTTATCTATTATTTGATTCTGACCTAAACTCTAAATAGCTCTATTATTTTCCAATGACCTCGTTCTTATTTGGTTTTACAGGTCAGCAGCAAACTAATCAGTCAGCTTCCTGCTAATTAATCCTATTTAGCTAAAGAACTGTTAGCCTGCATTATCTTATCTCCATTAAAGAGAAGTTTTTATAGGGACTTGGCACCAGATTACTACAGTAAGTGATCACTCCCCACTCCACTTCAGGTGCGTAGGATTTGTACACAAGAGTCGTACATAGTGTCATCTGAACCATCTGAATGTTTCTTAATATGCTTGGCTATCATAAGTATACCAGTAGCCAGATGGCTTTGCAGTTACAATGCCTCTCAGTGTCCTTACAATAAATGGCATTGTAGTTGGACATACTTGTACGAAGGAGACATTTAAAAAAAGAAAAGAATGAAAGGTCAAGGCTGCACCTGCAGCATGCACAATGATATGATTGCAAAGGGAAAGGAAACAAAATGCATGTGGGTCTGTAGTGCGAGATTAATCTGTCACACCAAAGTGAATTCTCTTGTATGAAACTGGAACTTCAAACAGGGCAGCATGAATTACACAGCAACTGAATTGTCATGTAATTAAAACTTATTGGCTGCTGAATCTTTACATATTTTGGGAAAACTATTGTGGTTGAGTTAGAAGAATTAGACAGAGCTTCATTGTTATTCATTAAACAAAAAACCTACAGTTTACAAAAACAACGTTAAGGCTCTACAGATTCCAACCAAGCACCAAAAAGCAGGGAAATTGGGAGTTAAGGCTCACAAGCCTTAACGCCACATCCTCCCTAAGGAGGCAGAAAGTGCAAGTGAAATTCTCATTCTCCCAAAGCAGATAAACCATGAGGACAGGGTGGAGAATATGATATGCAGAGGTGACTGGGGGGTTGTGGAAAACTAATCACGAACAACTTAGGGCCACCTACTTCTCTTTTTTTGTTTAGAGCAGTCCTTCCCCAACCTGGTGCCCTCCAAAGGTGTTGGATTACAACTCCCATCATTGCAAGTCAGTATGTCCCATGGTCAGGAATGCTGGGACTTGTCATCTCAAACACCTGGAGGGCAGCAGGATGGGGAATGCTGTTCCATACCCTCACCAAATACAGGGTCTGCCCAATACATTTCTCTCACACACATCTCGCATATAGCAGCACTCTTGATAACAAAAGGGGCACTATTCATTACAGATCTAGAACCAGAGCATGTGCCAGGCACTTCCAACTTTTGGTCAGTATCCTGCCTTTCAAAGAACCAATGTTTTTTTTTTAATGTATTTATAAAAAATATACTGTTCACTCCCCATAATCCCTCCACAATACATCATCTCATCAAAGCAACAGTGGAGCAGGTTTAGTTTGGCTGTCTTGAACACCTTTCAGATGAGATTAGTTTGCAATCCTATACCTCTTGGGAGAAAGCCCTAGTGAATTCAGTGGCACTGGCTTCTGAGAAGACATGTATAGGAGTCAACCTTCTCCAGCCTGGTGCTCTCCAGATGTGTTACACTGTAATTCCCATGTTATGTGTTATGGGGAAGACAAAAATCAATTCATACTTAATTTTAAAATAATACTTACGCATGAAAGTATTAGGTGGTAGCTCTGTCTTTGATCTCACACTGCTGAACAAGTAAGAGAAATCCTTTATCTGATATTCAAGAAAGAGACATCCTATGCCATGTCTGAAGGGCTATCTGGATTAGGTGTTCAAGATTCATTCATTGTTGTTTCATTTGGTTTTGACAGTTTATTTAAAGTGATGCAGCTCTTTTGTAGTTCCTTGATTGATCACATATCTTAATGCTGGAAAACATCATACTTTAGTACAGATGTGGGCAGAAAATAGATCTATCCTGATGATTTGGACATCAACCCGCGGCATTCCTGATAACTGCCCATGCTGATAGGGGCTTTTACAAGTTGAATTCCAAAACATCTGGAGATCTACATTCTGCCTTCCCTTGTTCTTGAACAACATTCCCCAACCTGGTGCCTGTCAGATGTGTTGGGTTGCAACTCTCAACATAAGGAGATGCTCTAAGAAATGAGAAGTAGCTGGTCCTAAGTTGTTCATCATCATTTCCCACAACCCCACAGTCACCTCTGCAGATCAAATTGCATATCTAGATTTTTGAGATGACAAGTCCCAGCATTCCTGACCAAGGGACATACTGACTTGCAATGATGGCAGTTGTAGTCCAACACCTTTGGAGGGCACCAGGTTGGGGAAGGGCTGCTCTAAATAAAAAAAGAGAAGTAGGTGGCCCTAAGTTGTTCGTGATCAGTTTTCCACAACCCCCCAGTCACCTCTGCATATCATATTCTCCACCCTGTCCTCATGGTTTATCTGCTTTGGGAGAATGAGAATTTCACTTGCACTTTCTGCCTCCTTAGGGAGGATGTGGCATTAAGGCTTGTGAGCCTTAACTCCCAATTTCCCTGCTTTTTGGTGCTTGGTTGGAATCTGTAGAGCCTTAACATTGTTTTTGTAAACCGTAGGTTTTTTGTTTAATGAATTTCATGGCTTTGTGTAACGGATGACTGGCTATTATACAGTTGACAACCAAGCCAGCGTCAGCCAGAATGTTATACCATCTTGACATCCAATATAAAATCAAAGCTAGTGTTATGTGTTGAACTCACTTTTAACGTTAATAAATCAACCAAAATGCTTGTATCTCCCTCATTTTTAAAGATAAAGAGATGAAACCTGGCATCATGGTAACTCTTAAGTAGGGATATAGCTATGCCAAGTATGAAGCAGATCCGTTCATGCCTTGATTTTTAGGAATGTTTTAAAGTTCAAACAGAAATCTCTTTGGGGTCCAGGACCTTGAGCAGTACAAGTTTAAAAAATGAAATTAAAGTTAAAGAGATGAAACTTGGCACCATGGTAGCTCTGAAGTAGGAATTTAGCCATGCCAAGTTGGAAGCAGATCCGTTCATCCCTTGATTTTTAGAAATGTTTAAAAGTTCAATTTAATTTTTTTAATTAACTAAAATGCTTACAATTCCATCATTTTTAAAGATAAAGGGATGAAACTAGACAGCATGGTAGCTCTTAAGTAGGGATTGAGCCATGCCAAGTTGGAAGTAGATCTGTTTATGCCTTGAGTTTTAGGAAATTTTTAAACTTCAAACCCAATACTCCTCTTTGGGGTCTAGGGCCTTGAGCAGTACATTAAAAAAAGAAAGAAAGTAAAGATGAAGAGATGAAACTTGGCACCATGGTACCTCTTAAGTAAGGCTTTAGCCATGCCAAGTTGAAAGCAGATTGGTCCATGCCTTGAATTTTAGAAAAACATTTGAAGTCAAACTTTTAAAAAAAATATCCTAAAAATCAAGGCATGAACCGATCTGCTTCCAACTTGGCATGGCTCAATTCTAGGGTGACCACTAGGGTGTTGCCTAGTGGCTAAAGTGTTGGACTGGGAGCTGGGAGATCTGGGTTCTACTCCCCACTTAGCCATGGAAACCCATTGGGTGACTTTGGGCAGGTTGCAGACTCTCAGCCCAACCCATCTCACAGGGTTGCTGTTGTGAGAATAAAATGGAGAGGAGGAGGATTATGTATGGGTTTCTTGGTAGAAAAAAGGAGGGATATAAATGCAATCATAAATAATAATAAAAAACTGTCAGGATTTCCCCAGATTTCTCCTGGTTTTTGTTCTATCCTTGGTGTCAGGGGGGATTTTATGTAATAGTCTATAATGACCTGGAATTACACACTTTCCCTTTTAAGGCCACCATTAGCGTGGCAGGGGGGAATGACATGCTTTCTGGAGGTGTGTCATTCTCACCCACTGCTCCAATCAAGGCCTTAAAAGGGAAAAACGTGTCATTCCCAGGCATTATAGAAAAGGGCCTGATTGGAGCAGTGGGGTGGGGTTAGAATGACATGCTTTCCCCTCCTCTGCTCCAATTGGGGACTTTAAGGTAGGCTGACCATCTGAAAAGGAGGACAGGGCTCATGTAACTTTAACAGTTGTAGAGAAAAGGGAATTTCAGCCAGTGTCATCTGTATGCAATTAGTTCCTGGTGAAATTTCCTCTTCATCACCACAGTTAAATCCTGATCAAAAACAAACAAAATGAATTTCTCATATACCCCTACTGAGAGCCCCCAACTGGCAAACATGTAAAATATTGCCAACTTTCATGTTGTCGTCCATCTGCATGTGAACTTGGCTGTTTCCATGTCTTAAAAACACACAGGTAATGCTTTTTGAGACAGTACCGGTTTTTATTATGTGCTTTGTTGTTTTAGGCCACCTTGTAAGGGCTTCTGTTCTGAAAGGCAGCAAAGAAATGTTGTCAATACAACTATACAACTTGGAATGTTACTTTTGAGTTCCTGGGAGAAAAAAATGTGATATGAACTTAGAAGTTTAACATGTATTGTACAAGCAAGGGCCATGCCAAGGAGTATGCATTGAAACATACAAATATTTAAAAAGGGAGGAATATATAGAGAGTACAGTGTGCACCCTAGGCTCAGGTTCTCCCAACATGCCAACAAAGTTTGCTCTGGTTTTCTTGCTGAAAAGGCTACTATCAGCAGTATAAGTAATTGCCTCATCCAGATGTGACAACAGACAACAGACTGTTTCTAGATATGAAGCAAGTTCATGAGATAGTAGGATACCAATTATACATTTCTCTCTGATACAACTGAACAAGGGACATTTCAAGGGGCAATGAACCAAATCCTCAATCTGATGTGGACATTTCGGATACACCTGCCACTCCCACGCTACCTCGCTAGAATATCCTTCTGCCACAGCTGAGCGCCATCACATAGAATCAAATCTCAGCAAATGCATACCTTTGTGCCTAAAAGTGTGATACAAATGTAATAATAAATAATAATATACCTCAATGAAGTAAGCTTCTTCGGTGTATGAAACTGGGAAAATGTCACTTTATTTGTGCAATATGTTCTATTATTAGTAGGCTGAGGAGGAAGAGGAGGAGGATGACATGGGAAACAAATTACATTGCTCCTTTTTCTTACAGGTAGATGACAGCAATAAATCACAATGAGAACTCATAGTGAATTGTTCATGCTCAATGTAAGCCTAACTTTGTTTAGGCTTCAAAGTTTATATTACAGATCTTCCTATCGTCAAATTGAATGTTTGTTCTGTCCGATGTTCCTGCCACACTTTAGGCAGGCTGCCTGCCCGCCTTTATGAACAATTAGAAGGTTACACATATATTGATTCATTAATTCATCCATTGCCTTTCCTTTCCTTTAAACACACATATATACAAATGCACATATACGCAAAACAAACCCACTGCAACATTTGTTTTTTTAAAAAAACTGCCTCAGCGATGGAAGGAAAGAAATGTGCATGGGATGCTGTTTGTAATCTGCTCAGAAAACACTGGTTATTGGGCAGAGTAGAAATGTAATAAATAAATCTAGCATCAGCCAATAAGCATGCTTGTCAGGTTGATTTTCTTTATTTTTAAAGGGCTCCCACTGGGTTGAAAAAGTCCATGCACCAACATCTTTTTCACCACTCTTAGAGTGGTATGTTTGTATGCATTGAGAGTTTATGCATCAAGATTGTTTATTTTTCCATGAAAATCTACAACACACAATTTACAAAGTTAAAAAACAAAATACCACTGTTATGTCTAGATCGTACTAATCATTTCATGGTGCTTCCTTATGTCTTAGTGCTACATCTAAACATTGCTCCTTGGGACAGGGATTTTTTTTCTTGTTATGGTTGGAAGTTCTCAACACTATAGTTATGTAATATATTTTTTAACAGTAGTAATAACCATAGAGGTGGTGCCATTAGTTTTTTTTAACTGAATACTGGTAGGTGTACCATGAATACTGAAGAATGCCCAGACTGCGTCACGACACCGGTCATGCTTGCTTAGTATTAGTATTCTGGCTTCAGATAGCAGCTGGCCAACTGCCATAGGGAAGGTGAAAAGCAGGTCATGATGTTTGTAAGATCCACACCCCTGTATATGGCAGGCAGATATATGCTATCTCTGCCCAAGGAGATTATGCTGTAGCCACATATAAATTGAGCTTTTATGCATCTATCTAATCCTTCTAAAAACAACGAATGCTGTTGGCCTTTACTACATTCTGTGCTGTCTATCGGGTCACACTGGACAATGCAGGATTTAATCATATTGCGATATAAGGGGGGAAACAGAGAAAGTTAGGCCTCATTGAAAATAATGGGACTTCAGCACACGATAAAGCACTCAGAAACCCCACTGATTCCAACAGATATAACATAATGTGCCTCCAGACTGGTGATGCCTTCTTGTGATGGTAACTGAGACAAAACCTGATCCTGGTGTCATTGACCACCATTCTAAGATGTTGGGAGTGAGGTGAGACTAGGTAATTGCAGGGAGGATCCTTCGGTGATATGTAAGAGCCATGCTAGTGTGTCACATCCCAGTTAAGGAACAATTCCTCGAATGAGCCAGCCCTGGGTTTTCACACACTCCATCACAGAGTTGGTTTGTTAGCTCTTAACAGTTTGTGAAATGTTGAAAACAACCTTCCAATTAGTGAGTAGTTGATTTGCCTTGCTGACCCCTAAAGTTTCCAGGTCCAGGTCCTGATAGCACAGTTGTACCTTTTAAGGGTGCCAAGAGAAGGGAGAATTATACAGTTCTATGCAGTCTTCCTTTCTATACAACACTTAAAGGTACAGAAGACCTCATACACACACTCTGGACTATTCTGACTGGCAGTTGCTTTCCAAGGTCTTAGACAGAGATCTTTGCTGTCAGTCCAGACCTTTTAACTGAAGATACCATCAAACATTTGCATTATCCCTTTAGTAGGAGAACCATCTGCATTTCTCCTGCTTGCAGCTCCTGGCATTGTTTCTCCAAATGATATGATTTAGTGTGTGTATTCTACTAGTTCTTCAAGGCATGACAGAATGGGAAAAGGCTCATTGTTTTAGGAACAGTTTAAAAACCACAAGCTTCCCAATGACTTTGGTGGGATACCCAGCTGCATTTCTCCTTCCTGTAACTTCTATATTTTCCATCCAAATGGCATGATATTTTCAGGCATCAGACCCATCAAATTTTAGACAGACTGGTTTTAAAGACCCCACTTTATAGCTCTGTTTCATAGCTCTTTCATCTCTCTTCCCCATTCCCTGTAACCTTTCTGTGACCTGTACAGGCTGTTCTGGAGTGCTGCATTTTTATTTTGAATCCCTAAAGAAACCAATAATAATAAAAAAGAATCAAATGAATCAAATGAATAACAAACACATTTTCAATTGAGAATTCATCAGTGTGAACCTCAGTTAAATTAAACAAATGGGGGGCCCTTCATTAAAAAGAATGCAACCTGTGCAGTACATTATTACAATACGTATTATATTATATTTATTATATTATATTATATTATTAGGCCTGCAATCCTATACATACTTATCTGGGAGTGGGCCTAATTAAATTCAAAGTGCCATGCATTGGACTGAATTGTGCCATTTTCCTTTAAGGTTTGTGCAGTCTGGGAATATAATTTATCATAGCCACTGAAGAAAATATAAACAAAAAAGGCACTAGTTCAACTTAATATTTAGTGCATCTTCTTCTGTTTCAGTTTTCCACAGTCCAGGAATTAACTGAACTATCTGTGTAAGAATCAGGAGTGCTATTGGAGTCCTTCATATTGACTCTCCCATCTATGTTCAACTCTAAGCCCTATGCAAGTATTCACCTGCACACATTTAGGGCTAAAGTGGGGAGGGGTGTGTGGGCATGCATGTAAGCCTCACCCTCAATGTCCAGCTGTCATTTAGATCCTTGAGTGACCTTTGAACACAAAGGTCTGAAAACTGTTAAGTGCATTAGCTGAATGTGCTTACAAAGCCTTTTTCAAATGTTGATGCTCAATGCATCAAGGTCTAAACAGCAGCTGCATGCAGGGATATTGGAGGTGGGGCTTATGTGCATGCTCATGTCCCTCTTTAGCCCAATACTTGTGCAGGCAAATACCTCAATTAATGAACTAATGCCAGAAACATTTTCCCGAACTTCCTGTGAACTTCCCTTTAGTATGAATAAAGTCATAGACTCTTAAAGCCATTCTTTCTGTGTATTCCAGTGTATAGGGTAGGGATGTCTGTGTGTTTGTTTTAAAGGTTGCATCTTCATGGTGCATTTTCTCTAGTATATTCTGTGCAATAAAATCTAGTCAGGCACCCTTCAGCATATAGCTATTGCTCTAGATCCCACACCTTCATTCACCTAGTTTTAACTTTCCTTTGCTTGGTTACAGCAGTTCTCCACTTTACAAGCCACCAATAATCTCATAGCAGATCAAGTGAGATCAGCAGGGTTAATGATTATGGGGAAGCAGTGACACAAAGCCAGGAGGCACCAGATAGCTGATCTCCAGCACATGGGTATCTTTGGAACAGGGCCATGTTCCTCTTAAAGCCAATTACTTCGAGATTAAAGTTTATTAGACTTGAAACAACGAAATAATTTTCAGCCTATTTTACCTATTGCTTTAATTTTGTCTTCACTACTGACTAATAGCCCAAGCCACGCCTTTAGAAAATGTAGCATTTTCAGGGATATTTGCTACACTAGTGATTTTAGTAGGCATCTATGTAAGCAATCTGCAGAAGCTGCTCCATATTATGGTCCTTCAAGGCAAAGCGAAAGATACTGAAGGTAGTAAATGATGAAAATTCATATGCTACAATTAACTGAAATAACATGTGCTGTTTGCCTGGCTGGTTTTTAAATTATTTTTTTCACTGCTTTACTTAACAAGGATAATATAGTCTGACACAGATGCAGGAACCATATTCAACCTAACAAAATGTTAGGCATATGTTACCTAGAAGCAACCAAAATACAATTTCTCATAGCAATTAAGTGCAATAAAATATAATGCGGATGCTTGTCAGATGGAATTTATTGAAAAACATTGACTCTGCCTGGAAAGGCAACAAAAGCTGTTTTGAAATTTAATGGGGAAAAACACAAACTAATTAAGCTGCAGCCATTCTCAAACTCTTCCAAAGCATCAGTTCAGAATCTGGGTGTCACCACAAGATATTTCAGCACCGTAATTTATAGTTTGCCAGCTTTTAATAATATTCCAAAATCTGCAGCCTCCACTGGGGTGCTCCAGCCTACCCGGTAGACATACACTGTACGTTATTCAAGAAATGACTGGGCATTTCCCACACACAGGGCTAGTCCAGGTCCCTTTTCTGGATGTTCAGAGACAGCTCCCCCCACTTTCTTTTTAACTCTCTAGCTCTTTTACTAATGGAAATATAAGGTAAAATGTGTAGCTAAAATTATATTGCTGACTAAGAAGCAATTAAGAGAGGAACCTAATGGCTCTTAGATTGCATCTGAGGGGCCATAGGTTACTAGGGATCTCCCCCCACACAATCTAACGCCATAGACAGAGCTACAACCTTGGAGGGGGTAATCCAATCAGGGATTTCCCCCTTCTTCTGCTGATGTCTGGGTTCCAACCCCGGGAAGAGGGGGCACCCTGGGGAGAGGCGAGGTTATGGATCTAATGGAGAGTTAGATAAGGAGGAGAGTTAGGTGGGTTCAGAGCCCCACCTGATGTTAAATGCAGTTTGGGAGGAATGGGAGGAGAACAAACCTCTTGTCATTCTGGAGGTAAATGTTGGGTTATCCTCTATTTGTCATGGAAACGCTTCATACTAGCTGCATTTGCACATAATACTAAAGTATGGTTTAGGATGAGGTTGTTTAGGATAAGGATGAGGTTGTACAACCTTGGGCTTGTACGCACCCTCCTCTTCCTCTGGCACAGCTGTGAAGAAATCAAAAGCTTCAATTTTTTTATTAGCATTACACTAAAACCCTAAATTGTGCGTAATTGTAAATATGGTTACTAAAACAAGTCAGGTTCCTACACCACAGTTTGAAGCTGGCTTGCTTTAGTAAACCACAGTTAAGACTTATTGCAGTTTACTGGGTGTGGATATCACAACAAGCTGCAATTAGTCTAGCAAGTAACCATAAGTTTCAGAAGGCCTCCTTGCTGCTCCATCAGTGAAGGAGGAGGAACACTAGAAGCCTGAGGCTTGCCTACTTGTCCCATAATGTTAAACCATGGTTGTACAAACACAACCACTTGGAACATCAGTCCATCTAGTCCAGTACATATCAGTATATAACCTATATCATAAGAGTCTGAGGCTCTTCCCCAACATGGAGCCTTCTAGATGTGTTGAACTACAACTTATTATGTAATTCCTTGTCTATGGGTATGCAATCAATATCAGCTGAAATTGATTGCTAGGTTCATGTCAAGGCACCAGAAACCGCCATGTGGATTCACCTGGTTGTCCACAGAGATTAGACAACTAAACCTAGAGAGGTTCCATGAGTAATGAAAGCAGGGACAAGACCTTCCTCCACCTCTTCTTCTGGATACTTGCACCTATTTTTAAAAAAATAAAAATGAAATAAAAATTATTAAAAAAAAAAAAAACAGCCAGAAACCACTTCCATCAGGTACTTGTCAAATTGAAAAAAAAAGAACAGGTTCCTTCAGAATGTGTATTTTTTAATTATAATTGATCTGAAGCAATCAAAATTGTCTGGTTTGGTGTGGAGAAAGGAGTCGTAGTATCTCGCAGAGGGAGAGGAAATTCCTTCAGGTGGATGTGGGCATTCAGCAACAGTGGGCAAGATTGGTCACTCCTGAGCATGAACTTATGAGGAGCAAAATTGAATTATTATTATTATTATTATTATTTATTATTATTATTATTATTATAAGGAAAAATGTCAACTTCTAGACCAAAAAGCAGTCCCCATCTTCTTTACAAGATTCCCCCACAACTATGTGTAGTGTGCAATTCTTAAACTTCCTCTCCATTTTGCTCCCTACCCTTGTGATTATTGTCTTTCTTTTTTTATTATACCATGGAAAAATCTTTCTGGAAGCAATTACATGTAATTTTGTTGCCTGTCTTGGTGACAAAAATAAGATCATACTTATTCTTTAAAATTACTATTCTCTATGCCAGTCTTTCCAAATCTATTGCCTTCTAGATATTTCTCAGACAGCAGGGCCAATTACAGATATTATATATACTTACAGTACTTGTAATCCTTGACTTGTAGTGTTTCACACAATTATGGCATAAGTCAAGGAAACAAAGTAAGAGTTCTATGAGTTCATTTCAGCTCAACTCTGTGACAGTAGGATTTTTTGTGGTAGTGGTAGGCAAAATCAATGGCTTTGTTCACTGAAGGTGTGATAATTTAGGACAATGTGTACAGTGTATCTTTTAAAAGGCATGTAGCTCTCAAAACATTTTATATAGGAGGATGAGTGAAACATCCTTCCAATAAAAATTACCAGAAGGAAGGAAAAAGAAACAACACAATTGGACAATACTAAGAAATACAATCTTATATTTCTTTGCAATTCTCACAGATTTTCATTTTAGCCAATGAAAAGTTATTCTGAGTAACTCCTGTGTTTGGATATGACATGAATCCAAGCAAATTGTTTCACTTACATAAGCACTTGCAAACCCATTGTGTGAAATTTTTGTGTGCAAACATTTGCAGAACTACAGTACTGGCTATTTTCCTACTACTCAAGACTCTTTGAATTCAACCAATAGGTTTAGGGTAGAGGCAATCAAGCACTCGGGTATGCTAACTATGTCCCACTAAAGCCAACAAGAGTAAAGAAATCTAATTGTGGATATGACTAGAGATGCAAAGTCCCAGGAAAAAGCAGTAAAAATTGGGAGGAAGGGGGAATGCTCCTTCTGCTTTTTCCAAATATCTTTTTTGGGGTTTTCCCCCCTGAAAAAATGAACAATTTTGGATTAAGAAATATTTTCTTTTAGAGTGATAAATAAAATGTCTAAGACAAGGTGTTCATATATTGCTACCCAGGCTTTACTTTCCAAAATTATTTCTAAAAACTATGTAGCAGACAGACTTTTATGTCAGTCTAGAGATAAAAATTATGCACATTTTAAAGCCATGGTGGTGGGGTGAGCATTTTAATCCTCCGTAAATTATCCAGCATAGTTATTTCTTCCATTCCTTATTAAAATTATTGATCTAATGTAAACTTTACTGATAGATGCTTAAGGATGTTCCAAACTCATGCTTGTCTTTCCAACAAGTGATTAGAGTCACATTGGTTAAGAAAATGTGCATTTTTGACAGGTTTTGTTCTGTTCTATGGAATCCTGTGTTTCTGGGCTTGTTCTGCTTAGATGCCGTAGCAGTCAATGCATGTAGTCCTGAAACCCACATGAGGAACACTTTTGGTTATCCCACCATATGCAATGGAATCCAACCTGTTTCTTTTTTTTCTTTTTTCTTTTTTAAAAAACTCACTGCTACAGTTTTTAGTAGGCTGACCATCTGAAAAGTAGGACAGGGCTCATGTAACTTTAACAGTTGTAGAGAAAAGGGAATTTCAGCCAGTGTCATTTGTATGCAATTAGTTCCTGGTGAAATTCCCTTTTCATCACCACAGTTAAAGTTGCAGGGGCCCTGCCTTCTTTTGTATATGGTCACTCTAGTACAGTGCCTGCAACTTTAACTGTTGTGATGAAGAGGGAATTTCACCAGGAACTAATTGCATACAAATGACACTGGCTGAAATTCCCTTTTCTCTACAACTGTTAAAGTTACATGAGCCCTGTCCTCCTTTTCAGATGGTCAGCCTAGCTTTTAGTAAAGTTCCCAATTAGACCTCATTGTAAGGGAATGTGCCCTCAGCCATAAAACCTTTAGCCACTCCCACCCAAATAAACCTTCTATATCTAGAAGAAACATAGTATCCCAGTTTCTATTGCAACCTTTCAAAATGAACAAAAATTAAGATGCCTATTAAGGGGAAATATTTACAAAACAGAAATAAAATATCACTGTTCTGATAAGGTTTATAAATTACATGTGCTTGACTGCCATGTAAGAAAGTCTTCCCCAGCAAAATAAGCTTTCAATGGGTTTCCCCCCTTCAGACCAGATTTCCCCAAATTCCATCCAACCAATTCCTTGCAAACAGGAAAATATTGAACACCAGTCTTCCTCTGCATCCAGCTCTTTTTGCTTCTTCTCACTTCTAGGATATTTTAGGGACTACGTCCAAGTCAGACATAATATAGGAACCTAACTTGGTCTGCTCATAAAATTATCATGTTTGGTATATATTAAATTTAAAAGTACAGTTTATTCAGACAATAATTACACATTTGCTGAATTTACTTTAATCCTTTTAATGTTAATTTTTTTGAGCAAAACAAGTTATACATAATATATGTTATGTTTCTAATGTAACTAAAGTTACTTTAGATCTGTAAAGAGGGTTTAAAATGAGAACTATTGCACATTTCCCCCCAAATTTCCATCCCCCCCCCACAACAGACTTGGGTAGTCTGTTGTTGAACTCTTAGGCCAGATCAAAGAAATAACAGATACTGCTATGTATCATATAAGGAATGGCTCATAAAGTCAGGTTTAAGTGAGATTTGCTGGAAGAAAAATATGGTATATGTTCAGGCCACAGTTTTCTGTGTGATGGAAAATATTCTAGTGTAAGCTGAACCTGGGCGTGATCATTCATAACCTGGACACATTATATTACTCATAAAACTGATTCACCAAGTCAAAATCCACAGAAAAAGTAATCTAATCTTAACTTTACTACATTAAAAAATAGTGTGATTTGACCCTAGAAAGGTTTCTCTGTGTGCCTATTGTAATTGACAAAGCCAAGTTGCTTTGTTTGAAAGTAGCTTAAGTTTTTTCCACTGGAAAAATATGTATCAGTCTTTCTACAGATCAACTCTGCATGCTACTTTCGCTCATTTTTAACCTGGGCTGTATAAAATTATAATCTGTCCAACCACTTGAAATGTATTTCACAGCATATTGTTTCTGTACTTTTGTCAAAAGTGGGCTACTTGTATACCTCCAGATGTCGTTGGGCTGCAATGCCCATCATCTCCCCACCATTTGCGATGCTATTTACTTAGCATATTTTCTACATGCACATCATATCCATTTAATGTTTTTAAGATTTCCAGGACTGTATACTGTGATGCCTTCTGACTGTCCCATGCATAATATGCCAACTATTGTGGAGAAGCAGTGGAAGATACAATTCTCCTCCTGGACATCTTATAAATCGGGGTGCAGAAACTGTGGCCCTCTAGATGCCCTTGGGGTCCAATTCCCATCAGCCTTAGCCCACATGGTCAATGGTCAAGCAAATTAAAAGTTATAGCCAACAACGGCTAAAGGTCAATAAGTCCCCCTGTTATACCCCCATTATAAATTAAACACATTTTGATATTAAAAGGGACTCCAAGGAATATGTATAGCATACTATAGCTAAAGTTCTTTCTTTCTGCCTGCCTTACATTAACCTGCCACCTTTTCTTTTTGGGGGAAAGTTCCCATTTCTTTAATGCAGATTTGGGATGGGGATGTTAGTCTGATGCAACTTTGGGGTCTTGGGAAATAAAGTGTGCAGACCAGGCCTCTACAATGATGTAGAAAGCCAAACACAGTCCACAGTCCTGGTAGGCATATATGGCAGCCTACCAGGCACTCAATGAATTTCCTGGTTTTGCAAGCCACAGTATATGACGCAAGGGTTGCTCTCAGCCTGTTGACTTCAGTTTGGTTAGATTACAAATGCAAGAAAACTTTAAACAAGGTCCACAATTAAAATGTGCAAAATGTAAGTTAATAAACCCTACTACTTTAATTGTATATTTTCAAATGACATTTACATATTCTTCCCTCTAGAACACTGAGGTAACGCTTTACATTTAACAGTCTATAGGTTTAAAAGCCCTATATGTCATTAAGGGAATCACTGTTCCCTTAGCTACATATAGCCCATATTATAACAATATGAAATATGTTCATGAACTGAATTAATGTTTGCAACACTAGTGATGCCAGCAACAGCACATAAGTATAATGAAGATGACCTATTTAACCTATGCAAATGTTTCCACAATTTTGGCAATATAATTATCTCACTTTAAGTTACTGATTATTATGCTTAAAGCTTTCAGCTCATTTGGGGCATTGGGTGACATAAGAGATTGAAATGCAGCTCCACAAACGTTGCAGTCGGAAATTTAAGCAGACATTATGTTTTGCTGCATTTCCACAAGCCTTGCCTCCATAAATAGTTTTTCTCTTACACAGAGCTTTCCTATAACTAAATAGATTTTTTGTGACCAAATAATCCACCAAAGTTTTAATGTCTCACAAAATATCTGTAAAATAGCATTCAGTTTAATTGTTTCTCTTGACACCCAGAATATGATCTCATTTTATAGATGGGGAATGGGAAAGTCTTTTTGTTGTGAGGGGTGAACCTTGGCAAATATCTACTTTCGCCCCAAATGTGAGCAGGCTATATTGGACAATCCATTTTCTTTGCTTCCTAGCTATGGTGAAAAAGTTGTGCAAGTCTATTAAGAGTTGACCCCTATGGTGGAGGGGGGGGGGGTTGGAACCCATAAATAGTTCTGGAATCCAAAATTGCAATTTTGTAAAGCACAGGCAAATTTGTATAAGCATACAGAAAGTTGTAAAACTATAAAAACGTTGTGTCTTTAGTCTATTTTGTGCTTGAAAAGGCAGGGTTGGGCAGGATTGAAAGTACTTCCTTAATACAGACCCAATGATCGAGTTCCCTTTGGAAGAATTGTAGTTGGCAACTTAAGACAGACTGAAATAGTTTGATTTCCACTAAACTGTCCCATATACATTGCAATTAGAACTGTAGAGAAGCAAGCAGTGTAAAATAGAATATTGGATTTCTTCTGACATATGAAGCATTTCATAAGATAATGTTGACGTTTAAGACTTGGACTAATCCTATTTTTAAAGCATCTTTTGCCAAGTTCTAAATGATTTGAGTATGACATTTCAATAATCCCATACTTCAAACAAATAGTTCATATTACCCCCAGCCAGCCCTGTCCCATGTACCCGCTATGCCAAGTGATTGTTATGCCAGTCCCAAAGGGTGCTTGCTAGTGCGACAGGTTTCCAGACCCAGCTGAATCCTACCCAATAGCTTCACTAGCAGCAGATGACAATACAACAATACCTGCTGAAATAAAATCCAATGTAGCGACATGTCCCTAGTGTATCTATGGATTATATAGCTACCCACCCACCAATAACAAGATAGTTTACAGGTGACACTATTAACCATGCAGAAAGGCACCAATTAATGTAAAGCAATGAAAAAAAAGAGGACACCTATAGCTACAAACTCAAGGGATCCTCTGAACCTCTTATTCACATTTTGTAAGAAGGACGTATTTCTTCACACAGCACATAGTTTAACCAAGGAATTAATTACTGCAAGAAATAGAGCATCATCACACAGGGGAAAATTGTGTTTCCTTACTGTCACTTCTTTGTCCCTCATTACTTCCTCTTTTGAAAGAGGAAGTAAATAACATGCACATGGCCCATTCAGTGGCCCATTTTGATCGCACTGCTTCTCCTGCAGACAGCAGGAGATAACGGCAAGTTCCGTCTCAAAAAATAAGTCGGACTTATCGGGGTGGTTTTTTGTTACACAAAGGCAATAAGGGATGGGAGGCACAAGGGAGGGAGATGATGTCATGAGAGGCACCTGTGAAAATCCATGAGTGGCCAGTAACGAGCGTGCAATAAAAAGCTCGTCTGATGGAGCTCATAGTGATGGCCATCAATTTGGATGGCTTTAAAGGGGGATTGGATAAATTCCTGGAGAAGGCTATCTCTGGCGACTAGTCTTGATGGCTATGTGGTATCTCCAATATCAGAGGCAATAAGTCTATATACGCCAGTTCTGGGGAACATGAGCAGGAGGGTGTTGTTGCACCCAGTCCTGCTTGGTTGGCCACTGTGTGAACAGAGTGCTGGATTAGATAGACTCTTGGGCAGGATCTACACTACTGCTTTATAATGGATTTGACAACTATTTAGGCCCAGGACACGTTCCATATACCGCTTTCAAAACATTTTCAAAGTGTTATATCTTGCTTGGAGTAGCTCTGGCCTTGGTCTGATCCAGCATGGCTCTTATGTTCACACCCTTTTCCAATATTTCTTCATTAGATTTTCTTTCTACCCAAACTCACATTGTATACTGTTCTCCAACACCAAATTTCAAACCACTGTAGTTTCATTTCTTGCGTTTATCTATAATCCACATTAAGAGAAGACTGAGGGAAGACATGATAGCACTCTTCAAATACTTGGAAGGTTGTCACACAGAGGAGGGCCAGGATCTCTTCTCAATCATCCCAGAATGCAGGACACAGAATAACGGGCTCAAGTTACAGGAAGCCAGATTCTGGCTGGACATCAGAAAAAGCTTCCTGACTGTTAGAGCAGTACGGCAATGGAACCAATGACCTAGGGAAGTAGTGGGCACTCCCACACTAGAAGCATTCAAGATGTAGCTGGACAGCTACCTGTCAGGTATGCTTTAAGGTGGATTCCTGCATTGAGCAGGGGGTTGGACTCAACGGCCTTATAGGCTCCCTCCAATTCTACTATTCTATGATTCTATGTACATATGCTTTTATAAATTTGGAGAGGTATGTATTGCTCTTTCTTATACAATGTCTGTTTCACTAAGGTTATTCTGCTTTTAATTTGTGCTCTAGATATTCTACCTTGCTTCAAGATACTTACATTCTTATTTTCTTGAGAGATGATAGCTAGATAAATAATAAATATTGAATAAAACTTTGTTTTGTAATTATCTTATGCTATTGTCTCACCATTGTAGTCTGTGGTTGATATATATGTCTGAATTAAGACTGTATCTGTGGATTGTGCCTCCAACCTCCCCTTCCTCAAATGATGCCTTAACATAATTTCCACTCTTTTTTGGTGCATAAATGATTTTGTATGTGGCTAAAGGCTTTAAGGCACAATCCTGTGCGTGTTGAGACAGAAAGAAGTGTCATATGGCTAGCTATGGAATAATGCTGGGAGTTGTAGGACTTTTTTCTGTGTAAACAAATTGTGCCCTTAAACAAACGTGTTTTTTTTAAAAAAAATCTATATTCTATTTGTTTGTTCCTATTCTGAAGCTGTGGTATCTGATTCTGACAATAATCCTAAGCACTTTTTGTTAGATGGGCATTTTTTCCTGTCTAGCTAGGGCTTTGAGGAGGGGGAGGGAAGGTGGCTGGGGAAAGGATGGGACTGGGGATAGCTCATATCATATACCCACTTCTCCAGTCCCCTCCCTGCCCATAGTAACACCCCTTTCCATCCTCTCCAAGGTCACTTTTGCAAGCTCAGAGAAGCAGCTGGTGCAGTTCTCTCCCCACCAGCTGCAAGGGGAAGAGGATCTTGGGCTCCTGGGTCCAAGGTTGGAGTGCTGACAGATCCAGGAATCTGAACTATCCTATGCACCCCCCTTCCAGAAACTGTCTAGGGGCCTTAGGACTGCTCTCCCCATGACACCTTTGCTTTTATTTTAAAAAGCTTCAAACAGCAGCTGCCATTGAGGGTGGGGGAGTTTAACTTTTTTGCATGCCATGGTGACAACAAAAGTCCAATGCTGCTACTGTCACCACTGAGAATTTCCCTTGTAAATAGTAGCTTAGGACGGGCAAGTATTTGGGACACTGTGGCAGAGGGAGAAAGGTTTAAATTCTGTCTTCTGCTCTACATCATCTATGTATCTTCTCCCCCCATCATAAAACCTAACATAGGTTATTCTTTCTAACCCTAATGAAAGCATATAAGGAAAGCACTCAGTGGCTCAATTCGGACGACACGATAGTCAATGGTGGGGTAATAATCAACTTTACAGTTGTTCAACTAGGGGGTACTCCCCACACAACATGGTAATAAATAATCAACTGTGGTGTGGATTAGGCTCAGCGCTGAGTTGACTATGGCAGCATTCGGATGACACAATAGTAAAAAAACTGACAATTGTTTCCCACACACCAGTTGTTTATTGTGTTGTCCGAATGCAGCCAGTGTATGGCAAGGTGCTCACTGCCCTTGCAGTATCCAGAGTATTAGCCCCCCTCTACAAGATTTCGGTTTGACGCCTGGTTCCCCGATTATGCGCATCTTCTCTCAATAGCTTTTATGCCTAATCCCTATACATGGGAGGCATTGAAGCGCATTACGGGCTGTATGAAAATCATTTTAAAGTTTTTGACATGCTGAGAATCGCATGCAAATGTTGCTGAAAGTAATGCGCTTTGTCCCAGAGAAACTCCCCAAACCGGTTCCCTCCCTTTATTCTCCCCGCCCACCAGAATCTCCCGCCTTTGGTTTCCTAGGTTACCTGAAAGGAATGAGCTGATTAACATGTTCGGCTACCTGTCTTCCCCCCTCCTTTGCCCGATTGCCATGACCTCCTCAGGAGTAAATGGAAATGTGTCTCGCGCACACACACATACACACACCAAAACAGACAGGGGGATGTTGCTTCGTTCCTTCCCCCTCCACTTCCCAGTGAGCTCAATAATTGTAAAACATACACACACACAAAACTCAGCTCAGGAACGCAGCAAGAAGCGAGGGGAAGTTATGTCTGCTGATGGTTAATTATACGCACATCCGCACATCCTTCATACCCCCTTTACGTCTCATAAAACCACCTCCATCTGGCCCCGTGTCTCCATGTTAAAAATATTTATTTTTGGTTCACGTTGGGTCACCTCTTCTTGGAGCTTCCATCCAGAGAGACGGAGTACAAGGAGGAAGTTGCCAGGAGAGAGGAAAGGAAACTAAACCAAAAAGTGGGAGGTTTTCTCAGCGAAGGAGCAGTTCTATGCATGACATTACGACCACAGTCCAACCCCTGATCGTTAATGCGCCTCCTCAGAAATTTGTTTACACGGACATAAGGCGCTCTTACTCCCGCCGTAAATTAAAACTCGCTAATTAATGCACATTCAAAAATGCAAATAATCGGAGAGAAAACGTGCCTGAGCCCCTGATTTGCGCTCCGCTCTTATAGAGGTAAATTTCCTAATGCGCCTTGAAAGAGCTTTAAGTCGCTCTTGTAGAGGCACCCTTAGTCAGCACCACAAATCATGACTTTGATGGTGCAGTCCACACACTTAATTGTAACCTGTTATTTGACTGAGAAACTGGCATACATACATACATACATACATGATCCAAGAGGGTCAATGAGAATCTATGTCTTAGATAAATGTTGGGCAACATGGTGGCTCCACAAAGTGCTTTTTTGTGGTATTATCTATGGGCATGGATGTGAAGGGACATGTGATGGTGGTTTGGAGTGGGGTGGGAACTTCATGTAAAATCCCTGAGGATCAATGCCTTGAATCCACATTTTTACCCCACAGCAGCATCACAAAGGTCTGGATACTTGCAAAAAGATCTGAGCTTTCATTTAATGGCAGATGCCAAGTAAAAATCCATGAGGATCAGCAACATGGCAATGCCAGAGTATATAGGAACCTATGAGTTATTAAGTCGCAGTCCATGGAGACCAATGCAGGCTGTGATGTGGTTACGGATTGGCAAGCTCCATACAAAAACCACATGGTTCCATGACAATATATGTGCTATATCCATGGTTTAAGTCCCACAAAAATACTGGATTAGTTGTTTTTATGGTGCATTCCATCAATAAGAGTGTAACTGCTGATTTAACGGTGGGTTTTGCAGAATTCTATGTAAAAAAAAAAGAAAAAGAAAGAAAAGCCAAACAGATTCACGGTTTTGCACCATGGTGACACCATAAAGAAATGAATAGGACCCAGATGAGAGCTATGATTTGATGGAAGATTGGGAAGTGTTTCCAGGCAAAATCCAATTTCTTACTCATCTTACCTGAAACTTGGGTTAGCTATTTGCAGGCATATAAACATTGCTACCTCTACAACAGATCCACCCTTGGGCAACGAGTTGGCTCATCTTCCGCAGCGTCTGAAGCGACCCTTTCTTTTCTTTTTTAAAAACTTGGTGGCGTTTCTTGTATTCATTCCGCTTCCTTTCCCGCTAACTCCTTACTGCTCAAATGACTTCAGAAACGAGGTATAGACCGGTAGGTTCGCTAATCCCTTTGCAGAGATGGGGAATTGTTTGCTGAGTGGGCTCGTTCCCTAGCAGTTCCGTTGCAACAGCTACTAAGACAAACGTCACCGCGGGGCAAGTGGGACCCCCTAAGGATGGGGTGCGCCTTGCTCCTTAGCCGGCAGGGGACGTCATTGCCACACCGCTTGCGCCTCACTCACAAACCCTCCGCGGGAGCAGAGCAGATGGAGTGGGGAGGTGAGGGGGTGGATGGAAAACCGCGAGCAAGCTCGCTGCTCTTGGCTGAGATCGCTCCGCGCGCCTGGCGCGACCTCAGACAAGGCGGCCCCTGCGCGTGAAAAGCCGCCTTTCCCTCAGCTGTTAAGAGAGCAGGGGAGGGCCAAAAGAAAGCTTGTGTCATAATAAATGTGTGCTTTAAGGTGCTAACAGGCCTCTGTTTTTTTGCTTCTCGGCTAAGGCAGCAATCCTATTGTAGGAGAAATACTTTATGGATAATAAATCTAACAATAGCAAATAAATAACCTCTTGCTGTTTTGACAGGCTCCTACTGTCTGTCTATATCTGGGTCCACAGAGACGTGTTTTTTCTGGTGCTGAGGAAGACTCGGTCATTTTACACACTCAACACAGTTTCTTTATAAATGGATGCTCATAGACCATATTTTAAACATTTATTAACGCCAAGCAAGTGTATTTAAGACAGTTATAGAGATGAATACAGATTTCTGCTAGCAGAGATTACTCTTGCAAAGGAGCAACTCCACTTGGTATCTTCCCTTTACTTTTGTAGTTTTATACGTGAACATAAAATGGGATTGTTTACTGTAGTCTAGGGCACTGTACTCTTTTAATCCTGCCTCATATTTATCCATATTTAATGCCATTGTTTTTACTTGAACCGTTCTATAGAAATTTCCCAACTTTATTAAGAGACTTAATAAATTGAAAATTCAAGGGAAGGTCTGAAATAGACTTCTCCAATTAACGGTGCCCCTGACTGGCCCAGAGAATTTAATATGAAATAGTCATTGCTACCCTTAGAATTTAGCGCTTAATCTGGTTTATAGGCTGAAGCTTAGTATTGGACCAAATGAAAATAAAAGATTAATGGTGATAACAATAAGAATAATGTATGCCTATTAGAACATCATTGAGTGAGCAACCATAAACAGCCCCTCACACACTTCGGGTAAGGACGTGTGGTCCAGGCTGACTTTGAACTAGAGTTAATAAGCCTAATGGTCTGATCTAGCATGGCTCTTCTTATGTCATTATGAACTGTCTTCAGCAAGAAATTAAACTTTGCTTGAAGCACACCTTCCTCGGGTTTCAGTTCGTTGCAAAGGCTACTCAGCCAAGCCTGAGCAATAAAGGCTGAGCCTAGCCGCTGCCTCCATTTTAGTAATGGCTTACACGCCACTCTCCCGTTGTTGGAATACGTCGTTCCTTCAGCATGCACAGAAAAAGACCTTAGAGGACATTCCGGGCTTCAATTGGCTACACTGGTCCCAAAAGAAACTTCCCCAATCTCGGAAGACTCCTGGGAAGAGGTAGAAGGAAACAACTTCCTTTCTCTGCCCTCGTCTCCGCCCTGAAGCACAATCAGGCTCCTCGGTCGCCGGATCTTTTAAACCGCCTGTGAATCAGGCAATTCTTTCGTGCGTGGGCGTGTTTACTCTGACCGACGACTTCCCGCCCCCCCCCCCCCCCCAGCTCATTCACACGGTGCTGGCACGCTTACGCACGCTCTCGCTCTCTCCCAAGTAGTTATCCAATTGGCTCTTCACCCTGGGGGCCTGAAGGGCGGAAAAAAATCGTCACGACCAAGTCAGCGGTGATTGGCGAAGCCCTTCGCACATCACAGCTCTTTGGAATCGCCTTGCAGCTGTTGCTGGAACGTCAGTACCTGTGACGTCCTACCCACTTCTATTACTGCTCTTCCAGCTGCTGCTGTTATGTTCACCCCCTCCTTTTTCTGAACTCTCTCCTCCTCCCCCGCCCCGCCTCTCCTTCATCTTCCCGCAGGAACCGTGACAGCCACCTCTTCATCTATGCTCAAGCAATCAGCTACCCATCCTGCTCGCTGTCATGCCTCTAAACTCCTGCGCACCAATATATAAAGAGGAATTGCATTTGCGCAGGCGGAGTCCCTCGGAAATTGTGCTTTACCCCTATATTGCTCAGCTGTCAGGTTATTGTGTGGTCACGAACTGAAGAATTACACTGGAGGAAAACAAAAAGAGTGAGTTTTCTCTATATAACCCCTCTCCCTCGATTGTGCATGTACGATGAATTGCAAACTTTTTTTCCCCCAGGAACATTCACTGCTGCGCAAGTGTTTTTATACCATTTTATAATTATTCCTTTCCCCCTATTTTTTTAAGGTCTAGTAGCAATAAAAGGGTACAGCCTGTTGTTAAAGCACTCGTTTTCTGCTGTTTACTTGCATTGTGCAGATGCCTTGTGTACGGTAGTAGGAGTGGAATAATTTGTTGAGGTTCTATCTAATACTTTGCCTTTATTGAAGAAAAAATATATGGTCTCAGTGTTATACTATTAAATCCACGGTAGGCTGGAATGTCCATGCTGGAAAATACAGTATATTTATGAAAGGATGCATAAGTGTCTGGACTGCACAGAACTGCTCAGCTAGTAGACTGGAAAGTGGTGCAGTAAAAAGCTAGCCTTGTTATTTATGTTGTTGCTTCTTCTGTCCCTCGCAGCAACAGGTGTGGGGAGGATCTCGGCCAATGTAATTTCTAACCAGTTCTTCCTGGCACTCTTATTTTTAGCTGCAAGCCACGAGTGCCTACCTTCAAGATAAGGATCTAAGTGCTCCTTTTATTTCCAGCCTTGTCCCAAAGCTTTTTGCGCACCCTTTTAAATATTCTTCTTGGAAGTTAGTCTTTTTGACTCCACTAAGATATACTTCTAATCGTGGCAGTAGAAACTAAGGTTTTGGCTGGTAGGAGCACCTGTATTCCACCAATCTTTATTCCGAGCTGGCAAGCCTCTGCACGCACTCCCCGGGATAGGGACTTGTTGTTTTTCATGGCAACAAAATATCTGGACCCGAATGTCCCTTGCTGTCTTTTTCTTAAAACCCGCCCGGAGGGACGTTGGCCACTTTCTCCTGTGTTATATAAGTGGTTTCAAAAGCCAGAAGGAGGCATTTTTGCTTCACCAGCCTTGGTGTGGTTTGATCTTTCTCAACCCCGCCAGGCGCTGTAAAATAGTGAGTGCGCCACCACCGGATTCTTGGGATGTTTTCCCCCCAGTCTCGTTTTGTGAACATCAATGGATTTTTTCCCCCATCAATGGGGATTTGACCGCTCCTTTATACAGGATTAAAATGCACCCTTCCCTCCGAACGCAGCCTCCTACTCCTTTTTCTGGATTGGTCTCGTGACATTATAAAGGCAGGGATGTTGTGCGGAGGGAGAGCTTTGACCACTGAACGTATAAAACAATCGCAGATGTTGGGATCTCTAGAAATCCAGAGAGGGGCTTTCAAAATGGGCAAAAGGCAGTCTCCCTTCCTATTTCCCAGACCCCAAATTGGCTGTTTATTCGTCCCGCCGTCTCCAGCAATGCATCTGATCCAATCTCTTGGCGAAAAGACAAGCGGTGCGCCCCCCCCCCCCCCCACTTTCGGCCCAACACAATTGCAGAGCACACATTCAGCAGCGAGAGGCAAAGAAAGTTCCACACGTTGCTGACATAACCGCCCCCCGCACCTCCACCCCTTTCCCCAATGGTCCCTGGTTGACTCTATAAAAGATTGCAGACCTTTCGGGTCCCGAAGGTTTCTTCCTCCCCCTCTCGGGCCCCCTCCTCACGCCTCCTCCTCGGTGTCAGAGATTGGCAGCTCCTTCCAGGAAGTTCTAGCAGGATCCAGATCATTCCAACTTTCACCTTTGTTCTCCGTCTGGTGAGGGGGGGGGAAGGGGGTATTATTTATTTGTTTATTGGCACGAGAGGGAAATGGAAAAGGAGGAGGAAGCGCCTCTGGAGAAGCTGCTGCGAAAAGCATAGAAACCAGCTGTTTATGCAAATAAATGGGCGTGTCGGGAAAGTGGAGGGCGGCGGGGGAGGAGGAAGCCGCATCGGCGTCGGCGTCCATATGCAGATAAGAGGGGCGTGGGGAGCAGGGAGCGGAGGGTGACTCGGATCCCCGGAAGCGCGAGGAACCCCATATAAAAAACTACAGAGGACATTTCCAAGCAGAAGTAGCAAAAGCTCTAGAGACAGCTTGGCGGCGCAGGAGGAAGTCAAGCGTGAGCCGCTCTCTGGAGAAGCCTGACCCCTGCTGCCGCGAGCTGGCGAAGGAAGGGCAGGCGCCACGGGCAACGGGACATGACTGCATAAGTACACCCGAGCAAGCTTTGCCCGCCGGGCCGCTGCTACTCCGGGTGTGAGTCGGTGGACAGTCCGCCCGCACACTCTCGCTTCCATCTCAGCCCTCCTCCCGAACCCTTCCCCCGCCGTCCGTCCGTAAAGAAGCTCGATCACTCGCTTCACGCACACGCACTGCAGGTGATCTAGAGCAAGCCCGGGTGTGTATAGCTTGTTTCCCAGCATAGGATCTGGCTCGGGCTGGGCTGGGGGAGAGGAGCTGAAATCTGTGCCCCGTTAAACGTCGAGCCAACTAGGGAAGGGCTTTGTGTGTGCGCGTCTTCTCCTTAAAGCTCCTTTCGGCACCATCGAGAGTCAGATGGGCTTGCCGCTTTCTCTTGGAGGAAGGAGGGGGATAAACACGGGAGTCAAGGGTGGGGAGGGACTGGCGGCTGCAATCCTTAAACCCCTTCGGCTCCATACGGACTTCCGTATGAATAAGCGCCTTGGGGATGGCTGTCCTGATCATGGGCTTCAATGCACTGCGCTGATGGCTTTTTGCTTGCGTCTTTTTCCCCCTCTGCTAGGAGTGGAAGAGGAAGAAATCTAGAAAAGGGAACGACTTTTTTTTATAAAAAATATATTTTATACAGTTGTTTTTTTAAAAAAATTGCACACGGCGCTGGACCATGGCAGACGAGGAAAACGCGCTCAGCAGCAGCGGCGGTGGCGACATCAGCAACTGCAGCCGCCCTGACGCGGGGGCCAGTCCGGAGCCCTGCCTGGGCAGCGGCGAGAGCAGCGGCTGCAACGTGCTGAGCTGGGAACAAGTGCAGCGCCTGGACCGTATCCTAAGCGAGACCATCCCGATCCACGGCCGGGGCAACTTCCCCACGTTGGAGATGCAGCCGCGGCAGATCGTGAAGGTGGTGAGGAGCCGCCTGGAGGAGAAGCGCATCGGTGTGCGAGATGTGCGCCTCAATGGCTCCGCCGCCAGCCACGTCTTGCACCAGGACAGTGGCCTGGGTTACAAGGACTTAGATCTCATCTTCTGCGCGGATCTGAAAGGTGAAGTCGAGTTCCAGACGGTCAAAGACGTTGTCTTGGACTGCCTTTTGGATTTCTTACCAGAAGGCGTTAACAAGGATAAGATCACCCCGCTGACCCTGAAGGTAAATTTCACACCACCACCCCTATACACACACGCACACACACACACACACAAGTTGGAGGGAGATCTCTTTTCCCTGCTCTGCAAAAAGGACCGGCACAGAGTGAGAGGGATCGAGAATGCAGGTGATACAGCCGCTCAGCAACTTGGCCCTTATTTCTGCTTGCAGTAAAAATGCACAATAGTATCTCTCCTCCCTGGCTTATAATGAACAGATCTAATGACACTGAGCACACCCAGCCTTTCTACCTTTAAGCATATCTCAGTACTTATTTGGGATGGCTTGTTTAAGCTATTCTTAAAAGGCTGGGGGATATACACATGTAATAATCAGTTAATTCTTATTTGCCTACAAAGAGAAAAGAGGCCCACATTCGTTTAGTTACAGCCTGATCCACAGCTCGGATAAACCAAAGTTCTTGGATTTAAGCTGATGTGTTCCACTGATTTTTCATTAGAGTAAGTTGTCTTAACTACTGTTGCTTCACTTTAATTGGGTTGTGGATGGGACCGCTAGAGGGAAATGGTGTTCCTCTATCTTCCTCTGCTGCAAATGGGATGTGAGGGCTGAATTCATTCTGCCCAAGCGTTCTTAATAACTGTATTCCGCAACCTCTTTAAGTATTTTGAGAGCTTGATTTCTGCAGATCTTCCTTCCAAGCAAGCATTGTTGCCATCACTGCTTCGCATGTAAGTGCTTTTCTGACACTGAAATGACTTATTAACCTCAGTGAAACTAAATTGCCTTGAATCAAGTAGTAGTTAAAACTGGGTTGTAGACTGGGCTGTTCTATCTGATTGATTGCAGGGAGAAGTCCAAGACCTTTGGTTTAAGTGAGTTGATAATTTTCTGGAGTTGCCTTGGTTTGGAGAAGGAAAAATTTAGGAAGCTTAAGAGTATTTTGAAAGTTCCAAGAGTATTATTCATGTTTTTTCTCAAGGGTGGTTTAACCAAGACTGCCTCTACAAGAGAGGTTTAAAGCTCTTTCAAGGCGCTTTAAAAAATTTACCTCTACAAGAACGGAGCGCAAATCGGGCGTAGAGGCGCGTTACCTCTCCGATTATGCGCATTATCGAATGCGTGCTAAACAGCGAGTTTTATTTTGCTCTGGCCATTAAAGCGCATTTTGACTATGCGAACAAGCGTTTATGCGCATTAACTACTTGTAAAGCGCATTTTGGTCATCCGTTAACGCGCTTCGCTGCCTTTCGCCGCCTCTCGTGCAGAGGTATTAGGCGTAAATGCGCTTCAGCGATTATGTGCATAATCGCCTAACTGGGCGCAAAAGCGAATCCTTGTAGAGGGGACCCAAGATACAAGATACAAGAACCAGAATCTGATATTTGTCACCCTTGTAGCTTTACTGCATTTTCATTGCGATCTTCCCCAAATAGCTCCTTCTTCAGCACGGTGGAGGCATATTTGTTTGGTGTGGATCAATTTCATATCTGCGGAAGAAAAAATTCTTAATAAAATCCTTACAGAATATGCCCTTTGTGCAGTCACCATGCTATGAGTCCTCCCTCTCCCTTCGGTCTTTTGCAGCTGCAGGTCTGCAAAACCACATGCTAAATCTGTCTACAGTGTCTCTTTCTTACGCCTGGGCTCTGTAAATTGCCCTGCTGCAAGCATGGGCAGGGTGGAACTGGGATCAAATGCAAATGAAGGCTCCAAAGAGGAGGTGCTTTTATTGGTTTCCTGATCTGCTCCTTTTTTCCTTTCTTTCTTCCTTTTTTTTTTTTGTATGTGTTTCAAACTATAGGAAGCCTATGTGCAGAAAATGGTGAAAGTGTGCAATGATTCAGACCGATGGAGTCTCATATCCTTGTCCAACAACAGTGGCAAAAACGTGGAGCTGAAATTTGTGGACTCTCTGAGGAGGCAGTTTGAGTTCAGCGTAGATTCCTTTCAGATCAAGCTAGACTCTCTCCTTCTCTTTTATGAATGTTCAGAAAACCCAATGACTGAAACTTTTCACCCGACTATCATTGGAGAGAGCGTCTATGGGGATTTCCAAGAAGCCTTTGATCACCTTTGCAACAAGGTAATTGCTACCAGAAACCCTGAAGAGATCAGGGGAGGTGGTCTCCTGAAGTACTGTAATCTCCTAGTAAGAGGTTTCCAAGCTGCCTCTGAATCTGAGATCAAGTCCCTTCAAAGATATATGTGCTCAAGGTTCTTCATTGACTTCTCAGACATCGGAGAACAGCAGCGGAAGTTGGAATCTTACTTGCAGAACCACTTTGTGGGACTAGAGGACCGCAAGTATGACTATCTCATGACCCTTCACAGTGTGGTGAATGAGAGCACGGTGTGCCTGATGGGGCATGAGAGGAGACAGACTTTAAATCTTATCACCATGCTGGCCATCCGCGTATTAGCTGAGCAAAATATCATCCCCAACGTGGCCAATGTCACTTGCTACTACCAGCCAGCCCCGTATGTAGCAGACGCCAACTTCAGCAATTACTATATTGCCCAAGTTCAGCCCATGTTCCCATGTCAGCAACACACGTACTCTACTTGGTTGCCCTGTAATTAACAGTTTTCGTACACTTGGTGGGGAACATGTTTTCTATCAAGCAAATAAAGGGGGATGGTAGCACTCCCCCCCCTTTTTAAAATGGGGTGGTGGTTTTTTTGTGCAATGGTGGTCTGCTCTAGCTTTTAAGCTTGAGGAAAGCTGTTGGTTCTTCTGTTTAATGTAATGGAGCATGATTTAGAAAAGAACCAAAACCACATTGGATTCCACCCCCAGAGCACGAGGCCTGTCATGGAAAGCAAATAGATCCTTTGATATAAACCAGGGAGGAATGCTTGGTGACAATATGGGTGGGCAATGCCTACTCCCATAGCTATGTCATAGTGAAAGTTGGGAAGCTTTCATTTTTTGAATGGGATCTGCAGAAAAAAGAAAAAAAGGAACCGAAAAAAGGAAAAAAAAAAGAATTCAACTGGGTGGGGGAGGCTAAATATTTGTTCAGGAATTTTAAAATTAGAGGCATAATGCACAGATAAGTTGGAATAAGATATATTTTGGAATTACTGCCTTTGGGGCATGCAAGTGCGGTCAGTGGAATGATCCCATAGAATGTGTAGCTTGCTTGCATAGAATGCTTTAAAAGAAATAGCTTGCTCCAAATAAAGGGCTTTGGATGGGTACAGATATTTCAAAAAGAGAAAGTGGAGGGGGGAGAGAAGGATTATGGCAAATTTCATTATTTCCAGCTGTATGCATGCTTCACATTTTAAAAAAAGATTGTGGAAGAAAAACAGCTGTAGCTTCAGGACCAAAGATTTCACAGATATGTATCCAAGCAAAGAAAAGGGCAGAGTATACTATATAAAAAAGATATTACTATATTTGTACACACACATATTAAACAAAAGTGCCTGATGCCTTCAGAAAATTTGAAGTGAGAAAAATATAGTTTTGTGGTTTAACCTTGCGTTTTGTTTTATCAGGGACACAAGAAACTAAAAATAAGCTTGTGAATAAATGGTGGAGGAAATGCCTATTTTTTTTCTTGGCAAATGCCTATATAAAGTTTATATTATTGATGTGATGTTATCATAGGTACGTGTGTGTGTGTGTGTGTGTGTGTGTAACATGTTATATGTATATATACACACAACATTTTAAATATGGTCTAGGAAAATGTAGCAATCTTAAGGAATGTTTTAAATAAAATATGGTGTGTTTTCCAGTCTGCAACAGGTTATCATAATACTGTGGGCACTTTGCGGAGAGAGTTGTTATCCTGCATCAGAAAATCTGGATAAACAAACTAGACTTAAATAAGGTGGGATTCAAATGATATGGTTGGAAGTACAGACAAAATAATTCACTGGGTTACTTGTGAGCCATGGCAGTTTCATATCTGGACAAACATTTTGCTTCTCCTAATTTGTACTGTTTTGACACTTAACTCACTAGTTCCTTGACTGCATACCTCCATGGTATATAAGACACCCATTGGAATGTGGCTCAAACAGGTAGCTCCCTTAGCAGTGAAAGGATATTGTCTTAGTTGGTGATTTGAATAGTCGTTAATATTTTTTTATAAAAAGCAAGCAGAATGCACTATGCATTCCAAGACCACTAGAAGTTAGTAAATGTGAAATTAACAATTTTGAAGAATGTTGCACGGATGTTTAGAATTTATATGATATATCTATATTTTTATGCAACTATTAAACATCTTTGATCTGGTTGTCACACTGCATTCTCCAGTTTAGTACTGTACCTTATTTAAAATGAATCATTTTTGCATTTGGAACAAATCATTACAATTTATTTTCTCTCAAGAGACGAGTGGAGAGCTGGTTAAATAGCCTTACTGGGATTTTTTTTCCTCCCCCACTGTAGTGTTCATCATACCGAAGAGTTTGAACTCTTCCTTTTTTCCCCTTTAGCCACTGGTCTTTAAAAGCAAACAAATTCTAACAGAACACCTCAACCACCTCCAAACCTAAGAATTAAGTGCTACTAAGTCCATTAACATAAAATGTATGGGCTCAAATACTCTAAAAGCTTAGAGGATTGTGACCCAGATGTTGTTGACTTAATGCTGAGAAAGGGACCGAAGGTTACGATTCTAAAGAGGAAACACGACCATGCCACTCACTACTGTAGAATCAAGTGGAGCAGCACATGCAGCGCTGCACAAAGTTAAAGCAACAAAACATATTTAAAGTGGAGGGACTAGCAGGTTGCTAACCAGGCAGTTCAGTGTCCCTTTGGCAATGTATTTCCCCTTATCCGTTTTAAATGATCAAAATGTTTCTGTTTCTAACCATCTTTGTTTATGTATGAAAGCCAGTTTAACACAACCCCAATGTGTTTACTTAAGCATCTTTCCTGAGGATTCTGCAGGAAACTGCCTACCATTGGCCTGCTCCAGTCATCAGTTTGCTTTGCCTCTTTCTGATGGCTGTTGGCTACAGCATGCTTTTCAAATAAAAGAAAATGGGCATGCATTTGGGGCAATTTTCAGTTGCACAACTGAAATGTTTGTTTCTGTCAGCCCATTTTTATCAGCAACAAATTAAGAGAGAGATGCACTTGGTGAAAATCAGAGCTTAGCCTGCATTTGTTCAGAGGGCTTTCTGACGGAAGCAGAGCTGAAGGCTGGGGAAATAGGATCAGCTGGTAATGTGGTATGTCCTTTCTTCCCACAGCTATTTTGCTGCAAATAAATGAGTCATCCACAATTGAAAAGGGTTTGGGGATCTTTGGCAGTGCCTCAGCCACAAAATGCTGATAATACATTATGTATTTCCTTTGGAGCAGTCTTTTCCATCTTTTTTTTTATTTTTAATCATTATTATTAGCCTGGTGATTACAAAGTTTTCTCCTCCTCCCCCCCCCATTTCAATTTTTAGGTACATTTTAGAGCAAGCAGCAAATTCTTTTATATTGCATGCTGTAGAGCTTGGAGCACTTGATTAAAAAACATTATTTCTCTTTCTCCTTCAAGGGTCCAGTGATTTCTTTAGCCTGCTACATGGCCAAGCAGTAAAATTCATGGGACTTTGTTGTAACTGGCTGGTTGTTTTAACGGAAGGGGTTAGTGATGGAAAGAAGCTGTGATTCCAGGTTAAAGCTAAAATCAAAGCATTTTCGAAACTAATTGGCCTCTGTGGTTTACACACCTAGTTCTTTATGAAATCAAACAATATTCTACCCTGGCCACACACAGCTCCAATGTCAATTTTAATAGACTAGTACTGTCACAAGAAGAAAATACCCTTTAGAATCCTGTACTATTAATTCAGCAGAATTTAAGATTAAAATATGTTTGAAAGAAACGAGGCTGTTGTTTTATTTTTGCAACGATAGCATCAGATGCCTCAGTTGCAATCAAATGGCTTGTGTTTCTGTTGAATCAATTGTGAATTAATCAAAACTTGTTCTGATAAGTATAATGGGGGTTGAGAAGAGAACAAGAACATCAGATTATTTTAAAATAAGTAGCATCTGCAATCATTTTAATGTTGGTTATTCTGAAACTCTCATTGGTCCATGTCTGCTGTGTGGATCCCAAGTGATCACATGCCCTTGTTGCACCTATGTAAATATCACTCTTGTTTATCCAAACATTTCATTGTCAGCCACAGGTCATTCAGTTCAGATAACTGGATTTGTATTGTATGTATAATCTGTAATATGCAAAAAACAAAACAAGAAAATCTTTGAAAAGAAGCAAAAAAACAAACAAAACCCCTAGGAGTCAACTAAAAATGTCAGCGGGATTCTTGTTTTCATAACTTCTTATTTAAATGCTTTAAAACTTATTTGCTGCTAGGTATTGCACAAAGTTTCATGCACAGCTTATAAAATACCTGTTGTAAAATGCTTTATATGCGAGTTGTGTTATATTGAAGGCTCTTAACAGTTCAGAGAAAGCTTTAAAGAATTCATGGAAAGAAAAAAATCAAAGGAAGAAGAGAAGGAGAGAGAAAGAAATATATATATCTAATGATATATTCAGCACTTTTTTGTTTATTTTTTGTTTATTTTTTGTTCTTTGTGAGGTTATTTTTGCTATAACTTTCTGGTTTCCTTGCGATGGAGAAAATCCAAAATTCATCAACAGGTTTTGCTGTCTGCTAGTATTGCATCTAGTTAAGCATCAGAAAAGCCTCCCAACAGGTTTGATGTTGCTTCGCAAACGCTTGAAGTCTGTGGGAAGTGATGCCAATCTTGTTCTCCTTCAGAATTCCGCATAACTGTTGTCTTCAATGAGGCATACTGTTGCATCAAGCTGCTCTCTTGACTGATCTTTTGGGAACTTTTGACTCTGTGTTCCATTGAAGGTTGAAACGAGGAGCAGATGGGGAAACTGTCACTTTTTAACCAACAAAAGTGTTTGCTTCTGTGCTAGAGGGAACAGATTGTGAATTTTGTTTACAGCATCCAATATTTGGATTTTTTTTGTAAATAAAAATGTTATTTTTTCTATTTATTTGTGTCTGATCTTTTCAGTGTCTAAAGCAATTCTGGTCTTTTTGTGCTGAGTAGTACTTGACTACCTTCAGTTAGAAAGAACAAAGGCAGCGTAGTTCTGAGGAGCAGCTTTCTGATTGGAGGGAAATATACATCTGAAAAGCTCAGACAGCTTCAATTTGATTTTATCAGCAATGAATGAACCCAGATAGCTGGTGCTAGAACATTTGGCTGTGTATTTGCTGAGTAATATGAATTACTGAAGCATCAGGATGGTATCCACTTACAAGCATGAAACACTGCATGCTTTGGGGTGCATCTAGAACTTGATATTTTGGATGTTTAATCTATGGATCTTGAACATGCTTTGGGTTGGGTCTAGGCTTCAATCAATGGATATGATTTACGCATATTTAGAGTAGGACCCATCAAATCGATGGGTCTTAAAGATAGTACATCCAGTTTATTTATCTATTTGTTACATTTATATGCCACCTTTCTTCCAAGGTGCCTAAGGCAGATACATGATTCTCCTCCTCTCTATTTTACCCTCACAATAATGTTGGTAGGTAGGTTATGCTGAGAGTCAAGTCACATAGTGAGCTTCATGGCAGGGTGGGGGCAAGAACCTGAATCCTTGTCTAGCACTTTAACCACTGCACCACACTGGATCCAACCCTTTGCTCATTCTTGCTAGTTGTTGCTGGCTGAAATGTCAGGAGCAATGCTGTGCTTTATTGGGTCATTCAGTGAGTACTTTTAGTCCTTGGAAAATTCCATTTAATTCAAGGGTAAAGATGTTATACAGCCTGGACAAGGAGAGCATTGGCTTGCTTCCCAGCATGAGGTGATTCTTGCAAGCATTTTGTAGTGACTTCCTCATGGAAGGTGGTCTTGTGAATCACTATGCCCTGAACGTCTCCGCAGTTCATTGAACACCTTCACAACAAGGTCGTAAACCTTGCCAAATGCTGGATAAATGTGGGATCTATTCACAAGCCTACTTTCATGTGGACCTTATGGTTTGTTGAGGAGAAAGAAGCCACTTGAATCAGTCACCCAAGCAAACAAGCTGCACCAGTCAACTTCAAAACAAAAACACAAACACAGAGAAAGAAAAGCAGTGCTCTTGTAAAATATGGTATAAACCTGAAGTATTTTGAATCAAACTCTTCTTTAAGAAATTATGTATAACATTTCTATAGCAGAGCTCTCAGTCAAGTATCATAGACAACTCCCTGAAGAAGAGTCTATAAGCACTTTGGCTGTATACTATAAAGATTTACAAAATTAATATTTTGGAATGCTCTTGGAATCCCCCCTGGCTTTTGAAGAAAATAATCCCTTGTCTAGACTCGATCAAGTGCTTCCAGACCTCAAAGAGAGAGTGTTTACATTGTTGTTATGGGGCATAGGCTTCCTTCTGACGTTACTTTCACAGTTTTGGAGCTAATATAACATAGCTCCCTAAGGTAACGTCAAAAGCCCAGGGCCCCATGGAAGGTGTTCGGGTTGTGGCTTCTTCACATCCCAGCATCACTTCTCCCAGAAATGAAGACAAGCCTGCAGTGATAAATGCCCCAGAGATGCTTCCACTGCAAGGTTTCCATGCTGGGAAGGTATCTCAGTAGGGATGCTAAGTTTGGCCAACTTTTGAGATAATGAGAAGCCCTCTAATGGATGAATTATGTGGTGGAGTTTGCTTCACAAAACAGGAGCAGGAAAGAAAAGTGGGAAGGCACCAATTTTAGGGTAAGGAAGAGAGGAAACCTCCTGGTATTTTTTTAAAAAAGTGATTCATTTATTAGCCCTCAGGAATGTTCAGAGGTTCTTCCCTGTTCTTCCACAGGGATGCTTTTGAACATTGAATTTCAACATCTGCACACTGTTCAACAAGTTGCAATAGTGTTCTGATACCAGGTTGGAATTTGATGTTCAAGGGTGTCCCTGAGGCAGAACAATTGTTTGAAATGTGCTGGACTTAATGAAAACTACCCTTATTTTCTTGTGCACCTTTCTTGAAATTTGCTTCACTTTTAAATTAATGTAAGCACAATCTGTTTATTAACTTGTTGCCACCTTGACACTTTCATGTTTTATGGTTACTGAATGCAGACCAAAGCCCTGCTTCTTTACAAATGCATATGGCACTTCAACCACCAGAGAACTTTGGGTATTCTTGTAGTTTGGCAAGCTACTGAGAATGCGTCCCCTCACCAAGTAGAATTTCCAAATTTCTCTGATAAAAGGGAATGACTGCTTCAAGTCTGTAGTGTGTGATGTTATATGGTTTGAAATGATTCCCATGGAGAAATGCTTGAGGAAAATATTAAAACAAATTGGGAGCATGGAATTCACACAGATTTTGCAAGGAAATTTTGTCTTTGTCCACACAAGAGGATATCTTTGTATCCTCTTGTGTGTGTTTCCTGCAAAATCCATGTGATGATAGTATGCATAAGTATGATATTTTCTGTAAGTATTCCTTAATGGGAATTTTCCTAAAGCATGAGTATGTAAATAATAATAATAATAATAATAATAATAATAATAATAATAATAATGGCCTTGCATCCATTTCTCCATAAGATTGGCCCTGGTACTGCCTGATTCTCTGTTTGCTCAGAGTGTCTAAACTCAAATAAGTTTGCATACTATTATAAATGTAAGGTTCAAATCTGCTACAAGACTATATGCAGAATCTGACCCAAAACACCCCACTGCTTGGGACAAAAAGGGAAGTGATCTAATTCAGTAACAGATACTTGCACACTGCTCTATGTGTACAGCCAATGCTGATGTAGGGGCACATCTGGATATGTGGGTTCATCACATACCTGAGTGCTAGAAAATTGAATGGCTGTACGTCATTGATTTATTACATTTATATCCTCCCCTTCCTCCAAGGAATCAGGTTTGTGTATGTACATGGACCTCTTTCCACATTATGCATTTTATCCTCACAATAAACTTGAGAGGTAAGAATTTTCAGAGAAGTAGCCATGTTGGAGCTTCTCTAAATGAGTGATTTGTAGCATGCTGTTGACTGGCCACTCTCGGAAGTTTGGGAGTCTATTACATGATGTCGTCAGCACCCAGGACATTTCCTGTGAAAAAGCGGGATCTCTCTGTCACCAGATGGTGTTGTCTCATTAAAACACAACGGGGCTTTTCTGAGAAGGGAACAAATCACATAGTCATGTGCAAAGGAGCATGTCATGATGGTGAGATTATTGTGAGGAGGAAAGCCACAGTAAGATGCAAGATTTTTCCTGTGTGTAGAGAAGCTTGGTCTCTCTGGTCCTAGTCCTAGTCCAACATTAGCCACCACGTTTGCTCTCGGACTCTATAATATTTTACTTCACTTATTGGCATGTCCTTGGGGGTGGCTAGCAACAGCAGCAAATGAATGTAGCAGATAATAATAATAATAATAATAATAATAATAATGATTTATTTCTTACCCGCCTCTCCGTCTAGATCGAGGCAGGGAACAACAACATGATAAAATACATAAAACTAATTAAAACATGACAAATATTATTAAAACTGCATTAAAACATCCTAAAACATCCTAAAAACATTCTAAAAATTACACTGGATATGCCTGCCGGAAGAGAACAGTCTTTATAGCTTTCTTAAATTCTAAAAGACTGTTAAGTTGACGAGTCTCCTCCGGCAGGTCATTCCACAGTCTGGGAGCGGCAGAAGAGAAGGTCCTCTGGGTAACAGTTGTCAGCCTAGTCTTGGCCGACCGCAGTAAGTTCTTCCCAGAGGACCTGAGCGTGCGGGGCGGATTGTACGGGAGAAGGCGATCCCGCAGGTAACCTGGACCCAAACCATGTAGGGCTTTAAAGGTAATGACCAACACTTTATACTTCACCCGGAAACTAATTGGCAGCCAGTGGAGCGATTTTAAAGCTGGCGTAATATGGTCACTCCTAGATGTACCGGTGACCAACCTGGCTGCCATATTTTGAACTAGTTGAAGTTTCCGGACTAGGCACAAAGGTAGCCCCATGTACAGCGCATTGGAGAAGTTGAGCCTCGAAGTCACCAGCGCGTGCACTACCATCTTTAGGTCTTCCAACTCTAGGAAGGGGCGCAGCTGGCGTATCAGCCGAAGCTGATAGTAGGCACTCCTGGCCGTCGCATCTATCTGGGCTGTCATTTGAAGCGACGGATCCAGGAGCACCCCCAAGCTGCGAACACAGTCTTTCAGGGGGAGTGTAACCCCATCCAGAACCGGTTGACACACCTCCAAACCCAGGTTGCGGCCTTTGACAGCAAGCACCTCCGTCTTGTCTGGATTCAGCTTCAGTTTGTTTTTCCTCATCCAGCCCATTACCGCCTCCAAGCATTCATTCAGAGGAGACACACTATCCTTAGCTGACGATGTTGTCGAAGGCATAGAGAAATATATTTGGGTGTCATCAGCATACTGATAGCACCCCGCCCCATGCCTCCGGATGATCTCTCCCAACGGTTTCATATAAATGTTAAACAGCATTGGGGAAAGGATGGCACCTTGCGGTATGCCATCCTTTCCCTTTCCAATTACTCTTTTTTGGATAATGACAGGACTGGCAATCTCCACTCAGGATCATATGTTGTTGCACCAACTATTATTGCCAGAGTAGCTAACTGAGGTTGATTTTGTAATATCTAAAAGCATTTCCTTTTTGAGAAATGCATCTAGCCTATTTGGCCCTCAAGAATCCACATTTTAAAAAACACATAGATGCAGAATTTGCCTCCTGCACAAGGAAGGGCTATTTCCATCCATTGAAGGCTTTTGATCCAGCTGAGGAATCTTGCTTGATTTTTGTCAATCCACCCATGCCCCTTGAATATACTTTGGAGGGCTTGGGAACCTCCAGAACAGTGGGGGAGGTAGTGCTGGGAGCTTCAGGTTTAGGGGGAAATTGGTAAAAATTGACTTCTCCCTGCTCCCCCCTTCTGCTGACAGGAGAATTCTGAGGAAATCTCTGCTCCAGGGATGCTATTGCCAGTGGAACAACACCCTGGTGCCAACTTGTTCACCATAAGGATAAGAAAGGTGCATATCAATACGACCTAACTTCACATGCAATTTGCTTAGGGCTGCAATGCTTATTTGGGAGTAAGCACCATTGAACACAGTGGAACTTAAGAGTAAACACACATAGGATTGCACTGATTTTGATGCAAGTTAAGTATGTCAGACATGTCTTTTATGATAAATGCTACAGGAAAACTCTTTGAGGTGCTATTCACCCTTACTGAAATGGTACCCTTGCTTGTATATCATTGCTTTGTTTTCAGTAGGATGATGATGGTGATGATGATTAGAAAGAGAGAGCTCCATCAGAGAAGTGTTTTATTGCATGTTCATTGCTGTGCACTCACAGATTTTCACAGGTCCCTCTCATGACGTCATCTGCCTCCCACAAGTCTCCCGCCCCTTCTAGCCTCTTTTGCGTCACAAAAAAAAATCCCAGTAACTCCAAGTTATTTTTAAAGATGGAAGTTGCCACTATCTCCTGCTGTGTGTAGGAGAAGCAGCGTGATCAAAATGGCCCACTGAATGGGTCACATGCACATTGTTTATTTCCTCTTTCAAAAGAGGAAGTAATGAGGGACAAACGCATGGGCGGAGAAGCGACTGTAAGGAAACACGATTTTCTTCCATGTGATGACCATCAGAGATTCTGAGGCACTGAAAAGAGCTGAGAATCATGACAGAAGGAGTGTATTTGCATTATGAGCTTTGACCAACACTATTCTGTACTCCACAAAACTGATAAGGAAAGAGGAAACAATGTTTTTGATTCTTATGCTAGAATTAAGTCTTTGTCTCTATGTAACAATTAATCTCTACCTAGAAAGATATTATTGGGTTGCTTTAGTGAATTAGGAACAGAACATCCAATTTTCTCTACATTGGAGGATTCCTGGTTTTCTTTTTTAAGCTCTTTATTATTGGTCCTTACCAGGATTATAGAATACCCTGATCACTGCAGGCATATCTATATTTGTGTGCTTAGATTCCAGGTTCAAATTCCTACCATCTTCTGTTAAAGGTTCAGAATGGAGAATAGAGCAACCACTTATGTATTTTCAACACATTTTGCAGGCTGCTTGACCTGCCCACTTCTGTCTCAGTAACTCAAGCAGCCTGCAAAACAAAAACGAAAGAAGAAGAGTCAAGGAATTAACCCTGTAATACACAAGTGAACACTTTGAGGATGGAGGAAGTAGTCACTATGAAATGTAAGTACTGCTCAGTGTGTCCTACCATGTAATGAAACGACTTAAAAAACCACGTTTTTAAACAGAATATAAGTCATTTTAAGGGCAATGTGGATAGACTCAGAGAGAGAGAGAGAGAGAGAGGGAGAGGGAAGGAGGGAACAAAAAAGATTACAGATGGCTTAACATTTCCATATGCTGTTTTATATATAAAGATACAAATTTAGAAATTACTACTATATTTTAAATAGAGACATAATATATATCACCATAGCAGAGAAGACTGACTAGGTGACCTGGGTACCTGCTGTCGGGGTAGTAACTACTGATGGGCATTTTCAAGGCAACGTCCTCCTTCTGGTTCCTTACCATTAAACCAGACTTGGAGTGGACAAGGCCTTTGAACTGAGCAGGTTATATGAAGAACAGCTGTTCTCTGCATGCAACATCCCAACCCACTGTCCTCCAGATCTGTAAAGGACAATTGCCAGCATTTCTGACCATTGGCTCTGCTGGCTGGGGCTGATGGGAATTGAAGTCCAAAACATCTAGAAGGCATCAATTTGAGGAAGGGTAAAATAGAGGATGCCTTCAAATATATGCCTTTGTAAGTAGGACCACAGCCCCTACTGGAGAAAATCTTGGCCTGAAACCTGGAGAACATCTGTTAGCAACAGCAGCCAATGCTGGGTTACATTAACCAACAGGCGTTTCAGTATCAGGCAGTTTCATATATCTATGTCCTAAAATGACCATTTTATGTTACTGTTAAATGAGGGTTTGATTTGGGTTTTTTAATGCTCAAATAATTGGTGCTGGATGGACATGATCTATCCTTAAAAAAATATTAAAATGCCTCCAGGAGAGGGTTTTTTAAAAAAAAAATTGAAGGGAAAAGTGAGTTCTTTGGGCATTAATCAAATGGGGAACATTTGAAATTCAATTGTTTTTCTGGTTTTTTAAGTGTTTGGAGAGAGAAGAGGAAAGACAGCATGAGCCTGTAAAAATCTGGCAATGTGGCCCTGAAAATTTGGCTGCAGATAAATGTTTGTGTCTTTCATCAAATCATATCTACAAGCATTAATAAATGGCAACAGGGCATAGCACATACATAAGTGTTCATTAAATATTTTTGCATATGTGATTATTATTTTCAAATATAAAAAAGAAAGTAGGGGAAAAAAACCCTCTCAGATGAAATGTGATGCATTACATTCTATCGGAATAAATCTCCATTTATGTTTGGTGTTCAGAAAGGTCATTTCATCTATCCAGTGAATCTCTTCTGCATCCAGTTGGGATGTTGCATGCAGAGAACATTTATTCTTCATATAACCTGTTATAGGATCCTATTGCATTCGGAAAGCACGTTTGCAGATCCGCTGCCATGCCTTTTGTTTTCAAACCTATGGTGGATCCTGCTGTGCAATGTTAACAACAACAACAACAAAATATTTTATGGCTCGGCAGAACAGATCTGTAGATCTGTTTCCAAATTAGATATTGCATTTGCAGAAACAGGAGAAATGAGTATGCAGTGTGTGAAAACCCTGTTGATAGTCCCGGATTAGCAACACACATGCAAACATATATCCACATCAGAGAGTAATGTACGTGGCATTAGCAGCACCTTTTTGTTCATTAGTACCTCTGAATCATGCCCTTTATTTCAGTATTAGCAGTGAGCCACTTGGCGTCAACCATTTTGTGTGGTCTTTGGGCTATCAGAAGAGTATTTTAGACACTGTAGGGTTCTGTTGTTTTCTCCATTATCGTTCATAAAACACTGGACACATAAATAAATAAGGCATAGTCAAGCCAAAGTTAAGTACTATAATGATAATAATAACAACAATATTGATTTCAGTTGGAGAGAATTACACTCTTTTTCTAGCTTCAGTACATATCATTTAGTACATGTTGAGCTCTCTCACTGAGATCAATGGGTTGAATACAGATTGAGTCATACTTAGAGTAGACATTTTAAAATCAATGGGATTTAAGTTGGTCATGACTAATTTCAGTCCCGTTGATTTTGATGGGTCTGCTTTAAGTATGATTAAGTCTGGATCCAACCCATAGAACAAGATGAGGGTCAGCTTGTAGCCCTCTATATGTTTTGGCCTGCAACTTCCATCAGCCTTAGCCAGCATAGCCAATGGTGAGGGCTGATGGGAGTTGCAGGCTAAAACATCTAGAGGGCCACAAATTGCACACCTTGTGCTGAACTTTGGTTGGATTGTGTGAATTATGTTTTAGAACTTTGACAATGTAATTCATCTACATTTTATGTTTAGCTAGAAGCCCTATTCAGGCATTCACCTGTTGACATGAAGATCTAAACTATGTTGGGGTACATGGGCATGCACATATGCCAAACATCTCTATGCACCTGGCTTCTGTGTAGATGCAATGGGCTCTGTTAGCCAGTGTGGTGTAGTATAGTCTTGGACTGGGACTTGGGACATCTGTTTTCTAGTCCCCACTTGGCCATGAAGCTCACTGGGTGACTTTGGGACAGTCACTGACTCTCAGCTTAACCTATCTCACAGAGTTGCTGTGAGAATAAAATGGAGAGGACTATATAAATTGCCTTGGGTTCCTTGCAAGAGGAAAAAAAACGGCAGGATATAATTGTAATAAATAAATAATTAAATAAGCAAGTTCAGCTGAACATGTTTACAGAGGTTCCATGACTGGAAACCCTAAGAAAGTAAAGATCTACATAGAAGCTGGGTGTGTGGGACATTGTGGGTGGGGCTTATGTTCCCGCCCATGTGCCCCTACACAGTTTAGCCCTACATTGTTTAATGAATGCCTGTGTAGGGCTATGTCTTGTTATTTATCTGGTGCCAGAAATATCGTAGATTTGATTCAGATAAATCATAATGTAGATTGCACACCTAAACTTGAGCGGTGCTTCTTCTTGCAGGCAATGATAGTTCACTGTTGGTCAGCCTTGTGTTGAAACACTTGCCCAGTAGCCATTGGCAACAAGGAATGTATACAGTAGGGTGACCAGATAAAATCCAGGTCAGGGCTCATGTAACTTTAACAGTTGTAGAGAAAAGGGAATTTCAGCCAGTGTCATTTGTATGCAATTAATTCCTGGTGAAATTCCCTCTTCATCACAACAGTTAAAGTTGCAGGCATGATACTAGAGTGACCATATACAAAAGAAGGCAGGGCCCCTGCAACTTTAACTGTATACAGGTGAGTGAACAGGCAGGCAATGGCGGAATGGAATTCTTCATCATGCCTTTGCACTCAACAAAGAAACCAAGTGGGCTGGCAGAAGAATGAATCCTCTTCTCCTCATCTAACAAGGAAATGCTGTGGGCTGCTGGAAGAGGGATAGACCCACTCCATCTTTCTCTGCCAGCCCCCAGTAGGCCAGGAAAAATACTTGCAGACTGGTATCTGACTGTTTTAGGCCTGTTTACAAGGCTACTGTTGGTGCATATTCCTCATAAATTTCTTTGGTCACTATACTGGTGCAGACTAAAGCCAAATGAAACCAATGTGAGCAAGCATGCACTGTCCTTGATTTGATTGTGCTTTCATGTGGGCTGTTTCCCCTTTGTTTGTAGTAATTTATTCTATGCAGGTAGGCTTTTATTTTCACTTACTTAATGCATTTCAAAATGAGTGAAGTACAAGCTTTCATAGTTCTGAGAATGATTATTGATATACGTGGTGTATTTCAACATTCTTTGGGTAGAGAATTCTGCCACTATGATATCAAACATTCTAGGCCAATTTTAGGTCAACTTTGTTTTATGCCCACAGATTACATTAAAAAAAGTTTTAGAAGGTGTGGCCTTAAAGTCCTGGCTGATAAATAACCTTGACATTTTAAAACAATACAAATTGATGTATTTCAAATGCCTGTCACTGCCACCAGCAATTTGCTGGTAGTATTCTTAAAAAAGGGGGAAACCTTTCATGCAGCACAGTTTTAGGCATATCTACCCAGAAGCAACACCCTCTGAGTTCAGTGCACCTTACTCCCTTCTATGTGAGCATAGGAGTGCATCCTTAATATTCCTTAACGTACAGTTGTTTTACTCCAATGTTGCACAAGTGGGCTTCTGCTCATGTCGTAGGACGTCCCCATTGTCTCTCTCTTTCCCCAAATCCACAATGCCCCCAACTCTCTGGAGCAGGATTGGGGAGGGGCACACAAGGGGCTGTATCAGGGAGGGGAACCTATTCCACCAGGAGTTTCCATCCCTCTGGAAGACAACCAGTGTTGGATACCATCCAGGAAACCTATGGCCAGATCTACAACTTGTCTCAAATCGTTACAATCCCATCATGGTAACATCACATCCCTTTTGAGCACTTATACTTTGTAGGACACACAATAACATTTGGTGCTGTATTTTGGACAATGTGGAATAAAAAGCAGGATATAACACTATGAAAGCAGTATATGGAATGTGGATTGTGCCCCAACAGTTATTAGTGCACTTCAATACTGCTATAAAGCAGTAGTGTAGATCTAGTCCCAGTTGCAAAATGCATGGGGAAGAAATTCATTTCAGTTCATTTTGATAAGAATGTACCAAAATTCTCAAAATGCTTCATATTTTGGACAAATAGATTTTTTTAAATATAAAAAATGAGTGTTGGAGAAAGCCAAACAGAGAGATTTGTCCATTCAGGCCAAGGGCTGCAAGAGTTTGGCTTATAAAAGTCTGGGATTGAATCCCTGTGTATGCAACAATGTTAGTGCTTAACTGGGCAGTAACTCCCCTTTTTCTGGCATGCTCCTCATCTCTAACAGCTACATGGCAAGCAGTTACAATGTGGCTCTCTCCATACTGGGAATAGCTTTCTCTATTCAATTTGGTTGGTACAGATGGGTGAATTTATTTTTGGCTTATATTTTGATGAGAATTTGTCTAAATTCATAATTTTCTTCAAATCTGAGTGAGAAAGAACTTGAGATTTTTTTAAAAAATCAAATGCAGGAGAAAGCAAAACAGACAAATTCGCCCATCCTTAATTGGAATTCTGCAGAAGTTTAAGAGGTGGGTAAAGAAGAGGACAAATCATTTTGTCCTTATTAGGGCCTCTCAAGTGTTCTTCCTGGAAAGGAGCATCATGCATATGCCCCCTTGCCCCTCATCCATCCTCCTTTTACTCATTGGCTTCATAAACACCTACCTATTCATGATATCTTGCACATTCACAGGCTTGCTGGGTTGCAAGGAAAGATGGACACTCTTACCTTCATTATTGCACCAGGATGATAACTTGCTTTCTAAAGTTCTGTCTATTTGTCTAAATTTTTTTGAGCCTGTACAACTGAGCCTTTGCTGCGCCATGCTAAGGGTATGCATGGGGACGTGCAGCCTGTGTGATATGAGGGTTTTATGAGTTTGGGGCTAAGCTATGTCAAAAACCTAAGCGATGGAATGTTCTCTGCAGGATCTCCTATGTGAGCTATAGATTGATTTTCCAGTACTCCGTGTACTTCTCCTCCATGCCAAAAGTTTCTGGTGGATCTGCTGATGGCATCATAAAACTGCCAAAGATGCGACGTTTCTCATTTAGTAAAATTCAATACAGTTGGCTATATTCACTACTTCTGAGGATGGCCGGATAAGATTGTTTGCAGCAGCACTTTATAGGCACTGAAAGCATGCTGCTTACGGTTTGTTAATCTTCAGATAGGCGGCAAGAGTACCATAAGCCCATATTAACATCGCATGACTGAAACTAACCTCCAACCATAAAGGCTTTATAAAACACCCAGAGTAGATCATGGTACTTTATTGCATGTTTACACATCTCCAGACTATGCAGGAACATTTCAAGCAATATTGGGGTAGGGAGGAAGGATACCAGACTCAGGTAGCAAACCTCCAACCACTTCACTCCAAGTGGTCCAGTTCAATTCAATGGATCTACTGTGGAATAAGTGCTTTAAGATTTACCACCTAAGTAACTAAGGCTGTGATCCTATACCCACTTGCCTGTGAGAAAGCCCCATTGAACCCAATGGGATTTACATCTGAGTAGAAATGTATAGGATTGTACCGTGAGGTTGCAAGCCTTTACATCAGGGCAACCTGTGACCTTCCAGATGTTGTCGGACAACTCCCATCTACTCCAACCAGCATGCCTAATGGGAAGGGCTGATGGGCAGTGTAGCCCAGCAACATTTGGAGGGTCACAGGTCCTCCACACCTACTTTACATATTTACCTAGGGTTGATAAAGTAGGGAATTCCTCTGAGTAGAGATACCTAAGATCATGCTGCAAATTCCTAAAATGTTCATTGCTCTATTTTTCTTGGTGCAGTGACATTCCTTGCTATTTACATACTGTGTGCAATGTATAATTGGCCAAGGAACAATGTAAAAAAAAAAATCCAGATGTTTTATGCATTTTGATTACTCAGTTGCAACAAATAGTTGGCTTAGTTCAGTGTTCACAAATAGATTCTTGTCCTTTTCTTTATCTCCTTTGCAATTTTGTTTTGCAGATTTGTTCTGTCCCTTATCTACATCACACATCAATAACATACTGCATAAAAAAACAAAGTAATTCATGACAATATATATATATATATATATATATATATATGCTTTGCAGATACTTCATCTCATTTCCCTCCTCCCAGCAGAGTATCACCTTCCCTGCTTGTTTTTCAAGCCAGTAACATAGACTAACTTTAGCCTGATCCCTGACTTGCTAGTTCTGAACGTGCAGGGATTTTCTCCTCTTTACGAGCTCCATCAGATGGGAGGAAATCACTTTTCTCTACTGTCACTTTTCTGCCCCCACTTTTGTTGCTCAATACTTCCTCTTTCTCAGGGAGAGGAAAGAGGAAGTAAACAACTTGCAGGTGGCCCATTCAGTGGCCCGTTTTTATCACGGTGCTTCTCCTGCACACAGCAGGAGATAGCGGCAAGTTCCATCTCTAAAAATAAATCAGACTTACCTGGTCTTTTTTTGTCACAGGAAAAAGGCTTAGAAGGGGCGGGAGATGCACGGGAGGTGGACAGCATCATGAATAGGACCTATGAAAATCTGTGAGTGACCAGTAATGAGCGTGCAATAAAACACTTGTCTGATGATGCACTACATGAGTTGAACATCAAAGAATTAACACCCCGCTGCTGTCCTGTGTGCAACCTGAAATGGTATGGTCCAGCAACAGATACATTATGTGCTTTGCTAATCATCTGTTTTGTCTCCAACCCAAGCTGCACACAGCTGCTGGCAGTGGAGGCAAGAATCAGAGCCATGCAAATTGTGGTCTGCTGCTGTTGATTGGCTAGAAGCAGCCACCTAGTTTCTTCGACCACAGCTTCTGGGCAGACACAGTAAAAAAAAAAAAAGATTTTATTTGATAGTTCAATCCATGAGTATCTTCTGTCTCATAGCTTCTAGACTGGTAGCCTGTTGCAGTAAAACAACAGTGTGGTGGCATCTGAAAAGCTAATGGTGCCCATATAAGTGTGTGCCTAGAACTGCTGATAAACAGATTTATTATGATATAAGCTTTCACGGACTAGAAGGCAGAAAGTATGATTCTCCTCAACTGACAGGCTAAGCCATTGCCCAGCATGATAGATGCTGTTTGGGACAGAGGGGGTTTGAGCCCATTTGCTCAGAATCAAAACAACATTTCCTCTTCTACTACAGGGTTTTTTATATTTACCTTCGTTCGCTATCATATTATGGACGTATTGGCAGTATGCTCTAGCTCAGCGATGTTTTGCAGGTGGAAACTGGGTTGCAAACTATAGGCAAGAGGAGAATCCAGCTAAAGTTACATTTGTGCAAGTCTAACTTGCTCAAGCAACTGTGCAGCCATGCAACCATTTGCACAACTGTTTGGGCAAGAGTAATACACAAGCACTTGTGCAATCAAAAGATTTGGCAGAGCTCCCATTATCTCCTAAAAGACAGATGTTCCTTTGGAATGTGTGCAGTGTTGAAGCTCAAGAGAGGTGGGAGCAAAGAACAGGGAGTCTGCTCTGGATGTAGAAATTACTAGTTAGGGCAATGAGGAATGGAACACTGCAAATGCTCAGCAAAGCCACACCACTTCTTTGAACTATTTAGGCCACAAAAAGCTCTATGGTTTTAAAAAAAATAAAAATGAAGCCAGCCTTGCAAAATCCACTTCTCAGCATTAAACTGGCAGCAGGAAACTATTACACTGGGTCACAAAGATTCATTCCATGGGCATTATCTCTTTTAACATATATCCAATTGCAGCTTTTTGAAAATCTCAGCTGGATAAGTAGTTTACAGGAAAAACCTTGTCACAAAGCGGGGTTACTCACAGAGTATCGCTCTTCAAGGAATGAGTTCAGCGGTGTTCCAATAATAGCCTTATTAGTCATTTAATAAAATAAATCAAAACTCAAATGAAGATGTTAGATAGTTGGGGAACTTGCAAAAGCCATTCTCCACTGGCTAAGAGGCTTAGGGCGGATCTACACACGAGTTTTTTGACGTTTTATAAGGGTTATGAAAACTCTTTGGGCCACATGACGCACTCCCTATAATGTTGTATATCTGAGGTTTTTTAAAACTCCCTTCAGTTATATACAACGGTTTCACTTTTAATACATCGTTTTAAGTAAAAGAATGTGTCCTTCCTTACCGTTTCTGATTCATGGGGGCAGTGCTTCCTTTACTGGTGCCCAAATGCTGAGCAGTTGATTGGTGGGGAAGAAACAGGAAGTGGACCAGTGAACTACAACACCCACAATTCTTAGCCCTATACTCGCTAGGGAATGACAGAGGAACTAAGAAGGAAGTGTGCAACTGAACTACAACCCCCACAATGCCTTGCCCTAAATTCATTGAAAAACGAAAGAGAAAGAGACAGGGCAGAACAATGTGTGACCGTACACATCGCTTTAAAGACTGAAGACAGGGGGAATCCACACAGTCCTTTGGAACGTTTTAAATTGTATTTTAAAACGTTCCAAATAGGTGCGTTCTAAAACGTCTTAGGCCACATTACTGAGTACTCACATTACAAGAGAAACAATCTTCAGTCTTTAAAGCGGTGTGTGCGGTCACACATTGTTCTGCCCTGTCTCTTTCTCTTTCGTTTTTCAATGAATTCCCTAGCGAGTATAGGGCTAAGAATTGTGGGTGTTGTAGTTCACTGGTCCACTTCCTGTTTCTTCCCCACCAATCAACTGCTCAGCATTTGGGCACCAGTAAAGGAAGCACTGCCCCCATGAATCAGAAACGGTAAGGAAGGACACATTCTTTTACTTAAAACGATGTATTAAAAGTGAAACTGTTGTATATAACTGAAGGGAGTTTTAAAAAACCTCAGATATACAACGGGGAGTGCGTCATGTGGCCCAAAGAGTTTTCATAACCCTTATAAAACGTCAAAAAACTCGTGTGTAGATCCGCCCTGTTTCTCCTGTAACGTGAGTACTCAGTAATGTGGCCTAAGACGTTTTAGAACGCACCTATTTGGAACGTTTTAAAATACAATTTAAAATGTTCCAAAGGACTGTGTGGATTCCCCCTTATATTTCCATCCTAAAACCCCTGTTTTAAAGATGTTATTGTCTGTCTGGTCTAGAAGGAATTCTATTAGCTTTGATATGTGATGAGGCCTTCTGTGGCTTGCATCCACAAAAGACAACACTCTCACAATGAGAATCCAAATTCCTCTCTGTGTCTTCTTCTCTGGGCTCACATATTGCAGAATACATTGTGCCTCAACAGTGCATGTGAGATCTTCCATTTCAGAAGAGATGAAACCCGTCAAAAAATATAATGATGCCTCTTGAGGATATTGAGTTCTGCATTTATAGAAATTTGATCTTCCTCTCTCTGCAACTTCGTACAAAAAAATCATTACCCCCCCAAACAGGAAACTGAAGAACTTGTACAGAGTGATAGTTAATTTCTAAATGTAATCATGGAATTCAAGTGAAACAATTTGTTAAGTACATTTTGCAGCTATATAAACATTGTCCTGAACAACGGCAGTGCAATCATCAAGTGGTTTTAGTTCCAAATTGTGATTGGACAATAATGGCAAATAGCCACCCATGGTTCTCATTAGCCTCGTCCACTCTTCAAGCACACATTAGTGTCTAATTCCTCTAGATTTCAAAACAACCTTTTAAAGTTGTCCAAATAATTTTACTTATGAAGTATAACGTTGCAGTTTAGCATACTCTGCACTGGCATAAATCTCCTGTTGTTTATAACCTGCCAGGGCTGAGATGATAATTGGGCAAAGTACTTCCTTGTGGTGAAAGCAGTTGCTTTAAGTCCTGATAGGAAGCTCCAGGCCAGGAAATTTGCCAAATTGTTTTGAAGCAGAAAATACCATACTACGGGTGGAGATGGGGGCAGTTCGTTGATCCCCAAAACTCAGGTTTGAGTAGGCTCATCAGCATGTGTGACGATTTGTCAGTGCAGAAACAATGAACTTGGGGAACAGCTTCCTTAGGTGTGAGAAGCGGAGAAGATTGAGGAAGCAGCCAACTAAAACCTGACCCTAGTGTAAGTAGTTAGTTAGTTAGCTGCTACATTGTGGCTGTCAGAACTGTCAACTGCCAGAGATCTGCCAAATCACATGGTAGAGACCTTTCCCATATGGTATCACTTCAGATTATATAGGGCCAGCCTTACTATTAGGCAGGGTCAGGTGGTTGCCTCAGGCAGTTTATTTTTGGGTACCATGAATGGGCAGCAAATGGTTGTTTCTTTAGGGCACAATCTTATGCATGTTCAGACAGAAAAAAGTCCTATAACTCCCAGCATACCCTAGTTAGCTATGTGGTCAGCTTTTCACTTTCAACTTACTGAAATGGTAAATTGTGTGAGAAAATCTGATCCAAACAAAATTTAGCGTATTCTCTGACAACACCCCTCCAGCTTGGTGAGATAACATTAACTCATACGAGTTCTGCTCACAGCACATTTCATTAGGGGGTGCAGCCAAGGATTTTTTTTTAAAAAAGGTGAAATAATAATAATAATAATAATAATAATAATAATAAATAATTTCTTACCCACCTCTCCCTCTGGATTGAGGCGGGGAACAACAATACAACAATACAAAATAAATCAAATGCATAAAACTAATTAAAAGATCATATAAAACCAATACAATATTAAAATAACAATCAAAACATCTTAAAATTCTTAGGTTTAAAAATCATCTGGGTAGGCTGCCAGAAGGACAGGTCTTTATAGCTGTCTTAAAGTCAGAGAGAGCGTTAAGTTGACGAATCTCCTCCTATTGAATGCTCAATCATAAAGGACCTTATTTTTATTCATTTATTTATTAAACCCTGTAGACACTGATGCCCTACTCCACATTTGAGTTGCCTGACTGTGGGAGAGCCGTTGTAGGTGAGGTGGGGTGAATGAGGAGAAGCTCCTCAAAACCTAGCATTGGTAGAGCATTGTGGTGACATTGGCCAGAGGAATGGCTTACGGGGTGATATTAACCTTCGGGGGCCCTCCTCGTGGACTCTTTGAAGCATGGCTTCCTGGAGAGAGTCTCCCAGTAGAGCGATTCCTTTTTGCTCCTGCTGTTGAGAGCAATGGTGCTCTCCTGGAGGCAGCGGTTCTTCGGTACGATGGCAGAGCAACCGGAAGGTCATTCCAGCTGTGTTTGGATTCCTCTCTGGATCCCTACTCAATGGTGCCCTCAATTTGGTAGTTATTGCTTGAGACATTAGGGTGTGCCTGGGCACAACTGGCACACCCCTTGCACATACCTATGGTTTTGCTTTAAACTCTTTGGTCTCACAGAGAGAGAGAGAGAGAGAGAGAGATTGAGAACAAGTTAACACCCGGCACTCTCTGGTGCTAGTGTAGATTGCCTTTCCTCTTATTATATTCATGACAGAAATATATCGCCATTCCAAATTAGCTGTCCAAGAAGCATAGGGGGAAAAGCAGTGGTTGTCAGGAACTAGGGAGAGAAGTGATGAATGAAACATTTAACAGAATACAGAAAGCTTTACCTAATTGAAAATTAGAAAGCAAACAGTTCTGTCTGAAAACACATGGAAACCATGTGCTATGCTTTTTCCAAGTGGAGTCACAAAATTAGGATCTGCAGAAACAAGCATCACAGCAGAACACAGATGTTTTCAGGTAACCATACATGCAGGCTATTTATGTTTCTTATATATTCTTCAAATTCTCCTAGATTAGGGATCTGTTCACAAGTGATAAAATATGTAACCCGCTTCCCCAAGTGACTGAATTTACAACTGGTTTGGGTAACCCAATGCATACCTCTGGGACAAACTTTGTGCAGTTTGAGAGGGGGTTTTGCTTCAACGCTATTTAGACAGACAGTTAAGTGACCCCTACCTATCTAAACCACATTGTTAAAAGGGCTGCAAAAAAAAAAGAAAAAAAATGAAATCCGAAGAGAGGGTAATTGTCATAAATATATTACAACATACAATTGGCTTGCCAGTTGCTGCTTTGCTCCATTTTATGATTTGTGAATCTCTGTAAACAATTATCAATCCATTATAGAAATTCTCTGATTTAATCCATTGATCCAAGTGAAAAACTGGCTGTAAGCAAGTCGCCTGGCCAAAGGCCTTGCATACGTGGAGAGTCACAGAGCTAAACCTTGGCTTTTGCCAAGAACAAGAGAAAAGGGTGATTTGAAATCCAGAGACTCAAAAGAGTGAGTGTTTTAGTAATGATGACAGTGGGTTTGGAGCTGGCTTTGGAAAGAGGTCTCATCGCACACAAATTTAGCAACAGTAACAAAAGGTAGATGCAAAAGTGCATGTGCTTGTGTGATATACATCTAAAGCTCAAAAGTGAAGGGTATAAATGTGAATTGTATTCATGGAAATGATACAGGATTAGGCAATCCTTTATTTTTCTATATTTTCATGAGAATCTTAATATCTTAACATTTAAACAGTTTTGGTTGGGTCCTGTTATGGTGACAAGACTAGTTTTGCAAATTGTTCAGCATAATCTCTATAAAGCTGTATTTTCTTAGAAAAATATAGGAGATTAGTTGGCTGTATCCAATTTTGTTAAATAAGTAGATATGCATGACAGTTCTCTATTGAATCTTGAGTTTTATTCCTGATTTAATTGCCTAATTTAGACAAGGCCTGAGAAATTTCAGAAATGTCTGTAAATACAAGAAGACTCCTCCCACATAGTGATGGGCCATTAGAAAAAGGCTTCAGGAGTAGATCTACACCCTGTGTCAAATCATTACGAATGTGGAATAAAAAGCAGGATATTACACTATGAAAGCAGTATATGGAATGTGTAATGTGCCCCAACAGTTATCAGTGCACTTCAATACTGCTATAAAGCAGTAGTGTAGATCTAGCCACAGATTTGCATGAACAAGCAAAGGTATATACCAATCCACTCCAGAAACAATGCAGGGTAAATCGATTAATTTCCCATCTGGAAAAATTGACTCTGACATTTCAATCCTATGTATTTTTATTTAGAAGTAAGTCTCAATGAAAATTAATCTAGATAAAATGGAAGTACTGTATGTTGGGAAATCTGCTAATCTGGATAGAGGTTTAGATGAGATTCTGTATGGGGTTACACTCCCACTGAATGCTAAGATACTTTATTGTTCACGCCCAACGCGTTTTGGCCTATGTTGTTTTTTTAAGGGCTTCTTCAGGGGGCTATAACATCAAGAATACATTACATTATGTTTATGGGGATAACACATGACATATCAGTTTAGGGGGTTAGTTAGGCATATTGCCTCAAAAGGCCTGTGCCCATATATACATTTCTTATTTAAAAATCAATTAATGCAATATGAAGGCTCTTTGACCTGTCCACATTATACATTGAAATTTCTATAAATCATATAAAAACATTTAATGATGTAAAACACTTTTAACAAAAGTTCAATATATTGGTTCTTACTTGGTAAGAGATGTCTGCAGAAAACTCTTAGCAGGATGATAGTCTCCTATGATATTCACTGGCGACTGAGAAAATGCAATCATTCCAGGGCCCTCTTTTTATTATTCTAATTCATTTTTTCTCATTGTTACATCATTTTTGTCATTTTTTTGCTTTGTCAGGTGTTTTCATGTGGAAATGATAAGCACAAGGTCTCATAATACATCATTATTGCTATCGTTATTCTTGTTATGTAGGAGTCACTGCAGATAATTACTAAAACATAGGAGTGGCAAAAATTCGAGATCTGAGTTTAAGCCACTGGGGTTTAGAGTTTTTAACTTTAGAATCCATTATATTTCCTTTCTTAATAACAATTTGTTATCTTGTCTTTCCAATTTTCCGAGTGCCCAAAACTTTAAATCTACAAAAGAATGATTTTATGCCGATTTTATGGGGCTGTTATATTCTTTTTTGAGAAAAGCTCTGAACGTGGTTTAGCCTCAGCCTTTTTCAGGCCTTGTGAAATTACAACATCAGGATACCCTTTTTCTTTTAACTGCATGGACAGTGTCTGTGATTCCTGTCTGAAATCTGATGTTTTGGAACAGTTAGAAATTGTCCATATGGGAGATTATTTCTTAAAGCGTGGGGATGGGAACTATCATATCTAAGATATCTAGAGACAGCAGTGAGTTTTCTATAGACGGAGGTGATAAGATGTTCTCCCTCCTTCTTCACTTTTAGATCTAGGAAATGAATTTCTCTAGTGTTAAACTGGTTGTCAAATTTAATATGATCATTCTTGGAATTTACCCACATTATAAACTGTTGTAGTGTGTATAAACTGTTCTAGTGTGTATTTTCCACTTTAGTGTTTAACTTGGGTACCTAAAGCTCCACATTCTGAAGAACTGAAATAAAGCATCAAATTCCTCTTATAGATGTTATTTTTTTACCTATGATGTCAGTGTTTTTCCACATTAATCCCATGGTAAAGATATTGGGCTTCAGTTCAGTTTGTGACAATATCTAATGTCTTTTCCACATTCTCTTTCCCATTAGAAGAAGACTTCCTCTCTTGTTTTCATGGGAATTTTGTGAATTTTGTTATTTATATTTTTTCCAGCAGTAGCATTTTATTTGCAGCTGGAAATAGCCAACTGAAATATAATTTTTCTAATGAAAAAGCTGCTAATACTAAATCTTAGCAGTCAAAGTTGATCTCAGGTAGATTGTCCATCATGCTTAAAGCAGAAGCCTGATCTACTATCCTGAAGTGATGATAGGCAGATCTGGAATTTATTTATAGTCCAATACAACATTCCTCTGATTGATAAAACACTGAAGCTATGTACTGGTATGAGGTTATTTGAGGTACAGTTTCGTATTCAAGAATGACACAGCTGAAGCAGACACCTGGATCTTTTCTTCAGCTCATAAATGTGTATCAGCATTCTGCGAATACAATTTGCTTCACATGTGTTTTGTTGGGAGCAAATCTTTAAACTCATCTCCAGAATTTCACTGAAGGAACAATCTATTAGATGACTTTAATCAATGGCCAGCTGTTACCAACATTGTGCAAAGGTGTCTTGAGGAACTGATGATGTTCTTTCACAGCTATGGCTATGCTGAGAAATTTGTCAGATTTTTTTTTGCTCCACTCCCATTCTTACAACTTCTTTCTGGGTTTTTTTTTTCATTTAACAGGGCAGATCTGTGCCTTATTTTTTTTAGAAGAATCTTATTTCTCCAGCTTCAGCACCACAATTTTACCAAACGACACACTAAGAGAAAAATGGATATCTATGAGGAAAAGTTCTATACAAGATGAAATGTTGGTAGCCCAAAGATCTTAATAGTAGTGATAGGAAGAGCAGCTGGGTACCTCTTCCTAAATGTTTTAAAGGTTCTCAGAATAAACTATTTCCATTTTGCCCAACCTTCAGAGCAGACTGTACTATCTGGAATGGATCACACATGCCAGCTAGGCCTTTGAAATGGGGTCCAAAATATTCTCTGTACTTGTGTGGTGAGGCCTACTCTGGCCTGGAGCCATGGAAGCATGGCGGCTTTCAGTGTACTGAGGGGTCTGTGAAGTCATTGAATGCACGTGTGCTGTGCTGGAAGCTTTGGGGCAGAAACAATGGTCTGGATGGATGACATCATCAACCCTGTGATGTGCCAGTGGTTTCCACACTCATGCAGTGAGGCAGACAGATGCGACAGAATGGCACTGAGTTACTTGGGATTTCACAGTTTACAGTGATGCTCTGCTTATAACAGAAACATACCACCACCACCAAATTCAAGGTGAATTTTGGATATCATGGAATTAAGGGATGCCCCCACTTCATGACAGGCATAAAGATAAAAACCTGATGCTCCTTCTGTTAAGGCAAGTGTTCCCAGTGTGGCACCTGTGGGCATCTCCAATGACTCCCATGAATGGGTCCCACCGACTCCCAACGTGGTGCTTATGGTCACCCAGAAATATTTATTTATTTATTTATTTATTTATTTATTTATTTATATTTTCCCCATTTTTAAAACATACATACATGGATTCATACAAAATGCATACAACTGTCTAGAAATTATACATGGGCTGCAACAAAAATGGACCAAATATCCAAATAAGTATCCATTTGAAGGTGGTGTCTATATGCCACCCTTTCAAATGTTGAAAGTGTGTTATGGTCCTCAATCCATTGCATTATAGGAGGTGAGTGTTTATTCTTCCAATGTTGTAATATCAGTCTTTAAGCTGTCAAAAAGGTGCAGAGAATCCATTTACAGTGACCATTCATTAAATTCCATGAAGCAGGTAAATAATTTAAAGAGCGTGAACATCAGTGAATATTAAAGACTGTTCCAGTACAAGAATTTTCTGTGTGTAATAACCTCCCTGCAAAAAGCAGCAACTACTGGTCACTGCCAAAACATATGTTTAAAAGTAGCATTATCTGTATTGTACAGCCAGCAATTCGTTGAATTTGACAATCCCTTATTAAAAAGATGTTGCGGCGTCCAACAGACATGAAACAAAAGGTTTTGTGAATAAGAAGCAACCTAAGGTCCATAGATGTGTCAGATAGATGCCCAAGCAGCCATCCACTGATTAAGTATTTTGTGATGGTGCCCACAGCAGATTCTCAAATTCCCAAATGTTCCCACAGGTCCAAAAGGGTTGGGGGCCCCTATGTTAAGGAATAGATACTTGAAAGCATGCTCTCTAGCAGATTTGACAGAGTTTACTGTACATTTTTTAAAAAATTGAGAATGCAGATTAGTTAGAAAATGACCTGAGGACATGGGCAGCCCAATCCTTTGGTCTTGGCAAAATGGCCACGATTGTACCACTACTTGCAGTAGTGCAATCCCAGCAAATACCTTACGTTCACTCTGTTGCAACTGAAAAGCACATTGATCGTCTGACAAAAACAGCAAATTCATGAAATTGTGAATGTCTTGCTTCTAAAAGCCATGGCATTTTGTAGTTTACTTTATAGTAGACACACACACACACATACACACACACACACACACACACACCCCAATATATTGTTTTAAACATTCTGCATTTATATAAGGGAAGTGTTTAGAACTGAGACTCTTCACGAAAATATTCCATACACACACCCATATTAATGTCTGGGCTGTGGAAGGTGGAATTTTTTTAGACACAGAAATTCGTTCCCAGTAAGGGATGCGTTAATTGTGTCCTTTGCCAGTGACTTATATATGTTTTTAAGTCTTCAAATCTTTGTTGGTTTTATGTCTGTTTAAACCCTAAAATGCTTTCCAGTCACACATTTTATAGATGACATTGGTTTTGTGGGTGGGGTGGGGGTTTCTTTTCCTCTGCTGATGAACAGTGTCCCTGTGTTAGTTCTATTGCAACTATCCTAATTATTTGGAATGTATATAGACACAGAATGAATCTTTCCGAGTTGTTGTTGTTAATCTGCTCTGACTATTTGGGGCACATAAGAGCTGGTGCAGCAATTGTACTGTTATAATCAGTGTGTGACTTCAAACAGGCGTTTTTTCATGTTACCATCATGGTTTGATCACTGGTTTTCCCGCGAGCTTTACCATGACCTCTCACCATGCAGTTATTGTTTCATTTCTCCCTCTCTTTCACAGGTTATTTTACTAAGGGGAAAATGTGGTATTTTCTGCGGTCATACAATTGTAATTCTTCCATTGTGCTTTGTCCTGCTTTGTGTGGACGGGTGTTGGGCAGTGCTGAGTTGATGCCAGTACTGATGAGGTTCAGTTTGAAGTGTCTCCTCCCACGCCTCTGCCCCTCTGCTCCTGCCTGGTTCTGTATTTCAGGAATGCCTAAGTGACGAGAAAAGTGTTACTGTTGCTGTTAGAGTGTTTTCAGATGGGAGGGAAATTGCATGGCTGGGAAGAATGGTCATCGCTGCAAAGATGCTCTTACGTGGACAATACTGATTTGCATGTGGGGTTGGGGGAAGCAGACCTCTGAAGTTGCAGACTTCTGAACATGCAAACTTCTGAAATTGCAAAAAATCAGCACTTAGCAATGAGATGGGGGCTGTTCTGTACGTGACTTCTGGAAAACTTTTAGCCCTTTCTTTTCAATCCTCATGCACACATACAAGAGAGAGGTGTATACACAAATGAGAAAAATGTTGCTGTTGCTTTTACAGGGACATAACTGACTTGTATGTGGGGGATCTCCAATGATGCAGACTTCTGAACTTGTAAGGAAGTGTTTCATTTCACGCCGAGAGAGAGGAAGGGCTATGCCAGAGGGGTGGATAACCAATAACATCCTGCTAGGCTCCACCCAACCTTGCCAACAGCAAATAGCATTAAGCATAAAATAAAAACAGGCTGTATAAAGACCCTGTTTAAATCCTGAAACAAATCCAGAACAGGAAAAAGTTGTAAATTGTGGAAGAAAATACCTGTCTGTAGATGCCCAGTATACATAAATAGTATTATCTTTGTCACCTTCATTAACCCTTGCTGAATGAGCAAATAAGAGACGGTAAATGTATGGGTGTGTCCGAGCTGTACATGGAGTTGTGATATTGCAACATCATAAACCATGACATTGCGAGCTCCATCACATCTACTTTTATCCTGATATGCACCCACGATTTTTACCTCCATTTCATTAGCGTTTCATTAGCACAGCAAACACTGGTCACTTTGACGTGCATGCATTGTTGTGCTATTTCATCTCGTGGCTTATTCACTCTCCTGCTCCACTGTGCCCCTCCCCGACCCTTCTCCTTCCCCCTCCTTCCCCCTCCAGTTTGTCCTTGATGGATGTTGTGATGGACGTGGCATGGCCGCCTCTATTTCATTTTCGGATAACTGCTTCATTATAACCTATTTGAATTAACCAAAATGTTTATTGCTCCCTCGTTTTTAAAGATACAGAGATGAAACTTGGCAGCATGGTGGTTCTTAAGTAGCACTTTTGGCATGCCAAGGTTGAAGCTGATCCCTTCATTGATTGATTTTTTAAGGAATTTTAAAATGTCTGCTCTCTCTCAAACCATTCCTCCTCCCACCCCCCCACAGTTCTGTGATTCTCCGTTAATCCACCCTGCACATTCATGGAGGGAGTTTTTATCCTTTACTTTGCTGATGGAAATATCCCTTTAATGAACTCCTAATGTTGGATTGCTGGATCCAAAACCAAAGACAGGGAACAAATCTCAGGTACAGACGGGAAATAAAAAGAAAAGGCTCTCATTAAAGCCAATTTGGCAAGCATCCATGTTGCATATTCCTGTACCTTCACCCCCCCCAAAAGAAAAGAAATAAAACCATTTTATAGTCCCACACAGCTCTGCATCAGCAAAGGATAAAAGCTCCCTCCATAAATGTGCAGGGGTGGATTAATGAAGAAACAGAGAGCTCTCTCTCTCTCTCACTCTCTCTCTCTCTCTCTCTCTCTCTCTCTCTCTCTCTGTGTTTATGGGGAGGGGGGATGGATTGAGAAAGAAAAAATATAAAAAAATCCTAAAAAAAAATCAAGTGATTAAGAGATTGGCTTCAAACTTGGCATGCCTAAAGCTCTACTTAAGAACTACCAAAGTGCCAAGTTTCATCTCTTTATGTTTAAAAATGAGGGAGCTGTAAGCATTTTGGAGCAGCCAAAGTCTGTTCAGCACAAGTCCGTTTGTTCAACAGGGCGTGCTGGAGGAGAACTGCCCCACCCTCCTCATTTGTCAGCAAGCACCCCCCCACACACACAAAGGACATGGCATGGGGATGGCAATACATGGGGCCGGAAGAGCACTTTAATCCCGCTTGGAGGAAATAAACTGGATTTTCCCCACTCTAGGAAAACACGAAAAATGGGGGAGAAGAAGTTAAAGGTGCGTGCACTATACTAGAGTGACCATATACAAAAGAAGGCAGGGTCCCTGCAACTTTAATTGTTGTGATGAAGAGGAAATATCACCAGGAACTAATTGCATCCAAATGACACTGGTTGAAATTCCCTTTTCTCTACAACTGTTAAAGTTACATGAGCCCTGTCACCTTTTCATATGGTCAGCCTAACTACACCTACACTTCTAAAACTTTACAGATTTCTTACTTAGAGTAGGGTGACCACAAAAAATCCAGGTCAGGGCTCATGTAACTTTAACAGTTGTAGAGAAAAGGGAATTTCAGCCAGTGTCATTTGTATGCAATTAGTTCCTGGTGAAATTCCCTCTTCACCACAACAGTTAAAGTTGCAGGGGCCCTGCCTTCTTTTGTATATGGTCACTCTTGTATAGTGCCTGCAACTTTAACTGTTGTGATGAAGAGGAAATTTCACCAGGAACTAATTGCATACATATGACCCTGGCTGAAATTCTTCTTTTCTCTACAACTGTAAAAGTTTCATGAGCCCTGACCTGGATTTTATCTGGTCACCCTAACTTAAAGACACCTTTGCACTGTCTATCATTGTCAGAACAATGGTCCACAAGAGAAAAAAAGAGGGAGTGTTAATTAACCACACACATGGTTTCAATTGCATTGGCATTGCAGCTGTATTGTTTATAGAAGCATGGCATTTCTGGAAATTCAGGAAACATAAACATTTAAGAAGCAACCCTTGATCAATGAGGAAATATATTGTTGCTAGACACGCACACACACACACACACACACACACGCCATTCTTGTAGCTGGTTTTCAGTTTAGTATTCAAAAGAGGTTTGCTTATGTTGTTCTTGGACACTTGGAGTCAATACATAGGAGCAATGGCTTTTGAAATTCTTCTTGTACTCTTTCTGCTTCATGTATTATCACTAAGGGTGCAGAGTCCATAACTGGTTTGTTGTTAGTGATAGAGCATGAGACAAAAACATGTTCTTTTTAAATGGCCAGTTGTGCCTCCTTTGCGCCACTTCTAGTGATATATATCTCCACAGAGACTAGAAAGAAGAGTTGAGAAGCAGACTGCATACACACACACTCTATTTGAGCAGTGAAATATTATTTTTATGGGGTCTGATCCTGCACTCAGTTCTACTAACTGAAACCGATAAAATAAGTAGGTTTTCCTGGAAATCCATGCAAGCCATGAAAGCAAAATTCTACTACTAAATAGAATTTCTGATGGCAAATCCCTGGAATCATAATCATATATAGACAAAGAATCCCCACAAGTAAGGTGAATTGTATCTTGACCTTCTTCTCTTTTCAGTTTTGCATGCAAAACAGGGAAATAAAGACACTGAGATGAAAGACAGAACCCCGTTTCAGGTTTGTGCTGCCCCTTTCCTTACTTTTCTGACAGGGAAAAAAACACATAGGGGACCCTAGTCCCTTCACTTATGGGAATTTTTGCATTTTAGGGGAGTTTTGTTTGTGTGTGTGTGTGTGTGTGTATGTGTGTGTGTGTATATATATATATATATATATACATACATATATATATATATATGATTATTTATATTATTTATATATACACACAAATTTATGTTTGTGTTTATATATAATCTCTCTCTCTCTCTCTCTCTCTCACACACACACACACACACACACATACACACACACACATTTTCCAGCTTCATTTTCAGAGCATGTTCTAATTCATTTTGAATGTTATTTACTGCATTTATATACAGTTACAAAATTACAAAAATTAAAAAATATTGAACATTAAAAAAGATATACAAAATTTAAAACCATAAAAAGCATAAAAAGAGTTTATAAATGCAATATCCATTTAAAAACAACTATTCTGGGTCAATGTGTGCTGATTGTTTTTGACTGTGAGGTGGCTGAGGATACTGTCTGTATTTTTCTTTCTCCTGCACATCTTACCATTGCTCTGCACTCTCTCAGGTTGCCTGCACTTCCTGATCTGAAAAAGCCCTATGGGGGGAATAAATTCATGATGGGCTCCATCACATCTACTTTTTTTCCTGGTATGCACCCGCGATTTTGACTTCAGTTTCAATAGCGTGGCAAGTGCTGGTCCCTTTCATGATTGCCGCTGTTGTTTGCTCTCCCACTACTATGCCCGCCCTACCCCACCTCTTCTCTTTCCCCCTCCAGTTCATTGGTTCTTGTCGGGTGATGGACATAGGCACCTTCCTCCCTTGCTCTGGTTTTGTTGTCTAGGGTTTTACAAATTCAGCATTTAATCGGCTGGGCAATGAGGGTGGGGTTTGGGCAGCAAAAGTCAATTTGACTGGCTCAGCAAAAGTCTGTTTGTTTGACTGACAGACTCAGCAAGCTGCAGGAGAACTGTCCCATCCTCCTCTTTCATCAGCAGGACCGCCCCCAACAAAAGCAACATAGCATGAGGACAGCAATACACAGGATGGAAGGTTTTTTTTTTTCTCATGGAGAAAGTAAATCACACTTTCCCTGCCCTATAAAAAGACTGAAAATGAAGGGGAAGAGGCGAGGTGACTGCAAGACAGGCACAGCGCCATGTGAGTATCGCATTTCAAAATGGCAAACCAGGCAGGACAAGAGTGCGATAAAATGCTGGTGTGATGGAGCCCGATGTCTTCCCCTGGGCGAGAAGTGCAGGAAGCCAAGAAGTCTACAGGCTGTCAGAGAGACAATTGTACAATGAAAGACAGAACAGTCAAACACACTCTTCAGCCATCTCATAAGTAAGGTAATCACAACAACTCTTAACCAAACCCATGGAAATTTCTCTGAAATTTGTTCTCCTTTGAATTTGTCCCCCTGAAAGCAATTACTTTTCCATCAGATTGAATTAGAATGGTCAAATTTTTCATGGGATAAATTTTCAGCACAGTACTACTTCCACATAAAATCATGTGTGATACCACTGAGCTATAGCCCTTTCCATTGTGACTCACTCTCTATTTGAGAGAGATTATCAATGCATTCACATCTGCAAGTACATTTATTCACAGCCTTTTCAATCTAGCCTCAGAGATCACCATCAAGCATCACCACAAGGTCAGGGTTGGGTGAGGTAACTCTCAATAGCCCCTATTTTGCCTTCACTTTGTCTGCTTAACAATGATGGCTTACAACATGAAGCATCCTGAATGTTGCATGTCATGTACAATACAGGGCAGTACTCAGGGGTGAGTGTCTGCAAGTGGCCAACCCAATGGAGATTTAGCACTTCCAGGGGCAACCCCAAATGAACAGAAATGTTAGTTTCTGGAACAGGGCAGGTTGGCAGAGCTTGTATAAGGGAGTTCTGCCAACCTACCCTGTTTCCAAAATAAGCTTTTCTGCTCAATTGGGGGCTTGCCCCCAGAAGTGCTAAATCTTCATTGTGCAAGTGGATCATCATTGGATATGCTCATACACTGGAGAGGGAGGGTATGTAGCAGTTTGTCTTTTTTCGGGGACGGGGTGATGAGTTTGTTAAAATATTTTATACTGAAAGCCAAAAGGTTCTGGAAGATTTGGATTGAGTTTATGCCTGTCTAATCTAAATGATCAGACTAAGAACATGTATGCGTGCAAATTTGTTAAATAAGAAAAGGCTGCCTATTAGTCATGATGAAAAATGTCAGATAAAACATGCCCTGTGCAAAAATTGCAAAATGAATACATCTCAGTTGGTGCCTAATGCTTGATTAAACTATGCAAAAGTCAGTTTGGCTTTAGGTAAAACTATGCCCCAGTGGCTGGTATTTGTGGCAAAGCAATTGATTTCTTAAATATAACCTATTAACTAACACACACACACACACACACTAAGGATGTTGGAGAGCTGTTGGACCATAGTGTAGCAACTACCTATGCTCTCAGAGAGGAATGCCTAAACAAATCACTATCTTATATAACACAGGGAGGGACTGATCCTATGCCCCCTAGACAGTGACTGAGGGGGTCATAGAATAATTTAGATTCCCAGATCTGAAGTCAGAGACAATGCTCCAATCTTCGAGCTGGGAATCAGAACTCTGATTCCTCTCTGAGGTTGGCTGCCTCACTGAGGTTCAGAACATGAGCTCAGAGAAGGGGAGAAAATGGATGTTTATGTAGGCAGGCTGGGAAGGGACTGGAGAGGCCAGGATATGAGCTATCATGGGGCTTCTCTGGCCCCCTTCCCTCTCCCTCCAAGATGCTTTCACTAGAGATACTAGCCCGTCTAGCAAAATTTTAGGGCTGAAAGAAGGGGAAGCAAAGATTGCCTCTGCCACTCTTCCCATCCTTCTTAGGATGACCATAAGCCTTGGAGTTCAGAAGCTTGCAATCATCGCAATAGGGGATTATATAGGATCTGATCTCAAGGACTCAGTGGGACTTATTTCTGGGTAGTAATGTACAACAATCGCGCAGTAAAGTGTTAACAAGAACTGCATATGTGTTAATGAGATGTACATGATTCTCAGTAACATGTTTTAACAAGAACTGTGTACTATGTTGATGACATGCAGTTTTGAATCTGCTCACCTCCCTCATCAAAGATACCACTGCTGGTGGCAAGAACCTATACCATTAATGTCTTGATGAATGACAGCAGCAATATCTGTGTCAGGGAGGAAAGTTTCTAAACCCTTTTTGGGGGTCCCCAAATTTTGGGGGATGAGGGGGGCTGCATGTGGTCTGCAGGGCTGCATGTTGCCCATCCCTGTTCTAGACTCATTATAAAAACTCTGCTGTTATAACTAAGATCAGAATCAGGCATAGCTGATATCAAGGAGAATGCAATGTCCAGAAGTTGTGAAATGATAATGTTGTGGCTGGGGCTGATGGGAGTTGGAGAGTCCAGTTACATCTGGAGAGTCTCAAGTTGCCCACCCCTGAAAGCATTAGCCCTTATTCATTGTTCTTGATGTGAAAGGAAGGTCAGTTGAACAGCAGAGACTACTTTGTATGGACATTTCTGGTGCCTTTTACTTTCATTTTGGTCACTAGAAATAGAAGCACATAATACCCGTGTAAACCAGGGTGATGCAGTTTGGAGTATCCTGTGTTTCCATTACTCTTGCCAGCTAGTTTGGATATTCCCTACCTGTGATGCTTATACATGCATGATTAGTATAGGGCACAAGAATTAGATCCACATCAGAGGGTAACTGATAGGGATGGGAAAATCAGTGATTCCTGAGTTCACCTAAATTCTCCAAAAATCACTTCAAATATCATTTTGGCTTCATCTTGTTTTCATTTTCATCTTCATATAAAGTGTGCACGTCCCCCATTGATTAAAGTGTGCAAATGTATAATTTGTGTTCAAAGTTCTCATTTTAAAAGAAATATGCATTTTTAATGGAATCACAAATTCGGAAAGTTGCGAACATTTCTAAAAAAAGAAAGAAAAAAGTGATCCTGCTCGTGTTTATGTTCAGGATTGTGAATGGGACACATTTGCATGATTTGCAAACAGAGACAATGTTCGCATACATCCCTAGTAACTGATGCAGAATTTCTGACTTTCACACTCATGTTGGTAAAAGCAGGCCTTGTGTAAAGAAAGCAAAGAAATTCAAATTGTCAATGAGAGCCAAATTATATATTCAGGAAAACAACAACAACAACCCAGTAGCGCCAGGATATACCTCTTGGAAGTATATCTCTTCAGAATGCAGGCAGGGAACTACATGTTTCATACGCCCAAGCTGGAAGAAATTGACATTGTAGGAGTAATTCAGGACTTGCAAGAAGCACACGGTAATCAGCTTGGGAGACTTCACTTCAGACTGCTGGTGGAGGAGCACATTAGAATGATCCCCTCTGGAAGAACAACAAAACTTCCTCCACACAGACAGCTAGCATATAAAAAGGAAAACAGCCAGACTTCTCCCTGACATGCTGATTTTCTGGGCAGTATCCAACTGAAGCCTTCCGCATATGGCCAGCATCCAAATCAGGACAAAAATCTCCCCTTTTTTTGTCCGGTCTACATGTGGCCACTGGCCAGCCTTGCCAGTCCTGTTCTGCAAGCTGTGACCTCCCCCCATCCAGAAACAAGTGCTTTTGCTCATTTTGGGGCTTCCTCCTGGAAGTGCTATATTGTGTTGTTCAAATGGTAGGGGCCACTCATGGACAGGAACAGGTGGGGCTGCTTGCAGGCAGAAGGCCTCAATTGGATACTGCCCAAAATGTGCGAAGCTTTCTTGTATTACATGGTATGAGAAGAACATTCATACATACATTTGCTCACCAACACTTTGAAGTTAATGCTATGGTGCCAGGTATGCCTCCAAAAGTGATGGGAAAGTAATAGCTATTACATTTGAGAAGGTCATAAGCCATGGTTTAGACTTCAAGGACTAAAGCCCTCAGTATTTCTGTTAACCATGCCAGGAGTAGCTATGTGTGTTACCATCTATGTTTCTTCCAAGTTTACGCAAGTGAAAATAAACACTTGTAATAATTTCTGGGCTTTCACAATAGGAAATCTTTCTCCTTAAGGAAATTGGAAAGGAAAAATTAAAACAAATCATCTGAAAAGCATTTCAAATGTGAGTTAAAGCAAATTGTAGATGAAAAGCTAAAAGAAAGCTTTCAAATACATGAAAAAAAAGTTTGTTGAAATTCATCCAAAAATAAGAACAGACCCATTTTTGTTATTATTTCTGTGCCAATGGGACAAGTTGCATAAAAGACCCAATTCATTTAAAAAATAGTTATCTAGGTGCTGATGTGTTTTATGTATTTAATTCTTTACACTGGATTCAAGATGGGGGTTTGGCAGTGATCAAAAACAGGGGAAATGAAATTCATTTGCGACAACATATGGGCAGAAATCAGAAGTTAGTCCATTTTAGATATTAGCTAAAGTTTGGTTCCCAGTTCTTTCAGCTTTTCAAAAAGGATTTATGTCACATCTTTTCAGTTTGACCTTTTAATTTGCATTAAGTGGTTTTACTATCTTAATATGGTTTTCTTCCTGATATTTTTGTGTTGATGTTGCTATTGTTGTTTCATTGAATTTGTTGTACAACTGCATTGCTGACTCTTATGAAAAGGTGGTCTAAATTCCTGAACATAAGTCTGAAGAATGATGTCTCCAAAGTCCTGCTCTTCAGGTAGATAAAATCCCAGTCTTGTTTCTGTTACTCTCGGGAGCCAGCATTAAGCTTGCTGCTACTCAGGAAATGTGATGCGATGGTTCTGACTCATGTATTGAATTGTAGTAAACAGTACGGGTGGATGGATAGGAAACTTGCCTTGAAAATGCCAAGCCCCAGAGCAAGTGCAGCATCTAAATCTGTTGCACAGGGCTCACTGTGGCTATTCTCTCATCTGCACATACCCTGCACACACAAAGGTTATCAGCAAAGAGGTTTTCAAATACTGAACTGGAAGCTAGAAAGAACAGTTGTTTAGCATACAGAGGGCTCCTAGTGCTACTGATCGGAAGGTGTAGGGCAGCCATTCCATCTTTTCTTGCATAGCGGATTTTTTCTGATTAAAAAAAAAGATGGACAAAATGATGGGAAAACATGGTAAGGTTTATTTATATTTATTTATTTATTACATTTGTATACCGCCCCATAGCCGAAGCTCTCTGGGCGGTTTACATAGGATTAAAAACAATTAAAAACAATATACAAAAATTAAAACAGCAAAAACATACAACATACACACAATCTGTACATTTAAAAACCACTTCAACACTTCAAAAAAACAAAAACAAAAAAAAAAAAAAAAAAAAAAAACAAAAAAAAAAAACAAAAAAAAAAACCTACAAAAACAAAACAAAACAGACCCAGGCTCCTCAGATATTGCCAAATGCCTGAGAGAAGAGGAAAGTCTTGACCTGGCGCCGAAAAGATAACAATGTTGGCGCCAGGCGGGCCTCGACAGGGAGATCGTTCCACAATTGGGGAGCCACCACAGAGAAGGCCCTCTCTCTTGTTGCCGACCTCCGAGCTTCCCTCGGAGGAGGCACTCGGAGGAGGGCCTTAGATGTTGAACGTAGTGTTCGGGTAGGTTCATGTCGGGAAAGGCGTTCCATCAGGTATTGTGGTCCCAAGCCGTGTAAGGCTTTATAGGTTAAAACCAGCACCTTGAACCGGGCTCGGAAACATACAGGCAGCCAATGCAAGCGGGCCAGAGTAGGTCTTATATGTTCGAACCTACTGGTTCCAGTTATCAATCTGGCCGCTGCATTTTGCACAAGCTGCAGCTTCCGAACCACCTTCAAAGGCAGCCCCACGTAGAGTGCATTGCAGTAATCTAACTTGGAGGTTACCAGAGCATGGACAACTGAAGCCAGGTTATCCCTGTCCAGATAGGGACGTAGCTGGGCCACCAACCGAAGTTGGTAGAAGGCACTCCGTGCCACTGAGGCCACCTGCGCCTCAAGTGACAGAGATGGTTCTAGGAGAACCCCCAAGCTACGAACCCGCTCCTTCAAGGGGAGTGCAACCCCATCCAGAACAGGTTGAACACCCTCCATCCGGTCAGCGGAACCACCCACCAACAGCGTCTCAGTCTTGTCTGGATTGAGTTTCAGTTTATTAGCCCTCATCCAGTCCATTGTCGCAGCCAGGCACTGGTTCAGCACATCCACAGCCTCGCCTGATGAAGATGAAAAGGAGAAATAGAGCTGCGTGTCATCAGCATACTGATGACAACGCACTCCAAAACTCCGGATGACTGCACTCAACGGTTTCATGTAGATATTGAACAGCATGGGGGACAAAACTGACCCCTGCGGAACCCCATACTGGAGAATCCACGGGGCCGAGCAATGTTCCCCAAGCACCACCTTCTGGAGCCGACCCACCAAGTAGGAGCGGAACCACTGCAATGCAGTGCCTCCCACTCCCAACTCAGCCAGTCGTGCCAGAAGGATACCATGGTCGATGGTATCGAAAGCCGCTGAGAGATCAAGGAGAATCAACAGAGTCACACTCCCCCTGTCTTTCTCCCGACATAGGTCATCATACAGGGCGACCAAGGCTGTTTCCGTACCAAAACCAGGCCTGAAACCCGACTGAAATGGATCCAGATAATCAGTCTCATCCAAGAGTGCCTGGAGCTGGCTCGCAACCACCCGCTCCAGGACCTTGCCCAGGAATGGAACATTTGCTACTGGCCTGTAGTTATTCAGATTTTCAGGGTCCAGGGAAGATTTCTTTAGGAGTGGTCTCACTGCCGCCTCTTTCAGGAGGCCTGGGACCACTCCCTCTTGCAAAGAGGCATTAATCACTTCCCTGGCCCAGCCAGTTGTTCCATCCCTGCTAGCTTTTATTAGCCAAGAGGGGCAAGGATCCAATATGGAAGTGGTTGCACGAACCTGTCCAAGCACCTTGTCAACATCCTCGAGCTGCACCAACTGAAACTCATCCAAGAAAACAGGACAAGCCTGTGCTCTGGATACCTCACTAGATTCATCTGCTATAACACTGGAGTCTAAGTCCTGACGGATGCCAGAGATTTTATTCTGGAAGTGCCCAGCAAATGTATTACAGCGGGCCTCAGATGGTTCTACCATGTCCTTGGGGCCAGCATGTAAAAGCCCCCGGACAACTCTGAAAAGCTCCGCTGGGTGGCAGGTTGATGATTGAATAGTGGCAGCAAAGTATTGTTTTTTTGCTGCCCTCACTGCCCCTGAATACAGCTTACCATAAGCACTTACCAGTGTTTGATTGCATCCATCAGGAGTTCGTCTCCATCTGCCCTCAAGCCGTCTCCTGTTTTGTTTCATCACTCTCAGCTCTGGGGTATACCACGGAGCCGTTCGAGCTCTACACAGGAGAGGGCGCTCAGGAGCAATCGTGTCAACTGCCCGGGTCATTTCTGCATTCCACAGATCAACCAGGGTTTCGACAGGAGAGCCAGCCCTATCAGCCGGAAAACTCCCCAGAGCCCTCTGGAAACCATCTGGATCCATTAGCCTCCGGGGGCGGACCATCTTAATGGGTCCCCCACCCTTGCAGAGGGGAAAAGCCGCTGTAAGTCTAAACCTCAGCAGGTGGTGATCTGACCATGACAGAGGGGTTGATGTAAAGTTCCCCACTTTCAGATCCCCATCTCCATGTCCAGTTGAAAAAACCAGGTCTAGAGTATGCCCTGCTACATGTGTTGGGCCGATGGTATGTTGGGACAGTCCCATGGTTGTCATGGAAACCATGAAATCCTGAGCTGCCCCAGATAAAGTGCCCTCGGCATGAATGTTGACATCCCCCAGAACCAAGAGTCTGGGGGACCTCAACAGTACACCAGAGACCACCTCTGTCAGCTCAGCTAGGGAGTCTGTTGAGCAGCGGGGTGGGCGGTACACCAACAGAATCCCTAATCTGTCCCGTTGGCCCAACACAAGGTGCAAACACTCCAGACCAGTAGTCGCATGGACAGGGAGCCTGCAGAGGGGGATGGAATTCCTATAGACCACAGCAACCCCCCCTCCCCGGCCCTCAAGTCTACCCTGATGCTGAACCAAGTACCCCGGTGGGCATAACTGGGAGAGACTAACTCCTCCCTGCTCTCCCACCCAGGTCTCGGTTATACATACCAGATCGGCTGCCTCATCCACAATTAAATCGTGGATGAGGGAGATCTTATTATGCACTGATCTGGCATTTAAAAGCAGCACCCGGAGGCCTGAGGGCTGGCTGATAAGGCAACCAACAAGCCTGTGGGTGTGAGGGGGACCGGAACAAGGCACAGCCATTAACTGTCTGGGCCTTGTTTCCCTAACCTGGCAAGTCCTCCTCACAACGCCATATCTCCCTCTACCCGTCACTACCCTGATTGTGCTCCCCTCAGATCCCCTCACCTGGCCCTGTATCCTCCCTCCCAGGCACATAGCTCAAGCCTGGGGAAAGAGGAAAAAACAAAAAAAAAAAACAAAAAACAACCAAAGACAAAAACAGAAAGCCGGCAGGCAGGCACACTCCTCCTCCTCTCCTCCTCCTCCTCCTCTGGCGGCAAGCCTCCCTCTCCTGCAGGTTGATGGCTTTCCCAGGCCCCCTCAGCCAGCAGCTTAAATATCCCTCCCAGGAAGGGAGGGGGACTGATGTAATTGTCCACAGCAGCTGGCTCAGTACCTGGGAGCCTGGTCCTGCAAGGAGTGGCAGTCTGCCAGGCTGAAATCCTCTAGAGGCTGGTGGTGGTGGTGGCAGCAGCGAGGCCAGGAGGCAGGCAGGCAGGCAGGCAGGCAGGCAGGCAGGCAGGCACACTCCTCTCCTCCTCCTCCTCTGGCAGCAGGCCTCCCTCTCCTGCAGGTTGATGGCTTTCCCAGGCCCCCTCAGCCAGCAGCTTAAATATCCCTCCCAGGAAGGGAGGGGGACTGATGTAATTGTCCACAGCAGCTGGCTCAGTACCTGGGAGCCTGGTCCTGCAAGGAGTGGCAGTCTGCCAGGCTGAAATCCTCTAGAGGCTGGTGGTGGTGGTGGCAGCAGCGAGGCCAGGAGGCAGGCAGGCAGGCAGGCAGGCAGGCAGGCAGGCAGGCAGGCAGGCACACTCCTCTCCTCCTCCTCCTCTGGCAGCAGGCCTCCCTCTCCTGCAGGTTGATGGCTTTCCCAGGCCCCCTCAGCCAGCAGCTTAAATATCCCTCCCAGGAAGGGAGGGGGACTGATGTAATTGTCCACAGCAGCTGGCTCAGTACCTGGGAGCCTGGTCCTGCAAGGAGTGGCAGTCTGCCAGGCTGAAATCCTCTAGAGGCTGGTGGTGGTGGTGGCAGCAGCGAGGCCAGGAGGCAGGCAGGCAGGCAGGCAGGCAGGCAGGCAGGCAGGCACACTCCTCTCCTCCTCCTCCTCTGGCAGCAGGCCTCCCTCTCCTGCAGGTTGATGGCTTTTTAAAAATGGATAATGATGGTATCTGGACCCCTGTAAAATTCAGTGACTGAGGCAGTGCGATGGCACATAAAAGGCCATGTCTGGAAGCATTAAAGCCATGTCTGCAAGCACACATGGATTGGACTGGACTGCAGAGAGTTGGAAAGCCTTCCTCAAAAATAAGCACTGTTCAGCCACAGAGTAATCTGCCTAGAGTTACACTTTTTAAAGGTGCTAAACAGGAAAATGCTTGCATGGATACCTTCCCAGAAGATGCATTTTGTTTAATTACAAAGGTATCACAACTTTTGCAAATTCAATAGAGGCAATCCAATCACGTTAGGCTGGGATGGAGTGCAGCTATATGAAGAATATTGAGGATTTTCAGTGAAACCCTATACATATCAACAGAAATAAGTCTCATTGTTTTCAATGGTAGGTGTATGTAGGATTGCAGTCTTGTGCTCTTATTTCTCAATATATAACAGGAATAACTCAGAATAGAGATACAGAAGTGCCAGTTGAGAAGAATGTTAAATGTTTCAGAGATCAGTTTTTTTGAATTAAAAAAAAGATAGATGAAGGGAGTGTTCTTTTAAACTAAAAATAATGTCCAAATGTATTGAACAGATCAGTAAATGGAAAAGAACCAATATGTTGAAAGCCCAGATTAATAGACTATAAATGTGAAGTAGACTAAAATGTGACCAATAGGGTGGGGAAGCCAGTATCTTATTGTTTGGAGGGAAAAACCCAAACCACCTCCAGGGAGAGTTCTTAAAAATCTTTAATTACTAGGATGAAATTGTTCAAATGACTTTCAAATTAAACAAAGCAAATAAATCATAGCATTTGCAATGACAAGTTTGCCATGATGACCTGGCATCTGCCATAGAATGAGTAAGGCCACTTACTTAGCACAGCCACGAATCATGAGCAAAGGAGATTGCTGGGAGAAGGGGACGTTAAGATTCTAGAGAAAAAGGAGAAGGGTTGCAGGATGTAGCCTCATACAGAAAGTAGCCTGTTTCACCCCAGAGGAAGTAGCTGGCACCTCACCAGAATCCTCTGCTGCACACTGGAAGGTATGAGGGCTGTGGGTCATGACACCGGTGTGTGGGGAGGAGAGGAGAAAACTGAAACAATAAAGATCTACCTGGTGAGTAGGAGGGACCAAAAAGAGCTTCGGCTATTGGGCAGTATAGAAATGTCATAAATTAATAAATAAATGTCCTCTACTTTCTGCTCTGGCTGGTGTGGGCTTTGCAAGTGGCAGAGGATCCATGACTTTGCCCACCACAAGCCCTCTTAGGATCTCTCTGCCCATTATTATTTGTCTTCCTTCCCTATTACATATGGTTATTGTTATAGATATTGAAAAGTTATAATACATTATTTGTTAAAGTCTCCATCCCTCCATCCTCATTCTGCCTGGCATGCACATACATTCAGGTACATTTGTGGAGATGTAGAAGACCTGCATATTTCTTCCACCCTATTCACAATCTCCCCCTCTATATGCACTCAACAGTCATCCCAATGGGCATCAGTTGCCATACTTTGAACATTCCCATTCATTTCAGATTAGTCCTAGGCTGTTACACAAAATAAAACAATTCTAATTTGTAGAATAAGAATAATAAAAAGGAAGCCTTTTTGATGTCAGAAACCAATCGTTTCTAAGGAAATGCAATCAAAGGCATATAGAATACTCCATAGCTTCTGATTTTCAGTTCAACTCATTTTTAGAATGTGAAGAGTTTTCATAGGGCTCATCCACTGTCTACACTTTTGGTGTATAGGAGAAAGGGCTCTAGGCACATATCAATGTAGACATCCTCCACACAAAGGGGGATCCTGGGACAATCAAGATCCCCACTCATGTGGAAGGTCTCTCCATGTGAACAGTGGCACACATGTAAAAGCTCTGCTCATGTGTGCTAAATGTGTGGATGGCAGAGCTTGTGGCTACCAGCTGTATCTTTTTTTGGAGAAGGGGCTAACCTGCATGGCCCACGACTCCATCACATATTCAAAGAACTTGTTAGGTGGCCATCTGAACCCCCATCATCTTACTCTGCCAATCTCTTTAAGCCAAAACTGCCATCTACAATGCAGGCTGGTTGTAAGGATTAGAGCATATGCAGTGCTTTCAACATGACTCCTCCCCCAAATCACTATATAAATTGCATACTAGTACTGTTATGCAGAAACGGATGAAACAGATTAATTTAATAAAAGCTGTTCAAGATACTGGAAATCAAATTCTAAGACCTATGAAGCTTGAGCCTACCTAGCCTGAACCTACCCAGCTCCTCCGTGACATCACAGCAGCCAATCCATGGGTGTCCAATCCCTTTGCCTGCAAACCCTCACCAGAACTTCAGAGCAGGTCAGCAGACAGAGGTTGACAAGGAGACTGCAAGAGACAATAGGTCAAAGGATGAAGCAGATAATGCATAGTTATTACGAAAGGCCTGACAGCAACACCACCTACTACTTTCTAATCATCAAAAAAGTGAGGAGTTTTTCACTGGAGTATTGATGTCTCTGAATATATTTCTGAAGAAAACCGACATTCATTTCATATAGGGATATTCAAACAGTGCATACAACTCATCTATCTTTCATAACAACAATTCATAGCCTTTCAGTCCTGACCACCTTATGTTAATCCAATAATTCTGAAGGTTTTAGAAACATCCCCGAGCCTCCGCAAAAGGATGATTTGTTTCTGTTATGAACGGTTATTGAATAGGATCAAGTGTTACATCTATTTTTGAAAGCAGTGACATTTTCTTCCTGGCAGGAGATAGATAAATATATAAATCAGAGACATGAAATGCATGTACACATTTTTTTCTTGAAGTAATAAAAAATGTAGGGACTTTCCTACATGCATTTTGTAAAACAACAACAACAACACACCAACCTCTTTAAAAGAAGCATTTCTTACTGGATGCAGCTGGGAATTCCAACCTGTGTGAAGTACACAGTATGCATTCATAGTAACCGAACCATGCTGACAGGTTTCTGTAAAAAAAGGGAGGTGATATTGCTGACTAGAATGGAAGGATTCAAAAGACAACATTTTTCCACTACAGTATTTTAATAACTTGGGCTGGGGGTGGTTGTCAGAGCTACTCATTTTATTACAGTAAAGGTTTGCATCTTGCCTGTGAAGGAATATTTGGTCTCAGCTAGATGGCATTATAAAATATGTTCTTCTTTCCCCACAGGCTGTAAGTGTGACTGTATAATATTAGAGCCCAAGTGCTTTAGCATAGCTTGGTGAGCTTGAATGGTATTATGTTAGGATGACCTATGATTATTAAAGCTGAAATGAGCCACCTATTTCATTTTTTTCATAGAAATTATTCTAATGGAGCATAAAGAAGTAAAATTGATACTGCCTTCTGCTTATTCTTTAAGCACTGCTTTTTTCACATAGCTGCAGATTAGAACCATGGTTAGCATCTCTTGACCAAGGTCCCCTCTACAAGGATTCGCTTTTGCGCCCGGTTAGGCGATTATGCGCACTATCGCTGAAGCGCATTTACGCCTAATACCTCTGCACGAGAGGCGGCGACAAAAGGCGCTTCCCTCCCCTCCCCTCCCCTTCCCTCCCCGCCGCTCCCCAGCTGGCTGGCTGGTAGGCTGTGGGCAGCAGGCGAGCGCTCCTCCTCCTCCTCGCCTTCCTTTACTGCCTCTTCTTCCTCCTCCTCCTCCCGCCGGGCCCCCCGCCTCAGGTGACGTGGATCACAGAGAGCCCACCACCACCGCTGTCTGGGAAGCGCCGAGTGCTCGCGCCCCATGCAACGCGCGCGGCGGCAAGAGCAGGAGGCGCCCCTCTTGCGGGGAAGGAGTCGCAGGCAGGCGGGCGGGCAGGCACCCAGAGATGAAGCAGCCGCGGCAGCAACGGGGAGAGGAAAAGGCGGCGGCGGCGCTGGCAGCAGCGTCCCCTTAGAGCGCAGCGGCAGGACGCGCGAACTGCCTCCTCCTTCTCCGTGTCTCCTTCGGCTGCAGCATCCCCCTTCCCTCCTTCGCCGACGCTAGCCGCGGCCAGGCAGCCTCCTCCTCATTCTGCTCCGGCGAGCGGAAGGGACAGCCGGCGGGCGGAGGGTAGTCGCCCGCCTTCCCCACGTGTCTCCGCTTCAGTTCGGTAGCTTGAGCCCGCCACGACTCACAAGGAGCGGCGGTGGCGGCAGCAGCTTCCCGTCAAAATGCGCTTTAATGGACGGAGCAAAATAAAACTCGCTATTTAACGCACATTCGATAATGCGCACAATCGGGGAGATAACGCGCCTCTACGCCCCATTTGCGCTCCACTGGTGTAGAGGTAAATTTTTTAATGAGACTTCAAAGAGCATTAAACCTCTCTTGTAGAGGCAGCCCAAAACTAAATTTGTCTCCACAATTTATGGCATCCACAGATATATCCTTCTCCTCATGATCCAATATTAAGAAAGTATCTATCTTATACTTGCATAGGGATGGATCCAATGGTGTAATTCTGCTGATGAAACTGCTTTTGGCAGCAGAACTGGGGAGGGTCTCCTTGACCTCCTCTTGTGTTCCCTCAAAATTGTTTTGGAGGGCCAGGTTACCCTCCAGAGAGGGCTTTTGGGAGCTGTGGAGGGTTGCAGGGGAGAGGGGAGAGGGAGAAAGTCCCACTGCACAAGTAGACGCCCACTAGAGCATATAAAGGTCCACTAGAGTATACGTTGGCTTTATGGCATAATTATTAAATTAACGTGTCTAATGCTTTGGGATTCTGGTCTGGAATCAAACCAGATTCAGATTGAGTTCATACAAGGTATAGTTATTCAGTGTGGATCTCTCTTCCTCCACTGTAGTATTACATGAACTTTAAAAAGCTCTTACCCTTGCCTGGATGCCTGTAGTGCCAGAGATTCTTCTCTTCTTTTCCATTGAATTATGTGTCATGTCAAAATAATTGCACTGTGCATTATTTAGCTTTTGGGTATTGTGTAAGAATCATTTTCTCTTATTACTAGAACGAAAGGTTGGCACACAACTGCTGTGCCCATTGTTCATACTCGAATTATTTTGCTTTTTTGTGGATTCTTGTTTTTCATTGAAAACCTTATGTAATCTCTTTAGGGATTTCATCTCAGTTTGATGCATATGTAAAATGGTCATTTGTAATGCGTGTCCAAAACAATTCCATGCCACTTCATTTTCCTATTCTTTAGATTTAGGTTTTGCAGGGTTTTTCTTGGTTTTGTTGCTTGGCAAGGGGAAGAAAATGATCAGGAAACAATTTCTAAAATATGTTTGACACTTGTTAGAAGAAGTTATTTTTCCATGCATTTCTTGGCTAGCAAGTTGCCCAATTTATAGACATGGATTGTAAAGTATCCCCCCCCCCCTTAATGGAAGTATAAATACTTAAAATAGTTGAAATGTATAAATAGCTAGAAATATGAAGTAGCATTGATGACAACAGATAGTACATGTAATCCAATAATGAGATAAATGAACAAGTCTCCATACTGGAACACTGCTTAAGTTCAGATGGGAAAAAATACTGCCATGTTTTAAGAGATAAGGAACTTGACTCCATAGTTTAGGAAATTGGGTCTGATAGAACCATCATCATATCCAGTCTTATTTCTTATGTCCAATTTATCTTTAGTCAAACAAGTTTTGTAGGAGTTTGAAAGACTGCAACCTATCTGTCCAGAGATGATAGAAGGACAAAAAATAAGTATACACCTCAATGATTAGTCTGTCTTACTACCGCCAGTTTTTTGATAGGTGAAGGACCATAAAGCTCAGTAGTTCAGCAGATGTTTTGCATACACAATGTCCTAGATTCAATCCCAGAAATTTCCAGGTAAAAGGTAGCAGATGATGGAGAAAGAACTGTGCTGGGACCAATCAGAGTAGACAACGCTGGGACACATGGACAAATAGTCTAACCTGGGCCGTGTCTATAAGAGGTCGCATTGGCGCCTCATTGTCCAAAATCCCAATTGCGCTCCTCCAGAGTAATACCCATGGAAAGGAGCGCAAATGAGGGTTTTGGAGGCTGATGGGGCTGCTGCCACTCTAAGCACCCCCTGTTCCTGCGCCCTCATTGTTTCCCTCCTCCCCCTCCTCCCAGTATCTGAAAACAAAGGAGTTGTGGAGGGGGAAGTCGGCTCCTCACCCCGTTGTTGATTTTTTTTTACAATTTTTACCATTATTTTTAGTCCTCTAAGCAATTGTGCGATTCTAGAGAGGTGTGGAGATGAACTGCCACCTCCCCACTTTCCCAGTGTGCCCAGGGTCCATTTGTATTTCATTTTTTTATTATTTATTTGTTTATTTATTGAAGGGAGGCTCCCCAGGGCCCCTGGAGGCACGGAGGCAGTCCAGAGGCCATTCCGCTCGCTGGACCACCCCCTTCCTGGCAGATGGTACCCAATCTGGGGGTGCCATCAGCTGGGGGATGCCTCCACCGCAGCTCTGAAGCAAGGCGACAAATGGTAGATGCTGTCATTGCCTTGCTCCTAGAGAAAAATGTCTCAGTAAGTCCTTGACTTTTTTAAACTGGAGCTTCGGGGGGTTTGCCCCTGGATGGCTTTGTGATGGCGGCTGTGTCATATAAATGAGCTGCTGCCACTGCAGATTCACCCCGGGGCAAACCCCTCCTATGTTCCTAGGATGCCGACCCAACTTTTGCTGTCTTCAGTTTTACACATCTAATATAAATAATCTGGCTAAAAGATGAGCTTCCCAAAAACATTTGCTACAGTAAATTCATAGGGGCTAGCAACACCATTAGGTAATTAATTCCATCCCCACACTATACCCTCATAAAAATGTTAAGGTCCAGAGATTTTCCATTGGTGTATTTTCCTGCACACATTAATGTGGAATGACTGCCTTTCCATCAAAACTGACCTCCTCAATCCCCAAAAAACTATAGTTTAAAGCCAAAATCACATCTGTACATTGATTTGTCAAGAAAATGAGAAATCATTTCAGTGCCATCTTGGAAAATAGTGGAAAGAGTACTATGACAATTAAAATAACATATTCTTTGAACTCCTTAACCCTGAAAACCTATAATTTGATACCAAACACAAAATAGTTACTTCTGTGATTGACGAAAACTAGTGACTAAAGAAAATGGTCCGCCAGTTTGAAAATTGCTCTTAAAATACTTTTGCACAGGAATCAGAATGTCTACCCAAGTTATTATGTTAATCCAATACTTCAAGATCACATATCAGCAGAGAAAATCTCTGGACCTCCAAAGTTTGATGGGGTATAGTATGGGACAGGATTGAATTACAGCCTATTTATATAGCACATATGGCCAAATGCTTTACGCTCAGTGGCCACTATCTCCAGACAATGCTTTGAGGCTGAAAAGTATATTTTACCATACAAATTGACCACCTCACAGATATTCAGGCTCTACAATAAAGGTGGGTTTGAGAGTTAAAAATAACAACTGCTTTTCTAAATGGCCAAATTAAAAAACAAACAAAAATGCTTTAAACTGTGTGCCTCATTTTTGATGTTTCAAATGTCCTTCATTTAAATGATAGTCACTGAATTAGGTAATAATCATTTGTGAATTCTTAGCTGTTTGGGCTTGCTGAATTCATGTATTCCAAGATAAAACAAAGCAGAAGAACATGTAATCTCCAAAGTGAAGCATCTTTTGGTCAGGATTTTAGGAACTGGCCTACCCAATTTTTTAAAAAATCTAATAGTCTGGAACACAGCTGCTGTAACCTGTCAGCCCTGAGAAGCTCAGTTCTGATGGGACTCCAGATGGGCTTCGTTGACCTATGAGCCAAGTGGCTATGTTCAAAAAACATAAATCTCCCCTATCTGTTCCAGATGACTTTGAAAATATTGGGGTGGAGTTGCTTTATTCATTAGAGTCTGCCTACTAACTCTGGAACAGTCCATATATATTACTTATGCAGTCAGGAGGGAGGCCTACATTCCAAAAGCCCTATGGTGAACCCACCCTCTGAAACATCATATAACAAATTTATCCATTATGAAAACAATATAAACTGAGACACAATATAATATCATTGCCAAGTGCACATGCCAATATAAGGACGCTCAGCTAAGGGTGTGAACTCAAGTTACATTTGTGGTTTGAGAGCTGCCCCAGGGTTAACAGTAGAAGGCTGGGCCATGTTGGAAGAGCCCACACTGTGTCACCTCCTGCCAGCATTGACTCAGGAGTGGAAGAACCACATCATGGAATCTGGGCTTCTGCTGTTACCTCACAGCATGGAAAAGAACCACAAATGGAACAGGAATAGAGACCCTCAGAGATACTGCAGTTGAGGTCAAACCAGTTAACAGATACTCTCAGTTTCCCTCAAAATCAAAAGTGTTCCTGTTGACTTTTAAAAATCCAAAAGAAAGGGAATTAAGGACTTCTCTCCCTCACTTTGAAAACTCTGCCTCTTGTCCTCAGTGCTTACTCCATGTTGAAAGTAAAAGCAAGACTGTTGATACATTAATACATTATGCACAACCTGTGACCTACCAAGCACAACAGAGGTCTCTGTGTTTGTATTAGAGCCTGCAAAGGGCTTGATTCACTCACATTTTTGCAGTGTAAGACAAGTGTTTATCAAACTCCTGTTGGACTGCCATACGTGACTGATGGCTTGCATTTGCTTGGCTGGTCAAAGGTTGTGCAGGCAGATATTAATATTTGCAGTGAAATCATTTTCACCTTCAAAGTCATATGCTTCATCTTGGCATCCAATAAGGCTGAATCTAACAAAGACACTAATCAAGAAATTCATATGCTGAGGCAAATTTTAATCAAGGTAGATATTGTGCTTGAAGGTTCTATGCCTATTTGCTAAAGATAATATGCAGCTAAACTTCAGCATCCAAACATACTTGAACTGGCAAGGACTCTCAAGTAGTTCAGCACTGGATTACCTCATGACTTACTTTAATCATTTAAGAATAATATAAAGCAGTTTGTAATAGGGGTGTGCTTTGGATTCAGTCAAATCCCGAATCTAGAACTAAATCAGGAAGATTTGGACAGATCTGGGAGCTGTCTGAATAAAAATGAGGCTCTTCCAAAATGGTCTGAATCCAAATCTGAATACTCCTAAAGGTTCGGAATTCAGAGGGACACAGAAGCAGAGACAGGGTGACTCCCTACATTGATACTTTTCTCTCCATATAAGGGGGAGGGGAGGAAGGAGAGGATGTGGACACAATTCAGCCATTTATGCTCCACATTCATAATATATTATCTGCCCTGGTCCTGTTGCTCTTTTTGTGCTAATTGGGCATTTTTTAACCTGTTTTCTCCTTCCTAAAAACAAAACAAAAAGATCCTATAGAACTTAACCAGGTCTGGATCCACACTACCTCTTTATAGTGGTATTGAAGCACACTGACAACTGTTGGGGCACAGTCCACATACTGTTTTCATAGTGTTATTTCGTGCTTTTCATTCCGCATTCCTAATTATTTGACACAAGGTGTAAATCTGACCCAGGACTTCTTCCCTTGGGGGCTTTCCAGTGCTGCTGCCTGAAAGCTAAGCGATGAATTGTTGTGAAAAGAACATTTAACAACAACAACAACAACAACTCCTCACTCAGCTTTCAGGCTCAGCAAGCAACGACACTGGGAAAAACAACAATGAAAAAAGCTTTATAATTATTTACATCAATATTAATGTTTTGACTCCTATACTAATCAAATGGGATCCCAGAATATTCAACATTTTTTCTCTTTTCTTTGTCTACTTTCTCACAGACATGCCATTTATGTCAGCGTAGTCACACATGTTCTATATGCTAAACCCTGTTCAGCTATTCTTTCTCTATTGATAGAAAATCCAAACACCATTTTGATGCTATTAATTTTTTTGCAGCTCTTATCAGATTTCCTGCTAGGTTCTTGCATTCTGGTCATATTGCATTCTTTGAATATCCTAGTAACGTGCAAATGGGGTCCACTGGAAACATATTAAATGAATAAATCCAACTATCTGATTGTTATGGAATGTAATATTTTCCCCAAAGGTATGAATTTTATCACAGTTCCACTGATTATTTATTTAAACATTTATATATCATCATTCAATTTAAAATTTCCAGGAGCATTGACAACAATAAAAACATTAAAAAAACATTAAAAACAAAACAGAAAACACTCAAACAACAACTATTAGAGGCAGGCTTAAAATAATGATTTCAACGTTTTTAAAAAGGAACATACATGCAAACACACATGTTTGGGATTAAAAACATGGGAGAATAAAATGATATATAGTTGTACTTAGCACCTAAAAGGCAAAAGACAAAATCATAAGCACCAGGCAAGACTCCCTGGTGAAAGATGAAATTCTACAAGAAGGGTGTCACAAATAGGAAGATTCTCAGGTAAAACAACCACGAGGCTATGTCTTTTAGGGATGTGCACACCCGAAAATATCATATCGTAGCGTTATCGGAATTTCGGACCAAAAAAAATTATCGTCTCCGATAATATCGTAGGTAAACCGTATTGTATCATATTTCTGATAATTATCGGAAATACAATATTATATTGTTTCTACATTTTGCTCTGGAGAGAGTTGATTTTGAGTCAGAAAGGCCTAAAACTTCTTAATTTTCAAGTTACAGGTATGAAACTTGGTGACAGTGCAGACTGAGTGTTGCTAGTCATGTGTGCCAAGTTACAGAATAATCGGTGCAAGCATTACTCAGAAGTAAGCTTTCGAAATCCACTTTTTCAGGTGGCTGAAATGTCCTTTTTCAAGAGACGTCATCCAGATCCAATACTCATGTCATGGGCATCTCACAGATGGCCTTGATGGGACTCATCTGTGCCCAATTTCAGACTGCAGCTGTTACTTAGCTCTATCAACAACACATGCACTGGTTTTTTTTCTGGTGGTAATTCACTCCATGCTGCTGCTGAGAAATCCTCATTTTTAAAGAGCTAGTCCTTAAAGCTGGGGACCTTACCGAAGGGCTGTAGGTAGGGGGACTAGCGGACTCATGTGACATAGCTTGTTCAACGAGTTTATGAGGGAGTTTGCCTCTCCTCCAAGGATAGCTAGATTTTTAAACTACACGTGACATAAGGCAATACTACAAGCAGCCCTGCAAGGCGGGCCCAGTATGACTTACCAGCCAGACGTTGAGCCAGACGATTCCCGGGCACAGGTGGCAGGCAGATAGGAAGAGGCAGGCAGGCAGGTGGGCAGAGGTGGGCAGCTGCAGGCAGCTGCAGGCAGACTCAGGTGGGCAGCTGCAGGCAGACTCAGGTGGGCAGACGCAAGCAGATGCAGGCAGACTCAGGTGGGCAGATGCAGGCAGATGCAGGGTATTGCAATACCACTGTGGGGGTTAGTAATTGGGACGACTTCCGGGGGTGGTGCTCCTCCCTTGACACTAAACTGTATGTGGTAGCTGCTAGTTTTTAGTTTGTTTTTAGATTGTTTTTAGTTGTTTTAAAATAGTTTTAAATAAGTTTTAATAGCCTTAATATCTATGTTTGTCTGTGCCTTATGGTGCCTTATCAAATAAGGAGACTTTTTAGTCGTTTTTTACTGTCCAAATAACGACGGATTATATCAGTAAATCACTCTATTTAACACAGCTTGCCATAAGTATGTTTTAATTACCGATGAGAGTTGACGCGGAACCTGGAGGAATGTGGAGGAGTTTGAATGTGGAGTTTGGAGTTTTGAGATAAAGGACTATCAACGACTACAAAGTAAAGTTTGGAAAATTGAAGGAGGCGAGTATCCCCTTAATATATATTTTAAAGAGACTCTATAAACCAGCGTTTCCTGCCTTTAGGGAGATGGTTTACACTAGAAGCAATTACAGAGATTTGGGGATGAAACCTATCCCTGAGCTACCGGCACAAAAGCTTAAAAAGCAAATGAAAATTACGCAGTTTTATGCTACAAGTGGGCAGGAGGGAGAACATAAAGGGAAAAGAAAAGAAACTATGCAAAGTCTGCCTCAACCTATAGAATGGTCAGTGGATACAAAGGGAATTTATGTAACATCTGATATGAGTTCATCATCTATAAACCTTGCACAAGAGCTTTTACAGGCGAAAAAACAGGCTACACAAAGTCTGTTATATTCTCCCGAAAATACTGTGATAAAGCAACTAAATAATGAAATGTTAAAGCAAACAGATGAATTAATGAATAAAGCAACTTCTCTGAGCTTAGTGAAAATGACAAAAGAAGCAGCATCGCCTAATATGAAACCGATAGAAGAAGAAGAAGAAGAAGAAGAAGAAGAAGAAGGAGGAGGAGGAGGAGGAGGAAGAGGAAATGGCGTACTTATTGAAGGTTGCCTTTTTACAGTAATGAGGGAGATTGAACTAATTAAAACCTTTTTGTCTGAGAGGAATAATCTGTTAACTATCTTGGTGGAAATGTATATAAAGACTGATCAAAGACTGGGGACAGCAGAATCAGGGGGTAAAAAACATTCCAACAAAAAATAAAATCAAGCTACAGTGAGAAGGGAGAAGAAGTTAGAAAGACCAGTTAAAAAGAGAAAAGAAAGGCAGAAAATCCAGGTGAGGAAGAGTAAAAATAAAAAGAATGTAAAGATTAAAGGATGCAACAAAATGAACTTCGGAAAACTTTTCAATATATTGGACATGGATGCAAATCAAAAAGTAAAGTTAAAAAGTTCAAAGCGCAACAACAAGAAATTTGTAAAAGGAAACATAGCTGAAAGTGATGATACTACACTTCACTCAGATGTATCAGTACATTCTCTAAAACAATCACAGTCATCGGAGCAACTGGACCCAAGGGGTAGTGTTCTGTTACAGGGAACTCCTCCTCAGAAGAGACGACCAGAAAGCAAAAACTGGTCATTGGCATTAAGGCGCCATAAATTGGTGTTGTTGAATTATCCTAAACCTCCTGTCTGGCTGACACAAAATGAATGCAAATTGCACTTTATGGAAATATTAAGGGGGGCCAATATGGACTTGATAAATATAGATTATATAATTTGTATAGAATATTTGTTTTATAATTATATTTCTGCATGTGCTCTAATTACTTTTAATGGATGCATTAAGGCTAAACTAGTATATGAGTGCAGAGATACTCTCCAATGTAGAGGTATTTTAATATCAAGGTTTTTCGAAAACTCTACACCTCCGCAAGCTTTGAGGATGCATTCTCCAAATGGTACAAATGATATCAGAACAATAGTGGAAAGGTCCTCGGAGAATTTGATTGAGCTTAACTCTATTAATGAAGGTGTGGCCCGATCAGAGTGAGTGGCCCGATCAGAGTGAGATATTACAAACTGGGCCATTAGCTCAAATCTTAACTCCGATGCACAAATCTACCTTGATTAAAGAAGAGAAAATGTTACTGGATTCCTTCTCTGCAGTCTCTTCATTAGCAAAAATATAATGCAACGATTTGAAAATCTTAAATGTCATTTAATAAACTTACAGATAGATAGAAGAGGTCCTTCTAATACTGGAAATGAGCAACTGTTGACAATGAAATTGGGGGAGACATATGAATGATGTTTGAACAATGATGAGAACAATGGGATTATAAGTGATATTGAGCAATGTGGGAAAGAGAAAGGTGTAAAATGTCAGATATATGCAGAAATTAATCAGTTAGCTACCAACATCGAGCAGAGTAAAAACAAAAGGGAAGTTTCTCCCTCGGTAGCTGATATAAAAACGCAGTCAGAAAAGCTAAGTCTTGGACTGAAATGAGATTTTTGGAGGAACAAGAAATTGGAACTTTGGTAAAGGAATATAAAGAAAGACCCCTTCCACATAAAGAACCTTAAAATGCAGGACCAGTGAGTACTAATGTCAGTGTAGTAAATTCATGTTTAGAGGCCATAGAATATTTAAATGATACCTGTTCGCAATCGGTACTTTCATTAAAAACCAGGGAGCCTGCTATAAACTGTTTAAGCACTGAAATAGTATCCTGACAAGGATCGGATTGTACAGGTGCCCAACTGAAAATACTCTCTTGGAACATCTTGGGATGGAAAAGAAAAATGGTAGATCCATCTTTCCTGGATTTTAGTACAAAGTACGACATTGTACTTCTCCAGGAAACGTGGACAGTAGAAGACATAGCTTTGAATGGTTTTGCACAATATTCACTGGCAGAACTCCAAGTCTAAAGGGAGGGCGACCAAAAGGGGGCCTGTCATTCTTGGTCTCAACAGGTATTCGAGCCAAGATTATTAGTCTTGAGCCCCTTCCTGGCTATGCAAATGCCTTAATTATTAAAATGAAGATGATGTGTATGCTGATTGTAAATGTTTACCTGCCCCCCCCCCCCAAGTAAAAAAATAATAATGGAGGACATTTGGCGTAGTTTAGAAGAATAAGTGGTTAAGCAAACAATGACATATCCAGATGCCTATATTTTAATGGCAGGCGATTTTAATGCCAGAATGGGGCAAGATGATTTAGCTCTATTCAGGCACTTTCATGCTCTTCCTCGTATTGTAGATGATGCGTTAAAACTTCCAATAAGACAAACTAAAGATAAAGGATATAATTTTGCAGGGCTATGTCTTGTCCAAATGGTAAACAGATTGAATCTGGTTATTGCCAATGGAAATGCAGAGGGAGACAGAAATGGGGAATATACTTTTTTATCTAGCTCTGGAGCTTCAATAATTTACTATTTCATTGTTTCTCATAAGATGTTTTCTATGGTGGCAGGATGTGTTGTAAAAAAGTGTATTGAAAGTGACCATCTACCCCTGGTTTTATTATTAAATTGTGGTAACCAAAGGATTTATACAGCACAAAATCCTTCACAAATTGGGAATATGGAAATAAGAACTTTGCACATCTATTGCTCTCAGACAGCTACTTACATCAACGTAAGACTGTGCTATTGGCAAACACTTGGGAGACAGCCTTAGAAGCTTTTAGGGAGTTGTTCTTGGAAGTATAGAATTATCTAAATAAAAATCAAAGCAGTGGTACGATAAGGATTGTAAATTGACAAAAAAACTCCTAGTTGAAAAATACAGAACGTATAGGGAAAAAGAACTAGCTGTAATACAGTCTGAATGGTTCGACCTGAATAGGACCTATAAAACATTAATTAAGGAGAAAAAGCAAATAGCGCAGAGAGAAGCTTGGAAAGATCTAATAACAGCATCAAGAGAAAATAATACAGTCACTTTTTGGAAGTTGGTGACTAGGGGGTGGCCAGGAGGAACAACAAATGTGGAGTACTACATTACTCCGGCTGTTTGGGAAGCTCATTTTAATGATCTATATGGTTCTGGGAAGGCTGATGACCAGGCAAATTGGGTTAATGTGAGTAGTTGACCAGAATGGCCCCCTGTATCCATCTTGGAAATAAAGGGTCTTATATCTAAGCTTAAAGTAGGTAGGGCACCGGGGAATGATAATATCCCACCAGAAGTATCTAAATCAAATATAGATTGGTGGGCTCCCGTCTTGGCAGCACTATTTACGAGTATCGATTACTCAACAAATATACCAGAGGATTGGGGCCTTGCGATCATTATACCAACCTACAAAAAAGGAGAAAGATCAGATCCTGGAAATTATAGACCTATAAGCCTGTTAAATGTTATTAGTAAATTGTACGCTAGCCATCTACAGGAGAAACTGCGGGATTGGCTTGATCAGGAAAACATTCTAGAAGATGAGCAGGCGGGATTTAGAGGTGAGCGCTCTACAGTGGATCAAGCACTTATATTGCAACATTTAGTTGAAAAATATACATCAAATTTGGGAGGTGCTCTATTTACAGCCTTTATTGATTTAAAACCAGCCTTTGACCTTGTTCGAAGAGACAGATTATGGAAAAAATTAGAGTCTACCAATATTGATCGACGTTTGCTGACTCTCATCTGTAGGCCAGGAGTGCCTACTATCAGCTTCGGCTGATACGCCAGCTGCGCCCCTTCCTAGAGTTGGAAGACCTAAAGACGGTAGTGCACGCACTGGTAACTTCGAGGCTCGACTTCTGCAATGCGCTGTACATAGGGCTACCTTTGTGCCTAGTCCGGAAACTTCAACTTGTTCAAAATATGGCAGCCAGGTTGGTCACCGGTACATCTAGGGGTGATCACATCACACCAGTTTTAAAATTGCTTCGTTGGCTGCCAATCAGTTTCCGGGCGAAGTATAAAGTGTTGGTTATTACCTTTAAAGCCCTACATGGTTTGGGTCCAGGGTACCTGCGGGATCGCCTTCTCCCGTACAATCCGCCCTGCACACCTAGGTCCTCTGGGAAGAATTTACTCAAGCCAGCCAGAACTAGGCTGGCGAGTGTTACCCAGAGGACCTTCTCTTCCATCGCTCCCAGACTATGGAATGGTCTGTCGGAGGAGGTTAGACAAATTGACAGTCTTCATGAATTCAAGAGAGTCATGAAGACTGTTCTCTTCCAACAGGCCTATCCAGATGAATTTTAAGATGTTTTTAATGTTGTATTTTTCTCTTGCTTTTAAGATTTTAACTGCTGTGATTTTTGTGTTTTATATTGTTGGTGTTCCCCGCCTCGATCCGAAGGGAGAGGCGGGCTATAAATAAATATTATTATTATTATTATTATTATTATTATTATTATTTATATGAAAATTCAAGACTGCGGGTGAGATGTACAAAGGCTGGACATCTGTCCGGGGTAATTCCCAATAGAATAGGAGTGAGACAGGGGTGTGTTTTGGCTCCTACTTTATTCAACTTTTACATAAATTCTTTGGTTAAATGTTTAGTGGAAGTATGAGCGCAACCTCCCAGTATATCTAATAGACTAATGCCAGTCCTACTATATGCTGATGATGCAGTGCTCCTGTCATTGACAAAAGTTGGAGTGAGAGGATTGATGAGAGCTATGGATGACTACTGTAAAAACGAATCATTACAGATTAATTATGATAAAACAAAGGTGTTAGTGTTCTCCAGAGGGAGAAAGAAATATAAATGGCAAATAAATGACCATCAAATTGAACAAGTGGTTTTATATAGGTACCTAGGAATTATTTTCCGTTCATCAGGAAAGTGGAGGGCCCAGTCAACGAATGCAATTGAAAGGAGCATCAAGGCACTTCTCTCCTTCTATTATAACAATGGAGGACAACATATTCCTTCTGTGCTTCAAGTTTTTGTCGCAAAGGTTCTGGCTCAACTGCTCTATGGTGCGGAAGTATGTATGTATGAAAATATAGTGCCGTTGGAAGCCGTTCAAACCAAATTTTTAAGATCAATATTGGGAGTTCCAGGCTGTGTACCAAATGCGATAGTAAGATTAGAAGCAGGTCAAATCTCAATAGAAGCCTGTATATGGCTAAGAAAGTTTAACTTTTGGTTAAAAATGTTGTTCGTGCCTGTAGGTCTGGCCCCACTCATTTTGGCAGATACTTTTCTTTCAAAGTGGAAAAAAACAATGACCATGAAGCTACAATCTTTGGGTTTCTCTATGTCTGCTGTTCAAAATCTGGGATACGGGAAAGCAAAAGTAGAGATTGCTCAACGAATTCGAGATGTGGATTTTCAAAATCATTTAAGGCAAGCAACCCTATACCCTTCATTTAGGGACAATAGAGGTCCTTTTGTAATCGCCAAATATTTGGCAACGCTAACTGCTCCAAGGCTAAGAAGAGCATATACATTGGCTAAATTCAATGTTTTGCCATCTGCTTTGTTGGATGGTAGATATATAAAAAAAATCCCTATAATGAGCATGTCTGTCTATGTGGATCTGGGGCAATTGAATCAGTGGGACATGTTCTGTTCCACTGTTATTTTTATAATGATCTTAGATCCTCTTTGTTGCCTCCAATTATGGAAAATTATCCAGGCAGATCAGAAATTTTTTATTTAGATTGTCTCTTGGCAGATACGAAAGATCAAGTTACACTTCAGGTGGCACGATTTTGTGTAACGGCTATTTCTCGCCGCAAGGAAATTATTGCTAACTGCTGAAGTTTTGTAGGGATTGATGAATTGGTATGTAATAATGTCTGTATATTTTCACTTTCTGTATACTTATCTTTGTCATGCTCATTGTATAACCGTAATAAAATTTATCTTATCTATCTATCTTAGATTTTTAAACCACACGTGACATAAGGCAGTACTACAAGCAGCCCTGCAAGGCGGGCCCAGTACGACTTACCAGCCAGACGTTGAGCCAGACGATTCCTGGGCACAGGTGGCAGGCAGGCAGGTAGGAAGAGGTAGGCAGGCAGGTGGGCAGCTGCAGGCAGCTGCAGGCAGACTCAGGTGGGCAGATGCAAGCAGATGCAGGCAGACTCAGGTGGGCAGATGCAGGCAGACTCAGGTGGGCAGATGCAGGCAGACTCAGGTGGGCAGATGCAGGCAGATGCAGGCAGACACAGGTGGGCAGATGCAGGCTGATGCAGGCAGACACAGGTGGGCATATGCAGGCATATGCAGGAAGACACAGGTGGGCAGATGCAGGGACATGCAGGCAGACTCAGGTGGGCAGGTGCAGGCAGCAGACTCAGGTGGGCACAGAAGATGCAGGAAGGAAGGTTCTTCATCTTCAGTCAGTCAGTCAGGCTGAAGGCCCAAGAAAGCCAGGCTCAGGAGGCTGCACCTGAAAAAAGAGATGAAAAAGAAAAACCAATCAATGAGTGAGTGGTTCCCTGGAGGAATCCAGAGGAAGCCCATCCCCGCCTGTGCAGCCTGCTTCACTCTCAGGCTGCACGCCCTTGTCTGATTTTAAAGGCTACAACAACCAGCACTGCAAGACGGGACAAGTAGTCCGACTTACCATGAATCAGCCAGATGTCAAGCCATCACACACTTCCCGGGCACAGATGTCAGGCAGGCAGATGCAGGCAGCAGGCTCAGATGGGCAGATGCAGGCAGGCAGGCAAGTATGCCATAGAACTCAGGGCCTTGACCCAGAGATCCAGCTACTTCACGAAGGCAGCAAACTGGCTGGCAGATGCAGACGGAGATGGGCAGATGCAGGCACAGGCACAGGTGGGCAGATGCAGGCTGTCTCAGAAGCCCCAGGGAAGGCAGGACATGAAATCATCAAATCTATGAGGAATCCAGAAACTCACCCCACTGAGGAAGCCCATCCCCATGCTGCCTGCTTCTGTTAGGCAGCCTGTCCTCAAAATTGTTCTAAGGCTACAACAACCAGCCCTGCAAGGCGGGCCCAGTACAATTTACTTACCCAAAAAATGAATCAGCTAGATGTGGATGCAGGCAGCGAGGCACAGGTGGGCACAGAAGATGCAGGCAGCCAGGCATAGGTGGGCACAGATGCAGGCAGGTTCAGTCAATCAGGCAGGCTGTTCTCTTGCCCAGAGGTGAGCACATTGGCTGGAGCAGTGTCCCAAGTAAAAAAGTCAAGGTGTGAGGGATGTTTTGACAGTCTCTCACTGATGGAGTCCACAAGGAGGAGGAGGAAGGCCATACCCGTGCAGACAGGCAGGTGTAGGCAGATGCAGGCAGATGCAGGCAGGCAGAGATAGGCAGATGCAGGCGGAGTGCCAGTTGCTAGCTCTAAGCACAAGTATGCCATAGAACTCAGGGCCTTGACCCAGAGATCCAGCTACCTCACAAAGGCAGCAAACTGGCTGGCAGGCAGACAGACAGATGAAGGCAGGACTACACCATAGTCAGTGTGAGATGCTTAGCATCCCCTCAATAGGTTATGGTAGGAGAAAAAGGATACCAAGGAATCCTGCCATCAGAGTTGAGTTAATGAGCTATAAAAACAGCAAATAAAAGTAAAAAAATGAACACAAAAGTCGAGCCTACCCGACTCAGTAAAAGGCGGATCTCTCACTCCCCAGAGGGCTTGAGGGTGGGGTATCCCAGCAGGTGAAGGTTCGCTTTGAGAAAGACGAGCTGCTCCACTAACTCAGCATCCAAGTGAGAGAGGTGTGGTGTCACGACGTCGCCCACCATTGAGAACACCTGCTCGCTTAGAACACTGGTTGGCGGGCAGCTCAGTCTATCTCAGGCCACCTGAGCCAGATCTGGCCACATCTGGCTCCGTGATGACCAGTAGGCCAGGGGTTCTATGGAGATGTTCTCCTTGGCTTCTGCCAGGTAATGCTGCACAGCAGTTTTAGCATCATCCTGATGGGTGGGTTGGTCGCCTGCTGGCATGGGAGGGGGAAGGCCGCTGCTGCAGCTGCTCCCCATGCTAAGCCCACCCTTCACTATGAGGTTTAATATGTGGGCAATGCAGTGGACCCCATCAAAACAACCCTCACACACAGCCCTGACCATATTGGCTCCTCCGTCTGTCACCATGTAATGTGGGTATGCTGATGCCCAGAGAGCCACCTCTCCACCATGTGGTTAATGGCCTCAGTGATCTTCACTGCTGTATGGGACTGGTCCATGACTTCAGTATGAAGGAGGGCCCAGCAGTAGCCTTCCTTCCCAGTCCCACAAGAGATGGGTGCTTCCTTCCCTGTGGCTCCCCACCAGTGAGCTGTCAGGGACAGGTAAGCGTGCGCTCCGCCCTCGCTGGACCAAATGTCCGAGGTGAAGTGCACCTTCTGTGCTTCTGCCTGGCACAGTCGACCCATCACCAACTCCCTGCATGCCCGGTACAGGGAGGGCACCACACACCTGCTAAGGGTGGTGCGAGATGGCATCTTGTAGTATGGGACCACCATAGCCATCAGCCTTTTGAACCCTGCATTATCCACAAGGCTGAATGGCTGGTCATCCAACACCACCATCTCACCGATGCAGTTGGTGAGCTGGTTGGGCGTTGGAAATCTCCAATACGTTGTCCCATACTTCCCCCACCCCAGGTCTTCCATGGTGGCCTGCTGAAGATGCTTGGGGATGGAAGATGGAGATTCAACAGCAGAAGCAGCCTTCTGCTTGTCCTTAGTGCCACAACTCACCTGGGAGGTGCCCGGCTCTCTCCCAAGCAGGAGCGCATGGTGGTTCCTTCTCAGGTGATAGCACATGTTGGAGGTGGTGAGGTGCGCCAGTTTTTTCCCCTGCTGATGGCGGCCTTGCAATGCCAACATACAACAAAGAGGGGATCCACAGCCACCTCAAAGTGGTCCCACACCATGCTGCTCCGCTTGTGGGGTGAGCCAGTCTGCTCGTCACCAGCGCTGCCTGGACTCTGGGGTGCCACCAGAGGAGCAGGGGTAGAAGGCTTCAAAGAAGTTTGGGAGAGTGGTGAGGGAGCCACTTCTGCCTTCTGCTGCTTTTCCTGAACCTCAACCGGCTGCCTGACCTCAGCGATCTCAGGGAAAAGATCCCTGAGCGGGCTCCCTGCCTCAACCACTGGAGCAGGAGATGGTGGTACTCCTAGTCCAAGGCCAGTGCTGCTGCCACCGGCCTCTGGAAGTGGCTCTTCAAAGAGGGCCCTGCGGGCAGACCTTTCAGGAAGCGCTGCTGGTGCCTCTGCCTGCTTCAGAGCAAAAAAGGCAGATTTGCGCTTGATTTTCACTGGGGGAGAGACAGCCACCCCAGAACTGCCCCTAGCAACAATAGCATCTCTCCTTGATGAAGGGCAGAGCCACCTCAGCCAAGGCACACCTTAGAGCTGCGTTTCATTGTGGCAAATAAAAAGAAAATGTATGCTTTGCCAACACTTTTTGAATTTGTGTGCTGCTTTGGCCACAGATGTGTAGTGCTCCTGTGTAGCAGGCTACAGGACACACCAGCACACTCACAGCCAATCAAGCAAACACACAAAGAGAGAAAGAGAGAGAGAGAAAGAGAGAGAGAGAGAATTTTAAAAAATGTATTTTTGGGTTTTTTTTTTATAACAGGAAAACAGGGAAGGGAACAACAACACACTCACTCACAGAACCCCCCAGTCACGCTAACCTAACCCTCAATCAAACCAAGAAGCAGCAAAGACACAAGGAATGAATCTGAGACACAGAGGGGAACAGAAAGAAAGATGCAAGAAGAAAAATAGATAGAAGAAGAATCTACAATCACCAGTAAATAATAGTAAAATGCACAGACCTCCAACAAATCCACCTTTCTCCTTTCAACTTCTACTCCCAACTAAGACAGAGAACCCAAGGGTAGAGGTTTAATACTCAGCCCTCCTCCAACATTGTGATTGGAGCCTCCTGGAATCCTTGCTGCAAGATTGGTCACTGAATCTGTCAGTCTCAGCAAGCACACCCCACCTTCTAGCTCTGTCCATGTGGTGGCGAAAGAGCCTTCCGATAAAACGATAAAAATACGATAATTATCGTAGGATTTTTATCATCTCCGATAATTATCGTAGGATTTCCTATCGTATCGTTATCGTTAAACACATGCACAATAACGAGCATATTGTATTATCGTACATTTTAACGATACGATACACATCCCTAATTTTTTATTATTATCCTAGCTAACAATGATGAACTTTTGTTTTGAATGATATTCCCCTCCACAACAACTCTTCTATGGCCTACAAATTGAAGAGTTGTCAAACATTGAATTTTCTCAGAACATGATAAATTCTAGACTTAACGACATCGAAGAACATAGATTCATAATCAAGGTCCATCCATGCAATAAAGTTAGAGAAAAGTAATGTCTTTAGCACATGCCTTGTGCACAAAGAACATTTATGTATTTAGGGTGCAATCCTATTGGATGCATCCTGGCTACTCATAAGCTTCTAAACAGGTCAAGTTGTAAACACGCTATAGGAAAAGCCAGCAGGACAACATACAGAATTGTATGCAACCATGTGCTTGGGAGATACAGCATTACCATTTTAAATAGATTGTGGTGCCAATTGCAACACTATCCCCATCTACCCAGTGAATCTCAATATTCCATTGGAAGAGACTAATCAACTTTTAGGGATGTATAATCATACTGCATCAAAACCAGTGGGAAAATGCAAAGTCAACATTTTTAACCCAAAGCCAAACAAGAAATAGAGGCTAGAGTCTGTGGTCATAGATCAATTGAAAGCAATACTACTCTTAGCACTAAAGGCGGTCCAGGCTATGAAACTGATAAAGCTACAATTCCAGAACATATTGACAGTGGTTAGTAGAATGATGAAAATTCAGATGAAACTGGAAGCTGGAATCAAGAAAAGATTCAGAGGGAATTCAGGAATGTGTTTGAGGGAGATATATAGCTAGATGGAGTTTATAAACTAGTTGTTGATACAAGTGTGAAGCCAGTTAAGTTACCCAAGAGGAAAGAACCGGTAGCTTTAGTAAAGCCTCTGAAAGAAGAGGTGTGAAGTCTACAGTGGTAGAGAAATTATTCAAACAGTAGAGAAAATTACAGGCTGGATGGTGATCTGAAAACCATCAGGGAAACTCAGAATATGAATAGACCCAAAGCCCTTAAATATAGCATCGAGGAGAAGTCATTTTCCATTGCCACTATTGAAGATATATTGTTAGATCTGTCAAAAGCAAGACCATCTTCATCTGTGATGGATTCTGGCATATTGAGATGGATGAAGAATCCAGTTATTCAACAATGTTCAGCACATTGGGAGATGAGATCTCCCTTGGAAGATATTGTTGGCTACAAATGTCAATGAGCATCAGTCCTTCCCCCTAGGTATTTTAAAGCAAGTATTGAGATTGCTTCTGAAAGGAATTTGGGGAATAGCTCATGATGTGCTGATAGTGGGAGAAGGTGATAACTTACAACATGCACAGGAGGACCATAATTGTAAACTAAAATCATTTGTAAAATATGCAGAGAAAGGCAGCTCAAATTGAAAAGGGACATACTCAGACTGAGGGTCCCAAAATTGCCATATACTGACCTCAAGAGATCTGAAGAGAAATCCAGAAAAAGTAAGAGCTATTCAAGACATGCCAGGCTCCAAAGATGTCAAGAGAGTCCAGATATTTCTGGGAATAACCAACTATTTTGGTAAGTTCTGTAAACTCGTCTCAGAAATCCTGAGGCAGTTGACATATCGAGAGACACTGTGGGAGTGGATGGAGCAACACAAAAGATGCATTCCAAAAAGTAATTTGGATGACTGCAACAGCCCCCATCTTGAAGTATTACAACCCAGAAGAGCCATTAATACTTCAGTGTGACATGTCAGAAACAGATCTAGGAACTACCATGCTGCAAGGAGGACAGCCAATTACATTTGTGAGGACAGCCTTATCAGTGCTATATCCAAATTGAAAAAGAATTACTTGCAATACTGATTGGAATGAAGAAATTTCACCCATACACATATGGGCACACAGTAGCTGTGAAGACTCTGGAGAATTTATAAAATCCCTCTATTCAGTGCACCTACAATGCATGATGATGTGTCTGCAGAAGTATGATATACAAATCAACTACTGCTCTTGCAGAGACCTGGGGTGGGTTGAAACATAACACTGAGCCACTGTGGGTCATGTTTGAGAGTCATCCATGGTCGGTTAGGATGTCGGGTGGGAGGTGAAATTCCATGGCAGCTGGTACGGGTGTGTGCACGGGTGTGTGCATGAAATCCCCAGTTGAATTTCCCCCTCCAAGGACATAACTCTGTCTACAACCTTGGGAAGGGGGGAATTTCCAGCATACTCTGGCTTCTCAGATGCTACCTAGAGGGTATAGGCTCGCTCTCTTAATGAGTGAGATCACATGCCCAGTTTTAGACTTTAGGTATTCTATTTCAATTTAGCAATAAAAAAAATATATTGGCTGGTTCAGGGTTTGGGGTTTGTCATATCTTCAACTATTCCTGCTCTGGTTTATTGGTACTGAAAATTTTATGAAATATTTGGGATTCATTTATATTCCTACCATGGGAATTTTTATAGGTTTGGAGCTGAAAACCTCCGAGAGTTCATTGAGGAGTGTGATTGCAATAGGCAAATTTTCCTACTATATTGATGTGATAAATTATATTTTTCTTTTCTGGATTCTAAGCAAAAATATTTTTTTCCTGATGCGTGCAAGCCATAAAATATATGAAAAGTGTGGGATGTTATCACTTTTTCAAAAACCAATTGCACAATATGTGTTAACAGGTCTGAGCCAACTTTAATATCTCAGAAGCCAATCAATTTGTAACTGAAGTTGCAGCCCACTGTGGGAATTTAACAGTGTGTGAGAGACATACAGTTATGGAACATAATAAATCACAGTATCCAAAAAATATTGCAGAGTTTGGCTTGCATCAATGTAAAAGTCCAGCAATGACCAGATGAGTCCTCTCGCCTCAGCTGATAGAATCCTGTATCTAGATATAAGAGCTTAACCTGTGCTGCTCCCTGGTGTTGAGCCCATTTCTCCTACTTGAAGGTCCAAATCTCCATTGGGCCTATTCCATATGGCTTGAAAAGCTTTGTGTACAGCAGCCAAAGCCTGGTAAACATTCTGCATGAGAACAGCAAAAGCCCTGCCACCTCAATAATGGACATTCTTTTCACACGCAAGAAGATACAATGGCCACATGCAGACAACCAAAGTTCTGCTTTAAGCCAAGATACGATGAATGAGCCTCATTTGTCCATACAAAGCTGCTTTACTTGTCCCTTTGTGCAAGCAAGTGAACATGCAGGAAGTCTTTAGATAGCTATTGTTTCTCATTATGCTTGAACCAACGAACTCTGGTAAACAGCTTCTGAAAAAGCTAGGATATGAAGCCATGGTTTAAAGTTAGCTTAATATCCTAGCTTGTATGGAAGCTATTAACCATAGGGTGACCAGATAAAATCCAGGTCAGGGCTCATGTAACTTTAACAGTTGTAGAGAAAAGGGAATTTCAGCCAGTGTCATTTGTATGCAGTTAGTTCCTGGTGAAATTCCCTCTTCATCACAACAGTTAAAGGTGCAGGCACTATATTAGAGTGACCAGATACAAAAGAAGGCAGGGCCCCTGCAACTTTAACAGTTGTGATGAAGAGGGAATTTCACCTGGAACTAATTTCATACAAATGACACCAGCTGAAATTCCCTTTTCTCTACAACTGTTAAAGTTACATGAGCCCTGACCTGGATTTTATCTGGTCACCCTAATTAACCATAGTTTCCTGGTTTGGGTATAATGGGAAACTATAGTTAACTGGTGATTCTTGGCTTGTTTCCTAGCTTGTGGAAAGAGAGAAACAAAGCAGTAAGGGTGTGCAAAGTGGGTCTTCTCTGCCTCGAAATTCAAGCCAGAGTTCCATTCTCTGCCCTGATTTTAGAGTGGCTAACCTTACTCCACCCCATCAGATTACCCGTTGGAGAACCACCTGCTCTAATCAATGGAAATTAATCAAATGCTTACAGCCCCTTCATTTATAAAGATAAAGAAATGAAACTTGGCACAGCGATAGCTCTTAAGTAGATCTTTAAACGTGCCAATGCTGCCTCTACAAGAGAGGTTTAAAGCTCTTTCAAGGCGCTTAAATTTTTTTACCTCTACAAAAACGGAGCGCAAATCGGGCGTAGAGGCGTGTTATCTCTCCGATTATGCGCATTATCGAATGCGTGTTAAATAGCGAGTTTTATTTTGCTCCGGCTGTTAAAGCGCATTTTGCCTATGCGAACAAGCGCTTATGCGCATTAACTACTTGTAAAGCGCATTTTGGTCATCCGTTAATGTGCTTTGCCGCCTCTCACCGCCTCTCGTGCAGAGGTATTAGGCATAAATGCGCTTAAGCGATTATGCACATAATCGCCTAACCGGGCGCAAAAGCGAATCCTTGTAGAGGGGACCCAAATTTGAAGCAGATCCCGTCAAACCTTGATTTTTAAAGATTTTTTTAAGTTTCTGGTTTCAATTTTTTTAAAAAAAACGCTACCATTTTTAAAGATAAAGAGATGAAACTTGGCATGATGACAGTTCTTAGAGATTTAGGCATGCCAAGTTTGTAGTGGATTCATTCATGCCTTGATTTTTTAGGATTTTTAAAATATTTCCCCCTAAAACCATTATCCCTCTTAAACACACACACACACACTCGTTAATCCCCCCCTGCACATTTGTGGAGGCAGCTTTTACCTTTACTTTGCTGATGCAGAGCTGAGAGCTCCACTGCTGCTGGTGGAAGTTTCTACTCCAGCCTTCTCCAACCTGGTGCCCTTCAGATCTATTGGATGGAGCCCCCCCCCTGCCAATAGGAGTAATAATCTAACTGAAAAAATGAGCCTGCAATTAAGGTGTAGAAGGATACTCACTCAAAATACCAGCAGCACTTTCACACTGTGGATGATTGACTTCTATGAGTCCAAGCAGAAATGTGCTCCCCCCCACCGCCAGAACCAGCAGCCAATTAGTGTTTCCCACTCCCCCAAGCACTGCAAATGGAGGAGAATGATCATGGACAACACTGTGGCAAATCCTAATTCGTTAGCCACTGATGTCAATATCAAAGCTACCCCTCACCCCACTCAGCATCTTCCAAATATGGAGATACACACACACACACTCACATACACACAGAGCATTGATGCCTGAAAAACAGTAGGATAATTTCGGAGACCTTAGAAGCTTTGATTGGGCACATCTCTGCTCTGAAATTAATCGATGGGTTTAGAAGTGGCAAATCTCCACTCTGGAAGATCGAATACTCTGCAGGTGTTTGCGGTTACCAGATAATTCCGAGGTGGTGAGCACAGCCCTACAAAGCAGCTGCATATAGGACCACAAAGCCTAATGAGCCAAGATATACTTGTCCAAATTGTGGCCTCTGTCAGAAGAATTATTGTTCTCTTATATTCCCTGATTCTTCATGGAGAAGGGTCCACCGGACTCAATCTATTTGTCTTAGTTTTGTGGATTTTGCTGGTGAAGTGATGAAACTGTGTTTTTTAAACTCTTATTTTTCATGAGCATATTAAAAAAAATGAAATTAATTCATGCTTATGCATTTTAGAGTAAATATTGCATTTTAATTAACTATATCTATGCACTGTGCACTACCTCTATCTAATTGCTTTTTTGGTCAACACAAGCACACATGAACCAGAAATTTGATTCTAAAGGGAAGACAGAAAAGTTTCCACTAGTTTTACAGTTGAGAAAGTGGATGGGCAACCAGCAAATTGAATGCCGGAATGTCAGTCTTGACCTGCCTGGCGTACCTACTTGCTTATTCATCACTACAACTGTTTCCTCTGGCTGGAGAAATTTTACAAAGCCTCCCACCACTGGGTGGTTCAGATGGGAGGAAGCCGCATTGCTCAAAGTGAGACAATCAAGCTCACCAGGCACTCTTCTCTTCTGGAGGCTGTCTATAGTGGTGGGTTGCCACTGCGATGAGCTCCAACCCTGAACTTTCGCTGCTGTGGGGTGGTGGTGGCTAATTCTGACGCTGCAGCGAAAGCATGGGGTTTCCAGTGCCTGTCCTGTCCCGTCTTCTGCCCAGTCAGATGGCGACCTCCTCCATGACTCCGGAGCAAGGCTAGATGGCGGATATGCCATACTTGCTTTGCTCCAGAGAAAAAAGTTGGGGTAAGTCCCTGACTTTTTTTCTGCGCAGCTTCATGGGAAAGCCCCGTGGTGGCTGCAAATTTGGGGCTGCACCATATATTTGACACAGCACTGATTTGCCCCCACTGCGGGGCTTTGGGAGTGTATAGACTGCCTCCTGGTCTGTTGTATGTTGGGTTGGGTTGGGCTGTGAGTGGGAAAAGAGTTATGTCACTGCCTCCTCCTATCTCAGTCATTTAGCTATGCCTTCGACTTTTGTCACATGGAGGGTCGGGGAAGGAAGACCCTTAGGGAAAAAGGAAGAAGATGTGCTACAATCTCTGCCAATAGTACACCCTACCTGTGAGAAACCATTGGAGAACTTCTTCTCCCTCTGGAGAAATTTGGTGAAATTGTTCCCCCAATTCCTTTACCCACAAATAGGACAGAGAAATCTGAGAGGCCATTTGCTCACAGCTCCAATATATATCTCCACCCACACACTCACACCACAGCAGAATATTCAGCTAAGTGATTCTCCTGCAAACAATCTGAAGTGCTACAGTCCAGGAAAGACTATACCACCACATACTATAGCTGCATATTTGAATCAAGCTGCAGGCTGAGACTTTTGTCCGATGGACCCACATTGCTGATTTCAGTCTCAATTAAGGCCCTATAAAGATTATCAAGCTGTATCGGCATCATTAGTAGAGAAAGGTAATTTCGATGTACAGAACATGGGCAGAGGAATCATAAGAGAGGTTTTTCATTCTCCTATTAACCATGTATTTAATGAAGGAGGGTGGACTTGAGCTGTGATGTACAGATATTCCTCAGCATGAGTAACCCGACAAGCTGAGGAAACTGGGTCAGCCAAATTCCTGCTGCACCCTCCCACACAAAAGACCTTCTAAATTGTTAATCCAAACCAGACAGTTGTCATTAGCACACAAGTCCATAATTTCTTAGGAAATGGTTACACTTTGCTCAAGAACACTTGTTAAAACTAGGTTAATGTTCCATGAATGATCTCAGCTGAAAAGTTGTTTTCCTTTTTCCACATTTACATAAAAAAAGAAGAAAAATCAGAGGTTGAACAGAATTAAGATTTGGTCTCAGTCCAGGCTTGGCAGATGGCACCTGCCTTTGTGGTAAGCCAAACCATCTGGGACTAAATATCTTTGGACTCTGTGGAATTCCTACTCCAGATCTGATTTTGTGATATGCGTGCCTGTTTGTTGGTTAAGAAGGACGCAATATACTTGGCTTATGTTAGGCAACACGACAAATCTTTCACAGGGCTTTCAAATTATCATCAAATGCTGTATATGCATTCTGTCAGTTATTTATTAAGTTGAAGCTGTGTGTCTTTTATAGCTTTCAAGGAAGAGATGTAGATAACATTATCAGAAATCTCTGTCAACGTGCTTTAGTCTTCTATGCAAAGTTTGTGTGTATTTCCATTTGTCAAGCAGACCGAAATGCACCAGGCCCAGATGTCTCAAAATGAAGTAAGACAAGGAAACAATGCTGTGGATTGATGCTTCTCTTCCTACCTTCCCTTTCCAGGATGTCATCTCAGTATCTTTGGCAAAAGTGTGGGGAGGAGGCAAAGGTGTGGACCATTCCTTTCTTTTTGTACATGTTTTATTTATTTATTTATTTATTTGTTACATTCATATCCCACCTTTTTTCCTTCAAGGAACTCATGGCGGCATACATAATCCTCCTCCTCCTCCTCCTCCTCCTCCTCCTCCTCTCCATTTTATCCTCACAACAGCAACCCTGTGAGGTAGGTTGGGCTGAGAGTCTGTGATAGGCCCAAAGTCACCCAGTGAGCTTTCATGGCCGAGTGGGGATGAGAACTTGGATCTCCCAACTCCCAGTCCAACACTCTAGCCTCTACACTACACCGGCTCTGTCATTCTATTGGGTGGGATGTGTCTAGAGCAGCCTTCCCCAACCTGGTTCCCTCCAGTTGTAGTTGTAATACAACCCCCATCATCCACTGACAGATTGTGCTGGCTGGGGATGATGGGAGTTGACAGCTGGTGTAGACGGGGAGGACCAATAGATCAGAGGACCACAGGATAGTGCATCTCAAGTACACAAGATACATTGGACTTTCTCTCCTGTCTGGTTGGATCCCTGCCATTGGTGACCAGGCCACCCAGGGGCAGGGGCAGAGAGTTGTCACCACAACAGTGCCCCCAGTGGAGTGTGTTATTTTTCCCCAATAGGAGTCAATGGCAACCAGTTAATTGGTATTAGTTCAGGGAAGATACGCTCCTAACAGCACTGGACCTGGGAAAATTGCAATTGTAACAGAAGAGTTTGAAAGTGTTTTCTACTCTAAAATAAGAGCTGTAGCAAGACCAAATGCAGGGGGGAGGAATTCAGCAAGGAGCACTCTCAAATTTGGGTTTCAAAATGGGGGCTGTGTGCTAGTTAGAATGCAATTTCTAATTAAAGTTTTCCATTTGATAATGATCCAGTGGCCTATAATGATTTGTAACGGTCTAAAACAATAACTACTGCAAGCCCAGGAATGTGGTGTTGGATTTTCAGAATGAAGCAACCTGGAATGATGGCTGAAGATGGGGACCATAGCTGTAGGTTCAGATATGGGTTCCAAGGAAACAGGGTTGTGATGAGAGGAACTAAAGTATTGCCCTTAGGGGCACTTCTGGCATGGATCTAAACCTGCTCTCTCCCCTGGGGACACCATTGTCTACTCCGGTCTCCCGCAACTTAGTGCCCCCCTCCGATATTTTGGACCACAGCTCCCATCATTCCAGACTACTGGCCATATTGGCTGGGGCTGATAGGAGTTGAAATCCAAAATTTCTGGAGAGCACTAGGTTGGTGGAAGGCTGGTCCACTGTGGATGGCTGCTTAAGTTTAGCAATCTCTGATCTGTATTTCAGATTGTGTTGTTTGATTGTACTAGACTGTAATGGAATCTTGAGATTAGATAGATAAAGAGATAGATAAGATATGGGATGTATTAGATTTATTTTAAATTCACTTTAACTTGATCTTCTAAAAAAAGTAGCATCTGGCAGCCATAAAACTTAACGTTTAAAATCCCACAATAAGCAAGTGCCATATCCACATACGTAATAATAGCAGTAATGCAGCAGAAAACTCCCAAGGATTCAGAATATGCTAATAAGAAATAACTCTCTTCTAGAAGGGATGGCCTAGAGGCTTTCAAGTGGGCCTGTATGTGGCACTCTTTAATCTCGAGGTCCTGTTCCCAAATCCCTGATGAACAGAGGCTGACTCTGAGGGCTCAGGGGTGAAGGAATGTGAATCTTCACATGCTCAAAGGTAGGGCTGTGCATAGCCCCCCCCCCAATTCATCTCGGAGGCTGTTTTGGAGCCTCTGAAATGGCCCTGATTTGGGTGCTTCAGGGGGTGCCCGCCTTGTCTCAGCGAGATTCTCCCCCCTGATGCAACTCCATTGGACTCCTAACTCCCTTCTCCCCTCCTTGCTGCCCCCTGGCCCCCCCAACCCAGAGCCATTGCCGGGACTTACCTGGAAACACGTTGTCCTCCTGAGAGCCTGGTCTAGGGTGACCATACAAAAGGAGGACAGGATTCCTGTATCTTTAATTTGCCTAGAAAAGGGAATTTTAGCAGGTGTCATTTGTATGCATGCAGCTCCTGGTGAAATTCCCTCTTCATCACAACAGTTAAAGCTGCAGGAGCCCTGCCCTCTAGCTTTAAATGTTGTGATGAAGAGGGAATTTCACCAGGTGCTGCATATATACAAATGACACCTGCTGAATTTCCCTTTTCTATGCAACTGTTAAAGATACAGGAGCCAAGTCCTCCTTTTCATGTGGTCACCCTAGCGTAATTTCAAGATATCGCATAGGCTCTGTTTTAGTATATCTATGGCTGCAAGCTATGGCAGCCACAAAGGGTCATTTTCCCTTTATGGACAGCTTAGTTTGTGGCCATAGCGATACTAAAAATAGAGCCCTCATGATATCTTGATATTGCGGCCTCGCCTCTGGAGGAAGGTGCGTTACCTGGTAAAGTCCTCGTGGTGGTGATGCAGGGGCGGTAGTAATGCAGTGGCGGTGGTAGCGGTGGACGATGGTGTGGTGGTAGCAATGCAGCGGTGGCAGGTGAGCAGGGAGGACGGGGAGGAGGTGAGTCCAGTGGACTCAAGGCCGGCCTTGCCCTGGCTTTCCTAGGAGGGTGGGGCGGAGGGCCCAAGGCCGCTCTGAAGTGGCCCAAGGCACCCTCGAGGTTTTGGTACCAATCAGCTTCGGGCACCTCAGGCCAACCTGGAACCGACATGGAACTGAGGCGAGGTGGGCCAAATCGGCCAGGCTTGCCTTGGTTTCGGGGATTCAGCCCAAGGCAGTGCATAGCCCCACTCAAAGGTACTATTTTATCATTTCAAACTAGAGATCCTATATACTAACAGTGAACTCTTTCTCTGGGTGTGAATACTGTTGTAGCACAAATAGTACCAGCCACTCATACAAGATATAAGCAGGCCTGAGGGAGCTCCCAGGTTTGCAGAAGTACAAAAATCTGTACAAATAAAACCCTAAGGGGGACCCCCCTCAAAACATACCAATGGGGGTTGAGCAGGCTTAGTGGGCATGGGAAAATAGAAAACCAGGATGGAAGAGGGGAATGGGATGAATTCTCCTGGAAAAGGACATAACTGCCTGGCTGGAACTGTGAATGGAAACACATTCACACTCCAACATTCATTCCAGGTCTCACTTCATTGTAATAGTTCACCGTGTAACAAAGGCTCCCTCTACAAGGATTCGCTTTTGCGCCCGGTTTGGCAATTATGCGCATTATCGCAGACGCGCATTTACTCCTAATCCCTCTGCACGGGAGGCGGCGAGAGGCGGCGAAACGCATTAATAGATGTCCAAAAAGCACTTTACAAGAAGTTAATGTGCATAAGCGCTTGTTCACATGGGAAAAATGCGCTTTAACGGCCGGAGCAAAATAAAACTCGCGATTTAACGCACATTCGAAAATGTGCATTATCGGAGAGATAACGCGCCTCTACGCCCGATTTGCGCTCCGTTCTTGTAGAGGTAAAATTTTTAATGAACCTTCAAAGCGCATTAAACCTCTCTTGTAGAAGCAGCCATAGATTCTCTGCAAGTAGAAAACTAGCTCAGCAGGGACAGGCCAGCTCGATCCTTTCCCCTAGATGTATTAGTTTTCTACTTTTTTTCTTTTTAACTGTGATTCTCCACCTGCACAGTGAAAAAGCAGAAGGAGGCACACATCCAAAGCATGTCAGAAAGAAGAGAAAAGCATTCTCAGGATGCAAAGCAATCTCCTAACAAACGCATCAGGCTTCCTGAAAATAAACATTTTGCATCCTGAAAACATGTTTCTCATCTTTATGCCAGTCCATTCTAGCACCTCACTCTTCTGTATGTGTGTACAATACAGACCAGACCTGAGCCTGAGCAGCAAATTAGTTAGCTTTTCCGAGCGTGATTGAGTGCTGCTTCCCTTCCCCCCTTCACATATGCTATGTGTTGCATACCTGAGCACCCAGGCCTCCACTTCCACCTGAATGAAAGATAGCGAGATCATTTCCCTAACTCGGTGAGTTCTCTTTTTCATCACTCTTTGTGATTTAAATGTGTGTCACAGTGAGCTTGCATAATTAAATGCTTGTTTGGAGCGGAGGCTAGCAGGTACGACCTTTTCAGAGTGTGTTTGCAGTGCGGGGGGGGGGGTGACTTTTAATTTTTTTTTACAGGGTACGTCTAAGGTTGGAAGGCCAGGAGGTTGTTATACCCTGCTTGGCCCTGGAGCTGCCAGAGAGTGTGAGCACTGCCTATAATTAAGCTCTGTGTGTCATTTTTGGTATGTAATCCTGATTAGCCATTCACAGCTAACTCTGAAGGCAGTGAATAGCTCTTGGGATTGTATGTGCTGCTTCTTTTGATTTCATTGAAGGGAAAAGCAAAGCCTTTACATCTGTTAAAATATTTCAATGAAACAATCAACAATATCTTTCTTGGAAGATGTCTATTTTGTTTGTGTATGTCCAAATATGGGGCTTCAACAGAATAGTACAACAACAACAACAACAACTAATAATAATAATAATAATAATGGTTGACAAGCAGTCTTTCTATAAGTTTCGCCCGCCCCACATTGCGCTGTGAAATAATGGCAATGTACAGTTGATTTTCCAGTGGTGACCTGTCAAAATCCGTGGCCTGTCACGATCCACTGAAGCACTGCTGGGTTTTTCTTGCAGCTGTTTATTGCAGGAAAGCAGATAAAAGGTAAGAGGCCAGGACTGCTTGTCAGCAGCGCGGAACTTTGAAGCCAGTTTAATGAGTATATTCGGCACAACTCTTTTCTTTATTGTCAGCCCAGGGGTTGAAAGAAGGGACGCTGGAGTCACACAGCTGCACGAACTCTACCTGGAACGCATGACAAGGTTTTCTTTCTCTGCTGAGTTGCATCGAGTACAAGTCTCATGCTGTCGGCATTGACTTAACCTAGGCTGTATCTGCATGACCTTATTTCAGAGGGCTCGGGTGAAATATGCATGCAGCAGCTCTTTATGCCTGTTAATGGTGCCGCTGTCTCATCTAAAGGAGGGAATGTGGCAAGCTGGGAAACACTGAGCTACTCATTAGCTTTCAGAGGCCGACAACGGGGCCATGTGTCCACTTTCACAGAGGGCTGCCAGAGGAATGTCCTCTATTTGAAAACATCCTCTCTTGTCCAGTCCAAGCCTGGTTTAACGATAATGAGTCATAAAAACCATTGCCCATCAGCAGATACAAGCTGAACAGGCAGGCACAATGGTCACCTGGAGGTCACTATCTTCTGCACTAGGGTGAGGTGTACTGTATTTCTATTGAAATTGTGGTAATTGTGACCAAATTGCATCTATGCATGTAACTTAGCATGTGCCCATTTTATGCAAATGGGCATTCCCTTTTCTCCTCTTCTTTGGTGATGCTTTGCCTCTTCTTTGGCAATGCAGAAGAGGCTACCCGAAGGCCAAAGGGAAAGAGAATAATTTTCAAAGGACAACCTTCAGCACATTGAAAGAAGCTCCCATGGGCCACATTCACCGGCCAAAATGTTGTGCATGGTGTGCATAAGGGTGCACTTGTTCTCTTTCTCTTTGTGTGCAGTCTCATGCTCACTTGGAGCATTAGATCCCCAGGTTGTGCATCATTTGCACTGAGTCTTCACTGGTCGCCAATCCATTGAGAGATTCTGTTATATTCAGTGGTATATAAATGTTACAAATAATAATAACAACAATAACAATAACAATAATAATACCCCTAAGCATAGCAGCAGGGGGCTGACCCAGTGACCCCATTGGCACTGTGTGCATCTGGTTTTCTCATGCATATCACTTTAACTTTTTCGGGACACTTTTCCTAAGCATAAACCAGGAATGGGGGAAACATCTACACCGACGGCTGCTAATACTTGTGCACAGTTCTCAGAAAGTTAATCTTGAATTAACTTTTGTTTTTTTGGTCTCATGTTGAAACTTGATGAGAAGTTTCTGAACCCTCTGAAATGTGACAAAGAGAGATTTGATATAAAAACATGATTGTCAAACTCTGCTTTAAAATAATACTAATTATTATTAGTAGTTGCTAATACTAACAAATATTAGGTAGTTGCTCATACTAACAAAGAGTTTTTTCTTGCTAGTACTCCTTTAGTACAACAGTTGAGATTAAAGGAAGAAATATGACATATACCACTAGTGTACAATCTTAATCTCTATGATATCAATGAGACATCAGCTATATTAAAAATGAACATTCTTGAGTGTACCCTAAGGCTGTCCTAATTTCTTTAATATGATCGGGGGGGGGGGCTTTCTCTAATTTTCAATCTGTCCCCTTCCCAAAACCATTGCTAGCTGTCTCTTTCAAGAGTGCACATTTATCCCACTGCCATGTCTATAAGGATCTGTGTTGAGTTTTCGCCTCCCCCTCCATAAAATGTAGCAAGAATTTCTTCATGTCCTCATATGCTGATGCTATGAAGGAGAGAGAACATAGCTCAGAAACACAGAGCACATACATTGCATTGAGAAGTTCTCAGGTTCAGAGTAGTCAATAGTCTGACATCATATATATCTTCTCACCACATCACTGTCTGGCAAGGTTTCAGGACCATTCAATGTGATGATTGTTTAACTTAGAAAAAATGTGAATATGGGGAGATATGATAGAGGTCTACAAAATAATACATGGTGTGGAGAAAGTGGATAGTTTCTCCCATAATATTACAACCTGGGGTCGTCCCACAAAGCTGAATGGTGGGAGATTCAGAGCAGATAAAAGGAAGTACTTCTTCGTACAGCACATAGTTCATCTATGGAAGAAAAGTCAGTTGGTGATAGATGAGGAGGAAGAACAGCTGAGGAGAAAGAGCTAAAAGAACACCATAGGGCAAAGAGAGAGAAAAATCTTACATCACAGGTTTTCAAACTCAAACGTCAAGAAATGATAAACTATTTGTTTTAAAAGAACATCTCTCTTTTTTCTTTTCATCTTTGAGTGTTTATTTCTAGTGCATTTATTTTAAAAGTGTAAAGTCCTTCCAGTCGCAAGGGAAATGGAGAAACATATTTTTCTCCAGTCATTCTCAGACTACTAACCCACGTGGCAACACAAGATTTGCACTAGTAGTATTAGAATTTATATTTTGCAGTGAGCAAAATATATTTTGGAGCATTATTAATGGAGGCACAGCCGTGCCTCCATTGTTAAGGGCCGTCAGTAAAAAACACATTCCGCCATGTTAAAGTGATAATTGTGTGTGTGTGGGGGGGGTCATTATAACAGCCATAAAATCGAAAATGTTTCACCAATTTTTCTGAAATTTACAGGTGCCAGAAAGAAACGTTTGTTTTACATTACCTGAAAATTTCAAGAAGATTGGAGAAAGACTGAGGGAAGGAGAGCAGTTTAAGGTAGAAAAGGAACACAAACCTGTCTTCCTGCTTTTGTCAAATGATTTTGGGTTTGCAAGTTTTGTGCTCACGGTTTGCATAATTCTAGAGCCTTATTAATTAATCCAGTGGTGGGATCTTCTTCCTCCTTCACTGTAGTTGGTGGAAAGCTTTTCGTTTTTTTTAAATTCCCTTCGGTTGACTATTAAGGACTATTTTTACCTCTCATTCAAGTCAATGAGGAGGCCATCTTCCCTCATAGCGCGAGGCATGCTCAGTAGCGTCACTCTCCCCCCTCCCTCCTGCCTTAGAACATTGGGGGTGTGTGGGGAAATGGCTGCTGCCTCTAGCACAGACTTTTTGAGTGAAGAAGAAGAGTTTCTCTTCTGGAACATGTTTTCCTTTGGCTCTGAGAGTACTTTGGGCTATCTTCATAAGGCCAGTTTGTTCTTTTGCTCACTGGTGAAGCAGGGTGTGGTTCCTCTGGATCCATGATAACCTCATCTTCAGATCTCTCCTGGGAATAGATGGCTATACATCCCTCTCAATCCCCTCACCCCAAACACACACATTGTGCTCCTTCCCTCTTTTCCAAGAGTTTGGTCCATGCTGCTATAAAGTTGAAAGCTTCAAACACTTCATTTAATTAGTTTGGGACAGTGTTAAGTTTTAAGTACAATGTTGAAACTTTTCAAAGTGCTTCTGGGCCTACAACGTTGGTTTCAGCCTAGTCACCCTGTTTTTCTAATAAGGTTTAGAAACAGTTAAACTGTCGTGTATTTTGCATAGTGTACACATGGATTTTTTTCCTAATCCTTGCAGTCTACACTGGCTCCCTCCTGGATGTGTTTTTGGAGGCAGACAACCCCTTTTTTGTTCCAGCAGGCCTTTGGCAAATAATCTGGACCTCTGTCTATATCTTTGACTTTTAAATAGTTATGTATTTTAAATGTTTTAAATGCTTTAATATTGAAAAGTATTTAATTATATTTTTAACTTATGTATGTTTCTATTTATAGGTTTTAGCTGTATATGTTTTAGTTTTGTAAGGCTGCCCTGAGGCCCAGCATTGGGCAAAAGGCAGGATACTACTACTACTAATAGTAATGTTTCAGATTTCACTTCTGTATCTGATATTCTTTTGCATTTACTTTTCTTTATAAACCATCCATATCTTAAAGACTTCTTGTGTGGCATGTTTTCATTGGTTTAACAAGTTAAAAGGCGTATTCACTGTTTTCATGCTTATGTTATACAATCTATTTTCAACAGGCCTAGTAATTTCAAGAGTGACAGAATGGGGGACATCTTCAATCTCTTTGCTATCAGAGGCACTGAGTAAGGGATCCCTGGAGATAATTTAGACTGACCCCAGCCACATAACACTATTCCCCCTTCTGAAGAGATCTGGACCACAGACTATTAAAGACAAACAAAGTAGCAGACCATAATAACAGTTCTCATGTGGGCATTTGCCTTATGAGGCAGGTACTCTGCGGGCTACCAAATGGAGGGACTAACAGGCCATAAAGTTGCCTGGCTGAGTCTGCCAGAAATCCAGCCTCAACACTCCTGGAAGATCCATGTTCTATAGCACCTGCTGTCAGATGAATATAAGGGAATCCCACCCTCCACCCCTGGGTTTAATTTACTGGTTTCCCCTGGCTGGGCCTTGCAAGAAACTATAGGGACAGACAGAGCAGGCATTCATAGCACACATAGAATACTGAGACTGGCAAATCTAAAAGCAAGTGTGTTGCTTTTCAAGAACCAAGGAAATTCAATGGGTCTTACTTTTGAGTTAATATCTAGGGATGGAAATGCAGCCTGTGCAAGAACTGAGTAGGGTGACCATATTTGAGAAACCGAAAAAGAGGACACCTAGTGGGGGGGCAGGAAAATGGCTTTCTGGGGCCACCTTAAAGTCCCCAATTGGAGCGGAGGAGGGGAAAGCATGTCATTCTCACCCCCACCCCACTGCTCCAATCAGGCCCTTTTGTATAATGTCTGGTAATGACACGTTTTAAGGCCTTGTTTGGAGCAGTGGGAGAGAATGACACACCTCCAGAAAGCATGTCTTTCCCTCCTGCCACGCTAATGGTGGCCTTAAAGGGGAAAGTGTGTAATTCCAGGTCATTATAGACTATTGCATAAAATCCCCCCTGACACCAAGGATAGAACAAAAACCAGGAGAAATCTGGGGAAATCCTGACAGTTTTTTATTTTTATTTATTATTACATTTATATCCTGCCTTTTTTCCTCCAAGAAACCCAAGGCGGCATACATAATCCTCCTCCTCCCCATTTTATCCTCACAACAGCAACCCTGTGAGGTGGGTTGGGCTGAGAGTCTGCGACTGGCCCAAAGTCACCTAATGGGTTTCCATGGCCGAGTGGGGAGTAGAATCCGTATCTCCCAGCTCCCAGTCCAACACTTTAGCCACTACGCCACACACTAGCGGTCACCCTAGAATTGAGCCATGCCAAGTTGGAAGCAGATTGGTTCGTGCCTTGATATTTAGGATTTTTTTTTTTAAGTTTGGCTTCAAAAAAATCCCTAAAATTCAAGGCATGAACCAAACTGCTTCCAACTAGGCATGACTAAAGCCTTACTTAAGAGGTACCATGGTGCCAAGTTTCATCTCTTCATCTTTAATTTCTTTTCTTTTTTTAATGTACTGCTCAAGGCCCTAGACCCCAAAGAGTATTGTGTTTCCTAGACCCCAAAGAGTATTGTGTTTGAAGTTTAAAAAATTCATAAAACTCAAGGGATAAACGGATCTGCTTCCGACTTGGCATGGCTCAATCCCTACTTAAGAGCTACCATGCAATTGTAAGCATTTTAGTTAGTTAAAAAAATTAAATTGAAGTTTTAAAAATTCCTAAAAATCAAGGGATGAACGGATCTGCTTCCAACTTGACATAGCTATATCCCTACTTAAAAGCTACCATGATGCCAGGTTTCATCTCTTTATCTTTAAAAATGAGGGAGATGCAAGCATTTTGGTTGATTCAACACATAACACTAGCTTTGATTTTATATTGGATGTCAAGATGGTGTAACATCCTGGCTGACGCTGGCTTGGTTGTCAACTGTATAATATCCAGTCATCCATTACACAAAACCATGAAATTCATTAAACTAGGCTGACCATATGAAAAGGAGGACAGGGATCATGTAACTTTAACAGTTAATGAGAAAAGGGAATTTCAGCCAGCATCATTTGTATGCAATTAGTACCTGGTGAAATCACCTCTTCATCAAAGCAATTAAAGTTGCAGGCACTATACTAGAGTGACCAGATACAAGAAGGCAGGGCCCCTGCAACTTTAACAGTTGTGATGAAGAGGGAATTTCACCAGGAATTAATTGCATACAAATGACACCGGTCGAAATTCCCTTTTCTCTACAACTGTTAAAGTTACACGAGCCCTGTCCTCCTTTTCATATGGTCAGCCTAATTAAACAAAAAAACTACGGTTTACAAAAACAACGTTAAGGCTCTACAGTTTCCAACCAAGCACCAAAAAGCAGGGAAATTGGGAGTTAAGGCTTACAAGACTTAACGCCACATCCTCCCTAAGGAGGCAGAAAGTGCAAGTGAAATTCTCATTCTCCCAAAGCAGATAAACCATGAGGACAGGATGGAGAATATGATATGCAGAGGTGACTGTGGGGTTGTGGAAAACTGGTAACGAACAACTTAGGGCCACCTACTTCTCTTTTTTTGTTTAGAGCAGCCCTTCCCCAACTGGTGCCCTCCAGGTGTTTGAGATGATAAGTCCCAGCATTCCTGACCATGGGACATACTGACTTGCAATGATGGCAGTTGTAGTCCAACACCTTTGTAGGGCACCAGATTGGGGAAGGGCTGCTCTAAACAAAAAAGGAGAAGTAGGTGGCCCTAAGTTGTTCCTGATCAGTTTTCCACAACCCCACAGTCACCTCTGCATATCATATTCCCCACCCTGTCCTCATGGTTTATCGGCTTTGGGAGAATGAGAATTTCACTTGCACTTTCTGCCTCCTTAGGGAGGATGTGGCGTTAAGGCTTGTGAGCCTTAACTCCCAATTTCCCTGCTTTTTGGTGCTTGGTTGGAAACTGTAGAGCCTTAACATTGTTTTTGTAAACCATAGGTTTTTTGTTTAATGTATATTTATATTCAGTAGTATTTGAATCCTGAATTTGTGCCATTGAATTGACAGGCAGTCTGTTCTTCAAGATGGCATTGGTGTATCTGACCATAGTGTCACATTACACAGGCTGGAGTAACTTTCAGTCCATGCTGACCTATGTATTTAAATGCTTAAGCACTTAGGCCTTATAATGTAGCTGTAAAATTGATGGAGATGCTACTTGCTGCTTTCTTTGGGAATATTCAGCTTGTTTCTAGTTTAAACCACAAGTGAATATTTTGGATGCCACAATAAACAGTAGGAAGTGTATACTAAAAACACAGGTCAGGTGGAAGGAAACACAAGTAGGAGAAAAATGGCACCTTATCAATCTAAAATCCATTTCGCACATTATATTGAAGTTATCTGGAAACATTCTTTTTCACCCATCAATATATAATGTGTGGGTTGGGTGGTCATAGAGTGGTGCTCCTTTCATGCAAACCCAGTGATGAGAGAGTCACTTCCCTGTGGTATTATCCCACGTGACTGTGGTGCGTGTATGAAATACCACATCCATATAGGGAACCATCTGTGAACTTCAAGATATATTTTGGTACCTTGCAATCTACAAAAGCTGCTGCCACTGGAATCCATGAGCACATCTCATTCTGGCCTGTGAAAACTAATGGTGCTTCTAGAGGGAAGGCCCCTATCATTAACTATCAAAAGTCATGGTGCTGCAGTTCTGTCTTTTCTTCCATAACATATTTTTTTTCAGGTAAGAATAAAGATGGAAGAGCCATTGGGGAAAACACAGGAGGGCTACAAGTGGAAGACAATGGGAGTCATCAGATGAGCATTTTATCGCACGCTCGCTTATGGATGTTTGTGCCTCCGACTCGCCTCCTGCTCTTTCTTGCGTATTTTCCATCACAAAATGCCCCCCCTTTAACCTGACTTTTTTTTAAAAAAAACCACAGAATGTGCTACCAATTTCCTGATGTGTGCAGGAAAAACGACACAATAAAAATGGCCCCTGAATGAACCACGTGGTCTTTGTTTACTTCTTCTTTCTTTTCTGGGTAGAAAGAGGAAGTATTGTGGAGCGGGGGCAGAGAAGCGGCGGTTGGGAACTGTGATTCTCCCCCCCCCCGGCTAATGACACTCAATGGCTCAATTCGGACAACACGATAGTCAATGGTGGGGTAATAATCAACTTTACAGCTGTTCAACTAGGGGGTACTCCCCACACAACATGGTAATAAATAATAGGGATGTGCACTGGATCGGACCCGATCCACGATCCGAGTCCGGTCCAGTGGGAAATCGGATAAATTATCCGATTTCCGATCCCGCAGCTGGATCGGCCGATCCAATCCGAACCGGTCCGAAAAAGCTCCGAACCGGTTCGGCGGATCGGCGGATCGGCGGGCGCCCACTGGCGCCCACCGCCGCTTCCATTGGCGGGCGCCAGCGGGCGCCCGCCGATGAAAGTGGACAGCGGGGGGGGGAGGAGGGGGGCACTTACCTTCTCGGCCCGGTGGCTCCCGTCCGGCGCCGGCGCCTACTACTACTAGCAGGCTCCGCGGCCTGCTCTAGGGTGGCGCGCCGGGTGATGTCATCACCCGGCGCGCTACTCTAGAGCAGGCCGCGGAGCCTGCTGGTAGTAGTAGGCGCCGGCGCCGGACGGGAGCCACCGGGCCGGGAAGGTAAGGAGGGGGTGTGTGGAGGGGAGGAGGGGGCGCGCGGAGGGGGGAGGGGGGCCCTTACCTTTCCGGCCCGGCGGCTCCCGTCCGGCGCCGGCGCCTACTACTCCCAGCAGGCTCCGCGGCCTGCTCTAGGATGGCGCGCCGGGTGATGTCATCACCCGGCGCGCTACTCTAGAGCAGGCCGCGGAGCCTGCTGGAAGTAGTAGGCGCCGGCGCCGGACGGGAGCCGCCGGGCCGGAAAGGTAAGGAGGGGGTGCGTGGAGGGGAGGAGGGGGCGCGCGGAGGGGGGAGGGGGGAGGGGGGCCCTTACCTGCCCGGCCCGGCGGCTCCCGTCCGGCGCCGGCGCCTACTACTCCCAGCAGGCTCCGCGGCCTGCTCTAGGATGGCGCGCCGGGTGATGTCATCACCCGGCGCGCTACTCTAGAGCAGGCCGCGGAGCCTGCTGGAAGTAGTAGGCGCCGGCGCCGGACGGGAGCCGCCGGGCCGGAAAGGTAAGGAGGGGGTGCGTGGAGGGGAGGAGGGGGCGCGCGGAGGGGGGAGGGGGGAGGGGGGCCCTTACCTGCCCGGCCCGGCGGCTCCCGTCCGGCGCCGGCGCCTACTACTACCAGCAGGCTCCGCGGCCTGCTCCAGGGTGGCGCGCCGGGTGATGTCATCACCCGGCGCGCTACTCGAGAGTAGGCCGCGGAGCCCGCTGGTAGTAGCCGCCGGCGCCGGACGGGCCGAGAAGGTAAGTGGTGGGGAAGGGGGCTTACCCCCCCCCGGAGCCGTCCGCTTCTATCCGCTGGCGCCCGCGGGCGCCAGCGGATGGAAGCGGGCGGCCCCAGGGGGGGTAGGGAGCGCGGGGGAGGGGGTTTACCTGCCGGGGCCGTCCACAGCGGACGGCCCCGGGGGGGGGAGGGAGTTAGGCCCCCCCTTACCCACCCGCCGCCATTTTTTCCTCATAGACTTGCATTGCAATGCAAGTCTATGGGGAAAAAAATGGCGGCCGATCCAAAAATGTACGATTTTTGGGTCGGGATCGGACTCGATCCGGTCCGGGGGGCCTCCGATTTTGTCCGAACCGGTCCGGGACAAAATTGGAGGTCCCGATCCGGGTCCCGATCCGATCCGGGGGGTCCGTGCACACCCCTAATAAATAATCAGCTGTGGTGTGGATTAGGATCAGCGCTGAGTTGACTATGGCAGCATTTGGATGACACAATAGTCAAAACAACTGACAATTGTTTCCCCCACACCAGTTGTTTATTGTGTCGTCCAAATTGAGCCAATGTCATCTGCTGATCTCCCCACCCCACCACCACCTGTAAACTTCTATGGAAAAGGCAGTGAAACTGCACAATAAGGGAAGCATGCTAATATGGCAATGGTAGACTTGCTAGTTTCATACTCCTTTCAGAGGTCATCTCATTATTTTTAATGGACATTTCTCTCTTTTAATAAACATATTTGTCGTAAAGAATATGTACATATATTGCAGTGCTTAATTACTGTTGAGAGATCAGGTTCCTTCAGTCTGTAATCTGACTCTCCTGTCAATTAGAATCAAATTAGGCTGGCTCATCGAGGATCATTTAACCTACAATGAGCCACCATTTTTAGGGTGACCAGATTTTGGAAAGCAAAATCCCAGTCCAAAATGGCCACCCCACCAAAGCAGATCCCCCCAAATATAAAATTAAAAAATTAAAAAGGCCGCCCGCCATGCAGCCAACAAGCAGACATCATCACCCAGCACGCTACTGAGAGACAGGCCAGGAAGCCTGTTTCTCAGTAGATTCCGAGCACCGGAGGGAAGCGGATGCCCCAGCAGGTAAGGAGCATGGGGCGAGCGGTGCGGGGGCGGGCGGGCGGCATGGCGCGGGTGGGCGGCGTGGGGGCCGGCGGTGTGGCGCGGGGGCGGCGGCGCGAGGCATGCGGGCGGGGGGGAGGCGCGGCGCAGGGCAGGCGTGCAGGCGGGTGGCACGAGGCATGCGGGCGGGGGGAGCGGGCAGCGCGGGGCGTGCGTGCGGGCGGGGTGGGATGGTGCGGCGTGGTGCGGGTGCGCAGTGGGGGGGTTGTTTTGGGCGGGGGGGGGTGGCGGGGGGGTGGCGGGGGGTCCGGGATTTTGGTTCTCAAAATCTGGTCACCCTAGAGCAGCTGATGGGGAAAGATCTTCTGGCTGAGCTGTCAGAGTAGCTGACTGTGGGCTAGAGGGACAAATACTCAACCTTATATAAATATAACAGCTTCCTATCATCCTACAATTCTTTGCTTGATCATTTGCTTTTGGGTGGTCCAAAGTTTTGATTCTAAAGGAGAAATGTGTTTCCTGAGAATGTCACACAGCTCTATTGATTTCCGTCATTGACATCTTGGGGTTGGTTCACATATGCATATTCATCACTGGATGGCACATTACGCATTGACTTTCAGCCAAATGTGTGAACTATTCCCACCGAAAAGGACTACAGTTGGTGATGCCTGGTTAACTGTGGGGGTTTCTTCTCCACACATGTATGTTATCACTTGATGCAACATCCCTATGGGAGAAGAACGTGCATGTGTGAAATGGCCTTCACTTGCTGTGATTTTGGGGCAAGAGGGCCCAGCACAGTCTCCTCACTTCCTGATGCATTCATTTTTGCCATAGACGAAGATTGAGCATGCCAAGGAAGCTGTTTTGGAACAGTGCGAAAAAAGGAGCTGAGGGCAGGGGACAGACGGCTAGATGGGTTTGTGTTGCATTTTTGTGGCTTTGTTGGTGGAAGGCAGATGAGCATGTGTGTGTGAGGCAAGGAGGTGCGGGGGTGGGGGTGGGAGGGAAATGACCAAAAAGTCAATCTTCTTCCTATGAAAAGTTCAAAACTATTTCTGTAATACAAGTGGGCTGTCCGTAGACTCCAGACTACAGTTTCAGCTGTTTCTGTTTAAAGCTCTGCGACTGTATTCCTAAAAAGTCAGTGCACGTTTTCCATTTCCATTCTCCATCAGTGACTCACTGAAATGTGTTTGGTTTCTTTTGTGAAGCAAACAGCGGTGCGCAACAGTCTGGAAGTTCTTTAGAAAAAGCTGTAAGCTCAATGCCACCATCCAGGACGACAGCTTCCGCTTGCATTCCACAAAAACACAAACACATCGCCGAAAAGAGTTTGACTTCAGTCCTGTTCTACGAATGCAAAACTGGACTTCTTTTATGTATTTGTGTAAACTCTCCCCTCAACTCACCTTTGCCACTTCTAAAATTGTTGCACCAAGAGAATCAGTCTCACTTATGTCAAAGTCTCTGATTGAATTGGTCCCGGTTGGGATGGAAATTGTGGAAGGAATTGTGCTGCTGTCCACCCAATATGAGGAGTTATTCAGATATAAATGACTCTGTGCAACTACTTTCTATGCCCTGATCTCCATTATGCCAACAATCATGTATCAGCCCCCCACCCCCCCAAAGAGGTCAGATATTGGCTGCCACCACCACCATTCAGATGAAGTGAACTGCATGCAGTTCAAGATAGAATACTAACATCAGAGACCAGAATCCTCCTGGTCTGAGGAATCAGGTGATTTTGGAAAGCCAATCCCATGCCACTACCTGCTACAAAATTCCAAGGTCTGTTCCATTCTCTCAGTGCTATGTAGCTTGTCTATCTTCCCCTAGCTCCAGGTTCTTACCATCTTTCATTATGAGCCTTACCAGAACTCAGATCTCATTTATTTTGGGGATTTTCTTATACCACCCATCTTCCCAGTGATATCCTTACAAGGAGCATCATCACACGGGGGGAAATTGCGTTTCCTTACTGTCGCTTCTCCGCTTGCGCTTTTGTCCCTCATTACTTCCTCTTTTGAAAGACGAAGTAAACAATGTGCATGTGGCCCATTCAGTGGGTTATTTTGATCATGCTGCTTCTCCTGCACGCAGCAAGAGATAGTGGCAACTTCCATTTAAAAAATAATTCACATTTACCCAGGTCTTTTTTTGTTGTGCGAAGAAGGCTAGAAGGGGCAAGAGGTGCGTGGGACACAGATGACGACATGAATAGGATCCGTAATAATCTGTGAGTACCCAGTAATGAACATGCAATAAAACGCTCGTCTGATGACGCCCTAGATTTAGAGATCGGAAACATTCCAAGATGTGTTGCAGGAAGAAGGTAGATTTCTTTGTGGATACCTAGTTATTTAAGCTGAACTGCCATCCTTTTCTTCCTAGAGGACAAGGGGATGGTTTGCATAATTGGCCATCTGAAGAAGCGAGTTCCTTCAGACGGCGTGGAGAGAATTGTGTTCCCTTACCATTGGCTCTGAAGCGGCATCTCTTCCACTTCTGTAATGAGCTCCAATTACATGGAGGGAGAGAACAGGAAGAGAAGTGACCATGTGACTTGAACAGTTTCAATGCAGTTCAATTCCGACAGCGCCCACGAGTGGGGTTTTTATAGTGGAACTTCTTCTGCACATGGCAGGACATAGCGATGTATATCAGAAGAATTGGCTTTTGTGAGCCTTTTTTTAAATTGCTAAAATCAGGAAATGGAGTGGGAGATTCACAGGAGGATCACTGCATCGTCAAAATGACCCATGAAGAACTGTGAGTGGCCAGTCGCGAGCGTGAGATAAAATGCTTGTCTGAAAAAGCTCAAGGTATGCCTTTGTGGGACAGGACAAGCAACAGGGGATGGCCATTACTTCCCAGTCATATCAGGAGCTCCCCAGAAGCATCACTGATGGAAATAGAATGTTGGGCCTTGAGTCTGACCTGGTAAAGAAATTCTTATTTTTCTACTCAGGATTAGTTTATTTGTATTTTGCCTGATTGGGTATTTCAGGATTTGTTTTTTGTGTTGCATCAATTACGATGTGTGCATGTGTGTGTGGAAACTATCCCTTACTAAAAAAACCAACAGTTTGAGTGTGTGTGTGTGTGGGGGGGGAACCCAACCTGGCCATTGTCCCTGTTTCCCCCAAGGTCATTGGCAAACGAGTGAGCTTTCCCTTCAAACTGTTTTTTGGGTCAGGGGAGGTTCCCTTCTACTCAAGTTAATAGAGGGGAAAGTTCCCCTGCTAAAAAATGTCTTAAGGAGGGGAAAGACTACCCCACCACGGAACCTGTTGCCCCAAGGGTCTTTGGTAGGAAGTGGACTTCCCCGCACAAGCTATTTTTGACAGGAGAGGGAGAGGTCCCCCGCCCCCCGGTAAAAGGATATGACTCCATCTCCTCCTCTATTGAAAAACAGCTGGAGCCCTTTCAAGGACTCTGTTGCCCTGAGGTTCCTCAGCAGGGGTGGCATGTAGGCAGGGACTTTCACTCCAATTCAGTCATTTTTGGGGCTGAGCAGCTAAGATAAATATAAAAGAGGAATCTAAAAGAATAAAACAAATAATTCATATTTAGTTAATTTTCATTACGGTTAATTCGTACTTATTAAATACAATGAAATAACAAATGGACTCTTTTGTATTCATTTTTCTTACAGATTAAATGAATGCATATCAGATGGATACAGGAGGTTACCTCCACTCTGCTTCTTATACACGAGACCTGTTTATCCCTCTGTATGTGTCTATCTCTTTCTCTAAATATCTGTCTCTAAACTCTTCCAAAGAAAGCCTTGTAGAATCCATATATATCAATGGCAATGGTGAGGATCAGGCCAGTTCACCGATTTTTATCATTACCATTCACACTGGCAAATCGACAGTGCAGATGCTAAACTAATAACCATCTCATTCTATGTTGAGATCTAATTTCCTTTCATAATGCTGATTGATATGATATCAACTCATGTGCATGACTGCAGGCTCACCAGCTTGATGCTAGGCCACACAGTAGTTTTGCCTGTCGTATAGGTATGTAATCCTTTTGACAGGCTGTTGAAAATGTTATGAGACATGAGAATGCATGCCCAGTTTAGCAGGAGCTGTCTCCTTCCTTCCTTCCTTCCTTCCTTCCTTCCTTCCTTCCTTCCTTTCTTTTCTGACTGCTCTATCAGATAGAGGGTTCTGTCTGCACACTTTGTTTTCAGTTGGAAACCAATTGGGATTCTCCTGCTCAACTTGTCCATATGGATTAAATGGATGATATGAATCTGTGTGAAGGACACCCTTATAATTTTTCTGATGCGTGAAAATCACCTGAATGAGTGTCCTCTAATGTTTTGTCCCCCCCCCCCCCCGAGATGACAAGTTCTGGCAGTTCATCTCTCAGCAAGTGGTGGCGTTAATGGGTTTTTGGGGAGTTTTTAAAAACAGTTCCTTCTTAGCCACTTGTGCAGTGTGTGTGTGTGTGTGTGTGTGTGTGAGAGAGAGAGAGAGAGAGAGAGAGAGAGAGAGAGGCTTCGAGGATAATTGCTTCAAGACTTAGCAGCCACTTTATTGTTGTCAGTTTCCTCCAGACTGCTCCCTATGGAAAGTAAGCTTTGGATGTTTGCACTGGTAGGAAGCCCATTTCTCTCAGGTGATAAAAACTAGTTTTGACGGTGATCTCTTGGATGATTCTCAATCTCTGCGACAGGTTGATAAATGCCACAGCAGATTAAAGGGAGCAAGGATTTTGCTAGAGGACATTCCTGCCATTTTATTTCATATAAGAAAAAAAAAACCCAACAGGGTTTGGATATAATTATTTGGGGCAAGTAACATGTAATAAATAAGAGCAAAAGAGGGGCAGTCCAACTCCTATAGCTTTACAGGTAATATTTTTTAAAAAGCTAGGGGAAGCTTAAAACCCAAATCTGCATTAATCCAACCACCTTTTCCTGATTTGCAATATTCTGTTCCAGCTTCACCTCATGAAAAAAAATCAACTTGTGTTTGGCTCAGATGGAGAGGAACATTCATTCGGTCTTCCAGTCTCCCCCCCCCCCCCCCCCGTTTTTTTTACAGAGACTGAGCAGAACCACACACTAACATTCCTCATATCAAAGGACATTTACTGGATAGCTCCTTTTAGCCATAAACACTTAAATCTAGAGAACGACTCATTCCCAGCATATGGTGTCTGTCACAAGACTACTTGCTTTTGGAAATCTGCAAGGGCCAAATCTATCTTTACTGAGGCTGAAAGAACTTTAACTGAAAGAAAGAGGAAGCAGGAAAATCTTCATAACTGACTCATCTGCAGTCATACACCTTCCCCAACCTGGTACCCTCCAGGTGTGTTTGGTTTACAACTCCCAACATCGGACATGCTGGATGGAGATGGTATCTGGGGTGAACTGGGGGGTACCAGCTTCAGCAAGGACCAGGCTGATCTACCCCATATCTCTGAGGGTCACTTTGTACAACACCGTTTTACTCATAGGGAGCCAGATGTCTTCAATCCAGGTTCAAAGCCTGGATTTTTATACAAAAATCTGTACTTTTATGCAAACATTTGAACATATCCCTGTTCATCCTCCTTGGAGGATGCAATTTCAGTATCGTCTAAGAGTGTGCTTTCTGTTCATGATGGAAGCATTGGGGGGAAAGAGAGAGAAAACAAAGATAAAAGAAACAGATGGGTGAGTCACTTGTGAGTCGCTTCAGTGTAATACACAAAGCTATGTAAGGTCAGAGTATGCCAAGCATCACCCCCTCACTTCATTTGCAATGGACTTTCTGCCATGGTCATTGTTTCTCTCTCTAACCTTCAACTGTAGCTCTATGGGCACCTACAGCCATCTCTGTCCATGACATGTGACAAAGGTAGGTCTTTAAGGGCATGATCCTATCCAAGTTTAGACAGAAAAAAGTCCTACAACTCCCAGCATTCCCTAGCCAGTCATGATATAAGTTTGTGCTCTAACAGGACATTTTCAATCCACCTACATTTGGTAGCACCGAGAATGGGTCAAGTATGGATATACAAACAAGCATATCAAGATATATTTTTTTCATGAGGGCAGGAAACTGCTTTTGTTTTGTTTTTCTGGAAATAACAGTGATTTGCTTTTGGATCATTAGCAGTGATCCTCAAGTCTTAATTATATTCCCAGTAGGCACTACAGTCTATGCGTGCCACTACAGAATCTGAATGAATGTTACTTTTTCACACAGATTGCACTCCCCCTTTTGGCACCTGGCTGCTTTTCTTAAGCCATAGGGTGGGGAGAGACAAGATCCTGAATACTGAATCCTCCTCAAGGCCTCAAGTGGAAGCAGAATTGGCAGCAGGGAAGGAGAGAAGGTTGCCCTGGCTTTGGAAGACTTTAGCGACCAGTGATGGCTGTAGACAATTTGCTGCCTGAGAAGAGGAACAAGATGGTGCCCAGCCCACTTCCATTTCATGTACAAAAGCCAACTGGGCTAGAATCTTCAATACTGGTCATGGAACATCTCTCTACACTGCAACTGAAGGCAGATGGATAGCTTGAGGGGTGCAAACCAAGCCATGTGGCCCACAGTTCTCCCCTGACACTTTCCTGCCACCTGAAGCAACTGCCTCACTATGCCTGATTACAGGGCCAGCCCTGTCAGTGATTATAGCAGCCAATAATTAGAAGGCCATGCTCTTGCCCCTGGCTGAGGCACTTTGCTTTTTAAAATGAATTTTCATGGTGGTGGTGAGGGAATTAACTCAAAAGGGCACTTTTCATTAAAATATAAATTACATAATATACCAATACTGTTATACATTTACAGACAGGGAATTGTACTAGCAGGGTGACCATATGAAAAGGAGGACAGGGCTCCTATATCTTTAACAGTTGTGTAGAAAAGGGAATTTCAGTGGGTGTCATTTGTATATATGCAGCACCTGGTGAAATTCCCTCTTCATCACAACAGTTAAAGCTGCAAGAGCTCTACTAGAGTGAACAGATACAAAAGAGGGCTTACAATATGTATTTTAAATGCTTACAGCCCCCTGAAGAAGGCCGTATAAAGATAAGGCCGAAACGCGTCGGGGCTCTTCAACTTTGGAAAAATAAATAATAAATCAGCATCTTGAGAACCTGTTTCTCCCTTTGTTTCAACGGATTTGGATGCTTGTCTCCCCCTGCTTTTGCTTTTGCGCTACTAGAGTGAACAGATACAAAAGAGGGCAGGGCTCCTGCAACTTTAACTGTTGTGATGAAGAGGGGATTTCACCAGGTGCTGCATACCTACAAATGACATCTGCTGAAATTCCCTTTCCTATGCAACTGTTAAAGATACAGGAGCCCTGCCCTCCTTTTCATATGGTCAGCCTATGTACTAACCTTTTGCTGCAAAAACAACAAAAAGTTTGGTGGCACTTTTAAAGCAGGGCCAGTGTCAAGGTTAAGTAAAGTCGTGCACCTGCCAAGGGCCCCACCCCAGCAGGGGTCTCTTGACAAGAGCCCCCTGGACTTACTCCTCCTATTTGTCATCACAGCCTGCTTGTTCACCTGCCTCTAGCTCTGGCCTGGGCAATGGTGATGATGGTAAGGAGGAGCAGTAGACAACCCTCAAAACCCTGGAGCTGGCCCTGCCTGAAATGCTAACAGATTTGTTACGGCATAAGCTTTTATGGGCCACAGTCTCCTTCATCTCCAAGTTCCCACCAGTAAATGTGAACACGCTTGAGTGCGGGGGGGGGGGGGAGGGAGAGGGAGAACTGTAAACAGTGAGGTCAGAAAGAATTGAAATGCATGAAGTACTGACAGTGATAATTCCCTTATTAACAGTGGTCATTCACAAAGTGGTTGAGTTGGGTGACAGCACACCTTTATGAAGTCCAGATTTAAAATGATTCACTGTGTCTATTTCCAGATGAGTCTTTTACCCTGTCTCAGTCATGGGATTTTAGAGACAGTCCAGAAGATTCCATCCTCCATTTGAAACCATCTTGTGTTTTCCTGTCATTTCCTATGTCTTTTTTCTTTCTACCAAAAATAACATTCAGGTGGAAAAGATGGAATAGCTGCACAATGTTTTTTGACTGGTTGTGCTAGGCACCATCTATCTAGAAGCATCCAGTGTCTTTTAAAATGATCTTCTCCATTAGCTCTTACAGCACTGGCAATTGGAACCATTCCCTTCTTTGAGTAGTTTTTTGTTTCTTGACAAAGTTTAGAGGCATGTATTATTTCCCCGTTGTTAAGAGCCTCAAATTTTGGATTTTAAAAAATAAATAAACCTCACATCACATCTCATGCCTTACTCCCTTTTCATTGGTTGCCTCTATTGTACAGCACTGCTGGTCAGTTTTTCATCTATCTTTCTTCTGATGCTATGATTCTAATTCTTATTGTGGGAAAGCGCTTTGTCCTCATTTTGATCAGATAATCTCTGCTTCATTTGAGGTGTATCACTCCTCTCTTTTAATTCCATAATGCCGTTCCCTGAAACAATAGTTGTAGTAACAGCAGTAGCTGAAGAGTGCTCACCACTTGTTCATTTAAAACATCTAGGGCTTCTCTAAATGAGCGATAGCACGCTTGTGACTGGTCACTCATGGAAATTTGCAGGTCAATTAAATGACATTGGCAACAGCCAGGATGCCTCCTGTGGTTCCCCACCTCCATACCGTTTTCAAAAAGATCAGAGATAAACTGGAATAATCCCTTAATGGCGTGAAATCGGCAGTGTGTAAAACTGGTGTTGCACTATGAACTTGCTGAGAAAGGGCTTTCTGTGTCTGTGATCAGAGGGAGAAGAGGATAAAATGCCTCCGTGCAACAAAGGGAGGCAGATCTGATCTCCCACCCCACCTCTTTTGTATCTGGTCATTCTAGCTATACTCCTGCAGCTTTAACAGTTGTGATGAAGAGGGAATTTCACAATTGAAATGATTGCTTGATTGTAAGCAGCTCCAAGAGCCTCTTTTGGCTGAGGAGTGGGGTAAAAATACACTAAATAAATAAATGACACCTGCTGAAATTCCCTTTTCTATGCAACTGTTAAAGATACAGGAGCCCTGTCCTCCTTTCCATATAGTCACCCTAAGAGCACCCCTTTAAGTTTAATGGGGCTCACTCCCAAGTAAGTGTGCTTAGGGTTGCAGAAGCCTCTGTAAATTGTCAGGTTAAAGTCTCATGTAGAAAAGCCCTTAGTTAGGCTGACCATATGAAAAGGAGAACAGGGCTCCTGTAACTTTAACAGTTGTAGAGCAAAGGGAATTTCAGCCCGTGTCATTTGTATGCAATTAGTCCCTGGTGAAATTCCCTCTTCATCACAACAGTTTAAGGCCTCCTCCACACGAGACGTTTAATGAGCCTTGAAGGCTCATTATAAATTTTACCTCCACACCAGCGGAACGCAAAACGGGCGTACAGGCGCGTTATCTCCCCGATAATGCGCATTTTCGAATGAGCGTTAAATAGCGACTTTTATTTTTCTCCGGCCGTTAAAGCGCATTTTCGCCGTGTGAACAAGCGATTATGCGCATTAACGTCTTCTAAAGCGCTTTTTGGACATCAATTAATGCGCTTCACCGCCTCTCGCCGCCTCCCGTGCAGAGGGATTAGGTGTAAATGCGCCTCCTTGTGGAGGGGGCCAAAGTTGCAGGGGCCCTGCCTTCTTTTGTATATGGTCACTCTAGTATAGTGCATGCACCTTTAACTGTGGTGATGAAGAGGGAATTTCACCAGGAACTAATTGCATACAAATGACACTGGCTGAAATTCCCTTTTCTCTACAACTGTTAAAGTTACAGGAGCCCTGTCCTCCTTTTCATATGGTCAGCCTAGTCTCTTCGCTCTCCTGCCCCCATTCCCCACTGGCACCAGAAGATAAAACAATACAAAAGCTTTTGTGTAAGAGGGAATTGTTTTCCCAGACTTTTGTGTTGGGGGAGGTTTGGTCCACTTTCTATTCTAAGATGTATTTATTTTTTTATTTCTAACCCGCCTCTCCATCCAGATCGAGGCGGGGAACAACAACAAATATAAATATAAAACTCATAAAATAGATAAACCATTAAAACAAATAAAAACAAATACATTATTAAAAACATCTTAAAATTCAACTGGGTGAGATGGTAAAGCTTTACCATCAACTGGGTAAGATGGTAAAGCTATTCAAGGGATCAGTTAATATCTCACCAAGTTTTCATCACATTTAACGTTCAAGGATCACAAGCAGCATTAGAGCAAAGGGGGCTTTACTCAGAGTTAAGAAAGAGAGAGGGCTAACAGCTTTATTTCTAGCCCACCCACCCCAGTTTTCACATCACTGCCTAAGTGGTGTTCTGAACAATATATTTTGGAGAGGGCAATGTGAAATGGTCATTTGAGGGGCGCATTTCTTTGTGTTTACTGAGGAGGATTGGCCACATGGGCAGAGGAGCAAAGGGACTCCCATGTCCTCAAGTTGAAGAAAGGGGGTAAGTGACTTGCAAAGGGCACTTTCTTGGTGAAGAGGTTTGAGATCACGGGTGGGGAATTCATGAGGGCAGGGTGGAAGGTGGACTTCCTTCTTTATGGGCAATATCCAGCAGTGTCATACTGCAAACTCAAACAGTGCTAGTGGAATGCTGCTGCAGCTTTCCATTGTGCAAGCAGTTGCCCATTATACTTGAGCAAGCAGTTGCACTACTAGTTGCATATTGGGCTGTGCAAGAGGAATGCGAAACTGGTTGCACAACCGGTTGCACAACCTTTTGTGCAAGTAGAATGCACAATTGCTTGCTCAACCACACTTGTGCAAACGTAATCTTAGTTGGATTCTCCTTTTGCATATAGTTCAGAACTTAGATTCCACCAGTGTAATGTCATTTGCGCTAATGGAATGACAGAGTAGGATACTGCCCCCTTTGATTGTTGTTGTTTTTAAAATGCTTTTAAGAGTCTTGGTTGGCTGCCTTCATTGGCCAGGTTGCCCATAGTAGGAACTATGAAATCTCTGCTTTCAATTTCACCCAACTCTGAACTAAGACGAGCCATTATATTTCAGGTTAAGTCCACCCTTCCCTGCAGTAAGTGGATAATAATATTGTATCACAGTTCAAGGTTACTGAAGTGTTAGAAGCACAATCATCATAATCAATAATGGTAATGTTACTAATTATATTTCTTATCTCCTCATTCTGTTAAGAAAAATACCCACTCTGTTAGAGGAAATTACACCCAAATATTGTAACAGCAGAACTCCTGCCTAGCCTTGGTTTAAAATGCAACCTCATTTTGAAGTCTTTGGGCCACAGATATTTCCTGAGCAAGTCCTACCAAAATGTCGGGGAGCGGTACAATGGCTGCCCCCTCTTGAATAAATCTCTCCTCTGCTCTTGATTAAACCCCATGCATGTCAATGGAGCTTGTGTGGATTGCTGGTGGATTGGACCCGTTTGAAAAATCAGGAGCAGCCATTGCTGATAAGTTTTGCTCATCCAGAGCGTCATCAAACAGGAAGGGGGAGAATCGTGTTTCCTTACCATCACTTTCCCCCCACTTCTGCCCCACGATACGTCTTCTTTCTTCATACAGGGAAAGAAAGACGAAGTAAACAATGACCATGTGGCCCATTCAGTGGGCACTTTTATCATGCCGCTTTTCCTGCACACAGCAGGGAATGGTGGCAAAAAAATCAGATTTAAAGGTGGTCTATTTTGTGATTGAAAGAAGGCAAGAAGGAGCTGGAGATGAATGGGAGGCAGACAACATCATCCAAAGGACCCACGAACATCTATAAGTAGGGAGTAACAAGCATGCAATAAAATGCTCATCTGATGACGCTCCCAGAGACAATAAATACATTTTATCTAATGTCCAGTTTGGGGATAGGGGGAAAAAACAAGCCCCAAACCATTTATTCATGTTCCTTTCCCTCCACTTGCCACACAGCATTTCCAAATAACATTAAGAAGAGCAAGTTTAGCTGTCAGCTTAGGGTTGCCACCGATAAAGTGAAATGATACAGAAGATACTAAGCCATGGGGAAAAGTGGAGATTAACTATCAATGTTACTCCAGTGTGATAAAACATTATGTGTAGTGTCCAATGTTAGTCCTACATAGGGCAGACCCTTTGAAATGAATGGGACTGAATTTAATTGTGACTAAGGCCTAAGCCACACCTAGTGGGATATAGCACTATGAAAGCGGTATGAAAGTGGTATCTAAGAGGCAGGAGTATTGAAGTGTACTGACAACTCTTGGGACTCATTGACACATATCATATACCACTTTCATACCTTAACTTAAGCCTCATTCATTTCAATGGGTCTACTGTATGTAGGATGAACACTGGATACTACCCAATATGTGTATCTTCCAAGCATGTATTGTTGTTGCCTACCTACCCATCCTGCTGCTTTTTCTTAAAATCTATTTGGTTTATTCCGTAAGACCTTCAGCATCTACTGAGCTGTGGAAGTTAAATATAGGCTTTCCCCCTTTAGTCCATTGAAATATGTAGGTCTGTTTTGTCCGGCTTTCCTCTAATTCATGCAGAACATGCCTTGGAAACTTCTGTCCGCAGAACAGTGAGTCTGTGCCAGAGGAAGCTTTTGGCCATTCCCAGACATTGTTTATGACCAGAGTTCAGAGGGAACTCAGCCAGCTGTCTTAGCTGTTTGGACTATTTATCTCTCCTGCCCCCTTTTGATTTTTCACATTTTCCATTCCTTTGAGAAACACATCCTTCAGGCATTCTGCACTTGAAAACTGTGTACTACTCAACTCAGTTTTCTTTCCTAGGGAGCATTCCCCCACTGCACTCGCCATCTCTGTGTGACAAATGGAACCGATCAAGCCTGTTCAAGAATGTGATCATTCACCAAAGTCCTCAGTTTCCTTTTGGGGCAATGTGTTCTTATCCACAACAAAAAGGAAATGCAGCTTGACGCGGACTGGTTACCATGAAGTGCATTGCTGAATTTAAGCCTGAGTTCCATAATAATCACATTTATCACATTTAATCAGTTGGTTATTCTAGACAGATGTCTTGGGCTTTCTGGTTTCACCACCTCTAGAAGGGGGATCTTTATCTTTTCAAGCATTAGGAAAGCTAAAGGTAGTAAATCTTAGCATTTATACAGCTTATATCTATGCATCCAAAGCACTTCATATACATCATGCCAGTTATTCATACATCAACCCTGTAAAGTAGGCCAGTGTTGTTTTTCTCATTATTTTGCAGTTGGGAGGCTGAGGTTGAGGTAGAGTGGCTTGCATATGGCCACACAACTATTTCATGGCTCAGACAAGGTTTGAACTGGGGACTTTCCTTACCAGTTGCATTATGTTCTACCAACTCAGATGCTACAAGGGATATTGTTCAAAATATCCCCGTTTCATTATTAAAAACAAACTACTCTGTATATGGTACTTTAACTAATATAATGTTAATTCCAGTAATTTGTATTGGAAACAGAACGCGAACTAAGTGGCCTGATCCGGCAGAGTGATTCTTTGTTTGTTTGTTGTATATTGATTATAAAATATTTAGATCCTACCTTTCTGACCATAGAAAGACATCCAGGACAGCTAATGCATCTCAATAATTCATTAAAACAGATTAAAATATTTAATAAAAATAATCAAACAGTAGAATCAGATAAAACTAGACAAGGGCCATGTCTACACCAGCGATATATCCCAGGGTCATCCCTAGGTAGTCCCTGTTCATCAAATGATGCACAGGGGATCCTGGGGGCAGCCGGGGACGACCTAGGGATAACCCTGGATAATGGATATCCCAGTTTGAAATTTAAAATAGGGCTGTGCATGGTCCCCCTGATTCACCTTGGAGGCCATTTCGGAGCTCCTGAAATGGCCCCGATTCACGTCAGGGTGCTTTGGGAATTGCCTGCCTCATTTTGCCTTGATGCTGAACCCTCACAGCCAGCACCCAGGAAAGCTGGGAACAAGGCTGGATAGGAGTCCATGGGACTCCAGACTCCATGCTCCCTCCCTTGCCCCCCCTCACCTTCCCCTCACCCCCAACCCAGAGCTGCTGCCGCTGGGACTTACCTGCTCACCTGCCACTGCTGTGCCACTACTGCCACATCGTCACCACTGCTGCATCACTCCATCACTTCCACCATCGCCCCGTCTCCGCCATGACCAGGAAATGCATCCTCCTCCTGAGAGCCAGGCTGCGATTACAAGATATCGTGGAGTCTCTGGATGTTGTGGCAGGGATGGAGCGATGGTGGAAGCGATGGGGTGATGCAGCGGTGGTGGCAGCAGCGATGCATCAGTAGCAGCAGGTAAGCGGGAAGAGGGAGGTGAGTCCAGCACCGTCCAAAGTGGCTCAAGGTGGCCAAAAGCTTCAGTACCAAGCCGCTTCAGCCTTGGGCCACCTTGGGCCGCCCCAGAACTGACTCGGAACCAAGGTGAGGCAGGCCGAATCAGCCCACCTCACCTTGGTTTTGGGGATTCAGCCTGAGGCAGCGCACAGCTCTACTTTAAACTGGAGCCAGTTTAAAGTTCAAGCAGCATAAGGAGGGAGAGCAGAGTCCTTGAAGTTATCCACCAACTGTTAGCACCTGGGTAGCAGGCTGAAAAGATGGACAGGTCACCTAGTAAGGCTTCTAAATGATAACGACATGTATGGCATTTCTATTTCTAAATTTCTAAATGCAAATATTATGCAAATTGATGTCCTCTGTTTTGGTGATGCCTAAGTAGCCATTTTAGGTGATGCCTAAGTGGCCCCTTCCTGCTGCAGCAGGCACTTCTGATGGTCAAGAAGGAACCCTGATATGGGGTGTGGAGCAGGTTGGTGTAGCTGGTTAGAGAAATTACTGGAAGTTGGAGATTGTTCTATTGCATGAGCAGAAGCATCTTCTGCTCTCACAAGGAGTTTCCTCAGTTCCATGCACACATGTTCCTCAGTCTCTTTTCTTGCAGAAACGAAAATGAAATTTTCTCATACATCGATGAGGAAATGCACTTTGGAACATGGCCTGCACAGCATATTTATAGTTTATGAGCCTCCTGATATCCATCTTTCGTTGCAAAAGAAATGTTTTGGGAAAGGTTAAAGGTTTAAGAGAGTTGGGGAATGCTTTACTCTACAGGAACGTACGTAATCACTGGGTTACTGCTAAGAAAATAATGTTTGTTTGTTTTTATTTGGAAACTCTGTGTGTGATCATCCGTTCTTGAGATGGGGTTAACAGCCATTGCAGGAGCCTTTACCAATGGAAATCTGTTTGATTACTTGTATGTACTGGTATCTAAACCGTAAACATCCCGACTTTCTGCTGTAGCCTAGCCCTCACATTGATAAGAAAAATGGGCAGCTTTAGTTAATAACAGAAAATCAGCTCAGAAGAATAACTAAGGCCAGATCTACACCAAGCAGGATATAGGCTGACCATATGAAAAGAAGGACAGGACTCATGTAACTTTAACAATTGTAGAGAAAAGGGAATTTCAGCCAGTGTCATTTGTATGCAATTAGTTCCTGGTGAAATTCCCTCTTCATCACAACAGTAAAAGTTGCAGGCACTACACTAGAGTGACCATATACAAAAGAAGGCAGGGCCCCTGCAACTTTAACTGTTGTGATGAAGAGGGAATTTCACCAGGAACTAATTGCATACAAATGACACTGGCTGAAATTCCCTTTTCTCTACAACTGTTAAAGTTACATGAGCCCTGTCCTCCTTTTCATATGGTCAGCCTAGAGAGGTATGAAAGTGCTATGAAAGCAGTATACAAAAAGCAGGAGCCACACTATTGCTTTACAGTGGTATTGAAGAGCACTGTCAGCTGTTGGGACCCATTGACACATACCATATACTGCTATAGCCTGCTTTTTTTTTTTTTTTTTTAAGATCGGGCTTGTTCTGAAAGCTGGTTGACCGGGCCTCAACTTTCAGAATGAGCACGATCTTTAAAAAATTCATAGAAAATCGAGGGTTTGAGCAATTGCTCTGATTTTTTTCACAAATGACCAGCCAGATCCCATCTTCAATGTCCCACAAGTTTCAAGTTTTTATCTTTAAAAATGAAGAAGTTACAGTGGGGGGGGGTCTTTTGGGGGACCCCCTATAACTTTTTAATTTGAAAAGATAGAGACATGAAACTTTTTGGACATTGCAGATTGGATTTTGCTAGTCCTGGCTCCCCAAGTTTCATGTCATTATCATTTCAAATAAAAAGGTTATACACGCGTTTCCCCCAATGCAAACCTATGGGGAAAAAAGCAGACAACAAAATGACAGCACAGAGGCCCGGTCAACCAGCTGTATCAATAAAGTTGCATGAACTTTAATAAATTCATATAAAATCGAGGGTTGGAGGGATCGATCTCAAATTTCATACACATACTTAGGCATACTCCATAAGCATTGTGACCAAGTTTCAATCCTTTAACTTTGAAACTACAGGAATTATAGGCATTTTTTATTTTAAAAATCAGCTCTATAGGGCACAATGGGGCTGCAAATTAAATATCGGATTTCCGATAATTATCGTGAAAACGATATGATTAACCTACGATATAATCCAACCCAATATTTTTTTAAAAGCGATTTCCGATAACGATACAATAATTTCGGGAATGCACACCCCTAGTTCTCCGCCCCTGGTTTAAAGGAAAGGGAAATTGAGGAAACCCTCCAATGTTTGCTGTAAAAAATGGCTGATGGAAATGGCTGAAAATCCCCCCTCCTTTTCACAGGGGCATAAATGGCTCTATGATATTGGTTGGGGTTTGGCCCAGCACTTTATCCTCACTGATTGTGTCTGTTTAGAAATACTTAGTTGTTGGTTTAATGTTTTAATTGAGGTTGATTTGTTTTTTTTAGCTGACCTGACTCTTCTTTTTTTATTTATTCCAGAAATGCAGCATAGAAAAGTTTTTGTAAAGAGACAAAAAAAAAAAAAATCTATGGTATAAAAATCACTCAAGGTTCTGAAAAATAGGTTGTGCATAGTAACGTAACATCTACATTGAAATGAGTTTCAACCAACCAAACTGCTGCAAGTTCCTAATTTAGATGAGTTTAAAAAATAGTCAACTTTATGAAGTGAGGTTTGTGAATGACTGCTAGCCAAGATCGTTTAAAAAAAACTTCTATGTGGGAATGCACTCAGGTTAAGAAACATTGGTTTCTCCAGGCTATCAAGGACATTTGGGCATATGAGATACCAACAAATCCCATAGTAATTCTGTCAGGAGCTATTGACGTTAGGAAAGACCACACAGTATTGGTTGTGTGGATGTTAGCAGAGGCATGTGTAATGTTGGAAAAAGCTTGAAAATTGCCCACTAATTTGTGAATGGAGAAGGAAAACGTGGCTTATGATGTTGATGAACAAGATCATTGCACATAAGTAGCTTTGGGATGGAAGAACAAATTAAGCAGAATGTTTTCAGAGAAATGGGTTATCTATCCACTTGTGACCAATTGACCACAAGAGATTTGGCAATAATGCCAAAGTGATTTAGCAGTAATGAATATTTTAACAAACTGATGAAAAGGAAGGACTGGATGTAACTGAAGGACTATTCCATTTTGGGCTTTTTGTTTCAATGTTTGCTCTATTAGTTTCCAAGGGTTAAGAACTATCCTTATGATAATTGTAAAGGCAAATAAACTGTCTGTCTGTTTGTTTGTTTGTTTGTCTGTCTGTCTGTCTGTCTGTCCATCCATCTGTCAATATATACATACTTCCATGTTCAGAGGTAGTATACCTTCAAGTACTAGTTGCTTGGGACAAACAACAGGGGATGCTCATGATCATACTCTCCTTGTCAGCTTCCCAGAGATAACCAGCCAGCACAGACTACTGGGCTACATGGAACTTTGGTCTGATTCACCAAGACAGTACTTAAGTTTGTAGGGTTGTAGGGTGAGGAGTGGCCCATAATCATTTGCATGTCCAATGCAATGAGCAGACTTTACCAAATTGTTGCTGATTTTTGTTCCTTCTTATTGCACAATTTGATAACGTAGCTTTCAAGATGCACAAATAGATCTCTCTAGCTATCTGTATCTGTTCATCCGTGGCATTCACAATGTTACAATTATGACACAGTATCCAAGAGCCAAGAGTATATATATATATATATATATATATATATATATATATATATTTAAAGCTGCTTATGTGGTTCACTTGACAGGAAACTTTGTGCGATAAGTGTCTTGCGTACACTCAGAAATGTAGTTTATTATTTTGTCTCCGTAAATGTCAGTGTAATTGAAATTGCAGTGATCAATGTCCAGAGTTTTACAACTCTTCTTTAAACACATAAGTGCTTCCTGTTCTTCCTCCTAATCATGCCCAGGAGATCTATAACAGTTTCCTATAATTGCTTTCCCCCCACTACCATTTCCTTCTCTCATCTCAGTCCAAATTGTCTCAGTTATAGTAAGCAGGCTGTATTTATGTAAAGCCATTCCCCTCCAAAGTTGTGTGCTCCCCCCCCCCCCCAAGCTTATACTGAAATGTATGTATGTGGAAAGATTTCCTGTTTGCCACTGGCTTTTCCCTCCCCAAGCTGCTTTGCCAGTATTGGGGGGAGGTGGTGGCAGAGAAAGGTGTGAAGCAGTCCTGGGCAGGATCTACACTACTGCTTTATAATGGTTTATAATGGTATTGTGGACACTGCATACCCTCCAAGTTCATATGACCCACCTCCTATGCCTCCCCACATCCAGGCAAACCCCTCATAACCCCCCAACACCAGACACTACTTTCCATTGTTAGTACAGCCCAGGTGACTACTCGAATAACTTTTTGGTGCCTTCTCTTTCTGTAGACCAATCTGGTCCCTATATCTTTTGCTCCATTAATGGGAAAACTGCCAAGTGTCTTGTATATACACAGGATTATCCGTAGAGAGACCAGCCCTTGGTTTTGAAACACCACCGGTCACTGGGTTGCCCCTCGCAGTGGGTTCGGTGCAGCTGCTGCACCCAGAATTGATCCTGGTACTCAGCCCTGGTACTCCTCCAATTCAAACTTGCATTTCATCATTCCTTGATGGTGCAATTTGGTTAAGCAGTTCTGAAGTGTAGGGTGTAAATAAAGAGTCGAGACAATAAAATTGGGTTTAAAATGGGCCACTTCTATTCAAGATCTGCAAAGGGTAAAACCTAAGCGGACATCCCCACTCTTGGCCTCCTCAGGTGAAATTTTAGGATTGGGCGAACCATTCTCCATCCTCAAGGTGGCGGCAATCCTTCGCCACCCCGTGGTCTTCCCCCATATGGGGTTGGGAGGCCTTCCGTTGTCACCACTCCCGTGCCGCAAGGCTCTGAGTGGGTGAGTAGAGTTAGCCTCAAAGGTAAACCTTATTCCCATGATCTGGTGCCGCAAGACTCCCAGATGTGGGCCTCAGGTATTACCCATCACCTCAACGGTGCCTGAGAATGTTCACCAATTGAAAAAGCCCCTAAGGATGCCCACACCTACCGCCAAGTTTATGTGACCCAATTAAAACAAATTCACCTAATTAATACACCCCATCTGTCTTACAGTATGAAGTAGGCAAAAAAACTCTTAACCAAATTAGGGTAAGAGCAAAAAATTCCTACTTGGCCTCCTAATGACGACCGGCAAGCCCACACTGTCTACAGGGAGGGGAGGGAGCCGCACAGGAACAAAGAGACTGGGTGGGTTTGTTAGCCGGCTATTTAAGCCGCGCAGACCCCACCCCACCCAGTGGCACCACTCGGAGGCCGCCAATCACGAGCCTCCACATCGACTCTTGCCACCCCCACCCACAAATGTCCACTCACGCCCAAATTGGGCTAGGGATTTGCACTTTTCAGAGTCTTTTAGCAAAAATAGACAGATGGTACTCACTGCTTTAGAATATAAGTGCCTTGAAGAAGATAGTGATGGTAGAGTTTAAAACAATCTGTGCTAGGAATTGATTATGAGTCAACACATTAATTTAATTGGATTATTTGCACACCAGATGCTATATAAATAGGATTTAAGAGATTTCTGAATAGGAAAGGTCTTTAGATGGTTAGAAAGGACAGATAGTTCGGGCTTCAAAAATCGGCAGAAGGTTAGTATAATCCTGGTTGCCCAAAACAATTAAGTTGAACAAAGATCCAAGTTAATTAACTGTATATCCATGTTAATATTCCTGGCAAGAAGAAGAAGAAGAAGAAGAAGAAGAAGAAGAAGAAGAAGAAGAAGAAGAAAGCACCTTCCTTCCTCCTGCCTCCCTAAACACAAGGGTATACAGCCAGCATTTGATGGGCAAGGTTAGTGCCGCTTTTAGTACAGCAGGAACCAGATTCATCTCTCTTGTACAGCTTTTTCTTTGGAAGGTCACCCTATTGCTGCTCATTCAGTGAATCACATGACAACAGCACTTCCAGTTTAATCCAGAACTCCTAATAGTATGATAAGACTGGAAATCTGCAGTGCTTGCTAGAGTCTATGCCAGGCTTGCTATTTATGGTATGAATCCAAAAGTCAGGATTATAGAGCAAGGTCCTCCTGTATCTTAAAGACCTTTTGGTTGGAATAAAAAGTACATCTTCCTCCAAACTACTCATTACATACAGATGCATATATAATTGTAGTCCTTATTTAAATGGGAAAAGCAATTTTAGGATTAGGTAATTTAGGGTAGCCATGTAAGAATCACCAAAAAAGAGGACACAGATTTGCATTAAATGTGTATGTGCCAATTTATATGTATAGTTATAATAATAAATAATTATCATGATTATCACAATTATCATAATTAACATTATTTAAACAGAAATACAGAAAAATCACCATAATTTGAATAGAAATGCAGTAACTCTCAACATAGTGAAGAAGATTGTGGCAAGGTCCAGGTATGTACTCTTGACAGGCAACAATCTTATGGTTCTTTCAACTGGAACTAGTGATGGATGAACTCAGTCATATCTGGCTCCATCTGATGTCCGCCAGGCCACTGTCACCACCCGCCCTCACTCGGGGCACTGCACGTGTTTCTTCGCAGCCCAGTGAGCACCTGAGCCACCTGCCCTCATCCAGAGCCTCCACTGTGTGCAACAATGGCGGCTCTGGAAATTATGTATTTCCGAAGTTGTGTAAATGCCTTTAGGAGCGTTCTTTTTTTCCCCAGAGGACTGTCCTCTATTTGAAGAGTGGGCCTGCGAATGCGCAGTGGTCTAGAGAGCTGGGTCCAGGTGTGTGTGTGTGTCTGTGTGTGGGAGTCTGCCGGACTCCTGGACCCAGTTGGGCACCCATGATATCCCTAACAGGCCAACCCTTCAAATAGATGACAGGCCTCTGAAAAAAAAGGAGAACAAACAGTAGCCAAGCTAAGCCGAATAAGATCAGAGAAGTAGCGCAAAGAAAGCAAATACATGACTGGAAGGAATTCTCCAAGGGAAACATCACTTGGGGTAGGCGAGTAGGAAGCAATTTGGGGCAGAGGGTTAGGCTGCAGCTCCATTTTCCATCACCTCATCCCAATGAGGCCTTTTGAGTTTAAAAGGAGCTATTGGACTGCTGCTACTGAAAGCATCGGCATGTACTGTTATTTGACTCTTTGCATGTCGTCCAGTTCTCACTGGAGTGGTGTCTGGGCTGGGCAGTCTGAAGGGGAACAGTTAAGATGCTATTTGACTATCTCAGTGAGGGAACTGGGCCTACATTGTAAGAAGTACCCTAGGAAGCAAAAGTATTCCTAGTCGACAGCTAGTTGGCCACTGTGTGAACAGAGTGCTGGACTAGATGGACTCTTGGTCTGATCCAGCATGGCTCTTCTTGTGTTTTTATTCTGATAGTGGATACACACAAACTAAAAGCGATGGGGGCCGTGGCTCAGTGGCAGAGCATGCGTTTTACATTCAGAAGTCTCCAGGTTCCATCCCAAGCTTCTACACAATTCTTTCTGACACTCCAGAGAACCTCTGCCAGTCAGTGTATCAGTGTAGACAACACAGGGCCAGATGGAGCAATGGTCTGACTCCGAATAAGTCTGCTTCTCATGTTCCTGAAGTGAAAATGAGAAAGGCAATATTGGACAATTTTAATGGTCTTTAATCCGAATAAGTGAAAATGAGACTATTGAAAGCTGATTATGAAGTCAAGCTTGATAGAGATGCAAGGTTGGTTAGATCAACCATCAGCCGGAATAACCTGTCTCTGAATGATACTGCCATGTATTGAATATTTTTGAAGAATTGTGTAAGAATAAAGGAGAGCTAAATTCTGGGTAACGTGATAGATTGGTGATGGGGATGCTACAGAAAAAGGCATCCTTGTGGCAGGCTTTCTCTGCTTCACTGCCAAAGTTGCAGCAAACGCTCCTGATTCTATTCCATTTCAATGATTGCATGGGAATTTGATTCAAATGAGGTTGTTAGAGCAAATATTCTATGAAACTGTATCCATCACTTTGCTTTAAATTGAGGATAAGTTTTAAAATGGAAGCTAGGTGAGGTGAAAGTTTTCTGATTAGAAATCAGCTTTAATTCAGGATGTGGTTTAGCTTTACCTATGGCATGCAATGGAGTCCAGTTATGAATCGACCTATGGCATGCAATGGAGTCCAGTTATGAATCTTGAATGCAGTCAAGAACAGATGGAAACCTGACGTCAACAATGTGATGTCAAGGCCTTCCAATCTTTTGAATTGCCTTTTATCTTGATGTTCCCAAATACAGCTGGGTTGGTTCTCAGAAATGAGACTGATTTGGTTTATTTTTGGCAGTTATTGTACTTTAAGCTTCCTAAGTTGGTGGTTTTGCCCTATTAATCTTCTTTAGCCTTCAAACTTTTTGGATTTGTCCTATAAGAAGGGCAATTGGGCCCAAATTCAAATAGTGCCTCTTGAACCTCCTCCTGTCCTCCCCCACTGAGAAGAAAAGGAAAGTGCTGTATTTGATAACACAGGACTAGCTTTGACCAAGCTAAATTGAATATTTCCTCATTCTACCTTTTCTGTTTTTAACTCAATTTCCAAAATTCTAATTGCTAACTGTTAACATAATTTCTAAACAAAATCTTAATCTCCAGGACCACATATGTAGATTTAAAAAACAAAACAAAAAACCATTTGTAACCCCTTTCCTTGTAAGCAATTGTCATACTTTTTTTTTTTTGGCTTGAAAGGAAAGGGCCCTTTCAATGTTACCAGAGCTTCATCGGACATGCTTTTCTAGGAGCCTGTTCAGACAGCACGCTAAGCCACGGTTAGGCTGCCAACCCTTTTGCAGCAAATGGTTAATGGCCCAGTCTACACTAAGCAGGATATTGCACCATGAAAGTAGTATGAAAGTGGTATATAAAAGGCAGCAGCCACACTACTGCTTTATAACCATACTGAAGTACACTGATAACTGTTGGAGCCCATTGACACATATAATATAATGCTTTTATAGTGCTATATCCTGTTTGGTGTAGATCTGGCCATTGAGAGTGGTTAAACCATGGTTATGTAGCCAGCATTGTTAAGAATGGTTCACACGACAAGCTATGTCATGGTTACTATGACACGCTTAAACCATAATGTTTAGCTCAAAGTGCTTAACCCAACAAGGCTTAGTGTGTCATTTGAACAGGGTATAGGAGTGACACCCATGATAGTATAATATGGTGGCATGAATGCAAGTAACATGCTATTTGCAGTTGTTATTTAAATAGCAGCTGCCAGGAAAGCTGAACGGCATTGGGACTATATGGAATGGGAAAAGAAAGTTTAAATCCTGCCACACCCCTGACAAAAATCCCGTTTCCAAAGCCACAATTGCATTTCAAGGGAAGCCTTTGTTGGTGCTGATGAGAGCTTCCCTTGAAATGTAAACAGCAGCTTCCAACGGGTGATTCGGTTGGAACCCAAATTTAATTCTGAAATCCGGAAGAACCCTCAGAATAAATCATGCATAATAAGACAAATGAAAATTGGCCAAATTTACATAATTGGTATGGATTGAAGGATTTTATTTTTCTTTGGCAGAATTTGGATTGCCCATGTAGAATTTCTTTACCACGGATTGGTAGGGAGCCAACTGAGAAGAGCTGAGTAAATGCAATCTTTTATGCATAGTGAGCATTGAAACTGCCAAGAAGCAGGAGCTTGGGCCTTATCTACACCAAGCAGGATATTTCACTATGAAAGTGGTAGGGATGTGCATCGTATCATGTACAATTAACGATCCAGCGATGATACAAGGGATATCGGATATCGGATATCCGATAATGATATTAAACGACAGAATTCTGATATTAAGTTTTACCTTACTTTTAGATCCGATATTATTGGAAAATATCAGAGAATTGTTCCCCCACACACACACCATAGGCTAGCACTGTACACTACATAAGCCTGTAACTGCTGTATTTTAAATCATATAGACATGAAACTATGCCACAGTGAATGGGCATTGAAGGGAAGCATTCTCCCTCCCCAAATTCCAGAAAAAAGGGGCAAGTGTTGACTCGTATGGAGCTTGGGAACATTTAAAGACAAGCCTCTAGGCTGCAATGTTTTTTTTTTAAAAAAAAAATCATCACTGAGAGCAGGAAAAGGTGGGGTGTGTGTGATTGGCAGCTTCATTCAACCAATCGTGTTGTTCAAGGATTCAAGCAGGCTCCAATCGCAATGGTGGAGGAGGGCTGAGGATAACCCACCATAAAACCCCCACCTTTGTGTTTTGACTCTCTGTGGGGGTTTGTAGTTTGAGAAGGACGGGTGGTTTTTGGAGGAGCTCTGTGCATTTCGGTAGAGATTGTTTCGATTCTTGTATTTATTGTTTCTTCTATTTCCCTTCCCCTCTCTCTGTGTTTTGGCTTATTGTTTGTTTGTTTGTTTGTTTGTTTGCTGTGTCTTAAAAAATATCTGTGAGTGAGTGCATGTGTTTGTTTGGAGCTTTTCCCGCCCCCCTCTTGCATTTACTTTCTGCTTGTTTCTTGTAAAGCATTTGTTTGTTTGTTTGTTTGTTTGTTTGTTTTAGGGTGTGTCTGTGAGTGAGTATATGTGTTTGCTGTTCAACTTTTATAAAAAATACCTTTTGTTAAAAAAAAACTATTCTCTCTCTCTCTCTCTCTTTCTCTCTCTCTTTCTCCCTGTCTGTATGTGTGTGTGTCTGCTTGTGATTGACTGTGTGTGTTAGGCTGACCAGATAAAATCCAGGTCAGGGCTCCTGTAACTTTAACAGTTGTAGAGAAAAGGGAATTTCAGCCAGGGTCATTTGTATGCAATTAGTTCCTGGTGAAATTCCCTCTTCATCACAACAGTTAAAGGTGCATGCACTATACTAGAATAACCATATACAAAAGAAGGCAGGGCCCCTGCAACTTTAACAGTTGTGATGAAGAGGGAATTTCACCAGGAACTAATTGCATACAAATGACACTGGCTGAAATTCCCTTTTCTCTACAACTGTTAAAGTTACAGGAGCCCTGACCTGGATTTTATCTGGTCAGCCTAGTGTGTGTGCTAGTTTCCATGCCCTGTAGCCTGCTACACAGGATACACACAACACAAACTGTGGGCAAAGGAGCACACAAACTGTGGGCAAAGAATACATTAAGTAATATTAAAAAATTTTACTGAGGTGACTAGCAACACTCAGTCTGCACTGTGGGCAAGTTTCAAGTCTCTAACTTTTAAAATGCAGAAATTACAGGCATTTATGTCTCAAAAAGCATATATATAGGGCAAAACAGGGATCCGATATAGGCTCAATTCGGATGACACGTTTAGCAATGGAGGGGAAATCACCTACTGACAGTGCGTTAAAGAGGTGGAGCTTCACAGATGACACACTGCAGCAGGTGCTGCACAGAACCGGCAAACACCGCGGTTGCTAATAGCGTACTCGGTTTTGACTGACAGGTCGGCCGCCATGTTCCCTGCTTACCGAACTCCGTTAGTCCTCCAGCAGGTATCCCAGAACACACTGCAGACGAAAATCCATGGGTGCCGCCATTGAAGCTGATGCAGGACACACCTCCCAAACCCCATTGGCTGCCTCAGGAATGGGAGGAACACAGAAGCCTCGTGCAAAGAGGCAGCCAGGAGAAACGGCTGCAGTAATACAACATTCGCACCCCGCACCCCGCACTGCATTCCAAACGTTGGCTCCCACGCCCCAGGGAGCCACCCTCCACCCACCCTCCACGGGAGATGTGGCAGCCGCGAGGAAGACCCATGTCCCCCAGCCCCAGCCCCCAACCTCCCCCCCAACCTCCCTCCTAGAGCATCAACCCGCACACACAGGAAAGAAGGCAAGAGTGGGGTGGCGTAGAAAACTTTATTCAGCAGGGAGCTCAGACATGGGCAATAAGGCACATGGCCACCACAAAGCCAGGGTAGAGCCTACAGAAAGGACAGGCGCCCCCGGGAAGGGAGGAGGCGGCTGGAAGGCACAGCGGTGAAGAGAGAATGGCCGAGGCCACACCCCCAAGGAGTCAAGCACGGAACGTGCCAAGGGGATGTGGTGGAGAGGGGCGGTATGCCAGGGAGAGATGCCAGTCCACAGATGGAACCCCACAGCCGACGCTCACAGGGGGTGGGGGTAGTGCAGCCAGATCCAGGCACTGATGCTTTCATGCTCCTGGGATGCCTCCGCACGGGCATGACGCTCCTCAATGGGATTCTCAGGGCCCGGCAACAGCTCGATGTCCCGCCTGTCCACAGCGATGGCGTCGGTGTCCTCACCCACCCGAGAAAGGTCGGGGTGCTCGGCCAGTAACACGTCCCCACGGGACTCACAGATGTTGTGCAGGATGCAGCAGCACACCACCACGTCCGGAATGATGTCAGCCTGCAAGTCCAGCAAGCTAAACAGGGAGCGCCAGCGCTCCTTCAGACGCCCAAAGGCACGCTCCACGGGCAGGCGGGCACAGCAATGGTAGTAGTTGTATTTACATTGGACGTTGGTGTGGGGGTAGCGGTACGGAGCCATCAGCCACAGCTGCAGGGTGAAGGCCTGGTCGGCCAGGAGGAGTGGACCCACCGCACGGCTGCACATGGAAGCGGGGCCAGACTTCAGGAAGCATCCCGATGTCAGCTTGGCAACCAGGGGGTAGTTCCAGAAGACAGCTGTATCGTGGCTCCACCCTGACACACCTGCATAGATATCCATGAAGCGGCCCTTGGCATCCACCACCGCCTGGAGAACCATGCTGTAGAAATGCTTGCAGTTGTAGTACTCCTCGCCATGGGTGGGGGGGCAGGATGCACATGTGGGTCGAGTCCATCGCCCCCACCACCCGCGAGAAGCCCAGGGCACAGAAGCCACGCATGTTCTCCTTCTCGTCCCCCAGCCAGATGACGTCGGCAAGGTATAGCTCGTTCAGCACGCTCACCGTCTCACAGAAGATCTCGCATGCGGTGGACACGCCCACCCTGAAGATGGTCGACAGCAGCAGGTAGCCCACGTTGAACGCCAGCTTGTACAGCATCAGGGCAAGACGATGGGACACGGGAATGCTCGGGCGTATGTTTGTACACTCCCGCTGCAGGACTGGGGCCACCTCAGCCACCAACACCTCGAAAATTGCGCGGGACATGCGGAAGCTTCCATGGAAGCGCTCGTCGTCCCAGTCCTCCAAGTCCTGCATCTCCTTCCACACAGCATCCGTACGGGGAAGCACCCAGCAGTGGAGGTACTCACGCTCAGAAATAAGCTAGGCCGACATTGGGGGGGGAGCACGTTGCAGGGCTTCTTCGGCCGTGCCTTCAGCCAGCTTCTCCACAATCATCGTGGGCACCTCACGAGGACGAACCAGTGGCAGGATGGCAGCCTGGAGACAAGGCACGGCCTCTGCTGCTCCAAGGGGCCAGCAGAAGGACTCCAATCCGAACACTGGCTTCGCTGGCAAGGCCCCATTCAGACGCCTCAGCCGGGCATGGGACAAGTCCTCCTCGTCGGCGTTGCCATGGTTCTGCATGGCCGCCTGGATCGCTCCCTGCAAGCAGGCCGTTGCGAGCTCCCTCCGGGACATTGTCGCCAATGCTGGGCCGGCCAGAGGGGGGGCGGGCAGGACAGGAGGAGCAGTGGGCGTGACGGAGCAGGAGGGCGGAGGGAGGTGGGGCAAGGCTGGGAGCATGGGACTGCCAACTACGGTAGCGTGGGAATGGGAAGACCGGAGGATTTGTTTAGGCTGAAACGCACCTGCTAGATAGAGGGGAGTGACAGGAAGCGGCCAGAGTGGGCTGTGTGATGGGGAATCGGCAAAGCAGGCCGAGTCTACGCTACGACTAGGAGGGATGGGCATAAGCCTCCATGCTGGTGAAAAGGCCTACGGTTGGCCGTGGATCAGACGGCGGCAACGCCGGACGCTTCATTCCAGACGTCGAATGCGATGTATGACTTCTCCCAGGGCCACCTCCGGAGCGTGGAGACGCCGTGCCTTTTGGGCCCTCTGCCTTCTGCAGATGGCATGGCGGAGGGAGCGTAGTTTCCCTGGGAGGCGAGAACAGAAGGGGGGAGAGGAGGGGGGATAGCCATCAGTGAAATGGAGGCCACAGCAACACCAATGCATTCCGCCCAACTGCCCCGTAACTAACCTCGACGCCGAAGGGCCCGTCAGCGTCAGACAATGCGGCCCGCTCGGAGCCCCTCGGACCTGTAGGGTGATGCCATCTTGACTGGTGTCGCCTGCAATGAGGGGAGATGGGGCCGGGAACGAGAGGCATCCAGGGTGTGCTACAATGTTGCAAAGGGATGCTGCTGGACATAGCCTTGAGCGTCTAGAGCGGGCCAAGGGAGGCGCCGGCCAGAGGGACGGGGATCTAAAGGGGCCTTATCGTGTATAGGGATGGGGGCGATTCTGCAACTGAATACCCCTATAGTCCCTTGGCGGATGGGCCTAGGGACCCGTAGGATGACCGTGACTTAGGCCATGTCGTCCTGGGAGGGTCTTTCCACCCCCTCCTCGTCCTCCTCCTCTGCCTCCTCTCCCTCCTCCTCTCCCTCTTCGTCAGAGTCTGGTGGGATGTTGCGGCCCCTCTTTGGCCGGCTGCCTATGCGCCGCTGCCCCTGCCCTCCGGCCACACCCCCTGCCTTCCCTGAGGCACCTGCTGCTGCCGACAGCGAACGTGGGGCTCGATATGCTGCGGCCATTGGCGGGGGCAGGTACTGCTGCTGCGACGCTGCCACCATGTATCCGTATGGCACCATGTAGGATGCGGGCTGCGGAGGCCCATGGTAGGCGCCCCGGAATGATTGGGCAAGCTCCCTGAGCACCTTGGTTTGGCGGTCAATGGCTGCTATGCGCTCCCACATGCCTCGGTCGATGATAGCATCAGTGGCCGCCATGGCCTCGGTCATCCCGGTGACATGGCGCTCTAGACCTATACGCACGTCCCTCCCCGCCTCCCGTATGGCTTGGGCACAGTCTTCCACGGCTTGACTGCCCATGCACTTAGACCACACGGTAAGGACGCGCTCCTTGGTGAGCCTGGCCGCCTCCTCACCCGCCATGCATGTGAACAGCCTGTGGATGCATTCTCCTGTTGTCTCCGTGACCGTGACCAACTCCCTCGCCACCTGCCCTGTGCCTGTTGCGCATCCGGACACACCTCTGTGCGTTGGTCAGGGGACGGGCTTCTTCGGCCGCGGCCGCACCGTGCTCGCCTGCGGGCGGTGGCGGCGGCTCCTCCTCTGGGAGGGCCGCTCCCTCCATCGGCTTGTCCTCTGGCTGTGGAGGCCCCTCGATCTCCTCCTAGAGCACGCCCTCCCCGGCCTCGAGCTCGGCATCCGAAGGCGCCTCCTCCTCCATTGCCTCCATCTCCACGAAGGTGTCATTGGTGGCCTGTGTATTGATGTCCAGCAGCTCTTCCTGGGACAGTGACAGTTCTGGCTCCAGCACGTCGCCCACCTGTTCTTCAACGAGCTGCTCCATTTCAACCTGGTCCTCCTGTGATACTGGCCCCGTCTCCATCATGGCATCCAAGATGCTGCAAGGGAATCCCTGCACCATGGTGCTGCGTTTCGACGATCCCAGCCGCATACGGGGTGCCGGCACTGGCCGTGGCCCTTGCCCTGCGGTGGCAGCCACACTCCCCTTCGCGGGAGTCGCCCTCAGGCATGACGGCCCTGGCTCTTCATCCTCCTGCTGGGTCTCTGGCACCAGGGGGTCGGGTGCGGTATCCTCTACCTGCATGTCCGCACAGATGAGCCGTAGGAAGGCCGTGGGGCTGCTGCTGCTGGAGGAGGCTGGCGTGGGGGAGATGCTCCTTGAGGTGGTGGCTGCCCTGGGTGGCACGGGTGGCAGCCTTGCAAGCACCGATGGGCTTTGGGATGCCACGGGATGGCTCATTGGCCTTGCCTTGGTCGGACATGCTTCGGCTGCTGCCTTCAGGGCTTTCTTGAGGGGTTTGGCCACTGCCTTCACAGCTTTCTTGGGGGGGGTTGGGCGTGGGGCATTCCTCCGTGCCAGCAGCTGTGGTTTCCGTGCGGCGGGGCCCTCCTCCCGTTGCGCCCCTTTTTCCAGCCATGCTTGTTGTCATGTGCACTGTGGCTCGTTGGTTGCGACCCCGCTACCCGCCATGTGTCCCGGGATGACGTCGTGGCGCTCCAACAGCAGGCGTGCCAGTTCGTCGTAGAAGGGCATGGTGCGTGGCTGGATGCCAGTTCTTTTATTGTGGGTGACGATCTCCTTGAACTTCCTCTTGAGTCCGTGGAGCTTGTCCTTACATTGCTTGCTGCTGTGGTCGTGTCCCCGTTCCTGCATCTGCTTGGCAAGCTAGGGGTAGAGGTGATCGTGCCTGGCTGTGGCCATGATCCTCCTGGCTTCCAGGCTTCCCCAGAGCTCTATGAAGTGCCCAATCTCTGCCTCGGACCAGCGCTGCACTCTGTGTCTTTCCTGGGGGTCCTGGCTGCTCCCCTCTTCAGGGGTTTGTGAGCCGGAGTCCTCGCCCGGGTCATCCCGAGCCCCCTCTCCCTCTGGCTCCATGTTGCTGGCGGGTGTGTGTTTTTGTGGTGATGGTGGTCTGTGCCCTGGGCTGGCTTTCCCCGTCCTGTGTGGTTGTATGATGGTGGTTGCTGATGGGCTGTTGTGCTTGCTGTGATTGTGCCCTGTGCGTAGGCATTGTTGTCGTTGCTGGCCGGGGCCGCTTCGTGTCCTTGGGATTGTTGTGCATACCTTTGCCTGTTTTCCACAACATCCGCAGGTGGCTGGCTGTCGCCCACGGGCACTCTTTGCCTTGGCGTTTTGTGCGTCTTGGGGATGTGTGTGGCCTTAGCTCACTGTCCGGCCGTGTTGGGCAGATGAGGGGGGGGGCTCTCTGGTCGCCGCTTCCCCGGCCCATGTGCTTCTGGGTGAGACGACAATGGAGGTGGCGGTGCAGTGGGAATCTGCTTCGGGTGGGTTGCTGTTCTCCCTGTTGGTGCGGGGGGGGGGCTGCCCCTTGCTCCAGGGAGCCTGGGGTTATTGCTTCTTCCGTAGCCTCTCCCCCCTTTGCCGTGGTTCCCTTCTGGCACACTTCCTTTTCTGTTTGGGTGGCTGCCTGAGCACCCTGCGTGCTTGTTTGCAGAAGCTGGTCCCTTGTTGCGCTCTATGCCGGCTGCCTGGTGAGGGAGGCGGGCGTCCTTGGTTGCTATGGCGGTGATGCCGGGACTCTGTTGCGAGCGTGCCTGAGCGGCCGCCCACATTCTGCCACTCTTGCTGCTCTCCTCTCTGGTCTTTTGTGTTAACTTACTCAACGCAGTTGATTAACCCACGCAGCGCTCCAGATGACATATTAGTCAATTGACTAATCCTTAAACAACTCGCAACTCCGTTGTTTCTCTCCGTTGTTTAATTCTCCTGCTTAGCGTACTGTGGGTTGTGTATGCATTGTGTGTCTCCCTCCAGATGACACATTAAACAATTCAACTGACGGTTGTTTAATTAACCCACCATTGCTTAACGTGTCGTCTGAATTGAGCCAACGAATCAGAACTTCCGATATTTATTGGATATTGGATCTAATATGATACATGGGACCTCTGATATGATCCGATATGATACACTTGATATCGGAAGTTCCAATCCCAATCCCAATATTTCTGGCTGTGCACATCCCTAGAAAGTGGTATGAAAGCTGCATATAAAAGGCAGGAGACACACTACTGCTATATAGCGGTATTGAAGTGCACTGACATCCGTTGGGGCCCATTGACACATACCATATACCACTTTCATACCGCTATATCTTGCTTGGTGTGGCTCCTGCCTTTTATATACCTCTTTCATACCACTTTCATAGTGCAATATCCTGCTTGGATTCAAATGTTCATTCCATGGAACACAGCTCTCTATTTTCCACCCCATCTTTCTTTAGCAGCCCCCTACCCACCAAAATCACCTTATGAGGGTTGGGGGATCCTCTGGAACAGTGTGGCGTGTGACTTGGGCAGCCGCAGCAGGTAAAGGGAATGATTAGAGTGGTCACTTACAAATTGCTAAATTTGAGGACAGAAGAGGATACCGATTTGCATAACGTTTGTGTATGTTCTGCTGGCCAGTTTTAGAGTGTTATGTTGGAATCCCTGATCTCTGGTAACCAAAAAAAGATGATGCACATATCCAAAACAGAGGACAAAAAGAGGATACAGATTTGCATAAAATTTGCATATACTAATTTAGAAATCATCATACTAATTAAATATAAATGCAGTCCATCTCACCATTGTGTGGAAGACTGTGACCAGGAGACCTGTGTGTCTTGCTCCATCTATTGACCACGTGCTGATGACGGGCAACTTCCTTCTGATGGTTTGTTATCTTGATACCAGACTTGGATCAGACAACTCTTCAAATAGAGGACACCTTCAAAATATAGGACAATCCTCTAGAAGCCCATCAACTACAGGACTGTCCTTTGTAAAAGAAGACACATGGCTACCCTAGAAGATCATATGGTGGTTTGTTTGTTTGTTTTAACATTTTTACTATTGCAACATTATTAACACAAGTCAAACACTCAACATATAATGTTTAAACAAAAGGGATTTGCGCCTTTGGCATATAGGCCTGCTAGATAGGGTTTATAGTTGTTTACAAATAAGTATTTCTTATGCACATTTAATTCTCTATCTGACAGCTATCATTATTTGGAAATGAATTCTATCAGTTTAAAAGGATATTACTTCCAGATCCATTTTTATTCTAATATTTATCCATGTTGAGTAGAAGTCAAGAATCCAGTGTTATAACCCTATGACTTCTCAGAGAGAAATCTGATTGCCCAAAAGTGATGCTTCACATAAATAATTTCTTTGGGAAAATTTAAGTTGCTGAAAAGTCACCAGTGAATCAATATGATTTCCATATGTCCTAATTCTTGCTTTCCAGTTTCAAAAGCGGCAGGGATCCCTTCATATCACTACCATGTTCTGCTCCAGCTATGTGAGGCTGTAAATCCAAAAAAGGCTGGCTCCTCAGCTCAAATGAACTCTTAATATTTTCTCTTAAAGGATAAACACTCACTGTGTAAATCTCATTGGCCTAAACAACAAAACATCTGTTTGGACTCAGGGTTTGCTAGTTGGCCAATTTATGCAACAGAGGGGCTAAACACAAATGTGTATCAGCCCTCCCCTTGTTTTTAAGCAACCAAACATTACCCTTGCAGTGATTAGGATGCACCATGGAGAGTAGCTGCCATGAGAATAAATGAACTGAACATAGCCATAAGCAAATGTTAGCAGTAAGATATGTAGGCCCAACACAAACATTCTTTTAATGGTGTGGCTGCAGTTAAAAATGGTTTCTGTGAGGTTGGGGCTCCACATCACTGCAAGAATGTTTGAATCCCTCTTTCCACATGGATTGGGAAGTGCCCACGCTAGCAACACTGTTCCCCAGGATGGGAGCTGTTCCTGGAGATTATATATATATATATATATATATATATATATATATATATATATAATCTCCACCAGCTAAACCATGACAATTTTATTCATTGTTGTTTAATCTCTCCAGCGTGTGTGCAGATTAATAAATCCAACACTCACACATTTAAATGATGTGCTTAACACAATGGAATGGAGAAGGATTTTACTTACACTCAGCAGGAAGGCTGTCTTTAAATGTGTAAATTATGTGCATGGCATGCTGAACAGCTGACTGTTCTTTGCATGGAAGCTCTTCTCTTTGAGAAGAGAAATGTTATTCCCCAAACAAAGCATCTTGTTTGCCAGACTCAATGACACTGGATGAAATAAAGTTTAATTAATTCGTTATTTTTTGGTACATTTATATCCCACCTTTTCCTCCAAGGGGCCAAAGGTGGCATATATGATCCTCCTTCTCTCCATTTTATCCTCACAACAACCCTGTGAGGTAGGTTAGGTGGAGAGTCAAGTACTGCCCCAAAGTCACCCAGTGAATTGCATGGCTGAGTGGAACCATGAACCTGGGACTTCCCAGTACCAGCTTAACACTTTAACCACTACACCACACAATAGTATATACTATCTGGCAGTGGATAGCTAGGAGTGGATCACCTTGTTTGAATGAAGACCATTGGTCTTTGGCTGGTGGGTTGGGACAAACTACTGGGTTGTTGCCTTCAAAACAGCAGTATTAATGGCCATACGAATATTTGGTAAAAATTAAGAAGTGGCTTCCAAATGTATGTTTGGGCTCAAGGTGGGTCTTGGGTAGTTTTGCTGACTACCCTCCAAATATTCAATGGTCTACGTTCACTTCTGAGACTGGTTTAAATTCAAAGAATGCTATTAGCTCCATAATCTTGCCTCCCTTTTCTTGCAATCTGGATGTCAGTGTTGAAATCTGTAAACAGAAAATCTTAGCTTGGGTGTCTCCGAAGGTAGGGCAGTATTAATATTACTGTTTTGTCAGAGACATTGGGTGCTTCCAGATGGAGGGCTCCTAGCATCACCAATCAAAAGACACTGTGCAGCTATTCCATCTTTTCATCCTTAAAAAAAAAGATGGAAGAACCAGTGGGGAAAAAAGGAGGGTTACGAATGAAAGACTAAAATGCCTCCTCCCACCCCTGCCCTGTAAAATTCCATTTTTGCAGCAGTGCAATTACAGGATAAAGCCTCATTTGAAAGCACCTGTTCTTGTGTGGAACATGTAGAACACATGCTCATTAGCATGTATAGCAAAAAGCATATGTCTCAGTGCTTTGGTATCCTGTTACCAGCTGGAACTCCATAAACAAAAAGACATAGTGACAACTCTGTGCCCTCAGTTATTGTTCAGTTCAGGAGCAAATGACTCACTATTTGGCATTATAAATTGCTGAGGGACAGATCTGGATCAGGACCACAATGGGAGGAATAATTAACTCCCCCTACCCTTGGAACCTGATCAAAATTGGGGCTCCTACATTTACATTAGTGTTAAAAAACAAAAGATTGTTAATGTAATATCTGCTTTGGCCCTAAGTCCTAGGGCATAACTACATGTTGTCCTCAACATGGCATTGTTGCCCAAAATGGCAGTCCTGTGTCAAATGTCTCTCCTCTAGCCCATCATCTTTAGGCACACTGCCTGCATTTAGCCCCCAACATGGATACACACACCTTTCACACACATACACACACACACACACACACACCATTCATACATGTACAAACACACATGCACACACTTACCACACATACATTGACACACTTGCACCAGATGCATGCACATATACACCCCATCCACAGACAAACCCAGCTGGCTTCACTTAGGATCCATTGTTTCAGGGCAGCTCCCCATGGATCCAACTCCCCTCCCTTCTCAAAGGGGAAGATGATTCAATGAGGAGGGGGGCACCATGGAGGGTTCAGCAGGCTGGAGGATGAGGCCCTTCAGTCTGAATTCAAGCCCATGGGCTGGAGGGTTTCCATCCCTGCTGCAATGCTTAGACACCCTTATATGTGTTGTGACCTTGTCGTGTTGTGCATTTCTCTACCCCAGTGGTGTAGTGATACACTTTGAAGTGCAGGCACTTGTCATGACTGTCCCCATAGCCATACCCCAAGGAAAGGCCAAAAATGCAGGCAGCTGAGTTGATCCATAGCAACAAATCAGTTCTAGCAGTTTTCATCTCCACCAGGAGCAGGTCTTTTGTCAAACTGATGGGACTTAATTGCCCCTTGAATGCCCTTTAATTGACCAAGTCCCCTGAAAATACTTTGCACTATAACAGGGAACAATTCATCTCCCCACAGCAATTGTGAGAAGTGCAACTATGTTAAGGAAGGAACAGTGAATTCTGAAGGGAGTGGCAGATGATGTCAGCATCTCTGCTCATAAAGAAGGGCAGGTGGTGCATCCCTCTGAGCCCTGCCTCTATGACAACACTACCCACCCCTCCAGTGTGGTGTAGCAGCTGGAGTGTTGGGAGTCTGGACATTAGGGTTCCACTTGGCCAAGAAAACCCACTGGGTGACTTTTGGGCCAGTCACAGACTCTCAGCCCAACCTATCTCACAGGGTTGTTGTTGTGAGGATCCATGGAGAGGAAGAGGATTTTGTATGCCACCTTGGGTTCTTTGGAGGAAATTGTGTGTGCAGGGAGGCCTCCACATGTGGATTCAATTTAATTTCTAACTTTGGCCCTTTCAACACCAGACGGGTGTAGAGGGCTGGAGGGGCGGCGAACCTGGAAGTGTCTGCTTCCGGGTTCATCGCCCGAATCACCCGTAATTGTGCAATGGCCCAGGTTCCTCCCGGGCCGTCACACGTCGCTGCTGCCATTGTTTTTTACACGGAAAGAGCGCAGGAGCGCTCCTCCACAAAACGTAAGTATTTTTTTAAAAACTCACATGCGTGAGCCCCCACCCCCTCCCTGCCCTCCCGGGGGTGGTGAAACTGGCGCCACCCCCTCCCCTGCTGGGCACAGAGCCACGTGGTGCAGCTCTGTGGCCAGTAAGCGTAGCTGTGTCCAGAATGTGTGAACACACCTTCTACAGTCCCGGGAACTTCCCAGGACTGCGGAAGGATCAGGATTTTTCCAGTTTGTGTTTTCCCAGAAAAATCCCATGCCCGCCCCCTGCCCACAGGAGTCCTTTGCATCATTTGGATTCACAGGAACCAGCCGGGGGCCAACCCAGGCCACAAGCCTGGTGTGGAAAGGGCCTTTAACTTTAAAACGGGGGAGGAGGTTGGGGGAGATCATAGAATTATAGAATAGTAGAGTTGGAAGAGGCCTATAAAGCCATCGAATCCAACCCCCCTGCTCAGTGCAGGAATCCACCTTAGAGCATACCTGACAGATGGCTGTCCAGCTGCCTCTTGAAGGTCTCTAGTGTGGGAGAGCCCCCAACCTCCCTAGATCATTGGTTCCATTGTCATACTGCTCTAACAGTCAGGAAGTTTTTCCTGATGTCCAGTATGAATGTCAGCAGCTTTAACTGGTGTTAGCATAGAAAAAGTGTCTTTTGCGGCTATAGTACAATGTGCTAAGCATTTTGTTCATTATGTATTATGTTTTAGAAATGACCTTCTGACACAGTTACTGAAAAACTCACAACAGCACAGCTTTATTATGTCTTCCCTGTGGAATTACTTCCCGCCTTCAAAATCCAATGGGCTTTTCCTACTCATTCCAGGCAGGAAGTTTCAAAAACAAAGATTAGTGTTCATCTTATATAATTGGCCAGATAAGTATACTTTTATTGATCCCTCAGGGGTCTGACTCATAAAAGTCTAAATGGCTATGCCAAAAAAAAGGGGGGGAGTGTATGTGTATGTCTGTGTGTGCGTTGGGGGGAACATATATTTCCCATCCCTTTCTTCTCTGCCGTTTATTCTGAATACAAATCAGAGTAGGAAGGGAACAAGGAACTAGAAGTTAAATTGTCTCATGTCTGGCATGATAATGACTGCCAGGCTGGATGCTGTTCAACCACATAGGCCAAAGGATAATGGCAGGAGCAAAATGAAGAAGCAATTTGTTTTATGTGCAGGAATTTTGTGGGATGGTGCTGTGAGAAATGAAAAATGTTCAGGGAAGATTAAAATGCATAAGCTCATAATAAAATTAGGTGAATAGGCAGGCTTGGACTAATGCTATGCTTGTAATGGAATATGCATGTGATAGAAACCTCGCTAGTAGATTGAAAACAGGAAAGTGTAAGCGGGCTGTTTGCGGTTAAACCTATGTAAGTCTGTTCACTTCATTTGACATGTTTGCTTCACTTGACATTTAAGAATTAGTAGAAAATAGCGTTTGTGGTAAGATCATATCTGTTGCGGGAAGGCTTCAAAAGGCAAAGCTTGACATACATGCAGAAATGACCTTTTAAAATGGAAACTGGAACCTTTTGGTGGTTAAGCATAGCTGAAGATGCTTGCAGAAACAGAGGAAAATACACTATATTAGGCAATAAATAAATAGGTGGGTTGGGGTCGCAAATATAGAGTAAGGGGATATGTAAACAGGGGTGGAGATTTTAGTAGTTTCATTAGGCGGTCATATTTATTTATTTATTTATTTATTTCTTTTCTAACCCGCCTCTCCATCTAGATCGAGGCGGGGAACAACACTAAGTATAAATATAAAAACAATAATAAAAACAATAATAAACCATTAAAACAGATAAAAACAAATACATTATTACATGATAGGCTGTAAACCTTGGATCTCCTGACTAATAATAGACAGGGGAGGGATCCTCACTGGCTGTGGCAAGGAATAAATATGTGTGAGTTTTGATGTTCGTTGTGCCTGCTTCTATAGCTCAGCACCCAATCTTGCAAGATTGTATTTCAATAAAGAAATTTACTTTCACCGTCCAGATTGTTTTGTACTTTTGCAGACTGAAAAGTCATTTCTAACAGCGCTTATCAGTGCGACTCAGGCCAGATCTACATCAGGTAGGATAAAACACTTTGAAAACATTTTGAAAATTGTATATGGAGTGTGTCCTGGGCCCCAACCGTTGCCAAAACTGTTATAAACCATTTTAAAGCAGTAGTGTAGATTTTGCCTCAGTTTCTCCTACTTTTTGTTTTAGAACACAGTGAGAACAATGCCAAATATATTATTTTGAGCCTTCCAAAAGGGCTTCCATTTTGTATACAAAATGGTATGCAATGCTTCCATGAAAGGCTATGGTTTGGATCCAGTGGAATTCTGCTCAGGGTGAAGGGTTTTTTTTTGCTGATTCCTCCACATGCAGCATTTCCCACTTGTTCTGGAGTGTCTCCAACCCTCTGGAATTGATTTTCAGGGGCATAGAAGGCTGGAGGGGGAATAATCTATAATGGCATCTTGTCCTGTTTTGCCAGCAGAAATACTGCTCAGCATCAGAAACCTTCTGTCAACCAGAAGAGCCCTTCTGTTTACAGGAGGGAAACTCTAAATCCTAATATCTTGGATCCTAACATTTTGAGCTTTCACACATGGAAAAGAATTATGCTTCTATGGGCACAAGGAGTGCTTCTGTGGGTGCAACTCCCCTTCTGCGAATGGAAGCTCCTTGATGTCAGAACTTGGTGAATGATGGCATGCTCAGCATTATTAGTCAAAATAAACCTGGATCAAACCATGATTTGATATCCTGGGGGCTGCCTTTACGGCAGCAGGTTGCTGCTGTAATAAGCAAAACTCCAAATTTTTGCTGTGTTGGGGTGGTGGTGACTAATCAAGATGCAGCTATGAAAGTGCAAGGTTCTGGTGGCCAGTCTACTCCTTGCCCTCTGCCAGACTGATGGTGACCAATCAGGGGTTGCCACCTACCTAGGCTGAGCATATGAAAAGGAGGACAGGGCTCATGCAACTTTAACAGTTGTAGAGAAAAGGGAATTTCAGCCAATGTCATTTGTATGCAATTAGTTCATGGTGAAATTCCCTCTTCATCACAGCAGTTAAAGTTGCAGAGGCCCTACCTTCTTTTGTATATGGTCACTCTAGTATAGTGCCTGCACCTTTAACTGTTGTGATGAAGAGGGAATTTCACCAGGAACTAATTGCATACAAATGACACTGGCTGAAATTCCCTTTTCTCTACAACTGTTAAAGTTACATGAGCCCTGTCCTCCTTTTCATATGGTCAGCCTACACCTACCTGGCCATGCCTCCAAAATGACTCTGGGGTGAGGATAGATGGCAGATACTTTGGAGAAAAAACTCGAGGTAAGTCCCTGACTTTTTTTGCTTCACAGCTTCACGGGAAAGTCCTGTGATAGCTACGAGGTGGCTGCAGCATTGTATAATCGATGCAGTGCCACTGCGCAGCCACCCCGGTACCTTCGGTACGTATAGACAGCCTTTGATTTATCAAGTCCTAGGTTTGGATTTATAACCTTCTTCTTGTAGGTAGGGTGTTTATTTGTGAGGGAAGAACCATAATTAGTATGTTGCCTTCCTAGAAATAGTCTCCTTTGCAAATATTGCTTTAAGATGACAAATCTCAGACTGTGGAATGACCTGCCGGAGGAGACTCGTCAACTTAACAGTCTTTTAGAATTTAAGAAAGCTATAAAGACTGTTCTCTTCCGGCAGGCATAACCAGTGTAATTTTTAGGATGTTTTAGGATGTTTTAATGCAGTTTTAATAATATTTGTCATGTTTTAATTAGTTTTATGTATTTTATCATGTTGTTGTTCCCCGCCTCGATCTAGACGGAGAGGCGGGTAAGAAATAAATCATTATTATTATTATTATTATTATTATTATTATTATTATTCAGTGCAAGTTATTTAGAGGGCATGGGATATTTGTTAACAAATGACTGAATAATGGAATTCTGCTAGTAGCACTCCATGGCTTTGGAGATGGGGTGGGGGCTTCCTCCTCATACCATCTAATAGAACAGAAAACAAGGAAAACTAGAAAGGGAAATGTTGGAGCTTCGGAATGAAAAGCAAGTGAGAAAAGTGACTCCATCCTGTGAGAGGCTAGGGGAAGATTGACAATCTAGATACTCTAAGTTTGCAGAAAAGGCGGAGTTCCCTAAAGAAAGAACAGTAAAACACTTAATTCTGAAGATGAGAAAGTGTCTTAGATCCTTTTTATTTTTAGTTGCTTTCCATAGGACCACACTAGAATCACTAGATGATGGATAGAATTGACTGTCACTTTATCATGGTCACTGGCAATGAACTGTTTACACATGTTTAATCCCATTTACGCTTCTTTCTCCTTGGTCAATTTTTTTTTAGGATGTTTTAGGATTTTTATGCAGTTTTAATAATATGTGTCATGTTTTAATCAGTTTTATGTATTTTATCATGTTGTTGTTCCCCGCCTCGATCCAGACGGAGAGGCGGGTAAGAAATAATTATTATTATTATTATTATTATTATTATTATTATTATTATTAAACATTGAACACTTTTACACCCCAAACATAGCTGGCTTTGTTTTTGATTGGTTTCTCATTTTAATGCCATTTGAACAAAATGATGGTTTATAATATCTGAGCTTTACTCCTTTGTATTAAGACCTGTGATAAATAGTAAGGAAACTTTTCATATAGTGGAATCCTTGAATTTTATCTCCTGATTCCTACAAGATTCCTTGAGGGAAACAATGTAATTTGCTTGGCTTCTAGGGGTCCTGTTGAAATGTTAAATGAGGTGTGATAAAAATCTTCCTTACTGTTTCACTTTTAAGGAAAAAGATAAATCAGTACCCATGTGAATTTCATACAAATTTGATTGTATTGCTATGCAAAAGCCAAACTTTGAGGAAGCATGATAGTTCTTGGGATGCCAGTAGTTTGGTAGTTCGTTAATAGATTCTACTATATTCATAATGCCCGTATGTGTACCGAGCCTGGATGCCTATCTAACAAACATTAGTATTATTGTTATCCTGATTATGAGTTTATAACTATGTTCTATGCCTATGCAATCTGCATCACTAAGCATCCAAACTCTGCCATTTCTGTGCATGTCATGATGTATAAAGTGATTCAAAGATATGGCAAAGTGTTAGTCGTGGAAAGAGTTATCTGGACAAATTCATAACTATTAAATAAAAGTGAGGTTTATTCTAGAAAATCAAACATTTGGATAGATTAGATAGATAGATAGATAGATAGATAGATAGATATGACAGATACAGATAGTGTGTCTTATTCATATATAACATTAAGGGAGCAATCCTATAGCTACTACACAGTGTCTAGATGGCCATAGCATTTTTCTGTTTCTGGGAACCGCTTGGCCTACCTCCTCCCCATTGTCTTGTAGCAGTGTGGTTCTGTCTATGTTGGCCCCTTCTCTGAGCTCAGGAACAGAGTGCAGAGAGGGTGAAACGGGGGCATATCCAGGGGTGGGGAATGGAGGAGACTATGGAAGCTCCTTTACGCAGCTTCCTATGTGCCAGGCCGCCTCCCCTCTCCCATTCCAAAGCTCCTTGGCTAGATGCTCAAAATTGAATATCTAGCAAAAACTTCAGGGTGGACAGAGCATGGAGGAGAGGCTCCCGTTCATGTTTCATCTGCCCTGCATTGGAGAGTCCGAGGTCAGATGCTTACAAAATGAAGTCTGATCAGGGCATCATAAAGCCATTCCCGTATAGTTCAGGAGGAACTATGTGGCAAATTGGCCAGACAACATGATTCACTTTCACATGACATCATCTGACCCACCAAGAAGACTGACACTGGTGTATGGAAGGAACTGGGCCATATTCTTGATTTGTATGTTTGCTCCTCTGAGATGTTGCTGGGTGTTGCTGGACTATAGTGAAGCTTCTCCCTCATTGTTCCAATCAAGTGTGATGTGCACGTCACTGTAGCAAAACACAGCAGGTATTTCTAGTGATGTTGCAAGCAAATGATGCATAAAAATGCCACCTGTCCACCTTCAGCCGTCTTCCTGGGGCAATGTATATCTTCAGCCACTCACAGGATCCTTTCTGAACAATGCTTTCTTTCAGTTAGCAATGGCACTAATCTACTCAGAAGCAGCAAACTTGCTTCAAAAAAACACACCCAACTGGTTCACTTCCTTAATAAATCACTTGCAAAAGTAATTAATTTAGCTGGTAGCAATTTAATACTTGAGGCGATGTATAGTGCGTGTAGTATAAGCCTCCCTTACTTTTGATGAAATTATGCAACCACTATGTTACTGACTATACGGTATTCCGCATTCCATTGCGAATTAGCTTTCTCAACTAAAATAAAATAAATCTAATCTTTTCTTTGTTCTCCTTCATCTCATCTGTCTTCCAGCTGCTAAGTCTGCCCCCTCCTTCACCACTGGTTTGTAATGCCTGCACTTGAGTCCATGATTAATTGTTAACATTTCTCTAAGCGCACTAGGAATGTGACCCATTACCATTGCCCAAGCTCTGGTTTCTTTAGGTGAGGTTTCCATAGGAACAATCCTTACTCAATTAAGACCTTTGCTGACCAGCAGCTCATCTTCCCATGTGTCCATGTTCAAAGCGGAAATGATGTAGGAAAGAGTAGCATGCTGGGTGAACCACTGCAGTTCATAGCTCATGAATGAAGGACGTTACATGTTTTCTCTGCTGGCGACATTAAGACTAGTGCTGTGCCGAATCCTCTCCTGGACTTTCACAACCTCTTTGCCTTCCAGTGAAAGATGCAGTTGTTTTTCTGCTTCCTTTGCAGAGATGCTGAGAATTTCGAATTCAAAATCATAGTGTGTGCGGTGCTTTAGGACCTATTTTACTGTAATGTGGTGGCTGAGGTATATGTGTCTATGCACTTTCTTTTTCAACTTAAGCCCTGTTCTCCTGTGTTTTGCTGCCTCCCTGGCTGTTTGCGCTTTCTGAAAACCTCTTGGGAGGTCTTAGCCAGGACTTTTTCCCTTGAGGCTTTCTACTACTGCTGCCTACTGAGTACCTGAAAGCTGAGGAGGAGGAAGTGGAGGAGATAAGGGTGTCCTTCACAGGGAAATCCAGCCCATTTTTTGGCTTGCCAGATTTCCATGATGCCTGCAGATGGGCTTGCATTTATGAACGAAGATGCAGGGTTTTTCCTGAAATCCAGTTTTTTTAAAAAATAATAATAATAATTGTGTAAATAGAAATCTGTGAAAATTGCAGCTGCATTTTGTGTGACTTGTTCAAATTTTATCTGTAATTTGCATGTTTGGCTGTAATGTGGGTGAAGTACAGCTGCAATTTGCACAGTTTATGCCCCCAAATTGTGGTTGCAATTTCTATTGATGAAAATTAAAAAGAATATCCAGAAAATCCACAAATGCATTGGGGCATCTCATGAGGGTAACAAGCCAAAGTCCAGGGGGCTGAGCTGATGAAACCTCAGTTAACTCCAACCCCTGGATAGATACCTCGATATGTTTGTGTTAAAACAAAAATAAACACAATCGGTGCCCAAACACTCCAATAACCAATTAAAAAATGTGCTGAAAATGCCGGACGCCCATTCTCGCACATGTTCGAAACTGCTGGACACACCTCTGACAGCAGGTTGGCTGTTGGCTGAGCCGGGAGCTCGCGCCAAACAGCAACAGCTTCAGGAAGGAGGGGCACACCAGCTGCCGACGTCAGGATTGTAGCGAGAAAGCTGGAAAATCCATGACAACTCCAGTCAGTGATACTCCTGAATAACTGAGGGGTTGACCCAAGACCACTGCGGGAGTAGGTGAATGTCATGTGGCCTGGTAGGGACGACCTCGATATTATTCTGGAATAAAAGGCTGGTATGGATAAGGCCTTGGTCTGCTTGGAAGCACAACCAAGAATGTTAATGTTTCAATTCATGGGAAATCCCATTCCCAGTCTTACATTTGGAAGGATTGGCAAAATTATGGGCTCATTTGCTAGCTCCTATAATGCACAAAGACGACCTTCGTGCATTATTTCTCAGTTCTGTGTACACAATTTGACCTCCAAAGGCAATCTAAGTGGCTATCCTGTCTCTTAACAAAAATGTTCAGGTGAAGAACATGTAGCACAGGGCTGTTGAACGTCAGGCTCATGGGCCAAATCCTGCTCACCTGGGGTCCCAATCCAACTCTACAGGATTCTCCAGATGGCCATGCCCCTTTCCCTGGCCCCACCATCTTTTCCCCAACTCTGATCACTGGGCGACTTCCTGGCTTTTGACATTTTCCTCCCTATTCTAAAAGGTTGAAATGCTTCTCCTCAGGCTTCGTTATCAACAGTGAGAGCTTTATGCTAAAATATGCTGGCAGTTTTGGTGTTTTTTTGTCTTTCGGCCTGACCACCGATGGAATGCAGCCCCCGAGAGCTTCTCTAAAATGGAGTTTAGCCCTTGGGCTGAAAGAGGCTCAACACTCCTGATGTAGCATCTTGGCATTTGTCCACCACTACTCCACCATGCCCCCATTGTTTGACATCCATGCCAACTTTTCAGCAGGCCCACCACACTTTAAATCAGCTCTCGTCCCCTGGATGGGTAGAATTTAGGAAGAGATGGTTTAAAGAAGTTGATGAAAACCAGTGCAATGGAGAATTCCTCTTCAGACAATTGTGTAGACTATCCGTCTCCAACCTGGTGCCCTCCAGATGTGTTCGACTCCAAATGTAGTCCAGCACATCTGGACGACATCATGTTGGGGAAGGCTGATGTAGACATTATATGCAACTGATTAGGATAAAATAATAAAGAGAATGTATTGGATACCACCCAGAGTCCAGAAACAGGCTTTCCTGGGGGACACATGCTAGAAATGCATTGTAGTACAGGCCACAAATGATCACATCTTATGGAGCTATAAAGTAGAACTTATTTTTTTGGAAATAAGTATTTCTCCAGTATATCAAATTAGGCACTGGGACGATCTATGAGTTCTCACTTGTGGATGCTGTGTTTGGCTGCCGACCAACAGTCTGGGCACATTCACTTCCTAACCTGCAAGCGGCCTTGGTTTTGAGAGGGAGAGCCAAGAGAGAAATTCTAGGCCACTGGAAATCTGCCTATCCCCCGTTGATCCAGTTGTTGTTGGAAGGACTGTAGACATTGGCTGCAAGAGAACAGATACTCTTCAGCAAAACAGATAAGCAGGATCTGGGTGCAGAAATACTGGCATCGTTCCTTGAATGTTTCAAGGAAAGACTAACGCCTCTCTTTTTCCTTTCCTCTTACTCCTTCACTTTAATTTTGTCTGTTGTTATTTCTCCTGACTGTAGCAGGAGAAATAACAACAAAGCGATGGCACCTAAGATATATATGTGATCTGAAATGTCACCAAGCAGGATTGACTTAGGAGCATGTCCCATTGAGCTTAGTGAGACTGACCTATAAATAAGTGTGAATAGGGTCAAACTGAAAATATGTTGTGTTTTCTTTGTTATAAAACAAAGTTTATAACTGTTTAGAAGGCATGATCCTCCAGGGGTGGAAAGATGTCTACCGGACCCAGTTCAGTCTAGGGTAGCAAATAATAATTGAATATAGGGGGTAAAAGATATGGGAACTGTCACCTATTCTGCAACAGTGGTCCTTTTTCTCTTGTTGAGCTTGCACACCTATGCACACCTATGTTCTGAACAGAATTGCAGCTCATCTGTGTAAGACATCCTTGCTGGACGAGTTACAGGTCAGGTGAAATGGGATAAATAGCTCAATTTCTTGGGTATGAGGCTCTGATGTAGGAAAGGGTGCGTAAACCTTTTCTTCTCCTTTTTTATTTTTTTGTTTTTGTTTTTACTCAGTTCGAAAAAGAAGTCCATCACAGACAGACCTGAACAAAAGATTAAATAAGTTATTCAAAGTTGAAGAAGAAGCAACCTTGGGAAGCTGTAGAAGTTGCTATTACTTGGGGATGGAGGGGGGGAACTGATCCTTTTTTTCAAGACTAGTGTTTCCTGATTTTGTGCTTACCTACTCCCTTCTGCTCAATGTATATTTCTAAATAAATATATTTTCTCAACATGCCTATTTACAAGTGAATGGGTAGTGTGTGTGTGTGTGTGTGTGTGGCATGTCAAGTGTTTTTGAAACTCCCTTCGGCCTTAAAAACAGCTTGTTATGTGGCGTCATGGGTTTGCTGTTTGAGAACGCTTAGCTCACCCCACCCTTTTTGAGCATGTGAAAGTAGTTGCTTGGTTCTTTGGAGCTCACCCCCTGAATATCCAGTGTTCTTTCCCCACAAACAAACTGGCATTACAAAAAGCAGCCATGAAACTTCCTACCACTGTGGGAACCAATTAAGGATGGGTGAGACTTTTGCTCAGTTCATATATATATATATATATATATTAGAAGAACTTCCCCAAATTTGCAAATCCCTGCATTCAATGGGCTGGGAAGAACTTGCGATTAAAATAACTGAGTGCGTAACAAAACGAAACTCGTAGATTTGCCCATCCAGCCAGGTGTGTTTGGATCTTAAAAGTCTGATCTTCGATATCAGAGGAAGTAAGCCTGTATATACTGGTTGTTGAGGAACATGGATGGGAGGGTGCTGTTGGACCGTGTCCTGCTTGTGGTTCCCTGGTTGACAGCTGCTGGCCACTGTATGAATAGAGTGCTAGACTAGATGGATCCTTGTTCTAATCCAGCATGGCTCTTCTTATGTTCTTCATACGTTCAATCACAGTGCTTTCTTTTACCATATTTTGGGGACTGAATGAGTGTTGCCACCTTTTATTTTCCTGACTCCTGATAGGAATATAGGAAACTGCCTTATACTGGGTCAGACCCATTTAGCTCACTATAGTTTGCACTGGCTGGCAGCAATGGCTCTCCAGGATTTCAGGCAGGAGATTTTCCAACTGCATCTGGAGATGCTGGGGATTGAACTGGGGACCTTCTGCATGAAATGCAGGTGCTCTACCACTGAGCTATGACCCTTCCTCATCTTTAACTGCTGCATTACAGTTACATGAACACAGTGAGGTTTACCAAGCAAAGTTTGGTAAGATTGGGCCTGTTCAGTCAACACACTAAGCCATGATTAGGCTGTTAACCTTTTTGCAGCAAGTGGTTAGTGAGCATGTTTAAACTGTGGTTATGTAGCCACCATGGTTAGGAATGGTTCACACGACATGCTAAGCCATAATGTTTAGCTCAAAATGCTTAACCACTGTGGCTTAGTGTGTTGTCTGAACAGGATCATTGTATTATTAGGGGGCTAGCAATACATTCCATTGCACACCTACCATGGAGTAAGCCCTATTGAAAATAGTAGGACTTATGTTTGAGTAAATATGCATAGGCTTGCTCTGCTGTCCCAGTAACTCATTCTTGTTTAATAAATAAGTAGCCCGAGAATGTTATTAGAAGATCAGCTTTTGGGTCTACAAGAAACCTTGGCAAATTTGTTGCTTGTTTCCCTTTTTCATTTGTGTTTGATGTTATTCTTTACAGAGCCCACATATTCCCTCCACAACTTGACAAGTCAAGTAACAGTTGGTGCTTTATGGATTTTTTTGGCTCGGTTTTTCTGACATTCTAGGGCTTCAATGCTATTGCCGTCATGTTTTGCCAATAATTTAAAACAATATGGGGAAAAGGGGGAAACACTCAAAATTAACATATGAGGCTTATTAATAATGTTTGTATGTGGATGTCTGGCTTGTGATTTGTGCCATGAAATGCTAGCAACTCTCCAAGTGTGGGTTTATGATCCAAGTTTATGTCTGTCATAAGGTAAAAATATCCTGAGTGGGTTTTTTTCCCTCAGGGCAATCTGGATGCATTACATACAAAGGTGCTCTGAATTTCCTGGGCAGTATCCAAGGTTGCCACTGTGCTCCCAGAAACAACGATTAGTGCAACAGGAAGCTAGCGCTGGCTGGCACAACCGGAAAACAGCCCAAACTACCACCTCCAGCATGGGACAATCCACAGAGCTTGTGGAAGAGAGCTCCTCTGATTTGTCCCATTCTGGAAGTGGTAGTTTTTTGCAAGTCTCCTGTGTTTTCTTCAACCTACACAACCTTTCTTCTTCGGCTTTGTTCAACTGCTGTTGACTGCTCTTCCAGGTTTTTTTTTTCTTCTCCACTAAACAAAAGAGCCAAGTTTCTTAAAAATGTGCTCACATGGCATGTCCTCCATTGCTGTGATCATTTTAGTTGTTTTTTTTTAATCTTTTAAGCTAACTTTATTCTTTGCATATGCACTCATTCCGTCCTCTTCATGACAAACATATATTTAAAATGCCAATGAAGAACTTCAAACAATTCCAGACAGTTTTCATAACACACTGACGGCAATAATATGTAAAATATTTAATTCAACATGACATGAAACTAACATTCACAGGCGAAAACAGATGTCCGCAGTGATAGCTACTATATTGAAGAAGAGTTAATGATCTCGCTTTGGTGTGTGCACTGGACTGGTTGACCTTCTTGTCCCCACACATCCAGTTATTAAAATTCCAAAGGATATTAACTGGAACCAACTGCAATCAACCAAATAATTAGGTTGCAATCCTATGCGTCTTTAGAAAGAAAAGGGTCCTACAACTTTTGCTGTAGGATTTCCCCCCTGTCCAAATATGCATAGGATTGCGCCCTTAGCCACTTCATGGTCTTTCCAGAACCTCCATACCATCTAAAATATGTAAAACCGTATTCTTAAGATGGAAATAGTTCTTCATGTGTAATTTCACCTTAACTTTGCCTCTTGGATAGTGCACAAATGTGCTTCATACTAGATGAATTTCCTAAGCAGAGGTTACTTCTGGGTAAACAAGTTAAGTGTCAAGGGAGAAAGAAAAAAGAAATAACAAATGGAGGACTGCATGGAGAAAAGGGTTTTCAAAGTGTCCTATTAGCAGTTGATTATGCCCTGAAAAAAGTCCATGTTTTGAACCATTTGGACCTTTCTAAGATCACTGACATCATCTCTAGAAGCAAGACGTTGTTGAAATCGAGCCTGGATATCCCAATACATGGCCCAATGCCATTTCTGTGGACAAAGGATGTAGCAAATGACTTCTTGCTGGATCTTGAAATGTGTCCGCTGTGACTCAGTGCCGTGGGAGCTGCCTTGACTTGAATATCAAAGTGATTGACTCATCATGTAAAACATATTTGCAATATTTGAAATGTGTCCTGCTGACTCAGCCTGCTATTGAGCCTTCCAGAAGTAGTGGAGCTGCTGTCAAAGTCATGTACAGGTGTACATTCAGCACTCTTACCTCATCCTGCCTTGGGATAGCAGATTGTAAATTAGTTTCTAATCGAGAACATAAAAAAGCATGACAAGCATACCAGAGTATATGACTCTATGACCAGTTGCATGTTTGAGATTAGGAACCTAAGAAGAGCACTGCTTTGATCAGACCAAAGACCTATCTAGTTCAAAGTCCTGTTTCACACAGTAGCCAACCAGATACCTATGGGAAGCCCAAAAGCAGGATATAAAGGGAATAGATGTTTCCTGCTGTTGTTCCCCAATATAATGCCTCTGAATCTAGAAGTAGCCATCATGGTTAGTAGCCACTGAAAGACTTATCCTCTCTTCAGCCAATTAAAGACTGCACAACAACTTGGAATACTACCATTATGGTGCATCTAGAGATGGTAGCTGTTAATTGGATAGTGGCAATGATGGCTCACAATGCTGACATTGCATTCTGGGTGAGATGGTAACTGGTGATGCCAGTACAACAACAACAGAGATCAGCACATTATCGATCAATGAGGTGGTTTCCAGTGCAGCAGATCATGGGCCTGAGCCATAAGGATTTCTATTCAAATGGCCAGTGAACATCTTATTTACCACTTGTGCTGATTTCAGTTTGCTGAGCCATTGGCTGCTTAAACACAATGTACACCTGCTGAAAGTGTACGTCAGAGCATGAAGTGACTGACAAAGGAGGACATTTTCTGTTCATGTCCTACTCTGTCAGACACAGGATACTGGATTTGATGGATTATTGCTCAGATCCACTGGGGGCTCTTTTTATGCTTTTAATCTCCTTTCCATTCAAATGGGCTCCAGGTGCTACCACACAACTTGTCCATCAAAATGATTTCTCTATCAAACCTTACAATCTTTTCTGCTTGCTGCCACTTGATGACTGCCATCGCAATGCACACAAATTATTTCTCTTTTCAATCCCTCACTTGCCTCCGTCAATATTATTATTTGCAGCAAATGACAGAGATCTCACAGATTCTGTCGCAAATCAATACACCTATCACATTTAGAGACCTGATAGATGCTTAATTGACTGTTTTGACAACTCAACAAATACAGCTGCTGTGATACTTACAGGGAACTGCTTGTATCATCTTGCTAAAGCACAAAAATGAGTGCCTTAGAAATGAATGAGGTGCGTGACAAAGTCACGAGTGATGGGCGGAAGAAGACTGTAAGCTGCTGATTAACGCCTCTCAAATAATCATCACCTAGGTATGGATGACTTTCTGGGTAGTAAAACAAAAGAAATCCTAACATTTTTTTCATGGACATTGGATACAGAGAATCTCAGCTAGGGATGTATGGATTTTGTAATATCTGTCTGCATTTCACAAATTGTTAGGTGCCATTTGTTCCATGATCCACTCATTGGCAGAATTAGATTCCCCCCCCCCATTTCCCAAATGTGTGCAAATTCACATTTATGCAAATTCATACTTGTGAAAATGTACAAATTTGCAAATTGCCCTAAAATACACATTTTTCTGCTTCAGCCTATGGGGGAAATGCACATTTGCAGCCAGTGGTTTTTTCCTTATGTATTTTTCTACAACTAAATTTGCATAAAATTCTGGAAATTAAAAACAAAATGGTCTGCATTTTTAAATTTCCTCCTGTTCAGAATGGTCCCCCAATCCTCCAGAGCAGATTTGGGGGGGGGGGCATGGAGATCTACAAAAATTGCCTCCTTCTATTGATAGCCTTTGTTGGATCAAAGTGTCTTCTGAAGGTGGATGGATTACTGGCAATCAGTCATAGGGATGAGAAATTTTCTGTGGATTCCAGTGAGATCAGATTCATAGGAATCTGACCTGTGGAGTCCACAGCAGACTGATTCCCCTTACCTGCATGTCGTCTGGATTTCACATGGGGCAGTTTTACAAATTTGAAAAGGGCAAGATATGGTAATGGCAGCTGCCATTTGCTTATCTAGGGAAAATTACAGCTGTAATTTGTATATTTTACACCATTTGCAACCATAAAGCACTTCTATGTAAATTGTGGTAATAAGCACTTTATGGCTGCAATTTACATAGAGGTAAGTGTTTTATGGCTGCAAATGCTGTAAGATATGCAAATTAAGGATGTAATTTTCCCAAGTTACACTAATGGTGGCTGCCTTTCTTTAAAGCCAGAAAAATGCCCCATAAATTCCAGAGGACATTGGGGGTTTGCCCATCCCTGATCAGTTACTGGGTCTTTTGCAGAACAATCCTATATACATCTACTAAAAAATAAGTCCTATTGAGTTCAGTGGGCCTTACCCCTAGATAAAAGAGTATATAGGATGCAACCTTAAAATCACAACACTTTCTTAATAGCAGCTGCGAGACAAGCAATAGTACAACAGTGGAAAAACTTGGATCATATTGATAAAGAGGCATGGTATATGGTATACATATGGTAGACATATGGTAGACATATGGTCTACTGCATTGCAGGTGAAGGAGTGGGGAAATAACGAGATGAGACAACTGTATATGGTATAAAATTTGGACCACATTTATTAAACATCTGCAAAGGCAGGCCCTAACCTACGTCAGCTACTAGCTAAGCGTTATATTGGGTGAAGCATTCTATGTCTGGAGAGTGGCGTCAGAGGATCGCCACACCCAGGCCATACCCTTTTGGGGAGGGTAAACCAACCCATGCCACTCACCCCCCAGGCCGTACAACACTGGTTGGAGTGACGAGAGTCAGCCTAACAGGTGGCCTTTCCCCCCACTTGGGCCTCACAACCCTCAGCAGAAGGCCTCAGGTATTATGTGTCACCCCTCTAAGTGTGCCCACCGAGCCTGGATGGCTGGGCACTGCCACCTTAATATAGGTGCAGCCGCCCTGCCCCAGCTGCTGATGCCAAACGACTAACAAATGAGGAGAGAGCACATCTCTTCTCCCCCCACTCACAATAGCCTCCCCGTGGCCATGTGCCAGGATGCAGTTGGAGAGCATATTTGTGAAAAAAGAACACATGAGTTACGTGTACTACAAGGCAAAGTTGACCCACTAGCATTTAGTGTTATATGGTGGAAATTCATTTTACACGCAATAGATTCTGAGTTACTGACATATATGTCAAACATAGCTAAGGAGATATGGACTGTATAAAATGTACGAAATTTCCGCTATAGAATAAATCTATAGCAACTTTATAATAATATCAAGAATTTTAAAAGGTAATAAGGGGAATAAACTTCACTCCATTATATCCTTTTTCTTCTTCTTCTTATTTATTTATTTTGTGGGGAGGGAGGGATGTATATTATATTATATTACACTATGTTATAATGTTTATGGTATGTTGAATATATGAAAATCTTTAATAAAAATGTTATAAAAAAGAAAAGAAACAAAAGCTTAGATTCTCAGCATTTTAGGAATGCTTCCTGTGGAAAACTTTGCAATAAGGATACAAGAATTTTAGATGGTGACAAGGAGAATTTGGATGAATATTAAAGTTTTCAGAATGGGGGATATGGCAAACCCTTCATATCTGCCTGTGAAGCAGGGGAAATTTACTTTTATATGGATATGAATGCATGAAAGCTCTAGGGCTCACGGCACAAGCCAGACCATGTCGCTAAGTTATATTCTTGACAGCAATGAATGTCATGGGGACCTGTCATAACATTTGTGGTAATGGCAGCTGAAGGCAGCTGGATATCTGCAAATTAAATTTTTAAAAGACAGAATAAGCTTTTTCGGATCTTTCTCCCCAATATGCAATAGTCATTACAAAAGCACATGCCCTTATGCCACAGGAAAAATGAACTGATACACATCCAGCCCAATTTCCAAGATTCCTGATTTTGAAAAGGAGGATGGCTAGAAAAGGAATTTTCAGGCCAGCGTAGGTGAAGAGTAATTTGCCTTTCATCACGTCATACCATCCCATTATGCTGTCTCCTGACAATGCTAATGAGAGAGCAAAGGACAGCCTTACCTATTTTTATAGCATCAAGTAGCAAAAGGACCCTGATTCTCTGAACGCTAGTGCAGGCAGGCAGAAGGCAAGTAAGTTATCTGATTATGTTTATACAAGGTTTGAATTTCCTACCAACTTTCCAGTGACTATGGAACTGTCAGCACCTGCCAAAGAAGTGTTCAGGATGTCACAATCATTTTGTCCCACAAATGTCAAATGCTTCAGAGCACAGGGAATTGGACAAACCCAATGGTTTTCTTGCCAGCTTGCCGAAATTAACCTTTCTAGATCCAACCTGACCTCAAAATATTATAGACATCTGTGAATATACACACACATATACACACACATTTTTTTTTGCAATGGAATGAACCAAATTCTCTTTCTTTCTTTGTACCATGAAAAGCATGTGTTATGTCTACTTGATAGCTAGTGATCACTGGGCTTGGGGATCCAGTTTTGGGGTGGGGAGGGAGGAAGGAATGGTCCCAAACCATTTCTCCAACTACAAACCATTTCACCTAAAAGCAGGTTTTGTTGCTGCAGTTGGTATAGAAATTATTAGGTTTTAGTGTGCATTTGGCAATAAAAGATACATTTTAGATCACATATACTTAGACCAATGGCCATGTCAGACCCCAGTTTTTCCTCCATGTGCTGTGGTTAGACTACGAATGTCTCCATGGATCTGGCTGGGAAATGGTAAAAATCAAAAGCCAGTAAAAATGCATATATCAGCATGAGCCTTTTGGACTTAATAAGCAAACACATTTTCACAAGATTTGGGTTGTGAGGAAAGTGTAGCCATTGCATTTTTTCCAGTCTCATTTTCAGCCTTGTCCTGTGCATGCTTACTTGGCAGTCAGTTTCAGTATGTTCACTGTGTTCTTACTCACAGAGTACTGTGCATGTGCATGGATTCACAGCCATAGCCTTTTCCATGTTTGTTAGAGTTAGGCTGACCATATGAAAAGGAGGACAGAGCTCATGTAACTTTAACAGTAGTAGAGAAAAGGGAATTTCAGCCAGTGTCATTTGTATGCAATTAGTTCCTGGTGGAATTCCCTCTTCATCACAACAGTTAAAGTTGCAGGGGCCCTGCCTTCTTTTGTATATGGTCACTTCAGTATAGTGCCTGCAACTTTAACTGTTGTGATGAAGAGGGAATTTCATCAGGAACTAATTGCATACAAATGACACTGGCTGAAATCCCCTTTTCTCTACAACTGTTAAAGTTACATGAGCCCTGACCTGGATTTTATCTGGTCACCCTACTAAAAGGTGTGTGTGTGGGGGCTCATGAAATAAGAAAAGGAAATGTGCTACAGAAAAAAAATATAGTAATAAGTTGCAAGGGTGAGGGAGAAGTCCAATCTGGTTCAGGATTACTGCTGCCCTAGGCAAAAATGGCTTTGGCTGCCTCCACCCCTCTTCGGATCTTGTTGCATGCAGGAGGTAGTCTGGTGGTCATCCCTCCTCAAAAATGCCAACTGAATGATGAATAGAATAAAGAGCTGTAACAGGAAAATTGGAGGGAGAGTGGATCACATTTGCCCCTGATCTTGTTGCCCTAAGGCTCTGGGGGCAAGGGGGGACTTGGAAATAATTTGTCCCCTACCCCTTGGAGTACTTTTCCAGATGAACTTGTACATCTACAATTCTGACACTCCATGCAACCCCATACAGTCTGTTGGGTCTGGAATAAGACTCTGGAATAAGAAGGAAAGTGAAGCAGCTGAAAGACCGTAGAAGACTCACCACCCGTAGAAAATATCCAGGTGGAAAGTAACTTTTGCTCAGGTCATGTGATCATCTGCCACCATTTACCAGACAGAAAACTGAAGCTGTGTTCATTATAAAATGGATGTGGCAGAAGTAATCCAAAGGATCGGATATATGAATCTGAAGGTTTGTCCAACAGTCTGAAAATGCAAGTGTTGTTTGTGGGACTGAACTGCTGTATTCAGTTCAGTGCCAACAAAAATACAGTCATGTAAGCCCACAAAAGCTTTATGGCAATATAAGCATATGTGAGGTTTATTTATAGCCAAGGTTGAGGTGGTATCAGGCCACACACACGCCCAACCAACTCTAAACCTTCAAAGCAAGGAAATAACAACATACAGTGAATGCCATCTGCATTCCCTTCCATCCACAAATTTCATATAGTACAGCATAGAGTGCTCTGCGGGTTTTCATTTCCAGTTCTAACCGATACAGGAAAGCTATATATGTACAGTGTTCCTCCGGCTCCCAATGAATCTCCAAATTCAAGGCTGTTCTGTGTATTGAAACATTTGCTCTTTGACATTTTTCTAAGTGCTACTTAAATTGCTCCTAACCTTATTTACTAACCTTGGTGAGTGTGACTGAAAGATAAGAGAGTAAAGTACATTATATGTCCATTATTATAAAGAAATGTATGTATAAGGAAGTGTACAGAAAGGGCAGTAGGTGAACACATTTCTTCTGGAGCATACATTCCTGTTATTTTTTGCTTCTGTGTGTTTTTTAAGGGTGTTGAACAACAGCATCTCCTCTTCCCCTCTGTCCATCCCCCCTATAGCAAGCTCCATCAGTTTTGTTGACCGGATACCATAATGTTGTATTTGATTCTGGAAAACTCTATAAGGCTTTTGTAGGGAAGATGTATTGGACTATCCATTAGTGCCTTCACACTGAAGAAAATGCCTCAAAGAAATGAAGAGTAGCTAGCTTGTACATCAGCTGTATTCAAAAAACCAAAAGGAGGAGAGCATCCAACTCAGGGCAAAAAAAGGAGAGAAGCAGGTTCTTAGAATGCTAAGATAGTTTATTTCCAAGCCCAACGCGTTTCGGTCTATGTTGTTTTTAAGGCCTTCTTCAGGGGGTTGAAAAGAGATGTCTGCAGAAATACTCCTAAAAGGATTATAGTCTCCTACGATAATTACTGGCCCTTTTTTTTGCCCATCAGCTGTATTCAACCATCCCAGGAACACTTCCATGCAATGATGATGGAAAATGTATACAGAAAACCTTTCTGGGGTATCTCTTCCCACTTGGCTCATTCATTTTCTTAAACTTAATTTCCATTTGTTCCTGCACTTATCTGTTTCTCCTCCTGAAGAAATGCTAATCAGTGCATATTGCAATAAGAATTTAGAGAACATAAAAACACAGGCAGTTGTGAAGTAAAATAGCAGTTGCCATGCCACTCAAGAACTTTGTTCACCATTGAGGGTTATTGCTCAAAAATAAATGCAAATATCTAGAAATTTGTTTTGGTAGTAGATCACTATAAAAAACACACCCATAACTTTTGTACAAAACAGTTTCTCAGTAAGTACATTGAAGGAGAGTGGCTACCTGCTTGTAGTTTGAAAATCTCAGGTTCAATTTATAGCATCCCCCTTCAGCAAAAGTTATAGCAGGGCCTGGAAACAATCAGTGGCTGAGAACTTGGACAGCTGCAGCCAGTCAGTAGTCTGTATTGGAGCCAATGAGATAACGCAATATAGGCTGCTTTATAGGATCATTTGAAGAATGGTTATCAGATTCTTCCCAATACCTCATCAAGCTTTGTGACCTGTTTAAGGAAATAGGATTTTGCCTTTCTTCAAAATAGGGCCATTTATTGTGCTCATGTCCTGACTGTGGGCTTATTTAGTTATTGTTAATACTTATATACCACTTATTATATTAAAATTATATTCAGCTACAATACCAATAAAAGCAAAACAACAACAACAAAATGGCTTCCCATGGGCACCTGGTTGGACACTGTGGGAACAGAATGTTGGTCTCAATAGGTATTCGGTCTGATCCTGCAGGGTTGTTCTTATATTCTTATCAACAGATTGGATTATATTGCTCAAAATGGTCACGTGCCCTTTTGTCTCTTGATCTGTCTGTGTTCAAAACTGTGATGTTTCAACAAACTCTTTGGTTCCATACAAATGCTTCTTAAATTATTGAGGCTGCACTGTCTAGGGAGTAAGCCCCATTGGATTCAGTAGGACTTCAAATAAACTTGGCAAATAAACACCAGAATTAATTAATTAATTAATTAAGGTTCAGACTGTGAGTTAGCCAGTCAGGAAATGGGGAAGTTCCCACACACATATTTCTAATTACACTACTTGAGGACATTTTTAGAACAAGTATTTTTATTTGCCACAGTTGTACAATGAATAAAACACACACATTGATCAGAACATATATTTGATTTAAGACTGGCTCTGTTCTTCTTCCTGCTTTACATTAGTGTGTAGATGTGACATGTTCTTGAGTAAAGAGCCTTCTGACTATTATGAGTGAAAAGCAAAACTGGCTATATACCCCTGTCTGATCTTCGGAATTGCACTGTCAGTCCATGAGAATTGCTTTGGTTAAGGTCGGGAGTAAGGTGTTGTGGATCAAATGCTTAGGATGAAGTGCAGCCCACTGTAATTCCATAATCCCTGATATTATGGAATGTTAAAGGGATATTTCAGCAGCATATATACTAATTTAGGATAGGGGCATGATTTTACCTGCCCTTTCAGTTTTATATACAAGTGTCCACTAATGCAAAGGTAATCAAACCTATCAGTTTTGGATCCAGTGTTGTGCAGAGCTAAGATTCCTTTTTGTCCACCTTTTCAGAAGCCTTTTGATTCAAAGTTCTTCAGGTGAATTTCCATGATGGAAGTGTTACTCCAAAGCCATACATGCAGAAAATTTTGAAACATCGAAAAAGTTCAAAGCTCATGCTTTATTAGCCAAAGAGTAGGTTAACATGAATGGCCTCTTTGCCAGAATCAAAAATGGTATTTCATGCTGTTGCCACATTAACAAGTGAAGCCTCCACGCCAGAAACAAAGATAGAGGCTTCTGTTGGTTGGCTTCTGCCTCCCTCTTGCGCCTCCATCAAAAATGAAAAACCCATCCCAGCCGGAAGGAAAGATGGCATGACCTGCCATCAACCCTTCAAAAAGAACAGCCTCTCTGCCAGACAAAAAGATGGCACCTGGCACTGCATTTATCCATCCTCCCCTCAAGCACTCTAGATGCTGCCTGTGCACAGGCTTCCCCTAACAGTAAGATAATGAAGGAAAATATGATTGATATATAAATGAATAAAATTGGGAAGAAGAACAAGAAGGAGGAGGAAAGAGAATGTCAGTGAATCATGCACTGGGGCTCTTGCCTTATTTGTATAAGGGCAAATGCAGCCTCCCTTAGGCAAAGAAGAGGCCCTGTGGTTGTCATAGAAACCCTCCAGACTTTCCTTCACCCCCTTCCCACCTACCCCCCCAGTGAAGGTGAAAGGGAAAATAGGGAAATAATGAATAGTACACCATCTACCCTCCCTCAGACAAAGAAATAAATGGCAATAATCCTCAATAGAATGTATAGCAACCCCCAAAATACCTCTGATCTCCTAATAATAGTAATAATAATAATAATAATTTATTTATTTATTTATTACCTGCCTCTCCCTCTGGATCGAGGTGAGGAACAACATCAGTACAACAATATAAAATACATAAAACTGATTAAAAGCATATAAAATTAATACATTATTAAAATCAATTATCCTCCTATATTTAAATGACCTCCCCCAATAAAGGGCCTCCTCTTTCCACTCTCTCCCTCAGGGAGCACCCTGGCACCCACATGCTCCCTGCCCCCCCAAAAGAGGAGCCCCCCTTTCCCCTTCCCTTTAGGGTTGGGATCTTGGGTCCCCCATTGTTGCTGCTTCCCTACTTCCCTTCCCCCAGTGTCTCTATTTCCAATGGTGCTTTTGTTCCAGCCAGCCTAAAAGAATTTTAAAACAACAACTACAACGACAATGAATAATAACTTCCTGAATGCAAATGTGCGACCTGAGAAACAATAGATCTCACGTGAGCACCACCTCCTCCTCGTTCTGCTTTCAGCCTGGACTGAGAAGGTGCATGAAGCAGGTGCAGAGCAGGCCGGACTAAGCCAAGATGCTTCTTCTTCTGCAGAGTAGGGAGCCCATGACCCACATCAACTGCTGGTACAGTGACTTAGAAGTTCAACTCCTCTCAGTCTTCCCAATGGGTGGGATTCTTGTATCATCCAGAGCTACCCAGAATTGCAACTTGCAGAATGGCAACATGGGTTTTGCACTAGTGGTAAAGAATCTGAAAGCAATACCAGTGGAATTCTACTGCATTGCATTTGTTCTTTGCAATAAGATGAGCAATTAGGGCTGCCCACAGGTTAATTTGGATCACACCATGGCTGGATTGTAGTCACCCAAGAATGCCTGCATGACATTTGGGATATAGGCAAAAAAAGAGAACAAATCATTATTAAAATGGTTACATGATATTCCGTCTTGGCTGTTGTTTTATTACTGCTCTTTTATCCCACAGAGGACAGATGCTTACTTGTTGTGATATAAGCCTTTATTCAAAAGTGAAGCAGAATCTGCTGAACTCATTAAGGTTCCTCCCAGATGACCTCTGTATGGGGGTTGTGCTTCCAGTCTCCATACATTCCTCTGATAGGCTGGAACTGCTATCTATTCTAACAGCTGTCACCTAGTTAAATTATGACTAACCAAACCTCTGGACATATGGGAAACCAGGAATACAGCACCAGGTCCTGCTATGCCAAAGAAAAATAGAAATATATGTTGGCTTGTGATTTTGAGTACTCTTAATAATATTAGGTAGCTTTTTTTTCCAACCAGAGAATCAGTTTCCAAATTATCTGCTATCAACATTTTTGGTATAAACCTCAGGTCCACAGGCATATTGGCCCATATATTCCATAGAATTTCTTCTTCTCTTCCTTGGCATTTCAGGGGTTATTTTCAAGTAATGAGCAGAACAGATTTTGCATCTTTGTTAGATTGTGTATTCTTTTGAGCAGCAGTTATGTTCCCCCCAATATCTTTCTGTGTGTCTTCAAGGACTAAAGCAGATAGACCATATGTCTGACTCTGGAGGCTTGAAGCACACTTGCATGGGCCTTTTTCAGAGGTTGACTGGGCTTGTTGGTTTACACGTATACATTAAGGGTGAAATCCTATGCATGTTTAGACAGAAGAAAGTCCTACAACTCCCAGTATTCCCCCAGACATCCAGGCAGGCTGTAGAATGTTGGAAATTGTAAAGCTTTTTTCTGTCTAAATATGCATGGGATTGCACCCTAAGGCCTTGTAAGACAAGCCAGGACCAGTGGGTCATCTTTGCTGATCCCAGACACTCTATCATTCTCAGGGGAAGGCAACCTTAACAAGTAGTAGGGTGGTGGCAGATGGCATCATGGGAGATGGTGGGACTTCAGAGATGAGCCCCTACCTCTTGGTGCCATCTGACCTGCTAACTTGGTTCAGAGGAGTAATCTGGCCCCTGGACCAAAACTGGTTGTCCTCCCTTGATCATTAACATCTAGATTTGGGCCTGAAAGACCAAGGAAAAATGAGAGTGCATGGTGGGTAAATTCTAAGCAAGCACAATTTGTGACATTGCACAACATCATAACGGATCACAAATGTATCAGTAATCAGCAGAGAAGTTGGGCTCACATTGGAATTTATACTTTAGATCAGCTAATAAGTTTGGACAGTGAATTCGTACCAGTATTGCAGATTAGATATCATTTCTCATCTAGTACTAGTTGGGAGTATATTCAGCTTCAGCATTTGTTGGAGTCTATATACAGCCTATCAGCTATGAGTGCTTCAGCTCCTCCTGAACTATTGGAGGAATTAATTGTTTCTTTGCAGAAAGCTAAGCCCACTATAGCTGTCTTTAAAAGTCTTCTGGAATGTAGCAAAGCAGATGTTCAGTAGGTCAAAGAGGAATGGAATTAGGAACTGGAATGCTCTGTACAATTTAATTAATGGAAAGTTGTCTTAGCTTCCATATGTACTATTTCTGTAGATTTAAAATGGAGACTGGTTCAACAAAAATGGTTTTTAATGTATATTGGACACCACAGAATTTTGTTAAGAAGAAGCTGGCTAGCTCTGCCAGATGTTGGCAATGTAATGAGGACAAAGACTGGGTTCAGACATCACAATAACCCACAATGGGCTAAACAAGCTACAATGGCTTATTTAACTCAACGTGAGTTATCGTGTTGTCTGTCAGGTTTTGTTTTTTTAAACCCATGATGGCTTATTTGGCCAAAATCACCCACTCTGATAACCCACGGTCTGCAGAGTTGGTTATTCAACCCATCGTTGGTTATTGTGTCATGTGGCAGTCACAGTGGTTTATTTTTGTTAACTACAGAGTCGCTTGGCAAAAACGGTCAAAGCTGCTACCGCCGCTCTCCTCTGGCAGATCTCGGTTTCCATGATCTGCCTAGCAAATAACTGCACTCACAGCCCAATCCCAGCCTAATTCTTTCCCCTGTGGTGTGCTCTGCAACCTCCCCAAGTATCAAGCACCATCTTGGTCAGGTGGTGGCAGCTGTGCATGATTGTCATTTTGCCTTGTGTGCTTCCCTGCTGGGGAATGCTGTGTATGAAGTTTTGTCCTGGTCCTGCAAACTTCCAGCACTTTAAAACCACCCCCACTTGTTGGGATGATATTGGAAGCACTGAATTAAGCTCCTGTACTTTACTCCACATCTCCCTCTTCTCATTGGGATATTGTGGAAAGTCAAAACAGGCTGATACGTTGTCAGTGGGTGAAACAGCATCACTGCTGGGGCAGGAGGACTGCAGTAGGATCGGGAGGATGACTCAGATTACTCACAGTAGCTTAATAAACTATGCACAGTAGTTTATGTGTCTGATCATGTGATGGATAGCAGTAGCTTATTATCAAAACAAGCTATTATAAGTAGTTTATTAATCCATTGGGGTTTAAAGTGATATCTGAATGCAATCCTACGAGGCAAATGACGTTTGCATGTCTTATAGTGGATTCTTTTTGGCTGGAACTGAAGTAATTGCTCTTATTAATTTTGTTCTTGAAAAATCTGAGATAATAGCATCTATCCATGCACTTTGAACTACATCCCTATGATATGGGGATTAAAAGAGAGAAAGCAAAAGTGGATTCTGAGAGCCTTTACAGTTGCAAAGAGACTTATACTTCAAGCTTGTAAGGAAAAACACCCAGCACTTATCACTAAATGGATTGAAGAGCTCACTGCTCTTGCTATGTTTGAGCATACCTCCTACAACTGTCAAAGTCCTACAGATGCCTATTTTTATATATGGACTGCTTATATTAACATATATATTTGAAATGGAAATGTAATCCTTTTTCTCTCCCTCCTTGTGTTTTCTTTTCTTATTTACAGTAATGATTACTGTATATTGATATGTTTCATGATATGATCCCCCTTTCTTCCTTTTTTGGGGGGGTTTGTTGTGATTATCGTTGCATTGCAAGTAAAATATTTTAAAAATATTTTTAAAACAAAAAACAAAAAACAAGGGATATAGGAGAAATCAATTTCAGCTAATTTTTTTATCAGTATTTGCCCAGTTCACTCCTTCCAGACTGAACATGAACTTGAACACAATCTGCTGTCAAAGTCCATACATTTCTGAGTATCCAATGTGATTTGTGGACCAAAAAAATGTGTTTAACAACACATGTGTACATTTGAAAAAATTGTGCATGAAAAATATGTGTACTTCTGAAAAATGCACACAAGCACACTTTAATCAAAGGGAGAAGAATGTGTACATTTCAAAGACATGCACAACTGATGTGCACATTTGGAAACAAATGCACAAAAATACTCACACATTTTCCTATGAAAAGGAGAAAACACAAAACCAAAGATTGTAATCTAGTACAGACACAAGAAAGATCAAGCTTCAATGCGGAATTTGAACAACTTCAACAAACTTGAGTCTTGCTTGTGTGTACATCCCTACTGTTTGGAGATCATGTCTGTTAAGGCATCAGGCGTAGCTTCCAATTTCCTGGCTTTGTGGAGCTTGACACTGGTCTTAAATCAATAGTTTGGGAATGACAGAGTTGAATATCAGAGGTGAAACTATTTGCAAAAACCTCAGCAGCACTTGATGAGAATTCCTTAGGTATTCTACAAGATGAGAATACCATAGGTATTCTGTAAGAAAGTCCAGTAACATTTTTGATAAAGGATTTCAAGACTCTTGACTCTTCCTCACACAATTTGTCACTAAAAGAAGAAACTGGCTTCAACATTTAGCAGCGAAACCCTAGAAAAAGAAGGTTTTGATGGAACACCCGGTGTTTGTTTTGCTAAGCAATCTCAACTTTATACAAAGATTTAATTTTAACACAGTTCAAATAAAGTCAGTGTCCGCAAGGAGTAGAGAGGTTTCTGGACCTAGTTTCCTCTTACATCAGTCCCACCCTGATGTAATAGAGTTGGCTACATTGGTGTAAGTGAGAACAGGGTCGGCCTGTCTTCTTCTTAAGGCTCACATCAAAATACAAAGAGGTAGTTCAAATGGAAAAGTTCATGTCCTGTTACTAATTTGCTTGTGAGTCACTACAGAAACCAATCTACAGCTCATGCCAAGACTACACTGATTTGGAAAGTAAATCAACCTATTACATCTTTTGGCAGAATTTATTTTGGGGTTGGGTCGTTTTGCTGAGAGACACTCTATAAAAGGGATGCACAACTTTCTTTTGCCCAAATGCCCTCATCCTAAAGTGTCAGGGGACTGCATATGGACATGTATGCATGTGCACATATACATACACACCTCATATATACACATAAGCAGAGAGATACACACATACAAATTTATTTGACCAATATATTATAAGTAAAGTTCAGTTAACTGAATGGAGGGAGGGTTTACTCATTGACATATGTGCTGATAAGTCATTTTCTAAGTGCTTTTTATGAGTTGCTGGGTTTTGTATTGTTTCTTTGGTATTTTGCCAGTGGTCATGCCACTGAATTTTTTGAGCAGCAGGGGAGCTTGGGTGGCCCCCCAATCAGGCCATGGGAGGCCACATATGGCCCAAGCGGCCCATTCTTTTTGCACTCCTGCTCTATACTATCAGTGAAATAGAGTATTACAGATTCATCTTTACTCTGTTTTAGTGCTAGAATGGCGAAGTGTGAACACGTCATGTTAATACTTTACATCAGCATACTACTAAAGGAAGTCCATATGTGAGAGTGAGAGGTGAAAATTTCACAAAATGCATAGATCTTAATGTCTGAAAGAAGTAGTGTTTAGCATTATCTCAAGTGAAACTTAAGGCAGAGCCAGGAAACATCATGGGCATATTCAGGGCATAATTCCACGTTTCAAGTTTAATTGTGACAGCCCTCAGTTTCCTGTTCTTAAGTTTGTTCTGTTCCATTTCTGCATCGGTTTGCAATTTTAAAAAGTCTGCACAAAATATGGATGAATGTTTGTGTATACTTTTTTCTATGAATTTTTGTATGTAAGTTTGCCTAATGTAAGCAACATTTGGAAGCCTTTTCCTTAACAGAATGCTGTTTTGTACATGGTGGGTTTTTTTTTAGCACACTTTATGAGTACTTTTCCCTATGATGTGCATTTTTTGTATGCATGTTTTGTTTGGAGAACTGCATCACAAAATTCTGAAAAGCGTGAATTCCGAATGATAATTCTGTTCCAGTTCACATATTGATTTGGAGAGTGTGAATTTGGAAAGGTACCAGGGAAACTAATGGAGAGGAAGCCCAGAAGAATGTTACATACAGGAAAGTGACAAAGAAGGCTTTGGAATGAACAAAACAAGACACCAGTAATAATAAGAGGAAATCAGAGGCAGAGATTAGCAGGGGAACCAGGGAGTTGATGAAAGGAACAGTTCATGAGAAGATGGACAGCAGACTCTGTGCTGATTAAGAGTGGGAAAATTCTTAATAGGCATGTTGGAAAAATTGGCAATGGGTTGAAATGAGTTTGGATTTTTTTGAATCTGGCCTGCAGATTCGAATGCAGATCTCCTTTATCCAAGTCATGTGGATGCTGCAGACTTGGTGACCAGTTTTTCACTTTTGGGGGGAAATTGTGCTGATGCAGATATGCATATTAACTAATGCAGATTAGTGCATTTTGCACAAATCCATATTATCTCTAATATGTATTAATACTACTTAGCATTAATGTGAATTAGTGGTAGAATGGAATTCTGGTTAAAAAAAATATATCCAATTTTTCCATGAGCAGATGATGGAACAAAAGATGCTTGGCAAACCCCGAAACATGGATGGATCAGATTTAGCAGAATCTTTACATCCCTACATAGAGACCAAGAAAAAAGGATGGCTGAAAAGAACCTGGGAGGTGATTAACTGTATAAAATGAATGGCTTACTAGAAATACAGTTTGGTTGTGGCCTGTAGAATTAACTCAACTGTGACACTTACTTTAAATTTTTGAGTATTTGTATTCAATGCAAATATTAAACTCGTAAAAGTTATAAGCTTCTATACTTTCATTTGACACTGAATATAGGCAATGGTAGTGAATATGAACTTTGTTTTGCTTATAGAATTGTTTTAAAAAGCAAGAGAAAACTGCAGAAAAATACCACAAGAACAAGGACTGGAGGAGAAATTCCAAGTTTTGCACAGATACTGTAATATACAGAATATGGAGTTTTATCAAAGATTCAGCTGTCTTCAAGACCTGATGTGCCATGTGATATAGCATTCATTTATTTGATTTAAAACATTTAACCTCAGTTTTCATCAAACTGAATTTCAATGCAGCTTCCAAAAATAAGTTTAAAAAATCATACAAATTAAGAATAAAAGTATACTAAAATACAATACAAATATAAATACAAATACTATTTATATATTTATTTATTTGTTACATATCTATACTGTCCAACAGTATAAGCTCTCTTGGCAGTTTACAATTAAAACCATAATATACAAAAGTCAAGATTATTTTTTTAAAAAAATTAAAAATGTAATATAAAACCAGAATAAGTTATAGTCCAGGGAAAGCTTGTCTAAAAAGATAGACTAGTGAGTTGAAAGGCATTCTAGCAGCTTCATAACGTTATTATTATTATTATTATTATTATTATTATTATTATCATCTCTTTTCTCGCTAGTGGCAGTTTTTCTAGATGGACATGATGGGCTTTGCCAGTCATGCTGTCTTTTACTGATCGAAAATTTCCTGCCAATTGAGCATGTTTTAAGTATGACTGCTTTCTGGGTGTTGATGTGGATGTGTTTTGGTAGGCTTAGTTTCTGAAGGTTCTCTGTATAGTGTTTTGATGTGATGCCGGTGACTGATGTGACTAATGGGATAATTGTAACTTTTCCTGTTGCCATAGTTCTTTCACTTCCATGGCCAGTGGTATATATTTCTCTCTCTTTTCCTCTTCTTTTCTATAATATTTTTGTCATTAGGTATTGCTATGTTGATGAGGTATGTGTTTTTCTTTTTTGTCTATAATTGTCATGCCTGGTTGGTTGCAAGGTATTGGCTCAATTCGGACGACACAATAAACAACTGTTGTGGGGGAAACAATCATCAGTTGTTTTGACTATTGTGTCATCTGAATGCTGCCATAGTCAACTCAGCGCTGATCCTAATCCACACCACAGTTGATTATTTATTACCATGTTGTGTAGGGAGTACCCCCTAGTTGAACAACTGTAAAGTTGATTATTACCCCACCATTGACTATCGTGTCGTCCAAATTGAGCCATTGTCTTGTCCGTATGAATTCTTCTGTCCCAGTATATTTTATGATCAGAAGAAGAAGAAGAAGAAGAAGAAGAAGAATTGTAGTCAAAGCTCAACAACTACTTTACACAGCATTCTATCAAATTTATGAGGCCCATCTTGAACAGGAATATGTGCCGTGCTCAATGTCATAAATAACTTTTGTCCAGCAACTTTTTTTTGTTTTATTTGCTTTAATCAATGTCCGTCATAAAACCTGCAAAGTTTTCAGTCAAATAAGATGCTTTTCCTGCCCCAAGAAACTATTGGCAAACCTACAAACACTAGAAAAGGGAAAGGAGGCTAGGTTTGCTTGCTTGCCTGCTTGCTGGAGCCATCTGGAGCTGCTTGACATTATTTCTGTTCTGCACCTGCTCTATGTTTGCGGTCAACTGTGATCTGAGCTCTGCATGTTGATCTGAGCAGAGGATGGACCAAGCTTGTGGATGGGTGGTCCCTGCTTTCAGGAACCCCCCACTCTCTGTGAATATAATTCATTCTCTTTAACATCTGGACCTGAATGAACACAAATTCAGGCTGCAGACATCAGTCTGGAGGGTTTCATTCAGATTCTTCAGTTTGTGTGTGCCTGAGCTGTATGTCAGGAGATGAAATCCAGTTGCTCAGCATGGGATGCAGACAGAGCACTATTAAACTGCAAACCACCCAGGAAACATGAGGTTATGGGGCAGCAGCATACACATCATGTTGTTAATAATTAAGTAAAGAAAGAATATTAAATAATGGCCAGCTTTATGAGGAAGATTTGGAAGCATCACTAAACCTGTAATGTACTGGTAGCCGCCTGCATTGCATGGTCCTAGGTCCAGATCCTGGTGTGACAAGGTTGCAGGATCAGCGAGCAGTTGATGATATGAAAGACCTCTGCCCTGGAGAGCCCCTGTCAATCAGACTAAACCAGCCTTCCCCAACTTGGTGCCCTGTAGATGTTTTGGACTACAACTCCCAGCATTCCTGATGATTGGCTGGGGCTGATGGGAGTTGACAACCAAAAGATCTGGAAGGCACCAGGTTTGGGGAAAGGCTACAGTAAACCATCCTGCGCTGAATTGTCTGACCTCAGGGAAGGCAGCTCCCTGTGTTCATACATCTTAAACCACTGGGTGTGCCAGTGAAATTATGTCAACAGGCACCCTGATCCAAAGAGGGTATTCTGTGCATGAATATCTCATGAGCTCTTCCACTGGGCTTTAATTGAAACACAGAGAGCCAAGGAGGCTACAGGCTACCAGAAAGATGATTGTACAATGAAAGACAGGACACTCCTGCACATTCCTTGACCCCCAGCAAGATTCCCCATGGACAGCAGACTGAAACGATATCCCCAATTATAGAATGATCTTCCCGACGAGGCCCGCCTAGCACCAACATTGTTAACTTTTCGGCGCCAGGTCAAGACTTTTCTCATCTCCCAGGCATTTAGCAGCATATGTTGAGTTTTAATCAACCCCAGATCTATCTTTAGGTCTAGCTGAGAGCTCAAAGTTGTTTTTAAATGGATGTTGTCTTTGTATGTTGTCTGTTTTTACATTTTTATGGTTTAAAATTTTGTATATCGACTTTTAACGTTTAATGTTTTAATCATTTGTAAACCACCCAGAGAGTTTCGGCTATGGGGCGGTATAGAAATGTAATCTATACTATATGATATTTATGAATATAGTATAAATATAAATGGCAGGGACACAAGTTACTTCACAATCTTCCACATCATGGTGACAGATGGACTTTATTTCTATTTAAAATCATTTCTAAATGTGCATCTATGCATATAAGTTGACATATGCAAATTATATGCAAATCAGCACCCTCTTTTGTCCTCTTTTTGGGCAGTTCATAAGTGGACACCCTAAGCAAATCCCATTGAGTTCAATGACACTTACTCCCAAATAAGCATGTATAGGATTTGCAGCCTAACTGTATTAGAACAATGATCAGCATTAATGGCCTCAGTTTGAACAACAATCCACTTACTGAATTATTGCTATGTTATGACCACCCAAAAGAAGAACACTAGGAGAAAAATTGCTTATAATTTATTTCTCCTGTTTGTAACAGACCCTTAAATATTGGCCCATTGAATTTCGGGGAACAAAAGGGGGAAAATCTTTGAAGTCTTCAGCAGCTAATTCTAAAGTATGGTGGGCCAGCACATTCTTTTCTTTTAGAAATCATTGCAGACAGCTTTGGAAAATTATCGGTGTCATATGGAGCACAGATGAGAATACCGCTTTATTGTTCTTTAATGTATAACCAGCTTGCTTTTTTTTCCTAATTAAAAAGATACTGCACCTTCCTTTGATTTTACCCTTTAACCTCTATCCAAGAAACACTTACTTGGATGCAAATCTGTCAAGGAGCACAGATAAACTTCCCTGTGTAAGTATATTTGTCTCAGCTGAAATCCATTTTAAAAACATAAAAAAACATTAAGCAGAATCCAATGTAAAACTTGTATCCCAGCAGGGCCTTAGAGCAGAGTGAAGGGGTGGGGTGGGGGATATGGAAAAATGCCACCCATTTTTGCTTCATTTTTTATATCTTTTTTTTTGTTGGTGTTTTAGATTTTCTTTCATTCCATGTCTTTCATTCCATCCACAGAAAGGACAAACATAGGCTGACCATATGAAAAGGAGGACAGGGCTCATATAACTTTAACAGTTGCAGAGAAAAGGGAATTTCAGCCAGTGTCATTTGTATGCAATTAGTTCCTGGTGCAATTCCCTCTTCATCAAAACAGTTAAAGTTGCAGGGGCCCTGCCTTCTTTTGTATCTGGTCACTCTAGTATAATGCCTGCAACTTTAACTGTTGTGATGAAGAGGGAATTTCACCAGGAACTAATTGCATACAAATGACACTGGCTGAAATTCCCTTTTCTCTACAACTGTTAAAGTTACATGAGCCCTGTCCTCCTTTTCATATGGTCAGCCTAGACAAACAGCTAATAAGTCTTTACATTAGTACAGAGATTTAATGAGCTCCGGAGCTCCATGCAGACATGGACTCAATTCTCTTGTGTAAGGTCTCAGCTTGTACAGAGTCTTCCCCAACCTGGTGCCCAGCAGATGGGTTGGACTGCAAATCCCATCATTCCTAGCCAGCATGACCAGTCACAAAGGTAACAAAAAACAAAACAAAATTCCTTTACATTATTATTGATACACAGACTTATATTTTGTCTTCAAAAGGAAATGGGTTAATTAATTAATTACTGATTTTTATTACAGATTTATTTATTTTTAACTGGAAGGATATTTAAAGCTTGTTCAAACCATAATAGGAATTCTACCCTTCCAATCTTGTGAATACTGTGTTAAGGCGATGACCAGTCCCTGATGCAGGCTCCGGTATTGTTGGAAATCTCATAGAGTTACAAGCATAAAGGGTGATTATGGAACTTTCTTTGTCTCCTGGATTGGCAGAGTTTTGATGCTGCTTACCAATCTTTTTCTTCCAGCAAGCCTGTAGCTAACTGATAATGGATTTGCCTCTGTTCCACATTTTATTGATTTATTATTAATAATTTTATGTACCACCTTCCTACAAATGCAGAAAAGCAAAAACACCATGGGTTGCATCCAATGTCAGTCAGACTTACATCCCATTCATTTCCATGAGTCCAAGAGAATCTTTAGACGAGCGTTTATTGCATGCTCATAACAGGCCACTCACGGATCTTCGCAGGTCATTTTGATGACTCAGCAATCCTCGTGCGCATTTCCTGCTTCTTCTGTTATTTTTCATGCTATAAAATAAGACCGGAAAATCCGTTTCTTCTTGGCTCTGATGATAATTGATGCTATTTCCTGCTGTGTGCAGGAGAAGCTACGCTATAAAAATGCCCACTGAATAGCCCATGTGGTCGCTACTTGCTTCCTCTTTCTTCCCCATGTGAAGAAGGAGGAAGCTGCTTGTCCCTATTGTGGGACATGAGCAGGAGACAAAGCGACGGTAGGGAAATGCGATTTCCCACTCCCATCTGAAAACACTCTAAGAAGGTCTAACATTGGTTATACCTCTATAATAAAACATTATAAGTCCAATGAAACAAAGTTTCAAGGAGAGTGCTGGCCTTCCTGTACATCTGGGCTGTTGATTTTTATTGGTGAATTTTGTTTTTCTTGATTTTAATCAGTAATCTCTGTTTTTCTGGATTTTTATTGCACCTTGTGTAGTTTTTAATCTTGCATGACACCTTGAGAGGGTTCTATCCCTATCAGTGGCCTATACATAATTTTAGGTAGACAGACAGACAGACAGACAGACAGATAGACAAAGGGATAATGAGGAGATAATAATAGGCATTTCCCCCAAAATATTTTCCAATATTACATACACTCACCACCGTCCAGCTCTCAGTTATTATAGCATGTTTTAGCATGGATTAAATCCTTGCTCTCCTATTCATATTTTTCCACCTCTTTTCTCCCCCAAACATTTTCCCCCTAAAGTCACCCTGTTCATTTCTAGATTGCTTTACTGCTGTAGCATTTGCGGAGCGCAGGACGAAATAAAGAGACGAGACAACTGCTTGGAATTTAAACATGGGCCACATTTTATTCAACAAGATCTGCAGACAGGGTAACACCTAAGCAGGCATCTACATCATGGCTTCATCCAGAGCCATCCCTGGGTCGGGCGAGCCATTCTATCCCATGTGGTGGCGCTTGCCATCTCACCACCCCATGGGCTCTCCCTTTGGGTAGGGAGACCTCCCTGCATCACCACCCTCGTGCCACACGGCTCCGAGCAGGTGAGACAGGTGAGCCTCAGAGGTAAGCCTTAACCTCCCAGCTGGTGCCACATGGCTCCCAACCTTGGGCTTCAGACTCTACCCCTCACCAAAACGGTGCCTGAGAATGCTCACCGATATCCCTCCCCCTCTAGATGCCCGCGCCTAACCGCCACCAGGGGTGACAAGCGTCAGCTTAGTCGCTCCCCCCCATGATACTAACAATTACAGTCCTCAAACCCCTCTGCAGATCTGCAAGAAAAATGTCATTTCCACTGTCAGACAAGTGGACCCCATCCTGCCTAAACAGCTCCCTCCTGGCTTTAGATATATCCGGGTGCCGAAGGCTAAGATCACCATGTTTAACCAGATCTTTATAGATCTCCATATTCACTCTCCTCCGAGCCCGTTCCATAGCCTGGACCTCACACCCCGCTCCCCAAGTGAATCTTGGGAGCATACAGGACCAGATGATCCTGACACCATGCCACCGCATCCGCAGGCTCTCCAAGTCGGCTTTTATTTGCCAAATCAGGGCCTTGCCCTTCGTCTTCCCCAGATCATTGCCACCCAAATGAATGAGCAATATCTGCAGCCAATCTGTCCCCGGATGTCGGTGCAATAACATAGGAATGAGGCTCTCCCACCTCATTCCGCGGCTTCCAAGCCACTGAATCTGTGCATATTGACTCAGCCCCAGCTGTAATCCATGACTCGACTTGGCTGCACAGCCCCCATCCCCCTTTGTGGCGCCATATGGAGCAGCCAATAGGCTGCCTCCACGCCTCGTCTCTTCGCCCGTGCCCGCAAATGCCCCCCCCCCCGCGCCCAGGCTTTGCCGGGCGCGGGCAGAGGCAATTATGAACAGCTTTAAACCCATTTTTACTGGTTATAGTATTTTTTTCCCTTGTTTGAGCAGCTTCTGAACACTTAAGGGTGGGAAACTGATTGAAAATGATCAGCTTCCCACTTCTCGCCTTGGTATTTGGGATGGCAATACAACCCAGCCCTTGTGATATCACCTTCACATATCTACGGTGGAGAAGGTGTGTCCACCTCTCCATCACTGCTCCAATATACTGCCACCCTAGAAAGCTACTTAGTGGAGATGAGGGGCTCTCCTGCACATTGTTTGCCCATTTAGATGTGGTTTCATGGATGGAATATCCTTTCATAGGGCAGGGAAGGCTATTGGAACCAATGTTTCTTATATTGCCCTTCCCCTCCATAAACATTTTAGTGGGAAAGCTATGTTGCCTGTTTCTTATTGTCTACTGGCTTGTAGTAAATAATTAGAGGAGTATGACCTGTAATAAGTCTAAAAGATAGTGTGCACAGACAAGCTGTCGGTTGCTGGTTAGAGGGGGGGGGAACCTCTAGTTGAAAAAGAAATATATGTTTAACACAGCTTCAATAGCCTTGACCCCAAATTTGTGGCACTTTGCCTAGGAAGTGAAATACAGCCCAATGATAAATCACCAGAATTTGTACTAGTTGACTTTGTTAAAAAAATATAGCTTGCTAAAAGCGAAGACCACCAACTTAGTTTTTGCTGCTGCCTGCATCTCTGGTAACCAAACCACTGTAAATGCAAAGTTATTACTGATATTATGGAGTACATTATTCAGCAAGAATAGAAGCTGTGGTGTGCATTACCCAACAATCTGTGCTTGATTTTCTGTACTACCTTATCTAGTTTCTCTGACAAATGTTTCGCCAAACCCTATTGGAAACATATTGGTTTGATCTCACATGTTGCAAACTTGATATGAGTATTATAATAAACATTTTCGGGGGGGGGTTAATGCAGAGCTAAGGCAAAGTGTTATGCAACTGCACGGGTGGGAGGAGAAGGGAAGGACAGTGCTTCTGTAGGAACATGGTATATCTAGACTTGGCATATTTCTCAGAAAGGTTAAAGAAAAAGTGGTGTTAACAATTTGACTTAGGCACTGGAGCATTTGTTTTGGTGGGAGGAGCTCTTGCTGAAACGTTAGACCTGCCCCCCCCTTTGTGGATGGGATTGCTGTCCAATATTTTACTGCTCTGATCAGTGAAACTATGTTTTTCTTGTGGGACGAGGGTCAGGCTCTAAAAATCTAGGGAACACCAGAGATTCCAACACGCCTGGCCCCTGACTCACCAAATTCTTATCCACATTCAGTCATGTTTTTTTTTCTTTTTTCCTATCTCTGCTCATGACCTACAGTATTCCTCTAGGCCCTATCCCAAACCAGTCTGCTGTTCTTGATTTGGATCGACCCCCTGTCTCCACAGCCAGTAATTTTGAAATTAAAAACTGCCAGTCCTTCTTGAACCTGGGAGATTGAGTTTTAACGGTGATTTCTCACCATCCTTTTTGCTTTGTGCTTGTGAAGCTATGGCAGGGCCTTCTTTATATCTCTACCATTACATCTGTGGCTGCCAGTGACTCCGTTACCTGCTGTGAGTTTCTAAGAAGCCACCATGCTTCTCTGAATCCACTCTTGTTTTGGATTGAAAGCCACTCCCTTTCTACACCATAGGGGTATAGAGGGAGGGAGGGTGATCCCGGAAGTACCTAATACACACCATTGGTGCACAGGGACCGGCTGGGGGCCGCCCCAGGCAAACAGCCTGGTGTAGAAATAGCCCAAGTCTCCAGTTTTGCTTGGAATTGTTGATTGTTTTTCAACCCTGTAATTCACCACTCAGACATGTTAACAAATCAGAAACTGAGGTGAGTTTACTCGTTCTTTTATCCAAGGATAACATTGTATAAATAGTGCATGGTGTAAATGGGCCAAATAAGGGGGTGAACCTATGGAAGGTGAACTGAGTGATCAACCTGTTGATGACTGCTCTTAGAAAGTCCTACCTTGTACTTCAAGAAGCCAGTCCCAGGACTTTTGCTGCAGAATTGCCCCGATTCACCAACAACCAAAGAGAAGGTGCTTACTTCTGCTTAACCACTTGGTTTTGTCCAAACGCACTTGTGGAAAAATGGCATGATGTTCTTCTGAGAGGAAATGTCTCTTCTCCCCTACTAGCTTTGGTACACCAGGAGCACTGTTGGATACTCCAGCCTCTGCTGTTTGGGCATCACTGACAGGAATATAGTCCAGCCACACTTTTTGTGTGTGTCTAGGAGTTCACTATGCACCAAGGTGGTCATTCTAGCATCTGAATTACTGAATAAATATTCAGCAACTGATATCCTTATTGTTTACTCTGGGCTTCCAACTGAGAACTTGCATACAAGGAATATTCAAACAAATGTTCAAGGCCAGCAAGACTTATTTGAGAGGAAATACATAAAGCCATTCTAGGGTTGTGTCTAAACAGGATGCCGAACAGTGGCAGAAAGATAGACAAGATCCAGCCCTGTCATCAGAGACAAATGAAAAAGTACCTGAAAGATACTAGCAAGTGAGAAGGACAGATGGGTAACGCCATAGAGAAAGGAACCCCTCTAAAGCACTATAAAAATGCTTTACAATCATCCCCTCAAAGATTATCTTTTTGCTTCCATTTACAGGACCTGCTGGGGTACCCATGATGAAAGGATAACTAGAGTAGTTACAACTGTGCCTTCAATCCAGGTAGAACAGGTTGAGGAGCAAGAACTGACAAGGTGGGTCTTCTAGACAGAGGACTCCTGGCAGTACCATTCGGAAGGCTTTGTGCCGCTATTATGTCTTCTCCTCCGTAATGGATGTTCTGTGGTAAGGGAAAAGACTGAGTTGGTGAGAAAACATGGGAGGGTTCCAAGTGGAAGACATCATCATCTGGACCTCTCTAAAATGCCATGGATTCGGCAGGCTGATGATGTGATAAAAGCCTTGTCTGGAAGCACCCAGTATAGTTCTCCAATGCATCCTTCATTATCAGTGGCATGGTCCACTGTACTCTTTTCTGGGTGAATGATGTCTCTTCCTTGCTCCACCCCTGGATGTCTCCAAGGTCTTGCTGACACTGAGCATTGTCAAAGTAGCTCAAATCTTCTCCATTGTACCAGGAGTCTGTAGAAAAATAGAAATACAGCACTGTAGTTGACACTAGGCCACTAAGAATATACAGATTATCCCTTTCTAGTTCCTTTAAAAGGCATCAGTAACATACTACAACCCAAATAATGCTGTTGGGGCACTTAAATACATTATCAAAGGCTATGAGGTTGAATTGTATTTTCTCTCACACTAAATGATGACCTCCATTCTTCCTGGTTGCAAATGCTCCCCCTGAATCATTAGACTGGGGAAATCTGACAGCAGTGCCAAAATTTCCCTCATGTAATTAAGTACCACATGTCATAGCTAATGATATGCCCCTAATCACATCAGAGTTTCATACCATTCTGCATTCTGCTAAGCTTCATCCCGTGGACATATGGCAAACATATGCCGGCCATGGTTTCACACGTGCATGCAAAATATGCCAACCCAAAGTTCGAATGCCAAAGTATTATGTGTAAACATCGCCGTTTCTACTCGCAAAAAACATTTACTTGCTTAAAAGCTAGGCACACAAAGGACATATGGCACATCAGTAGCTGCTTTGTTAGCACAAACGGCTCTTGTGTAAATACAAAAGGCACTTCCATGAGTGCAAAACAGACACTATTCTTATAAACATGTTAACATGCTTGCTTTCACTTGCACTCTCAGTGTGCTGCTAAGCATTGTTGTTGTTCTTCTTGTTCTTGTTTTCCTTCATCATAAATGAATTTACAAGGAGTCATTGATTCAGTCTGGAGAAAATATGCCAGCAAGATCCTTTGAGTGACATGACAAGCTAATTATACTAATTAAATGAGAATTTGTCTGTACCACACAGAGTGTGATGCAATGCAACCGCTTCTTAAGATTCAGTTCCATTAAGCTGTTTATTCAACATAACGGTTTGCTCCTGCATAGACCGATCGCCCCTTCTGTGCCTGAAGCCAAACATACCTGAGGCCTCAAGATGAGAAAAACAAATATTTGCAAGCAGTCACTGCATCCAAAGAAACTTCATATGCCCTCTTTAGTTTCTCTCTGGTACTTTTCATTTCTCCTGCCCTCCCCATTTTTGGCAATGTACAGATGGATCCTTTGCATGCTTCCTTGGATGCAAGTCCCTCTGATTTCAATGGGGTTTACTTTTCCATTAGCCTCAGACTGCAGTTCTTCTAAGAAATAAATGAGACTTAGAGCCTATCTACACTACTGCTTTAAAACAGTTAAAACAGTTTATAACAGTTTTAAATAGGGTGACCAGATGGTTCGGGGTTTCCCGGTCCTAACCAGGAAACCTGGGGTGAACCGGCCCAACCGGGGGGGGTGGGGGCAAACCGGGGTGGCGGGGGGTCACGTGGTGGTGGCAGCAAGCGAGGAGCGGCGGTAGACCCGGCGGCGGTGGCGGCGGAGGAGCCTGGGAAGCGGCCGCCCAGCAGGTAAGTGCCCTCCCTCGCGCCTCATGCTCCTTACCCGCAGGGGCGTCCGCTTCCCTCCGGTGCTCGAATCTACTGAGAAACAGGCTTCGCAGCCTGTCCCTCAGTAGCGCGCCGGGTGATGACGTCATCACCCGGCGCGATACTGAGAGACAGGCCGTGAAGCCTGTGTCTCAGTAGGTTCGAGCACCGGAGGGACGCGGACGCCCCTGCGGGTAAGGAGTGTGAGGCGCGGGGCGCGGGGCACTTACCTGCTGGGGCGGCCGGGTCCGCTGCCGCCGGGTCCTCCACCGCCACTGCCGGGCTCGTGAGGCCAGAGGCCGCGTGGAAGGGATGGGAGAGGGCCGGATCCGGAAGTGACATAATCGGTCCTCCCCCGCCTCTTCTGCATGGGCATCCGGGCTCCTCGGGGGTCATCGCCATCGCGACTAGCTCCGACAAGGCCAGAGGCCGCGCGGAAGAGGCGGGGGAGGGCCAATTACATCACTTCCGGATCCGCCCCTCCCCTGCCTCTTCCGCGCGGCCACTGGCCTTACGAGCCCAGCGGCGGGGGACCTGGCGGCGGCAGCGGAAGATGTGGCGGCGGGGGACCCGGCGGTGGAGGAGGAAGACCCGGGGGCGGCGGCGGGGGATCTGGGGGTGGGGCGGCAGACCCAGCGGGGGCGGCAGAGGAAGAGAACCCGATAGGTCTGGGCTGATGTTTTTTGGGGGTGGGTGGCTTGGTGGCGGGGTTGTTTTGGGTGGGGGGTGGCTTGGGGGGTTTGTTTTGGGGGGTGGCTTGGTGGGGGTTGTTTTGGGTGGGTGGGGTGGCTTGGGGGTTGTTTTGGGTGGGTGGGGTGGCTTGGGGGGTTGTTTTGGGTGGAGGGGGGATCGGGATTTTGGGTTCCAAAGTCTGGTCACCCTAGTTTTAAACCAGTTAATAACGGTGATTAATCGGTTTAAAACTGTTATAAACCATTTTAAAGCAGTAGTGTAGATAGGGTCTTACTTCCAAGTACGCATGGTTAAGATGGACAGTGTAAGAATCAGCCCTCTCTCTCTCTCACACACACACACACACACACACACATGCCATTTACCCATAAAAGAAAACTTTGGGATTTCATATGGCATGGTCTGTATGGATCTATTTGTTTGTAAAATCCCCTGCCTATAAGAAACGTTGCAAATAATTATTGATTGATTATTTATAGACCACCCTCAAAAGTCAAACAAACAAACAAACAAAACCTGGAATGAAATACAAAATAATAATAATAAAAACACCCGAAGAGCATTAAAGCAATGAAATAAAAATATAGAGGCTGGTAGGAATTAAAAACATCAAAGACCTGCTGTAACAATGGATCTTGACAGCCTGCCTGAAAACCCTTAATAGGGGAGTCAGTCTAACCTGCTATCTGAAGCACGGCACTAGGTTCCAAAGCAAATTATTTTCTGTGCACAGTCCTACTAGATATTACTCTAGCTGCTACATAGTGCAATTGGTACATTTCTGGATGCTTTTCAAAGTCATCCAAAGTGTGTTACTGTAATCTAATCTTGGTGTAATCAAGGCATGTGCGCCAGTGGTCAGATCTGCTTTTCCAAGAAAGGGCACAGCTGGCATAAGAGCCAACGCTGAGTAAAATCTAGAGATGGTCCCACATTTCTGGGGGCATGAGAATGTTGTGATGAAATATGTCAGGTTGCACTGATTTTTTTTTTCTGGTAGAAAATCTAAAGAAAGACAAAAAGAGCAGTTTAAGAAAGCAACTTCCCCTCCTTTTCCCATTTTTTGGTGGCCATTTGCAGCCACTGTATCCCTCCACTCTTCTGTTCCTTCAGCACACCATTTCCTTGTCCTCTCACAGACCTGGTTCACACATAATATACTAACTGATAGTTTATTTAACCTAGAGCTTGCTGAAGTCTAGGTTGTGATGTGCAAACCCAGGTGCACTTAGAAACCATGGTTTGTTAACCATCGACAGTCCCCCCAAAAGACTCATGGTTGAGTTGTGAACTCTGGATTGTTTAAACCATGGGTTGTCATTATATGTGAAACCAGAACCATGGTTTGTTATTGGATTTTTCACCAGGCACCAGAGATGGCAGGCAAGAGTAGTAAAGAAACCTAGCTGCTCTATATGTCAGTACTACAGCACCACAAAGGTATTTGGGATGCAGGGAGGGAGCAGGAAAAGGAGGAAGGAAGCAAACAAGTCAGGGATTGAGAAAACAAACCACGGCTTGTTCAATCATTTACCAGACAAACTCTGGGCAGGGCAACAAACTATGGGTTAACTATGGGTTAAATAAACCATGGGTGAGCATTCAGTGTAAATCAGGTCGCTGTGTGATTCTAGCCAATCAGGGACATGTGGTGAGCGTGATGACATCATGATGCTACATGGTCAATCAGTTATGATATCACTGAGAACTAATGAAGCTGTCATGTCCTTGCTTTAGGGGGTTGGAACACCTAGGCAACTGGGGCAGTGCTCTTTGCTGCATAATCCTGCTGCACTATGATGAAATTGCTGCAGCACAACAAGACAAGGAGTCATGCTGCCACATCACATTGCAATGGTTTAATCACAGCAATAACCGCAAGACATTGAGCATTGGTATGGTTGCCTTGATGACTGGATCCCATTCTTTCCTGCCAGGAACATGTTTTTAGGGTGGGAGGCAAGGAGGGTCCCTCAAAATCACTGGAAAGGTGGAGCCATTTTACTGGAGGGAGAAGCATATTGACAAAATCAGACCCTCACTAGGGTGAGCCCTAGACATTTGAACTTTGGGAATGGCAAACTTCCTGGGAGCTCCAGTCCCAAACTCCCTGAGCTCTGCCTCCTCAGCCCTCTTTCAGCTGAGCTGGCCCATTGAGTGCTCAGCATTGCACACGTCCGAGGCTTCTGGAAAGTGCATAATTCCAAAGCTTGCCTTTAGTGTGCCAGGGGGATTGCCACCCTCCCCACCCCCACACCTGTCAGGGCCTGAAAGGGCCTCTTAATGCACACACACTAATGGCAAGGCAGGGGAATCTCTGCACTTTCCAGAGGCCCCAAAAGTGCACTTTCCAATGCCTCTCCCCCCTCCCTTACCCTTTCAGGCCCCAATTCTCTTACACTCTCGATTAACTGAACTGGTGTTGTAGTCATTGTTAAGGCCATTAATACTGTGGGGAGACTTTTGCTATATGGGGAATTATAGGGTCGTCACAAGAAGCCTGGCAGGCACAGTTTTTGACAGGCAGGGTGGATACTAGTGCTTAATGAATGAGAATGTAGGTGACCCACCTGTGGATTGGTTGCCATAGGAGGCAACAAGGCTGCAAGTGATTGTGACATTTCTCAACTGGACCAAGAGGATCTGAAGACCTGGCTCTGGCAAACGGTCAAGTTACCTTCCTTGTCTACCTCTCCTATGCTGGGCTCCAGGGGTCAATAGACTGGAGGTAAAACTCAGCAACATGTGCCATGGAGCTTATATAAGTAGTGCAATGTACCCAAGTAGCACTATCATTTGTTGCCCAGTTGTCCAAGGGGTTGACCATCATTGACCTAGGGGACTCCATTGTGTTGGAGGAGAGGGCAGGAAGAGGAAAAAAAACCCAGCCTGGTTCGGTGGGGGTTATCAAAGAGGATAGCAATTCATAGGTTCAGGCATAATGGTCACAGCCCTGGTGCAATGGCATAGGTGGCCATGTCAGCATCTAAACCTAGGCCCACCTCTGGTCTCTTAGCATCCACATTCACCACTTGCCCCTGACTAAACTTCAGTGTCAAAGCAGAAGAGGAGCAAATCTGTTGATGTCCCCATGATGCAACATCCAAATGCTGTTGAAATGGCCCCCAGAGCCATACCGTCAATTATATAACCAGGCTCTTGGTTGTGTTGGTCGGTTGGTTAGTTGGTTTTAATGCTAACCAGGATTTTCTGTGACTGGCTAATGTGATTGTAGCTGCTGCAGCACTGTTTTTCTACAGTTGCACAGGAGTAGCCTTGGTGTTCATGCCACCATCAAATTGCCAAGGAAATTGGAAACACTTTTTAGTAATTTTCCCAGCTACAAAGCAACACACTTATGCAATATCCAGAGAATGAGATAGTACAGCTGAGGGAGCTCTTGACAAAGGACATAAATTCAGCAGTTTCCTAATATGTATATATGAATAAATGAGGGAAAGGGTCAGAAATAACAAATACTTCACATGCAGAGAAAATGGGGATAAAGATGCAGCATTAAGGCTCTGCGTGACACCCCTCCTCCCCCCCCCACACAATGCACTTCAATGTAGGAATAAATCCATAATGGATTGAATGCAGCGATTCTGATAAAGCACCTCGATATACCCTGGGGTTAATATACTTTTGTGCATCTCTTATCAGCATAGTGCCTGTTTTCAGATGGATTATTCATCTACTGACCTTCAGATCACTTCCTAGTCCTCATTTTAGTGGCACACAGCAGCCCAGTTCACAGGAGCCTCATTATTTAGAGATGCAGAAACGACATCCGAGGGATTCGTTGTGTTCATGCTGGCGGCAGCTCACATGATTATAGATAAAAGATGGAAAACTGCAGGACCTCTAGCATTGCAGTCTTGGGACATGGAGCTGTGGCAAGTAGCTGTGTCAGAACAATTGAAATTTGCTAAAGGCCAAGTCAAACTATCTGCTTGGGTGAGGGCAAAATAAGCACTGCTGGAGCCCCATGGGGAAATTTGGTGCGGCTTTGCCTCTTGTGCCACATTGGCTGAAGCCAAACCAATCCAGAAAAGTTTCTGGCTGCTACTGGAAGTCAAGACACATTGTCCATAATGGCCTTTTTGTACTGATTCCTCCCTTGCAGGCTTCTCTTCTTCCCACCCAACATAGAACTTTTATTACATTATTCTTTCCTAGAGCTAGAGAACATAGGAAGTTGCTTTATACTGAGTCAGACCATTGGTCCATCTAGCCTAGTATTATCGCCACTGGCTTGCAGCAGCTTTCCAGGGTTTCAAGCAGGATCAAATCTGAGACCTTCTGCATGCAAAGCATATGCACTGCCACTGAGCCATGCTCATTTTCATGAAAGAGATGCTCTCTTCGTCAATTGATAGGAGTTTTACTTAGGAATTCTAATTCTGGACTTTTCACACATTTTGAGGAAGACAATGAAAACCCCTTCCTTCCCCTCCTACAAGTTGTTCTACTTTCTTTTCCCAATGACATCTTGAGTGTTATTTTGCCTGCACGTCCACTACTTTCTGGCTCTCTTATCTTACTCTCACAATGAATTTGTAGAGGTGTGTGTTCATTTCAGCACAAATTAAAAATGGAAGAGAATGGGTAGAATCCAAATGTGACGCAACACTTGCACTAATGGCATTACAGTAACACAACATAACTAACGCTTGCTAGGGCAATGGCAAAAAGCAGTGATTTTCCACCAAAATTTGCTGCCTAGCCAGCAGCGGTTGGATACTACATAGTTCAGTATGACCTGATTTTGTTCGGTCTTAATACATTTTTGGGGTAGATTTTTGTTACTACCATTCATATCAATTTTTGGGGAGTAGATGATTACCTTTTTCTGGCAGCAGTAGCAGCAATGGAACTCATATTGCTGCACATGTCCAGCTGCCATCACTTTATTTCTCTAGAATGGCCCAGACATGGCATTACTCCACGTACTGGGGGAAATTGCCATTGTGGGCCATTATATTTGCAACAGCAGCTGCCTACCATCTATCCCACCCCGACTGACCTCTCCATTACCCAGATGCAACACCTGGGGCATGTTGGAAAAAATAAAATGGAGGCTACCAGGAATCACCATCAAAATCCTCTCCGTGACACCGCTACCACAGACAACAGGGAAAATATAAAATCAAACAAAGGAATAAAGACAATACAATGAAAACAAATGCAAGCAATGAAATGAATGTGAGTCTTAACAAATGCATAAAGAAATCAACTTGGCTTTAATCACTAAAGAACAAAATGAGAGGTAATGAAATAAAACATATATATTGTATACTCCTATCAATTTGTCTGTCTTACACCACCATCTCCACCACCCTGACTTGTCCATCTGATGAACACTGTAAACACTCTGTACACTTCTGTCTACATTGTGTGGCAGTAAACTGAGACATACAGCACAATCCTATGTTTGCTTACTCAAAATTAATTCTTACTGGGTTCAATGGGATGTAATACAAAGTGGACACAGGATTGCAGCCTTAGAAGTAGCATCAATATCAGCTATAATAATAATAATAATAATAATAATAATAATATATTTATTTATTACCCGCCTCTCCCAACGGATCGAGGCGGGGAACAGCATCAAACATAAAATACAAAACTGATTAAAACACTTAAAACCAATACATCATGAAAATACCAATAAACACCAATAAAACACTTTAAAATTCAGCTAGGTAGGCCTGCCGGAAGAGATCAGTCTTTATAGATCTTTTAAATTCCTGAAGACTGGTGAGTTGGCAAATCTCTCCCGGCAGGTCATTCCACAATCTGGGAGCGGCAGAAGAGAAGGTCCTCTGGGTAACGGTTGTCAGTCTAGTTCTTGTTGACTGTAGTAAATAATGGCATCACTACCACCATCAGTAACTAGAAAATCAAAACCTTTACCCTGTGCTTTAATGAAAACAGATTTTTCATGCATTTCTTTTGGGTGAGAAAATATTCGCAAGTTACTGAATGTTAACTGCACAGTAACTAATGCCAGTATTTTTCATAGGCTGGTACTTGAAAAGGGAGTCTTATTTATAAAGGCATGCTTCCGTGTGTGATCCCTGAACGATTACAAATGACCCTAGTTCAAATCGAGACAGCTGTTATTTCCACAGCCTTTAAGATCTTATAGCTTCCTGATTTTTGCCCTGCAGAAATACTTAAATCATACGATAGGCAATTAGACACAGTTAAATGATCTGTAGAAAGACAAATCCTTCTGGTGATGGAGCCATCTCTAGAGAAGTGTAAAGAGAACACTGCTTTCCAGTTGAAATAAATGGTATCCCATAATCTCAGTGGTCCTCAGCCTTGGGACAGCAGTCATATTAATCGTATAAGATTTGGATTGGTTGGGGGAATCAGATTTCAAAGGAATGGCTTAAGGGGGGATATACAGTTCTGGCAATATAGAGAAGTTTAATCAACAGGGAATGAAATGTTCATTCTCGTATTTTATTTGGCAGAGGTGTTGAGATATTGTGTAATATCATTTTCAGGGCTTCATAGTTACCTTGGCTGAGTAGTGTGATATTTACAATGAAAACGTGTAATTGCTGGGGGTAAAAAGGGGGCTTAGTTTGCAGAAGAATTCTCCCTAGAAGTAATTTGGTTAATGTTCATATTATTACTGTATTTTGGAAGAGTGCCTGACAGTTTTAGCCCTAGACTATTTATTATATTACCATTTAGCTTTTGAATGTATTGCACCACTGCACAACGGGAAAACAGTAGCTTCCTGAGGTGAATGGCTAGAAGGACATTCCTCAAGCTCTCTCACAGCTTCCCTTCTTGAGATGTCACATAACCCCAACCCCACCTTTCTCCTCTCTCCCTCTCTCTCCCCCTCTCCCTCGACAAATTTATTTTTTTTAGTTCTCATGCCTCAACTCATCTCTACTCTACTGTACCATAGGGTGACCAGATAAAATCCAGGTCAGGGCTCCTGTAACTTTAACAGTTGTTGAGAAAAGGGAATTTCAGCCAGTGTCATTTGTATGCAATTAGTTCCTGGTGAAATTCCCTCTTCATCACAACAGTTAAAGTTGCAGGGGCCCTGCCTTCTTTTGTATATGGTCACTCTAGTATAGTGCCTGCACCTTTAACTGATGTGATGAAGAGGGAATTTCACCAGGAACTAATTGCATACAAATGACTCTGGCTGAAATTCCCTTTTCTCTACAACTGTTAATGTTACATGAGCCCTGACCTGGATTTTATCTGGTCACCCTATTGTACCACCTCTGTTCATTCTGAAGGCCAAAAGAGACATGTATATCTAGCAGCTATGTTATCTCCCCCCTTTTTTTACTCTAGAGTAGGTATAGGGGGCTGATTTGGATTTTAAAATTCCCCGGAAACTTACGCTAGGGTTGCCCCCCCTGGATTGGGGGCCCTGTGCCTATAGTAAAAATGGGGTGGGGGGAGATATGTAGTTGGTAGACACACATTTAAAGCAATGCCTGTTTTGCATTCAGCTCATTCTGAACACCTTGACTGTATGATATAAGTGCTAATTGAACAGTGCCCAAACTCCTGGGTTTTCAAACAGTTCAAACGTGCCTTCTTCTCTTCTTTCACTAACAGCTCTTGAAGTTCTCAGAGTTTTCTGTTGACACAATGTAGAAGTGGAGCTCCAATATAGTGCCAGTGGCCACCAATGTGCCCACACACCTCTCTCACCACCCACCAGGATCCAGGCGCTTTCCTTTTTTATTTTATGTTTTAAGATTTTTAATTCATTATTTTTAACTGGGAGGCCGGCATGCTGCCCTCCATAGGGAATGGAGAACTAGCAGGGCACCCGACCTGCGAGTTCACCGAGTGCTGCTCAGCCGGACCTTTGTAAACCGCCCAGAGAGCTTCGGCTATGGGGCGGTATACAAATGTAATAAATAAATAAATAAATAAATAAATGCACACTTTCCAGAGCCTCTGGAAAGTGTGCAATCCCCCCCCCCCCAGCATGGCATTAGTATGTCCGGGGTAATTGTGTACTTTCCAGAAACTCTGGAAAGGGTGATTTGACTCCCTCCCCCTCCCCCCGCACCACAAAAAGGTCGGGAACCCCTGATATGGAAGCTGAGGAAATAATATTTAGGCTTGGAATCTCCTTTGCATTACCCTGTCTCTGGTTCACAGTCTAATTTGGGGAGGAGTATCAGAATGACTAGTGGGAAGATGGACACAGAGATTTATAGAGGTTCAGGGCAATTGTGTCCAGTTTTCCATGTTCCTAGAACATCAAACTCCAGGCAATAAGTTCATGTTATATGCTGCCTCCTCTACTTTTTTTCTGTTGGCACAGTTGCAAGGAAGAAATCAGAAACATCTGAGCTTGTCATTATGTATGATCTGTAACAGGGTTTAGTTTTACCAATAGTTTCTCTGAACAAGCCACAATTACAACTCATGGTTTGATTTTGGTTTGTAGCCCCTCCACAAGGATTCGCTTTTGCGCCTGGTTAGGCGATTATGCGCATAATCGCAGAAGCGCATTTACGCCTAATCCCTCTGCACGAGAGGCGGCGACAGGCAGCGAAGCGCATTAACGGATGTCCAAAATGCGCTTTCCAAGCGCTTGTTCACATAGGCAAAATGCGCATTAACGGCCAGAGCAAAATAAAACTCGCTGTTTAACGCGCATTCGATAATGCGCATAATCGGAGAGAAAACACGCCTCTACGCCCGATTTGCGCTCCGTTCTTGTAGAGGTAAATTTTTTAAAGCGCCTTGAAAGAGCTTTAAACCTCTCTTGTAGAGGCAGCCTTGGTTAGATGCACCATAGTTAAAAGTAGAGCTGTGCGCAGTCCTCCCCCCAACTCATCTTGGAGGATGTTTTGGAGCCTCCCAAATAGCCCTGAATGGACTTGGGCCACTTCGGGGCTTGGCTGCCTCACTTCCATACCAAAGCTGAGGAAAGCCGGGTGCAAGGCCGACCTGGAGTCCATTGGACTCCCCACTTGCTCCCTGCTTGCTCCCCCCTCCCCAAACTTGGAGTTCCACCACTGGGACTTACCTTCCCATGTGTCCCTGAGAGTCAAGCTATGATTTAAGGCTAAGATCAGGGGGCTCTCTTTTTAATAGATCTATGGTTGAAAACTAGGGGAAATGGCCCTTTATGGCCACCATAGTTTGTGGCCATAAATCTATTAACAAAAGAGAGCCCCCATGATCTTATCTTTAAATTGCAGCTTGGCTCTCAGGGAGGAGGACTCATGGCAAGATACGGCCCACCAGTGGCAGTGATGGGAGGTGACCGAGGACTCACATGGACTCACGACTCACCTCGCGCCAACATTCCCACACAGGTGGGTGGGCAGGTGGAATGGCCAGTCACTGCCTCAAATTGGCCCGAGGCACTCCAAGGGCTTTGGTACCAATCTGCTTCAGCCTTGGGGTGCCTTTGGCCAACCCGGTTCTACCTCATATTCAGGTTGAGGCAAGCCGAATCGGCCTGCCTTGACTTGGATTTGGGGATTCAGCCCAAGGTGGTGCACATCCCTAGTTAAAACTAACCACAGTTAGCCCCAGTTTGGCTAAATGACAAGCTGTGAATGCTTCTGATCTCCTCCTCATGGCTGTGCTAGAGGAGGAGGAGTGAGTGCAAGACCAGAGACTCATTCACACAGCATTAAACTAATGTGGCTTAAAGTTCCATCTGAACACAGCTCTCCCCGTACATGTACACTGTTTATATGCAGCAGTGCAGCAGTCACAATAACTTTCCTTCCCCACTAAAATGAGAGCTGTGAACATTTAGTGACATTGAGGAATAATTAACCATGCCTATTTCTTTCCTCGATGGATTCAGCCTCAGGAACAATCTAATATAGGTAGATTGGTAACCTTCAAGTGATTTGTTTTTCTTCCTGCTTCCTGCTTCCTTCTTCCCCGTTCCTCCTTTGAACTGAGTTGTCACCCTACAATGCCCTACAATGCCCACCTTTAATTTATTTGTCTGGAACTAATGACCCAATAACTTTCCGCACACAAAAAGGCAAATAATGAAGTTTCTGCTAAGGAATATGTAAGGAATATATGAATATTCTATTCTGCTCTCTGCTCACTGCTCACTGATGATGAATAGAGGGATTATGTCTTCATTTTATAGTACAAAAGACAAGTGTTCTAAGGTTTCATGGATGTAGCTTAGGCTAAACCATGGTTTAAAGTGGGCATTTAGCACAACATTGGTCCAAAAATAGATGAAATACTTGGATTCGTGCCTTAGCTTAAATTAAGATGCCAAAACCAACTCTGCTGAATGATTTCAGGAATAACTGTATTGCATTTGTTGCTAGTAATGTTATCCCATTGCAGGGAAATTGACTTCTGGTGGGCAGAGACAGACCCCCCCCCTAAAAAACACAAATCTTGAATTAAAAGGCCAGCATAATGCAGCAATGCTGTGCAACCTGTAAATACTAGGTCAGATTTAGAGTTAAATGCTTTTGAAAGGCACTCACAAAATATAACTCCAATTTAAAAGTTCCTGAACCTGTCTTGAATCAAGCCCATATTTACTGATTCAGTGTAATAGTGAAAGCAGCACTTCAAAATTCCTAGACATGTGTCAAATCACTTTTTTTTTTTTTAGCTTATTGTGTGGGTTGAACTTTCAGATCAATGTGCATTAAAACAGCCCAAGTTCTTTCCAGCAGTTAGACTGACAGGAACGCTGACCTGGCATTTTACTTGGAAGTTTCAGTAAAGCTAGGGTGACCACATTTGGGAAACCAAAAAAGAGGACACCCAGTGGGGTGGGGGTGGGAAAGCAGCTTTCAGGGGCCTCTGGGATGTATGTCATTCACCCCCACCACCTTAAAGGCCCCAAATGGGGTGGAGGAGGGGAAAGTGTGTCATTCCCACCCTCCACTGCTCCAATCAAGGCCTTTTCTATAATGTCTGGGAATGACACGCTTTCCCCTTTCAGGCCCTGATTGGAGCAGTGTGAGGGAAATGACTCACCTCCAGAAGGTGTGTCATTCCCTCCCACCATGCTAATGCAGCCTTCAAAGGGAAAGCGTGTCTTTCCAGGACATTATAGAAAATTACAGAAAATCCCCCCTGACACCCAGAATAGAACAAAAACCAGGACAAATCCGGGGAAATCCTGACAGTTGGTCACCCTAAGTAAAGCTTTCTGTAAGACATGCAAGAAATCTTTGAGCACCTGAGCTGGGTGCTGGGTTTTTGTTCCACTTTGGAAAGACATGTATTTAAATGTTTTAAAGCAAAGGGCTTGTGTCTAATAAATCTTGCAAACTCTCTGAGGAATAAAGCATGCTGCTGCTCACCCTCCTCTCTTGCTGCATCTCCCTGGTAACATGTTCTGGCTGAAAGGGAGGGGATGAAGTATTATGTGACACCACGGCATCCAGCATTTTCCCATCTCCTGCAAGTGACAGCCAGTGAAGCAGAGCAGATGTGGGGAAATAATCGTGCCATGCCTCTTTTTCAACTACATGTTACTGGGGAGATGGCAGCCATGGGTCTGCCCCCTTTAATGGAGTTTCACACTTAAGAATATTGAGCAGTTTTCAATACTGCCCCCACACTAGCAGGGCCTACTGCTAGTGCCATGGGAATATAGAGGTTCCCAGAGCAATCTGAAATGAGCAGAACTGCTTATTTCTGGAATGGCACAGCTCCGCTGACCTGTCCTGTTGAGGAACTGAGTGTTTCTGCGTTTTTTCTGAGGTTGTTTTAGGAAGGGCTAGTTCCTGTTGCGCTTGTATTGGGTCCAGCTATGGTTGTAGTGGGCAGTATCCAATGTTGAAAGGCAAACCTGTCCCACTAATGGACCCTGCTAATTATGGAACTCCCTACTAATTATGGAACTTCAGTCTTTAGTGGTTGGTAAAGGCATTCATGGGGCCGGGCTGACAGAATCAATTTGCCTTACTCCTTCTTATATTCTTAGTAAGAACAGTTGTTTATCCCAGACTAAAACATTATTGGCTTTACTACTAAGTAGTAAGGATCAACGGCTATGCATATACCAGACATGTACAACTTCTAGACAAGCTGGATCCAACCCTCCAGCTAGTGTACCAGTTCCTATAGGAAAACACAGAAAGCTGCCTTTTACTGTGTTAGATGATCAATCCATCCAGCTCATTATTGTCTACTCCAAGGGTGGACTAAAGGTAGATGTCTGAGTGATTTGCAATAGATCTTCAAGTACATGTATGACTCGCAATTCTTTAACAAGTGTATGAAAAATAGCAAGTTTTTTTAAAAAATCCATCATGGCTGCCCTTATGCTAATTGCTTTTCGCTCAGCCTCCGTCTTCCTAATCTGTAAAACAGGAGCACTAATTGGTTGCTTATGACCAGGTCTTTGTTCTGCCCTGCTAGGCAGTTTTAGAGTGTTGTGATGGAATTCCTGATCTTTGGTAACTCACATGTAGATTTGTATATATCCCAGTATACGATTCATGGGTTCAGGTAATTGATGCTGCTCCCTGAGCCATCATTTTGTGTCTAGCTCTCATTGCTAGGTCTCAGCATTCTAGTAAGAAGAAAGAAAACCTGAGGATTGCTTGCCCTCGGTCTACTCTACACTGACTGGCTAGGACTCTTTCCTAGCCCTACCTAGTGATTGATTTTGGGACCTTCTACATTCAAAACAGGCACTGACTTTGTTCTGGTCAGCATTCTGTGGCTGTTTGGGCTTTGCTACTTTGTCCTATATATTTTAAAGTTCATTCTTATGTCTTGTAGTCACAGAGGGTTAGTCTAAGACACCTTCATTGCTTCTCCTTCCTTGGTAAGCCTACTTTCTCACTGCCATTGTCCCCCCTCCCCCTCCCCTTCTTTCTCCTCATTGCTGCCACTTGCTTGCTTGACAGGCAGAGAGCCAATGAGCAAATAGGCAGGGGCATCTCCTGATCCTCCTTCTCACCACTGTTGTCTGGGGCAGAGCAAGAGGCAAGGGAACAAAGCAAAGATGAGTAAGAGCAATTCCAGGGGGACTCTTTTCAGTGGGCTCTTGCTGGGGTGCGGGCCCTCAGCAGATGCCCAACCATGCCGACCCTTAACAGTGCCCCTGCCTGTTGATATAGATAGGATGGCCCACCTAAAACCATTGTGCCCTTTCTTGTCTCTCCCCACATATATCATTTGCAGTACCATGCCTTTTTGTATATTCCTAATAGCTTCTTCAGATGAGTGTTTTATCACACACGCTTGTGACTGGCCACTCATGGATCTTTGCGGGTTATTTTGGCAATGCAGTGATCCTCCTGCATATCTCCCACTCTCTTTCCAAGTTTTAGCATTGTAAATTAATCCACAGAAAAGCCATTAAAAAGAAAAGAAAAATACTGTATTTCCTGCTGTTTGCAAAAAAGTTGTGTTATAAAATGCCCACTACAAGGCACTGTTCCAATTGAATTGTATGGGCCACATGATCTCTGCTCTCTTTCCCTGTATAATTGCCACTCATTCCCAATGCAGGAAAAAGCAGGAAGCAAGAGTGACGGTATGCGATGGTAAGGAAACATAATTTCCCCCATCTGAAGATGCTTTAAGTTACTGACCAGTGTGATTGCCCCATGTATTTTGCTAACATGAGTATGAACCTACATATAGGGTAGAAGTGGAATTAGGGATGTGCATGGACCCCCCGATCCGACCTGGCCGACATTGAGGAGGCAGGATGCTGCGGAGGACTCCGCAGAGGAGGCTGTAGGTAAGGAGGGCAATTGGGGGAGGGAGGGAGAGAGCGGGCAGAGCAGGAAGGAGGGCTCTGCATGGACCCGGAGCAGATCCGGCCCTTGGATCCAATCCGTCCTGATCCAGGCTGATCCAGTTCAGATCAGGCCAAGATCGACCTGATCCGCTCGCGATTCGAGATCCGGTTCCGGCTCCGGTCACAGCCCTAAGCAGGATGCCTTATGTCACATAGGGCTTCATATTCTGATGGCAAGGGTAGAATCTTGATGACCGTCTGAGAGATGGCACCTTACGAAGTACCACTTATAAGCATGCATTTGGAGAAACGACCATTTTATTCCCCATGCTTTTTCATGTGCTATTCATCCCCTCCCTTCTCTCTGAGCACAGATTGTGTAGGGTGACCATATGGAAAGGAGGACAGGGCTCCTGTATCTTTCACAGTTGTATAGAAAAAAGAATTTCAGCAGGTGTCATTTGTAGGCATGCAGCACCTGGTGAAATTCCCTCTTCATCACAACAGTTAAAGCTGCAGGAGCCCTGTCCTGAGTGACCAGATGCAAAAGAGGGCAGGGCTCCTGCAGCTTTTAACTGTTGTGATGAAGAGGGAATTTCACCAGGTGCTGCATGCCTACAAATGACACTTGCTGAAATTCCCTTTTCTATACAACTGTGAAAGATACAGGAGCCCTGTCCTCCTTTCCATATGGTCACCCTATCTGCATCATCATTTCATCACAATGTTCCTCTAGTGCTTTGTATTGCTGGCAATCACTAGTGGCATTTTTGTTAGGGGTGTGCATCGGATCGGATCCGATCCACGATCCGAATCCGATCCGACCCAAAATCGGGAAAATCCGATCCGATCCGATCCGATCCGGACAACCTCCGATCCGGTCCGATCCGATCCGATGAGGTCCGATCCGGATCGGACGCCATTTTGAATGCTTTTTCCCATAGCCAAGTATTGTTTTACAAAAACGCCTATAACTTTTTCATTTTTAAAGATAGAAGGATGAAACTTGGGCACATTGTAGACTGGTTAGGGGTAGTTATCTGTGAGAAATTTCAGAAAGATTGGTGCATGCATTTTGTGGCAATTAATTTTTTAATAAATACCCAGGAATGCCTATAACTTTGTCATTTTTAAAGTTACACACATGAAACTTTGCCACATTGTAGGGGGTACCTTGGGACCTATGTGTGTGAAATTTCAGAAACGTAGGTGCTTGTCTTGTGTGGCAATTAATTTTTAGAAAAATGGGTAGTAGTGGGGTAAATACAGTTACGCCTCCCATTTTTTTATTTTTGAAGATACAAACAGGAAACTTGGGCACATTACAGGTACCACTTGCCTTGATATGTGTGTGAAATTTCAGAAACATTGGAGCTTTCCTTGTGTGGCAATTAATTTTTGAAACAATGAGGAAAGAAACACCTATAACTTTGTCATTTTTAAAGTTACACACATGAAACTTTGCCACATTGTAGGTGGTACCTTGGGACCCATGTGTGTGAAATTTCGGAAACGTAGGTGCTTGCCTTGTGTGGCAATTAATTTTTTAATAAATACCCAGGAATGCCTATAACTTTGTCATTTTTAAAGTTACACACATGAAACTTTGCCACATTGTAGGCGGTACCTTGGGACCTATGTGTGTGAAATTTCGGAAACATAGGTGCTTGCCTTGTGTGGCAATTAATTTTAGAAAAATGGGTAGTGGTGGGGTAAATACAGTTACGCCTCCCACTTTTTTATTTTTGAAGATACAAACAGGAAACATGGGCACATTACAGGTACCACTTGGCTTGATATGTGTGTAAAATTTCAGACAGCTGGGTCCAGGCATGTGGTGGCAAGGTATTTTTGAAACAATGAGGAAAGAAACGCCTATAACTTTTTTATTTTAAAAGTTAGAAGTCTGAACATTGCTCACTTTGTAGATGGGTTAGGGGTAGATATGTGTCAGAAATTTCAGAATTATAGGTCCAGGCATTTGATGGCTATGGAATTTTTAAATTACATGTTTCAAAAAAATTTCTACAGAGGCCAGGTCTTCCCCTCCCGCTTCCCGCGAAGAAAAGGAAACACTCTCTCGTCTCGATCCCTTTGAAGTTGCTAGTAGTATCCATTACAGGGCTCGTGTTTCCTTTCCTCCTTTCACTTTTCAAGCAGAACGGCTGAGCCTAGCTGAGTTTTGCAGCCATGCGTGCAAGGAAGGATCACTCTGGTCTCGATCCCTTTGATCCTTGGTAGTATCCATTACAGGGCTCGTGTCTGCTTTCACTTTGTACTCAAGCAGACACGAGCCCTGTAATGGATACTACCAAGGATCAAAGGGATCGAGACGAGAGAGTGTTTCCTTTTCTTCGCGGGAAGCGGGAGGGGAAGACCTGGCCTCTGTAGAAATTTTTTTGAAACATGTAATTTAAAAATTCCATAGCCATCAAATGCCTGGACCTATCATTCTGAAATTTCTGACACATATCTACCCCTAACCCATCTACAAAGTGAGCAATGTTCAGACTTCTAACTTTTAAAATAAAAAAGTTATAGGCGTTTCTTTCCTCATTGTTTCAAAAATACCTTGCCACCACATGCCTGGACCCAGCTGTCTGAAATTTTACACACATATCAAGCCAAGTGGTACCTGTAATGTGCCCATGTTTCCTGTTTGTATCTTCAAAAATAAAAAAGTGGGAGGCGTAACTGTATTTACCCCACCACTACCCATTTTTCTAAAATTAATTGCCACACAAGGCAAGCACCTACGTTTCCGAAATTTCACACACATAGGTCCCAAGGTACCGCCTACAATGTGGCAAAGTTTCATGTGTGTAACTTTAAAAATGACAAAGTTATAGGCATTCCTGGGTATTTATTAAAAAATTAATTGCCACACAAGGCAAGCACCTACGTTTCCGAAATTTCACACACATGGGTCCCAAGGTACCACCTACAATGTGGCAAAGTTTCATGTGTGTAACTTTAAAAATGACAAAGTTATAGGTGTTTCTTTCCTCATTGTTTCAAAAATTAATTGCCACACAAGGCAAGCTCCAATGTTTCTGAAATTTCACACACATATCAAGGCAAGTGGTACCTGTAATGTGCCCAAGTTTCCTGTTTGTATCTTCAAAAATAAAAAAATGGGAGGCGTAACTGTATTTACCCCACTACTACCCATTTTTCTAAAAATTAATTGCCACACAAGACAAGCACCTACGTTTCTGAAATTTCACACACATAGGTCCCAAGGTACCCCCTACAATGTGGCAAAGTTTCATGTGTGTAACTTTAAAAATGACAAAGTTATAGGCATTCCTGGGTATTTATTAAAAAATTAATTGCCACAAAATGCATGCACCAATCTTTCTGAAATTTCTCACAGATAACTACCCCTAACCAGTCTACAATGTGCCCAAGTTTCATCCTTCTATCTTTAAAAATGAAAAAGTTATAGGCGTTTTTGTAAAACAATACTTGGCTATGGGAAAAAGCATTCAAAATGGCGTCCGATCCGGATCGGACATCTGGTCCGATCCGATCCGACCAGCCTCCGATCCGATCCGATCCGACCCCCCAGGTCCGATTCCGATCCGCTATCCGATCCGATCCGGGGGGTCAGTGCACATCCCTAATTTTTGTTACCTCTATCTGAGTTCGGAGGCTTCTTTACAGCCAGTTATTTAGCAATTTAATTCATGTCAATTAGTGGTCGGTGCGAAAAAAAGCTCTCTTACTCCCTTCACCCAGTGAATTCTGTGTGTTCTCCATTAGTGCATCTGCTGAGGATTGCCTCCCTCTTCCCCACTCCTCATTTTTCACATAGTGAACTGCCATCTGTAGCTTATATCAGCAGGAGCAAACCCTTTGACATTTGATTTTAATTTTTTTTATGTTTCTCCACCCCAAAAGAACTTATCCTGAATAGGAATGGGAAAAGGACTCAGCCTGGGAAAACATAACACCTTCACACAGCAGCACGAATAAAACCATTAGACTTCAGAAAAGAATTGGCAGGATGGTTAGAAAATGGGACTTGCCCTTCTGCCCTGAGACATTTACAGAGCCCTATCTTATTTCCTGTATTTCTCTGGTATAATCGTTCTCAAAAAGTGGCTTTGAACCTGACAGAGTATTGTTCATTTTCCAGATTACATATAGGTGGTAAGCTGAAGAAGTTGAATCCTGGATCCATTGCTCTCTGTTATGAAAGTACCAGATGATAATCCTCTAGCCGGCCTTCTTGTTCTCCCTGTTGTTAAATTAGTGTATACAAACACTCCCTTGCCTGCCACATAAAGCAAATTACAGTCATTTATTTAACACCCATTTTGGTAAACAATATTTCTCACTTACCTCTCTCTCAGTGTAAATTAGAGTCAGTCTCTCTCACCAGTGTTAGGCAGCTAGCCATGTTTATACATTTGTATTATTTTAAAGAATTGCAAATATTTTAAGGTCTTAAGTTCAAATTGATTCCCTCCTGGTTTGCTCTCCCAAGTTTGTTTTCACTAATCCAATGGAATATTAAATATTAAATTGCTGAGAGGCTGAGGAATAAAATATAACAAGCAAGATATATTTTAAAAATCCCTAGAACCTTGTTGTTGCTGTCATTGTTGTTAATAGATAAATGATTATTTGACCTGAGTTGCCCCCTAGTAAAAGTAATGTGTCTATAAAAATGGTAAAAGGAACATCTTTTTTCCTTTCCTCTTTCCTTCCTTCCTTCCTTCCTTCCTTCCTCCTCCTCTTCCTCCTTCTCTCCCCCCACCTTTTGTAAGAAATAAGGTCATTACTGCAGTGTGAAAAGACATACTGAAAGGAATAGTGCAGGTCTTCAGTTTCATTCATAGTTCAGCATTAAAGACACAAACATTTTCCGATGCTTGTAAAGCTACCACATTGATAAATGAACTGTGTTGATTGTATACATAATCCCACATATGTGATCTCTCAGTGAAGGAGAAAGTTGCTAACATATGCTTCCAGGCAGAAGCGATTTCAAATAGCTGCAGCAGCTAAGGGAAATATCTACGCATATGGATAACAGCTGGATTTTTTTTAAAAAAAACCATTAAAACAAAACAAAACACATCAATGTGCATCTAAATTGTAACACACCCTGAGCTCTGGGGATGGAGTGGGCTAGAATTCCTAAGCAAGACATTAATTCACAAGTAAAAGTGTAGCCCATATTTTTTGCTGGCCTTAAAATGTGGTGGCTTTTTATTACTCCACCAACTACGTCCAATGGGGCTTCTGCGCTTACACAATTGGTGTACCTCTAATGCAATGTGACCTCTAGTGCAATGCTAAGAGAATAAGCTGGCATGATGGCTTTTCCAGGGAAGCCTGTTGTACCAGCTTACACTATTGGTGTTGTACTAGAGGTCACTTATGTACATCAATTGTATAACCATGCTAATGCTATTTCCCCCACCGTAGATTGTATCCAATGTTAGTCCAACTGAAGGCCCGTTCATTTCAATGAGTCTGCTCTAAGTAGGACTAGCATTGGATACAATCACTGTTTTGTCTTCTGGTGCTGGCATAGTTCTCCCCACACTACTGGAGTGACAGGGGGTGGTACCATAGGGAACTGGCGGTGCTGCCCCTGTAATGTAAAAGGTGGCCCGTGGAGGCCATTTTATTTTGCTCCCCCCACTTTAATTTCACAAATGTTTTACTAAGTCTAGTGAATGGAACTGCGCCAAATGGAATATTAATAGATCTCCAATTCTACGATCTCATCATTCAAATGTTTGACCGAGCCATCTTGAAGGAAATGTTTAAGTCACATTTCAAATGTAAAGCCTTACCTCAAAAATTGAAATTTAAATATTTTACATCTGTTCACATCTCTTGGTTTTTTTTATAGATTTTAAATAGGAGATCTCATGTTACTAATTACCATTGCATGTTATATATTACATGCTGCAACATTTAAAAAAGCCAAAACAAAACTATAACATGTCGACAATCAAATACTGTCAAATGGGCATACAAATGCATGCTAATCATCCAATACTGCCAAATATGATTTATCAGTGATTTTCAAACTATATTCCAAGAAATTGTGGGTTCTTCAAAGCTTATCTGGGCTTCCACATAAAACCTCAGTGAGAAGATTGCCTGGAGTTAAACTTGGGCACCAGTACATGATATTCCTTTGCAATGCAAAATTACAGGGACTCTATACTGATAACTATGGATGATGGTGAGGTCCAGCGTTGCCACATGTGAAATGAGTGTGTGTCCATGAACGTGCCCAGAAGCTTCTAACATAAGAACATAAAAAAACCATCCTGGAACAGATCAAGAGTCCATATAGTCCAGGAGTCTGTTCACACAGTAGCCATTGATAGCCTTATCGTCCATAAATTTATCCAATTCCCCTTTAAAGCTATCCTAATTGGTGGCTGTCACTATGAGCTCCATCAGATTAGTGTTTTATTGCACGCTTGTTACTGGGCACTCGCAGTTTTTTGTGCGTCCCTCTCATGATGTCATCTGCCTCCTGCGCGCCTCCCGCCCCTTCTAGCCCACAATAAATTACCCCAGTAAGTCTGACTTATTTTTAAAGATGGAAGTTGCTGCTACCCTCTGCTGTGTGCAGGAGAAGCAGCATGATCAAAATGGCCCACTGAATGGACCACAAGCACTTTGTTTAATTGCTCTTTCAAAACAGGAAGTAATGAGAGACAAACACGCGGGCAGAGAAGCGACAGTAAATGCAAATGCAATTTTCGCCTGTGAGATGAAGCTTTATGTCTTGTGATAGCAAATTCCATAGCTTAACTGTGTGCTGTGTGAAGAAGTACTCCCTTTTATCTGTTCTAAATCTCCCACCAATCAGCTTCCACCATGCCTTGGGCCCTTTCCACACCAGGGATTTTCCCCAGGATCGTCCCCAGGTTATAACCGTGTGTCCAAATGATGCACAGGAACTCCTGGGGGCAGGGGGGATGGGGACAGGTTTTCCCAGGGAAAACCCAATTCCTCCAGCAGTCCAGGGGCCATCCCAAGACTGCGGGAGGTATGGGTACCCATCCCGCCTGGTGCCTGCTTACCCACGAGTAAGCGCAGCACCAGAAACAGGCACGGAACTGCCCAGCACTGCTCCGTGCCCATCAGGGGAGAGGCGGGAAGCAAGTCCGCCATCCCCAGGATGTCAGGGGGGCAATTGGGGGGGGGGTTAAACTTACCTTTGCACTCTTGGCTCCTTTTTTTATAAAAAAAATGGCAGGTGTGATGTCCCTGCTTCCTCCCGGGATGATACTAGCCATGTGTGCACGCTGGGGGATGCTCTCGTGATCAGGATATCGTGAGAGCCTCCCCCCTCCCTCCCGGAACACCAGGAGGTGTAGAAAGGACCTTGGAGTTCTGTGACAGAGATCCAGAGGCTGCTTAGGAAAGGTCCATGTGGAAAGTGTTCCTTGAAATTCTGTGAAAACCACTGCAACATACCACTGTATATCAGCTATTAGTGTTGTCAAATATTAATATCAACACATGTCAGCTATCAAATGCAGGTGTCAAATCTTCACATCAAAGATGATTGGGTGTCAACTACAGACGTCAAACATGTAGAGACCATCAAACATGCAGAGACCAGTGAAACCCTTTGGGGAAATATGGAGAATATTTGCCATTGAAATTTGCAAATGTGAATATTCTATTCTTTACTTCTTTACTTTCCTTGGGGCTCCAAATTCAGTCCCAATTGCCAGAAACCCTCCATGTAGTTCAATCCCCCATAGCCTAGGGCTGCTTCATAAATTGTTTTATATCTGCCAAAATCATGACAAAGTGGCATGTGGCTGGTAACAGTGCACATACCATGGATGGCCAACCTGTGATATGGGGGCCAAAGGTGGCATGTTGGACAGGGCAGGAGATGAACGGCCTGCATGCCTGGCTATGGCATAGAGTCTGCTCTTGCTCTCCTACCTGCTCTCCTGTTTCACTGCTGCCTCTTTCTTGACTTGAGACAAAACCGGCCTAAAGCAGGAGGGCCTGCAGATGTTCCCTCCGTGCACTATGGGATGTCCATCCCAGCGAGGAGGTATGCCTGGTGTTAACTTTGTGGTTGTTTGTGCCTTAGGAAAACACATTTTAATTCAGCTGGGCAATTTAAAACGTTTTTACTTTCTTAAGTAAGTATTTTACAACACAGAGTCTTGCGATACCTTAAAGACTAACACATTCATTCTGGCATAACTTTTGTGGATTACAGTCCATGTCATTTGATGCATGAGTATTTAGGCTACAGTCCCATAAATACCAAGAAAAAGCCCCATTGGACACAGCAGGGGGCTGTCTTCATGGCATGAGTTGGCGCCTCTCCACCACCGAACCCTGTGGTATCGCTGGGGTGGGGTGGCAGCGAATAATACAGATGAAAGGAAGCAACGTGGGCTTTCCAGCAGCCATTAGGCTCATCAGCCCACCCCTGCCCTCTGCCCGGATGGATGGCGACCAATCAGGTGTAGCCATTTGCCCGGCCATGCCTCTGCCATGACTCCAGATCATAGCTAGATGCCGGCTACACCATACTCGACTTGCTCTGGAGAAAAAAGTTGGGGTAAGTCCCCTACTTTTTTCCTCTGCAGCTTTGCTGGAAGGCCCCGGGGTGGGTGTGCAACATCTGCTGCCTTGTGTAATTGACACAGAATGACCGCACATCCACATCCAGAGCCTTTTGTGCATTTAGACAGCCCCATGTGGTAGACATGCAAAGAATTACACTGTTAAACCCTCTGACTTTTAATTATGCTTTTATCTGCTGGTTGATTAGCAAGTGTTTATTTTTTAAAAATGCAGGTTTTACTTGTTTTAATCTTTGTAAACTCTCTTGATATTTTCAGTAGAATATGGTATATAATGTGTCATCACCATTTTGTCCCATGGGCTTGATATGTGATACTCTCTCCCTGCCAAGAAGAACTCTGCTCCACCTGACAGCTTCCCTGGGACTGCAGAGCAGAAGGAAAGCACACCCTGTCCTGTGCCATTGGCTAGAACATTAAGGTACACTGGAAGGCTGTTCCCCATGCCTCTTAGGAAGAACATCACCTGGCAAGAAGACCAGCCTAACTCCATCCATCAGCCAGAGAAAGAATGGCTGCAGAGAGAATTGTTTCCATCCTCCCTGCCAGAAAGAACATTCAGTTTCAATTGTCAATGCCCTTGGACTGAAGAGCAGAAGAGAATTACCCTCTGCCCCCTTCCATCAGCCAGAGGACCAAGGGCACCTGGGAGGCTGCATTCTGCCTCCCAGGAAGAACATCACATGACAAGGAGAAGACTAGCCTAACTCCGTCACTTGGCTAGAGAATGAAAAGCTGCAAGAAACTTTACTTCCCTCACTGTGTAGAGAGAATACTTGGCTCCCACTGCCAGTTACCCTGGGAGTGAAGAACTGAAGGGAAGTAGGCCCCAACCATCAACCAGAGGACTAGTGGCTACTTGGCTGTGTGTGTATGTTTGTGTTGTTTTGTCTGAGGAGCATAGGAAGTTGCCTTATACTGAGCCAGACTATTGGTCCATCCAGCGCTGCACTGCCTACACTGACTGAAGGTAGCTCTCCGGGGTTTCTTTCCCAGCCCTGCTTCAAGATTCAAGGGATTGAACATGATATATGATACATGCAAAGCATGTGCTCTACCACTGACTTATGGGGGCCTTTCTAGCTTGCATTATTACAGCCTATTCTAAGCTGCCTTGAGGATCATTGGATTGAAAGGTGTGGCATGTATCTTCAAAATAAATGAACAAGCAGACTTGTTCAAAAGGGTCTCCAACACCAGTATCCACAAACAGGATACCAGCTGTACACACAGCTAGAAATTCTTGTGTAGGCCCATGATATAGTATGGAAGAGCCTTCTGTACAGGAAATCCTAACGTCTAAAGTGGAGACCTCCATTTAACTTGGGAAACCCCCAAATTTCAAATCTGAGTATGCAAATCTTGCCCCAAATGGGCCATTTTGGGTTCTTCACCTGCTGAGCGTGTGACACAGCTGCTCTGACTCAAGTGACTTGGACTGAATTTAGGTATGTCTTATCAGATGGGTCTTTTCAGCCTATAAAGTCAACTGGGTGTGGAGGTCATCTAAATTTTCACGCCCTGCCAATCATCACATTATTTCACTGAAAAATGATGAGGGAGTGCAAGAAAAATGGAACTGAGAATATTTAAACAGGAAATGTCTTCTCTGCAAAATCTGGAAACTAATTTCATTATTTGTTCACAAGGTCCAAACAGCTTTCTCAGTCTCAAACTCCAATCCTCATGAGAGTTTATTGTTTGACAACTGTGATTGAGTATTTTTGGAAGAACTGGCTCTAAACAAAAAATAATAATCCAGTTTTACACTTATTACATGTTACGCTGCTACACCAACTTCAACTGTTGTAAAGAATGGGCAATGGATGACATTTAGAGCAATGCAATAATTTACTATCATTTCTTTTTCTAGACTATGTATTTTTATGCAGTTCTGCATGCCTGAGCTTTGTTTGTTATTTGTCCTCATGTCTATCACTAACTTCAATCATTAACTTCTTTGAAGGCACTGAAGAAGAACAAAGATATTTATTTATTTATTTATTACATTTATATACCGCCCCATAGCTGAAGCTCTCTGGGCGGTTTACAAAAATTTAAAATATTGAACATTAAAAAAAGATATACAAAATCTAAAACCATAAAAAGCATAAAAACAGGTTATAAATACAATATCCAATTAAAAACAACGATTCTGGGTCAAACAACAACAACAACAAAACCCTCAACATATGCTGTTAAATGCCTGAGAGAAGAGAAAAGTCTTCACCTGACGCTGAAAAGATAAAAATGTTGGCACCAGGCAAGCCTCGTCGGGAAGATCATTCCATAATTGGGGGGCCACCACTGAAAAGGCCCTCTCCCTTGTTGCCACCCTCCGTGCTTCCCTCGGAGTAGGCAACTGGAGGAGGACCTTAGATGTGGATCGTAGTGTATGGGTAGGTTCGTGTCGGGAGAGGTGTTCTATCAGGTATTGTGGTCCCAAGCCGTGTAAGGCTTTAAAGGTTAAAACCAGCACCTGGAATCGGGCTTCGAAACGTATAGGCAGCCAATACAAGCGGGCCAGAGTAGGTCTTATATGTTTGAACCTTCTGGTCTCTGTTATCAATCTGGCTGCTGTTCGAGTACTATGACAATGGAACCAATTGCCTAGGGAGGTCGTGGGCTCTTCCACACTAGAGGCTTTCAAGAGGCAGCTGGATAACCATCTGGCAGGTGTGGTTTAGGTGGCAGGTGTGGTTTAGGTGGATTCCTGCATTGAGCAGGGGGTTGGACTCGATGGCCTTATAGGCCCCTTTCAACTCTACTATTCTATGATTCTATGCTATTACTTGGTGGTGGTGGTGGTGGTTGGTGCACATTGTTTATAACAAACACTTGTACAGCAAGAAAGAAAATCTACTCTCTTAAAAGTCTATCAGAGGATAATGTTCTCATTCAACATTATGTTCATATCTGTCAAGTCTGAACAACTTGCAACTCATTCCACCTTGTCTGCCTGGTGACTGACAACATAACTTTCTGTTTTTGTGCCCTGCCAATCTCCCCCACAAAACAGGAAGCTTATTGATTGTCTATGATGGATCATGTTGTGTGCAGTCCTAATTTATGGTTCATCTCCAGTTGTCTTTCATTGACCAGTATGCCTTCTGGGAAGTGAGTGCTTTTGTTACTGGCCATGCCCACTGTGAAAGCCATTTTATGAATGGGCAAACACCCCCATGGTAGCCATTTTGTGAGAGTGTCCATGACACTCTTTCAGAACTCCAAATGTGTCCCCTTTTAGTTATTTTCCTACACAAACTAACCCCCGCCCACACTAATACTTTAGCTTTTCCTGCAGAGAAGGTGATCCAACCCTTTGCTCATTTGGAACTTTTTTCTTTTCTTTTGGCAAATTGAACATAAATCATGACAATGTGCCTTGAGTCTTGATGCAGGAATTTTGCCCTTCTTTTGATTGTGCTTAAGCTTTTGGAACAGACTCGTTTCCCTTTCTGCAGGTGTTATATAACCAGGATGAAAGCTGCTGGAGATGTAAAAGATATATTGAATTTCATTCTGCCAATTCTATAGACAGAATGAATTAAACTTTGATTTACTTGGAGAGGGGGGATTCCAAAGGTCTAACAAGCAGCTCCTAGTGTTAGTTTATCTTCAAAAGAAAGTAACAGATTGCAAAAAGAATTAAATAAAAACATTTCACTTGAGATATGTTTGATGAAATCCTCTAAAGATTATATACGTGCCACGCCAGTCATTCCGGGAATCCCCTTCTTCCTAATAAGGGATGTTTTGAAGTTCCTTAAACTTTGCACACCCATTCCATTTAAAGTATCCATTTCTCTTGGATAAAAGCACTTAGGGGTATATTAACATTGACATTTTGCTGAACAAGCATGTTGGTTTCAGGAAAAGAAAAGAGAAAAAAACGCCTCTGCCTATCATTCAAAGTAGTAAATACAATTGTGTGGGAACCATTTCTGCCGGAATCAGTGGAACATTAAGTTCACCAATGTGTTTAAAGAAGTGAAATGCCAGTTCCACAGATTTCAATCCAGGTTTGTTGAATTACGCAATAGGCACAACGTATAAAGACATTTGGAGTTGATGTAAATGGTCTTTCAGGGATCTCATACAGCAGGGCTGGGCAACTTTGGGAGGGTCCAGGACATTTCTCCCTGCCCTGGATGCTCATGTTCCCATGGGCTGCCTTCTGTGGGGTGCTTGATATTTTTAAAAAACAAAGAAATGCCACATTAGTGCTATAGAACACTAAATGCAACATTAGTAGTATACAGCAATAAGAGACGCTACTTGATCAAAGTAGTGCTCAAAATGGACAAAGTTCAGTTTTGTCCATTTAGTGCTCTGTAGTGCTAGCATGGGCATTTTATTTTATTTATTTATTTTGCTGCAGGGGTGGGGTGGGGACATGTGTTGCCCACCCTTGTCTTACAGTCTAGTTGAATCTGATTGTAAAAGATTCAAGATTAGTGGGAGTTTAGCATGGCAGATTCCCCATTGTATTTGGCAAATGGATCTGAAATGCCTCTTAATGGCAAGGAAGTACTTGAGGGATGCCTCTTCCCCTCCCCACCCTCTCCCCAGAAGAAGGAGTCTATGGACATGCAAGCATTTCAAACGTGGGGGGGGGGGAATTGCAGTTCCGAGAGACTCAGACAAGACCAGGCTGGGAGTTCGAGAGCTTAAATGGATCTGGAGGCATCTTTTAAGTACCCTCAGAAAAACATTAAAGACAGGAATCTGTTGGGGGTGTAAATGTTGTGAATCCCAAACTATGCTCATCCTGGACATATGTGTAAACAAACTATATATCACAAAAACACCATAAGTCTCTGTGAAGTTATCCTCGACCACTTGCTGCTGCTGCTCCTGTCTCACCTTTACTAGTTAGGCCCCACAGCACCACAGCCCAGCAACCTGGCCTCCAGATAACTTCTGTGTTCCGTACCGCCAGTACCTTCTCAGGTACACCCACAGACCACACCAGAAGATGGAATTAACAAGAATTTATTAATAGGAAATTATGTGTCAACAAGCTTAATGGTTACTTCAGTTCAATTGCATATTGGTTACAAGGTTTTAATGCTTATTGGTTTCAGTCAGAACTCTTATGCATTTATAAACTTTCTTCATTTAATCTATGCTCTACAATTTTATCCCAATCTCTCAATCAAACACTCTTCTCATCTAATAATCCTGCTTCAGTCCCCCCCCCCCATCATCCTGTCAGCTCTCTCTGTCAGACACATATATACACTCTACTTGCACTCTAGCTCCTCCCACTCTTACAAAACCAACCAATCCAGGCACTCTAAACAACTAGCCAATCACCACTCTCTTTCCATTCAGGCATACAGCCAGCCAATCCAGGCACTCCATACTTACCTAGACCTTTAACTACAAACAGTAAGTACATTTCAGCCTAGTTATTTACTTTACCTGTTATTGTTCTTAACCCTTTTTAAAGATATAAACAAATGCATATCACAAACAATAAACTTTGCAATATATTTGCAACCACAAACAGTAGAACATCACAGTCTCCAGTCACCTCATTCCAAGGAAATCAAATCCCTGCATAAAACTTGCACTTCTGGACTTCTCAAGCCTCAGAGAAATGGTGTGTGAAGGCATAAGAAATTACTTTTGAAAAGGAATTCAAAATATAAGAGAAATTCTCATGGTTTGGGTTTGGTGTTCTTGAGCTCACCTTACTTACAAGGTGGCTGAGGAGTGTGCACAAGTGTCCTGTCATTCATTGTACAATATTGTCTTTGGCAGTCTGAAGCCTCCTTGACTACCCACACTTTGATTAAAGCTCAATCTTTTTTAGATTGTAAACCTGAAGGTAGGGATTGTCTTCTTTGCTAATTAATTGTAAGCTGCTCTGAGAGCCTTTTTTGGCTGAGGAGCGAGGTAAGAATATGATAAATAAATAAAGACATCATGAGGTAATTCCTCCCATAGAGAGAGCTCTTTCTGATGAAGAAGTGCAGGCAACCTGGGTGGCTGCCGAGCAATGGAAAGTTGTGTAATAGAAACAAACAAGCAAACAAACAGTACCCTTGGCCATCTTGCAGTGATTACATAAGCTCAAAAACATCACTTAAAAAAATCCAAAATAAATTAGAAAATGAGGCAGAAAAATGGAAGCTTCTTTTATAGGGGAAGAAAGCTAAGAAAATTGATAGACAGATTTTGACACAGCAATAGCTCCACCTCTGCCCAGGAGCTGGACATAATATGGCTCCCTTTTAAAGCACTGAGATGAAGTATAATTTGAATTCCTGATAATTCAAATTGGAGGACAGGTTTTTCCCCCAACTGTATCTTTTACCAAAAGATGAGGCACCCTCTTCTATTTTAAATTTGTACAGCCATGCCACTGCCAGATAAACATCATATTATATACAGTAGGAGCCTCCACCAATTTACCGGAGTGACAGGAGTAGTGCCTGGGCAGTGGTATTTGGCATGAGAGAACTGGAATGTTGCAAACATACCTTTGGAAGGTATGCAGATAGACTCTAGCTGTGCAGGGTTGTTCAAATTATGGCCTTTCAAATGTTTTGTCCAACAACTCCTACCAGCCTTAGCCAGAATACCTAATGGCAAGAGCAGATGGAAATTGTAGGCCAAAATATCTGGAGGGCCACAAGTTGTCCACCCTTCCCCAGTCTCCTCCTTTCCTTGGTCACCCCTCCTCCAAGTTCAGATCATTGCTTCAGCACCACTCATGGTGGCAATGGAGTGCTGATCCTGTTGAGATGACTGGGGAAGGGAGGAGGACTTGCATAAGGCTAGCTCCCTTTTCCAGCAAGCTTGGGCATATTACTGGACTGCCTGGGAGGGGGAAAAGGAGGAGGTCTTTGCTCGTTGCAGGCACTCCATCCTCACTATTTGGATTTCAGCTTGAAAGGCCAAGGAAAAATGTAGATGCATAGAGAGTAAGTTGCAAAGAAGCACAATTTGTGACATTGCACAACATCATGACTGATCACGAAGCACATCAGATAAGGCATCAGCCTTAGCTTACAATTTCCTGGCTTTGGGGAGTTTGGACCAACATAAGATAACCTTAATTCTGATCTTTTAAACTGGCAGGTGTTTTTTTTTAAGCATTGATTATCTGTCTATCAGGCATCAAAACATATTTGATATAGGAAGTCTGTTTCAACATTTCAGCATCTTGTCTGTATAAGTAGGAGTGTAAAAGAAGAACACATTTTTATTGGGCTTCAATTGCTGTAAGTCAAATCACAAGTTCATGAATTGTAAATATAACAACTTGCAGCAATGTTGCTTATTACTTTAAGGAAATCAGAGATTTATCACCTGATCTTATCCCTGCTTACTCAGATCTGAAGTCCCTCTGTTTCATGCTGGCAGAGCAGAAGTGAAGGAGCAGCAAAATTGGTTTCTAATTCTCTCTGGGGCCATAATTCACTCCCATTGGTTTCAATAGGAGAGGACTAATTTATGCCAACTCCAGGACTGGTATATATCTGATGTTGCTTTGGGGGCATGTCTGGGAACTGGGAGGGTTGTGGACCGCCTGGTGCACACCCCTTAGTGTGCCTCCTTTCCCCACTTCTCTCATGTCAGTGACCAACCAGTGTGGTTCCAACCAGTATGGTGTAGTGGTCAGAGTGTGAGACAGGAAGTCAAGAAAGGATCTATCCTGTTTTATGAGGGCTAGTATAGATTTTTGGCTAAGAATAAGCTGGGTTCCAGGAAGTTGCTGCTGATTCAGCCATACACTCATTATTAGGCAGCCTTAGAGAAGCCATTGCTTTTCACCCTCAGAGACCTTCCTACAACATGTGGGGGGTAATGATATTGGCCAACTTATATTACTGTTGTAAGAAGTACTAGAATTCTGTCTGTGAAGTGATTTGAACACTGGAAGTGCTATATAAATGCTTGGCAACAACAATCATAATTCCATAATATTATAATATTCTATGGTTTACTTCAGAACTGCACAAACTGTGACATGTCAGCTTCAACACAGACCAAAAGCTTGTTGCTTGTCAGGTAGACGGCAATCTCCTTGTTTTGCAGTCCCAGTCTGTCAGTTAAAAAACAAACAAATGAACACAAAATGTTTATCAAGAGCCTGAAAGGCTACAATGTATTGTTGGTGGGGCATCATTTGCAAGCCTAATCAGCAGTGTAGTTAGGGGAATATAGAGTGCATTGTTTTCAATATAGGACTTCAAGGGACAGAGCCCCATTTTAAAAAATATGAAAGTCATAAGCCTATACTGATTCTTTTAATTAGTCCTTCTGATGATTGGTGAGGTCATGATGAGATTACAATGAAGTCATAGTAAAATCAGTTCATAGCAAGTGTCAAAATGTTACTCCAATTCTTAGGGATTCAAAACCCCTCTTTTCAGAAGGAGAGTCCCTTTTGTGGGCTTTGGTTGTCCCTATCTACCCTATTTTCTTGGGACTCTTTCTCTGTATTTACTTAGTCATGGATCGCATTCTGGCCTTTTCAGGGCAATTTTTCATTCCCTTTAGACAGGTTCATCTATCTTTCTTGTGCCTCCCTAGTCTTCTTTCTTTATCACCCAAGATGACCACAACTAGAAAACATCAAGGGAAGTTTACTCTGAGAATTTAAGAAACTCTCTTGCATGATTGTAATAGAGGAAGTGGTATGAATTGGGCCCGATCCAGGTCCGGGCCCAATTCAAAGTGCTGGTACTAACATTTAAAGCCCTAAATGGCTTGGGGCCAGGATATCTAAAGGAACGCCTCCTCCCATATGTACCTGCCCGGACCCTAAGATCATCTACAGGGGTCCTTCTCCGTGAGACCCTGCCAAAGGAAGTGAGGCAGGTGGCCACTAGGAGGAGGGCTTTCTCTGCTGTGGCACCCCGGCTGTGGAATGAGCTCCCCAGAGAGGTTCGCCTGGCGCCTACTTTGTACTCTTTTCGTCGCCAGGTGAAGACCTTTTTATTCTCCCAGTATTTTAACAGTTAAATTAATTCAATTTTAATCCTTGCTGTTTTAAATTTGTATTTTAATCTGTATTAATTCCTGCTGCTTGGTTTTATTCTGGTTGTGTTTTTATATTGTATGTTATTCTGTGTTTTTAGATTGTGCCTTGTTTTATATATTTTAAATGATTTCATGGTTTTAATTTTTGTGAACCGCCCAGAGAGCTTCGGCTATGGGGCGGTATAAAAATGCAATAAATAAATAAATAAATAAAATAAAATAAAAGTGCTCCTGTAGACCTGAACATACTTTTAAGAACTGTCTATATGCCTGATTTTATTTTTCTAAAAATATATTTTATTAATTTCCATATACAATCAATTATTTCCAGCAATTTAAACTAATAGTATAAAATCAACAGAAAAAAGTAAAGAAACTCATTCCAATATTTTAAATCTGAAATATCATTATTTGTCCTTCTTGCACTATATCCTTCCTGCACCATTATAACATAAGAAGGGCCCTGCTGGATCAGACCAAAGGCTTAGATTCCTGTATTCTGTTACTAGAGTGGCCAACCAGAAGCCAAATGCAAGACATGTTTCTATGTAACTCATTAAGGTAGCCTTCCCAACCTAGCATCCTCCAGATGTTTTAGACTACAACTCACTTGAGCCCCAGTCAGCAAAGCAGTGGTTAGTGGTTATGGGAGTTGTAGTCCAAAATATCTGGAGGGTGCCAGGTTGGGAAAAATTGAGTTAAGGGAAGTTCATAAGCCAGAACTTTTAACAGTGCAACCCTATAAGCCCCTGAGTAGACATGCATAGGGTTGCACTGTTGAGTACAATGGGACTTGTTTCCAGGTAAGTGTGTTTAAGATTGCAGCCTAAAACACTTTCTTTGTGTTTATTCCAAGGTAACTGGGTCAAGAACACATATTAGAGACTGACTGATTGCCACTCAAGAAAGTAAGGCAAGAAGAGGGAGGTGGGATTAATTCTGATGGATGCATTTCATGCTGCTTACATATAATCACATTTCATTTAGTCCCCTTTGGTGTAATTGGAACTGTTCTGTCAAGATGATCTAATGGAAAATAATGTCTTGGATTATTTTTCTTCCCAGTGCTTCAAGTTTGAAAAGAGTTTAAGCCATTCATAAACACATAGAGGTGAAAGATTAAAGGAAAGAAGTGTTCAATGACACTCATTTCCCCAGTTTTTTAAAAACGTTTGAAATTTGAAGCATTAAAATAAAACATTTTTATCTGATTGATGTTTTCTGCCAAGTGCAGATGGTCAGTTATCTAGATTGTACTCTTTTATCTGAGGTGTCATTTTTTCAGAAGTAATGATAGTGAGAGGATGACTTGCAAAAACACTGGGAACCATGTCAACGTATCTGGTAAAAAAAACAGAGATTATCCAAGAGACAAGAGGGGGAGGAAATAAGCACAAAAAGGAATATATGAAGATGAAAGCATTTGTCAAGAAAATGGCACCATTGCATCTGACTTTGGGGGAGTGTTTAGAGAATTGAGATGGTGGCGGTGGCGGTGGCATGGATATGGAATCTCCTGCTCAGATAGGCCAATGGCAAATGCCATGACGGTGAGAGTGATGCAAATAGGTTGCTGGTCTCTTCATTCTCTTGGTCACCGTTTCCTTTATTTGCAGCACACCAGCCTAACTTCTCACTTCTTTCTGCAGAACAAAACTACATGTGTCACCTCAGCAAATATATATTCCTAAACCAGGGTTGGCCAAGGACACATGAGTGCAGGGAGGGTGGGCAGTAGATGGGAGAAACTGGTGGGTGGGAGGTAGTACTTCACTCTTCCCACACCAACTCATTCTCCCCTGCAAATGTTCAGGGGCAATATTTTTCAAGGTGGTGGCAGAGAGAGAAGGATTTAATCTCCCCTTCCACCGGGGGCTCCTGCTTTTGGTTTAATTAAAAAACCCAAAATGGACATTGTCAAGGAAACATAAACCATGTTCCCCTGTCGTGGCGGACAAACCCCGTCCCGCCACCCGGTTCCCCAGCCAAAGCTGGCTTGAGCCAACGCCTGAAATAACCACACAGCAAGTTAAGGACCAAAGCAAGTTTATTTACACACTACCCTAAGTTAAGGCCTTGGTCAAAGCAGGAAAGGGTTGGTAGGAGAAGGGAGCAAGGGGGGGGGGGGTGAGGGGAATTGAGGTAGGTGAGGTTAGCAGCACAAAAAGGCACAAGCAATAAAACAATTGGCATTCCCCACCAATTAGGCACACTCTTAACAGTGTCAAGCAACCTTAAACCGAGTAGGCTTGTAAAACAATAAAAACTCTATCTAACACCCGGCTCGATCCAGCCAGACGGAGATCACCTCTTCACCGTGCCCAGGTCCGAAGAGAGATGAACCACCCGTCTCAGGCTTTCGTTTATCAGCCACTCACTCCTTAGCCCCTCGCCCTTACACAGCCTGGGAACTAAAACCCTCCCTAACGGTTTTCAGCTGAAAGTCGTTAAGCTCTTGCTCGTTAGCCGAGCACCTGTCTTTCTCGGCTGGTACTAAAGAGATAAGTAGCTCAGAAATATGTCAACAAATGAGCGCATCCTCCTCCCTCCTCTGGAAGCGCCAAGGCCCTCAGAAACCCATGTCCTTCACATCTCCCCCTTTAAGGAGATGAGACTTGGGGGTTTTCCTCCAAGTCCTTCATCTCTTCAGTAGGGTGATCCCCAGAGTCCCCTCCCCACCCTCCTTAGTTCGGGTAGGCCCGGGACAACCCATCTGCTAATACATTGTCACGTCCCTTAATATGAGTCACTGTAAAATCAAAGTCCTGAAGGGCCAAACTCCACCGAAGTAGCTTCCCATTTGACCCCTTCACTTTATCCAGCCAACACAAAGGGGAATGATCCGTCTGCAAATGGAAATGGCGTCCCCACAGATAGGGGCGCAGCTTCCCCAAGGCCCATACGATGGCCAAGCACTCTTTCTCGACGGTGGCCAAGCTCTTCTCTCGAGGCAACAGTTTCTTGCTCAGGTAGGCCACCGGATGAAGCTGATGATCGGCCCCTTCTTGAAGCAACACTGCCCCCAACCCCGTTTCGGAGGCATCCGTCTGGAGGGTGAAAGGTAAATCAAAATCTGGAGCCTGCAAAATGGGAGCCTCCATCATCTGGCCTTTCAAGGAGTCAAAGGCTTGTTGGCACTCCCCTGTCCATCTCACCTGGATTGAGCATCGCTTTTTACACAAGTCCGTTAGGGGGGCAGCCAAAGCACTGAAATGAGGAACAAAGCGTCGATAATATCCAGCCAGGCCCAAAAAAGACTGAACTTGCTTCTTGGTGCGAGGAATGGGCCAGTTTCGAATAGACTCCACTTTAGCTTGTAACGGCTTGATCTGGCCGCCTCCCACCCTATGTCCCAGGTACACCACTTCTCCTAACCCAAATTGGCATTTGGAGGCCTTCACTTTCAAACCAGCCTCCCGCAGGCGCTCAAACACTTGTCGCACATGCCCTAGATGTTCTTCCCAAGTTTGCGAAAAAATGGCCAAATCATCCAAATAAGCGCAGGCAAAGGCCCCTAACCCATTCAGGAGCCTGTCCATCATCCTCATGAAGGAGGAGGGGGCATTCTTTAACCCAAACGGGAGTACCATAAACTCAAACAACCCCTTGTGCGTCACAAAGGCCGTCTTGGGTATGGCATCCTCATCCAAGGGCACTTGCCAGTACCCCTTGGTCAAATCTAGAGTAGTAATGAATTTGGCGCTTCCCAATTGTTCTATTAAGTGATCGGACCTTGGCATAGGGTAGGGGTCCAACTGGGTCAAGGAATTGACCCTCCTAAAGTCTACACAGAAGCGTATTTCCCCATTGGGCTTTCCCACCAGCACCACAGGAGAGGACCATGAGCTGTTAGAGGGCCGAATCACTCCCAGATCCTGCATGGCCTGCAATTCCCGCTCAATCGTAGCCGCTTGAGCCCCAGTCACCCTATAAGGGCAAGAGCGGATGGGGGGATGCGTTCCTGTCTGAATAGAATGCTGAGCCCAGGAGGTTCTACCTGGGGTGGTAGAAAACAGACCCTCAAACTCCGTCAGCAACGGTCGGAACCCCCTCTGTTGCTCCGGGGTAAGGGTCGACGGCAGAAGCACATTCTCCACCCCTCCCGGTTGCTGAAACTCTGCTAGAATATCCAAAGGCTCCCCCACCTCTTCCGCCTCGGGTTGAATTTCAAACACAAAATTTTGGCGATCAACATACAGTTTCAACATATTTACATGAAACACTTTAGGTTGTCGTGGAGTGTCTGGAAAATCCAGGAGATAATTTACCTCCCCCACCCTCTGCTTAACCACCAGGGGTCCTTCCCATTTTAAAGCCAATTTGTCCGGCTTAAGCTGTTTTAACACCAACACCTTATCCCCGAGTTGAAACACTCGCACCCGGGCCTTCCGATCATACCAGGCCTGTTGGCTTGCCTGAGCCTGGCTAAGATGGTCTCTGGCCGCTTCTTGGACCCCCTGCAGCATTCGCTGGAGGTTGCGCATGAAAGTCACCACTGAGGGAGAAGTCTTGGCCACAGGTCCCTCCCATTCCTCTCGCAACAAAGTGAGGGGCCCCCGAATCTCCCTCCCAAACATCAACTCATTAGGAGAAAATCCTAAACTCTCTTGAGGAGCATCTCTATAAGCAAAGAGCAATAAGGGTAGCCCTTGATCCCAGTCAGTAGGGTGGTCCACAGCATAGGCTCGGATCATTTTCCCCAAAGTTTGGTTCAAACGTTCCACTAGGCCGTTAGTCTGATGATGGTAAGGCACTGAGAAGGCATATTCCACTCCGCCAAGCTCCCACATCTTCTGGAACAGTTGGGACACAAACCCTGGTCCACGATCCGAGAGGACACCCCGGGGCATTCCTAGGCGGGCACAAATAGACAACATAGCTTTAGCCAGCATGGGGGCTGTAATGGATGACAATGCAACCGCCTCTGCATAGCGGGTAGCAAAGTCAATAACTGTTAACACAAACCGCTTTCCGGATCGTGTAGGGGGATTGAAAGGACCCAACACGTCCAGTCCAATACGTTCAAAAGGTGTCTCCACAATTGGTAACGGTTGCAATGGGGCATTAGGGTGGTCTCGATTGAATCCCACTCTCTGGCAGACATCACAAGAACGGCAGTAATCTTTCACGGCTTGAGCCACCAACGGCCAATAAAATTCTTTAGAGATGCGGGTTAAAGTGCGCTTCCGCCCCAAATGTCCTCCCCAGGCCGTAGCATGGGCCAGCTGAAGAATTGGCTCTCGATAGCCCCGTGGCACCACCAATTGCCGGCACACCTTCCAGGGTTGTTCTAAACCTTTAGGGGCAAACTCCCTGTAAAGGGCTCCATCTTGCCAGAAGAATCGAACTGGGTGCTGGGGGGTCACATCTACAACTCCTCTCTCAGCCTCTTCCCGGCATTCCTGAAGGGAGTCGTCTTCCCGCTGAGCGGCCTTAAAGGCGGGGTTAGGGGTGGCTGGATTTGCCTCTGATGGGACCACCGGCTCCTCCAAGCTCTCCTCTAGTCCCCCACTGGATCCAGAAACCCCTGGCTCTCGGGTCTCTTCCTCTGTTGGCTCCTCTCCTGGTTCAGTCAGGGAGGTAGAAGTCTGGGCATGGGACTGGCTCCGAGTAACTGCCCCCATAGTGGCCGCTAAATAGGCTAAGTCATTCCCTACCAAAATGGGCCAAAGGGAGTTGCTATGAACCAAGAAAACCATGTCTCCTTTCCATCCTTGATATTCTGTGGGAATCCGGGCTAGAGGTAAAGTAATCGGGGGGGGGGAACTATAGGGAGTGACTGTGAAAGTCTGGCCCTTGAGAATTTGATTAGGGCGTACGTATTGTTTGTCCACGGCCGAAAGGGAAGCGCCTGAGTCCCTCCACCCTTGACACACCTTCCCATTAAGGGTAATAGACTCACAGAACTGAAGCTGGCTCCACTGGACCTGTCCCGGTTGGACCAAGCCCAACGAGGCTCCCTCTTCGGCCCCACGACCCTCACGGGCCTGGCGGGATGCGGCGCATGGTCGGGGGACTGGTCTCGCAATAGCCAGGGCAGGGGCATCTTCTTCCCCACTGGAGGGCCCCTCACTGTCCTCCCAGTCGGAGGCTGCAGCGGCTTGGCTGGAAGGGGCCTGCTGCGCAATCGTTCCCACCCTGGGAGTGCTTTCCCGAACTTTCTTCTCTTGTAGCTTCGGGCACTGGCGTTTAAAATGCCCCTCTTCTTTGCAATAATAACAGCCAGAGGGGGGGGCAGGGGTGGAAGACAGTCTGGGAGGAACTTCCCCCCCTCTTCTTTCACCCCGCACGGGCCACGGCCCGGCTCCACTCGCCTTTCCCAAGGCTACTGGAATTCCACTCCCTCCGGCGGGAGCTCCCCCTCTCTTCGGCCAAGCCGGCTTAGCTGTTTCCCTCCTCCGGTAAACTCCCATCTGATCAGCCAGCAACGCTGCTTCTCGCAGAGACGTGGGACGATGGTCATTAACTAGAGTCGCCAGCTCTTCCGGCATGGCTGCAAAAAATTGCTCCATCGCAAACATCTCATGGTATTGGGCGGCTTTCGTAGCCCCCACTGCTTCCACCCATAAATCCAGAGATTTCTCCACTCGAGCGGCTAAAGCCATAAATCCTTCTTGGGGCCCTGCTTTCACCGCCCGAAACTTCTGCCGGCAGTTCTCGGCAGAGAGTGCAAACCGCAGCCTCACTGTCTCTTTAAATTTTTCATAGTCATTAGCCTCTCGGCGAGGCACAGTTCCCATTAAGTCAGCCAAATCCCCACTGACCTGAGCTCGAAGAACAGCCATCCGCTGCGCCGGATCGACCTCCTGGTCCTCACAAGCCAGCTCAAACAGGGTGAAAAAAGCTAAGACGTCCTGTCCTTCTTTGTAAGTGGGAAAAAGCTTTCTATGCAGCCGGCCGCCCTTAATCCCAGAGCGCTGCTCCTGAACCTGGAGCTGTAGTTTATAAGTCTCTGCCTGCAGCTTCACCGCCTCCAAATGCTGCCGCTGCACCCGGCGTTGTTGCTTCATCAACTCTTTCATGGTTTGCCTCCATTCTTCCATACTTTCGTCTTGATCACTCCCACTTTCACTGTCCAGTGGTGGCAACGTTAGAGAGCCCGCCATCAAGCCCGAACTGCCCAGGCTGGGACTGGTGTTAACCTCCCTTGCCGTCTCTGCAGCGGAGACTTTAGCTTCTTCCTCCAAGGTGGCCTCACTCAGCTGGGCAGCTATGAGTCCTTCATCACTTCCCCAGCCCACTGTGAGCTCTGCTGCTGTCGACGGTGTCTGTCCCATCATCGGTGTCCAACGCGGCCCCGGCCCGGGTGTGTTTTTATCTCCCGGCATCTCTAACACTCCCTAGTCGGTTTAAGGAAGCCTCCCAGAATTTACACCCAAATCAGTAACTGTTCTCACCGTTATTTCTCAAGCTTGGCTCATAAATCCCAACACTGCCAACCATGTCAAGGAAACATAAACCATGTTCCCCTGTCGTGGCGGACAAACCCCGTCCCGCCACCCGGTTCCCCAGCCAAAGCTGGCTTGAGCCAATGCCTGAAATAACCACACAGCAAGTTAAGGACCAAAGCAAGTTTATTTACACACTATCCTAAGTTAAGGCCTTGGTCAAAGCAGGAAAGGGTTGGTAGGAGAAGGGAGCAAGGGGGGGGGTGAGGGGAATTGAGGTAGGTGAGGTTAGCAGCACAAAAAGGCACAAGCAATAAAACAATTGGCATTCCCCACCAATTAGGCACACTCTTAACAGTGTCAAGCAACCTTAAACCGAGTAGGCTTGTAAAACAATAAAAACTCTATCTAACACCCGGCTCGATCCAGCCAGACGGAGATCACCTCTTCACCGTGCCCAGGTCCGAAGAGAGATGAACCACCCGTCTCAGGCTTTCGTTTATCAGCCACTCACTCCTTAGCCCCCCGCCCTTACACAGCCTGGGAACTAAAACCCTCCCTAACGGTTTTCAGCTGAAAGTCGTTAAGCTCTTGCTCGTTAGCCGAGCACCTGTCTTTCTCGGCTGGTACTAAAGAGATAAGTAGCTCAGAAATATGTCAACAAATGAGCGCATCCTCCTCCCTCCTCTGGAAGCGCCAAGGCCCTCAGAAACCCATGTCCTTCACAGATATCTCTGCAAGTAACACATCTTGGCCTTTATCACACGTACCATTTTTCCCCTGGATTGCTTCTGCAGGTTCCCCCTCTGTTTCCTATGCGAATCTAGCGTTTTGAATCACACCTGGTCAGTTTTGCTCCAATACCTCAGCTCAGCCTGTTGAACTTGCCTGAAACGGACTTTGCCTGTTCAGGGTTAAATCAAAACAGAAACTAAAAACAGAGCACTCAGGGCAGGAGAGCAGCAGGAGGGGAACAATGTCATTTGAACCCAGTGCTGTAGAAGTGGAGCAAAGCCAGGGTGGGTGTGCTTAAAACCGCCCATGTGATAACGGCCTTAATGTCTTGAAACATGGAGTCTGCCAGTGTCTGAAACCCAGTTTTCAAATATCTATTGAGTAAGACTGAGTGACCAGGTGACCTGTGTGCCTACTCAGTCTGCTGTCTTGGTCCTCATAAATGGAATGTACCATAAATGGAATGGAATGTTAAATCATTCAAACATTTTATCTGTAGTGAGGGATGGACAAACCTGCCAATTTCACTTTCTCACCACTTCTCATTTTTCTAATCTTAAGTTTGGTTCTTCTCAAACTTTGAGATTTTTTTAAAAAAAAGATGCATAAAACTCTGAAGACTTTTGTGCACAATTGTCCTAAGAAATTCATTTTTGTACGCATTTTGCCTAATATATACTTTTTTGAAAACAATTTCCATAATGCGTTTTTTTAATATCTTCCTTAATATACACATTTTTGTACACATTTTTATTGGAGAACTCCATTGCAAAATTCAGTGAAGTATAGAAGATAACTGAGTTTTGGGTTGCACAGTGGTTTCAATGTGTGAAATTAGGTAACTTTGCATTAAAATATAAAGTGAACACATTTCTCCCCTACCCGTTTGGTATACATTTACATTTCTTGGATGTTCTCTGTCAGGCATACAACATTCTCCACAAGAATCATATCTACTGTCCTCTCGCAACAGTGTACATTTTGTTTGCAATCATATGCAAGCAGTAATAAGGGGTTAAATAATGTAAAGAAAGTTGGCAAGGTAAAATTCTGGTGGTATTTATTTTTCATTTATTTGCAGTCAATACATACAATTTGGAGGATTAATAACTGCAGCCTGTTCCAGCACAGTGAATACTCCATACTGAATCAAGCCTGAACTAACTTTATGTTTAGTACCCTCCTGTCAACAAGAAAAATATGCACTAAAGGTTTCTTGTATTTTTCTGCCTTTGACCACATTCTTCCACATTCTTATGTACTATGAGTGTATAGAACATTATTATTTCATTAATGTCTTTGGAGCAATTAACCTGAACGTTGAATACTCTACTGTGTAGAGGCCGTGGCGTAACTGGGGCTTATACTGTACTACCATTTACCTGAAATTTCCCAGTATGAAACTGGTAGTTTCCCAATGTGCTCATCTTGCTCTTTCCTCTGAACTTTTAAAAGTTACATAGACTGGGTATGGACGACATAATTGTCAACATTTGATTAAATAGTCCATGGTAGACTAAATAATCCACCGTTGACTATTGTGTCATCTGTGGGGCATCTGGTGTCCTCTGGTTATTTGAACAACAACAACAACAACAACAAAACCCAACTCCAATAATCAACACTGTGCAGAGTTGTTTATCTGCACAACCATTGATTATTGTGTCGTCTCTCGGGCTCCGTGTATTTCCCCTGCCTACAGAGTTGCAAGGCAAGAGCGGCAGGGAAATAATGCCAGCCTGGGAAACACTTGGGGAGCCGCTGATTGTGCGAACCCTTGCTGGGGCACCACTTCTTGGGACAGGCCCATTAGTTTTCACGTCGAGACAGGAGAGCGCTTTCAGCTCTCTCCAGCCTCAGCATCAAAACAAATGAGGGTGCAGTGTATGTTTTGGAGATGCTATCCCTTCGCAGCATGTGCATCCCCATTTGTTTCAGGGCTGAAGACGAGGAGCTGATGTTCTCCCCGCCCGAGTGCGACATGCAAATAGTATTCTGTGGAGTGGTCTATGAGGGCAGGCTTGGCTAATGTGTTGTCTGAACGCGGCCATAGTGTATTATCTAGGGGATGATGAATCTGTCAGCTTTTGTTCTCTCTGCTTCTAATTTTTCCAATGTTAAATCCAGTTCATCTCAAACTCTGAGAATTTTTCCAGTTTAAACTTGGTTCATCCTAAGCTTTTATTTTAGAAGTTTGCATGACAATTGGTATGAATTTATGTGTGCATTTCTGTACAAACACATTTTTTGCAACTACTTTTCCTAGCAAGTCCTTTTGAATGTTATTTTCACTAATATGCACATTTTGGGTGCACTTTCCCTTAATACACACATTTTTGTATGCATTAAAAATGAATGATTGGAGAACTTCACTGCAAAATTCAGAGATGTACAAATTTTGAAGGATATACAACTTAATAAATCTTTCTATTTACAAATGGCCTACAAAGTAGGATAGAAAATGTAATGTACTAGGGGACTAGAAAAATACACAGAACTCTAGTGAACACTTTATACTCTCAACAGCCTAAAATTTCATCTGCATTGTTTTGTTTACTGAACTTAAACACTGCTTCACAAACTAGATGTGACATCACATTATTTGGCTTTGCTTGTCCAGGGGGAGGACAATAAATCCACAATAATTCATCCTGTGCCAGATTTGTACAATGGTGGGGGTGGGGGAAGAAAAGTTTTAACACTTTAATCACTGAGTCCCAATCTGAATCGGACAGTCCTGTGGGAGGAAAGGAACCACTGGTGCAGATGGAAATTTTCCTCCCATTGCAAAAACCAGGTGCAGTTCCCCCCCCCCCCCGATATGGTAAGAGACTATGGTGGCGGTAAAAGGTTAAAACCAATCTGGTTTCCTCCCCCTGCTCCCCACCATACACACACACACACACACACACACACACACACACACAATGTGCTGCCTTTTTTTTAATGGGCCAAACAACATGAATTACATCATGTCTTATTTGCTCTCCTAAGCAGTGATGGGCGAACCAGGGATGCTTTGCGCTTGCCAAAATTCTCCAAACCCCACGTTAAAGCTCAATTTGCTTCACTCCTATTTTTTGACTAGAACCTGTTCAAATGGGGAATATGCACATTTCGAACAGGAAAAGTGCACATTTATGTGTGTGTTTTCCAGAGGTGTGCACTTTCCCCATTGACTACAGCATGAAAATGTCTATGTTTTTGAAAAATGCAGATTTTAAAGTGTATATGTGTGTGTGTATACATTTTTCAAACATGGTTGCAAGTTCGTTTCAAGCGTTTCTGTCTTTTTTGTGGATTGTCAAGCATCTTTCATTCATTGATTGACAGGCATTAGTCATTAATGGAATCAGATGTCTTTTTAAGGATGCATAAGAATTTTGTTTCTGTTTCAAAGGTGCATCAGCGGTAATGCACACTTGCACAATATGCATTTGAGCAAATCCGTCCTGGCAGCTATGGCTCATGTTGAACCATAGTTCATTTACTGCAAGGAGGAGGAAAACGAGGCTGCCACAAGTGGAACAAGGATGTTCAATAACATGCCCCAGAACCAGGTTCTGCCTTCAGCTACCAATATGCAATGGCATCAAGGTCATCATGCCCCATTAGGATGTTTTGTGCCAGTTGTGAAAAGGAAGTACCATATGTACTGGCAGTATATGTAAATGCAGTGCTTCCTACAACACTCTGTGAAGTTACTATAACCTTGGGAATCCGTACTGGTGTGTGTGTGTATTTGAGATTCATATATCCTTTCCTCCATGCAACTTCATGTGCGCATGAGCCTCATGAAAGGCCAAAGTGAACTTGATTCTATCACATGAATAGAGGGGAAAAAATCAGTGCATCACTGTGCGTCTGAAAGCTATGCTGATTCTGGGCAGACCATAATGAGGTTTGTGACTGACACATCATTGACCTAAATCCTGGTGTTTCACTGAGATCACTCACTTTTGTTGTTGTTGCAACACCACAAGTCAGTTATCTCTCAGTGCGGTGATGTTTTGTTCTTTTATTGTTCAGATATTCCGCTGGATTCTGAGCTTAAAACAGGTGCCATTTGGGACTTAGAATTGGAACCAACTTCGCATTTTGTTTTGTCGGTGGAAAGTACAAAGAAACGTCTTGCATTTCGCGAATGCCTTTGTTTTAAGGACAGGAAGGGAGCATTGGAGAGATGGTTAGTGCACCACATTTAATGGCAGTGAGTCTGCATGGAATTTTTTTTTACCTCTGTGCCATTAAACTGTATGGCAAACAGCCCATTGGCTTCCGTGAGAGCTTTTGACAAACATTTATAGATAAAGGAAGCGAGAGACTCTTTCTATAGAATGAAGGTATTGCTGGGACGGAGAGAAGCAGAGATTGAAAGCAGCTGCAGTGAAAGTGGATTATTAGCATCTGTGTTTATGTTGTTTCAAACTTACACAAATGAAAGCATATGCCTCGCTGTACTTTTGCACATTGCCAGTTGCTTTTGCCCTTACTTGACCTGCCTGCATTCATTAGTTTTTAAACAGTTTCCATTTGGGACCATTTTAATTATTAAAATGTTAGCACTGACAATCAGCACAGACATTACCTACGATCTCATATCCAAATTCGTAGATGCCTGAATGACTGAAGGGCATGACTGATGATTTTGGGAGGAAGAACAATGGGGAGATGGTATGTGTACAATGAAAGGAAAAGGCTCGGTTAGAAGAATGAAAGAGCATCATCAGACGAGCATTTTATTGCACACGCGTTACTGCCCACTCACGTTTTTTTGCAGGTCCTTTTGACAACACCGTCTGCCTCCTGCGCGTCTCCCACTCCTTCTGGTCTTCTTTCCATCACAAATAAGACCCTGGTAAATCTGTTTTTTTGGGGGTGGGGAGAGAAACATGCCACCATTTCCTGCTGTGTGCAGGAAAAGCCGTGCAATAAAAGCACCCACTGAATGGGCCACGTGGTCATTGTTTACTTCCTCTTTCTTCCTCTGTGTGAAGAAAGAGTAAGTATCATGGGACAGAAGTGGGGGGAAAGTGACAGTAAGGAAACACGATTTCCCGATCTGATGATGCTGAGAGAATACTCTTCCCGCATCCACCTAATCCTGTTTCCAGCCATTCCCCTCCCCCTAACAAAAATCTATCAGCAAAAGTTAAGGGGTTAGATTCAGGATCTGCCTTCTGTTTGTGGAAGGGTTCCACTCACAGAAGATGCCTCTGCCCTTTTTGTTGGATGGGTGGCTGCACCACACCTCATTCCATCTGGCAGGGTTCTCCAACCCTCTGTGTAGCATTTTCAAGGGGGCCAGAGAGACTGCCATGGGAAATAGCGGATGGGGATGTCTGCTTCCACCAGCCCAGTAACACTAGCCTACATTTGGATCCAACCCAAGGCAATTTCACTACCAGTGACTACCAATGGGTATAATGTTATGTATGTGAGATTAACTCTCACTCACTGAACCCAATAGGACTTTGAAGTGCTTAAATTTGGCTTGATCATGCCTGACATAAATAAGATGTGGGCCAGTGTAAGGGTGACCACATGGAAAGGAGGGCAGGGCTCCTGTATATTTAACAGTTTTATTGAAAAGGGAAATTCAGCAGGTGCTGCATGTATACAAATGATTACTGAATTATCATCATGTACTAAATAATGTTTTTGCAGGTGTGTCTATTAAGAGGTAAGTCCCATTGAATTCAATTAGACTTACTCCCACATAATTATGTATAGTAGGGGTGGGCCACTTGTTGCCCTCCAGATGTTTTTGGCCTACAACTCCCATCAGCCCTAGCTAGCAGAGCCAATGGTGACAGATGATGGGAGTTGTAGGTGAAAGCATCTGGAGATCAATCCCTTGTGTATGGGATTCTAGTTCTAATCAGTAATTATATGATATATACTAATCAAAAATCAAAAAAATCAAAAATTTATTAGGCAACCTAGAATAGGTTTTAGCCAAAATCATAAAAAATATACAATATAATACATAGCAGAAAAGTATAAGAATTCAATCAGAGTAAAATATATTAAATACAGTATAGGTAGTATATCAGAATGGCACATATCCTAAACATGACCATTGTCCTCTAAAGCAGTTCTGAGCTGAGCTGCTTTCACTGCAAACCTAGCTATATTTAACATAGTGGACTTAGATGTGTCTGTCAGTAGATATATCATTTTATCCATATCTTTAAGATTAACTACCAGTGCTAGGTATCTCTTTAGGTATTTGTCTCTAGTCTATATTTTCACCCAACGTAATTGATAAACCTGCCCAGGTATTAAGATTTTCATTTGAAGACCTTCAAATCGCTGCCACTCACCATCATCAGTAGTATGGCACATGATAATGGGAGATAACCCTTTGATATGACCCATGTAAACATCAGTGTTTTCCTAGCCATGGGATTCTGGGACTCTAGGTGGATACATTGCTCACTTTGCCATATGTCTGCCTGGCATATGAATAGACTTTCTTGAGTGCTATGGGTTGGAATGGATAATCTTCCAAACAAATTAAATCCCTCCCATTTCTTCCATTGTTGTGATTTTCTGCATAAGCCTTAAATTACTGATGTTCCCTATCTCATTCAATCAACAAAATCAACCAGGATGGAAAGCTAGCAGTCCCTTCATGTGCACTCAAAGACAAGAGCCCCCTTAAGGTTTCAAGGAAGCATGGGTGGAAGAAGCAGGGTTGTGTACACTGGCCCCACTGCAATGTCCCCATCTCTGTTGGCTCTTCCCCCAGAAATTATGCATGGGATGAAAAGTTTGAATGGGATAATATCAATAAGCCTTTGGCTAAATATGCAGTCTTCTCCATGCGATAAGTAACTCTGATTCTGCAGGTTTCCCAAACACATGGCAGACCTATCCACTTTCAGCTGAACATGTGTAGATCTCTCCTTCAAACCAACTTGTGACTGTTGGGGGCAGAGCCAGCTGGAACAGGGACATGGGGAGGGGGAACAAATTCATGTAGCCCCCTCCCTCCTCCACACATTATTGTACTTCAGAGAGGTAGCTTCTGTAAGGAGCTAAAACATGGAGGAAACAAAGCTCCCCTGTTCATACTACTATGCAGTATCATTTGGGGTTCAAAAGCCAGCCCACACAAACAAATAGATGATAGGATTTGGTTCTAACATTTAAGCAATTCCCTTGATCTTTAAAATGAGATAGACATTAAGGTGGACTTGAAAAGAATCTCATGGCGCAGGTGATTTTGAAAATCTCTTAAGCCTGCTTATATTATCTTCTTTCCAGCTATACTTTGAACAATGGGGAGGTTTGGGAGAGTCTGAATTAATTTCCAAGTGTTGCAAATGTTCTTTGAACTGAACCCAAGCTCTGGACTTAATGATTTACCCATGTATGCTCCACAATGGAACTACAGAAACTTTAGATCAATTTATTGAGAAGAGTTGTGAGGCCAAGTGGAATGGATTTTGCATCTCTCTCTTTTCATTCCATTGATATTTCAAGTGGTGGTGTGGAGGGGAGGGGAGGTTAGGCATACAATTAAATTTCATACCTCTTAGCCTAGGACATTCTTTCAGAAAACATACTATGTCAAGGGTGAAATTGAAAGTCACCAAGATTAAGCCAAAGAATGCTGTAGTAGAGTATAAATACTCTAATGACCCTTGTGAGAACTTAAAATGAATGAGGTCACAGTCTCCGGTCAAGTCCAGGACACGATTTACATCAGTGGAAATGGGCAAGAGAATATAAAATCCCAATTCATCTAAAGATCTAAACCAAATGTGGTTGGTTAATTCAGCATAGCTTCATTAAAGCCAACTTGTTTTTAGTAGGACTGTGCTGGAGCAAATGGCTTCATGGCTGCCATTCATGGCCATGTCAAATCATTCAAAGCTTTGGGAGGCGGGTGGCATATAGTATCACATCAATTACAGTTTGATCCATTCTTTCATGCAAAATTGACTTTATGGGGAAATCCAGATTTAAGAACTGGACAGAAAGCCTTCCTGTGGAGGACATGAATGGACAAGATGATTTGTTTACTTTGGATCAATTAATAGGCCCAGGTGATGAGTTTTTGTCATTTTCTGATTTACGTGCTAAATATAATTTACCTACTAAGGCTGAATGGCAATACTTGTAATTGCAACACTTGCTGGAATCTAGGTTTGGTCTGACTGCTTTCACAGCTTCAAAGCCTCTATTATTGTTAGAAACACTTATAGCAGCTGAACAGACATGTCGACCCACGACCCATATATATATATAATTTAGTAGTTGTAAATAAATATGATACCCATTGTTTAAGACAGGATTTGAATAGAGAACTGGAGTGTCCTATTTTGCCTGATCAATGGATTGTTGCCTTAGAGTCTGCAGCTGAAGCTTCTATGGATCTTAGGCTACATCTTATTATGCAAAACAACAACAACAACACACCTTGTTTTTGGTTTATTGGACTCCACAATGCCTTTTCAATAAGGGTCTGTCTAACTCACATAACTGTTGGAGATATAGTGCACCTAATGCTTTTTTAATTCATATGTTTTGGCAATGCCCAGTAGTTGTCCCCTTTTGGGAAGAGGTTATAATAAGGATAAACTTTGTACTGAAACAATCTTTAATATGGAATGATGTACATGTCCTCCTAAACTATATACTGGTTTCTTGGAAGTTAACACATGGTCAGTGCAAATGGATTTTCAGAGTCCTTATGACAGCTAAAAAATTTATATTACTGTGTTAGAAGGACAAATGCTCACCTCCCATACTGCAGGACTTAAATACATGGATATATAGTCTGCTTTTCTTGAAACCTATTCATAACTCTCTCCTTTAAAAAAAAAAATGAATGGTATACCTGATGGAAAAATGATGATATTCTTATATATGTAATATTTGTTCTTGTTTTTCTTTTTCATGATTTTTTGTTGTTCTTTTTGTTCATATTTACAATAAAAAGAGAGGGGGGAGCTCCCAAGTTTTAGAAACCATTTAGGTATCAGCTAAATCAACCTAAATTAGCAGTCTCTAATGTGGTGCCCTCCAGATGTTTTGGACCACAATTCCCATCAGCCCCAGACAGCATTGCCAATGGTCAGGGATTATGGGACTTGTTACCCAAAAATCTTGAGGGTTTGGGGGAAAGCTGACCTAGATGTTCCGTGTGGACCACTCCACTTAAAAACAATAGTGCAATATTCATTCCATGGGACAGGAGGTAATAGCTTTGAGGTTCTGCCTTATTTGAGTTACTTTAAAGGTGGAGGGTAATGTATATAGGCCACAGTCTTGAGAACACTTGCTTTGGATGCAATTTCCACTGGGATTCATGGTATCAATTTCCAAGTGCTTTTGTGTTAAGTTCTGGAATGTTAGCAAGTGAATAATTTAATGATATAGTATTAAGGAGTATGAACATTCACAAATCCTTCCGTTATCTTGTGACAGTTTGTGTGTGTGTGTGTGAATGATTGTATTTCCCCCACACACACATTTTGTTTTCATTTGCTCACTTGAGCAATGCAGATTATTCCCCCCCCCCATTACTGTTACTATTCATCTTTACAACATAACCAAATGGTTAGAATGGCATTGCGAGCTGTTTTCAAGTAAAGTTACCTGGTGCTTGCAGAATCCAGCCTGGCTGAAACCATATGTTCCATTGAGCTACAGCTGGAATGAGATTAGACTACCTAAGAAATCACACAAACATACACACACATTTTTCAGGAAAGATCAGATTCCCTTTTCATATTTCTGTCAAACACATATTTATGTCAAACTACTGATTTCACAGTGGCAAATGAAATGGCTCTGTTGGCATTTTCCATATTTGATGAAACATTCCTGATTTGATTAAACATTCTCTGTTGATGAAACATCGTACAGTCCAATTTAAGAAAGGAGATCCACACAGACAATAAGAAGCCTTCTGCAGGCATAGGCAATGCAGATGTGCTCCATGATGCTTACCTGGACTGCTTTGAATTGTCCAGCAGTGCAATCCTAATTCCCTTAGGTAGCTATCAGGGGGGGGGTTGATGGGAAAGAAATGCCTAGGACCAGTTCTACCATTAGGCAGAGTGAAGCAGTCACTGCAGTCAGCAGACTTCGGATGTCATGAAAGGGAAGTAAATGGTTAATTTTTCAAAAACATTTAATTGTATTTTTTACTACCAGGGATTAGGGGAGGTTACTTTTGGAACTTTTTCTCTCATGTCCCAAAATAATATGGCTGGGTGTGGGTACTAAGCACCTTGACTTGGGTAGGTGGGTGGATACCATTTGCTGCTCCAACTCAGCAGCAAAATGTCTTGGGCAAATTCTAGAAATGCCCCTTTGCCAGTGGAGAAGAGCTCCATCAGCTGCGTTTGGGAGTGTCATGTCTACTACAGAGGCCCCCAGCACTCCCATGGAAAGCTCAGTTTGTGGGCATAAATCTACTGCTGCCAATAGGTCCCAAAATGGAGCATTTCAAGGGAAGGGTGTGGTGAAGGAAGCCTTGGATGGAGCCCATGCCCTTCTTTTTCCCCATGGGACTACAGAATCAGGGACCCTTTTCCTCCCTTTGGAATCAACAGAAGATATTCTTTTTAAAAAAAATCATGCTAGTGATGAAAACAAAAAGGCCAGGTAGTGGAAGTGGCAGCACTTTGGAAATGGCAGATGATGCGCCACTTCACTTCTTCCTCCAACCTCTCTTACAGTCACTCTGTAGATGTACTCTTTGAAGCTCCTATGAATCTGCATGCCCGTTTGACACCACCAGTTGATTGCAACTAGAGCTATATCCGGGCTCTTACCATTACTATTTATGAATGATGCAATATATAAGGCATTGTTCTAGTTCTAATTTATTTATTATTTGTATTGATATGGTTAATATTAATATACTTAAAACTTAATATCTTGCCTTATATTGTTTCTATCAATCAATCTTTATTGACAGTCAATAGACCATTAGAAAACAAGTAACAATATAACATTAAAAAATGTAATCAGTCAATGACAGCTAATAGAATCTCGCTACACCCATCTGTGATCTGCAACCAATTGTTCTGTTAAGGAATTTAGCTACTTGCCTGGTAATATAATCATTTGTACCTTCCAGGAGACAAATTAACAGGGATTCTTTAGAGTACCCTTGGCAATCCTGGAAAAGGGGTCTCAATAATTCTTCCCTAACTTGGTTGTAATAAATACAAGAGAACAATACATGTTCAATGCTCTCAACTTCAGTGCCATTACATGGACAGCATCTATTGGCCACAGGGATTTTTTTATACCTGCCTTCCAGCAATTTTGATGGCAGTACATTAAATCGTGCCATAGTAAAGGCCTTTCAATATTTAGGAACAGTAAGCCTTTTTAGGTATGCCATCTCTTCATTAGGTACAAAATTTGATATCCCCAACGACCTGGGAGAGAACGGGCCAGGAGTGGCCCCACAGCTATCTTGGAAATCAATATCCTGTAGTCTTCACTTGATTGTCCATTTAACACATTCAAAAGTCTGTGCTAGCAGTAGACAAGGAGAAAGCCCTATTGAGTTGACTTTTAATGCTAGTGCTTCAGTCCATGGGGATACATATGAATCTGTAAAAACCTGGGCTACCAGGGAGTTGATAGTGAAATTATGATATTTACAGAACCAGTATTGTAATGTTTGAATCCAGGCCTGGCATTTTAATGTACTGCTACCAACTTCAAGGTTTAAAGCAACTTCAGCCAGACAGCTAGGCACCCCAAGAATTTGCCTCAGGAATGATGATTGGAGTCCTTCCAATGTGTCTTTAATCATAGGAAACCAGATTGGGGCCCCAAACAGTATCTGGGGTATCAACTTCGCTTTATACACCTGCATCCCTGCAGGGTGAAATTTTCCCCCTTTTGAAAAATAAAATCTCAAAATGGCACTTGCTGTTTGAGCTGCTTTATTCTTAATATATTTGACATGAACATCCCATTTCAGATTTTCTTGCAACCAAATGCCAAGATACTTATAGGTATCAACTTGACCAATCCTAATGCCTCCCATCCTCCATACGAACCTCACTTTTCTCTTGGAAAATACCATAACTTTAGTTTTCTGATGATTAATAGTTAGTTTATTTTTAAGACTATAATCTGCAAAGCCATTTAGCAACCTCTTTAGGCCCAATCGCGTTTGGGATAATAACACTGCATCATCTGCATACAAAAGTATGCAGACTTTTAGGGGGGGCTAGTTTAGGCAGATGGGACTGCAATGAAGCAAGCCAACCTGGGAGATCTGACACATATAGATTAAATAACAGTGGGGCTAGGACACATCCTTGCCTAACTCCATCAGGGAGGCTAAACTCATTAGTTACATGGTCCTGTTTACTGAGCATAACTCGAGCTGAAACATCAGAATACAGTGACTGAATCAAAAATAGTAGTCTCTTACTAATAGAAAGCTTTTCTAGTTTTGTCCAGAGAGAGGAGCGGGAGATTGAGTCAAAGGCCGACTTCAGATCTATAAAAGCAGCATATAATTTTCCTCCCTTTGGGGCCGTATATTTATAAGCCAAGTGAAGCAATGTCAAACAGTGGTCATAAGGTGAGCAGCCAGGCCTGGATCCAATTTGTTCCGGTCCCAAAATATTATTTGTATTGCTCCACTCTGTCAATTTATTATTTAAATACTTAGCATATAGTTTACCAATAACGGACAGGAGGTTGATAGGGCGATAGTTTTCCAGGTTGCTCCTACTTCCCATTTTATATATTGGTACAATTATAGCCCTCCGCCAGTCTTTAGGAATAAATCCCGATTTATTTATTGCATTGAAAAGTACTGCAAGTAGAGGGGCCCACCAGCCAGGGTCGCTCTTTAGCATCTCAGCTGGGATGCCATCAGGTCCCGGTGCTTTGCCCTATTTCAGTCCAATTATCAACTCCTCAATATAATTGGGGTCAACTTCAGGCCAATCTGAAGAATCTATTGGAAACCCCAAAGCTGTGATAGTTGTACAACTTGCATTATACAAATTACAGAAATAGTTTTCCCAAGTCCCTGATGACATGACACATTCAGGGGAATTATTTCTTTCATTAGTAGCATAAGAAACTATCTGCTAAAATATTTTAGAATTTTTAGTGTTTGAAGCTACTATCAGCATTTGCCAAGCCTTACTGTCAGCTAAATACTTTTTCTTTTGCAGGAGACTCTTGTAGTCCTTTTTTAGTTGGTAATTTGATTTAGGGAGTAATCTTTCACTATTCTTTCGATATACTCTATACTCTGCTTGTAGTTTTTTCCTTAGGTTAACACAATCCCTGTTAAACCAGTTGTTCTTGTTAGGGTAATGCTTTTTGGCCAAGTTCGGGGGCTTATGTAGAGCTGAGACCAGATTATGTATCAGCTCTTCAAAGGCACTAACACTCATTTCAGAAGAGTTGGCCCTTAGCATACGCTCAATACAAGCTAGACTAATTGGGGAACCAGCATTCTGTTTAAAAATCCTGGGCGATTCTTTGGTCCATTTGATTTTCTTATCATCTATCATACAATGTTGGGTTACAAGCCAAGGATACCTGAGCGGCTTTCGAATTGGGCCGGGCAGTGTCAACTGTTGCTCCAAGGGTACATGATCACTGTCCATGGGGTCTGCTACTCTGAAGTTGCAGTCCATATTACCAAGTTGCTTATGTATCTATCACACTTGAGCCCTGTGAGGAGATATAAGTAAACTCACCCCCTCTGTCATTTGGGGTACTGCCGTTTAAAATGGCCAAGTTATTTCTATCAACAAACTGCAACAGATGGTAACCTGCGTTGTTAATCATAAGGTCTTTGGAATTATGTAAACGGGTTCCAAATTCTACTTTGTCAACCTTCGGGCCACTGCTATTATTATGAGGGACAACTAAATATGTCCCTGTTCTGGCATTAAAATCTCCTGCCAAGACAGGTAAGGCATTAGGATATTTATCTGTAAATTAAAAAAAAATCCCTCAAATTTTAGCCAATATTCCAAAATCATTTCTTTGGTAGATAAGGGGGCTCGGTACACATTAAACAATAGTAGAGATAGTCTAGGAGCTCTCATTTCCAATAGTAGGACCTGGACTGATAAATTACTGTTAGGGAACATGGTTGTACTAACATCTAAGGAAGAGGATATTAAACAACACAATCCTTGACTATCCCTGCCTTTTCCTATATTTGGAAATGCAGGAAGACAATATGATGTAAAGCCGCTCACATAAATATCACTACGTCTCCACGTTTCCTGCAAAAAAATTATATCAAACTTTGAAACATAGTCAAGTACTATTGTGGAGCTACATTTGGACACCCAGCCTGTGACATTCCAAGACAGTATTTTTAAATAGGAGCTGGGCTTCTGTTTTTGCAGGCAATCAGTTTCGGAAATTTTATCCAACTTCCCTCCCACGTCCTCCAATATGCAACAGTTGAGAAACTTTGGGACAATGATGGTTTGGTCTTTATCTGTCTTATGTTCACTATTATTATTTATCGCATGTTCCTTTTTGCCATGAGCACTAATTTCTGGCAATATTGAAATTGGTTCAAGATCCTGTGAAGAATGCTTCTGCGCCATCGTACTTCCATGATTGTCTAGACTAAATATTTCCTCTCTACTGACTATTTGGATTTTGGGGCTCAAGGCTACCCTCCCTCTATGGTTAAATTGTGACTGTCAAGAAAACGTAAACAAACGTTCCCTTGCAGTGGCGGACAAATCCCGTCCCGCCACCCGGTTCCCCAGCCAAAACTGGCTTGAGCCAACGCTGGAAATAACCACACAGAATTTAAGGACCAAAGCAAGTTTATTTACACACTAGTCTAAGTTAAGGCCTTGGTCGAAGCACACCCCTCAAACCCAGCAAAAAGTCAAAGCAGGGAAAGGTTGTTGGGAAAGGGAGAAGGGGGGGTGAGAGAGGTCTGAAGTAGGTATGGGTAGCAGCACAGAAAGGCACAAGTCATAAAACCATTGGGTCCCCAATCAATCAGGCACACTCTTAAAAGTGCTAAGCAACCCCAAACCGAGCAGGCTTGTAAAACAATAAAAATCTATCTAACACCCGGCTGAATCCGGCCGGACGGAGATCAGCTCTTCACCATGCCTGGGTCCGAAGAGAGATGATCCAACTGTCGTAGATCTTCGTTTTTCAATCTTTTCCTCCAACAGCCCTCCTCCCCCCACAGCCTGGGAAACCAATCCTCCCTAACGGTTTTCAGCTGAGAATCGCTGGGAGCTTGCTCGTTAGTTGGAGCACCTGTTTCTCTCGGGCTGGGACCAAACAAGATAAGTAGCTCAGAAATATGTCAACACATGAACTCATCTCCCTCCCTCCTCTGGAAGCGCCAAGGCCCCCAGAAACCCCATGTCCTTCACAGTGACGATTCTTGCGGCTGAGTTATCTCACTATCACAGGCACCCTTAGTTTTGTTCCTGGAGTCTTCCTTCATATTTCCCAGCTCAAGGTTATTGTTGTTACTTGTAAAGGGTTTTTGTTTCATCTGAGTTTTGTATATCAATAGTTTTTTAAGCTTTGAGAGTCTAGTGAGAATCCCCTGTTGTTCCTGTGCTGGGAGATCTCCAAATCTGGCGATCAATTTAGATTCTTCTGGCCACTATTCATCCTCAATCCCAAAGTCCCTATCCACTCCCCCTTTACTTCCCAGCTCTGGATTGATCAGGTTTGAAGTCATAGAAGAAGTACTGTAACGGGATACTGAAGAGTCATGATTAGAATTTAGTTCAGTCAAGTTTCCAGTTAGAGGGCCTTTACCAGGTTTTGCATCCAAACCCTGTTGGTAGACCCACCTCATGGGCTTCACATTCTTAAAATACCTATTAATAATCAATCTGCTTTGCTGCAAAATATGCCTTTGCACTTATACAATAGAGGTAACATCTGAAGATCCAAAAGTTACAACAGCACGAGCTGTTCTGTAATTGTAGAATAAATATTCCACCTTACTAACGACTGTAGGTTCCAGTCTTAGTCTTGTTCGTTCTGTGATTATTGTTAGAAGGTGCTCTATTCGTATGCTCTGCATCTTATATTGTTTCTAGAATTAACTCTTGAACTGGTGTCTGCAGGCAGTTTGGTGATGGATGAGGAGGAGACAGAGCTATTCTACGTGAAGCATTTAAAATATGTACTTGTCATTCCCTAGTCATGGTTGTTTATCTGTTCTTTAGGCAATGAGTTTTGCTTCCATTTTTCAACAGTACTTTCAGCAAGTATTTTTTAGAGCAGGGAATAAGTGTCATTTAATTGTGAAAGTGAAAGAAAATGCTTTTTTCCACTTGTGTAATTGCGCTATTATGCTATAGCACAGTCCCACCTAGAGGTTATGTAGTGGAAAAGCAGGAAAGGAAATGCTGTTCGTGAAGTGCTTGGATCTCAGTTCTCTGACAAACCTGAAAGTAGATCCAGTGGATTAACAGCCTTGTGTAGAAAAGTTGAAACTGAGGCTAGATCTACACCTTGTGTCAAATCATTATGGATATGGAATAAAAAGCAGGAAATAACTATGAAAGCAGTATCTGGAATGTGGATTGTGCCCCAACAGTTATCAGTGCACTTAAATACCGTTAAAAAGCAGAAGTGTAGATCTAGCCTGAATCAGGAGAAGACAGTCACAGAGGTAGTGTGGTAGGGAAATTGACTACTCCAGATGAAGGTTTACAACTGAGCATAGATGGTATTGGATTCCCCCTAAAGGAACAAACCCATTGTTTGGGACTTCTCCTGGATTCTGTACCAACTGGCAGTGGTGTAATGATAAATGTCGAAGTGTGGATGCTCATCATGATGGTTCCCATAGCCACATCCCAAAGGAGATGCAGGCAGCTGTGTTGATCCATATCAATAAACCAATGCTAGCTGTTTCATCACCATCAGGAGCAAGTCTTTTGTATAGCTAATGGGTCTTAATTGCCTCTTCAAGACCCGGCCACCCCAACGGACTTTGCATCACAACAGGGAACAATATATTGTAGCTTTGAGAATCCATTTCTCCTCAGCTACTGTCAGAGTTGTGGTTAAGCTCAGAGGGAATAGGTAACTGTAAGGGGGTTTGCAGATGACATTAGTGTCACTGTGAATCAAACGTGGTGGTGCTGCATTCCTGTGAGGCTTGGCTCTGCTACACCACTACAAACTGAGGAAGCTCAGGCCATGGCCAGAGTGTTTTTTTACCAGCTTAGGCTACTGCACTGGCTGCAGCCATATCTGTAGAGGGTGGACGTTGCCTCCATGATCCATGCACTTCTGACATCCAGGCTGGATTACTGTAATACGTTATATAAGTGGTTGCCTTTAAAGAGGCGTCAGAAATGTCAGCTGGTGCAGTATGTGTCCACCCCAATGTGAATGGATACAATGGCAGGATCTACATTACTACTTTAAAACAATTTATAACAGTAGTGACAACTGTTGGGGCCCAGGACACTCATTATACAGTTTTCAAACCGTTTTCAAAGCGTCATATCCTGCTTGGTGTAGAACTGGCTAAGGTGGTCAGATCATGTGACACCTATACTCCACCAGCTGCACTAGCTGCTGGGGTGTTTCTGAGCCCAATTTAAAGTGCTGGCTTTAACTTTTAAAAACTTAAAAGGTTTGGGTCCAAGTTACCTGAAGCACTGTATCACTCCTATCAAGCTGCCCACACTCTGAGGTCATCGCCAACGGCCCTTCTTGTTTGCTGGCTCCCCCAAGGCACAGGGCTTTTTTGGTGGTAGCACCATGCTTATGGAACTCATCACCAGCTGGGGAATGTCAGAAGAGCTAAAAAGGCATTTATTTTGTGGTGTTCTTTTAACAGTTTTAGGGGGATGCTCGATGGATATTGCTTGAATGCTTTATTGAGTTTAAAGTTTGGATTTGGCTGATTTTAGTCCTACTGTTTGTCTTTTATTGGTTATTAAATTGTGAATTGGATCTTAACTGTGCATGATTGGTGCTTTATGCATTTTGCAAGCTGCACTGAGAGAGCTTTTTGTCCCAAGGGCAACCTATAAGCATCCTCAAATAAATGAAATTAAAGAAATAAAGTATTCTATCCACGGTAATAAAATCCCAACACAAAAACACACACACAGAAAAAAGATCAATGATTACAGCAATTAGAGAGCTATAACAGTACCCACAAAAGGTCTGTTGAAACAGCTGAGCAGTAAATTTTTCTTTCCCTAAAAAGCAGGAGAAAAATGCCATTAGCGTTCACTAGGCACCAGTGCCTTGTAAAAGGGATCACTTTTCTATCAGAGTTCATTTCTTTGCTGGTAGGATTCTGAGCTGGGCCTCCTCTTGAGAAAGTGATTTGGTACTGTGGATTAGTGTAAGCTGTTTCAGGACCTCTTTTAGGCTGAGAACTGGGTGGTGTAGGAGAGCCAATATTGTGCAGTGGTTAGAGCATTGGGCTAGGACTGGAATTGGAGTTCCCCCTTAGCAATGAAGTGTACTGGGTGTCTTTTGGCCAGTCACTGCCTCTCAGCTGAACCTGCCTCACAGGGTTGTTGGGAGGACAAACTGGGGCCATTTTTTGCAGAATCATCCCTAGGTCATCCCTGTGCATGCAAATGATGCACAGGAACTCCCAGGGGTGTGGGTGGGTGGGCACGGGTTTTCCCAGGGATAAAGGATCCCTGAGTCTTAGGAACATCCCAAGACTGTGGGAGGTGTGAGCGCCCATCCCACCTGGTGCCTGCTTACTTGCGAGTAAGCAGGCACCAGAAACGGGCACAGAGTAGTGCTGCGTGGCTCTGTGCCCATCATGGGAGGGGGTGGCAGCAATTTTGCCACCCCTGGGATGCCAGAGAGCGGGTTGGAAGCCAAGTTTTTTTTAAAAAAATAAAAAACTTAAGTTTTGTGATGGAGCGCAAGTGCGCGCTATGGATCCTTTATGGGAAAAAATGGTGGGCGTGATGGCCCGGGAGGAAGCCGGGATGTCGCACTTCTTTTGTGGAAAGAGGGGGACGATCCCGGAAGCTGGTAAGTTCGGGATCATCCCCAGGCCCTCCCTCTATACCCTTAGGTGTAGAAAGGGCTTTAGACTCCTTGGATGAAACTGGGGGATATAAACGTAACAAGTCAATAAATAAAGAGAAGGGCAAAATGTTGCAGTTAAGTGCAGCGTTCAAATTGTATCCAAGAGCAGATGCCTGTACAGAGCACTGCAACAGCCAATCCCGAAAAAAGGCATGGGTGACAAAGGCAAGGCTCCTTACAATCACCCTGTGAAATAAGTCATGATGATGATGATGATGACCCCCCCCCCCAATATTGCAGCTGGGCGTGGGGGTCTGAGGCTGAGTGGCTTGCCTAGGGACACCTAATGAATTCTTTGTTATCAGAGATGATTGATAAAGGGTTCTTTTCCATCCCACACTGTGCAAGGAGGCGTCTGCACATGCAATAAAAATTGACTCCAGGGATTGTGGTTTGCTTAAACCAGGGATGGGCAACCTCTTTGGCCCCGAGGGCCCCCGTGCAGCGCCATGGTGGGTTAGGGGCTGCACATGTACATACACCTAAGTGTGATTGTATGTATTGCATACACACACACACACGCACACACACACACACACACACACACAAACCACTCATCCACCCACTCACTCATAACTCAACATGTAGGGATGGGGAGGTTTAAACTTTCCCTTCCTGCCTGTTGCTAGATCAGGGGATGGGATTGCTGGGGTGGGAGACTTGAAAAACTCTCCCACTATTAGTAGCAAGGAAACAGCAATCGCTGCATCAGGATCACTGGGAGAGGTCAAAGTTAAAGCCCCCTCCCCTCACAGCAACCTTAATCTTGCTGCCTGCCAGTGATGCTCATGCAGAGACTGTGAGCATCTCTTCATGATGATTTTGTGGTGTAATCAACATTCTTCAGGCACAGAATTTACTGGGAGCTTTACATGACACTGTCATTCTACTGTTTCATTCCCAAGAATTCCCGTCACCTACCTTGTTTTATTTTATGCTGGGTAAAATACAGTATTCTTCCTACACATGCCATCAGACCACCATTGCCTGCCCGTGTACTGTTGCCATACCACTTGATGTGGGCAGAACTGAGGGGTGTGGTTATGAGGCTGTGATAGTGACGGGGTGGTGTGTCGCCTTCCCATTCCAGGCATTTCCACCTCTGCCATTAGCAATGGCATTAGCAGGTCAGCAGGATCGGCATTGCTGAACAAGGATAGATAACAAAATGGATGATAATGTTGAGTATGCTGTTTCACCAGCTGCTGTGGCTCCGCATGACTACCTACCTGGGTAGTTGTTGTTGTTGTTTTACAGTGAGGCTGTGCTGCCAGTCACCCACACTGGAAGGCTGTGTCAGTCATGAGAGGGTGACCAATAACCAGCTAGTGGGAGGGAAATGGGCATAAACCACAGAGATAGATGCAAGAGTCAAACCTTCTTATAAAGGCTTGACTGGCAATAATACCACTACTCAGGAGAGGTGCTGATTCTCTGTGAAAAGAAAAGAAATGGAAAGTTTCAGGATAAAACCAGCCAGTGTAAAAGGCCCATGATTGAAAGAGGGAGCAGAAACAGTGGTACAGTTCCAGGAAGAAAAGCCTCATGTCGAAATGCCATGTGTTTCCTCACTGCTAATGACACTGAGGAAACAGTAGGCTCAGGATTAATATTGAGGGGAGTGGGCTTTGACTCCATTCCCTCCCAGCAATCCTGATGCAGCGACCTGTTCTCCATCCTTGAGCTGTTCTGTGATCAGTGGTCAGAGAGCCACCAGGGATTGTGGGTTGCTCATGTGTGGGTTACGCCATGGTTTGAGAACAATCCAGAATCTGAAAACATATTGATACTAGTTTTTCCTCACCAGCCATAGTTTAAATGAGCCACAGCTCCCTGATCTTGGATGTCATGTGTAACTGTGGGTACTTTAAAATTGAAAGCAGACACTTGTCATCGCCTTGCGAGTGAGAAAAAATAGGAAGCTGGGGGGGGGGGGGCATCCAGTTCATGCTCTGATTTTCCAATACATCTGAACTCCATGTGATTTTCCAATACTTCTCGTCACCATCCAGAAAGCACCACTAGTGTGTGGTGTACCTATTTTCCCTGCTCAGTGACTTTCTACAAGGTAAATTGGGCTGCATCCAGATCTGTTCCACATACAGAAGCCCATTTCATTCAATTTATTATGCAAAGTTTGTGCATGCACAAGCAGAAGTGGCCTATTACCATTTTCCCCCTTTCTCCTTATTGTTATCTGCACTGCAGCCTCTAAGGTCAGATCTACACCAAGTAGGATACGACACTTTGAAAATGGTTTGAAAACTGTATATGGAGAGTGTTCTGGGCCCCAACGGTTGTCACTACTGTTATAAACCATTTTAAAGCAGCAGTGTAGATCTTGCCTAAGTGTTGAATGCTTAACAATAACAATTCTTTAGACATTTGCAGTATTTGTACTGTCCGATCTTTTCACTGAAATGTATATTCCGTATCAGATTTGATTCCATGTTGCATTCCAGTTTGAAACCAGTTTTTGTTATGGGTCTGTTTTTTAAGAGCTCAGTATGACCTTGGCAGGAGTAAAAAATGCTAGGATTGACACTTTATTTCTTGGCTTCTACTGTTATGAAGTAAAATACACCTGTTTTCAGCATGTTTTGTTTCTTTTGTCCTTCAAGTACATTTAAGGGCTTTGTTTGCAAGCATCTCCAAAGCTTTTTCCTCCTTGAAATTGGTGAAGATATCCTAAATTATGTGGGACTGCTATTCATTCTAATGTGTAGAATGAAAGTACTCTAGATGAGAAACCTTGTTTGATTCTCAATATTGTTCCAGTTCTTTAACATTTGATATTCAACCCCATCCAACTAGGTGCCATATATGTGAAAATGATTTCTGTGGACAGCCATAGGATGCCCATGTGTCCACTTCTATAGAGGATGGACCTCTATTTGAAGGCATCCTCCATTTGAAGTGCTGCCCTGTGCAATTCTGGTTTAAAGACAGAGAACCATATAAATCATTGCCCATCAAAAAGCTAGCACCTGGACAACAGACAGAACATGCTGGTACACAGCTCACCTTGTCACTGACCCAATTCACATGATAAGATAAAGTGAGCTGTCAACTGTGGCTTGTTTCAGAGTCACTTGTCATGATGTCTGAACCTGTGTTTTTTTCAATATGGCTTGTTTTCCATGAACAAACCACCCTGAGAAACAATGGCTTGTTGTTGGTTTGTTCATGGTGGCTCATCATGACATCTGAACCTGGCAGAGCAACCTCAATGTGGGTTTCAAAATGGTGAGAGAGCCGCCCAGCAACAGTGGCAAAAATCCCTGCCACTCCTTGTGGCTCTTTTGTGCCACCACTATCCTCTATCATCCCTTGTCAGTACTCTCTGCCCCATACTCCTAAAAATTGAGAAGGAATAACAATCGAGAGTGTCCCAAACATGTTCACAATCTTTTATTTCATTGTATTTGTTTTGGACCAGAGCAAGTATGCATACTCAACAGTCCGTTGCTCTGAAATTAGCATCATTTCCCCCTTAGCTTTACTGCTCTGCCATGAAATTAGCATATATTTACTGATCACACTCACTGCTTTGCATTGCAATTTGCATACATTTACCAATCCACATCACATGTCTGCCTTGAAACGTATGTGTATTTACTGATCCCCCTCACTCCCTGCTCTGCCTTGAAATTTGTGTATTTTTGCTGATCTATGTCAATGCTCTGTAACCTATATATAAATCTGACAGCTAACAATGGAGACCAGTGCAGGGAAGAGACAAGCACAAAGTGGAGTGTAGGAGCCAAATGTGGCCAGCTCTTGCAGGAGAATGAGATTTTTGTGTGGATATAATTACTTTGGTAGACTTTTTTTAAAAAAAGTGTTCACTCACAAGGCAAGCAACAATGTGAAGGATGAAATTGACAAGGCCATTGTCAAGAGGGGGTTATTGGTATGTTGGGCTATATGGTAAACAGGTGGGCTTACACTCCTGTGCATTTGCGCAAGACCGACCCCGAATATATATTTTTTTAAAAATTGCTAATCAGTTAACCGCATTCATGAGGGCTCAGAAAATTATATGCGTTTAAAGATCTGATGCGGGAGGGCAGGTTTCTTACATGAGCTGGTAAACCCCAGCAGACCAATTCCAGAAATGGTGCTGATGTAGGGAATGAGGAAATGAGGATTTCTGCCATAAAGATGCCAGGGATTTGCCAGGAGTGGGCAGGAGGACTGGAGGGAAAACCAGCCATGGAGTATCCAAAAATCTGTAGGGAGTAATGAGCAACCCACCAACCCACCATGGCTTAGTCTCAGGGTGGTTTCACATGATGTACTAACTTGCTACTGTTTTCTGGACTGTATTTCTATTTAAAATTATAATTATTATTTCTATATGTGCATCTATACATATAAATCAGCACATGCAAATTATATGAAAATCAGTGCCCTCTTTTGTTCCCCGTTTTGGGCAATGCATAAAAGGCTACTCTATCCCCAGAACACCTAGTTGGAAGCTGCCACGATTCCCTTCCCTATCCACCAGCTGGAGTTGTCCCAGTGTAGCCCCATTTAGGATCTGGGACATGCAACAGTGCTGATCTGCTTCTTTGGGTGGGAAGAGGGGAAAGATTTAGCCATGTTAAGGCTTGGATCAGGGCCATTCTCTTGTAACAACATCCTATCAATGTCAGCATTGCAGTTGCTTGCATGATCTTGCAACAGAATAGTTGTAGTTTCATCCAATGCCAAATACTAAATATGGATCTCCATGTCTTACTTAACATTGTGCCAAATCTATTATACCTATCAGATCTAAAACTGGAAGGATCCATTTACTGGGTGCATATCCAAGGTGGAAGAAAAGTGCCAAGCTGGGATATGGTTTTCTGTAATCATGGCTTTAAAAAAAAAGGCTTTAAGTGTTCTTCAACTGCATCCAATTTTTCCTATGTTTAGAAAAATGAGACTTGGATTTAGCCAATCTTTATTAGATCTAAGAATGTTTCCAAATTCCAATTCAAGATTAGGATTCCAACATGTTTTTATTAAAAGCACTTTGTAGTCTTCAAACATAAAATCTATATTTCAGTCATATGTTTTGCTGTTCTGCACTGATTATGAGTCCCCTTCAATGAAAATTGAGTATGCATTAGTCATCTTAACTATCATTACCTCATAAACACTTCAAGGTGCTTCTAGGCTCCTAATACATTCACAGCAACATCTTGACAAATGCCATCCCTCTCTCATCCCTTAGAAGAAGACATTGGAGCTACTACTAAAGATAGACAAAGCTGTCAAGTTCAATTCTGCTCAGTTTCTGTAGTTATTTATTTGTCACATTTGTATGCTGACTTTTCCACCAAGGAACCCAAAGTGGTATTCATGATCCTCCTCTTTTCCATTTTATCCTTTGAGGTAGGTTAGGCTGAGAGTTAGTGACTGGCAAAAGCCACCCAATGAGCTTCATGCCTGAGTGGAGACTTGAACCCATGTCCAACAACCTAACCACTACACCACACTGGATCTCATTAAATTTATCCTGGCCTGTTTCCACATCAGTTTGCTCCTTTTTTTCCTAAAAAGAACACAAACGTTTCTACTTATTTTGATGTACATTTCCCCTAATATACACAATTAGTATATGCACTTTCACCAGTATACTCACTTTTACACACTTTCTGAAATATTCATAGAATGCAAGCAATTCTCCGTAATATCCCTAATGCCACCATATAATTTTTACATGCCCTTTCCCCTAATTTCAACATTTTGTGTGTGCACGTCCCCAATATATGCATATCATGTGCACTTTCCCCTACTATATGCATTTCTGTGTACATGTTTTGATTTGCATACTGAATTAAAAAATCAGAAAAGTGTGAATATTGCAGTATAAGTGCATTCTGGTTCATCTACAGGTTGGAGAAGTGTGAATTTGCTATGTTCGAATTAAAATGTGAACCCAACCTATTTCTCACTCAACTCTAGGTAATATACATGTTTTCTGCTGTATATAACAGGTGTTCATGTCCCATGAGTTATCTGTGGACAAAACAACGTATGCACATGCACGCTTTCCATACATAATCTCCATATATAGAATCTATGCTTTCCAAATATAGGCATCCAGGAACTTGTCCAAATTCCTGAATGCTCGTGATTGTCTTAGTTAGAAAGTGACATTTCCTCTGCTAAAACATGTTTCTGAATATATGAAAAACTTAACCCAAGACCAGCCTGATATCAGGAGCATTGGATTATAACAGGGAATCTGGCCCTTTTAGGGCTCAGTGGACTCCCAGCAAGCACCCGACTCTGTGCACATTTGCGGGATGAGCTGCAGGGCTTTTTCCATAATCTGGGAACATTTTCTGTGTGTGTGGTTGTTGTTTTTAAGAAAAAACATCACATAAATAGAAATGTGTGCAAATTACTGGGTGCAATTTGCACGAATTAGGTGAATTTCAGCAGCAAATTATGCAAATTTGCACGAATCGTTTGCAAATGTGATTTATGTGCATTTCTATTTATGTAAGCCTTTAAAAATGGGAAAAAACTTCAAGCTGGCCTGAATTGATGCAGATCTCAGCAAGCTCCATCCCCTGGACAAATTTCTTGGACATCCCTGGGCAAGACCACTCAGGGTAGGCCATGATAGGGTAGATGGAGAAGTAGTCTGGCTGGAATAAGGCTATAGCATGTCTGGCTATAGCATGTCAATGGATTCTATATACATTGGGGTGTATATGTTTGTATCTCTCCATTCATGGGAGGCTTTTTGATCCAGACTTCTGAGCATCAAAGCGGTAGGGAAGCGATTTTTACTAATTGTGCCTTAGCTCAGCAGGCTACTGTACCATCTCCTAAGCTGTTCTGGAGGGTCCCTTACCTACTGTATCTTCCTCTAGTAGGCAACATGAAATAGCCATCCTAATTCTATAGGCTATTATTGGTATGAGAACTTCCAGATCCTCTGGAAATGCAGATAATCTGTGCATGCATGGACCTATTATATGTTTATCTTAGCAAGTGGATTCCTAGACCAGAATTATCCTTGTGAAACGCTGGATGAAATATAAAATTCTTAGAGACCTCTTCAACTAGGATACATGATGTAACATACACCATCTTAGAGAAACTGGAAAAAACAACAGCACATTTTCTAGTTGTTGAAAAGCTTACTGGTGACAAATCCCTGGCTAGGCAGTACTGAATTGTTTAGGCTTTCAAGATTATATACTCATGGATCTTTGTTGATGCATGAATCACGTTTACATCTGGACTCTGCTGTCTAAACTGCTTTCCTCACATTCTGTGAGGAAATACATAGCTTTTGGACAGAAATAAAGAAGTAGGTGTACATAGGGAAAACATAACCGGAAGTAGAGATGATAAAATACAGTAAGGTTAAAGGACAATTTGCATGAACGAAGGCAGAGCAGAAGATGACTGTAATTAGCATAAGGCCGTAATGCTCCAAGCACTATCCCCTCCCCTCGAGTTCAGTTTGAGGACAGTGTTCAAATTAGGGCAGAAAATGTGTGTGTGTGTGTGTGTGTGTGTGTGTGTGTGTGTGTGTATTGGGGGGGATTAAACTCCCAGGCCCACCCCTAATGCTGCCAATTTTTAGCCAAATTATTCCCCCCTCCACCACTAGGGACTCGGGGTTTCATCCAGATTTGATACAGTAGACCCATCAACCTCAATAAAACTTGAGTCAATCATGATTGACTTAAATTCCATTTATTTCAGTGGGTTTAGAATAGACTAAATTTGGACCCAACTAATGGATCCAGACAATCCAGTATAACTAAATCCAGATCCAACCCTGAGTAGCTAAGAGGGCTATCACAAAAGGCAAAAAGCCGGGCTCTCTTTGGCCTCTTTATTATTTGAGAACAGTCGGGAATCTGGAATACGGCCTCAGCAGTGTACATATTTGTGAAAACAGATGTTAGGATAAATTATCCATGCCATTTCTTGGAACACAGAGAAAGGAATTCCCAGACTGCATAATTTTTACACTGCATAATTAGGCTCATGTAGAGAGATGTACCACATCCCTCTGCTCACATATTTCACACTTCAGTAGAAGACACAAACACATGTTGTTTTAATTTAATCTCTCAAGGGAGGTGGCCATCCCTCAAGTGATGAGAAGTCTCAGCCTTTCTTGAATTCTGCTGAGCAAAATTGAAGTGGGACCACCTTGGGGTAGGCAGTTCCCTGCTACCCCATCCCCCAAAAGGAAAGAAAACACTGCACCTTGGACAAAGGAGCTGAAGGAACATCACCCTTGAAGATGGAAGATGCCCACTGGGTCTTTCCTGTTTCCCAAACTTCCAGTAAGTAAATGTAGTGATGCGTCTCCATCACTAATGGTTTCCTCAGTTGCCTCTGCTTTTTAATTGACTCCCATTTTGTTCTTTCCTCTTTAGCCACCCTACTGGCCAGCCTTTCTAACATTCATTAATCCCACCACCCTACATAGCACACAGCTTCTCCCAACCTTAAACTGTGTGAGGCAGGGGTAGGCAACCTCGTGACCTCCAGATGATTTGGACTACAGCTCCCATCAGCCCCAGCCAGTGCGGCCAATGGTGAGGGATCATGATAATTATAGTCCCCATATCTGGAGAACATCAAGTTGTCTCCTCCTGGTATAAGGTCTCTTCAGAGCTCCCTCTCTCTCACGGGTCCCACCTTGCCTGAATCCTCTATCTCCTTTGCCTTTTCCCTCAAGCCTCTATCTCTTTCAGCTAACTCCTTTCAAGAACTGTTTTTTTTCCAGACTAGGACCAGTTCTGAGTTGGGGGGGATGCTCAGCATGCTGCCCTTGTCAGTGGTCCCCTCAATGCAATGGGCAACCAAGCCCCTATTCCTCCCACATACATTTCTAACAGTGTCCTTCTGTGAGTGGAACAGACATTGCTGGTGTATCAGATTCCCCCTCCTCCCTGAAGACCACTGCATAACCCTCCCAAATCTGCTCCAAATGGTTGAAGAGCAAATTTGGAGGGTTCATGGGGGGTTTGAAATGGACGGAGGGGAAGGGGAGTTTGCATAACATTGGGTGTAGCACACAGAGTAGAGGAAAGAAGGGGCCCAAAGTCAAAGCTGTTCTGTCTAAAGGAGGGACCAAAAGGCAGAAACAGAGAGATTTGGGGAGGGTTGGCATTTGAGAGCTTGGAATGAGGTAGCAGAGGCTAGATAGGGTCTATCCAGACAGGGCTGCTGTACATTTAAGGATTGGGTAGAAGAGAGTTCTGACCTCTGAAATTCATAGCTTTGGCTTATATCGATGGCAATGAAACTTTATAAGAACAGCCTGTTCTGCAATACTCTGATCTGGCTTAGAATATAGCAAAAATGGTGCCTCTTCTATGATGCCATCACTTCTGTTTTTCAGTTAGATTTTCCATCTCACTTGGTATACAGCAGGCCTAAAAGCCTTCATTAATCAATTGGTTTCATTAACTGAGGAGTGAATTCCAATCGATACAGAAATGTTATCCATCAGAACTGGCCTTCCTGAGCTGTCACATAGACCCTGCCAGGACCTGATTGGCTCTTCAGCTGGCTCAGTTTCCTCCTGCACTTGCAAGGTCTCCCTTCCTTTCATACTGCATGAGGACATAGCTTGAAGGATTTGCCAGGGGCCCCTGCTGAAAGACGTGTGGAGGAGGAGGTGGATATACTTAGGCTGACCATCTGAAAAGGAGGACAGGGTCATATAACTTTAACAGTTGTAGAGAAAAGGGAATTTCAGCCAGTGTCATTTGTATGCAATTAGTCCCTGGTGAAACTCCCTCTTCATCACAACAGTTAAAGGTGCATGCACTATACTAGAGTGACCATATACAAAAGAAGGCAGGGCTCTGCAACTTTAACTGTTGTGATGAAGAGGGAATCTCACCAGGAACTAATTGCATACAAATGACACTGGCTGAAATTCCCTTTTCTCTACAACTGTTAAAGTTATATGACCCTGTCCTTCTTTTCAGATGGTCAGCTTAGATATACTCAGGCTGACACTGGACATTTCAAAGCAAACATGGTGGTTCCTGTTCAAGTGAAATTCAGGAATTTCAAAGGAAGTAGAAAAAAGTTTCAATGTGACTCAACACAATTCATAGAAAACGTTAATGCAAGTTGTAAGTTTGCATTATATGGAAAACTCTATATCACTGGTGTTATCATTTCTTTATGCACATACAACTACTACATTGGGCCAATTTATATTCTCAGAACTAAAACAAATGAGGACAGATTTCTTCCAAGAAACAGTGGTGAAAAGGAAGGATTGGGGGCCATCACCTGTCAAAGACAAGTGGTTTTGCATCTTATTGCTTTCAATGGAGGAGATTTTAAGCAAGTATTTAATTTTCCCAAGGAAATAAATGGGACTTTAAAATGTTCGTGTTGTTCTAGGTATTGTTTATGCTGCAATTATGTTATCTACATAGATATATGCTTTTTATTTCTATTCATTATTGGAGACTTCTGTGCTTGCCTGTGCTTTGTAAAGTATCTCAATTAAAATAAATGAGCCAGGAATTTGATCTCACATTAGTCAAATGAAGCCAAGTAACACCAGCTTTTGGTTAAAGTGTACCTAACACTAGCAAGATCTCACCCTGATTCCTGCTCTCTGGCAACATGCTCAAGGTTTTCTTTTTCCCTCCCCTTTATGTTCTCCATGTCATTCCGATTTGGCCTAACCTATGACATGAAATACAGTTAGTTCCATTTATAATGTTGGATCTTGGCATGTGGGCTTCTGCTTGCTAGGAATTGAAGCTGCAAACATGAACTTAGTTCACTATGACAACCAAACATCTGTAAAAGGCAATAACATATTTCAATCATCAGCAGGTCAGGCCAGAGTTGCATTCATGATCATGTACTGCAAATCCCAAATTCCATTAGCAATTTTTTGGAATTCTTCAGTGCCTTATCCATATGGAAGGGATATTTTCTCATTGGCAAAGGGTTTTAAAATCGAGTTAATTAATACATGCCAATAAATATTAGTTTTTCTCTGAGTGATCCAGTGTGAATGCTTGATCGCCACATTTTGAAAATGTAATTGAAACCTGATGATACCAAAAGATTTTCAACATTGTTTTGGAAAGAAGCGTGGTGTTCTCATAGTGGAATCAGTAGTGAAATTTCCCACTAGTGCTAATGAATCTTGCCCATGAGACCAAAAAAGGGCTTGTCCCTATTTCAGGCAATTTTCTAGTTTTGGACTAAGGTAGAAAGTGGGCTTCTTGATTGTTCACCAAATTGAGTCAAACACCTGGAATGTGTGGCTGAATAGTAGCATAACTTCCCTCCAGGTTTAATTCCACAGGCTCTGGTGAAAGGATCTCAGGCAACAGAGCTGGATAAGGACTCCGTCAGAGGACTTTACTGACTGGTACAGGGGACAATAATGGGCTGTATGTGTTCAGTATAACACAATCTGACTCGTATCCAGTCAAGTTACAGATAGAGAAAAAAAATAATGCAACCTTGCTTAATTTCATATTTTCAAACAATTGAAATTCTTCGTCATCATTTTTTGGAAGGGGTGTGTGTGAATGTGGTGGTTACCTTCTCACTTCCCACACAATGCCACAGAGTGTTACTAGTTATGGGGCATTGTGAGGGATGCAAAATGGAGGCCAGGCTGCCACAACTGCTGCTGTTGCCACATACAGTGGCAGTGCAAAAGAAAAGAAAAGAAGAAGACAAAGACAAAGACAAAGAAAGAAAGAAGTTGTGCCAATGATGACTGTGAGAAACTGCTGGAGAATTTCTCCTCCCCTTGGTCAAATTACACCCAATTTCACAAACACGTGGAGAATTTTTAGAGTATGTTTGCACACAGTTCTAAAACAAAATTCTCAAAAAATGGAAAAATTGGAAATAGAGAGAAAATGAAATTGACAGATTCGACCATCCCTATGTCTAATCCATGAGCTTTTTGGTAGAGTTTACACCTCTTGGACCGTTTCCTCATAAAGCAGGTATGGGGAATAGGTGGCCCTCCAGATGTCACTGAATTGCATCTCGCAACAGCCCTAGACAGTATGGAATATCAGAAGTGCAATTTTATAGTTTATTATCATCATCAGTGGAAGCAAAGCAGCCCAGATGGAATAGGGAATGTGTGTGAGTTTTAGCTATTCTTCTCCTGCCTGCAGCCCCCTATCTGCTTTAGAGGGTCCCCCAACTCTCCAGAACAGATTTGGCATGCATATGCGGCATGGGAGGGGAGGGGACGTCACTGAAATTCACTCCCCTCCCTGCTACCCTGATACAGGCCTTCTGTCAGCGGTGAGAAACTAGTTGGATTCCACCCTGACTCCAATCCTATTCCATGCTAAATGTTTACAAGTAACACACACTTTAATGAGAGCCAACACCACTTAAAAAAGCAACCATTTATAGCATCCTATGAGAATGAGCTATTTTATTCATGCCGTGTATGGAAAACCATTTTCTTTTAAAATGCTCTAATACTTCTGTTAATTACATAAAATGATCAATGGGGAAATAAACTGCTTCCCCGAAAAGGGCATCTTGCGTGGTGGGGGGTGGGGAAGGAGAGTGCTAGCAGAAGTAACTAGACCAGCACTTGTTTTTTGTAATTGTACATTTTATGTGACATTTGAGATATTCATCCTTATGAGACAGTAGTGTTGGTGCCACTACAAGAAACTCTGAGTCATATCTGCAGTAAATTGTCTGCAACAGTCATTCAACTGTGTGTTATGGAAGAGTCCAAGGTCTGCATTTGTAGTAAGCAGCAGATCATTAAGTAATTCATAGAGTATTGCTACTGTGTTGTATATTTAAGAGGGGCGATAATCCTCCTAAATATATCTCTACCTATAAAGTGGAAAGTATATGTGTGCGATGTATGTCCAGAAATGTTTACCCACTTCCAGATGCGTTAGAAACTTGAAATTTGGCATACTGATAGGACTGGCTGTACAATGTACCAGAGAAATTTAAAAACACAGATTTTTTACGTATTTTTAAAGAATTTAATAAAAACCAAAGCTTATGCCTACAACTCCCAATATGCCTTGGGTGGAACTCCCAGCATACCTTGGGTGGGAGGCCAGACTTACTGGCCTTCGGTGGCCATTCTGAGTGCATAGACGGGTTGCCACAGCGTGCCTTTCACAACCCGACTCCTAATGTTGGTCTCGAGCAGTCAACCCAATTCCACATAAAAGGAAACAATCCCATTTGCAGTAGGGATGTGCACTGGATCGGATCAGATCCACGATCCAAATCTGATCCAGGGAGAAATCGGATAAATTATCCGATTTCCGATCTCACCACTGGATCAGCCGATCCAATCCGATCTGATCCGGAAAGGTTCCGAACCGGTTCGGATGGATCGGCGGATCGGCGGGTGCCCATTGGTGCCCCCCGCCACTTCCATTGGTGGGCGCCAGCGGGCGCCCGCTGATGGAATCAGACAGCGGGGGGGCTTCCCTAGTGGGGCTGTCCGCTTCCAACGGCGGGCACCAGTGAGCGCCCGCCGATGGAAGTGGACAACAGGGCCAGGGGGCGGCGGACAGGAGCAGATGGCCAGGAAAGCTAAGCAGGGGGCAGGAGGGGTGGGGGGCACGCAGCACGCAGCGCGCTTACCTTTCCTGGCCGTCCGTTCCTGCCCGGCGCTGGCTGCTACTGCAAGCGGGCTTCGCGGACTGCTTCTAGGTAGTGCGCCAGGTGATCACATCACCTGGAGCGCTACTCAGGAGTAGGCCGTGAAGCAGGCCGTGAAGCAGTAGCAGCCAGCACCAGGCGGGAACTGACGGCTAGGAAAGTTGAGCAGGGGGGAGGGGGGGAGGGGGGCGCATGGCGCGCTTACCTTTCCTGGCCGTCCGTTCCCATCCAGCGCTGGCTGCTACTGCGAACGGGCTTCACGGCCTGCCCGTAGATAGTGCGCCAGGTGATCATCACCTGAAGATCACTTGGTGATGATCAGGTGATGATGATCAGGTGATGATCACCTGGCACGCTACCAAGGGGCAGGCCGCGAAGCCCGCTCGCAGTAGCGGCCAGTGCCAGTCGGGAGCAGACAGCTAGGAAAGGTAAGCAGGAGGTAGGGGGAGGGGGTTTACCCCTCCACCCGAGGCTGTCCGCTTCCATCCGCTGGCGCCCGAGACGGCCTCAGGGGGGAGGGAGTTAGGCCCCCCCTCACCCACCCACCGCTATTTTTTCCTCATAGACTTGCATTGCAATGCAAGTCTATGGGGAAAAAATGGCGGCCGATCCAAAAAGTTCCGATTTTTGGATCGGGATCCGACCCAATCCGGTCCGGGGGGCCTCCGGTTTTGTCCGATCTGATCCATGACAAAATTGGAGGTCCCGATCCAGGTCCCAATCCGATCCGGGGGGTCAGTGCACACCACTAATTTGCAATGCCTCCTCTTGCCCTCTGTATGGTTTTAAAATCATAACTAGATACAACAGTGTGACTTTGAGGAGCCAAACATGCTCAAAGGCACCCTATCCTGATATTGCTGTTTTCTCAGGAGGGAGGAAAGGGAGGCACTCTGTGCATGGCCAGGAACAGCCCCAGCTCTTTAATACAGGCTCCTGATGGAGCACTTGGTGGGCAAGAAGCACAGGCTGAGGCAGTCCCAGCAGTATTTAGCCATAGCTGGGCATGTCCACTGAGCTGCTTACCTCTCCTCCTCTGTGATGCTACTCTTCAATGCTCTATGAAGAAGCAGCATTGGCAACGAGAAGAGGGAAGTGCTTCTCAGAGGATGCAGACACTTGTGGACTGCCAAAGGCATGCTGGGAGGTGTAGTACTGGGATGTAGAGTGGCTGATTTTAAATGAAGTATGGGTTAACAAATCAGGTCACTATCTGTCAATCCTAACTCAGTTCCCACTTTCCTGACCTCTCACTAACTGTCTTTGTTCTCCTTCTACCTGACTTTCTCCAACTGCCACTAACCCCGCCTATCATTCCATTCTAGCCTCAGCTTATGCCTACAACTCCCAGCATGTCTTGGGAAATTTAATTTGTTTAAAACTTAACTCACCGGCCTAGCACCGCCCTACTATTTTAAGATGATTACCTTGCAGACATATATCTTAGGGGGCCCGAGCAACACCGAGTATATCAGCTTGTAAAATATGAAGGGGAAATGTCATTCAGATATGCATTCTATGTTAGGCAGGATGTACACTACTGCTTTATAATGATACTGTAATGCCCTGACAACTGTTGGGGCCCATGACACTCCATGAGCTTCATCAGATGAGCTTTTTATTGCATGCTCATTATTGGGCATTCATGGATTTTTGCAGGTCCCTCTCTTGATGTTGTCTTCCTCCCGCATGGCTCCCGCCCCTTCTAGCCTTCTTCACACCACACACACACACACAAAAACCACCCCAATAAGTCTGACTTATTTTTAAAGACAGAGGTTGCAGCTATCTCCTGCTATGTGCAGGAGAAGCAGCACGATCAAAACAGCCCACTGAATGGGCCACGAGCACAGGTGGAGAAGCGACAGTAAGCAAACACAATGTTCCCTCATGTGATGACGCTCCAGACTAGGGCTGTGCACGGACCACCCGATTCGCTTCGGATCCCAATTTATCGCTACCAAATAAATATTTTTTTTATTACAGTCTATTGGCCAGTAGTACATAATTTAAAAATACATAATAAAGGACTGGTATTAAAACACTTAAAATAGAAAACATTGGTGAGCTGAACATAGGGCTCACCCCTTAAAAAGTAAAGTACATTACAATAATTATATGAGTAAGCAACAGTGCGAGGCTTTTCACCTACTTAATACTAGACAGATTAAAATGCTAAGAGGTATACTATTTATGGTGAGTTGGCATGAGGACCCGTAAGATGCTATACAACCATTACGGCTCTGCAGCCAATTGCGCAATGGAGGAACTTGGCTACTTGCAGGGTCATATACTTGTTTGAGCCCTGCAGGAGGATACTCACCAGGGTTCCTTTTGAGTTACCAGCTAAGGCATGTGTAATCGGCCATATCAAGGCTTCTCTCATTGCGGTATAAAAACAACAGTTGAATAGAACATGTTCAACCGTTTCAACCTCTGAGTTGTTACACGGACAGTATCTGGCACCAGCTGGGATTTTATTATATCTGCCCTCCAGAAGTTTGGAGGTGAGAGTATTAAATCGAGCAAGTGAAAAGGCTCTCCTGTATTTAGGCACCGTTAACCAGCCCAAATATGCCGTTCCGTCTTTGCCAGCAGGGACTGATAAGCCTAAAGCGGATGGAGAACATGGACCATGGGCCAACCCCCGCAGCTCCTGAAGGTCCGTATCCAGCAGCCTTTGTCTGAAGGCCTGTAGAGCAGAGCCCAGATCCATGTATAAGAGAAAAAAGGGGGATAACCCCAGGGAATTGTTTTTTTGTGCTATTGCATTAATCCAGGGGGATTCAAATGTGTCTAACAAGACCTGGGATACCAAGGAGTTTATAGTCAAACCATGGTATAGTCTGAGCCAATATTGGATTGAGAGAGTCCATGCCCTACACTTCAGAGAACACAGACCTGCCTCTAGGTTGAGTACCGCCCCGGACACACACTTTGGGACACCAAACAGCAACCTTAAGTATGATGATTGAAGGCTCTCGAGGGTACCCTTAAATGTGGGAAACCAAATTGGGGCCCCAAATAGAATCTGTGAAACCATTTTGGCTTTGTAAACCCTGGTAGCTGCTGGAATAAATTTGCCGCCCTTTTGATGGAAAAAACGACATAGTGCCCCCATAGTTTGTTCTGCTCTTTCTTTTATAGATTTACTGTGCACGTGCCATTTGAGATTTTCCTGAAACCAGATCCCCAGGTATTTGTAGGAATTAACTTGATTGATTTTGTTTCCACCCATTGTCCAGGAAAACCTTACTTTTCTTTTGGCAAAGACCAGGACTTTAGATTTTGAGTAATTAATGGTTAGCCTGTTTTTATCACAGTAATCTGCAAACCCTGTGAGTAGTCTTTTAAGACCAAGTCAGGTCTGGGACAGCAGGACCGCATCGTCTGCATAGAGGAGTATGCATACCTTGGATTGCCCGATTTTGGGGGGATGAGATTGAATTGGGGACAGCGAAAAAGGGAGGTCTGCCAAATAGAGGTTGAACAAGGATGGCGCAAGAACACATCCCTGCCTAACTCCCTTGGATAGGACAAATTCGTTGGTAAAGTGTCCCTGTCTACTACATTGAACTTGGGCAGAGGTATTGTGGTATAGTGACTGGATCAGGAATAATAGTCTGCTCTCAATAGAGAGCTGCTCCAATTTTTTCCAGAGGAGCAGACGAGGAATGGAGTCAAACGCAGACTTTAAATCAATAAAGGCGCAAAATAACTTGCCTCCTTTCGGGGCCGAGTATTTATGGGCCAGATGATGCAGGACCAAACAGTGATCATTAGTTGAGCTCCCAGCTTGAAATCCGATCTGTTCGTTACCCAAGATGTTGTTATCACTAATCCACTCCCGTAGTTTGATGTTCAAAGTACTAGCATATAGCTTGCCGACTGTGGACAGAAGGCTAATGGGTCTGTAATTGCTCGGATCGTTCTTGGGGCCCTTTTTGTGTATTGGGATCACAAAGGCCTTCTGCCAAGCAATAGGGATACAGCCAGATTTGTTGATCTTAGTGAAGAGGGATGCTAGTAGAGGTGCCCACCAGCCTATTTTACTCTTCAGCAGTTCAGATGGGTTTCCGTCAGGCCCAGGAGCTTTGCCTGTTTTAAGCTTTAGCAGTAGGTCCTCAATGAGACTGGGGTCGACATCAGGCCATTCAGGGGTATTTGAATTTAATTCAGGGCCAGGTAAAGACTCTGCGACATCATTGTACATGTCTTTGTAATATGTTTCCCAGGTATCAGCTGATAGATGACTGTCCACATCTTTGGTCCTACTGTTAGTTGCCCCAGATACTGTTTGCCAGAATGTTTTGTTATTGTTCATAGATGAAGCCCCTATTAGTTGCTGCCAGATCTCACGGTCCGCCGCAAGCTTTTTCTGCCTTAGAAGTGTCTTGTATTTTTTCTTGGTTTCGTAGTAGACCCTGGGAAGTAGTCGCTCGTTGTTCTTGCGGTAGGTGCAATAAAGAGACTGAAGATTCCGTCTAGTCCTGGCACACTCGTTGTCAAACCAGTTTTTACTTACGGGTCTTTGATCTTTTGAATCGATTATGTTTTTTTGTAGAGGGAGAAGTACGGCCTGGATCAGACTCTCATATGCTGCAACTGTTAACTCAGGAGACAGGTATGCATGGATCTGATTTGTGTGTCCTGATAAGCTGTTGGATTCAATCAGATGTTCAAAGGCCAGGGCAGTCTTAGGGGACCATTTGATTCTTTTGTGGTTTAGGGTGAGTTGCTGGCTGGACATGAGAGGATGACAGACTTCCATCTGAATAGACCCCGAGATAGTCAGCACAAGCTCTAAAGGCAGATGGTCACTTTCCAAACGCTCTGCAACTCTGAAGTTATGTACCCTGGCGTCTAAATGTTTGTGAGTGATGATGTAATCTATCACACTGGAGCCCCTACTGGAGGTGAAAGTGAACTCACCCCATCTGTCATTAGTAGATCAGCCGTTTAAGATGGAAAGATTGTTTCTGGAGACCAGTTGAAGTAGGCACAAGCCTGCAAAATTGGTATGCTGGTCGTTTGAGTGTTGTATGTTAGCTCCCAGACTCTCTTTTTTTAACCCTAAGCTTATATTTTCAATTGATGGATCAGCCAGTTTGGAACCGGTTCTCGCATTTAGGTCACCGGCCATAATTGGGTAGGCTTGTGGAAATTTGGTCATTAAGTTCACAAGAAAACATTCTGCTTCCATCCATGCCTCCCTAGTCCTCTCTCTGCAGCATGAAGGAACAAAATACATATTGAATAGCAGTAGGGACAATTTAGGGGATCCCAACTCCAGGATGAGAACCTGGATTGAGGATTTGAAACTGGGCAGCTTGGTTATTCTGGCATTGAGGGACGATGAGATTAAGACAGTCATACCCAGGCGGTTCCTGCCTTTCCCTTTATTAGTGAAAGCAGGGAGGCATAGTGAGGAAAATCCATTTACATAGATATCTTCAGGGCACCAAGTCTCCTGCATGAAGACAATATCAAACTCCACCAGGTATTCCTGAAAACTGCAGACCCCCTTTTTCGAGCCCCATCCTGCAATATTCCAGGATAGGATTTTTAGAAGAGTATTTGAATCATTGGCTGTTAGTCAGTCCAGTTCTTCTATGTGGTCCAGTTGTCCTCTTGTGTTATCCAAGACACAGCCATTGGAAGGTTTGAAAGGATGGCAAATAGGACCGGTCGCGCCTGAACTAAGGTTGAGTGAGGACTTTTTATTGTGTACTTTGGTCTGTGGGTCTAGACTAAACACAACAGACCCACTGTCACTGTTGGCACTTATGGGGAGATCTGAATCAGGTCCCCCAATCCTTGGTACTCCAAGAGTATTGGGTGGAACATCAGCATTGTATCTTTAGTAGTTGTATCTTAGGGCAGGTAGTTGTATCTACCAAATTGGGCCTGATTCACTTTGGGTAGATTTGGACCTCCCCCAATTCACATGGGATCCAAATCCAAAGCAAGATTCGGACCTCCGAATCGAGATTCGGATGACTCATTTTCCCCATAGACTTGCATTGGGAGAAATAAATGCTATAATTTTTTCATTGTTAAAGATTGAAACATGAAAGTCGGGGACCTTGCAGATGGCCTGGAGCTACTCATGTGTGACAAATTTCAGAAATATAGGTGCAGGCGTTTACTCACGAGGAATTTTTAAAAATGCAATTTTCCAGGCAATCCAGTCCATGCAAAGTGCTATAATTTTCTCATTTTTCAAAAATTCATAGCCACAAAATGCCTGCACCTCTATGTATGAAATTTGCCATACATGAGTAGCTCCAGGCCATCTGCAATGTGCCCAAATTTCATGTTTCTATCTTTAAAAATAAAAATAAAATAAAAAGTTATAGGTGTTTCTTTCCCCCAATGCAACCCTATGGGGAAAAACACTTAAAATGGTGTCCGAATCGCCGAATCAATCCGAATGGATTTGGGCCAAACTGATTCAGTTCGGTTCGGATCAATTTGGACCTCCCCCGATCTGCTTTGGATCTGTTTTAGGGAGGTCCGAATCATCCTGATTCGCTTCAGATTCAGTATTCGGATCCGAAGCGATGCACAGCCCTACTCCAGACACCATTTTCAAACTGCTTTCAAAGTGTTATATTCTGCTTGGTGTAGATCTGGCATTAGAGTCTGTGACCAGGTATAGTGTGGCCTTACTGTAGCATAATCTGCCGCATTCTGTGTGTTTGTTTTGTATTACTCTTCATCTCTCATTAGCAAATGTTTTTACAGCACAATCCTATACAGGTCTACTTAGAAGGAAGCTTACTCTCTAGGAAGTGGGTCTAGAACTGGAACAAGCCCCCTGCCCCTATAGTCCTGCCAGAAAACTCAGTTACTTCTCTCTCCATCTTTCACCTAAAGCAGGGGTGGGCAACCTCTTGGTTCAGAGAGTTGCATTGTCCCCCCCACCTCCAAAACTCCCAGGGCTCCATCTCTGCCTCACACTGCCAGAAAGGTTATCTTTCTTATGTACTGTGCTAATTAGGGATGCTTATGGAATACTCTTCCTCCATAAATTTTGGGGTTTTGCTTTACCAGATATGTTTATGGAATGGAATCAATAATCATATGAGGCTGTTCTTCTGGAACTATATTTTGAAATGCAGCATTTTTATTTTTATTTTTTTAAAAACACCACAATTAAAATGAACACCTGAGTGTATGTTGACACTTAAAAATAAGTATATTGTTGTTCTTTTGTTTGTTTGTTTATTTGCATGGATCTATTTAGAACTGTTTCATTTTCTTTCTTTTTAAAATTCTTCCTGCAAGTGGATCATTTGATATATGCCTTTTAAAGATATATGTCAGTTTTTTAAAAAAGAAAAAAACACTTTTCACAAAGCACAAGAAGTGTGTGTGTGTGTGTGTTATGACTTAAAAAAATAAAAATAAAATTATGGCCTGACATTTTAAACAGTTTTTCTTTCTATAGGAATACATTTGTGCTCCTATGAAATATGAAAAATAATTTTCCAAACCATTATTTTAAATTATTGCTATATCATCATCATCACCATCATCACCATCATCACCATCATCACCATCATCATATCTGTTATCAAGACTCTTGATCCTCATTTCCTTCTCAATGGGCTTCTTTAAATGAGAAATTTTAGCATGCTCATGATTGGCCACTCAAGGATGTTCATGGGTCATTTTGATGCTGCCATGAGTCTCCTCAGTATCTCCAGCTCTTTTTCCCATTTTTTTTTCATTAAAAAAAAAAAACCCTCAGAAACCCTGATTCTTCTGAAATATGCCGGGATTTCCCGCCATGTGCAGTTGAAGTTGCACTACAAAATGGCCACTAGAGGGCGCTGTCCCATTAAACTGTATGGGCTGGGGGCTTTTACATTATGCTATGTGGTCGCTGCTCTTCTCCCTTGTAATTCAGCTTGTTTAAAATGCAGAAGAGAAGCAGAGTGATGATATGGAAATGCTATTTTCCCCCTGTCTGAAAGTCCTCAATGACATGTGGAGCTGACTCCAAGGGATACTGGAATGGTTAAAGAACATTAGAACCCAAGTGATATCAGAAGGGTAGAAGTGGGGGAATCCACTCATCCCTTGAGTTTAAGTACACACCCCTCAAATCTCTTTTAAGAAGCAAGGAAGAGAGAAAATGTCAGTAGAGATCATATTCTCCCCCGCCTCAAAGTGATGGATTCAGCCTATGGGCCACCAGCTGCAGAACCATTTATCTTACAAGAAGTAAATATACTGGCAGGGGGTTCTGATTCCCTTCTTGCTTTGTGTTACTCATCCCTGTTAAAGTATGCTTCATTATTCCCTGAGAAATTGGGAATCCATTATAGCATTTTAAAAAATAATTGGCATATCTTGTGAATCTGATCCTAAGGACTCAGGAAGAGCTGTTACAGGGCAATCTACGCAGATATAGGTTTGTGCCTATCTATCCCTCTCAGAGAACTTTGGAACAGCACAGAAATGAAGCATCTTTCATTATTTAGGAAGCTGCCATGCAATATGTCCCTATGGATTCCTCTTCAATGCAACTAGACGTGTTCTGGCAACATGGATATGAAAAGTCATAGTTCACAAGTTTGAAATGCCACCTCCCTCCCTACAGCTCCCTCATTTTTTAAGTTTTTTCAACTTGCATACTTACAAAAGCAACAAATAATATATCAGATCCATGGTTCTACCTCTGTGTCTCCCACTTCAAATAAAGCAAATAGTCCAAGGTTCTCTACCAGGTATTTCATTGGAATCTTAAGCAATAACGACGCATTTGAAGAGAACTGCTGCAAAAATACTTACCAAAGCACAGCCTTTCAATACTTAATTTGTTCTTCAGTATTCTGAGATCATAAATATGGTACCTTCTCTAAGAGTAGAACTCTGTACCTGGACCACTTAACAGCACAATTCTATGGATGTTAACTCAAAAGCATATCCTATCAAATCTAGGAGGACTGATTCCCATGTAAGAGTACACAGAATTCCAGCCTTATGGCTACAATCCTATGCATATTTCCTTGCATAGGGATGTATGTATCAGCAAAATTTGATCTCATCTAAGTTCTCTGAATTCCATCTTGAACCTCATTCTGACTGGAGACTGAATCAGCTTGTAAGCTCTGGATTTATTTGTTTTTCTGTTTGTATGAAAATCCATGCATCTTTTTGTGCATATCTTTCCCCAAATGTAGATCAGTCGCTCGCATCTTTGAAATCTACACATTCTTCTCTCATTGATTAAAGAATATTTCTGCAAATTTTTCAAAAGCACACATTTTCCATGGGCATTTTTCAAATGTATACTGTTGAATGCACAAATCACATTGCAAGCTCAGAAATGTAAGGACTGTAACCACAGATTGCATCCAAATCCATGTTCAGTCTGGAAGGTGCGAACTGGGTAAATCAAACTGAAACAGGTTTCTCATACATCCCTAGAAGTAAGTGCCACTGTGTGTTTAGGAATGTAGCCATTGCTTGGATCCAGCAAAAGCCTTCCACAGATGGAAGAGTTTCTTCCATTAGCAGAAAGACTTTGATGCAGCTGAGCTTTTTCCTCAGGCTAAACGGGAGGAGGTGATTTTTATGTCTCTGATAAATCTTCTCCACAGGGTTGGTGGAGCCTTCAGAAGAAGAAGGGAGTTGGCCTTGGGGGCTGCAGAGGGAGGGGGAACTGGCAGCCATTGCCTTCGTTTCCCTTTCTGCAGTGGAAGTATTTTGAGTGGAACTCTGCTTGTTGATGCTTTTGCTGATGGAAGAAAAACTCTGAATCCAATCCATTGTATCTCCAGCAGCAACATCCGCTCTTTCTTCATAGTTCTAAAAGGCACACTATTCCAACATTGCCCTCCCATCTTCCTTTAATAAGGGTTACTTGTCATTTGCTCAGATGAGTTTTTCCTCTAGCGAAAAGGAAGATGCTTTTAAAGATCTATTTTTTACTGTAAATACCACTGCCTACCTTGACTTTACTGAAGCCTGGAAATGTTTTCCAAAGTTTCATCTCCACAACAGCACTGTACCGTTTTGTTCAAGTCCCAAAGGCATTCTCTAAGCTAGTAAAAGATTCGAAAACTGTCCATCTTCCAAGGCACTGGCAAAGTGAGGATACTTTCAGGCAGAGCAGTTTAGTTCTTTCCTGTCCTTTGAATCTCACGGTTGTCTAATACCTCATGGCTGATCTACTCATCCTATAATAGTTTCTCTCTATGATATAAACAACATTTCCCCTTTTGGAGTCTTCAGAGAAGAACAAGATCCATAGTCTGCAGATTACTTTCTCAGAGTCCCATTTCTTAAATATGACAGGGGGCTTTCTAGTAGAAATATTAACCTGTTGTATTTCCTTGGGAATTATACATATTGAAATGTATATACATTGAACAAGAACATACAGCGAATCTATTGATGTTCAATATAATCAACAACTATGTCTAAAAACCTTTTGTTGGTATGTTGCCTGCATTCTAAATTGCACTTTCCATGAGAATTCATCTTGTCAAGGCAGATGCCAAGAACCTCTTTTAAAAATATTATTTTTGGCAAAAACATTGCATCTTTTTTCTTTTTTTTTAAGGCAGATTTTCTAAAGAAGATTGCAGGCACTGTACCAAATGTACTCTAGAGCATTCTAGCAATTATGCCGTAGCTTGTGGCAAAGTTCCCCACTCAGGGCTTGACATTCAAGTGGAAAGGCATCACCACATACTTATGTTTCAAGAGACTCTTGGAAATGCCTTGGAGGGAAATTGAAAACTTTAAGTAAAACGTTACTTGGGAAATCTTGTTGAAATGCATTTAACCAAGCCTTGGCCAAATGAATTGTTACCAAATTTGTGGTTACCAAAGCAAAGAATTTAAGAGAGAGAGAGAGAGAGAGAGAGAGAGAGAAAGAGAGAGAGAGAGCGAGAGAGAGCGTAGCCCTATTCAGACATTCAAGTGAATGCATGTGGACTTAAAGTGAGTAGGGGGGTACATGCAAGCCCCCTTCCTAATATCTATGTACACACTGACTCTACTTCTGATGAATTCACACTGAATGTGTGAAGGACAGGAATGGAGCTGGAGTCTATAGGTTGAGGGGTATGTGTGAACACCTCCATCCCTTCCCCCACTTTAAGCCCACACAGGTTCACTGAAAGGTCTCAACAGGGGATACCATCTGAACTGGGCTTGCTAAGGCAACTGCATTGGTCAGGATACTTCCACAACATAGCATCCTTTAGCACTGCTGAGGCATTGCTTTTGTCCACAATTAGCTAGAATTAAACTGTAGATTCCACACATCGTTTAATATAGTGCTATATTACACAGCATCACCTCCCCCCGTATAATGGTCATGATCCACCTATAATATCTACTTGCAAATAAGTCCCATTCATCAAAAGTCTCTGGCCATTTCACAAAGTCTTGGAGCTTCAGCCTGTTTTATTAGTCCTCTTCAGAACTTTCTCTCACACATTGGACCAATACACGAGGGCTGCATCAAGTAGCCCCTTTTCTCACAGTGTGTATACAGTGCAAATATTTGGAGGGGGGCTTCATGCATGCAGCTGTATGCACAAAGCCCCCTCCCTGTGTGGATGTCAGGCTACTTGATGAGTACAATGTTTTGGTTGGGGCTAATCAGTGCAGCCCCTTTTCCCCCTTAATTCATTGGTCCAACATGTGAGGGAAATGTCTGAAGAGGGCTATTGTTCCCATGGATCCTGGTTGGGCATTAGAGAGCAATTTCCCCTTTGTCTCAGTAATGGGAGGAAATCAGTAATTAAATATCACACACACCCCTGCCCCAGGAACAGAAACTGACATGGAACATTTATTATTTATTTTATATTTATATCCCACCCTTCCTTGCAAAGAGACACAGAGAGAAGGTTGTATCTTCCAGCCAGGTTGAACAAAATGGAGTAAAGTTGCAAAAAGAAATATCATTTAAAGGCTCTGAAAAAAGTATTTGTAGAGATTTATCTATCTGGACTGGCAAGAACCACAATGGTATTTTATTTTTTAAAAATGGCCACAAATCAGGTTGGAAAAATGCTAGAGGGAAATGCAAAACACAAAAAAACAAAACAAAACCCTCTGGAAATGAATGATTTGGAAACAACATTATCTGAATGTTCCTTATTTGTTTTGCTTAGGCTGACCAGATAAAATCCAGGTCAGGGCTCATGTAACTTTAACAGTTGTAGAGAAAAGGGAATTTCAGCCAGTGTCATTTGTATGCAATTAGTTCCTGGTGAAATTCCCTCTTCATCACAACAGTTAAAGTTGCAGGGGCCCTGCCTTCTTTTGTATATGGTCACGCTAGTATAGTGCATGCACCTTTAACTGTTGTGATGAAGAGGGAATATCACCAGGAACTAATTGCATACAAATGACACTGGCTGAAATTCCCTTTTCTCTACAACTGTTAAAGTTAAAGGAGCCTTGACCTGGATTTTATCTGGTCACCCTAGTTTTGCTGCAACAGACTTACATGGTTACCTCTCTGGAAGTTGCTACCATAAAAAGTGCAGAAAGGAAGAATGGGAATTCCAGAAAAATGATCCTGAGAATGAGGTACGTTATGTTCAAAAGTGGCTTCCTTTTTTCATTGTACATATCAGGGAATCTGGGATTTAAATTAGAAACTTCGGTGTCCTTAACTACTTCCCATTTGATGCAATGGGGGCATGAAAGTCCATACATAATTCATGCTTATTTGATGCATCAATATAAATCTTGAGTACACCTTTCTACTTGGCATAGTCCCATAAAGGCCCTGGCTAACAAATTTAGGAGGAGGAATCACTTGAGGACTTATTTATTCAGTTTAGAAGTTTAAATTGATTGATTGATTGATAAATTCAGGGCTGGCCCAATACATTTTGCTGCCCAATACATTTTGTCCCCTTCCATTGCATGTATGAAAGCTGACTGGGCTGGCAGTTGGCTCTTTCTACGATGCTGCCAATGGGCCAGCATCCACCACCACACCTGAAGGTAGCAGGCTACCTTAAAGGGCACAGAGCAGGTCGCGTAGGACACACAGCTCTCTCCTCCAACACCTTTCTACCACTTCCTAACATCTGCGTGACTGCCTCCCTTTGCCTAACAGTAGGACTGGCCCTGATTAAATTGTACTTCCATAAACTTCCATAAATATAATTACTAAATTTATGATGAATATTTATAAATTTTCCTTCTTTATTTTTTATTTTCCAGGACATTTGAGCAGACAAACAGCTGAGGGATGGAGGAAGTGGCTTATGCCATTTCTGTCTGGAAATTTTCTTACTCAAAATCCCACCGTTTATTTTTTTTCCCCGGAATCTCCAGCTGCCCCACCCAATTCCTCCACTTTCAAGAGAATTGTGGCAAGCAAAGCCCCTCTTTGTGACTAGAAATATTTTAAATTAATTAAATAAAAATCTTCAGGTATGGGGACTTAAAATTTCAGTTTTTATGAGGTAGTCCAATAGTGTTTTTTTTTTAATGTGTTGCTTTTAAACTTTAAAGGCAAGTTGTGACTTCTTGTGTGCATGGCAGCTATGCGCTTTGAAAATGTAGCCTCAAACGCTCCTGGGAAACAATACTATTTGGTGATGGATTGTTGTTCACAGTCACATTCAATGGAAAGAAAGATGGTTTTAAGACTTACATCAGTTTAAAGGGACCATGGTACTTAGAAACTGCCTTATTTAAGTCTACATATTTTGTCTGCTGCTGCCTTATACTGGCCACAGGTGAACAGAAATAGCATCAAAGCTTTATTAGGAAGTTCCTTGGGTTTTATTAGTTTCCATTTAGAGTTTTGCAGAACCTGTTTCTGTGTTCCGTAATTGCTTAATACAGTTGATTTTAGTGGGCTAAAATAGGGTGACCAGATAAAATCCAGTTGTAGAGAAAAGGGAATTTCAGCCAGTGTCATTTGTATGCAATTAGTTCCTGGTGAAATTCCCTCTTCATCACAACAGTTAAAGTTGCAGGGGCCCTGCCTTCTTTTGTATATGGTCACTCTAGTATAGTGCATGCACCTTTAACTATTGTGATGAAGAGGGAATATCACCAGGAATTAACTGTATATAAATGAAACTGGCTGAAATTCCCTTTTCTCTACAACTGTTAAAGTTACATGAGCCCTGACCTGGATTTTATCTGGTCAGCCTAGGCTAGAACTGATCACTTAACGTTGGCAGGATTGTGAGTTGCCAAAAGGTGAGTCTTGAGGATCTTGACCATTGTCAAACGGTACCTTCAATTGTTCCTTTTCATAAAAGCAAGCCTTTTCTGCTAGGCTTGATCTCTTTTATTACATGTCTACTTCAGCAGCTAAAATAATTGAGAACTTGATAATGAAATGTAGCATGTTGCATACAGGGGAATTTTGGTTGGTATTAAGTTTCCAGAGATGTGATAATGCACTTGAAAAGAAGTAATTTAAGCAGCGTTACATATCCTAGATATTGCAATGTTGGTCTAGAATTAATTATTCTTTGCCTAGGGAAATACATATAGCTGACAATTTTCAAGAAAAACTGTTTTGATTTATTGTTGCTGTTCAGTGTACTCTTGCCAAACTATATGGTGCATTTCTTTAGGGATTCTTGTGGGATTACTCACAACATGCTAAACCCATTCATAAATCTTTGTTTGACTGAGAACAAGGGTCAGATTTAGGGTTGGGGTGCAAGATAAAATAGTGTTACTTTCTAAAACTCTGCTATTGTATTTTGGAGAAAGATTTGAATGACTGACAAATGTCCAGTCCGTAACAATTAGGGATGTGCACTGGATCGGACCCGATCCACGATCCGAGTCCGGTCCAGTGGGAAATCGGATAAATTATCCGATTTCCGATCCGACAGCTGGATCGGCCGATCCAATCCGAACCGGTCCGAAAAGGCTCCGAACCGGTTCGGCGGATCGGCGGATCGGCGGATCGGCGGGCGCCCACTGGCGCCCACCGCCGCTTCCATTGGTGGGCGCCAGCGGGCGCCTGCCGATGAAAGTGGACAGCGGGGGGGAGGAGGGGGGCACTTACCTTTCCGGCCCGTCTGCTCCCGTCCGGCGGCGGCAGCTACTACCAGCGGGCTCCGCGGCCTGTTCCAGGGTGGCACGCCGGGTGATGTCATCACCCGGCGCGCTACTCTAGAGCAGGCCGCGGAGCCCGCTGGTAGTAGCTGCCGGCCCCGGACGGGAGCAGACGGGCCGAGAAGGTAAGCAGGGGGTGCGTGGAGGGGAGGAGGGGGCACGCGGAGGGGGGGAGGGGGGCCCTTACCTTCCCGGCCCGTTCGCTCCCGTCCGGGGCCGGCGGCTACTACCAGCAGGCTCCGCGGCCTACTCCAGGGTGGCGCGCCGGGTGATGTCATCACCCGGCGCACTACTCTAGAGCAGGCCGTGGAGCCCGCTGGTAGTAGCCGCCGGCCACGGACGGGAGCGGACGGGCCGAGAAGGTAAGCAGGGGGTGTGTGGAGGGGAGGAGGGGGCGCGCGGAGGGGGGGAGGGGGGCCCTTACCTTCCCGGCCCGTTCGCTCCCGTCCGGGGCGGTGGCTACTACCAGCAGGCTCTGCGGCCTACTCCAGGGTGGCGCGCCGGGTGATATCATCACCCGGCGCGCTACTCTAGAGCAGGCCGCGGAGCCCGCTGGTAGTAGCCGCCGGCGCCGGACGGGAGCGGACGGGCCGAGAAGGTATGCAGTGGCGGGGAAGGGGGCTTACCCCCCCCAGAGCCGTCCGCTTCTATCCGCTGGCGCCTGTGGGCGCCAGCAGATGGAAGCGGACGGCCCCAGGGGGGGTAGGGAGTGCGGGGGAGGGGGCTTACCTGCCGGGGCCATCCACAGCGGACGGCCCTGGAGGGGGAGGGAGTTAGGGCCCTCCTCACCCACCCGCCGCCATTTTTTCCTCATAGACTTGCATTGCAATGCAAGTCTATGGGGAAAAAAATGGCGGCCGATCCAAAAATTTACGATTTTTGGGTCGGGACTCGATCTGGTCCGGGGGGCCTCCGATTTTGTCCGAACCGGTCCGTGACAAAATTGGAGGTCCCGATCCGGGTCCCGATCCGATCCGGGGGGTCCGTGCACACCCCTAGTAACAATTTATCATTAGATAAGAATTGTTTAGATTAGATTAATCTAAATTAGAATCAGTGAATGACGCACTTTGCATTGGGGAGTGATCCATTAGAAAGATTTGCAAAATATGTAGCTGGGCATACCGAAGCTCCAGGCTCTTCAAAGATGGCATGAGCCAGATCTACACCAAGCAGGATAAGACACTTTGAAAACGGTTTGAAAACTGTATGCGGAGTGTGTCCTGGGCCCCAACAGTTGTCACTATTGTTATAAACTGTTTAAAAGCAGTAGTGTAGATCCTGCCTTGGTTCCAGGGATGGCATCAAGAGTAGGCATGGCCAGGCACCTTCCAAGAAGCACACAGCAGGGACCCACTGGGTCTTCAACATTGCAAACTGCTTGTTCACCAGCCTCTCACTTTGGCCCATACAATGGTGGTGGTGTTGAGGAGGAGCAGTAGATGCCAATGCCTACTTGTTCACTGGCTTTCTGCCTGTCAAGCAAACAAGTGCTAGTATTGATGAGAAAAAGGAGGAGTAATAGAAGTTGGTAACAAAGGTGGTGAGAAGGTAGACACACTGAGGGAGAGGTCCCATAGAGGGTACTATGTATGTATGTATGTATGTATGTATTTATTTTATTGAAACATTTACATCTCACCCTATATCACTAGTATCTAAGGTCAATGCAAATATTGATTGAATAATGTTTATTCATCAAAACAGATATAAACTATATCACTAAAAAACAAACAATAGCATAAAGTTTCATTTCTCATCTGCAGTCCCTCCATATAATGTATATATGTTTTGCTTGCTAGTGGATACAAAAATGTGCTCCTAATTCCTTACTGGCCTTCCATTTCTCTCTGGTGAACTTCTTTCCTCTAAAAGTCCTGTTGTACTGAGTTAAATAAATAGCAGTCAGCTGTTTGCAAACCCTTAATTAAAATTAAACATATACTGAGGTTTGGGGATTTTCAGTGAACATCTTCTTACTGTTAATTTAGACACTGATGTGTGGGGGGGGGAATGAATCATTACTGCTTATGTTTTTAATTTGCATAATTTAATTAGTCAGTTACAATATTGCAGTGTGATTTCTTCAACCGGTGAATTCTACAAGGAGAATGCTATGAACAATTCATTCTTATTTCCAAAGGTGAGCCAAAACACAAGATGACAGTGATTTTGGCAATGTTTTAAAGAGAAAGTTTCACTTGAAAAAATTAATTGGGGTTCACTAGTATAAACAATGAGTTGAATCCAGAGATACCCCATTGGAAGGAATTTTAACAGTGGTGCTGTTCTGGAACAGCTGCGCAAGAGCTAGCTAGCAGAAGACTTCACACAACATAAATGCAGCACAAATGTGCATCCTGAACAATTCTTAGCAGGAAGAAGTAGGAAATGGTGACAGAGGACAACAGTATTAAGCAGAATATCAGATTTGTTCCAGGGGACAACCCTTACGACATCAACAGAAATATCCCTCCTTTTGGGTTTGCACGGAGAGGTAAATGAGAAAAGAAGAGCCATTCTGGATCAGACTAAGGGTCCATCTAGTCCAGCATTCTGTTCACACAGTGGCCAACCAGGGAACCCACAAGCAGAACATGAGTGCAACATAGTGACCAAATCAAATGAGTGCAATGGAACCAAATGAGCTCAAATTTTTATGAGTCTGACCCATTTATTCCTCAGCAGATGGGCTACTCATCCATCAAAAAGATTCCATGGACCTGCAGGATGGTTTTTCAAACCTACAGGAATTTTGTGCAAATATCACCATAGAAAAATATGTCCTCCCAACAATATTCCCCCATAGGCTAAAACATGAAAATGCTCATATAGGGAAAATTTGCACAGTTTGGGTGAATTTCTGCATTTTTGCATGTGCGGATTTGTACAAATTCACCTACAAAAAATCTGATTCTGTCTACAAAATCCCTTTTCAGGTTTGGTGACCAGAACTGTACATGGTGTTCTCGGTATGGTCGTGCAATAGATTTGTATGAAGGGAGTTATGATCTGCTCTTATACAACAAATTCTCAGTGGTGAGGAAGCAAGATCAATGACAACAGCAATCTCAAGACACTGCCAAAAGTGATGGGCATGATGCTAGTCCAGACCACATCTTCACCGCACTACCCACATTTCTGCCAAAGTAATAAGACTAGGGTATAGGAGAAATTAGTTTGTATTTATATGAATCCAGCCTGTGTGGACTGGCTTTTCTGGAGTTGCACAGATTCCATAAACTTGCAGATCTTTTTGTTTGTTCTTACTTTCCAGAATTTTACACAAATTTAATCATAGAAAACATATGCAAAACAAACAAACAAAAACGCTAGTTGAAAATGTGCATTTCCCCTTAAGCTAAAGCATGAAAATGCACATTTTGGGAAGACTTGCACATTTTGGGGGACTTGCACACTTTGGGGGATTTGCACATTTTTGTAAGTGAAAATTTCCATGAGTGAGAAGTTGCAGTAATGAGAAGTTGCACAAATTTGGGAAATTGGAAGAAATTGGACTGAGCAGACAATGGAATGAAAGGCACTGACAATCTGTGAAACGCAGGCAAAACATGTTTTACAAATTCCATTTATCCTTAAATGAGATTCATGCAAAGGAAGGCAGCCCATTTCAAAGACATTACTGGCCATCTAGCAGCCACACATATCCATGAGCCAGCCAGCCTGTCCCACTATTCTTTGCATATTTGTGCTGGTGAACCTGGGCTGGCCTCAAAACTGATTGATTAGGTCCCCACATTACTGATCACCATCCCAAAAGATTGGTGGGAACTGGAAAGCCCCTTAAAATCTAGGCATATTAATGTTGATTGTGTTTTCCCACCCTGATGATACTGTCCAGCCAGTTGTGTACATTGTGCACAGTGAAGAAAGAGTTACAGTTACAAATATACTATGGAGACAAGTGGTGAATGCCAATCTGTGAGTACCAGGCTGAGGGGAATAGTCACACACCCCTACCAGAGTGGCTGCATGTGCCCAGTATTTATCTTGAAAGGATATGAACATTTATTTTCCGGCCGTTTAAATGCAGTTGATGTAGCTGTCAAACAACACAGAAGAATGATGAATGTACCTACAAAAGGCAAATAACTCCAGCTTCAAATTCAAGTACCTGGGAGCACTTGCATAACAGAAGGATCAGCTTTCTGTTACTGTGTCAGGAGTTTATTAATCTTCCATTTCACTCCTAATAAAGCCCTTGGCATGGATTCATTGTAAACACATACTCAAAACATTCACACATGGCATTGAGGAACACTTCCCTTCTTTCACTCCCAGAAATCTATACCATCTGCATCCACAGCTGAGGGAATTCCCACCTGTGCTACTAAAGAGTAGTTGTTATTTTCTGATTTGGACTAGAATATATATAATGTACCATGTTATGATGTGAACGGGGGTCGCTGATTCATAGGGTGACCAGAAGTCGAAGCCAACTTGAAGCCACATAACTAACTATGAACCTTGTGTGCTTATTATGGCCAAAACAAGAAGAAAGCATTCTTCAGATGTATTTCATGCTAAATTCACTCAATAGGGTCATCTATCCACTCTGCCATCATCTCAATATTGTGGGGAATGCACTGTGCTTATTCAGGGAATAATACTACCCTTGATACACAATGTCAGCTGATATTAATTTATTATCCTGCTGTAAAGGAAATCTGTGTTTCATTTCTCTGTTCCAGGCATGGGTAACTTGTGGCCCTCCAGATCTTATTGAACTCTGACTCTGTCAGGCGCAGCCAGCATGGCCAATAATCAGGGATATTGGGAGTCCAACAGCATCTGGAGGGCCACAGGTTGCCCACTTCTGCTCTATTCTTTCTTGGATAGGCCTTGACCAGGCCTTGGTTGGGTTACGCCTGCACATCATATGAAGAGTGCCACATTATTTGGGTGAAGAGTGGAAGGCTAACCCTAATTTAGCAGGGGTTAAGGATAGATCTGTGTGTAGGCTATGATTTTATAGGAGCACAGAAAAAAACATAGAATGTGGGCATGGGCATAGGATTCAGATTCTGAAATCTCAGGTTTCATTTTGGTTGCAGAGATATGCTGTTTTGTCAACACCACTGAAATCTCAAAAGAAATCTCAGAAGCCAGAGGTGTGGAGATATATATATATATATATATATATATATTCAAACCTAGCCTGACAAATGTATGCAATATAAGAACAACTTTTAAAAATTGGATCTATTTGCATAATTCATGCAGGTTGTAGTTTTTGGGGGGTGTAGAATTTGGTTCTCGAAGGCTGCAATCCTATGCACTCTTAGCTGGAAGTTCCACTGAACTGAGTGGGGTTTGCCTCAGAGTAGACACTTATATGTAGGGTGACCATATGAAAAGGAGGACAGACAGGGCTCCTGTATCTTTAACAGTTGTATTGAAAAGGAAATTTCAGCAGGTGCCATTTGTATGCATGTAGCACCTGCTAAAATTCCTTCTTCATCACAACAGTTAAAGCTGCAGGAGGCCTTTCCTCTTGTGTATCTGGTCATGCTAGGCAGGGCTCCTACAGCTTTAACTGTTGTGATAAAGAAGGAATTTCACCAGGTGCTGTATGCATAAAAATGACACCTGCTGAAATTCCCTTTTCAATACAACTGTTAAAGATACAGAAGCCCTGTCTGTTCTCCTTTTCATGTGGTCACCCTACTTATATGATTGCACTGTTAAAGCATCTAAAGGTGCAGTTCTATGTATGTTTAGGCAAAAACATGTTCTACAACTCCTAGCATTACATGCCAGGCATGATGACTGGGAAATGCTGGGAATTGTAGGACTTTTTCCTGTCCAAACATGCATAGGATTGCATCCTAATAAACACAGCCCAGGAGATTGTGGAGTAATCAGAATGTAAGATATGCTGAGGAAAACTTTGCATTTTGATTTTCCAACCTGCATTTGGATTTTCCATCTAAACATCTACAATTTGCATTTAATATATATTTTAGCATGTATGCACAGTTGTGCACATCAGGGCTTCAATCTCTGTGGCCAAACTTACAGTCTTGGCCTTGGATCCAAAGTTAAGTTAATTTTAGGAATGCACAGAAGGAAAGTTTCCAGTTCCTTTCTCCCCCCTGCACCCTCCACTCCTGAGCAGTGGGTGTGTTCCCCTGAACCATGTGGCATGGACTTTGGGGTGCTACTGGGGTTGGGGGGAATTGCCCAATACTGAAGGATCCAAGCCTAAGTGTAAAACATATTTTTTAAGAAACTCCAATTTCATATGTTGAATATATTTGTTAGATTTTGGACATATACAACCAGAAGTCATGATTAATTTATAGTCTAGGGACAGTATCTTATTTGTAAGATACTATAGCACTAACGTAAACTATGGCTGCATTCGGACAACACATTAGTCAATGGTGGGTTGAGTAGCCAACTCACAGTTGGTTATTTTGTGGGTATTCCCCATACAACATATTCCTACACAACTGTGGGTGGTTGGGGCTGGCGTTGAGGGGCTGGCGTTGAGTCAACCCAGCATTTGACTTGCACAGCCTCCAACCCTCTCCCCACCCTCCCTCCTCCCTCAGTCCTCCCAGTTCTATCCCAGTAGCCTCTGCAAGTTGCACCAGTTGTAGCAGAGTGGCAGCCGCCGCTTTGGTCACTCTTGCCACCTGCCTCTATGGGTTTGTGTTTTAACCCACTCACCACACACCATTAACACACTCACCCCTCCACACAACACTTTAAACAACTGACTTTGAGCTAAACAACTTGCAAGCCTGTTGTTTCTCTCAATTGCTTATTTGGGCGGAATAGCATACCGTCAGTAGTTTGTGAGCGGTGTGTTACCCTCCACACAACACAATAAGCAACACAACTGGCGATTGTTCCCCCCTCAGTTGCTTAATGTGTTGTCTGAATGCAGCCTATGTTGCAGTAGCATAAGTGACCTTAGCTCAATGGCAACAGAATTCACTGGCACAACAGGTTTCTCGTGACAACCTGTCACACCAGCAAACACTATTGGCATGGTGCTAAGGTTAGCTAATGCTAGCACAATGTAATTTACGTTTGTGCTAGCGTTGAATACGATACTACCCTTGATTTGCATATAAGTTTAATGCTACCTATACTATCTGGAGCATAAAGCAGTGGCAATCTCTCTATGGGTGTATCCATGATTCCACATCTGTCTTATTGAGGAGATTGCGCATGGTGTTTCAGTGTATGCAAACCATCGCTACACATTCACATCATGGCTCAGTTCTCTATTTGTCCATAAGGCTGAGAGAGACTGGGGGCATATCTTGATGAGCGGGTTGCCCCGGGGTGGATTCGGGGTGGTGGCAGGTCATCTACATGACGCAACCGCCATCGTGAAGCCATCCAGAGCTAAATCCCGAAAGCTCTTCTTTTAAAAAGTCGGGCACTTACCCCAACTTTTTTGGCTTGCAGCTAGGCAACGATGGCATCTGCCATCTGTTGCCTTTCTCTGGAGCTGCTGCGGAGGCATGCCACAGCTGATGGTGACCCCTGATTGGTCGCCATAGGCTGGGCAGGGAAGGGGGTTGACCAGCAAGCCAAATAGTCACTGGACCATCTCCGCACACCATCGTTTTAAAACAATGGGGTAGATGTTCAGAGCCAAAGTCCTGTTCCTTCCACCCCACCCCGGTGTTGTCCCCTCTCCATTTATCTGTAAATGCAAAGCTTCACATTTACAGACTTTTTTAAAAAAAGAATGAATCAAAAAGTCTCTCCCCCCCCCCCCGAATGCCCAAGCAACGTCTCGCGGTGCAGACTTGGGTGCACGGGGGTGGGGGAGGTGGCCCAGCCACAGTACCGGGAAGAGCTTTGAAATGAAGCCAAAAACTTTTTCCCAAAACTCCACTTTGAATAAGGGGGCATGGATGTTCCCCGGTGCTCATGTAATGATACGCATGGGCTCAGGTGGACTGGCATGGCAGCAGCTCCTTTCCGCAAAGCCCATAATTGCACGCCTTCCCGGCAGGTAACAGGAAGGAGAGCCAATGCGGGAGCTCAAGGCCTTGCACCTCCATCACGCCGCTACTGCACCGCCGTCAATACAGGGCCCGGTATGGGCAAAGAAGATTACACATTTTGCTTCTTGCTTTTTTAAAAACGATGGTGTCTCCTAGCAGACATGCATTTGTTCTCCAAGAGCCCTGCCTTCCATGTTCTTAATTGTTTACAGCCTTTCAACAGTGTATAACCATTGCTGTGGGAATCTACTTGGTAGATGTAGTCTGCAGGAAAAAAACAGGAGAAGCCTGCCTCAGTTAAGTAAGGATTAGATGTGGTTTTTTTTTTTTTTAGATGAAAGAACAAAGCGTTTCAGACTATGCAAATGATAAGGAACATATCAGCATCCTGTCAGTTAATTTAGGTGGAAGAATACAAATTTAAAAATGCAGCTGCTATGAGAGTTGTAAATAAATAAATAAATACATAAAAACCCAATCCTACTCCATTTGAAGTTAGTCTGTCAACAAGTGTATAATTAGATTTAATGAAAAGGGTGAGGGGGAGAGAAATAATGAGAGAGAGAGAGAGAGAGTGAGTGAGAGAGAAAGAGAGAGAGAGAGAGAGAGGAAGTGATCCTTATCTTGCAGATAATGGAAAAGTCCTTGCAATAAAATAAAATAAAATAAAAGTCCTCCGCTGCCTGTTCCTTACAGTAGACATTGTTTAGCTGCCTACCGCAGTACAAATAATCAACGTAAGTTCCTTTCTCACTCAGTGACATTTATCTGTCAGTAGTGAGGCTTAGGTTATGTACCTGATCTGATCTGGCTGAGCGAGTGGGTATTTATGCTGTTTTTCTCAGTGTTCTGCTCCATGCCAGTGTGGCAGGTTTTTCATCGCCTTTCTTTGCAACGCTTCATTTCATTGTACACCTGAGGGTTCTGTGAACCATTACAAAGTGTTAAGCATGGTGCAGGGGGGTGTTACTTTCCCTGTTGCTAACAGTGCTGCTTTTGCAGGTTTCAGGACCATTGAGTTTGTTTTTATTATGGAGCCCTGACAAGGATTGTGTCTGCCCTTCATCTGAACCTATGTACACATACTAGGCTCTCTTTCCTTTTTGGTACTGCTGAAGGTATTGTAGCTCACACAGCCATCAGCGTCTTGCTCAATATAGGAAGATAACCTTTATGGGAAGCTAGAGTTCAAGTCAAATCAGCAAGCTGTCTCCTGGATTGTCTCTAGATCCTAACTCTATAAGTGGGTGCATCACATGGGGAAGGGTGTTTTTCTTTTAATATCTGAGATACCCAAGTTGAAGATGCTGTCATTCGGTATTACAAGGCTGTACATTATCTTCACATCTTGAAAATGATTAACTGAATTGTTCCTGTTTATATACATGACTAACTAGAAATGCTGAATATTTATTTCCTCAGATGAACAGCATCTCTCCAGGGCCTCCAGATAGAGGCCTTTCACCAAACCTAAGAACTTAAGAATGTAAGAAGTGCCATGCTGAATCAGACTAAGTGGCCAACCACACAATGGCCAACCAGCTGTCGACCAGGGACCAACAAAGCAGGATATGGTGCAACAGCACCCTCCCACCCATGTTCCCCAGCAATTAGTGCACACAGGCTTACTGCCTCGGATACTGGAGGTAGTACATAACCATCAAGGCTAGTAGCCATTGATACCTTCTCCTCCAGGAATTTATCCAACCCCCCATCCAAATTGGTGGCCATCACTACATCTTGTGGTAGTGAACTCCATAATTTAATTATGTGCTGTGAGAAGAAGTAGTTATTTTTATTTGTCCTGAATCTCCCACCAATCATTTTCATGGGAGGACCCCGGGTTCTAGTATTTTGAGAGAGGGAGAAAAATGTCTCCCTATCTACATTCTCCACATGATGCATAATTTTGTACACCTCTATCTAGGCTGACCATATGAAAAGGAGGACAGGGCTCATGTAACTTTAACAATTGTAGAGAAAAGGGAATTTCAGCCAGTGTCATTTGTGTGTAATTCGTACCTGGTGAAATTCCCTCTTCATTACAACAGTTAAAGGTGCAGGGGCCCTGCCCTCTTTTGTATCTGGTCACTCTAGAGTGCCTGCAACTTTAATTGTTGTGATGAAGAGAGGATTTCACCAGGTACTAATTGCATACAAATGACACTGGCTGAAATTCCCCTTTCTCTGCAACTGTTGAAGTGACATGAGCCCTGTCCTCCTTTTCATATGGTCAGCCTACCTCTATCATGTCTCCCCTTAGCCTCCTTTTTTCCAAGCTAAACAATCCCAGCTGTTGTAACCTTCCCTCATAGGGGAGATGCCCCAGCCCCTTAATCATTTTAGTTGCCCTTTTCTGCACCTGAGACCTGATCTTGTCAGACGGAGATGCTAGGGATTGAATCTAGGACCTTCCGCATGGGCTCAACGACTGAGCTATGGCCTCTTCTTTCTCATCAGGCTTTGGCCTAACTCTCAGACAGGCTGGAGTTGGTCAGGTGTGGGTAGATAAAGTTCTGAGGGCAAATAGATATGTTCATAACTGGGCTAAAAGAATCTAACAGATCAGGCAAATGAGGAGTAAAGGTCCAGAGGCAAATGGGTCTAAAAAATAATAATTGTAAGTGTGTGAGGGGGGGCTAGAGTGACCATATGGAAAGGAGGACAGGGTTCCTGTATTTTTAACAGTTGTATTGAAAAGGGAATTTCAGCAGGTGTCATTGTTATGCATGCAGCACCGGGTGAAATTCCCTCTTCAACACAACAGTTAAACCTGCAGGAGCCCTTCCCTCTTTTGTATCTGGTCAAGATGGCAAGGCTTCTGCAGCTTTAACTGTTTTGATGAAGAGGGAAATTCACCAGGTGCTGCATGCATACAGCTGACACCTGCTGAAATTCCCTTTTCACTACAACTGTTAAAGATACAGGACCCCTGTCCTCCTTTCCATATGGTCATCCTAGTGTGGGCGAGGGGTCCATTTTGAATCAAGACCACAGTGCACAGGAATGGAAAGGATTAAGCCTTCTTCACTATGGGCCTGACAAAAACTGCACTTCCATGTTGCAGTTAGTGACCGGGGGAGGGGGGATTCAAATACATGCCAATTATGGCTTATTTTTCTGTTGCTAATAGTGGTGCAGGGGACAATTTTTGTTAGGGTTGTGGCAAAGAAGGGAAGGATCAAACCTCCCCTCTCTACACACTGGGATCCTCCCTCTGCACTTATTTTTAAAAAACAACAACCCTCAGATGACACTGCAGACAACACATCTGACATCACTTCTCGTTTGGTCCTTATTCAATATCACTTCAAATACACAATACATTTTAACGGAGACATACCATGAAGTCATGAACCTTCTGCAAAGAACTCTAATGAACTTGCCAGTGGGTTTTAAAGAAAAAGAGCACACTTGGCCCTGAATGGAATTGTCCGGTTTTGATTATGCTGTCCCAGCACAAATATTTGAATAGAGGTTCTTGAAAATTTGGCTGCCAATACATCACTCAAAACACTAGTTAAGAGTCAGACATGGGAAATAAACAGTGTGGCAAACAGGAATCTTGGTCAGCATCTTCAGCCATGAGGGTGTTCTGATCTTTAATTTTTAAAAAAATGGGAAAGATATACAGCCATGTTTGTTAGATCCCAATCTTAGTGACAGCTGCTATGTCAGCAGAAATCATTGTTGGCTCCCTAGGATAACATAACAGCTTATTGTTTTTGTCTTCACATAAAGGCCCTGTTTAGGCTTTCCAGAATGTTCACTTGGCTTTTCCATCCACTGAATAGTCTAACAATAACTCATAAAGCCAGAATATCAGGTCCAATCCCTTTGCCACATAGGAAGATTGCCTGGCCTCAACCTACATAATCCAAACCATAGTATGCCACAAACAAAGAGTAAGAAGAAAGAAGGAACATCATCTGAAACATGCCACTAGAAACACAGTGAAAATTAAATGGACCACAGAATATGAAGCCAAACCTTCTCAATACATCGTCACAGGCAAATGGAATTTTGACTGTATAGAAGTGGGAGAAGGTAGGAAATCCAAGGCTCTGTTGATAGATGGATTTTTATTGCAGGGGGGAGATGAATGGGGGAACAGATATACATAAGAAGAACTGTGCTGGATCAGACCAAAGGCCTGTCTAGTCCAGCATTCTGTTAATACAGTGGCAAATCAGATGCCCATGGGAAATCCACAAGCAGGATATGAGCACAATGGCACTCTCCCACTAATGCCGTGCAGCAGCCAGTGTTCAAAAGCTTACTGCCTCTGATACTGGAGATAATATATAGCTATCAAGAGTAGTAGCCATCGATAACCTAATCCTCCATGAATGTGTCTAATCCCCTTTTAAATCTGCCCACATTGGTGACCATCACAACATCCTGTGGTTGCAAATCCCATAATTTGACAACGTGCTTTGTGAAGAAGGTGGGAAGCATTCAATATTAAGTCTTGGAACTCAAAGCTAGTATGGAGTTCAGGAAATTCAGGAAATTAGGGAGAAGGTTGATGAGATCATAGTGAAGACAGAGCAATCTGAGTTTTACATCAGCCTCTGCCCCATTCTGTTTGCCCTGTGGGCTGCTTCGACTGACCTCTCCTTTCCCACATTTTGATTTGTAGTTGCCTCACCTCTGCTGAACTCTAGGTGCTTGTCTGCCCACCAAATCTGTGCCAGGAAAGGTGCCCTGCCCACCCAGCACTCCTTAGCTAAAAACTGGAGATCCCCATGATGTCTAGGGCTGAAACCGCTCAAGGTGCAAGACCTCAAAGAGGAGGTTTGACAACCTGAGTTTGAACGATATGGCTCCAGCAGTTTTTAAAAAAAATCAAAACCTCAAACTTAAAAAAAAAAATCTAAAATTCAACAGATGAACAGATGTGCTTCAAGCTTGGCACAGCTATAGCTCTACTTAAGAGCTATCATGGTGCCAAGTTTAATCTCTTTCTCTTTACAGATCTGTAAGCATTTTGATAATTTCAATTGACTAGAATGGAGCGGTTATTAGAAAATGGAACGAATCTTTGATGGAAGATTCAACGAAGTGAAGCAACAGAGCTGCTTCAAAATTCAAAGTGGAGCAGCCCCTCAATGGAGCTTTGCTTTGAATTTCAAAGTGGAGCAGAGCTAATAACGATAATAAGCTAACTATTATGAAGCAAGGCTGAAAACCTATGCACAGTTACTTAAGAGCCATTGAACAAAGTGAATCTTACTTCTGAGTAGGGCCTATCATGGAGGGGGGAGGGTAGTTTGGCCCGGGCTTCACATTTATCGGGGGCTTCAAGTTTAGACTTGACATTATCTCCAAATGAGGTTTTACAGACACAGAGATAAACTGACAGGATCAAAAGAAGAAAACATTCATCATAAAACTTCAAACTTGTGTACCTTTACTGGGCCACACTGCCTGTAGTGTTGTGTGTGTGTGTGTGTATGTGTATCCTATAAATATATTGTGAGTAGCACAATTATTGTAGGACATTGCTATCTATGGTGGAACATTTAAAACAGAATTTAGTCTATAGATTACGAGTGACTGACACATAGCTGTCATTCAAACCATAATTGGTATAATAATCTGTTTTATCAAAAATTCTGAAGTGGCATTACTTTGCCACAAAAATCCTGATGTTTTGCATCTGTCAAAAATAGTTTAATCGTTATACTTTTTCTGTGCAAAGAAAGAAAATACTGTCAAAATTATAGCTTCAGGAGAATGGTCTATCAAATTGCAGAATCAGGTCAGGAATTACTACCATTCAACTATGGGACAAGATCATTTGAATGGCCTTGCTATGTTTAACATAAACTGTGACATTGCAAGAAAACTATCCCCCCCCCCCCCGGAATAAATGGTGAATTTGCACAGCAAAAAGCTAGAAAAGCTCTTGTTAAATTAAAAAGGAATGTTTATTACAAATGATTGCATTGTATTTTGTGTGTGTGTGTGTAAAGTGTTGATATGTTAAATGCAACCATTTAAAATATACCACAATTTTTGTAACCCTGTTTTGGTATTTCTTCCTTTTTTAATACTCCAGGATCATTAAAAAAAAATGGAAGTGGCCCATGCTTCTCTTGACTTCTGAGAGGGCCTGCTTCTGAGTCATCATGCATGAGTAGGGTGACCATATTTGGGAGACCAAAAAAGAGGACAAGTTGGGAGGGTGGGCGGGAAAGCAGCTTTCTTGGGCCTCTGGAAAGTGCATCATTCCCCCTGCCTCCTTAAAGGCCCCAATTGGAGCAGAGGACGGGAAAGTGTGGCAATCCTGCCTCCACTGCTCCAATCGGGGCCTTTTCTATAATGTCTGGGAATGATACACTTTCCCCTTTAAGGCTGTGATTGGAGCAATGGGAGGGAAATGACCCGCCTCCAGAAAGCACATCATTCCCTCCCACCATGCTAACAGCAGCCTTAAAGAGGAAAGCGTGTCTTTCCAGGACATTGTAGAAAATTACCAAAAATCCCCCCTGACACCCAGGATAGAACAAAAACCAGGACAAATCCGGGGAAATCCTGACAGTTGGTCACCCTATGCATGAGCTCAAACTGCAACTCCCATTAAACTCAAGCTCCCTTCTAAATAAACATTTCTAAATTCAGGCTCCACATTACTTTTTAATTTCATATCCGTTTTGGCCATGGTGACCAATTATCCGAGAGCTGGAAGAATCTGAGTTGTATTCAGACGGTGTTTTTCCCAAGAAAAGGTATATTTCATAGGGACTTTGGCATGTATAAGTAAGCACCATGAGCAAGTGACAGGTTTTCTAACACGATGCAAGACGACTTCATTTACTGATCAGTCTGCAAGACCAGAAGTCCAAAACACCTGAAGACCTACTTTCTGCCCACCCCCTGTATTAGGCCATTTATATTCCAATCTTCCAGCTCAGTGCTTGCACATATAGAGGTCTGCTTCACTGAAGATAATGCTTAATTCTCTTTAAGGATTAGCATAGCTTCAGATTACACTTCACTGTCAACTATGACTTTGTGAAGAAAGTGAAGCCTAACATTCGGTGCACACAATCCTAGGCATGTTTACTTGGAGTACCTACTATCTCATACGCACTGTAAGAACAGTCTGCAACTTTACTTAGGAGGAAATCCCATTAAATACAATAAGATAACTTCTAGAAAACGTGCATAGGATTAGGCTGCTTGCCTCGTACATTTACAGTGCAATCCAGTATATATTTATTCTAAAGTACCATTGAGTTCAATGGGGCTTACTCCCAGGTAAGGGGGTAAAGGTTTGCAGTCTAAAGCTGTAATTCTATGTGCAGTTCCTTGTGAGTAAGTTTTATTGTTAATGCAAAGATTCTGTAATGAAACGGATTCTGTTTTGATAGAATATCATAATACAACACACACATGCTTTCAATTTTTCTAAATATGCATGCCATTTTTTATTTGCTCATGCTTTTATTTCCATGAAAACTTTATTTTTCCAGAAGAACAGCTACTCGCTTTATTTTTTCCTCTTTTTTCATATTTTGCTTGTGTTTTTAATTTTGTTTTCATTCTGTCTGTCTCCTCTCCTAAGTTTTATTTTCTTTCACAAGAGACATAATCTGATTGGTCTTTGCTCAGTGCTTTAACATTCATCTATTTTGCTACTTTGAGCTGTTTGCTTTTACTGCTCATTTTATTATTTTAAAAACATGCTCTATGTTTTTTCTTATTTTATAGTCAGTCGTTTTCAACACAAAGAAATGTGTGAGCTCTAACAACTTTTCTGTTGAACTGGCCAGGTGGAGGTGGGTGGTGGGTGGTTAATGAAAGGTGTAAAAGTATTAAGCTGAATTGCTTTAACACATATCAGGATTTAAGATTTGGGGATGTGTTCCATGCTTCCTACAAGGGATTTTCTTTCTTTCTTATTTTTATTTTATTTTACATCCATTGTATATCATTTCCGGCCACAATGGTTCTCAAACCAGACTTATAGACAGATGATATTGCTCTCATCGTAAGAGAATATCAGATACTATAAACCATAGCAAACAGTGGTGTCTTATGGCTCTCCTGCTCTCCTGAAAAGGGGTGGGAAGAACTGGGTACAACTATTGTTCGCAGTCCTCTCCCCAGTCCACTTGGTGTTTTTTCTGCCATTGCCACTCTGGGCAGATAGTCTCAATGGTTTCCAGCCCGCAGAACAGCGAGAGAACACAACAGTTAGACAAATTGAGGTGAGACAGTCATGCATTTAATCTTCCCCCCAACCTTCCTGCTGGTGTTGCTGCCTCACTAGGTTGGCTACAGTGGCTACTGGGAAATTATCATCATCATTATCATCATCATCATCATCATCATTATCATCATCATCATCATCATCCTGGAAGGAGTGTTTGGTGGAGAGGGACTAACATTTCCATTTGCTTCACCCCACCATCTTGGAGCCTGATAAAGTCCGCAGCCTGAAGACCAGTTTTGAAAAGAGTATTTGGTGGAGAGAGACAAAGACAGGATCTACACTACAGCTTTATCAAAGTACACTGACAACTGTTGGGGCCCATCGTGACACATTCCATAAGCCATTTTCAAATCACTTTCAGAGTATGGATCTGGCCTAAGTAATGTTAAAACTTTGAGAACATGTGGAGCTTCAAGGGGGACTGGCAAACTTTATCTCCCCAGGTGAGAGATGGAGAAAGGACAATGAGAGGGGATCCAGGTGAAAGTTGAGAGGAAGGAAGGCTGCTACAAGTGAGAATTGTGGCTGCCAACCACCCATCCCTTGCAGCTATTCATTTCTCCTAAAAGCATAACCCATCTTACTTTACAGATAATTACAAATAATTAGGACTGTGCAGTCCGCCCTAGAATTATCTGATAACCACCAACATCTGTGGTGCATTCAATCTTCCAGAGCAAGAGTTAGCTGTTTCTAAACCAATCAAATCATTTCAGAGTGGAGACATGCCCAATCGGAGCTTCTAATGTCTCCATAATTATTCTGTCTCCCTTTTATGTGTGTGTGTGTGGTATGTCTAATTGAAAACCTCCAAATAAGGAACATGGGGTGGAGCAGTTTTGATAATTGATATTGACATCTGTGGCTAACCAATTAGGAATTGCCACAGCACTGTCCATGACAGTGTTCTGTTCTCCAATCGCAGTGTTCAAGGGGAGGAAATTTTCTTATGGTCCTTGATTCCATGCCCTCATTGCTGTTCTTGGACTTGCGGCATTCGTTTTGGTCAGAGAGAGAGAGAGAGAGAGAGAGAGAGAGAGAGAGAGAGATTCTTTTATCTTTGCACACACAGTGCAAAGTGAGATGGGCCGTTTGTTTGCAAAGTGATTTTTAGAGAAAGAGAGATGGAGGGAGGGCGAGAGAGAGATCTACGAGATCTCAGGATGATTCTGTTTCTTTACAGAGAGAGAAGGAGAGAGGGGGGCTGTTTTCATTTGGCTGTCTTTATATGCTTCATTCATTTCATCTGTTCCACCCCCAGCTGTGCGTGTGTGCCTGCCTGTTCTGTTAAAGCTTTTTCCTCCAATGTGCCTGCCTGTCTCGCTTTGCAGGGCTGGCTTGCACGATGATGATGATGACGATGACGATTTCCCCCTTAACAGTTTGATATGCTGTAGCTCTTCTTCCTCAAAGCTGATCCTTCTCAGTAGCGCTTGGCTTCAAAGTTACAAGTGTCGTCTTCTTCTTGTACTTCCATGTTTGTGTGTTGAGGGTTGTGCAGTGCACACAAGCAGTATAAAATTAATAAAGCACACTTTGATAGCATTCCATCATGAGGTATGGGAAACACTGCTGGTGCTGGTTCTGGCCATGTGGGGAGAGGAGAGCAGGGCTGGTTAGTTGGTTGCACCTTTCTGCTTGGACTCATAGAAGTCAGCCACAGTGGTGCTGCTGGGCTGGCATTGTGTGCAAGTAAGCTTCTACACCTGAGTAGGGCAGGCTGTTTATTTATCAGTTAAACTATTACTCCTCTTGGCTGGCTGGGCTTCCAGTGTGGGAGGGGGAATCCTCCTCCTCCTCCTCCTGTGTAGCTCCTATGGGGAAGCTGCTGTTGTTGCCTTGACTCGACTCGCTGCAATGTGCCCTACTGATAGTGGGGGAGGGGTGCCTCATCGCCCTTGTCCTAGGCTGACCATATGAAAAGGAGGACAGGACTCCTGTAATTTTAACAGTTGTAGAGAAAAGGGAATTTCAGCCAGTATCATTTGTATGCAATTAGTTCCTGGTGATATTCCCTCTTCATTACAACAGTTAAAGTTGCAGGCACTATACTAGAGTGACCAGATACAAAAGAAGCCAGGGCCTCTGCAACTTTAACTGCTATGATGAAGAGGGAATTTCACCAGGAACTAATTGCATCCAAATGACACTGGCTGAAATTCCCTTTTCTCTACAACTGTTAAAGTTACATGAGCCCTGTCCTCCTTTTCATATGGTCAGCCTACCTTGTCCTCCAAGTCTCCTGTCCTCTCTGAGGATGGGCAAGCTGTGTGCTGCTGTTGTGGCATTTATTAATATATATTTACTGCTTCACTTTCCTCTCCCTCGCCGTACAGATCAAGGCACAAGAGGTGACTGAGAGGACATTTGAGGTTGGACTTTAACAATTCCCTATAAATCACTGCATACAGGGATCTGCTCCAAAACCCCTCTTTAAAAGCTGTCACAGTGCCAATTTTGATGTGTTTATCTTTAAAACTGAGGGAGCTGTGAGCATTTCTGTTAATTCCTATTGACAAGAATGTAGCAGTTACCCGAAAATGGAGTGTTTTTTTCACAAAACTATCTGGCAGAGCGGAGAGAGAGACGTGCTCTGGAAATTGGGGCAGAGAATCACCTCATTGAAGCACCACCTTGAATTTCAGGGCAGAGAATACCAGCTCTGCACACCCCTACAAATAATAAGATATAGCCCTCCTGGTTGAATGTGTTTGTTTGTTTTAGTTTAAGGTTGTGGTTTTTTAAAAATAAGTTGGCAATCTCTTTTGTTAATTCGGTTACTTAAAAGTTCATTTTTAAAGGTTACTTCCTTCTCAATATCAGTTCTTCAAGCTGTCCCTGCAACTGGGGATTTCCCATTTTCTCTTCCGTCTGCTGTTTTGTTAGTTCATTTGTATTAGAACCAGTTCACTTGAATGCAGTTGTGTTCATTATGTTTCTCTGATGAACAGCCAGGCCTTAAGATATCCAAAGGTTCAGAATGCAAAACCAAAGCCACGGATCCTGTGCTCTTGTCACCGGTCTATGTTAAATCAGTAGTACACCTAGGCCAGTGTTATATTAGTGCCTCACTGGCAACAGCTCTCCAGAGTACTGGGAGAGTTCTTCCCAAGTCCTATCGCTCTATATTATTTGGTTGGAGAATGCCAACGACTTGAACTTGGAGCTAGGAATCTGCCTTATTCCAGGCAAGGATATTTTTTCTAACTAGCCTAGTACTGTCTACATATGGTTCACAGGCTAAATGCAGCCTCACACAAACAAAATGACACAAAATTTGTTGCTGTGATGGTAGCAAAAAAGCAGCAATTTTCCCTTAAAACAAAGTGCACTGGGAGCAGGCACCTTGTATTGAAGCAGAATCACACTTCCAGAAGGCTTGGTTTTGCTCCCCCAAAGTCTTAGTTTCAAGAAAACTTACACTTGTTTTCCTGCTACTACTGCCACACCACCAATTTTTTATATTGGCCAGAGGGCGGAGGTATGGATGCTTCCCCAGTGGGGTGCAGGGGACAATGCAGCCTCTTGACTCTCAGAAGTTGCCCACCCCTGGTCTCCATTGACTGACCATGGCTCTCCAGAATCCCTTCCAAACCTGTCATTGTGGGCCTGTTCAGACAAGAAGCTAAACCATGGTTAGGCCACTAACCTTTTTTTTACAGCAAATAGTGATCATGTTGAAACCATAGTTATGAAGCCACTATGGTTAGGAATGGTTCGCGCAACATGCTAAGTCATGGTTCATACGACACACTAAGCCATAATATTTAGCTCAAAATGCTTAAACATCCTAGGTGACCGTATGGAAAGAAGATATTATTATATAATAAAGATATTAAAGTATCTTTAATAGTTGTATAAAAAAGGAATTTCAGCAGATGTCATTTGTATGCATGCAGCACCTGGTGAAATTCCCTCTTCATCACAACAGTTAAAGCTGATGTTTTCAATCAGAGTGATGTCAGTATGGCTCTTCCGCCACCTGAAGTCACTCTGGGGCCACTCTGGGGCCAATCCAGGGGTGGTCCCTGGTGGAAGGTGACCAGATGTTCACCAGAAACCCTGCTCTCCCTCTGCAGCATCGGGATTACCCAATGCCACCCTGCGACAGAAAAACTGTGGGGTTTCGTAGGGGGTGGGGTAACAACCCAACGTCCTGAAGATAGCCCTCTACTAAATGTCCTTGCATGTGTGTAAGTAGTTGATGCATGTACAAAATAGGGTAATCAAGTTTTTGTGTGGAAAGAATACAATAGGATTTGACACATGTGCATTGTGGTGGCGTAGGGCCGCCATGCTCTCACTGCCTACTCCTGCTCAACTCCCTGCTTAGCTTCAGCAGCTTTGTTCCTCCTCTTCTCTTCCCCATTATCCTCTTCTCGTTCTGTGCATACTGAGGGCTGAGAGGCCTCTCTGGCCTCTAACCTGGTTGGCTTTGGCATGACTACCAGTGTGCTTGACAAATGCTCCATCCTGTTGATCCCTCTCCTATGAGGCCTCTGAGACCTGGGTCAAGAGCTAATCATCTTGTCAATGAAGCTGCTTCTCCCTGCCCTGTTGCTGCCCAACTTGGCTGCAGCCTGTTGAGGTGCCGGCATCACTGCCAGAGGAACCAGGTCGCAGTTGGCTTTGAAAGTGGCTCTCCTGGTCCATCAGGTTCCCACAGGGTAGCTGTGGTAAGTCCTTGACATGAAGATTACAGGTATATGCATGGAGGACTCTTGATCAGGGGTGGGGAACATGTGGCCCTCCATATTGTTATTGGACTGCAACATCCACCACCCTTAGCCAGCATAACCAATACTGAGGGATGATGGGAGCCACAGTCCAATAAGATATGGAGAGCCACGCGTTTCCTATCCCTACTGTAGATCATTCTCCCTCTGCAATTACCATGCACCCTATGGTGTACCACACAATCACAAGAACCACACACAAAACATGACTGGCTCTTACAAGCCTTAACTCACATCAATTGTCAACCAAATAGTAAAGCTTATAACTCTTATGGAGCATAAATGGACATGTCAAGTGACAACCCTATTTCATGCTGAATAGGCAGTGTGTGACAGAACAACACACACTGCAACATTAACACAATAATGCAGATCTCACACAGTGGACACCATTGGTACCGAATTATCACAAAGGAAAAGAGACAAGGGATTGGATGCAGACTTAGCCATGCTTAGAGTAGACCCACTGGAACCAATGGGTCTTGTTAGTCATGAAAACAGTATGAAAGCGGTATATGGCATGTGTCCTGGGCCCCAATGGTTGTCAGTGCACTTCAATGCTGCTATAAAGCAGTAGTGTAAGACTGCATCCAGCCCAGCGAATGCATCAACAGCAAGATATTATCTATCGTATAAATTGTGATGAGAAAAATGGTATTTTATTTCAGGCGCCAAATCAATTCTCTCATAGACTGGAAGCCAGCTTATGCGATAAAGTGCAAGCAACTTTCTCTTTGCTGTGAGCCTGATTGTGCTGGGCAAATGGGCTTCTTTGGAAGGCTGTCCTTGTATGCTAACAGTGATTCTAATTGGGACCACTGCAGGGGGGCAGTGAGATAGGTTTTGGGTCCCCCTGTCCCCAGCAATCCCATCCCAAGTGTGTATGCATGCATGTGTTTGTGTGTATATGCCTTCCCGCGTGTACATGTGGATGTACACAGATGTACACACACATGTGCAGTCCCTGACTCATCACCTGACTCATGCTGAGTGGTAGCAGGAAAAAAATAGCTTCCCACCCCTGATTTAGAGGTATAGGACTGCCCAGCATGTTTGTCTTGAAAATGAGCAGGTTTTGATGTTATCAGTCAGCAAACTCAAATAGCACTAGCGAAGCTCCACCAAATCTTTCTGTCACGCAAGCAGTTGCTCATTATGCTAGCAAGCATAACGCACAAGCTGTTGCACAACCACGCTTGTGCAAATGTCACTTTTGTTGGATTATCCTCTTGTACAACGTTCGGAACTGAGTTCAAGCCAGCACAATGCCATTTGTTCTAACGGAATGACACAGTTGAATGCTGTCCAATGACTTTATTAAAAAGTTGTCTTGACCCACTGTTTAATGTGACGAACATTCATATTAACACTTCTAGCTCTCTGTTATATTGCCAAACTGCCTCTGTGCTGTATGCTCCCTGTTTTTATCCAGCATGAGTCAGAGGAGATTAGTATGGCTAGAAAGTCACTTCACAGCCCACACTTTCCCTAAGGGTTTCCATCTTAGCGGAGAAAATGAGATCCTGGTACACAAGCTATTCACTTGCTGCTTTAGTGAGTAAGCAAGAGAGTTCCATACCTTTCCACACACAAAAAAGGGATTTTTTAAAAGGTTCTTTTAATTAATAGTGCTTGATGAACCCAATCTACACATCGTCCTCGATGCGCCCTCCCTGTGCCACAAGCCGCTTTGGAGCGCTGCACTTTGTCTAGTGTGGCTCAAGCCTCAGAGGCTCTGCTCACGCTCTCGCTGCCACCGCCACCGCCCTTTCATCCTGGCGGGTCCCAGGGAGGGAGGAGGGAGGGTTGTAAACAAAAGCTAGCAATTGGAAATCCCTCTCCCAATTGCTGGCTTTTGTTTACAACCCTCCCCCCTCCCTCCCCAGGTCCAGCCTGGATGAAAGGGTGGCAGCCGCGTGGCCCAGGCGCGGGCAGAGCCTCCGAGGCTTGAGACACACTAGGCGGAGTGAAGCGCTCCGAAGCGGCTTGTGGCGCAGGGAGGGCGCATCGAGGACGACGTGTAGATCCTGCCCCTTTCATCATGTAACATGTCCCAGATTGTAGAAATCATCCGTTCCCTTTCAATCAATATTAACTGAACTGCAGCAGTGTGCTAGAGCTGGCACATGGCCCTAGCTGCCTCAGAACTTCGTTAGAGAAGTTTGAAATTATTGTGAGAGGGTTCAAATGGCAAAATCCACTAGTCAGTCAGGTATATAAGCAGGAATCATTCAATCAATATGGAAGATACATGATGGAATCATAGAGTATGGAGGGGGCTTTAGAGGCCATCCTGTCAAGTTCCTTGCTTAGTGTGGAAAATCCCCACAGATGGACGTCCAGCCTGGCTTGAAGACCTCCAACAAGGGAGAGTCCACCACCCTTCTATGTAATGGGCTCCATTGTTGAACTGCTTTTACTGTCAATAAAATTCTAATGTTCAGCAATTGACCCCACTGTAGCTTAAAGGTGGGATCCTGTGCATGTTCAGACAGGTAATAAACCTTCCTATAATTCCCAGCATCTTCCAATCTCTCCTCCATGCTTACCTCGTAGCTGCTGCTCTGAGAGTGATGGTGGGAGAGATGAAAGGAGGGAACACTAACATGGAGTGCTACTGTGGCTGCCTCTACACCAGATGTTTAAAGCTCTTTGAAGTCTCATTAAAATTTTTACCTCTACAAGAGTGGAGCGTAAATCGGGAGTTGAGGTGCTTTTTCTCTCCGATTATGCGCATTATCAAATGCACGTTAAATAGCGAGTTTTATTTTGCTCCGGCCGTTAAAGTGCATTTTGACCATGCGAACACGCGATTCTCCGCATTAACTACTTGTAAAGCACATTTCAAACAACTGGTAAGGCCACCAGTTGTGCGCTCAATTACCTCCTGCATACAAACATTTACGATAAAGCGCTTCAGCGATTACGTGCATAATTGGCTAACCAGGCGTCAAACGGAATCCATCTAGAGGGGGACTATGACACTGACAGATGGATGGGTTGGTGGGTGGGCGGTAGGATGTAGGGATAGATGGATAAATCTTGAATTCTGGTTTCTTTCAGTTTCTCATTTTTTCAATCTTAAATTTTGTTCATCCCTTACATTGGGATTGTTTTTTTTTAAAAAAAAAATCATATGAATATTTGCACACATTTTTTGTTCATTTCACTTAATACATGCATTTTTGTACACAAGTTTGCCCAATGTATATTTTTTGCAAGCAATTTTTCTAATATAAGTACAAACATCTTTGTACATTTTTCGTGATTGAAGAACTCTGTTGCAAAATGGAGAGAACTGCCAACTTTTGAAAGGTAAATCAGTTTCAGTTTCTATATTGGATCTAACGTGTGAAACTACTTACATTTCCATTAAAATGTGAACCAAACAGATTTCTCCTCCTTTCTTAGTAAGAAGTGGGACTGGAGACTAATAGCTGCATGGGAAGGCAGGAAGAATGCTAGATACTAAAGCCTGTAGCAATAGTGCTGCTGAACAGGTTTCTCTTAAATATAGCACGGATTATGCAAGGAGTCCTACAGAAGTCACCTTGTGAATCCTAAATAATTTCCTTCATACTGAAAAGTGTTAGTAATTTGGGCCAATTCCTGGAGAGCAGCTATATTATTCTGTAAGAAGAGAAAAACATCTTTGGAGAAAACAGGAGAAAAACATCTTCCCCCATTGGTGTCCTCCAGCTGTTTTGGACTACAAATCCCAGCATTCCTGACTATCGGCCATGCTGGCTGGGACTGACAGGACTTAACATCCTAAACATCTGAAGGGGATTAGTTGGGGGAAGGCTGCTCTCGAGTAACCTTTGATCTGCCCATCCCTTCCCTTTCAGGTTAATTCCATGTTGATTCTTTCATCACTGGATTGTTGACTGGAGCTTTGTGGTTTTTCAGGAAGTGTGACTATCGGCAGTTGAAAGAACTTCTTTCAACTTTCAAGTGTCATTGAAGAGTTTGCTTAATAAATAGATGATTTGTATAAGAGATGTGAATTAAGACAAGTAGCATCAAGTTACTCTCTAAATATGAAAACTTTCCACTTGCCAAATCCAAGTAATGAAGCAAGTGGTAATGTATGTTCATTCTAATTTAGTATGTTATAAACATTTGTGAAAGAAGTTGTTTTGTATTGTTGTATGTTTTAATCCCAGTTGTTAAAATGCCTCAGGTCTTTTTCTTTTTCTTTTTGTAAATAAAATGTGGATCTGTAAATATTTCTAAAGCAGCCTTTCCTAACCAAGTGTCAACAAGATGTTTTGCGCTACAATTCAAGGATTATGGAAGTTGCCATCCAAAACAACTGGAGGACAGCAGATTGGGGAAGCCTGTTTCAAGATTAGTTGAAGGTAGTTTATGTAACCTTAGCTTCAGTACATCTCCATCTCTCTCTCTCTCTCTCTCTCTCTCTCTCTCTCTCTCTCTTCTCTTCTCTTCTCTTCTTTTTTGCTGTGAGTGGTTGTTCAAAGTCTATGGTCTTTGGTTGTTTAAGGTCTACGGTCTTTGTGCTGGTGTATGCTGGTGACATTCTCAGAATGGCCCCATTCAGAAGACACCTTAAACCATGTCCTTAACCACTGTGATTAAGCCAGAAAGCCGCTTTCTGGCTTAACCACTATGGTTAAAGCCGTGGTTTAAGGTGTCTTCTGAATGGGGCCAGTAAAAGCTAATTCTTCCATTCATTTTTGAGGAGGCAAACCTACATGCAGTGGTAACCAGTGATGCTGGAAAAACTCAAAATTAGGTGGCTCAAAAGTAAAATCTGCTATGTTCCTAAAGCCTGTATGTGTACTGAGCTTAGGTGGCTCTCAAGCCAACTTTGATAATCAAATTGAGATTACTTACGAGTGCCTGCATGATCTGCATGACTTTTTTTCCAGTCCTTTCAGCCATCAGTGAGATTTTCTAAATTTCTTACTACTTTAGAAAACCTCCTTTTGTGCATTTAGCAGCATGGTTATTTTCAGAGACAGTGGCCAGATCTACACCAAGCAGAATATGACACTTTGAAAACTGCTTGAAAACTGTATCTGGAGTGTGTCCTGGGCCTCAACAGTTGTCACTACTGTTATAAACCATTTTAAAGCAGTAGTGTAGATCCTGCCAGTGTTTTAGCCCAACAGGCACTTCCTGGAATAGCCATGTGACCATGCGAGGGCACATCACATGGAGTGGTCTCAAAGGCATTGCAGGATGTGGTGCCAGGCTGCTAGGAGTTGCTAGGAGTGCATTGCACACAGTGTTTCAAGGAAGAGGAGGTTTGGAGGGGAGTGATACAACCTGGGCTGGCCAGCAAGGAAGAGATCTGTGCTTCATATATACGAAACAGTAATTCAGAATAAGGAAGAACTTTTGTTCAAGATTTGACAGAGGAATTTGGAACCTGGCAAGGAAATTACAATGTCTGTTGGGGTAAGTTCAGTCATCTTACGTAAACTGTCCAGAGAGCTTTGGCTATGGAGTGGTATAAAACTGTAATAAATAACAACAACAACCACTAGTGGGAACTAATTAAATTTGTTTTTTTGTGTTTTTTTGTGGAAAGAAGCTGAGTTTCCCCTCCCCATTAATGGGGAACAATGAATTGTGGGGGCAAGCAGGCTGACAGTAAAGCGAGAAAGGCTGGTAAAGAGCAGTTGCACAGTTGCAGCAGCAGCACAGTCCCAGCAGCAGCATCTCCTTCCCAGGAGGGGTCTGCTGAGCCAATCAGCATGATGATGGGGAGGGGCCAAAGAGACAGACCCAGAAGAGTGTGATCTCTCTTTTGTTCTGCCTCCAGTTCAGACTGAGGTACCCAAAGGCAGACCTCCCACGCGGCTCCAGGATTGCAGTTGCTGACTTCCCCACCCACCCACTCCTGGTAGTAAAATGTCTTGCAATGGCAGAACTAGTCACCCATTAATGGGGCTGGGAGGGATTTTACCTGCACACCAATTGGCAAAGACTGTGCAGGGATTTTTCCTTCCCCATTGCAAGATTAATTCCATTGTAAATAAGTTGTTCTGGACTATCAGTAAATTCTTCGTGGATGCTTCATTTTATAATATTTGTCACGTAGGCATGATAGTCATTGGACTGGATCTATTGGTGTGGGGGAGCGGGATTGAGCTCTCTGCTCCCCCATGGTGAGAATTCCCATAAGGGATCTCGGGGATGTGGTGCCAAGACTAAGCCAGTATGGGAGCTGCGAGATGGCCACATTCATGGTGGTGGCAAGGGGTTCACATTAGTGGTCCATGCCATGGTGTGCCCCTGGCCTTCCAACCACCACCAGGCCAAAGGAATCAACCAACAGGCGAGCTGGCCAATCACAGTATCCATACCCTATGCCACCGCCAAACCTATTAAAGTGAGTCAATAAAATTGTGGCCAATTTATTATCCCAGCTATGCATGTGTGTCTGTTTGTTCTCATCCCTTCGCCAGCCGGATCTAATTAAGTACTGCCTACATAATTTTGAAAATCATACCATAATAACCCAATTTGAACAGTTCATGCTTTGCCCATGCTGGTTACCACTGGCTCCTAGCTCATGGAATATAGGACATATGATTTGATTAATTCACTTTGAGAAGAATGTGATATTTTGTATTCCATTACTTAATTTGCATTGTGCTTGGTGTGTGTGTATGTCACTCAAAATTGTGTACAGCAGTTCTGCTTGTGGACTTCCCATAAAGCATCTGTTTGGCCATTGTGGGAAACAGGGTGCTGGAGTAGATAGGCCTTTGGTCTGATCCAGCACAGCTCTTCTTATGTTCTTAAGGCTGCAAATTCCAACTAAACTACACATTCTAGGATAAATTCCTCTTGATCCTCAATGCGTTTACTGAAATTATAAAGATGTTAAGTCTGATAGTTTTTGAGCTATTAGCTTCAGAAAGAGAGCAAAAGAGAGAGAAGGATGCATTACATTTCATTTGGCTGACTGGATCTTTTGCTCAGATAATCTTAAACAATCGCTTTTTGTCTTTGAAGTTTATGGGATTGCCTCAGAGCTACTCAGGAACTGAGGTTAAGCATGTGTGTAAATATTTGCAAGGCCATTGCTTTAAAGCATAGCTGCTTAATTTCCCAATTCTTAAACAACAATAACATTGAAATCATGCACTCGGGTCATATCCATACTTATATAATTAATGGAGGCACAGCCGTGCCTCCATTGTTAAGGGCCGTCAGTAAAAAACACATTCCGCCATGTTAAAGTGTCAAGTTGGGTCTGGGGGCTTCGTTCAGGGATGGGAAAAGGGGCTCCAGTAGGCAATGGCTCGGAGAAAGGCATGGGCACTGGAGGGCTTCTTTACTTTATGGAGGGACGGAGGGGGAGGAGGCGGCTCCCACCTACTCACCCATCCCAGGCGGAGAAGAAGGGGGCGCGCACGGAGGAGCCGAGCACAGAGGGAGAGGAGGCAGCTCTGTCTCCCACCTATTCACCCATCCCAGGCAGAGACGAAGGGGGCGTGCAAGGAGGAGCCGAGCACGGAGGAGGAGGAGGAGTTTCCAACCAACCACCAAAAAGCAGGGAAATTGGGAGTTAAGGCTCCCAAGCCTTAACTCCACATCCGCCCTAAGAAGGCAGAAAGTGCAAGTGAAATTCTCATTCTCCCAAAGCAGATAAACCATGAGGACAGGGTGGAGAATATGATATGCAGAGGTGACTGTGGGGTTGTGGAAAACTGATAACGAACAACTTAGGGCCACCTACTTCTCTTTTTTTGTTTAGAGCAGCCCTTCCCCAACCTGGTGCCCTCCAAAGGTGTTGGACTACAACTCCCGTCATTGCAAGTCAGTATGTCCCATGGTCAGGAATACTGGGACTTGTCATCTCAAACACCTGGAGGGCAGCAGGATGGGGAATGCTGTTCCATATCCTTACCAAATACAGGGTCTGCCCAATACTTTTCTCTCACACACATCTCGCATATAGCAGCACTCTTGATAAGAAAAGGGGCACTATTCATTACAGATCTAGAACCAGAGCATGTGTCAGGCACTTCCAACTTTTGGTCAATATCCTGCCTTTTTTTTCTTTAAATGTATTTCTTTAATGTATTTCTTTAAATACATGTTTTTTTCTTTAAATGTATTTATAAAAAATATACTGTTCACTCCCCACAATCCCTGCACAATACATCATCTCATCAAAGCAACAGTGGAGCAGAAGAGGTTTAGTTTGGCTGTCTTGAACACCTTTCAGATGAGATTAGTTTGCAATCCTATACCTCTTGGGAGAAAGCTCTAGTGAATTCAGTGGCACTGGCTTCTGAGAAGACATGTATAGGAATCAACCTTCTCCAGCTTGGTGCTCTCCAGATGCGTTGCACTGTAACTCCCATGTTATGCATTATGGGGAAGACAAAAATCAATTCATACTTAATTTTAAAATAATACTTACGCATGAAAGTATTAGGTGGTAGCTCTGTCTTTGATCTCACACTGCTGAACAAGTAAGAGAAATCCTTTATCTGATATTCAAGAAACAGACATCCTATGCCATGTGTTGAAAACTAATGTTGATGTCTGAAGGGCTATCTGGATTAGGTATTCAAGATTCATTCATTGTTGTTTCATTTGGTTTTGACAGTTTATTTAAAGTGATGCAGTTCTTTTGTAGTTCCTTGATTGATCACATATCTTAATGCTGGAAAACATCATACTTTAGTACAGATGTGGGCAGAAAATAGATCTATCCTGATGATCTGGACATCAACTCACGGCATTCCTGATAACTGCCCATGCTGATAGGGGCTTTTACAAGTTGAATTCCAAAACATCTGGAGATCTACATTCTGCCTTCCCTTGTTCTTGAACAACATTCCCCAACCTGGTGCCTGTGAGATGTGTTGGGTTGCAACTCTCAACATAAGGAGATGCTCTAAGAAATGAGAAGTAGCTGGTCCTAAGTTGTTCATCATCATTTCCCACAACCCCACAGTCACCTCTGCAGATTGAGATGACAAGTTCCAGCATTCCTGACCATGGGACATACTGACTTGCAATGATGGGAGTTGTAGTCCAAAACCTTTGGAGGGCACCAGGTTGGGGAAGGGCTGCTCTAAACAAAAAAAGAGAAGTAGGTGGCCCTAAGTTGTTCGTGATCAGTTTTCCACAACCCCATAGTCACCTCTGCATATCATATTCTCCACCCTGTCCTCCTGGTTTATCTGCTTTGGGAGAATGAGAATTTCACTTGCACTTTCTGCCTCCTTAGGGAGGATGTGGCGTTAAGGCTTGTGAGCCTTAACTCCTAATTTCCCTGCTTTTTGGTGCTTGGTTGGAATCTGTAGAGCCTTAACATTGTTTTTGTAAACCGTAGGGGTTTTGTGTAATGAATAGAGACATTGTGCATATGGCAAAACTGACTGTTCTTCACAGGGTGTGTGTACTTTTATAATTAAGTGTTTCCTTATCTCAAAACTTTGACCTGTTTTAGCTTTTACAGCAATTTACACAAGGGGTGATACATCCATACTCTCTGGCTCAATTCGGATGACACGATAGTCAGTGGTGGGGTAATAATCAACTTTACAGTTGTTCATCTAGGGGGTACTCCCCACACAACATGGTAATAAATAATCAACTGTGGTGTGGATTAGGATCAGCGCTGAATTGACTATGGCAGCATTCGGATGACACGATAGTCAAAACAACTGATGATTGTTTCCCCCACACCAGTTATTTATTGTGTCACCCGAATTAAGCCATTGTTTACAATAGTATAAGGAATCATCCTTTGTACTTCTTTTTTCTATGTTTATAAAATAAAATTTAAGTTTTTAAAAAGTGGTGAAGAAGTTTTCTGTTTCAAACAAAGTTGTTTACTTGCAATGTTTTCAAGTACACAAAGTCAAAGAAGTTAACCTGTTGCTGTTTTTTGTGGAGGGGGAACCCTTTCTACCGAGTGTTGGGTGGATTAGAAGGAAACAAATTGAAATTTAAAATAAATTAAGTTTATTTAATCTTGGCCTCTCAAATGTGGTCTGTCCACCAACAGGTATGAATGGATATACATTTGAATGGTGTTACTGATTGACTGTCTTAGAAATTTTATGAGTCAGTCTATGTCACTATTCACAAGACAGGAACTACATCATGAACTACACAATTCATCACATAAATCAGGGATTTGGAGGATGAGTTAAAAGATCTAAAAGTACAATATTTGTATATAAAGTCATCCAGATGAATTAATTAAATTCACATTTTCCTCCTGAGAAATGTATGGTGCCATCTGTTGAGCTTCCTATTTTGTTGTCTGAATAACTATTTTAATGTTTCTGTATTTTGGAAATGGAAATGCAATTTCTTATTCATCAGACAGCTAGCCTGCTGGCTGCACTCTAGTTAAGATAGCATCAGGAGTACCATTACAAAATCCATTTGAATTTCGTCATAGGAATTTGCAACAGAGCTTACAACAAACTCAAACAAACAAACACAACAAATTCAGTCTTAGCTCAGGAGTATATGTTTAATGAACTTACTCCCAAGTTGAAAGATCTGTTTTGCAGTGCTGCACAAAAGTCAAAAGTATACCGCCTTTATACATTACTTGCATGAAAGGGGTATAAAGTGGTTACTGGAGATTAGGGCGATGCTCCTGGTCCCATATTCAGCATTGGGCATGCTGCCTGGCCTGGCCTCCAGATGTCTGAGCATTAGCAGCTTCTCACACACAGACTACAATTGAGACACTGGTGCAATAACCTGTCCTCAAAACATGGATGCTGTTTTAAAGATGAGTTTGTAGAAAATGAGGAATGCAGTGTTGTATAACAACTAAAACATTTATTGCCTCAAACAAACATATACTGTCCGGCTTAGCTTCTCTTTAGCCCCGACTGACTCCCTAGAGTGCTGAGTCACTGACTACTGTGTCACTTCCTGATTGGGTGAGTATTCCTCCAATCACGTGCCACTGACTCCCTGCCCGTCTCCTTAGTTCTACCTATTGATACATCTTTCCTTTTTTTTGGTTTTAACAAACAATACATCACAACTCCCATTTACCCCCCCCCCCAAAAAAGTTAAACATAGTCTTGTAGGTGGTGTGGAGATGTATAGATCTCTATAGGAGATGTAGTTTCTCTGGGGTGATAAGTGGTATCATGGGTATCTCTACAGTGTGAGGACCCTTTAACTATTCCCCCAGTTTCTCTGGCAAGGGATTCCAAATGATCTCTCGCCTGGAGGCCAGACTGTGAAGTGGACGCTTCCTTTTCCTGGAATTGCTATTCTTGGTCCTGGTTCTGTACACCTGCATGTGATACTGATTGGCTGCTCCTCCACAGATGTCTATGGTTTCTTCTGAAGACTTGACCCTCTGGTATCACCACCTGAAATGACCGTGTGTTCACTTGCCTTTGTACCTCTGCGTTCCGCCATTCCTTGTTCCCTTGCCCTGCTGGCTGTATCCAGACTTGCTCACCACTGTGTAGATAAGGTAGATCTTTGGCTGACTTATAATAATAGGCCTGTCTAGATTTTTGATCCGCTATAGAGTCAGCTTGTCTGTTATGAATTTCTGGCTGCAGCAAATTTCCTCTCATTAGGAGTAGGGTCTTTGTTCTTCGACCCATGAGACTCTGAGCTGGACTCCCATCTAAGCCCTGTGATGGGGTGTTCCTGTGGTCTAGGACAGCTAGATATGGATCTGTTCCAGCTTTCTTGGCTTTGACCAAAATATGCTTTGCTGTCTTGACCGCTGACTCAGCTTTGCCATTGCTCTGGGGATAGGCCAGTGACGATGTATGATGATCAAATTCCCACTGTGTTCTGAAGGCCCTAAATTCTTCAGACACAAACTGAGGGCCATTGTCTGAAAATACAACATCAGGTATTCCATAACGGGCAAAGTGTCCTTTTAGCTTTCTGATAATTGTTCGAGATTGGGTATCTAGCAAGGAGTCTATCTCCCAGAAATTGGAATAGTAGTCCACTGTTATGAGATAGTCCTTATCTTGCAACTTGAATAAGTCTACTCCTACCTTTTCCCAAGGCCTCCTTGGAATCTCATGGGGGTAGAGTGGTCAATCAGTTTCCGGGCGAAGTACAAAGTGTTGGTTATTACCATTAAAGCCCTACATGGTTTGGGTCCAGGTTACCTACGGGATCACCTTCTCCCATACAATCCGCCCCACACGCTCAGGTCCTCTGGGAAGAATTTACTACAGTCAACAAGAACTAGACTGACAACCATTACCCAGAGGACCTTCTCTTCTGCCGCTCCCAGATTGTGGAATGACCTGCTGGGAGAGATTTGCCAACTCACCAGTCTTCAGGAATTTAAAAGATCTATAAAGACTGATCTCTTCCGACAGGCCTACCCAGATGAATTTTAAAGTGTTTTATTGGTGTTTTATTGGTATTTTCATGATGTATTGGTTTTAAGTGTTTTAATCAGTTTTGTATTTTATGTTTGATGCTGTTCCCCGCCTCAATCTGTTGGGAGATGCAGGTAATAAATAAATATATTATTATTATTATTATTATTATTATTATTATTACTATTACTATTATTATTATTATTAGAGAATTGCAGATCTCACATTGTGCCATGTAAGTTTTCAGCTGATCATTCATGCCAGGCCAATATACACATTCTCTTGCTCTCCACAGACAGCTCTCAATTCCCGTATGTGAGGAGTGTATTCTTTTCATGTCCAAATGCATTGCCTCTTGAATGATAGCTCTGTTAGCTCTAAAGAGAATTCCATCTTGCACACTGAGCTCCTCTCTCACTGAGAAATAGGGTGTAACTTCCACTGGTAGCTGCTGTTTGGTCTCTGGCCAACCATCCAGGACAATGTGTTTAACTATCTGTAAATTGGTATCCTGCTCTGTGCCTTCCTGTATTGCTTGTAGGTGTGGCCGTGAAATGGGTAGATATTGCAGCATATTTATTGATTCTATGTCTTTTTCTATGGAACCATCTTCAATGGGCTCTGAGAGATATGCTCTGCTTAATGTGTCTGCCATTACCAGGTGCTTGCCTGGATGATATTGAATGTGCACATCATACTTTTGCAATCTCATCAACATCCTTTGAAGCCTCTTAGGGGCATTCAATAGTGGTTTCCGCATGATGGTTTCCAGTGGCTTGTGGTCAGATTGGACATATACGGTCTGTCCAAAAGTGAGCTGGTGGAAGCGTTCCATCCCAAAGAGCACAGCTAACAGTTCTTTTTCAATTTGTGCATAACCTCTTTTTGTCTCTGACAGTGCTCTACTGGCAAAAGCAATTGGTTGCTGATTTTGTAAAAAGGCCGCTCCTAGCCCCTTTTGTGAGGCATCACATTGTAGGACTAGCTGTTCCCCTGGGCTGTAGTACTTCAGTAGAGGGGTCCTAGATATAGTGTCCTTGATTTTCTGAAATGCTTGCTGATGACACTCTGACCATTCCCATTTCACTTCTTTGTGTGTCAACTGTCTGAGTGGCTCACAGTCAGCTGCTAACCCTTTACAAAACTTCGCCACGTCGTTTACCATTCCTAAGAATCGTTGCACACCTTTCACATCCTCGGGTTGTGGCATCTCCCAGATTGCCTCAACTTTTCCAGGGTCCACATTCAACCCATCTGCAGTCAGCAGGTGGCCAATGTAAGGTACTTCTTTCAGTCTTAATCTGGCCTTATCTTGATTCAATTTGATGTTTCTCTCTCTGCACCTCTCCAGGAAATGGCACAACTTTTTGTCATGATCCCTTATCACTTCTATTACTGTATTTCCCTCTCCCACAATTAGGATATCATCGGCAATTATCTTCAGGCCTGGGATGTTCTCTAGCTCTTGATTCAACCTGCATTGAAACACTTCTGGGGCAGGGCTGATGCCCATTGGTATTCGTAACCAGCGTATCTGCCAAAAGGGGTTGCAAACGTGGTCAGGTAGCTAGATTCCTTATCCAGTTCTATGTGCCAAAATCCATTTTTCACATCAAACACTGCAAAAAACTTGGCTTGTGATAGGTCACATAGGACATCATCAATGGTTGGCAGGGGATAATGACTGCATTTTAATGCCTTATTTAAAGGTTTAGGGTCAATACAAATACGGAGTTTTCCAGAGGGTTTCCGTACAATGACCAAGCTGCTGATCCATTCTGTTCTAGTCTCTACTGGAGCAATTATGCCTTTGCTTTGAAGGGTTGCTAGTTCCTTCTTCAGTGGCTCTGCCAGTGCCATAGGAACTCTCCTTTTAGGGGTCTTTACTGGCTCTACTGAACGATCTACCTCAAGTTTCAGTTTCCCTGCCAACTGTCCTTCCCCTTCAAAAACATCCCCAAAATCTTTCAGTATCTTTTCCATAGTCCAAATCCTGGACTGGTTCTGCTCACTGGCTTGTACAGCATTCAGAATGTTCTTATGTTGCACATGAATCAATTGCGTAGCTTGGACTGCTTTGCTTCCTAGCAGTGGTTTATGGGCATTCCCTTCAACAATAATGAACTCTAGGTGATGGAGTCTATTATTCTTTGGACTGTGAATCTTCAGCCTGCACTTCCCCACAGGTTTCAGGGTACTCCTATTGTACATAATGAGCAATTGGCCACATGGTTCCAGACCTGTTTTCCTATCTATTAGAGCTGATGACAGCACATTGCAGGTGACTCCACAATCCAGTTGGAAATGAACTGGATGTTTGTTCAATAACATAGTGGCTAACCATGCAGTGGGGTAGGTTTCCTTCTTCCCTGTATTCCCCACTACATGAACATCATGATTCACTGGAGCCAAAGTGGGGCTTAAAACATCCTCACAGCTTTCAGACTCATCACTTTCATCCTGTATTGTTCTCACAGCCAGCCTATTAGGTTTCTTCTCATTCTTGCACTGACTTTGAAAATGATTGGGTTTGCCACAACCTTTACACTTCTGTCCATATGCTGGGCACCTTTCTTTCCTCTTTTCATGTTGTTTCGCACAGTATATACACTGTATTTTAGGCAGTCATCTCTGAGGCTGCCAGCCTTGCTCCTTATAAGGACTTGATTGGTGTTAGACTGCATGCACCTGTACCTCATGTGTACCTTCTAATGTCCTAAGCCTCTCTTTAGCAGCCTCAGCTGCCCTAGCAATCTCCAAACAACGAGTCAGGGTTAAATCTGGATCCCGCAACAGCCTCCCACGGAGATGTTGGTCTGTGGTCCCACAAACAATTCTGTTTCTGATGAGGGAGTCTGTGATAGCCCCAAAATTACAGGTTGTTGCCAAAGTCCTTAGTGCAGTAACATAAGCATCCAGTCTCTCTTCAGACCCGTTGCCTCATAAAGAATTGATATCGTTCCATTGTTTCATTTTGTTTAGGTATGCAGTAGTCATCCAGCCATTTTATTAGCTGTTGCAGAGTAGAAGTAGTACTAAACCCAAGGGTTTTGCATATCTCTCGCCCCTTTTCTCCAATCAGGTAATATAATAACTTTACCTTTTGCTTTTCTTCCTCTTCTGTGAAGGCAAGATCCAGGTACAACTCTAACTCCTCTTTCCAACACTGCCACGCTCGAGCCACATTAGGCACAGTGAAATCCAGTGATGCAGGGGCTTTCAGGCCTCGCTCCATAATACAAAGTTGTTGTTGCTCGTGCAGCTGTAATATTGCTTCCAAATGGTTCTGTTAAACTTCTGACACCATGTTTTAAAGATGGGTTTGTAGAAAATGAGGAATGCAGTGTTGTATAACAACTAAAACATTTATTGCCTCAAACAAACATATACTCTCCGGCTTAGCTTCTCTTTAGCCCCGACTGACTCCCTAGAGTGCTGAGTCACTGACTACTGTGTCACTTCCTGATTGGGTGAGTATTCCTCCAATCACATGCCACTGACTTCCTCTTCCATCTGACTCCCTGCCCATCTCCTTAGTTCTACCTATTGATACAGATGCCTGTGCATGAACTGTTTGTGCATTAGATTTTTCACTGCAGAAGACTACGCTATTGCTTCGTCTGCCACAAAATATTGGATGACTTTAAAAGGGACTAGACAGATTCATGGAGGATAAGGCTATCAATGACTGCTAGACCTGATGGCTATATGCTACCTCCACTATCAGAAGAAGTATGCCTATGTACACCAGATGCTGGGGAACATAACCAGAAGGGTGCTATTGTACTCATGCACTACTTAGGGATTTTCCACAGGCCGCTGGTAGGCCACCATGTGAACAGAATGCTAGATGAGATGGATCCTCAGTCTGATCCAGCATGGCTCTTCTTATGTAGGGTGACCATATGAAAAGAAGGACAGGGCTCCTGTATCTTTAACAGTTGCATGGAAAAGGGAATTTCAGCAGATGTCATTTGTATGTATGCAGCACCTGGTGGAATTCCCTCTTCATGACAACAGTTAAAGCTGCAGGAGCCCTGCCCTCTAGCTTTAACTGTTGTGATGAACAGGGAATTTCACCAGGTGCTGCATGCATACAAATGACACCTGCTGAAATTCCCTTTTCTATGCAACTGTTAAAGATACAGGAGCCCTGTCCTCCTTTTTATATGGTCACCCTATTTTATGTTCTTGTAAAAAGTTCTCTTTTAACAGTAATATTTTGATATTTATGTTCTATTGATATCCCAGTTATGCAGGTTAGTTAGTGAAGGCTTTGCCAGCTAAATATGAATATTTTTCTGATAACTCTTATAAAAGAAATCTGTTCCTATATATTTAATGAAATTTTAATTGCAGCAACTTTGTTGGCTTCCTAATGTAAACATAATATTAAGGGTGAAATCCTATGCACATTTTGACAGTCCCAGCATTCCCCAACATAGCATAGCTGGCTGGGGTTGCTGGGAATTGTAGGACTTTTTCTCTGTCTAAATAGACATAGGACTGTACCCTAAATCCTTTTGATATATTTACAATTCTCTACGTTTTGGTTATATATTATTCTTGCGAGCCATTTTGAACATAATTTGGAAATAAACATGAGGAGTCTATTCATCAATATGACTGTGGAACAACTAGAGTAAAAACTCGCTATCTAATGAAAGAATGAAAATATAAGTTACATAGCATATTTAAGAGGTGTGTGCATGTGTGTGTATTATTGTGTGTATGCATGTATGTGTGTGTTATTGTGTATATGTGTGTGATTATGTTTATTGGTCAGAAAAAAATGTAGGCCATTTGTATATTCCAACACTCTGGAATCCTGATATTGCAAAGATAAATCAACAGCACATGTAGTATGAAGGTCAGAAAGAATTTGGCATCTGAACGTGTGCTACTTGTGGTTCAAAAGCCCAGCGCCTGTATTGCCTGGTCTCCCAAATATTCACATAAAACATGACTCAATTGCCTCATGGACATGGTTCTTTTGTCCCATTGGTTGCTGATTTCAATATTGTACACTAGAGAAAAGGCCTGAGTCGTGATGCTTGTTGCCCTGAAATCTCTCCAGAAATAGGCTTCTACTTTGAGAGATAAAACTGTACCACCCACTTCACTCTCCAAGATCCATTTTGCCAGATGCATAGGGTTTTGTAAAAAAGAATTAAAAAAAACTAAAACTTGCCAAGCTAATGAAGTGTTATGAGACAACTCCACATTTAGCATTCTGAGCGAAATGGAACAGTGCCCGCATTCTCGGTAAAATCCCTTTAAACACATTAACTTGTTTAAAGAAAGTTTGAGGCTGCAGGCAACACTGATGGTAACTGATAGTTCATTAAAATATCAAGCAGTCAACCTGCGGAAGTGGGGGAGAAAAAGCACACAGGCCACCTGGGATTGCTAACAAAATGAAGCTACCAGGCATTTCAGGAACTACTAAAATTTACTGTCAGACTTGTGTTTTGCATTTTTTGTTTGTTTTGCTAGCAACTCTAATCATTAATTTTGCATTCAGTGATAAATTTGGGAACATAACATTGTACTGTACAAGTATTTTGCTGCAAGGATGAGAAGTAAAAATATATCCTTTCTGTTACAAATGAAAATGGACGGTTCCAGAGTTGTATTGTTAAACTAGGGTGACCAGATTTTGGAACCCAAAATCCCGGTCCCCCCCCCCGCCAACAACCCCCCCACCAAGCCACCCCCCAAAACAAACCCCCCAGGCCACCCACCCACCCAAAACAACCCCCCCACCAAGCCACCCACCCTCCAAAAACATCAGCCCGGACCTACCGGGGCGGGTTCTCTTCTGCTGCCGCTGCGCCGCTGCCACCGCTGCCGGGTCCCCCGCCGGCTCGTAAGGCCAGCAGCCGCGCGGAAGAGGCAGGGGAGGGTCGGATCTGGAAGTGACGTAATCGGCCCTCCCCTGCCTCTTCCGCACGGCCGCTGGCCTTAAGAGCCGGCGGGGGACCCGGCGGCGGCGGCGGCGCAGCGGTGGATCCGGCGGCGGCGGCAGCGGACCCGTTGGCAGCGGCACGGCGGTGGTGCGGCGGTGGCGCGGCAGCGGACCTGGCCGCCCCAGCAGGTAAGTGCCCCGCGCCCCGCGCCTCGCGCTCCTTACCCGCTTCCCTCCGGTGCTCGAATCTACTGAGAAACAGGCTTCACGGCCTGTCTCTCAGTATCGCGCCAGGTGATGACGTCATCACCCGGTGCGCTACTGAGGGACAGGCCGTGAAGCCTGTTTCTCAGTAGATTCGAGCACCGGAGGGAAGCGGTAAGGAGCGCGAGGGAGGGCACTTACCTGCTGGGGCGGCCGCTTCCCGGGCTCCGCCGCCGCCACTGCCACCGGGTCTACCGCTGCTCCTTGCTTGCTGCCACTGCCGCGTGACCCCCCGCCACCCCGGTTTGCCCCCCCGCCCCCCGGTTGGGCCGGTTCGCCCCTGGACCCCGAGCCATCTGGACAGCCTAGTTAAACTCTTTTAAAAATTAAAACTTTTTTAAAAAATTCATTGCCTAACATGAGAAAAAAAAATTCTTTGAGAGCTAGTAGCAATCCTAACCCTTTCACTTCACCTGTTTTTCCTGAAGAAAAGAGTTCTTTGGAACATATGGACAATGGCCAGAGCTAGGTTCAGGCTTTGGAAGGCCCATGGGAAAGACACCCTCAATGAGCCCCTTCCCTCAGTGAGTCTACCTTCTCATTGCCATTATTACCAATTGTTCTTGCTCCTCCTCCTCTTTCTCAGCATTGCTACTGCTTGCTTCCTTGGCAGGCAGGCAGCCAATGAGCAAGAAGGCAGTGGCGTCTACTGCTCCTCCGTCACACCACCACTGCCTGGGCCAGAACAAGAGGCTGGAGAACAAGCAGGTTGCCATGGTAAAGAGTAAGAGCAACTCCAGGGGCTCTTGTCAATGGACCACAGATGGATCATGAGCCCTCAGGAGATGCCTGACCATACCTACCCTTCATGCCAGCCCTGACAACTGCACAACATGTGATTCACAGCACTGATAATAGTCCACCAGCGATCTCAACATTTTCTGGTTTCGCTGCCTGGCTGGCTGGCTGCAGGCTGAAATATATGGCTGCTGTTGGCTTGATGGTTCATATAACTTTTGCAGGTCCAATATGGAATGGTGCCTCCCATCTGTTCATCCTTCCACCTATTCTGTTAGGAAGCTGTGATGAAGCAGCCATAAGATTTCATGATTGATCGATTGGTTTCCCTTTTGCAAAGCATGCATCCTCCAAAACTGTCCAAAGCTGGTCTACCAAACATGTATATCTGTCTACAACAGGGGTGAGCTACACCCCCTGGGCATATTTGCAATCTCAAAAAAATTCCCAGTTCAGCAGTGGCAGGGGGAAGCAGGCAGCTCCCAGTGGGGGCTGGGGGATGCAAAGTCCCCCTCCCCAGTATAACCATTTTCTGGCTATTTCCTAGCATGCATTTTAAAACTATAAGCAAAGATTTTTTTAAAAAAAAACATGGGTTGGATCCAGCCTTTGTCATTCTCAATGGATTTCAATGGATCTACCGTAAGTATTATATAGTCTGGATTCAAGTAATTATTGGCATGGAGCCTTAGAGAGGAGAGCTTGTGATGTACAGAAAAAGAGGGAAGAGGATGGGAGAAAAGAAGAAAAAGAACAATACTCAAGGTGTTGTTTTACCTGCTGGTTGCCACAGGCGTTTTCCACAAATTACACACAGCTACTTCTGAACTCTCTGCATCCTCAGAGGTGTCCTTAGTAATTGAGAAGGCTATTATAAATGTTTTTAAGCCTGTTATTTGTACAAGGCTACAGATGTAAGCTGCCATATGGGTGATATTTTCCCTGACATAATTTTAGTGAAACATTAAGGTGTTACTCATGGCTAAATGCCTCCTTCACCAGGCGATGATTACTGTAAAATGGCATTGGGAACTGTATGATCCAGCCCTTGTCATGGAAATGGTTTTTGCCTTATATAAGCAGCAATGCGGGTGCGCTGGCATGGGTAGGATACAGAAAACAGCAGATGATTTTATGAGATAAAAATAAAGCCCCAGAGAACATGCTTTGTACATATTTGTCATGCAGGATTTCTAAACGGAGGTTCACACTACATTGATTGAGCTTTATCATATTGGTGAGGGTGAAAGGGAGGTGAGCTTCCCTGATTTTCATGCACTGGAGTGGAGCTATAGTGTTTATCACAGATCTTTAACAAATGGATGTACATTTCTTTAAAATAGCACACAAATCTGTGTATCCTTTGAATTATTTTGATCTTCTTCCATTTGGTCAACAAGATCTTTATGTTATTCTGATACAGGACAAATTCCAAATAATTCAGCAAAAGTTAAGCATTTAGAATCATAGTTTTTGTAAGAGACCTCAAAGTTCCCCAGCTAACCACCTTGCCTTGTATACCGTTGGTTGACCCAGAAGAAGCCTTATTGGTCATTATTTGTTCATTTATTTATAATACTTCTATCTTGCTTAATGTATTTAAACCCCTAAGGAGTTTACATTAAAATACAACATATTAATATAAAACATTGGTAAAAATAATACACAATTTAAAGTGCTTAAGGACATTAAACAAAATCAAATGTCCCCTGATTACAGCATATATATTTTACCTGGTTGTATTTTTATACGTAATTTTTAGCTTCTGTATTTTATACTGCTTTTATGCTGTATTTTATGGTTTTAATTTTTGTAAACTGCCTAGAAAACTTTAGCTACTGGGCAGTGTAGAAATGTAATCAATCAATCAATCAATCAATATGAGCCATGGCCTCTGGAACACTCTCCCATGCATGGCTTGAGAGGGAGAAATTGTGGCAAGATTCAGACGCCTCTTGAAACATATTTCTCCAGGCAGGCTTTCCCTGACCTCTAATGGACTATGACATTGCTCTGTTTTGCTGTAATGTTTTTAGTTATTTGTTGTTTTATATAGTTTTTATAGTCTGTTATATAGGCATTGTAATGTGAATTGCTTGGAGATGTTATGTTAAGTGGAATAGAAGTATTAGAAAGAAAGAAAGAAAGAAAGAAAGAAAGAAAGAAAGAAAGAAAGAAAGTCCAACCACCTGCTGATGGAGGAAATTCCTGACTACAATACCCCTGATAGGAAGCCATTTGGCCTCTGCTTTAAAACCATTCACAAACCTTGCCTTTCCATGATGGTAAGATATCGATCATTGCAGATCACATTTGCTATTAATTAATTTATTATTTTATTTGTAACTGGCCTCCCTCCCACACAAAAATGACACTCAAGACATCCTGCAGAACTGTTAAAATTGATTAAAACAATTCATTAAAATGCAATAAAACATAATTACAGGAAAAATAGTATTAAAAACAGCACCCAATCCAATCAGATCCACTTACAGGTTAAAGACCTTCTTAAATAAAGCAGTTGCTGCCTGCCAGCAGAAGGACATCAAAGAGGAAGCAGATGTAGCCTCCCTTTGGAGAGAGTTCCATAACTTGAGAGCTACCACTGAGAAGGCCCTCTCTTGGGTCACCACCAAATGCACTTCTGAAGGTGGTGGTTTCAAAAGAATGGATTCTCCAGAAGATCAGAGGAACCAGACTCATGTGGGAGAAGATGGCCTCTCAGGTAGCCTTACATAGGAATAGCTTCTATGTGTTGAATTTCAAGTGATCCAATTCCCCAACAATCAATCTGTTTGAATTATAATCTACATGTCCTTTGTATTTGAAGTTTCTGTGCCTCCATATGTGATAAATGCTCCGGTGTACTGCACAACACTTCTATTTTGATTTTAGAGAAGAAACCAAGACAGCTTCACAGAGTGCAGCAAAAAGAACATTATTAAGTGCCACTTTTGGAGTGGTGGCAATTACTGTCTTATTTCTTCTTTTTGGAAATTTAACAGGGAAATATCTGAGTGCTTGCTTCAGGTCCTCCCCACTCCACATCATTAAGCTTGCCTAGATCCCATTTGAATCAATGGGACAAGAGTGTAGAGGCCACAGCTCAAATCCCATTGATTTTATTGAAATTGAGGCATAGCCAATTTTCTTTGGAGAGCATTTGCTATTTCTCTGAAGACACATCTCCTCTTTAGAAAATGTTATCGTGGATTTTTACGTTCTTTCAGTCCAGCATTTTGGCACTAGGATAGCACAGATTTGCAATGTTCCATTCCTGAATTGTTCCATGGATTCGCTTTGCCTAGATATAGAAACCGTATTTATGTGTTACTCTGTTGAAACAGGAGCAGGGCAGGGTTTTTAGCCCTGCCCTTGACATTGGGCCTCCAGCCTTCATCATCTGTGCATTGAGATGGTGGTCTTGTTTATATATACAGAGATTCTGGAAATTAATACATAAAGAAATAATGATTATTACTAAAGAAATTATTATATTTGATCCAGAATTGTTTTTATTATCAATGTATAATGGACTTAATAGTGGATTGAAATGTAAAGATTTAATAACATTCTTGCTGACGGCAACCCGACAGACAATCACGCAACAATGGAAAAAATTGGACAATTTGAACTTATCAGCATGGTATCGTAGCATCTGGTCTGTGACAATATCCAAAAAAATAACATACGATCTACTTCAAATCCAGGGAAAATCTGAGCCACCATAGTTTCAAGATATATGGGGGAGATTTGTTCAATATGCATCACAACTGGATGCACAACAATACATGCCTGCTTCAGCTTTGAGTACATGGACATTATAATGATAGATGAAGGAACACAACACATTTGTTTTTAAAAAAAATAGTTTAATTGTATAATTAGTTATGATTTTGATTTGTACTTATTATTATTGATTATTCTTTTTAGCAGTATTATTTTGTTATTGTTTTGTTGTATCACTTTAAATAAAATAAAATTTATAAAAAAAATCTGTGCATTGAGGATGGTTGTTTGCATAGGAACCCCAATGAATAACCAGCTGCCCATGTGTAGGGGGCCCACATGATTGGGATACGCCTTCAACTAGGTATCTCAGTCACGTGGAGCAGCCGCTTGTGTAAACAGTTAGGTTTAAGATGGGGATGTCAGATGAAGGAATCATGACATTGGGAGTAGGACTACTTATAAGTAATAATATCTTTAACTGCAACATTACTTCTGTGAAGAAAGGGGCCAGAAAAGCTACAGTCTGGCTGGGATGGGTCATGGTGACCTACCTTGCAGTAGGATTGGCACCTCAGAGTTGGGAGGGGGAGAATTCCAAGGAGAAATGTTACAAGACTTCGAGTTGCTGGTTCCCAGCACTCCCCACCTGGCCCTCTTGCTCTTATCTTGGGAGGGCCAGCCAGAGCCAAACTCCAAGGTCAGAGTTAATTGGATGGGAGCTGTAAGAGTTTCAGCTGTGGGAAACGGCCGTCTACAGGTAGGGGGCATGAGCGGGACAGCTGAGGATTGGTTTTGGCTAGTCATGGTAACAGTTAACCCAAAAGGGGATAAAGGGACTACCCACTGGGTGGAAGCCATCTTCTCCTGCACTGGTGCATAGGCTGACCAGATAAAATCCAGGTCAGGGCTCATGTAACTTTAACAGTTGTAGAGAAAAGGGAATTTCAGCCAGTGTCATTTGTATGCAATTAGTTCCTGGTGAAATTCCTTCTTCATCACAACAGTTAAAGGTGCAGGCACTATACTAGAGTGACCATATACAAAAGAAGGCAGGGCCCCTGCAACTTTAACAGTTGTGATGAAGAGGGAATTTCACCAGGAACTAATTGCATACAAATGACACTGGCTGAAATTCCCTTTTCTCTACAACTGTTAAAGTTACATGAGCCCTGACCTGGATTTTATCTGATCACCCTACTGGTGCGTGGATGGAGGAATCCCTTTTCAGCAAGGTGATGGTGGGGAACAGATAGATTTATTGTTTTCAGGTCTGGCATGTTCCAGGGAAAAGCTTGTCACCCTTTGGGGTGTGATTTAGTGTGGATTAAAGTGTTTTATTGTTTTATTGCTTTCCTGCTACTAACTTCTACCTCAAACCTCATCCTACTCCCCACTACCTGCCACCCCCCTACTTTATTACATTTATATACTGTCCCAAAGCCGAAGCTCTCTGGGCGGTTTACAAAAATTAAAAAATTGAACATTAAAAGTCAATATACAAAATTTAAAACCATAAAACATAAAACAGCTGATATTTAAAAACATTTTAAACTTTTAACCCTGGCCAAAAGGTCAGTTAAAACTTCAACTTTAAATGGAGTCATCTTCTGTTGAATCTGCCCCTCTGCTATATGTCAGGGGTCTGGTAGGTCCCATGTATCCACTATGACTTTAATAAAAATTAGGGGTGTGCATCGGATCGGATCCACGATCCGAATCCGATCCGCCCCAAAATCAGAAGAATCCGATCCAATCCGACCAACCCTCCGATCCGATCCGATCCGCCAAGGTCCGATCCGGATTTTTTAGATTAAAAGTTACAAAAGTTTTTCCACAGAGGCTTGGGCTGTCAATTGCACCCCCCCTCCCCCCTCCCCCCTCCCCCTCCCCCTCCCTCTTTTATCTGTCAAAACTCTGTGTTGTTGTAACTTTTAATCTAAAAAATCCATAGCCACCAAATGCCTGGACCTAACTTTCTGAAATTTCTGACAGACAACTACCCCTAACCCATCTACAAAGTGGGCAACTTTCAGACTTCTAACTTTTAAAATAAAAAAGTTATAGGCGTTTCTTTCCTCATTGTTTCAAAAATACCTTGCCACTACATGCCTGGACCTAGCTTTCTGAAATTTCACACACATATCAAGCAAAGTATTACCTGTAATGTGCCCAAGTTTCCTGTTTGTATCTTTAAAAATAAAAAAGTTGGAAGCATAACTGTATTTACCCCACTACTACCCATTTTTCTAAAATTAATTGCCAATCAAAGCAAGCACCTACGTTTCTGAAATTTCACACACATAGGTCCCAATGTACCACCTACAATGTGGCAAAGTTTCATGTGTGGAACTTTAAAAATGAGAAAGTTATAGGCATTCCTGGTTTTTTATTAAAAACTTAATTGCCACAAAATGCCTGCACCAATCTTTCTGAAATTTCTCACAGATAACTACACCTAACCCATCTACAAAGTGCCCAAGTTTCATCCTTCTATCTTTAAAAATGAAAAAGTTATAGGCGTTTTTGTAACACAATACTAGGCTATGGGGAAATGCATTCAAAATGGCGTCCGATCCGAAAATTGGACATTCGATTTTCGGATCGGAATCTGATCCGATCCAATCCGATCTGACCCCCCAGGTCCAATTCCGATCCGCTATCCGATCTGATCCGGGGGCTCAGTGCACATCCCTAATAAAAATGGTATCATCTTTAATATATGTTCCATTTTCTAGAACAGTTCGTGCAACAAAGAATGAACAGCCAGATGCAATATTCATTTCTTGAGTGGGTTTCTTGAAAACACTCCTCTTGGGGTTTGGTTTGAAAGTATTTCCTAAATGGCGCTGAGAAGGTCCCTGATCCATCAACATAAAGGTGACTTTCTGCTTGAATGGCCGTGGATGCAATGCATCACATTCTCCCGGAATTATGAGAAAGAATAAGGGCAAGTGCTTCCCTTTACCCATCCAATTTCCATTGATAAACCCTGGCACACATCTTCTAGCCAAAGTATCCTGTATAAAAGGTTGGCTGTATATGGACAAAGTCTTCCCCATGACAGCCTCTTGCTTCTGACGTTTATAATCTCAGATTTTCCAGTTTAATATTCCATTGTAACTAGCCATTTCCAGAACTTGAAATCGGAAATCGATGTCAGCAAGATGGATGTCATGAACACTCAGCATTTGATCATGCCTAGATAAGTGTGATATCTAGAAGACCTGTATTTCTAGCTCCTTGCCCTGCAGTCTTGTCAACGCTTTCCAACTCAGTCACTCTGTTCTGGAGGTACTCAACACTACTCTTCATGCTGTTGGCTTCCTCCCAGTTCTGCCGGTCCAGTTCTTTCAGCTTCTTCGCTTGACTGTCTATCACTCGCTGTAAGTGAGGTATTTTAGATTAGTTACTCCACAACATTTCCTTCTGTCTCTCAAATTTGATTATGTAAAGTTTGTATACTCTTGTTCTTTTCCAAACTTTCATTCTGGAGCAGGGCCACCTTATTTTCTAGACAATTACTCTACTCTTTCAATAAGTCTGCATGCTGTACTGCTGAGGTGGCTTCATGTGTTTTAACTTGTTGATTTGTTCCCTCTTTTCTCAGGAGTGCTGAAACACTGCATTTGTGAGGACATATAACCATAACACAAAGGCAGTCTGCATCTTTATGTTTCGGTATCATAGCCATTGGAACTTGGCTTTTACAGTATTTAAACATTGTTTCCTGATATTTACAGGTCTTTTCTGCATGGTCAGGCAAATCTTTTCTCATTATTTTCTCTTTACAATCAGCATGAGGGCATGGAAGTTCTTCAATCAGACAGTCGTTTTTCAGACGTGTAAGCAACTGTCCCAAGTTTAATTGTTCTCTGTAGCCTTTATTTTCATTTCTGCAGAATATCTGAAGGGCAAGGAGCTCCTTCCAACAGCAATTATCCTTAAATATCTTCTCTTTCACTATTGTTTCTTGACATGCTGTACATTTTGGACTTGTGGAACTTAACAAAGCACTCATGCAAGTTTCACAATACCGATGACAACATTCATTGCACTATAAAAGATGACATTTTTCACATTTGTATTGGTCCACTGCATTTACGAATTTTTCTTTGGAACCCCCTTGTCCTGGTATATAAATAGATGGTACAGGACTGCGATCAGGATTTTTAACTTTTGTTGGAATGTTTCCACTGATACGGGGGATCTGTTTTCTTGCTTGTGTCCATGTTGCAATTGATAAATACTGTATACTGGAAGAGGAAAAGGGAATGGACATTTACGTTTGAACAGAGAAGATAAGGCAACAGAAAAATGAACAGTGAAGCAGTTCCCAGTTGATGCCATCAAAAATGGACTCCTTTAACCTTCTGGCTGTGACTTATACGAAACAGCTTCTTCTTCTGCACTAGCTACAATGCTACCCTCTCTGTCTGAGGAAGGGAGGGTGGATGGTGTAAAGGAGAGCAGATAGACTGCGCTGGGTGGAGGGTAAGATGGGTGAGGTAGTTAAAGGTTTTAGTTCAAATGGTAAGCATGAGATTTTAAATGACAAAGAGCCTTGGCCAGACCACCTGGTGGGGGGATGGAGATTGGCAGAAAAGGCCATGGTGCCAGGAAGGAGAATCTTATCTATTCAAGGTTGTAAAACTCGGCCTGAGGAGTTGGAGGTGTGAAAGGAGGAAACCCAGCTGGTGCCAGGGGAGGAAGGGAGAGTCCAAAGAGAAAGGGATATAATTGGGGGTCTCTGACTGAGGAGGATGCTCTTTTCTCTAGACATGGATGGGCAAGAACGTGTGGGGAAAGGCAAGAGCCAGGTTCTGTGTAGGAGTAAGTTTTATAGTTAGAGATTTCTTGTTTTATTTACTGGGTTTTTATGTATGCGTGCTATCACTGAGATTTTAGTTGTTCATATATATATATATATATATATATATCCACCCTTAGTCTAATAAAGTCTTATACCTGTGAGCCATCTGGATTCATGGGTTCCATGTGAAAATCAAGGGGACAAAGTGGCTATACTTGTCCTGCATACCTTTACATGGTAATAGCGGTGGGACAGACAAGGATCCAGGGAAGCCAAACAAAATATTGGTGGATTTAATAGAAGAGCAAAGACTGGAGCAGCAGGTAAAAAACCAGTAATGTTGATATAATAGTTAGAGAAAACAAATGCAGGGACTACAAGAAATCAGGGAAATGCCAGAGTTTGGACTGGCGGGAAGTGCTTCAGAGGAAAGTGCCGGAGGAGAACCGAGCCTCACCACCATTGAATGGGTGGTGGAGGATTCGCCAGTCTGGGGTGAATTGATGAGAAGGCAAAATGTGGTGGAAAGCAAGACACCCAATGAAGCAGCTGTGGGGAATCCAGGTGGGGCTCGCCCTAGAACCCCCTTCCCTCAGGAACTAAGAGAGGGGAATAACTGGAGGAGCCCAAGAAGGATTCTCCCATCCGAGGAGTTGGACCCCCGTGAGTTGAGGATTTGACAAATGTACGCAGAGTACTTAGAGTTGGCAACCCATCAGATGCGGCTGGCCAAAATAAAGGAAGAAAGAGAGGAAGTGATGGCTCGAGCAGCACTGCCATCTCCTTTCCCCCAACCTCTGCTGTTTGATCGACGAATGTTCCCTGCCTACAGAGAGGGAGACGATGTAGTGGCTTTCTTCACCATTTTCGAGGTGATGTGTGAGGAAGCAGGACTGACGGGAACACAGGGGATGTTCCTTTTATGGACACAAGTCTCTGGGACCCTGCTGGAGTTGATGGCAACGCTTCCCCGAGAGTCACGTTCTGACTATGACTACTTCAGGAAACTGGTGAGGACTTAGTATGCCCTCTCTGTGGTTTATACTATACCTTTCAGCAATCCTTACCAATCCCCCTGCTGGCTGTGGCTAGTGGGGCTTGAAATCTAAAACATCTAGAGGCCACGAGGCTGGGGGAGGTTGCCTTAAAAGGTTAAGAAAAGAAAAGAAAAGAAAAAAGAGGTAACCAGCTAGCCCACCAAGGATTGGGGATTCAGAAAATGGGACTGTATCTGCTTTGAGTTAAACTATTTTCTTTCCTCATAGCTTTGGAACTTTGAATGGGGCTTTATTCTCTTTGGCTCACTTGACTTGGTTCACAAAAGAATGGACAGGATCCAAGGAGCTATTTTAGGTTCACGCCCAGTGGAATTTTTTTACCCCGCCCCTTTGAACAGCTGATCCTCATGACATATCAGAACAAATGGTTTTTGAAACTTTACTCAGTTTCAAAAGCAGTTTGCCATTCAAAATTAGAGATGCATTTTTATGCGAACTCACCATATTCATGCTACACAGATGTGTACACAAACTGGAATGTAATGAAATGTCAATATCCACGCTTTCCTGAAATTTGCTATCAAAGTTGGCACATCAATAAATACAAAAATGCATATAGTACAGAAAAGTGTGCCCAACATGATCATATTACAGAGAGTTGAACACAAGAACTCTTTACCTTAGGGAAAATTACCTGCCAAAAATGCATATAATTTGAAACATGTAGAAAAGTGCATAGACATGCACATGAAAATACATACACATTTTTGCTCAGACTTCAAAACTAAAATTCATAACCTGATGTGAAAAGGGGATGGAATGAATGTAACTTTGCACAAATTAGACTGAAATAAACTTGCCAGATTTGTCATCCCCATTCATAATAGGGGACTGCTGTTGGAGAAAAAAACTTATGAGTCTCCTTGGATTCATAAAACTAGTTCTATGCTTCCTTAGATTCTGGCCATGCAACCACCAAAAGGTGTATGTGGACCTAAAATAAGGAGAGAGAGAGAGAGAGAGAGAGAGAGAGAGAGAGATGGGCATATCTGTCAATTTCAGTTTATCATAGGTTCTCATTTTTCTGATCTTAAGTTTAGCTTGTTTTGAATATTGAGAAGTTTTCCAGTCTTAAGTTTAGTTTATCCCAAACTTTGAGCATTGTTTTAAAGTTTGCATAAAAATACATGAGCATTTGTATGTACATTTCTCTTAATGCTATCATTTTTATGCATTTTTGCCTTATATACACATTTTGTGCAAACAATCATCCCAATATAATGCCGCGTTTATTGTTGTTTTCCCAACAATACATGTTTTTGTACAGTTTTTTGACTGAACAACTCCACTGCAAAATTCGAAGAAGTGCGAATTCCAAAAGAGTTTCAGTTAACATAGTGGTTTGACAGTGAGAATTAGGTAAATTCGCACTGAATTGTGAACTGGAGGGAATTTCTTCCTGTGAAATGCTATGTATGCAAATAACTACTGGTGTTCTGTAATAATCACATACTTTTGTGACCTCTGTGATGCTTTAATGTATCTGTGCAGGCCTGAGGCCTAGAATTGTTATGGGGTTGAAAACCTGTTTGAGGAGGACTAGCTGAGTGACTAGGCTGACCATATGAAAAGGAGGACAGGGCTCATGTAACTTTAACAGTTGTAGAGAAAAGGGAATTTCAGCCAGTGTCATTTGTATTCAATTAGTTCCTGATGAAATTCCCTGTTCATCACAACAGTTAAAGTTGCAGGCACTATACTAGAGTGACCATATACAAAAGAAGGCAGGGCCCCTGCAACTTTAACTGTTGTGATGAAGAGGAATTTCATCAGGAACTAATTGCATACAAATGACACCGGCTGAAATTCCCTTTTCTCTGCAACTGTTAAAGTTATATGAGCCCTGTCCTCCTTTTCATATGGTCAGCCTATAAGTGACAAATTCCAAAGGGGTAAAGAGAGAGACACTCACTTTTAATATTTTTAGATGGGCCCTGGATCAGAGAAATAGAATTTTGCTTCATCTGGGAAACATTAGATTCTGATTGGCTGAGGGTTCTAGCTAGGTGGGAAAGAGCAAATGGGAATATGACAGTTTGAAGTTATGCAGTTGACAGTTAGGGCCGATCTACACAGTCCTTTGGAACATTTTAAAAATGTTCCAAATAGGTGCGTTCTAAAACGTCTTAGGCCACATTACTGAGTACTCACGTTACAGGAGAACAGTCTTCTGTCTTTAAAGTGGTGTGTGCGGTCACACACTGTTCTGCCCTGTCTCTTTCTCTTTCGTTTTAGGGCAAGGCATTGTGGGGGTTGTAGTTCAGTCACCACTTCCTCCTTTGTTCCTCTGTCATACCCTAGCAAGTATAGGGCTAGGCATTGTGGGTGTTGTAGTTCACTCACCCACTTCCTCTTTCTTCCCCACCAATCAACTGCTAAGCATTTGGGCGCTGGTCAATGAAGCACTGCCCCCATGAAGCGCAAACGGTAAGGAAGGACACATTATTTTACTTGAAACGATTTATTAAAAGTGAAATCGTTGTATATAACTGAAGTGAGTTTTAAAAAACCTCAGATATGCAACGTTATAGGGAGTGTGTCATGTGGCCCAAAGAGTTTTCATAACCCTTATAAAACGTCAAAAACCTCATATATAGATCGGCCCTAAGACAGCCAGTGCAGGAGAAAGATAGTTGGTGGTCAATCAGGGAAAAGGTCTCTTAGTTGGTGACAGAAGGTTGTGATAGAAGGACTGGGAGAAAGCAGGGGAGAAAGTGAATAGATAAGGCCTGAATATTAAGCTATTCCTTCTCTGTGTGATAATCAGACATGACTGATAAAGATCAGGAGTTGGGCACAGGTGGCTGCGTTTTTCCAGGAGACAGTTAGTGTTTTACAGACACATCCTGCATCTGCCCCATGAGTGTTCACCCCTCCCCGCTGCTCACACAGTCTGCCTTGCATTAAGAGGGCATTTAAGGCCCCAATTGGAGCAGAGGAGGGGAAAGTCTGCTTTTCAGAAGCTCCAGAAAACACACTTTCCCTCCACTGCTTCTATCACTTCCTTGCATTAAGAGGGCCTTTAAGTCCCCAATTGGAGCAGGGGGTAGGAAAGCGCACTTTCTGAAGGCTCCGGAAAATGCACAATTTCCCTGGGCATGCTAATGGTGGCTGTCATTAGGTGCCTGGAAGAATTGTGCATTTCTGGAGGCTCCAGAAAGTGCACTCCTGATGGGGGGGGGGGGGGGAACGGATAGATAAGGAGTGCTGGTAGCTCCAGACTTATCTGTGTGAGAAAGAACACTAGCTGTAGGAGTAGCCACCAAGATTCCCCAAGAGGGAGGCAGAATAGAGAGTAGTGACCGAAAGTAGCCACCATACTTCATTATAATGCTAAAAATCACACCCCCAGGTGGAGAGTCAACATGCTAATGAGGGACTGCCCCTCTAGAGGTATTTAGCATTTGCGTAGTGTGTGAATTGTTATCTTGCTGTGTACGTGAGTAACGTGTGCATAGTATAAAACCACATGGAAGACTTACAGTATATTTTTTTGTGTGATTAAGTTTATAAAAGTTTACTCTATAAGTGAAATGGGTGAAACACTTCTTTAGCTGTGAAGCGTTCTCCCTTTCTGCGCAGAAAGAAAAAGAATAAACCTTTGCTGGTTGGACTCTCACCTGTTGTGAGGACATTGGTTTTTAACTGCACTCCGGGCACTTGCCCTCTCAGGATTATCCTTCTGATTTTTGGGTAACACTCTCCCAGGGCAGACCCACATCCGAGCACTTGCGGGGGCTTGCAAGCGCTCAGTCACAGGTCTGCCCTCACACTAGGTGCATCTGGTTGGGTCTATAAGGGCCAGATGTGAAGGGTTCTGCTACTCTCACTGACCCAACCAGATACGGCATCCCTAGAGACTGCCCTAACATCTTGCCAGAAGCAGGCATTAAAACTGAATAAGCTGTCCAAGCAGCAGATAGTACAACAGGAGGAACTTTGGTGTCAGAGTAAGTAAAACTGACCTCAAGAGCTGGACCTGGTTGTGAGTGCATTTGGTTGAGGCAGAGGATTAGTGAATCTGGCCTGAGGTAAAAGAAGTCATTAATAGGCTCATATTAGCAACAATGTCATTAAAAATGTCAGCAAGCATTCTTTCTCTCTTGAATAAATCAAAATGTTTAATAGTTCATCTTGTCTCTAGTAGTGGTGCCCATCTCATGCCTAAGCCACTACTACCAAACTACTAGAAGGTTTTAAAGTATTCTGAGAGAATTGGTGGCAACAGAAATGATTTATTGTGTCAGAGAGTTCCTTAGGCCCTGAAATATAAACATTTGCTAATTAAATAAATAAGAAAATCCCCCAAACTCTAATTTCACTTCTATCTCACACTTTTTATGGGTCCGAACATTTCTTTGAATTAGCTTTACCTAGTAAAGACTGCAAGACTGTTTTCACTAAGGAAAGTAAAAATTTAAAAATTCCGAAATGTGGCTGATAATGCTTCAGATTGAACATCTTGGGGGAGGGTTCCCCCTCTCTTGCACACATGACATTTTGGCATCTCTCCTGCAGATTATGTCAGAGCTTCCAGCTTTCACAAACTTGGCAGCTCACTCTATTTTGTCTGTAGCACCACATTTGGCAGAAGGCCAAACATACACTGCCTCACTTAACCTTTTAACCTTCCTCAGAGCATTTTAGTGATCCAGAAGCCCTGAATGGTCTAAACATATGCCTATAATGTTACTGAGCTGTGGCAGGAAAATCTATATGTGTCCACTTCAGAATACTCAGTGCTAATCAGACAACGTTTTGATGAACATTTGTAGAATGGAGGGAAATGGGAAGGATTTGCTAAGATGTACAAGAGAGGCAATCCCTTGTCCAATTATCTCAGGTCTCTCTATTTTGCAAATTGATATGCCTAAGAAGGTTTTTGATGTTGTTTTATTCTTATAAATATGTTTTATTGAATTATTATATGTGGACATTATCAACAACAATAAACATATTAAACAATAAGAATATGAACAACTCATTTCTATCATATTATTCAGCTGATATTATTTTCCAATAGCATTTTGAAGATCTCTATCCTTCAGTTTTGGATCAAGTCTAGGGTGACCAGATTTTGGAACCCAAAATCCATGTCCAAAATGGCCACCCAAAATGGCCGCCCAAAGGGGGCATGCCCCCCTAAAAAACATAAAATATTTTTTTAAAAGGCCACCCTCCATGCGGCCAACAAGCAGATCAGATACCCCCCGTCACCCCCCCCACCCGAAACAAACCCCACCACCACCAAGCCACCCCCCAAAAAAAAACACAGCAAGGGGGAGGGGGCTTACCTGCTGGGGCCATCCGCTGGCACCTGCGGGCACCAGCAGACAGCAGCGGATGGTCCCGGCAGATAAGAAGTGTGACGGGGGAGGCGGAAGGGCCCCCCCCACTTACCTGCCGGGGCGGCCGCTTCCCTCCGGTGCTCAAATCTACTGAGAAACAGGCTTCACGGCCTGTCCCTTAGTAGCGCGCCGGGTGATGACCACCCGGCGTGCTACTGAGGGACAGGCCGTGAAGCCTGTTTCTCAGTAGATCTGAGCACCGGAGGGAAGCGGTCACCCCGGCAGGTAAGTGGGAGCCCCTCCCGCCTCGCGCTCCTTACCTGCAGGGGTGTCCGCTTCCCTCCGGTGCTTAAATCTACTGAGAAACAGGCTTCGTGGCCTGTCCCTCAGTAGAGTGCCAAGTGATGATGTCATCGCTTGACGCGCTATTGAGGGACAGGCCGCGAAGCCTGTTTCTCAGTAGATTCGAGCACCGGAGGGAAGCGGACACCCTGGCAGGTGGTGGCAGGGGGGTCCCCCCACCCGAAACCCCACCACCAAGCCACCCCCCAAAAAAACTGAGCCTGGACCTACCGGGTCTGCCGCCGCTCTCCGCCGCCGCCGCATGACCCCCCGCAGCACCAGTTTGCCCCCGCCGCCCGGATCACCCCAGGTTTCCCGGTTAGGACCGGGAAACCCCGGGTGATCTGGTCACCCTAAGTCTTTCCCAAAGGACTCTTAAGCAACTGGGAATTTATGATCTGACAGCCCCTTATTTATAAAAGTGACAAATGAAAAACCATATTTCAATAAATTGGCCATACTTTGAAAAACTCTCTGAATACTCTCCTGACATGACTTAACCTTTCTTAAAGTGCAAGTGCCCATATTTTGAAAAATCAGCCCTGCATTTAGTTTGAGATTTCCAATGTTGTGCTATTTCAAGGCAAGCTGCCATTAACATGAAGCTAACAGCTTCCTTGTGGGGCAATTGCCTTTCACAGCTATGGAAAGAGAGCTACTAATCGGTCTGGAACAACAGTGATATGATCCCAAAAACCTGTGCTCAGAAATTATGGACAATCCCAAAACATATGTAATAGTGATCCAATATTGCCATATCTCCTCCAACATTGAGGGGATATCAATTTATGTTTTGTTCCTCCAACACACACACACTTCCCCCTGCTGTAGCCCCTTCATTTAGGCTCAGTTGACATCATTCCTGGCTACAGTACAATTATCCAGGTTCTCCTTTTATTCTAAACTAACTGGACTGTGTAAATCTGAAACTGAAGATTTGTAGGCAGTGAAATAGATAGAGCCCCATTGGAGAATCAGATCATTTAAATGGAATCATTTCAAACATTGATATCTACAAAACAGCGCACTGCTTCACATTATAGCAGAGACACCAGATCCCTGAGCTTCTTCTAAAGACATGTGTTTACACTGAAAGCTCAGGACAGTAGTAAATCCAGTGATGTGTAACTGCCCACACAGTACAGCAGATTTAACTCCTATTTAGTGCTGGTTGCATTTGGCAGCGTTGTGTCATAGAGATATCATTGAAGTGTCAGTACTTTATTTCGTTTACTCAACCTGGCTTCTGGGGGAAGTTCTTATAACAAATGTATGTTGTGAGTGTTTTTCAGGTTTGTGACATTTGCTCAGGATGTTTGCTAAGCTATAAACACTTCGCACTTATCATATGACACCCTTTATCATCTTTCTCAGGAACACTTTAAAAGGCAGGGTGTTCTAACAAACAACAACAAAGCAAAACAAACTCGCTCACTCCATGGCTTTAAATGCCACCCATTTAACAAAGTGCATGTTTTATGAATGTTTTGTAAGTCTAATGGTAGAATGGGTTGTATTTTCTTTTCCATGTGTTTTTGATGTCCTGAGGAATTAAGGATAATTGTTGCTGTAAAGTTGTTAAACAAACCAGTCAACATTTTTTATGGCTTGCCTTTTCTCTCTTTCTGGCATAAATTTAGAAGTGATCATCCTTTTTTATACCTTGATCAAGAACAATCTGAAACAATCTAAGCATATTTATATAAGTTTTAGCATGCAAACTAATGCATGGCTGGCTGGGGAATGCTGGGAGTTGGGGGGGGTCTGTTTAATCAAACATAGGATTGCACCCTTAAGCAAGTTATATCACGCAGACACTTGCATGGAAATAAGTTCCATTGAACGTAATGACTTTGCTGTAAACCTGATTAAACCAGGGGTGTATCTGTAAGTGCCACAATTATGTGTGCATCATAATAGTTATGTGAAGGTAAGGTTGTAAAGTACATTTAAGTAGTGGAACCTCAAGTCTGAAGTTCGCACATTAAATGAGATAGTTACACTTGGTGTTTTACACATAGTAACACAATTCATAGGTTTTATGTAGTGGAAGTTGCTTTGTACTTTCAGAGGACTAGCTGCCTAATTTACTGCTATACATAATGAGGAGTAGCTGTCCACAAATTCATTCTCATCTTCCGTATCGAGATTAGAGAATTTGTGGGATGCTCACTCCACAAGTTTGCCAAGCACTGCTTGGCCAACCCTGTTCCGGGAGCCGGGCCAGCCAAGTGCTTGGTGATGCACACTTTCCAGGGCCTCCAGAAAATGTGCAATTCCCGGATGCCACAGAAAGTGCATATTGCCTTCCCCCACCCAATGCCAAACATGGCCTTAAAGGCCCTCTTTCCCTTTCTAAACTCTCACTGGGAGTCTGATTACAACAATAAGGGATATGTCTATTGATGCTACTCTGGATAAGTAGAAAAATGTAGTGAATCATGCATTCCTAATGAACGTCTGGTTATACTTATGCCTTGCCAACCACATTGTTTCTCACATTACATTTTCCCTAAATGTGAGCAGCCCCATGAGAGAGGACATATGTGTGCCTCTGTCGCAGAATGCCTACAGTGTACTAGGTATCGAGTCCTCCCAGAATACACATGTATGGCCACCCAATTTCTGGCCAGGATGCCACAGGAAACTTTGCTGGGAGAGTGGGACCTGGTACAAGCATGGCTACTGCACAATAAGTTCTTTCCACTAATTGTGATGATAAATTTGGGGAAAATATGATGTGAATATAATGGGCCAAAGTTAATTTCTATTCAAAGGAGAGTTTCTAAATTCCTTTTCAGAAGGCTGGTTAGACTAATATCTCAAATAGGATCAGAACCTAATTTGAGCCAGGTTTCACAAGGTCTCAATCCTTGAGCCAGATTTTAGTGCCAGAGCTCAACCAATATCCAAGGGGGAAAGAATGAGAATGCCTCTGAAGAACTGCAGAGTGCACCTCTTCTCACTACTGAGCAACGCCAGCTGACCTTCACTCTAGAGGGCTGGGTTTTGATTGTGAAAAATCTATGTCATCAACATGACAGATGCAGCATTGTGGCACCAAAAATTATTGATTGATTTTTTTTGTGTAAGGTGCCCTGATAAATATTCTATTTGAAGGCCAAAATATAAATCTTGGATTGTCACAACCAATAGGAAATGGTAGTGTGGGTAAATAAAATGAGACCGGGGATTATAAAGTCAAAGAAGACAGACTGCAGTGCCGAGAAGTAGAGCAGTGGAAGAAACGTGTTTGCTGCAAGTGCTGGAAATCACTGAAAACAGAGATGCATGTAGTAGTTTGTTCCACCAAATCAGGGTCATAGTTGTTGACAATCCAAATCCTGTTTCTTTAAAAGAAGAAGCAGAAACATGAGTCAAACCTGTCAAGTATTTCAATAAAGTACGAGAAGCAGATTATGCGTATTTCAGTAGTTTATGGAACGTTAACATTCAAATTGCCAGTCAGCAAGTAAGAATGTCTCCAGATCGGACATGAATGTTGCTGAACATTGTAGAAATACATCACTTCCCCCTGCTTGGCTTTGGTCTCTTCTTTTGCAACCATGCAGCTCCCTTAGGGGAACAATAGTTAATTAATGGATTATGCACAAGGTAAAAGGGTTTAATGAGAAGGAATGATTGAGCCTATTGTTCAGGTTTTCTGCACATTGCTGCTTGGGAAGCTATACATGAGCAAGCAGTCATTTTCAAAGAACAGCAATTGGTTGCATGGAGAAGTTTAATGCGAGGTGGAAATCTGTTGGTTTCCAGATGCAGAAGCTGCCCCATCCGGCAAATTATGCAAAATCCAAGCTGATAGTGAAATGTCTAGATTTGCTTTCCAGGCCTAGATGCACAACAGCATGCCCTGTATTTGCTGTGGCACACAAGAACGTCTCTCACCAGCTGCCTAATGAATGAACTGCACTGTCAGTTCTGATCACCCATCTAATGGTCAACAGAGGAAAAGAGGTTCCTGGACTCTTTCCACTTCTCTGCCTGTCAGTGATCAACACTGACATAAGTGACAACCAGTGGTGTAGTGGTCAGTTTTGGAATGCAAGTGCTCATCATATCTGTCTCTATGGCCACACACCCAAGGAAAGGCCAAAATGTCAGGCAGCTCTGTGGATCCACATCAACAAACCAGTTCTAGCAGTTTTCATCTCCATAAGGAGTAGTTTTTTGTAAAGCTAATGAATCTTAACGACCCATTCAAAACTAACCCCCATCCAAATAGTTTGCATTATAACAGGGAGCTTGGAAAGCTGAGGCTTCAGGGACTTATTGGACTTTCCTTGCCTGCCCAACTCAGTTTGCATTTGCGTCCATGAGTTTTCTCTGAACTCTGGTGACTTTTTGCATGGGGGGGATTGCTTTCAGCTGCGATTTGCAGAAATAGAGATTTGCAAACATTGCAGCAGAAATTTGCCTAATTCATAAAAAAGCAATGAAAAAACACAGAAAATTCGCCTAACAGGCTCAATTTGCTGCCAGGTAGTGGAAAGTGAACTAAAGTCTGGAGTGGGTGAGGTACAAGCCAATGAAAATTAATCAAGTTCCACCCCACAAAATTGATTCCTCCAACACCCCTGAAATATATTGTTGCTGAGAAAAGCTATTTCTCCCCTGCCACAGCTACTGTAAGGACTGTAGCTAAACTGAAAGAGAACAGAATATTTTGAGGGGAGCAGGTAGCAGATGGTGTCAGGGACTCTGCTCACCAAATAGTGTTGGCATTGTGTTGCTGTGAACCCTGGCTCCACTACACCACTGCTAACAACCTGATAGGGCATGTATCCTTCCTTTCACTGTTTGGCTTCCAGAGAGCTTTTAGATGGATTGCCAATCATGCATACACTAGAAATGAGTTTTGTGGCCATAATTCCCCAGAGTGATGTAGCAGCTGGAGCTGTGCATGCATAGCCCTTTTTAAAAAGCTGGAGCCCATCTGATTAGGTGTTCAGGAAGTCAGGTGTAGGAGTCAAATCATTCCTCATCTTCCTTGCCGAACACTGATTGGGGGATTTGTTTTAAATAAAAGGATATATGCATAATGCATCTCCGTCAGTTCCATTTGTGTTAAATCACAACCTAACATTATACTTAGCTACACCTTTATGGCAATATAGCTTGCTGCATCTAATCTACCTGGATGCCAGTAGATTAGGTGCAGCAAAATATAACATCTAGAGTGTTTGTCTTAGACCAGGGAGATCTAGACTTAAGTCCCCACTCAATCTTGCAGCTGGTCATGTGAACTTGGGCCAGCCACTGCCTTGTCTGACCTACTTCATAGGGTTGCTGTGAGGATAAAGAGGAAAAACTATGCACCCGATCCTGAGCTCCTTATTTATGTATTCCCTTTTGTATGCTGATTATATTTTGACCTCCAATACAAGAATTTCCTATCCAATGAACAATATGAAACCAATACAATCATTATAACAGAAAACTGTAAGATATTACAAGAATTAAAACAGCAGTTAGCAAATACATCACAAAATTAGCATTATCACTGGCTAATAAACCTGGAATTATTATTATTATTATTATTATTGTTGTTGTTGTTGTTGTTGTTGTTGTTGTTTTCTCATTCTCGCTCATGGTGGTTTTTCTAGACGGACTTGACGGGCTTTGCCAAGTCATGCTGTCTTTTATTGATTCAGGAATTTACTGACGATTGAGCATGTTTTAATTATGACTGCTTTCTGGATGTTGGTGTGGAGGTATTCTGGTAGGCCCAGTTTCTGTAGGTTTTTTGTATATATATTTTTATGCGATGCCGGTGACTGATGTGACTAATGAGGCTATCCTTGACTTGATACTGACCAATAGGGATTACTTAGTGGATAATGTGGCAGTTACGGGAACTCTGGGGAAAAGTGACCATGTCATACTTGAGTTCTTGATTTTAAAGGAAGCAAAAGCTGAATTTAGCCACACGCGTACTCTGGATTTCAGGAAAACCTATTTTAATAAACTCAGAACTATGATAAGTAAGGTCCCATGGCAAGTGACCCTAATGAGAAAAGGAGTCCAAGGTGGGTGGGAGTTTTTTAAAAAGGAAATTTTAAAGGCCCAATTACAAACAATTTGAACAAGGAAGAAAGATGGAAGACAACAGAAGAAACCAATGTGGCTCCACAAAAAGCTTAGAGATGACCTGAAAATAAAAAAGAATACATATAGGAAGTGGAAGGAAGAGTACAAACAAGTAGCACAGAAGTGCCGGAAAGGTATCAGGAAGGCTAAAGCTGAGAAGGAGCTGAGGCTAGCGAGGCATGCTAAAAGTAATAAAAATACTTTCCTCAGATACATGAATAGTAAAAGACAGAGGAAAGAAATGATGGTTCAACTGCTTAATGGGGATGACAAATTGGTAACAAATGACATAGAAAAGGCCGAAGTGCTTAATTCCTACTTTGGCTCAGTCTTCTCTCAAAAGTAGATTTATGACCCCCATGGAAAAAGTGAAGTACAAGCTGAAGGGGTAGGATTGCAGTTTGAGACTGATAAACAAATGGTCAAGGAACACCTAATTTCTTTGAACGAGTTCAAATCTCCAGGGCCCGACAAACTGCATCCTAGAGTAATAAAGGAGTTGGCAGAAGAACTCTTAGAACCACTGTCTATTATCTTTGCAAAATCATGGAAGACAGGTGAAGTGCCAGACGACAGGAGGAATGCTAATATTGTCCCTTTTTTCAAAAAGGGCAAAAAGGAGGAACCTGGGAATTACAGACCATTCAGCCTGACATCCATCCCTGGGAAAATTTTGGAGCAGATTATAAAAAAGTCAATCCATAGACACCTTGAAAACTATGCAGTGATGACTAGAAGCCAGCATGGATTTGTCAAGAACAAATCCTGTCAAACTAATCTGATCTCATTTTTTGATTGGGTAACCTCCCTTGTGGACTGTGGGAATTCTGTCCACAAGGGAATGCTGTGCTCAAGGTCCACAAGGGAGCTTCAGCAAAACTTTTGACAAAGTGCCCCATGACATTCTGATTAACAAACTAGTGAAAAGTGGGCTACATAGAACAATTATTAGGTGGACCAACAGTTAGCTACAAAATTGGACTCAAAGAGTGCTTATCAATAGTACCTTTTCACACTGGGGGGAGGTAACGAGCGGGGCACCACAGGGCTCAGTCCAGGGCCCAGTGCTCTTCAACATTTGTATTAATAATTTGGACAAGGAGGTGCAGGGAATGCTTATCAAATTTGCAGACAACACAAAATTGGGTGGGATCGCTAATACCCTGGAAGACAGAAACAAACTCCAAAGTGATCTTGATAGATTGGAGCGCTGGGCTGAAAACAACAGAATGAAATTTAATAGGGATAAATGCCAATTTCTACACCTCGGAAAAAGAAACCAAATGCATAGTTACAAGATGGGGGATACTTGGCTCAGCAATACTACATGTGAGAAGGATCTTGGAATTGTTGTAGATCACAAGCTGAATATGAACCAACAGTGTGATGTGGCTGCAAAAAAAGCAAATGCTATTTTGGGCTGCATTAATAGAAGTGTAGCTTCCAAATCACGCAAGGTACTGGTTCCCCTCTATTCAGTACTGGTTAGGCCCCATCTTGAATATTGCATCCAGTTCTGGGCGCCACACTTCAAGAAGGATGCAGACAATCTGGAGCTTGTTCAGAGGAGGGCAACAAGGATGATCAGGGGTCTGGAAACAAAGCCTTATGAGGAGAGATGGAAAGAACTAGGCATGTTTAGCCTGGAGAAGAGAAGATTGAGGGGAGACATGATAGCACTCCTCAAATACCTAAAAGGTTGTCACACAGAGGAGGGCCAGGATCTCTTCTCGATCAACCAAGAGTGCAGGACACGGAATAATGGGCTCAAGTTACTGGAAGCCAGATTCTGGCTGGACATCAGGAAAAACTTCCTGACTGTTAGAGCAATATGACAATGGAACCAATTACCTAGGGAGGTGGTGGGCTCTCCCACATTAGAGCCATTCAAGAGGCAGCTGGACAACCATCTGTCAGGTATGCTTTAAGGTAGATTCCTGTATTGAGCAGGGGGTTGGACTCGATGGCCATATAGGCCCCTTCCAACTCTACTATTCTATGATTCTATGATTCTATAATGGAATAATTGTGACCTTTTCCTGTTGCCATAGGTCTTTGACTTCCATGGCCAGTGGTGTACATTTCTCTCTCTTTTCTTCTTTCATTTCAACAACATTTTTGTATTCGGTATTGCTATGTCGATGAGGCATGTGTGTTTTTCTTTTTTGTTTATGACCATTATGTTTGGTCAGTTGCAAGGTATTGTCTTGTCCATATGAATTGTTCTGCCCCAGTATATTTTATGATCTGCATTTTCCAAGATTGTTTTGGGTGAATATGTATAGTATGGTATAGGCTGTTTGATAAGGTTGAATTTGTTGTTGGTGAATTTTTTTTGTAGCTATATTGTGTCTGTCCATATAGTCCATTCCTGCCAGAATTATTATTATTATTATTATTATTATTATTATTAAAGAAAAGTTATTTGCCTAGCACTAGACAGACATACAAGTGGGTGCCAGATGAGCTTCCCTGGGTGGACATTCTAAAGAGGGGGCAATATGAGCAAGAAGGCCTCTATGTAGTCACCACTTACCTTATCGCAGATGTTATGGGAAGGCCTTCAAAGGTAATCCTAGTGTATGGGGAAGTGCACGTGGGGATACCCAGGTCCCAAGCTATGTGAAGCTTTTAAGATAAGGAATATTTTAGGAACATAGAAAGCTGCATTATACCATTGGTCCATCTAATCCAGTATTGTCAACACTGATTGGCATCTACTCTTCAGATTTTCAGGTGACAGCTTTTCCAGCCCCACCTGGAAATGGCAGGAATTGAACCTGGGATCTTCTGCATGCAAAGTATGTGCTTTCCCACTGAGCTACAACTCCTCCCCCATATCAGGTGTTTGAGAGGTGCTCTGAAATGGATCAGGAGCCACTGTAGTTCAAGCAGTGCCAAGGTATCTTCCCAATGACCAGTCTCAGTTAGCAGTTAGAAGCTCTATTTTGAACCAACCACAGCTTTGTATTAGTCATTAAGGGCAGTCCCATATACAATTTTATTTATTTATTTACTGCATTTCTATACTGCCCAATAGCTGGAGCTCTCTGGGAGGTTTAGAAAAATTAAAACCATAAAAACCATTCTAATATAAAACAACAGTATAAAAACATAATTTAAAATACAGTATAAAAGCACAACCAGGATAAAAACCGAGCAGCATGCAGAAATTAATACAGATTTAAAATACAAATTTAAACAGCAAAATTAAAAATCAAACTGAAGAACTGTTAAAATACTGAAAAAATAAAAAGGTCCTCACCTGGCATCTGGAGGAGTATAATGCAGGTGCCAGGCGAACCTCTCTGGGGAACTCATTCCACAGCCCGGGTGCCACAGTAGAGAAGGCCCTCCTCCTGGTAGCCACCTGCCTCACTTCCCTTGGCAGGGGCTCACAGAGAAGAACCTCCCAAGGATGATCTTAGGGTCCAGGCAGGTACATGTGAGAGGAGGTATTCCTTCAGATAATCTGGCCCCAAGCCATTTAGGGTTTTGAATGTTAATACTAGCACTTTGAATCAGGCCTGGACCTGAATAGGCAGCCAGTGAAGCTGGAAAAGGACTGGCATAATGTGGTCTCGTTGGCCAGTCCCTGTTAACAGTCTAGCTGCCCTGTTTTGTACAAGTTGAAGTTTCCGGACTGTTTTCAAAGGCAGCCCCACATATAACGCTTTGCTAGGGTGACCAGATAAAATCCAGGTCAGGGCTCATGTAACTTGTAGAGAAAAGGGAATTTCAGCCAGAGTCATTTGTATGCAATTAGTTCCTTGTGAAATTCCCTCTTCATCACAACAGTTAAAGGTGCATGCACTATACTAGAGTGGCCATATACAAAAGAAGGCAGGGCCCCTGCAACTTTAACTGTTGTGATGAAGAGGGAATTTCATCAGGAACTAATTGCATACAAATGACACTGGCTGAAATTCCCTTTTCTCTACAACTGTTAAAGTTACATGAGTCCTGACCTGGATTTTATCTGGTCACCCTACGCATTGCAGTAATCCAGATGAGAGGTTATCAGAGCACTGAAGTAGTCCAATTTGGAAGTTACTGAGTGTGGATGACTGTGGCCAGGCTAGCTTCTTGAAGGAAAAGTGGGCTTAAAAATGTAATGGGTATCTATCAGCCTATATATATGGCCCCATATCTTTTCAATAGTTCTATTAATTCATTGTCTATTTTAAGTATTTTGAGCCATACAAACAAGCGCCCAGTCAGATACAAGACATAATAGCCATAGTAGCAAGCATACAGAATACATTGCAAAGTTGCTTTGACCACATACGCCCAGGGCGTTGTACCTCAGCCTCAGGGCTGAATTCCATTTTGGAAAAGTTCTTTGGAGGCATGTTGCTGTGGTGAGTGGGGTCAAAAGTAAAGGAGTGGGGCTATTGGCAAACAGGGCACGGCCAGAAAATACCAGCCTATTTCGTCTGGAAGCTCTTATTGCCACTAACTAAGCCTTTATAATGTGGTTTTGGGGGGGATGTACAATAACTGGGAAACAACCAAATGGTGGTCAGGGGAAGAGAGACTGGGGCCAGGGGAAAGGGGATGTGGCCTTCTGGAGAACCCCAGAGGGCCAGATTGGGATCCTAGGTAGGCCAGATTGGGCCTCTGGACCTTCAGTTCTGTATCCTTGACATAAGTCAATAACGAATTCACTTTAAAGCAGCATTGGACAGCAAGGCTGTTCCTCCACACCACCTATATATTAGGCCCGGTCGTGAGCACCACTTCTCAGGACAAGCACCACCACTTGAATAAGCCTGAGGGAAGGGCAAAATAACACTACCTTTCCCCTCTCTGTGAGGGAACAAGGCAAAGACTTGGAGAATAGGTTCTGCTGTGAATATACTGGGCTAAAGGTTTAATATAATCTGTGTATTTAGGTTCCAATAGAGTAGGTGACAAAACCAAGCTGACATGTTGTTTATGGTAGCAAAATAAAGAAAATGTTTATTGTTGTTTACAGTTCTTAGTTTCTTCAAATTCAATTTAAAACCTGCCTATTCTTAATAATTCTAGTAATAACAGTCTTAATACTAATAACCCTAAATCTCTACAATCTTATATCTGTTCCTTTCTCACACAGTCTTCTCACACTCAGCCACCTACAAACCCCAACTAACCACCACAGACAGACTCCCAACCAACTGACAGACTGACTGCCAACAGACTAACTGACAAGCTCCCCCCCACTCCCTTATCTAGCATCCCTAGCCCACCCACTTAGTCTAACAATCCAAGCTCTCTAAACATACTCACCCAGACATACCTAAGGGAACAGAAATGTGGGGTACACCACAAAGGCCCTTACACTTGCCCAGAAGGGACTAGGCATACGTCAATAGGAAGGAACTTCCACAGTTCCGGAAGGCTTAAACCTCTTTGTCCTTTCATGATAGGCATTCACATTCTTTTGAGCAATGAATTATAATAAGGGATGTGTTGGAAACAAAACCAAGAAATGCCTTAAAATCTTATTAACATATTTACTGATATTGATGAATTACTGACAATAAAATACATTTCTAGGTGATAGACAGAATACAGTATAAAACCATAATAAAATACTGTATGTTATTAATGTATACCAAAGACCAGTTTGACATTGTGGGAAAGCTTGTTTTCAGTAGGCGGTGAAAGCCCAGAAGGGGCAGTTCCTATCTAGTATGTACCAGTAGGGAGGTCCAGAAAGTGGGTGCTATGATACCAAAAGCCCTATTCTGAGCCATCATGGAATGGGCCTCAGAACGCTTAAGTACCACTGTAGTGTTTGTGATAGGCCTATTCTTTGAGCCAGGCCAGGATTTATGAATGACCTGCAATTAAGCACAGATAATCCATCCCAGGTTTTGTAGCAAGCTGGCAAGGAAAAGGCCAGTCTGTCTGTAGCTGCCTGCAAAGAAGGAGCACTACAATAAATGTCTACCACCTAAGTTTTGTGTGGAACCAGATTCCTATTTCCAAGGGTCCCAGGTCTGTGGACACAACCACCACCACAAACCCTTGGCTTCTGTCAACATTTTCTCAGATATTTCAACTATGGAGGAATTCCTAGGTTTGCTTCTCATCTGAGTCTTGACAAAATGCCAGTGGCAAGTGTAGTTGGGGGGGGGGGCTTTCCTCACGGTGCCAGTCCATGTCAAAAAGCCAGGTTAAACTCCCAGAATCATTTGCTAAAGCGTTTTAGATAACGAAGTGGTTGCACGGCCAATCATCATGCATGCTCTGAAGGGGCTCTGTTCATGACACGAAGCTGGTGCAATTATGTTATCATGAGTCTAAGAGCATTCTGCCCCAGGAAAAGTGTAATTACACCAGTACTTAAGCTTTGCAGCAGGAAATCTAAACAGATGGTAGATCAAAGAATCACCGATGCAGTTAAACCAGAGTCATGCTAACCTGCTGGCTTGACGAAGGGGTAGAGAAATGTCCTTTTGTCAAGTTTCTCCAGAGGAGAGTGTGCCTACGAAGTGACACATAACTGCTTGTTATTTGATAAACTTATTTCAGTGGCATTCTTCATGTCATCCCGACCCACCTGCCAACCGTTCACGGTGCTCAGAATGGAATTAGAGACGCTGGTGAATATATTAAATGGACACGGAGATAGCTAATGCAGCTTTCTAGGTGTTCTATTGCAAGGCAAACTTTCACTTATATTTAAAATGGGAAGTTAAATGTTGTGGAAAAGTAGAGGGCAAAGACATTGCACCTTTCTCAGCCCAGGACCCACTCCCAAAAATGCAAATGAAGAAATCGCCTTCAATAAAGATCTGAGCACTTTCTGACCCATCACATCAAACACAGTGAGCCATCCAGATACTGTGACTGAAAAACTCCCAGCTTTCTATAGTCCCAGGCAAGTAGCAAAATCAGAAGTTTCATTGAACCCCTTGTGACTTGTGGAATGCTGGGGCTGTCAACATGCAGGGAAGGACCCGCTGTGGCTGTGGCTGTTGATTTGCGCCCCATTGGTTAGACAATGCAGGCACACAGCTTCACAGTCATGATGCTCCAATTTGGAAAAAAAATGGGGATTTACCCTGACTTTTTCAAAGGGAGTGATGTCAATGTGGTGCTTCCACCATGTAACATTGCTCAATGGAAAATCCAGGACCATCCTGGGGGTGGAACCTGGTGGAAAGTGACCAACGATTGGTCACCTTCCACCAGGAAGTGGATGAGGGTGGTTCTAGGACCTGGATGGCTGCTCAGAAACCCTGCACTCCTTCCTCGGTGTGAAGACAGCCCTGCAGGTTGTTGTATAGGTCTGAAAAAACATGGTGGTTAAGTTGGGGCTCACCATGACAAAGTTGAGAGAACTTCTGAGCATGAGTGGGGCTCTCCTTCCCTTTTCCTTTGACTAATTGCAGTGGCATGCCACACTTATAAAATGAAAAGAGGGGACCCATATGCTAGAGAACCTGTCTTTAGAACAAGCATGAGCCATGTGAACTCTTGGGAAGGGCTAAAGTAAGTGGTAGAGCATATGCAGAAGGCCTCCGGTTCAATTGCCAGCAAGAATGAGAAGGTGACAATGAGATTGACAAATCTGTCCATCCCTGGTCTTATCTGAAACTCTGAAAAGATGCTGACAGTCTAGAAGTGAAATAGATGGACTAATGGTCTGAGTCAGTATCAGACAGCTCCCTCTGTTCCTCTCAGAGACAAATGCTGATTTCTCAATTGTATATTGGAGATGCCTATAATGGATGTCAATGGAGATGATTTTCTTTTGTGAACCACCTTCTTCGTGGGGGTGGGGAGGATTTCAGGAAGCAAATGGTGGTGGGAGGGAAGGTTTCCTCCTCCCGGAGAACAGTGGTCATGACCCATATCAGAGTCATGCATACTTACAGTAGAGTAAAACAAAATACAAGATTCAGCTACATGCTATGTGATTAGCATAACATGTAGTTTGGCTCTTAAGTGTGTAAGCTCTTGAACTTTAATAAAACCCAACATTTCACCACAGTCTAAGTCAAGGACCCTGTGGTTTATGCATAGACCTGCTGCCTGGTTTAGAACTTTGATTGTTCAGGGTGCTAAATTGGGTGAGGAGACAAGACATGTTCAGTTCTGCTTTGCCCCCCCCCCACAAAAAAAAGAGGGAAAAAAGAAAGGAAATGCGTCACCCAGAAAGAAGACAAAAGAAAACATTGATCTGTATGACATGACATATGCTTATTAATACATGCATAGATGCAAATGTAGAAATCATTACAACAATTAAAATAGAAACACAATGCTTTTCCCTCTAGTGGGGAAGACTGTAATCAAGTGAGCTATGTGCAGGATACTCTGTCTGCTGTCCAGGTGCTAAGTGATGCTGCATGAGTCCATAGCCCTTGCTCTCCCTGCTCATGGGTCTTTGCCTTTAAACCGGACTTGAATGCAACAGCGCTTCAAATAGAGGATTCCTTCAAATAGAGGGCTGTTCTCAGTAATGCCCACCCTACATGTAGAGGGGTCTTTCCACTTCAGACCCTCCCCTCTGGAAGGCAGTGGGTCATGGAGATGCTACCAAGGGGGTGGAACCAGGGAGTGAGGCCCTCCCACTAATAGAATTGGAAAAGGAGTTGAACACCAGAATAGGGCTTGTAACTAAAGCCAGTGTGGTATAGTGGTTAGGGTGTTGGACCAGGACTGGAGAAATCCAGGTTCTAGTCTCCACTCTACCATGAAGCTCACTGGGTGACTTTGGGTCAATCATTGATCTCAGCCTAACGTACCTCACAGGGTGGTTGTGAGGATAAAACTGAGAGGAAGAGGAGGAGAGGAATCATACATGACACCTTGAGCTCCTCGGAGGAAAGTCAGGATATAAATCTAACAAATAACTAAACTTACCCCCCATCCAAATTAAGTCTGCTCAATGACTTGGGGAACCAAAAAAGCAAGCAAGTGGGGTGGGGGAGTTAACTGTAGTGTTGTATAAATTTAAATGTGTTGTTCACAGAGTCAATCTGGCATGAAGCAACAGTGTTTTTTTCTTTAGAAATCCTCAGAGCTTTGGGTTAGAGCTCTAGTATGTGTCTGAGAGAAGGAATTTGCATCTTTAAAAATTCTGTCCAATAACAGCTCTGTAGGAAATAGAGAACACAGCTTGCATTGATTTGTTTTGCCCACTGCATAGTCTAGGATAACTATACAGCCAATTTTCTGGTATTGTTTTAAAAGCATGCTATGAGTGAAGGAAAGCATATAAACAACGCACATTTATTTCTTTGTGTTCTGTTTCCTCCCACCTCACCCACAACCATTATACATCTGATATCTGAACTTCCATCTGGGTTTATTTTATTTTATTTAAAGGGAGGTGCTGAAATTATCTTGCACCATATATATACCGTATTTTCCGGCGTATAAGACGACTTTTTAACCCAGGAAAATCTTCTCAAAAGTCGGGGGTCGTCTTATACGCCGGGTGCTGAAACTCCCGGTCCCCCCCGCCCCCCCAAGATATATATATATCTCCAAAATGGAACTGGTCACATATGTCCTTTTAGGTGAGCTGAAATCACAGTTATTTGAGGGGGTTCCATCCTTAGAGGCCACCTAAAAATAATTTTAAATAAGTAAATAAATAGGTAGATAACTGATGAGGTAGGGTTAATATAGATCACTTGATGGCTATAATAGCTTCATTACTATCTTGGACTCATTGTTATGCAGCAAAGATCTCATCTGGTTTGTGCAAAAAGTAACTGGACATTCAGTTCAAGGTTATGGGGCAGAGTACTGAAAGGGGGATCCGAGCAGCTGTGTATGATACATAGTCCATAACAGAATACAACCTGACTCTGGCCCTTTCTCCACCACGTGGTGTAGAGGGCAGGAGGGCGGCCGATCCCGGAAGTACCTGCTTCCAGGATCATTGCTGTCAATATACATCACTGGGTGTGATGTCCCAGTTCCTCCTGGGTCATCACACATCGTGCTCACCATTTTTTTTTAATTGGGGAAGAGCTCATGAGCGCTCCTCCAGGAAAAGTAAGTATATATAAAAAAATCCCGTACGATCAGTGGGCCATCCCCCTGCCATCCTAAGGATGGCGAAATTGATGTCCCCCCTCCCCTGATGGGCACGGAGCCAAGTGGTGCAGCTCCGTGCCCATTTGCGCTGCTGCGTTTACTCGCAAGTAAACATGGCAGCACCTGGGATAGGCCGCCACATCTCCCGCCCCTGGAGATTTCCCTTATCCCTGGAAAATCTCATGGCTGCCCCACCCCCACCTCCGGGAGTCCCTGCGTGTCATTTGGCCAGCCGGGGGCCATCCCAGGTGAAATGCCTGATGTAGAAATGACCAGAATAATCAAGACTGTATTAAAGTCTATGCAATATTAAAATATGCTTGAAGTGCACATTATCTAGGCAAGCACACTCTCATCCACAAGAGGAACTCACCTATCTGCGTAGGGGTCTCCATCCTTTCCAGTGGTGATAAGCATAGGGGTGTGCAAGGGGTGTCCCGGGTGTGCCACTGCCCAGGCACACCCTAATGTCTCAAGCAAGAAGCATCAAGTCCAGAAGGGGACCCAGATGCAGTGGGAACTGCCCTCTGGCTGCCCTCTGGCTGTTCTGCTGCCGCACCAAAGAAATGCTGCCTAGAAGAGAGCACTGTTGTTCCTGGCAGCAGGAGCGAAAAGGAATCACTCTGCTGGGAGCCTTTCTGCCGGGAGCCTGCTTCCAAGTGGCCAGGAAGAATGCCCCCGAATTCAAATATTGCCTTATAAGCCCCTCCTTTGGCCAGTGTCACCACAAAACCCCACCAATGCTGGGGCTTGTGGAGTGTCTCCTCTTCCCCCACCCAACCACCTGAAATGGCCCTCCCGTGGTCAGGCAAGCCGAAAGCAGAGTAGGGCATCAGTGTCTACAGTGTTTAATAAATAAATGAATAAAATTATGCCCTTTATGACTGAGTATTCAATAAATGTTCCCCTTTAAATATAAATCCCTGGGTGCACACCCTAATGAAATAAATTTATTTATTTATTTATTTATTTATTTATTGCATTTGTATACCGCCCCATAGCCGTAGCTGCGCGAGCCTATGGTGATAAGAGATTAACCTGTAAAGTGAATTTGTGGATAGAAGGGTGTCTATCCTCCATTAAAATGAATGATAAAGTGCATTGAGGCAAAAGTTGTTTTGGGCATTACAGTTCCTGTGCCTAGAACAAAATATGTATCAGAGGGTTGGACATAACGTATATTCAAAGATAATGGAAATCAATCACTGGTGTACTCTGAGCACAAAACCTTATTGATTTTTATTTTTTGCTTGGAGCTTGACCTAGCCGCAACACTGATAACAACAAACTCACCTATGGGATCCAAAGGCCCAGCTGCCCACATAAGCATGGGTAGCTTATCATTTTAAGCTGGAATTATTCATTGGAAGTGCTGAGATGTACCGCTAATATAAAATTTATAAGAGGTGCATGACCACTCTCTGCCTAAACTGTGGTTTCAGAATCAACAGGCTTTCTTAATTTTAAAAGAGTCAGTGGTAAAGGTTGCCTGATGCCAAATAGTTGATTTGTGTGGGGTAGTGGGGATGGCAGGAAGATACATATTCTTTCAAGGAAGGATCCTTTTTTAGCTAAAATGAGCGTAGAAAGTGGAAATTATCAAAATGGCCTTGCAGCTATCTAGACTAATAGAATCTATCCTTGTTTTTCTTATCTGAAGTCCACATATCTGTTCAAATTGTACCTGGAACTATTACATTGGCAAGGACTAAAGAGAGCTTTTATTTCCTCAAGGCTTCAGACCCTTTTTCTAACGCAATTGTAGTCAGAGCTTGTAATGTTATTTTGGACCTATAATTATTAGGGGTGTGCATCGGATCGGATCCGATCCACGATCCGAATCCGATCCGACCCAAAATCGGGAAAATCCGATCCGATCCGATCCGATCCGGACAACCTCCGATCCGATCCGATCCGATCCGATGAGGTCCGATCCGGATCGGACGCCATTTTGAATGCTTTTTCCCATAGCCAAGTATTGTTTTACAAAAACGCCTATAACTTTTTCATTTTTAAAGATAGAAGGATGAAACTTGGGCACATTGTAGACTGGTTAGGGGTAGTTATCTGTGAGAAATTTCAGAAAGATTGGTGCATGCATTTTGTGGCAATTAATTTTTTAATAAATACCCAGGAATGCCTATAAATTTGTCATTTTTAAAGTTACACACATGAAACTTTGCCACATTGTAGGGGGTACCTTGGGACCTATGTGTGTGAAATTTCAGAATACAAAGTGAAAGCAGACACGAGCCCTGTAATGGATACTACCAAGGATCAAAGGGATCGAGACCAGAGTGATCCTTCCTTGCACGCATGGCTGCAAAACTCAGCTAGGCTCAGCCGTTCTGCTTGAAAAGTGAAAGTAGGAAAGGAAACACGAGCCCTGTAATGGATACTACTAGCAAGGATCAAAGGGATCGAGACGAGAGAGTGTTTCCTTTTCTTCGTGGGAAGCGGGAGGGGAAGACCTGGCCTCTGTAGAAATTTTTTTGAAACATGTAATTTAAAAATTCCATAGCCATCAAATGCCTGGACCTATAATTCTGAAATTTCTGACACATATCTACCCCTAACCCATCTACAAAGTGAGCAATGTTCAGACTTCTAACTTTTAAAATAAAAAAGTTATAGGCGTTTCTTTCCTCATTGTTTCAAAAATACCTTGCCACCACATGCCTGGACCCAGCTGTCTGAAATTTTACACACATATCAAGCCAAGTGGTACCTGTAATGTGCCCATGTTTCCTGTTTGTATCTTCAAAAATAAAAAAGTGGGAGGCGTAACTGTATTTACCCCACCACTACCCATTTTTCTAAAATTAATTGCCACACAAGGCAAGCACCTACGTTTCCGAAATTTCACACACATAGGTCCCAAGGTACCGCCTACAATGTGGCAAAGTTTCATGTGTGTAACTTTAAAAATGACAAAGTTATAGGCATTCCTGGGTATTTATTAAAAAATTAATTGCCACACAAGGCAAGCACCTACGTTTCCGAAATTTCACACACATGGGTCCCAAGGTACCACCTACAATGTGGCAAAGTTTCATGTGTGTAACTTTAAAAATGACAAAGTTATAGGTGTTTCTTTCCTCATTGTTTCAAAAATTAATTGCCACACAAGGAAAGCTCCAATGTTTCTGAAATTTCACTCACATATCAAGGCAAGTGGTACCTGTAATGTGCCCAAGTTTCCTGTTTGTATCTTCAAAAATAAAAAAATGGGAGGCGTAACTGTATTTACCCCACTACTACCCATTTTTCTAAAAATTAATTGCCACACAAGACAAGCACCTACGTTTCTGAAATTTCACACACATAGGTCCCAAGGTACCCCCTACAATGTGGCAAAGTTTCATGTGTGTAACTTTAAAAATGACAAAGTTATAGGCATTCCTGGGTATTTATTAAAAAATTAATTGCCACAAAATGCATGCACCAATCTTTCTGAAATTTCTCACAGATAACTACCCCTAACCAGTCTACAATGTGCCCAAGTTTCATCCTTCTATCTTTAAAAATGAAAAAGTTATAGGCGTTTTTGTAAAACAATACTTGGCTATGGGAAAAAGCATTCAAAATGGCGTCCGATCCGGATCGGACATCTGGTCCGATCCGATCCGACCAGCCTCCGATCCGATCCGATCCGATCCGACCCCCCAGGTCCGATTCCGATCCGCTATCCGATCCGATCCGGGGGGTCAGTGCACATCCCTAATAATTATGCCCCTGTGGTGTAGGAGTTGTGGATGATTTGCCACATTATCTTCTCAAATGCACTTTAAACTCATGTCAAATATGAAAGTAGCATTCGCCATTTTGACATACAAGATCCTTTCTCTGAGGACCTCAGGAATTAGGATCTTGACTGTGTCATACAAATTCTAAAAAAATTAGGAAGATTGATTATTTTTCAGAAGTTAAAGGAAATGTTTATATATAATTTGTTTCTGGATTTTATCTTCTGTTCCATAATATCCAATGACTAAAATCACGGATAAACGTATTATTTTAATAGTTTGATGTTTCAGGATTTCTTATTTTAGGTGATATTAAAATTAAAACTCAAGACTATTTTGTTCCTATGCTGTTAATTTCATGGTTATTAATATCACTGTTTCCCCCACAGAAATAAAATTGACCACAATCACGTTTCCTTACCATCATTCTTGCTTCTGTTTCTTTTCCGCAATAGGGAAGAGAAGAATCACATGGGAGAGAAAGGGGAAGAAAGCAGCGACCACGTGGCCCATTCAGTCTAGTGGGACAGCACCCTCTAGTGGGCATTTTATAGTGAAACATCTCCTGCCCGCAGCAGGAATAGCGACAAATGTCGCTATAGTTCAGCAGAATCGTGTTTTGGAAGGATTATTTAATAGCAGAAGAAGCGGGAGACCAGCGGGAGATACGCAGGAGGAATATGGCGCTGTCAAAATGACCTGCGAAGATCCGTGAGTGGCTAGTTGCAAGTGTGTGATAAAACACTCGTATGAAGAAGCTCAAGAACAATAACATGCATCTGGAGTAATCCCAGTAAATTTAGAGCTACTTGAACACAAAATTGAATGTAGTCACCTTAGGCTGCAATCCCAGACCCAATTCTCTGGGAGTAAACCTTGTTGCATTCAATGAGACTTATTCCTGTGCAGATTTGTAAAGAATTTTGTTGATAAACTAGCTATGGCCCATTGGGGGGAAAGTGACAATGAAGCAAATTATGATTGCATTGCATATTCTACACTTTTAATTTTGGTGTCAACGTAATGATTCTGATTGGATGGTGGCTATGCAATTTATGTATGTATTGTGTTTTAGCCTCTATTTCAGTCAATTAGTGAGCCTATCTACACCAAGCAGGATACAACACTTTGAAAATGTTTTGAAAACTGTATATGGAGTGTGTCCTGGGCCCCAACAGTTTTCACTACTGTTATAAACCGTTTTAAACCATTTTAAAGCAGTAGTGTAGATAGGTTCAGTGTCTCTCAAAGCAGTTCACGTGAAAGAGAGAGAGAGAGAGAGAGAGAGAGAGAGAGAGAGGTCTTGCTGTTGGGCTTACAAACTAAAATGACAAGACACAGAAAGGACCAGGGAAGAGGAAGAGGAGGAAGCTGGACCAAGGTAGTGAACTTTAAGTGGACATTTAAATGCACTTTGGGCCAGGCTGATTTTCTCTAGCTGGTGTTTTTTGCACTGAATAGCAAGTGGTGGCCAGGTTGATCTCCCTCTTGGCTTGATGTCATTCTTAGAAACGGGTTGTAACAACTACACCTTTCTTATCCTAACTTCTTTTGCAGCTGCTGCTTCAGTAGCCTCCCCACATTCTTCTGCATAGGTTACTCCCTTCCCTCTTCAGTCAGGAACCACACCAGGCCTGTTCAGACGACACTTCAGGCTCTGTGGTTAGCAAAAGTGTGATTCTCTGGGATTAGCACTAACCACAAGCCGTGCTGTCATACACAACACTTTAAGCCACGGTTAGAGCTGCTAACCCTGCTGCAGATGGTCCGAGTGTGGTTAGTGAGTGAGCAGGGTTTAGCAAACACATCACACAAGACACCTTAAGCTAGGCTGACCATATGAAAAGGAGGACAGGGCTCATGTAACTTTAAGAGTTGTAGAGAAAAGGGAATTTCAGCTGGTGCCATTTGTATGCAATTAGTTCCTGGTGAAATTCCCTCTTCATTACAACAGTTAAAGTTGCAGGCACTACGCTAGAGTGACCATATACAAAAGAAGGCAGGGCCCCTGCAACTTTAACTGTTGTGATGAAGAGGGAATTTCACCAGGAACTAATTGCATACAAATGACACCAGCTGAAATTCCCTTTTCACTACAGCTGTTAAAGTTACATGACCCTTGTCCTCCTTTTCATATGGTCAGCCTACTTAAGCCCTGCTGCTCAACCAAAAGCCTTTATCAGAAGGGTTTAAGGTGTCTTCTGAACAGGCCCATTGTGAACCTCAAGAATAAGGTCCTGTGCCACCAATAAGACTTTCTTCTGAGCAAACATGCATAGGATTGTATTGTAGATGACAGTACAATGCTACTTACAGAATCAATTATTAGTTTGGTTTAGACTTTCTTGATGCCTCCACTGAACACTTGGAAGAAAAGGAGCAGGACCATGCTACTACCCCTCCCCCAATGCTGTGCATCTCACCCAGCCTGCCTCTCCCCTAAAAGAGCTTTCTTCAGTGTTGGCCATAAGTTACAGAATGCCAGTCTCTTGGCTAAGGGTGTAAAGACTCGTCTTTTCGATTTGGCCTTTCAAAATGCATGGTTTTAATGTTTTTATTGTTTTTACTGTCTTCATTGTTTTAAGCTTCTATTGTATTAAAGTGTTGAACACTGCTTTGATGGCTTTTTAGCAGATAAAGCAGTACATAAAGCCCCAGGTCTGAAGAAGGGGACTGTGTATACACATATTTACACATATAAATGCTCTATGCAACTGGGAGCCCCAATTATGCAGGGTTCCCAATCAGATGGGATACCTATGCATGTACAGTTGTACAGACATAGGTGCTTCCTTTCAAACTTCCAGTTCTCTGCTGGAAGGTAAAGAAGTGGGCTGCATGATGTTTAGGGCAAGGCCAGTGGCAACGACCCATATTCCTTCTCCATGGGTTCAACGTAGGTATGCCAAAGCTTTGAAAGGGGGGGCGGGTTATGTGACTAGGTGCAAATGAGGTCAATGTAAACAAATGGTTCTGCACATAGTGCTGAACAGTGTAGGAAAAGAGAAGCAATTTTTAGCACTGTTAACAAGGATCACCAAAAACAGCCAATGTTTTCAGTTCAGCCATACCTCAAGGGCTTTTCTAAATGAAGCTTTTAATCCGTTACTTTACTGTGGCTCCTGCTTCTGGATTCTTTGTGGCATTAAGATTGGATCCTCTACACATTCTTTTTCTGGGTGGGGGGGTTGGTTTCCCCCTTCTCTGCCTTTCTAATATATGTTCTGCTACATGCCATCTAGGTGTTGCTGTGGTACAGCAGAATTGCACAACTACACTAGCGTTTCATTCTGTCATTTCCCCAAATGATGGCCTTTTCTTGGTCAACCCCACACTCTAACAAAAATGCTTGGAAAGGATGGGAGAGGCCCTGGAGGATGACGACATTGTCTAAAGCACCCACAAACTGCCATGTGTGAGAAACGGCAAGCACACAATAAAGCTTTATCTACAAAAGCTCCAAGTGTATAATGTAAATACATTTCATAGTGATTATGATAATTTATATAGTGTTCACAGAACTGCATTGTACTGATATTATGGCTATCATGTTGTTCTGCCCCCATAAGATAAGACAAGCAAGTAACCCTAGTCCCTTGCAGAAAAAAGACTGCAGAGTAAGTGGGTTATTGTGGAATAAATCTTATTCTTTTATTCATGACTAATTGAGCACATCAGGGGTGGGAGGTGAGATGATCTGGTGTTCTGCTTGAAATCTCACAACATTTGGATGCAGCCAGTGAAATATTCAGAAGTATACATGTCTGCTGCACATAAACAAGAGAGTGGGGCAATGGAACAGAGGAAGAAGAGTTAACACTGCATCAGAGCTCTGGCTTTTGCATGCTGTCTGCAAGGGTTGGGAAATCTTACTTTAGCCCAACCTGAGTAATAGCTGGCAAGAGCTCTCGTATTGGCCATTTCTCAGTAAGTCAAATAACAGCTGAGAGAACATATAACAGTACCCATAGTGTGGCTGAGCATATAGTATATTTGCGTCTGCTCCCTGGGAATCCTGCTTTTGATGTATCACTGTGTGGACTTATGTAACCCTCAAATACACGGTTGGCCAATTGGCGGCACCAGAGGCTGGATACGACTCACGAGCTAATTCTGCAGAGCTCCCAGACACTCCACCAAATTTTATTCAAGGGATGGTAAAATATTTATCCACAGTTTTGCTCAAAAGGAAAAGAAATGAATGTATTCAAGTTGTATAACAACAACAACAACAACAACAACAACAACAACAACGATATGTTCCAACTGTTAATGTTGCATCTGTCTTTTGGATTTTGTATGAAAGATGTATGAATAAATAGATATATTTCCATGTTGAGAATGCTAGTCTAGAGTCCATCTGCTCCATAACTTATTGTGGAACCTTACTACTCATGAGGGAGACAGCTTGTGCAGTAAAATACACTCCCAGCCCTGGACTATTGTGTGGAAATTAGAGCAGCCCCAAGAATGAAGGCTCTCTTAGTGATCACTTATTTTGTGAAGAATGGTAGAAGAGGGAAAGGGTGGGATGCAATGCAATTAGAGAGTTGTAGCAATCAGAGAGAAATAAATCAGATAGTGGCATATGCTCTCCTGGGAAAGTTCTCCTGACAAAACTAAAACATTAAATACATGTAGGTTCAACTTCTTCTCTACACTGGCCTACCAAAGTGGTTGCATAGAGACATGTGCTTTGAGGACACAGGATCAAAATATTAATGCATTACAGGGCTTAGAAGCCCTTCCTACGTGAGGAAATATCACCACATATCTTTGGCTGAGAAGACTTTATACAACAGTTATAGAAATGTTCTTTTTGCAATGAACAGATATACTTTCCAGATGGACCTTCTTTGTGGTGTCTATGGATCTAAGTGATTTGGAAGACCATCCTTATATTGGTCTGTAACTACTTTGTAAGCTGAACTGTAAGCTAGCTAGACAATTGTCCAACCTCAGTTTCTCTTCCAGTTTTCCTTTCCATTAATTTTGTGTCATTTTATCCCTTTCAAACAGGGATTTTTTTTTATTGCAATGTGTTTTATGATTTCCTCATTGCAGTATCCACCCCATTCTGTCAAACATTAAGAAATGTTTTGAGTCTCCATATGAAAAGTATTCCTGACAGTCAATGAGGTGGCCTTCAGGAGTTTTGGGTGAACTCCATGTGGGTTGGGACACAGTGCAAATATCTTAAATGAGTATTAACCACTTTGCCTGGTCACAGAATAGAAGTAGTGAAGAACTATTAGTTACAGGTTAGTACTGATAAGCTTTCATGGACTGATGTGTGCTGTGCATCCAATGAAACAGAACTTCTTCACATTATCAAACACCTAAGCTTTGTGGTGAGTGTGTCTCAAGTCAAGTCCATAATGCCATTTATGTATGCACTAATGGAAATATGCAGCCTTCCCCCACATGCCTCTAGTCTACTATGTCAGGGAACAAGTACGAATATAGCCATCCCTCCATGAGATAGTCAAGCCCTACTAGTCCTCTCCAGGTTTGCCAGCCCTATTACTGATTTTGCCTCTTGGCACAGACCATGTCTTTTTTTCTCCTAACATTATATCCTAGTCTTACTGGTATACAGTTAAAGTGGGTACAGTCAGAGAAGATCCATTGTCTCATCTTTATTCATCCAAATTTATACTTACTGGACATAATGAGTTAGGTCCAGACTTAACCATGCTTAGAGTAAACCCACTGTAATCAATTGGACAAGGCAGTCATGGCTAACTTAAGTCCCATTGATTTCAATGGGTCTGCCCAAAGTATGATTAAATCTGGATCCAACCCATTGTTGGAAAATACAGAAGAAAGAAACATAATTGAACAGTGCAGCTGATGTGTTAGTTAAGGCCTCTTCTTACATTACGTTTGTTTATCTCTTTGGTGACACCAGACTGTCCCTCTTTTATCTGCATGCTCACAACAACATCATATATTGTAAGAATATGTTTTTCACATGTTTGGCTTGGGTAGGGGAGTATGACAGATGTTTATAAATTTGTACCTGAAATGGGTAAAGTACATAATTTCTTCTTTTCCCATAATAATTGTTAATGTTCCCATAATATTCCCATATATCTTATGAATACAATGAGCAGTCTATGAAATAATAATAATAATAATAATAATAATAATAATAATAGTGGTTCCTAAAACAGTTGATTGACAGTAGATTCAAAATTTCAGAGAAAAGAAAGAACTTCTTCATACAACACATACATAACTTATGGAATTCCCTGACAAAAGTTTTGGTAATGAGCAATAGCCTAGATGGCTTTCACCAGCAGTTAGCCAAATTCATGGAGAAACTGCCAATCCCTCTATTTCTGATCCAGATTCCCCCATGCTCATGGAGCTGTGGCTAAAACAGCACCACCCACCCATGCACAAGAAGGGAGCATCAGAAAGGTTGAGGTAACCCCAAGATTTGCAGAAACCCTAAACATCTTTAGGGGGGAAACCAAGAAGGGGGGGGAACAAAACAGGCCCATAAGGACATAGTGGCATGGAATCTGCCTGAGGGTGGGGGGAGGGGGGAACCTGACAAGCAAACGGAAGGAGAAATGGAAAGGAAGTGTTAGGAAGGAAGGAGAACAAAGGGGCTCTTTTAAGACACATAGAGGCTATTTTAGAGCATTACCAGGGATGGAAGGGAGAGTTGTACATAGGCATCAATAGAGAAACTCCACATTTTAATGTATCTGGATACAAGTATAATCACTCCCACCCCACAAAACCCCCAATGGGGGGTGGGGGAACTGAGAAAAGCTCAATGAGGGCAGAGGATGCTAGGTGGGTATGGAATATGACTGACTTTTGGGGTAAAAAAAAATAGGAAAAAGAAAACAGAGAAGAAGAGATGGGGAATGGAATAGAGGGGCTGGAATCCAGAATGGAAAGCACTCGACACTGCAACATTTTGTTGTGGTAGCATTTGTTGTGGTAGCATTTTCTAGTTTAGAAAGACTATGTGTGTGTTGCAAGTGTTAGTTCAGCAAACAGTGGGGGGGGGGTAGTGTTGTTGCCTTAATGCCTTACATGTGGGCTTCCCAGAAACCTTTGGTCGATCGCCGTTGAAAAGAGGATGCTGTGCCAGATGAATTTGTGGTCCAATCCATCAGGATTCTTCTTTATGTTCATATGTTCAGTACAAAGGCTTTGGTGAATGAATCACAAAATGGATTGCTTGTCTAGTGTAGAGAGTTTTCATTGCAGCAGCAACAGCAGCAGCAGACATTCTCTTCATTATACCACTCTGGCATGGAGCTATCCCACAATACGGATGGACCCTTGAGTGAGATTGGCACAAGCATCGTCACTGAATGGAAGGAAATAAGAAGAGCCTTAAAGCATTACTGCAGCGGTCCTTCTTGTTCCACCACATCCCCCTGGGTCAGCATCCAGATGTGGCCAGCTAAATGCCTGTAGAATGCTCAAAAACAGGACTGGAAGGCAACACACACACACACACACACCACACCACACACACACACACACACAATGTTTGCCCTTCCCCGTTCAATGTTTCAGATTGCTCTCCACTATTGCTCTGTGGTGCCATGCCACCAGTGCCATCTCGAGGCTTTGGAGGGCCATTGGGTAAGTCACCCTCGACAGGCCCTCTCCTTCAGTGAGTCCACCTTCTCACTGCTGCTGTCACCAGCTGCTATTGCTCCTGCTACTCCTCTTTCTCACCACCAAAATTGTCTGATCCAGAGCTGGAGGCAAGCAAACAAGCTGGTTGCATTGGTAAGGAGGAGCAGCAAGTCCAGAAGGCTCTTGTCAGTGGGCCCCTTCCGGGATGTGGGCCTTCAGCAGGTGCCCAACCATGCCTACCTTTGACACCAAGTGGAATTAAATTCCACCATAATGTAAGACAGCCTTTCCCAACCTGATGCCCTCCATAGGTACTGGATAGGGGTGTGCACGGACCCCCCGGATCGGATCGGGACCCGGATCGGGACCTCCAATTTTGTCCCGGACCGGTTCGGACAAAATCGGAGGCCCCCCGGACCGAATCGAGTCCGATCCCGACCCAAAAATCGTACATTTTGGGATCGGCCGCCATTTTTTTCCCCATAGACTTGCATTGCAATGCAAGTCTATGAGGAAAAAATGGCGGCGGGTGGGTAAGGGGGGGCCTAACTCCCTCCCCCCCGGGGCCGTCCGCTGTGGACGGCCCCGGCAGGTAAACCCCCTCCCCCGCGCTCCCTACCCCCCCCTGAGGCCGCCCGCTTCCATCCGCTGGCGCCCGCGGGCGCCAGCGGATAGAAGCGGACGGCTCCGGGGGGGGGGTAAGCCCCCTTCCCCGCCACTGCTTACCTTCTCGGCCCGTCCGGCGCCGGCGGCTACTACCAGCGGGATCCGCGGCCTACTCTCGAGTAGCGCGCCGGGTGATGACATCACCCGGCGCGCCACCCTGGAGCAGGCCGCGGAGCCTGCTGGGAGTAGTAGGCGCCGGCGCCGGACGGGAGCCGCCGGGCCGGGCAGGTAAGGGCCCCCCTCCCCCCTCCCTCCTCCGCGCGCCCCCTCCTCCCCTCCACGCACCCCCTCCTTACCTTCCCGGCCCGGTGGCTCCCGGCCGGCGCCGGCGCCTACTACTACCAGCAGGCTCCGCGGCCTGCTCTAGAGTAGCGCGCCGGGTGATGACATCACCCGGCGCGCCACCCTAGAGCAGGCCGCGGAGCCTGCTGGGAGTAGTAGGCGCCGGCGCCGGACGGGAGCCGCCGGGCCGGGCAGGTAAGGGCCCCCCTCCCCCCTCCCTCCTCCGCGCGCCCCCTCCTCCCCTCCACGCACCCCCTCCTTACCTTCCCGGCCCGGTGGCTCCCGGCCGGCGCCGGCGCCTACTACTACCAGCAGGCTCCGCAGCCTGCTCTAGAGTAGCGCGCCGGGTGATGACATCACCCGGCGCGCCACCCTAGAGCAGGCCGCGGAGCCTGCTGGGAGTAGTAGGCGCCGGCGCCGGATGGGAGCCGCCGGGCCGGGCAGGTAAGGGCCCCCCTCCCCCCTCCCCCCTCCGCGCGCCCCCTCCTCCCCTCCACGCACCCCCTCCTTACCTTCCCGGCCCGGTGGCTCCCGGCCGGCGCCGGCGCCTACTACTACCAGCAGGCTCCGCGGCCTGCTCTAGAGTAGCGCGCCGGGTGATGACATCACCCGGCGCGCCACCCTAGAGCAGGCCGCGGAGCCTGCTGGGAGTAGTAGGCGCCGGCGCCGGACGGGAGCCGCCGGGCCGGGCAGGTAAGGGCCCCCCTCCCCCCTCCCCCCTCCCCCCTCCGCGCGCCCCCTCCTCCCCCCACGCACCCCCTCCTTACCTTCCCGGCCCGGTGGCTCCCGGCCGGCGCCGGCGCCTACTACTACCAGCAGGCTCCGCGGCCTGCTCTAGAGTAGCGCGCCGGGTGATGACATCACCCGGCGCGCCACCCTAGAGCAGGCCGCGGAGCCTGCTAGTAGTAGTAGGCGCCGGCGCCGGACGGGAGCCACCGGGCCGAGAAGGTAAGTGCCCCCCTCCTCCCCCCCCGCTGTCCACTTTCATCGGCGGGCGCCCGCTGGCGCCCGCCAATGGAAGCGGCGGTGGGCGCCAGTGGGTGCCCGCCGATCCGCCGATCCGCCGAACCGGTTCGGAGCTTTTTCGGACCGGTTCGGATTGGATCGGCCGATCCAGCTGCGGGATCGGAAATCGGATAATTTATCCGATTTCCCACTGGACCGGACTCGGATCGTGGATCGGGTCCGATCCAGTGCACATCCCTAGTACTGGACTACAGCTCCCAGCCAGCCATTTGAAGGCTGATGTAAGTATTACTCCTCCTCAGCTGTGCTGAAGTCAGTAATTCACATTTGATGGGAAATTATGACTTCTAGGCATACTCATGACTTAGGATAGAGTTGTAGGAAAGGAAAAAGTAAGCATCTTCCACATTCAGTGTTTTAATTTTCAATTTTAGAAAAATATTTTAAAATCCCCTATTAATATCAGACCTCTCCTAGCCACAGCCTCATAAAATTGTTTCCATTCCAGGATACTTTCACCTCCTTTTTCCATTGTGAAACTCCAGGAAGAAATTCCATGATGAGGATCCAAATCTCGATAAAAACCATTAGAATGCTCAACGGGCATCATGTCTGGCAGGTCTTTGAGCTTTGTGTGACCAATAAATCAGAAGGAGGAATGCATCCTTCTTCCCAGGGCTTGGTGGTAGGTATGTCGCAGACTGAGAACTGCTTGTGTTTTGCTGGCTGCCACTTTCTTGTCATTACAGAGAGCTTCGTAGCTACCAGTGAGCAGAAAACGGAGGCACAATGAATCATTCAGGCCTCTCTGTGCTAGTCAGGAAATACTGGAGGCAATATAGAGTTCCACTCAGAGTTGCATGAATTTCTCCACTAGTTCTCAGAAAGAAAAAGAAAGAAAAAGAAAACACTTTTAATTGCTCTTTTGGAGTGTTCTATTTGTCAGTCAGAAACACAACATTTTAACAGCTTTTGAAGTCCTGGGCACTAAAAATATTTTAGTTACATAAGCAGACCGAAGAAAGATTTGAATGGAGCTTTTAGCCCAAATATTCTTAAGTATCTTTCTACTTCCCCAATTGAATAGTGCAGTTCTTGTCAGGTGAGGGAGAACTCCAAACCTCACCTGAGGCAGCCTGTCTTTATTACTCAGGCTAAAGAAGTAAGGTAAATATTCCAAATGTATTTGGAAGGCTAGGAATGAGAAACAACGTCGGAAACAGTTCTAAGCTTCTAAAAGCTACATTTGTAAAACAATAATTTTGAAAAATAGGAAAATGTTTTCCTTAAGCACCATTATTATGTTGGCATCATTCTTCATTTTTTTGATCAACCTTCATGGTTGCGCCTGCACTGATGCAGCTAGGGCTGAATCTCAAAGTCATCGTTTAGACCTCACAGCCCAGGAGGATGCAAATGCTACTCAGAGAGGTGCAGGTGATGGGGCGGCAGCAATCAAGCCCGGCTTCAGCACCCAGGATGGCATGGGTATGTCGGAGCCACCAAGGTGGCTGGCTACTGCTTGCCACAGCATCCTTTCTTTCTTGTGTTTTTAAAAATCATTTTATAGCTAAGGGGCAGCCGATTGGGTATGTACATTGTTCCACATGCTCATTTTATTACCTTTACTTTAAAATATAAATCGTCCTTTTCTACAAGAAAATGGCATGTGTTCCCAAGTAACTGTGTGTGGCATCAGGGCAGCACAAGCAAACTTCCATTTTATTCCTACAGTCGTGATGGTTCTATGGTTTCAGTGAGTTCAATATATGGAACTGCATGTGTTGCGGAATCGAACAGCTTGCTTGTTTTTTCTCTGTAGGAGAGGATTTCCACTCGCATAGTGAAGTCCTTAGGAAAAAAGACAGAACACAGGTGAAGGTGGGTCAGCTCAGCACCTTACAATCACCTTGTTATGTGATCATATGTGTGTGTGTGTATGTGTGTGTGTGTGTGTGTGCATACTACTGAGTGCCCACTGTTTTGGGTTTGTTTGTTTGTTTGTTTTCTCCCACCCTCTGTGGGTAAATCATTGGAATTCTTCCTCTTTCTCCCCATCCCCACTGCTTCAAATTGCAATCCCACCCCACTTCCCAGCCCTGTCTCTCAATAATGGCCCATTTTGCCTTTCTCCATGCTAAGAGAGTTCTGGGCAGGATCTACGCTGCTGCTTTATAATGGTATTGAAGTTTACTGACAACTGTTGGAGGCCATGACACATTCCATATGCCATTTTCAAACCGCTTTCATAGTGTTACATCCTTCTTGGTGTAGACATGGCCCTGTTCTTCATGGGGCCAGTGCACAGCATGCAAATGAATTTGGGTGGTGCAGCCACTCCTCACAGTGCCAGAAAAGTCTCCTGCTGCCTGCATCCCCACTGTTATCTCTGATAACAGACTGGAGATAACCATTGGGATTCATCCATGATGCAGCATTTGGAGGCAGAGCCCTCAACCCCAGATGAATCCAGGGAAGCTCTGCAGGCCAGATGGGGAGTCTCCAGGGCTGTATTAGGCCCACAAGCTAGGGTTTCCCCATCCCTGCCCTATGGTCATGCAGCTCCTTATCTTGCATGGCTTGGATGAGACCTAGAATCAACACTTTCTGAAATGTTTACAAGCAGGGACAAACCTGAGTAGTATGGCCAGCAAAGTGAGTGTCAAACTGGATGCATACGTTTTCCACAAAAATCACTTGATTGAATTTGAGGTGAGGAGTTACTTTTCCTACATTTTTCAAATATTGCTTACAACCTGTGACTTTGGGGTTGTTTTTTTAAAAAAAAACATTCTTGTGGGTGAATTCTTATCAAGAACAAAGTGATATGAAATTCTCTGGCATTTGCACCAACCACATTCAATAGGTACAGCTATTTTCAGATTTTGGAATATGGAATATGAGAGAAAGAGAAACTGAAAGGTTCACCCGTCCTTAGTTCGGGACTGTTACCTGAATACCAAACAGGATAAGGACAAGGTGTGGTAAAATCCAGTCATCTCAAGAATGTTTTCATGAAATTCATGGGATTTACTTTCAAATAAATGTGGTTAGGATCAGGGTGCCAGTGCTGCTGGGGAGAAAAGAAGAAGTATCTTCATGTTTGCTCTGATGATCATATCTCCCAAAAATAATATAGAAGAGAAGTTATAATTAAAATAAATCTGAAAAGGACGTTTGTAGGTCAAGTAAATAAAATGAATGTCTGTCACCACATGCTAAATTTAAATTGGTCTTATTTCAATGCTTTGCTAAGTAAAACCTAAATATTCCCACTTCATGGGAAAAATGCTTACTTTGCCAAATAGTATAAATAGTAATAAAGGAATGAAATTTATACAGATGTATATGCCTCTACGTGTAATATAAAGGAAGATGGTCTTAATTATTGTCTGACAGAGATATGAAATTACATTAGGAGTGGCACAGGACACAAGAAACTATTTTAGATATTTTCACACTTTTAAAATGTCAGAGCTTTGAGACTAGCAATAAAAAATTCAAAGATAGTAGTGGAATAGTGAAAAATAAAAAGCAGATCTAGCACAAATAGTAAGACAATTTCTAAATGCTTATTTCAATTTCTGGTAAAAGCAGAATTACTTCAACCAATCCATTTTTGTCCAAAGCTTCCTCATTTTCCGTAGTTCCCAGATACATATTGTGTAAGCATATTGTGAATGTAAAGAAGTAATGAAGAAGCTCAATATAAGTCCATCCCTTTATTCAAACTAGGGGTGTGCAGCGGATCGGGTCCGATCCACGATCTGGACCCAATCCGGGCAAAATCGGATACAATTATCTGATTCTGATCCCTCGCAGCTGGATTGTCCAATCTAATCTGATCCAAAAGGACCCAATCCGGATTGGAAAGGATCAGAGGATCAGACCTCGGACCTCCTCCCCCCTCCCCCCACTCACACTCCTTACCTGCTGCCTCCTCAATGCCGTCCACTGCCGCCCACTGCTTCCGTACTACTGAGAAACAGGCCTTGCATCCTGTTCCACAATAGAGTGATGGCAGGCCGGGCGACGTCATCATTCGGTGCGCCCTTGCTCTACTGCGGAATAGGCCTGAAGGCCTGTTTCTCAGTAGTACTGAAGCAGCGGGCGGCAGTGGACGGCAGCGAGGAGGCAGCAGGTAAGGAGTGTGAGTGGGGGGAGGGGGGAGGGAGGGGGAGGTCCCCCGTTACCTGCCGGCATCCCGCGCTGCCATCCGCTGCTTCTGTACTACTGATAAACAGGCGACAAGGCCTGCTTATCAGTAGTACGGAAGCAGCAGACGGCAGCGCGGGACGCCGGCAGGTAAGGAGCGCGAGTGGGGGGAGGGGGAGGGAGGTCCGCACTTACCTGCCGGGGCCGTCCGCTGCCATCTGCTGGTCCCTTCTACTGAGAAACAGGCTTCACGGCCTGCCCCTCAGTAGTGTTGGGTGACGTCATCACCCGGTGCGCTACTGAGAGGCAGGCCGTGAAACCTGTTTCTCAGTAGATTGGAACAGCAGACGGTCGCGGATGGAAGTGGGCGCCCCGGCAGGTAAGGAGCGCGAGTGGAGGGAGGGGGAGGGCCCCAGTTACCTGCTGGGGTGCCCACTTCTGTCCGCTGCCATCCGCTGTTCCAATCTACTGAGAAACAGGCTTCGCGGCTTAGTCACCTGGCTCTCTACTGAGAACTAGGCCACAAAGCCTGTTTCTCAGTAAATTGGAACAGCAGACGGCAGCAGAAGGAAGCGGGTGCCCTGGCAGGTAAGGAGCGTGAGTGGGGGGGAGGGACAGGGAGGGAGGGAGGGGGAGTTAGGTCCCCATTCACCCACCCCCATGTTTTCACCATAGGCTTGCATTGGGGGAAAGCATTCTTTCCCCCAATGTAAGCCTATGGCAAAAACACCTAAAATGGCGTCTGATCCGAAAATCAGATGTCTGATTTTCAGATCGGAATCGGATCGGATCCTAACTGGGAAGCCTCCGATCCAATCCGAGGCATCAGTTCCGGTTCCGATTCCAACTCCAATCCGATTTTTTGGGTCCATGAACACCTAACTGCTACTGATACCTCTTCAGGTCAGTTAAGGAAAAGTTTTTTAAAAATGTTTTAGACAGAAAGAAGCCCTGCAACTCTCAGCATGCCCAGCCAGTTTGGGAATTGTAGGCTGGCTGGGACATGCTGGGAACTCTAGGGCTTCTTTCTGACTAAACATGCATGGGATTGCACCCTTAATTAATTTCATGCCATGATTAATATGAAAGTTTTGTGCCACATTCTTTATGTACATCCTCCTTATGTGACACCCCAAACCTGTTTGCTCTCGCTATCCTAAAGAAGATACAGGTGAGGAGAAAATACAGGCTTCCCACTCAGGTGGGATGCTCCATCTGGGCTCTCCCAGCCCTCCTGCCTTCTTCAGTCACAGAAGATGAGATCCTTATCCCTTCTGCACTGTAGAAATCAAGGCTTGCAGAATCAGATAAAGGCCCTCTAAGACAGCATGGCCATCTCCTAGAATGAGCTGGGGCAAACCACAGCAAAGTCTAGGCCACATAAAGCTTCATATGAGCTCTGCTCTCTGTTGATATGGCCATTGGCTTCCAACAATAAAGGTTATGATGATGATGACACACCACACCTTCAAAACTCAGTCTGCAGGGAGGGACCACTGGGAATGGCCCAAAGTCCTGACTCCTGTTTATAGAGACATGCCTTGAGTGGGTCTTTATTTGATCGGACCTGACCTTCCTTGATAGGCGTAGTTTGATGGCTTCCATTTTCGCTGCAAGCCCCAGCACTAGTGGAACAGGGTGATATGTTTGCAACGCTTTACCCTGCAAAGTTTACTAGCACTAGTAGATGGTTATGAACATTAACAAGTTTATATTTCTGCCACCCTAACAATGAAACTCTTTTATAACTATATTAAGTCTTTCCCACCAGCCATTTACTTTCCAAAATTCTACACACATTTGATCCCCCATGTGTGATCTGTACAACCAGACATTTGGAGCAGATAATGGGCCTGTTCAGACTACACGTTAAGCCATGGTTAGATCTGTATTATTCTCTTCCCTTGGTGTGCTCCACTCCAGACATCTTTACCACAAATTAATACAAAAGGGTAGCTTTTGAATTATGCTGCTTTTATCTTCTGTTTTTACTGTTGAGCCTATCTACATACGCAGGATAAAACACTTTGAAAACATTTTGAAAACTGTATATGGAGTGTGAGCCTATCTATACACGCAGGATAAAACACTTTGAAAACATTTTGAAAACTGTATATGGAGTGTGAGTCTATCTATACATGCAGGATAAAACACTTTGAAAACATTTTGAAAATTGTATATGGAGTGTGTCTTGGGCCCCAACAGTTCTAAATGCTGTTATAAACTGTTTTAAACCGTTTTAAAGCAGTAGTGTAGATAGGCTCCGTGTCCTGGGCCCAACAGTTCTCAAAACTGTTATAAACCGTTTTAAAGCACTAGTGTAGATAGGCTCTGTTGTTAGCATTTGGTTGTGTTTTGTTTTATATGTTTGTAAATCTGCCCAAGAGGGGGGAAATGTATTTGAAGATCTGGATGAAAACTCCCTAATACATTAGTATTATGTAGGGGTGTGCACGGACCCCCCGGATCGGATCGGGACCCGGATCGGGACCTCCAATTTTGTCCCGGACCGGTTCGGACAAAATCGGAGGCCCCCTGGACCGGATCGAGTCCGATCCCGACCCAAAAATCGTAAATTTTTGGATCGGCCGCCATTTTTTTCCCCATAGACTTGCATTGCAATGCAAGTCTATGAGGAAAAAATGGCGGCGGGTCGGTAAGGGGGGGCCTAACTCCCTCCCCCCCCGGGGCCGTCCGCTGTGGACGGCCCCGGCAGGTAAACCCCCTCCCCCGCGCTCCCTACCCCCCCTGGGGCCGCCCGCTTCCATCCGCTGGCGCCCGCGGGCGCCAGCGGATAGAAGCGGACGGCTCCGGGGGGGGTAAGCCCCCTTCCCCACCACTTACCTTCTCGGCCCGTCCGGCGCCGGCGGCTACTACCAGCGGGCTCCGCGGCCTACTCTCGAGTAGCGCGCCGGGTGATGACATCACCCGGCGCGCCACCCTGGAGCAGGCCGCGGAGCCTGCTGGTAGTAGTAGGCGCCGGCGCCGGACGGGAGCCGCCGGGCCGGGCAGGTAAGGGCCCCCCTCCCCCCTCCGCGCGCCCCCTCCTCCTCTCCACGCACCCCCTCCTTACCTTTCCGGCCCGGCGGCTCCCGTCCGGCGCCGGCGCCTACTACTTCCAGCAGGCTCCGCGGCCTACTCTAGAGTAGCGCGCCGGGTGATGACATCACCCGGCGCGCCATCCTAGAGCAGGCCGCGGAGCCTGCTGGGAGTAGTAGGCGCCGGCGCCGGACGGGAGCCGCCGGGCCGGAAAGGTAAGGGCCCCCCTCCCCCCTCCGCGCGCCCCCTCCTCCCCTCCACGCACCCCCTCCTTACCTTTCCGGCCCGGCGGCTCCCGTCCGGCGCCGGCGCCTACTACTTCCAGCAGGCTCCGCGGCCTGCTCTAGAGTAGCGCGCCGGGTGATGACATCACCCGGCGCGCCATCCTAGAGCAGGCCGCGGAGCCTGCTGGGAGTAGTAGGCGCCGGCGCCGGACGGGAGCCGCCGGGCCGGGCAGGTAAGGGCCCCCCTCCCCCCTCCGCGCGCCCCCTCCTCCCCTCCACGCACCCCCTCCTTACCTTTCCGGCCCGGCGGCTCCCGTCCGGCGCCGGCGCCTACTACTTCCAGCAGGCTCCGCGGCCTGCTCTAGAGTAGCGCGCCGGGTGATGACATCACCCGGCGCGCCATCCTAGAGCAGGCCGCGGAGCCTGCTGGGAGTAGTAGGCGCCGGCGCCGGACGGGAGCCGCTGGGCCGGAAAGGTAAGGGCCCCCCTCCCCCCTCCGCGCGCCCCCTCCTCCCCTCCACGCACCCCCTCCTTACCTTCCCGGCCCGGTGGCTCCCGTCCGGCGCCGGCGCCTACTACTTCCAGCAGGCTCCGCGGCCTACTCTAGAGTAGCGCGCCGGGTGATGACATCACCCGGCGCGCCATCCTAGAGCAGGCCGCGGAGCCTGCTGGGAGTAGTAGGCGCCGGCGCCGGACGGGAGCCGCCGGGCCGGAAAGGTAAGGGCCCCCCTCCCCCCTCCGCGCGCCCCCTCCTCCCCTCCACGCACCCCCTCCTTACCTTTCCGGCCCGGCGGCTCCCGTCCGGCGCCGGCGCCTACTACTTCCAGCAGGCTCCGCGGCCTGCTCTAGAGTAGCGCGCCGGGTGATGACATCACCCGGCGCGCCATCCTAGAGCAGGCCGCGGAGCCTGCTGGGAGTAGTAGGCGCCGGCGCCGGACGGGAGCCGCCGGGCCGGGCAGGTAAGGGCCCCCCTCCCCCCTCCGCGCGCCCCCTCCTCCCCTCCATGCACCCCCTCCTTACCTTTCCGGCCCGGCGGCTCCCGTCCGGCGCCGGCGCCTACTACTTCCAGCAGGCTCCGCGGCCTGCTCTAGAGTAGTGCGCCGGGTGATGACATCACCCGGCGCGCCATCCTAGAGCAGGCCGCGGAGCCTGCTGGGAGTAGTAGGCGCCGGCGCCGGACGGGAGCCGCTGGGCCGGAAAGGTAAGGGCCCCCCTCCCCCCTCCGCGCGCCCCCTCCTCCCCTCCACGCACCCCCTCCTTACCTTCCCGGCCCGGTGGCTCCCGTCCGGCGCCGGCGCCTACTACTACCAGCAGGCTCCGCGGCCTGCTCTAGAGTAGCGCGCCGGGTGATGACATCACCCGGCGCGCCACCCTAGAGCAGGCCGCGGAGCCTGCTAGTAGTAGTAGGCGCCGGCGCCGGACGGGAGCCACCGGGCCGAGAAGGTAAGTGCCCCCCCTCCTCCCCCCCCCCGCTGTCCACTTTCATCGGCGGGCGCCCGCTGGCGCCCGCCAATGGAAGCGGCGGTGGGCGCCAGTGGGCGCCCGCCGATCCGCCGATCCGCCGAACCGGTTCGGAGCTTTTTCAGACCGGTTCGGATTGGATCGGCCGATCCAGCTGCGGGATCGGAAATCGGATAATTTATCCGATTTCCCACTGGACCGGACTCGGATCGTGGATCGGGTCCGATCCAGTGCACATCCCTAGTATTATGTGCTGCTACTGATTTTTGCAAATGAGCTAGAAAAGAGTTATTATCTCTATGTCTTTGACAATGCACTTTTAAAAAATGAATCTAATAATGCAAATATAGTAAACAGATTCAATCGGCTCACTTCAGCTCCTTGAAACTGCATTTCTTCCCCCACTCCCACCCTGAAGCAGAATTTATTGGGGTGTATCTGATTATTCAACTGTGCCAGGAACAAGCACAATTGCATTTTCCTTCAGCTCACAGTTAGCTATAATTATGAAAGAACCTCTGCCTAATATGTTTTAGAAGTTAATAGAGCCTGCCATTAAGAATAAAAATAGGGCAAGATCTGGCAGCTGCTATATCATTCTTTATTGATACTGAAAGATAATATACCATTCTAGTGAATAGGTTTATAATATTTTTGACAACCACTCCCTGTTTTCCTAGCAGTTCTACCATACCAAAATCTGGGGCAGTTTCACTACAGGTTAAATTAGATCTCAAGCTCTCTACACACGTTAGACCTGAGGCTCATCTACATCTAAGTGCCTTCCAGATGGGGGAGAGGATTCCAGGCTTACCCACTTCCGGGATTGTCCCCCAGTGTGCACATGCCTGCCCATCATCCCGGAAGTGAGGAAGAATGTTCCGGGATGTCATATTTTTTTCAAATCAGATACAAGCAACATGGGTGCAATCATGTGCCAAAGGAAATGTTTTTCAAAAAAAAACACGTGAGAGCCATCACTGCGATGGCAAAACAACTCATCCCTCACCCCTGATGGGCACAGAGCCCCCTTGCATAACTCTGTGCCCAGTGGCAGAGCCCCGCTACTCATGGGGAAGAAGAGACAACCTCGGGAGCGGGCACCACACTGCCCATGTCCTCGGGGTTGTCCTGGGACCGCAGTAAAATTCAGGAAAACCACGGTTCCAATTGTCCCGGGCAAAGTGAATGGTCATCCCTGGTTAACCCCAGGATCCCCTGTGCATTATTTAGATGCTCAGGGACAACCATGTGACCAGCCAGGGATAAATGGCTGGTGTAGACATGCCATTGGTCAAGAAACCATTGAAAATATGATAGGCCACAAAAGACATGTTTGATATGAAAATTGTTGTAATAAAACCACTCTCTCTTAGACCACTTATCTGCATTTTCCTAGGTTTCTGAAGAATTTCACACTGCCAGAAAATGTTGTGCACAGTGTACAAAAACATCATCAGCATTGCCTGGACAGAGGAAAATTAGTTCTTTTCTACTGGTTTTAAGGTGGCCACTTATGAATCGCCAAAAAAGAGCTAACACATCACCTAAAAGGACGGCAAAAAAGAACACTGATTTGCATAACATTTGCCTATGCTAGTTTCTATGTATAAATGCAACTTTAGAAATAGTTATTACAGTTGAAATTGAAATACAATGCATCTCAACATAATGTGGAATACTGTGAGCATGTGACCTGTGTGCCTTGCTCAATCTGCTGTTCAGGTGCTGTCGATGGGCAACTTTAAGGCCCAGCTCCTACTTCTGATGGTTCTTTATCTTTAAACCAAATGTGAACTGGAGAGTCTTTCAAATAGAGGATGCCTTCAAAACAGAGGGCAGTCCTCTGGCAGCTGTTCAATAGAAGACTATCCTCTGTAAAAGAGGACATGTGGCCACCCCAACTGGTCTTTAATTCAGGAAGCAATAACTCTAACCGACCTTTGTGGTAGGCTAGAAATATCAATATCACTTCGACCCCCACTAACATCTGTTCCTGGTATCTTGGAACCTGAAATGTGATTTTCTGCCTGTGCAGGGCTAATGTTTAAACATGTGGCAAGAAATCCTAAATATTTGATAGCCATGCCTAAGAACTTGAAATATTTTCCCAGTCTTTGGCATTTTTTTTCCTTTGAGGAACAGGCACGCATGGCAGCTTTTCCACTCCGAATACTTTATTTCAGACCATATCTTTTTTTTTTTACCCTGGTTTGTCCGGGATCTTGATGATTTGGGGACATCAGAGCAGATATTATAGAATTCTCTATAATGTCCAGAATTCCACACTGTCCCCTTTAAGGCCCCATCCCCTCACTGCTCCAGTCTGGGCCTTAAAGGGTTAAGCATGTCTTCCCGCTAAGAAAGGGGAAGGGAAGCCAGGTGGAGCTCATGCAACTATTGGTCTTTTCTGTCATGCTGTCTCCCTGCCATTAGCCTCTTCTCTTTTTGGCTGCAGAGCGAGGAGAACAGGCATCTGCAGCCGAACAGGAGAGCACATGGTGGGGAGGGCACAACTGGCAACAAGGCTTCTGCTTCCATCTCTGGGGACATCTAAAAATAACTTCTCCATGTGATTCAAGATATTATTACCTATCCAAGCAGTGAGATGGTTCTCTCCTGTGGGCGTATTTAGCATTTGGAAAAGTGTCCTTGATACCACTACAAACTGGGTGCTGTAGGGAGTGGGACCCATTCACAAAAATAATGGGAGCACCTCCCTTTTCTGTGTCTGTATGTGCACAGCCTCTTGGGGGCTGGCCATGTTGGGGTGTCCTCTTTTTTGGTTTCCTAGATATGGTCCAAAACATGTGTGCTGTAAAATCAGACATGTCACCTAGGCTATGTTTGGGTCCGGACATGTTGACCTCCTTTTTTGCTTTCCAAATATGGTCACCCTTCTTTATTTGTCAGACTCTTGAAGCCAATTATTATCCAAAATCCTATGGATTTCAGTGGGACTTCTGTGGAACCAGAGTTCTCAAAATGGGACAAGGCAGTAATTCCCCCTAAAGCAGAATCACTTTCTGTCTAAGGGTCAAATTCAATTTCAAAGAAAGCATTATGTGTGTGTGTGGGGGGGGGGTGCATTCAAGTGATGGGCGGGACCAAAGGAAAAAAGATGAGACCAAAATACCCCAAATACTAGCATGTTGTAACTTAAAGCTCTTACTGCAATTGCCACTCAAAGTTGCAAAATTTTAGAATGAAGACTACAGAACATTACAGTTTAACAGGTCACTAGTCATTACGAGAGCTGCTGCTGACACTTTCCAGAAGCACAATTTGGATTGCATATTGCAGTTTCCAAAACACAGAAACCTGTTCAAAAAATTGTGGCAGTCATATCAAAGTCCACCATACTTTCATAGAATACATGCCACATTTTCTTCTAAGAACTGACTTTGCACAGTAACAATTTAACCCTTCCATCAAATCCTGAAAGATCACTTTTGATATCAAGACCTCTTTAAATGCTTGAACTTCAGAATGAACACTTCACATCCAATGATGTTGTGCTCTACAATGTGGGCATAGGCACATGTGCAAACAGTATATACAACGAAGTCCAAAGCAGATCCAGAAAATCTTGAGAAAATCTATTCTATGATTCTTCCACAAATCTTGGGGTATATTTCTTAGGGGAAGGAGTGGGGAGTTTTTAAATAACACTGGCTATTTGTGCAATCCATCCCGTGGCTACTTAGTGGATTGTGCGGTGTTGTTCATTCTGGTATCTGTTCACAGATGAATTAGAATTTTCCCCCCATCATGCAGAAATATATGCAAATAATCCCATACAAATATTCGCAACAACTGACATAATTTATGTTAGCACGTAACATTTAGCATATTGGCCCTCATTCCATTTGACTTTCCAGCAGAAAGTTGTGTATTTTCCTGCAAATGAAAATATGTAAATATTGGGAAAGTAAAAAATATATATCATCTGGAAGTCTGTGGACTCCACATGGACTGGGGGGGGGGGAGGGAGAGCAAATCTGCAGCGGATTTTCTTAGAAATTCAAACTCATTTTAGACTGCCTCAACTTTCCCCAGCACCTCTGGTACCATACTAGCCATATATATATTAGGGGTGTGCATCGGATCGGATCCGATCCACGATCCGAATCCGATCTGACCCAAAATCGGGAAAATCCGATCCGATCCGATCCGATCCAACCAACCTCCGATCCGATCCGATCCGATCCGATGAGGTCCGATCCGGATCGGACGCCATTTTGAATGCTTTTTCCCATAGCCAAGTATTGTTTTACAAAAACGCCTATAACTTTTTCATTTTTAAAGATAGAAGGATGAAACTTGGGGACATTGTAGACTGGTTAGCGATAGTTATCTGTGAGAAATTTCAGAAAGATTGGTGCATGCGTTTTGTGGCAATTAATTTTTTAATAAATACCCAGGAATGCTTATAACTTTGTCATTTTTAAAGTTACAAACATGAAACTTTGCCACATTGTAGGAGGTACCTTGGGACCTATGCGTGTGAAATTTCAGAAACATAGGTGCTTGCCTTGTGTGGCAATTAATTTTAGAAAAATGGGTAGTAGTGGGGTAAATACAGTTACGCCTCCCATTTTTTTATTTTTTAAGATACAAACAGGAAACTTGGGCACGTTACAGATACCACTTGCCTTGATATGTGAGTGAAATTTCAGAAACATTGGAGCTTGCCTTGTGTGGCAATTAAGTTTTGAAACAATGAGGAAAGAAACACCTATAACTTTGTCATTTTTAAAGTTACACACATGAAACTTTGCCACATTGTAGGAGGTACCTTGGGACCTATGTGTGTGAAATTTCAGAAACATAGGTGCTTGCCTTGTGTGGCAATTAATTTTAGAAAAATGGGTAGTAGTGGGGTAAATACAGTTACGCCTCCCATTTTTTTAGTTTTGAAGATACAAACAGGAAACTTGGGCACATTACAGGGAACACTTCACTTGATATGTGTGTAAAATTTCAGAAACATTGGTGCTTGCCTGGTGTGGCAATTAATTTTTGAAACAATGAGGGATTCATTGGACAGCACTTGCCCATAGGGATTCATTGGACAGTACTTTCCCATAGGGAATCATTGCATTGCACTTTCCCATAGGGAATCATTGCATTGCACTTTCCCATAGGGAATCATTGCATTGCACTTTCCCACTGAGAAATACAGTTATGCCTCCCACATTTTTATTTTTGAAGATACAAACAGGAAACTTGGGCACATTGTAGACTGGTTAGGGATAGTTATCTGTGAGAAATTTCAGAAAGATTGGTGCATGCGTTTTGTGGCAATTAATTTTTTAATAAATACCCAGGAATGCCTATAACTTTGTCATTTTTAAAGTTACACACATGAAACTTTGCCACATTGTAGGTGGTACCTTGGGACCTATGTGTGTGAAATTTCAAAAACGTAGGTGCTTGCCTTGTATGGCAATTAATTTTAGAAAAATGGGTAGTAGTGGGGTAAATACAGTTACGCCTCCCATTTTTTTATTTTTTAAGATACAAACAGGAAACATGGGCACATTACAGGGAACACTTCACTTGATAGGTGTGTAAAATTTCCGAAAGCTGGGTCCAGGCATGTGGTGGCAATTAATTTTTGAAACAATGAGGAAAGAAACGCCTATAACTTTTTTATTTTAAAAGTTAGAAGTCTGAACATTGCTCACTTTGTAGATGGGTTAGGGGTAGATATGTGTCAGAAATTTCAGAATGATAGGTCCAGGCATTTGATGGCTATGGAATTTTTAGATTAAATGTTTCAAAAAATGTTCCACAGAGGCCAGGTCTTCCTTTCCTCCCCCTCCCGCTTCCCGCGAAGAAAAGGAAACACTGTCTCGTCTCGATCCCTTTGATCCTTGCTAGTATCCATTACAGGGCTCGTGTCTGCTTTCCTACTTTCACTTTTTACTCAAGCAGACACGAGCCCTGTAATGGATACTAGCAAGGATCAAAGGGATCGAGACGAGACAGTGTTTCCTTTTCTTCGCGGGAAGCGGGAGGGGGAGGAAAGGAAGACCTGGCCTCTGTGGAACATTTTTTGAAACATTTAATCTAGGGATGTGCACTGACCCCCCGGATCGGATCGGATAGCGGATCGGAATCGGACCTGGGGGGTCGGATCGGATCGGATCGGATCGGAGGCTGGTCGGATCGGATCGGACCAGATGTCCGATCCGGATCGGACGCCATTTTGAATGCTTTTTCCCATAGCCAAGTATTGTTTTACAAAAACGCCTATAACTTTTTCATTTTTAAAGATAGAAGGATGAAACTTGGGGACATTGTAGACTGGTTAGGGATAGTTATCTGTGAGAAATTTCAGAAAGATTGGTGCATGCGTTTTGTGGCAATTAATTTTTTAATAAATACCCAGGAATGCTTATAACTTTGTCATTTTTAAAGTTACAAACATGAAACTTTGCCACATTGTAGGAGGTACCTTGTGACCTATGTGTGTGAAATTTCAGAAACATAGGTGCTTGCCTTGTGTGGCAATTAATTTTAGAAAAATAGGTAGTAGTGGGGTAAATACAGTTACGCCTCCCATTTTTTTATTTTTTAAGATACAAACAGGAAACTTGGGCACATTACAGGTACCACTTGCCTTGATATGTGAGTGAAATTTCAGAAACATTGGAGCTTTCCTTGTGTGGCAATTAATTTTTGAAACAATGAGGAAAGAAACACCTATAACTTTGTCATTTTTAAAGTTACACACATGAAACTTTGCCACATTGTAGGCGGTACCTTGGGACCCATGTGTATGAAATTTCGGAAACGTAGGTGCTTGCCTTGTGTGGCAATTAATTTTTTAATAAATACCCAGGAATGCCTATAACTTTGTCATTTGTAAAGTTACACACATGAAACTTTGCCACATTGTAGGTGGTACCTTGGGACCTATGTGTGTGAAATTTCAAAAACGTAGGTGCTTGCCTTGTATGGCAATTAATTTTAGAAAAATGGGTAGTAGTGGGGTAAATACAGTTACGCCTCCCATTTTTTTATTTTTTAAGATACAAACAGGAAACATGGGCACATTACAGGGAACACTTCACTTGATAGGTGTGTGAAATTTCAGACAGCTGGGTCCAGGCATGTGGTGGCAATTAATTTTTGAAACAATGAGGAAAGAAACGCCTATAACTTTTTTATTTTAAAAGTTAGAAGTCTGAACATTGCTCACTTTGTAGATGGGTTAGGGGTAGATATGTGTCAGAAATTTCAGAATGATAGGTCCAGGCATTTGATGGCTATGGAATTTTTAAATTACATGTTTCAAAAAAATTTCTACAGAGGCCAGGTCTTCCCCTCCCGCTTCCCGCGAAGAAAAGGAAACACTGTCTCGTCTCGATCCCTTTGATCCTTGCTGGTATCCATTACAGGGCTCGTGTCTGCTTGAGTAAAAAAGTGAAAGTAGGAAAGCAGACACGAGCCCTGTAATGGATACTAGCAAGGATCAAAGGGATCGAGACGAGACAGTGTTTCCTTTTCTTCGCGGGAAGCGGGAGGGGGAGGAAAGGAAGACCTGGCCTCTGTGGAACATTTTTTGAAACATTTAATCTAAAAATTCCATAGCCATCAAATGCCTGGACCTATCATTCTGAAATTTCTGACACATATCTACCCCTAACCCATCTACAAAGTGAGCAATGTTCAGACTTCTAACTTTTAAAATAAAAAAGTTATAGGCGTTTCTTTCCTCATTGTTTCAAAAATTAATTGCCACCACATGCCTGGACCCAGCTTTCGGAAATTTTACACACCTATCAAGTGAAGTGTTCCCTGTAATGTGCCCATGTTTCCTGTTTGTATCTTAAAAAATAAAAAAATGGGAGGCGTAACTGTATTTACCCCACTACTACCCATTTTTCTAAAATTAATTGCCACACAAGGCAAGCACCTACGTTTTTGAAATTTAGCACACATAGGTCCCAAGGTACCTCCTACAATGTGGCAAAGTTTCATGTGTGTAACTTTAAAAATGACAAAGTTATAGGCATTCCTGGGTATTTATTAAAAAATTAATTGCCACAAAACGCATGCACCAATCTTTCTGAAATTTCTCACAGATAACTATCCCTAACCAGTCTACAATGTGCCCAAGTTTCCTGTTTGTATCTTCAAAAATAAAAATGTGGGAGGCATAACTGTATTTCTCAGTGGGAAAGTGCAATGCAATGATTCCCTATGGGAAAGTGCAATGCAATGATTCCCTATGGGAAAGTACTGTCCAATGAATCCTTATGGGCAAGTGCTGTCCAATGAATCCCTCATTGTTTCAAAAATTAATTGCCACACCAGGCAAGCACCAATGTTTCTGAAATTTTACACACATATCAAGTGAAGTGTTCCCTGTAATGTGCCCAAGTTTCCTGTTTGTATCTTCAAAACTAAAAAAATGGGAGGCGTAACTGTATTTACCCCACTACTACCCATTTTTCTAAAATTAATTGCCACACAAGGCAAGCACCTATGTTTCTGAAATTTTACACACATAGGTCCCAAGGTACCACCTACAATGTGGCAAAGTTTCATGTGTGTAACTTTAAAAATGACAAAGTTATAGGTGTTTCTTTCCTCATTGTTTCAAAACTTAATTGCCACACAAGGCAAGCTCCAATGTTTCTGAAATTTCACTCACATATCAAGGCAAGTGGTATCTGTAATGTGCCCAAGTTTCCTGTTTGTATCTTAAAAAATAAAAAAATGGGAGGCGTAACTGTATTTACCCCACTACTACCCATTTTTCTAAAATTAATTGCCACACAAGGCAAGCACCTATGTTTCTGAAATTTCACACACATAGGTCCCAAGGTACCTCCTACAATGTGGCAAAGTTTCATGTTTGTAACTTTAAAAATGACAAAGTTATAAGCATTCCTGGGTATTTATTAAAAAATTAATTGCCACAAAACGCATGCACCAATCTTTCTGAAATTTCTCACAGATAACTATCCCTAACCAGTCTACAATGTCCCCAAGTTTCATCCTTCTATCTTTAAAAATGAAAAAGTTATAGGCGTTTTTGTAAAACAATACTTGGCTATGGGAAAAAGCATTCAAAATGGCGTCCGATCCGGATCGGACCTCATCGGATCGGATCGGATCGGATCGGATCGGAGGTTGGTCGGATCGGATCGGATCGGATCGGATTTTCCCGATTTTGGGTCGGATCGGATTCGGATCGTGGATCGGATCCGATCCGATGCACACCCCTAATTTAATCTAAAAATTCCATAGCCATCAAATGCCTGGACCTATCATTCTGAAATTTCTGACACATATCTACCCCTAACCCATCTACAAAGTGAGCAATGTTCAGACTTCTAACTTTTAAAATAAAAAAGTTATAGGCGTTTCTTTCCTCATTGTTTCAAAAATTAATTGCCACCACATGCCTGGACCCAGCTTTCGGAAATTTTACACACCTATCAAGTGAAGTGTTCCCTGTAATGTGCCCATGTTTCCTGTTTGTATCTTAAAAAATAAAAAAATGGGAGGCGTAACTGTATTTACCCCACTACTACCCATTTTTCTAAAATTAATTGCCATACAAGGCAAGCACCTACGTTTTTGAAATTTCACACACATAGGTCCCAAGGTACCACCTACAATGTGGCAAAGTTTCATGTGTGTAACTTTAAAAATGACAAAGTTATAGGCATTCCTGGGTATTTATTAAAAAATTAATTGCCACAAAACGCATGCACCAATCTTTCTGAAATTTCTCACAGATAACTATCCCTAACCAGTCTACAATGTGCCCAAGTTTCCTGTTTGTATCTTCAAAAATAAAAATGTGGGAGGCATAACTGTATTTCTCAGTGGGAAAGTGCAATGCAATGATTCCCTATGGGAAAGTGCAATGCAATGATTCCCTATGGGAAAGTGCAATGCAATGATTCCCTATGGGAAAGTACTGTCCAATGAATCCCTATGGGCAAGTGCTGTCCAATGAATCCCTCATTGTTTCAAAAATTAATTGCCACACCAGGCAAGCACCAATGTTTCTGAAATTTTACACACATATCAAGTGAAGTGTTCCCTGTAATGTGCCCAAGTTTCCTGTTTGTATCTTCAAAACTAAAAAAATGGGAGGCGTAACTGTATTTACCCCACTACTACCCATTTTTCTAAAATTAATTGCCACACAAGGCAAGCACCTATGTTTCTGAAATTTCACACACATAGGTCCCAAGGTACCTCCTACAATGTGGCAAAGTTTCATGTGTGTAACTTTAAAAATGACAAAGTTATAGGTGTTTCTTTCCTCATTGTTTCAAAACTTAATTGCCACACAAGGCAAGCTCCAATGTTTCTGAAATTTCACTCACATATCAAGGCAAGTGGTATCTGTAACGTGCCCAAGTTTCCTGTTTGTATCTTAAAAAATAAAAAAATGGGAGGCGTAACTGTATTTACCCCACTACTACCCATTTTTCTAAAATTAATTGCCACACAAGGCAAGCACCTATGTTTCTGAAATTTCACACGCATAGGTCCCAAGGTACCTCCTACAATGTGGCAAAGTTTCATGTTTGTAACTTTAAAAATGACAAAGTTATAAGCATTCCTGGGTATTTATTAAAAAATTAATTGCCACAAAACGCATGCACCAATCTTTCTGAAATTTCTCACAGATAACTATCGCTAACCAGTCTACAATGTCCCCAAGTTTCATCCTTCTATCTTTAAAAATGAAAAAGTTATAGGCGTTTTTGTAAAACAATACTTGGCTATGGGAAAAAGCATTCAAAATGGCGTCCGATCCGGATTGGACATCTGGTCCGATCCGATCCGACCAGCCTCCGATCCGATCCGATCCGATCCGACCCCCCAGGTCCGATTCCGATCCGCTATCCGATCCGATCCGGGGGGTCAGTGCACATCCCTTATATATATATATATATATATATATGTCTGGTTTCTAAAATGAACAAAGAAAAAAAGTCGTATCTTTTGGCCCCTGTGGTTGGGCCTTCATGATCCTAAATGGCAACATATTTTAGCATGAAATTCATTTTCCCTTGAATTCCTTGAACTTTTTTCATAATACCTAGTTTATTCCTCCCCTACAATTAGCTTAAATGAGCTGTCAGTCTCAGCTGCCTTAAGGTTTCTGCTTTAAAACTGCACCAGAGCCTGAAGAGGGGCTCCTGGAATGCTGTTTCATATCTCTTCCAAACTAGTAGCAAATTACTGGGTTAGTGCTGCTGTTGAAAGTGGTGAAGAAGATGCACACTGATAGAGCAGTATAAGAATAATGGTACCCATACACTTTCCCTATGATCAGCTGGGCTGCAGGGAAAGGACCACTGCTATTAGCAGTGCTAGTACAGCAATCCAGATTGTGTGTGGGAGGGGGTCACTGGAAGGGAGAAGGCTTTCTCCAGCACCAATCTGGGAAAACCCCATTTTATCTCTGGTCAGTGATCCCAGATAAGAGCAATTTAAAGGAATATAAACTTTTAAATAGTTTAAATGTCAAAAGCATTTAAGCCGGTCTTGCAAGTAGAATCTTTGGAAACCAGAGGCTTGTGTTTTACAAGTCTGTCCCCACCACCACCCTGCTCCCTTGTAACCTATTCTATGGTTTACATCTGAGCAGACAGCCACAGAATTTACAGCAACTTTTCCCCTCTGCATGGGTGGGGGACCCATTAAGATGGTCCGCCCCCAGAGGCTAATGGTTCCAGATGATTTCCAGAGGGCTCTGGGGAGTTTTCCAGCTGATAGGACTGGCTCTCCTGTCGAAACCCTGGTTGATCTGTGGAATGCAGAAATGACCTGGGCAGTTGACATGATTGCTCCTGAGCACCCTTCTCCTGAGTAGAGCTCATACGGCTCTGTGGTATACCCCGGAGCTGAGAGTGATGAAACAAAACAGGAGACGGCTTGAGTACAGATGGAGAAGAACTCCTAGTGGATGCAATGAAACACTAGTAAGTGCCTATGGTAAGCTGTATTCAGGGGCAATGAAGGCAGCAAAAAAACAATACTTTGCTGCCACTATTAAATCATCAATCTGCCGCCCAGCGGAGCTTTTCAGAGTTGTTCGGGGGCTTCTACATGCTGGCCCCAAGGCCGTGGTAGAACCATCTGAGGCCCGCTGTAATATATTTGCTAGTCACTTCCAGGATAAAATCTTTGGTATCCACCAGGACTTAGACTCCAATGTTATAGCAGGTGAATCTAGTGAGGTATCCAGAACAAAGGTTTGTCCTGTTTTCTTGGATGAGTTTCAGTTGGCACAGCTCAATGACATGGACAAGGTGCTTGGACAGGTTCGTGCAGCCACCTCTGTATTGGATCCTTGCCCCTCTTGGCTTATAAAAGCTAGCAGGGATGGAACAGCCGGCTGGGCCAGGGAAGTGATTAATGCCTCTCTATGAGAGGGAGTGGTCCCAGACCGTCTGAAAGAGGCAGTAGTGAGACCACTCCTGAAGAAAGCTTCTCTGGACCCAGAAAAACTTAATAACTATAGGCCGGTGGCAAATGTTCCATTCCTGGGCAAGGTCCTTGAGCGGATGGTTGCTGGCCAGCTCCAGACACTCTTGGATGAGACTGATTATCTGAATCCATTTCAGTCGGGTTTCAGGCCAGGTTTTAGCATGGAAACAGCTTTGGTCGCCCTGTATGATGACCTATGTCGGGAGAAGGACAGGGGGAGTGTGACCTGTTGATTCTCCTTGATCTCTCAGCAGCTTTCGATATCATCGACCATGGTATCCTTCTGGCATGACTGGCTGAGTTGGGAGTGGGAGCCATTGCATTGCATTGCAGTGGTTCCACTCCTACTTGGTGGGTCGGCTCCAGAAGGTAGTGTTTGGGGGACATTGCTCAGCCCCGTGGATTCTCCAGTATGGGGTTCTGCAGGGTTCAGTCTTGTCCCCCATGCTGTTCAACATCCACATGAAACCATTGAGTGCAGTCATCCAGAGTTTTGGAGTGTGTTGTCATCAGTACGCTGATGACACGCAGCTCTACTTCTCCTTTTCATCTTCATCAAGTGAGGCAGTGGATGTGTTGAACCGGTGCTTGGCTGCAACAATAGACTGGATGAGGGCTAATAAACTGAAACTCAATCCAGACAAGACTAAGACGCTGTTAGTGTGTGGGGGGGGGGGTCCTCTGACTGGATGGAGGGTGTTCAACCTGTTCTGGATGGGGTTGCACTCCCCCTGAAGGATTGGGGGAGCTTGGGGATTCTCCTAGAACCATCTCTGTCACTTGAGGCTCAGGTGGCCTCAGTGGCACGGAGTGCCTTCTACCAACTTTGGTTGGTGGCCCAGCTACGACCCTATCTGGACAAGGATAACCTGGCTTCAGTTGGCTATGCTCGGGTAACCTCCAAGTTAGATTACTGCAATGCACTCTATGTGGGGCTGCCTTTGAAGGTAGTTCGGAAGCTGCAGCTTATGCAAAATGAAGCAGCCAGACTGGTAACAGAGACCAGAAGATTCGAACGTATAAGACTGAATCTGGCCCGCTTGCATTGGCTGCCTGTATGTTTCCAAGCCCGATTCAAGGTGCTTGTTTTAACCTATAAAGCCTTACAATGTTTGGGACCACAATACCTGATGGAACACCTTTCCTGACATGAACCAACCCGTACACTACGCTCAACATCAAAGGTCCTCCTCCGGGTGCCTACTCCAAGGGAAGCTCGGAGGATGGCAACAAGGGAGAGGGCCTTCTCTATGGTGGCCCCCCAATTATGAAATGATCTCCCCGATAAGGCCCGCGTGGCACCAACACTGTTATCTTTTCGGCGCCAGGTCAAAATTTTTCTTTTCTCCCAGGCATTTTAACAGCTTAAGTTGAGGTTTTAACTGGCTTTGTGGCCAGGCTTAAAAGTTTAAAATGTTTTAAATATCAGCTGTTTTATGTTTTATGGTTTTAAATTTTGTATATTGACTTTTTAATGTTCAATCTCTTAATTTTTGTTAACCGCCCAGAGAGCTTTGGCTATGGGGCAGTATATAAATGTAAATAATAATAATAATAATAATAATAATAATAATAATAATATAGATGATGAATTCAGCCGGATGGCAACAATAATGAAGGAGTGTTATCGATATCTGTGTACACTCTTGCTGGCTGACATGTCTGTGAGGGAGGGCAGATCTTGATGAACAGAGGTCAAAGTAGAGCCAACCATCAATGGAGTGAAAATCAGGAAGTCTATGATGCAAATGCACTTGATAATGTAATATGAATGTCGTCACTCCAGACATGATAAAGTTAAATCATTAATCTAGAAAGCAGGCCAGACAGGATCCAGAAAAGGAATCACACTACAGCGGAAGAATGCCTCAGTCAAATATATTGGTGGCAGATTGGAAATGAGACAAACAGACGTCCCTCCAAACAAATCATTGTGAGGAAATACAAGGTTGCATTATACCTGAAGAAATGAGGCGTATGGTAATAGACAACATTTGACAGATAAATTCTAGAGAGTGCAAAAGTTGGCTCAGGGTGAATTCAAAGAGTAGATAGTGAAAGAATTCCTGTTAATGCAGAAGCTGGGAAGCCAGACGACCGTGCATTTTTACCAGTCCAAACGTGGATTAGAAAGACTAATATGTACAGGATCAATTCATGCAATTTGAAATAGCTAAATTGCTATTGTCATAATGGTGGTGGTGTTTTTTCTTTAGTGCAACTAAGGGTCTTCCTGACATAACCCAATTCTCATCTTTCTAGATCACAGAATTCATTGCATTTTTATCTAGCATCATTTTATTGTCACTTCTAACTTCCTTTCTTTTTATATAACCAATCATTTTATATTTAACTGGATTATTGCAATGTGCTGTCTTTGAAACTGATCCGGAAAATTCATGTGGCTTAAATGGGGATTGGCGATATGATCACACTATGCCAGTACTTGTCTGTCTTCACTCTCTGCCAATCCATTTCTAGGCCCAATTAAAAATGCAGATCTTATCATTAAAGCCCTAAACAACTGGGGGCTGGGTTACCCATTGGAGTGTTTCCTCCCATATCTACCTACCTGGACACTAAGGTCATCATCTAGGCACCTCACCAAATGAGGTGGGCGTCCACACGGGAGAGGGCCATTTCAGTGGTAGCACTCCATCTGTGCAATAACCCTCCAGAAAAGGCTGCCCTCCAAATACATTATGGGTTTTTTGGCGCCAGGTGAAGCCCTTTTCATTTTCTCAGGACTTGTAGGAGCTTTATTTTAGTGCTTATACTCCTTTGCACTGTTTTACCCCTGTTGTTTGTTTTACTTTTGATTTTATTGTGTGCTGCTGGTAGTTTTGTGCTTTTTTAATCTTTACTTTGTATTTTATGTTTTTAATTTGTACACCATCCAGATAACTTTGGTTACTGGGCTATTTGAAAATATAAGAAACAAACTGTTGGTTGAAAATTCTTATACTTTCTCACAGTATTTTCAAGGTAGAGTTCATCTGTAACTTTACCTTGAAAATACTAAGAAGTTCTAGATATTATTGTGGAAACATGATAGTACACACAAGCAACCCACGACAGTGGATAGAGATGTTTATTCCTGTCTAAGAGGCTTGAAGACTTTTATTTATATGAATTCTGATGGAAAGTGACCTGATCCACAATTCCAGAACTTATGTGTGGATCGGAATGTAATTATTCTTCAAATCTCACTCTTCTCTGAATTTTGCAATGCAGTTCAGAGTACAAAAAACATACCAAAATGCACTGGAAAAATATAGATTTTAGGACTAAATATGTTTAGCAATGTGTACATTTATATGCATACATTTTTGTGAGAAAACATGCATTCAGGATGCATATATAAATGCATATTTATATATGCATTTTTGTGCTTATTTTCCCCCCTTAAAATTGGCATGTTAATGTAGACATGAGCCAGAACACACTTATGAGTAGCAATGGGTGAGCTTACCCCAAGTGAATTCGTTATAGACTCAGAAAGCAATGAGTTTGTCCATGTGAGATCTCGTTCCACGTATACAACTTTTTGTGCATGTGCAATATCGTAAGGTATTTTGGAGCTGTACTTTGGAATCATGTAGCATGACATGCTGTCAGGCATCACCACATTATGTACGTCCTTCCAGATTGGTTGTTTTCATGTGGCCTGCCTGTGTGATGATGTCATGTCATGTTTAGTCACTGATTGCTAGTATGTGGAGGAGAGAAGATGGAACCCTCCTCGCAGAGCCAGAGCCGTGGCAACAATGAGGGAAGTAGTGTTGGATGCATTGGATCATTCAAGGTTTACACCAACTCAGTGTGTATGCAGAACTGACATCATTTAGCTGCAGATTGCACATGCCCCAAAGCTTACAATCAATTCTAAATGAAATGGTGAATTTGTACTACAGCCTTGCTAACAAAGGTGAGCGTTACAAATGGATGGGTTTCGGCCAACAAGCCAACCAATTATGAAATTTGGCAGCATACGTAAGAGTGAATGGACACATGCAAAATGGAGACAGAGGCAGGATCTACACTACTGCTTTATAGCGATATTGAAGTGCACTGACAACTGTTGGGGCCCATGACACATCTACACCAAGCAGGATATAACACTATGAAAGCAGTATGAAAGCAATATATAGGATGTGTCATGGGCCCCAACAGTTGTCACCTGCACTTTGATACCACTATAAAATATTAGTGTAGATCCTGCCTCTGTATACCGCTTTTATACCACTTTCATAGTGCTATAACTTCTTGGTGTAGATCTGGCCAGTGTGGAAAGAGACTGATCCATCCCTATCAACATGGTACAATGCTTAGGAAAGCATATCTCTCCCCCATCCAAAATGTGCATTACAGGCAGAAGCTGCATTAGAGACTACACATCCATATATCTACATTTGATCTACCCATGCAGAGGGGATCAGCATTTGGAAGCTTCCTTCTATGCATCGATCTCTCTCTTTGTATGATAAATGCAGCTTATCACATGTTATATGCAGCTTCTGTCAAATGCTCCCACTCAATTTGTTAGTAAAACAAGCCATATCAGTGCACACATGGCTGCTTAAAGGGACTTTGCTCAGTTACTCTCCACTACAATTATGTGGGGTCCAGTTCCAGCACAGAAAACATATGTGGAAAAGGTTATATGAGGACATCTTTGGGAATGATGAGATGTTATGGAAATTAGAAGGAGAGCTGTGGAACTGGTCTAGAGCCAGCTGTTTGAAATAAATCAACAGCTGTAAAAAATTAGCAGAAAGACCAGGAAGGGACGATACTGTATTATTTCTATTGTGATATTCACAGTACTTTCAGAAACCACGAAATACTTCCCATCGCTGGCCAAAGGTGGGGGATCCTTAGGCCAGGGGTTGACAGAAAGTAGCCTATAGTTGACTGGTGGGCCACTGGCCAATTTTTGGTGGGCCACCAAGGGCATGCTGGTTGCTGGGATTCTTGCAAAGAAACTGGACTAGAAAAGTCCTGAACTGATCTAACACGGCACTTTTTCATTTTGAAGCAAGAGTCTTTGATCAGAATAACTTAACGATCAGTATTAAGTCAAGCTAAGCAAGCATTCTTGCTTTTAAAAATTAAAACACAAAATGGGCCATGTAGATCCTAGTTTTAAAAAACACACACTCTAGGCTAGTCTGTAACTTCAGTAAACAGCTGCCCCGCTGTCAGCTCAAGGAAGCCCTATGATTATGTTTAGGCCAGTGGAAAGTACATGGAAAGAAGGCGTTCATAGTAATATGTGCCATATCAATGCAGTCTGTTGTAGCCATGGGCCATATAGCCAAATCCTCAGCAAACAGCTGCTTAGCGAGGCTATCAATTGGTTAAAAGGGCTACACACTCTTAGTACTAGCTCCTGCAATCATATGATGGACGGGGGAGAATTTTGTTTGGGCTGCATTTTTAAGTGATCCAAACTAATTCATACTTGACAGTAAATTGTTGGTCAGAACAGAGCTAACATTTGGATTTCACATGTCTCCAAATTTTGCAATGCAGTTCCCAGTTCAATAGTTGCACATGAAAAGGCACATGTTGGGCAAATTTGCATATAGAATGCACACAGTAGGTTAATTGTGTACAAAATAAATATGAAGTTTTGTGTAGGTGGGTGATGTTGTCTTTTAATTTAAGACTAATGTGGAAATTGGATGGAAGGGATTTTTACTGAATATAGGTGAAACTGTCACACAGTGGAAATAGACTGATTTGTCTATCATTAATTCATACATGCTTAGATCAAGGAAACTGATTAGTGTTGGTTATGACCTATAACCCCATATATCAGCTACTTGGTATCAGCTTGGTATCAGCTACTTAAAAATCCACCTTCTCCCATAGCTTTGTTCTGTCCCCCCTTGTCATCCAGGGAGTCACACAGCCCATAATGCTGTCAACACATTGGTATCTTCTTTATAGTATCATTTTGACAGGTTTGGGCTTGTTTTTTGTTAGAGCATTTGGCAAGCAGATTCTTGATAGTGTTGGTAATAGGCTGACCACATGAAAAGGAGAACAGGGCTCATGTAACTTTAACAGTTGCATAGAAAAGGGAATTTCAGCCAGTGTCATTTGTATGCAATTAGTTCCTGGTGAAATTCCCTCTTCATCACAACAGTTAAAGTTGTAAGGGCCCTGCCTTCTTTTGTATATGGTCACTCTAGTATAGTGCCTGCAACTTTAACAGTTGTGATGAAGAGAGAATTTCACCAGGAACGAATTGCATACAAATGACACTGGCTGAAATTCCCTTTTCTCTACAACTGTTAAAGTTACATGAGCCCTGTCCTCCTTTTCATATGGTCAGCCTAGTTGGTAATACCTGAGTGTTAACCCAAACCCTAATATATGTGTCCTGCTTTGACAGCAGCAGACTCTGGGTGCAGAGACAACACGAAGCAATGCAATGAAGCCAGCATATGTTCAAGCATATAGATTTCTATTCAAAGGGGTTCAAGCAAAGACAGGAGTTTTCCAAAAAGCAGTCAGAGGTAAAAACACAGTCATGCAGTCTGATGTGGGATCAGGCTACAGCAGGGTTGGTCCAGATCACAGGCAAATGTCAAAACACAGTTAATCAGTCAAATATATTACACAGTCCAGAGACAGGGTCAATAAATAGTCCAAAGGTCAGTAACATGGAGCATCCATCAGAAGGCAAGGTCCAGGAGGCAAAGTACACAGCACAGGAGCTGGAAGAACGTTATTGTTCCAAGACTGGCAAGGTCTACAGTGAATACTTTTAACCTCAAGGCCTGCTGAGCCCCACTCAGAGCTCAGCTGCAGTAATCAGAGCTCCCAATTCACAGCCCTAGTCCTGAGGAGTCACTATGTGAAGTGTAGGTTGCAAATAAAGAGTCAAGGCAAGAAAATGGGATTAAAATGGGCCACATTTTATTTAAAGATCTGCAAAACGGGTGTAAACCTAGGCGGACATCTAAACTCTTGGCCTCCTCAGGCTAAATCTTGGGATCGGGCGAACCATTCTCCTTCCTTGGGGTGTTGCCCCTCTCATGCCGCACAGCTCTGAGTCGGTGAGGAGGGTTGGCCTCAAAGGTAAACCTTATCCCAATGATCTGGTGCCGCAAGACTCCCAGATGTGGGCCTCAGGTACTACCCATCACCTCAACGGTGCCTGAGAATGTTCGCCATTACACTAGACACCTAAAGATGTCCGCACCTACCGCTGAGATTATGTGACCAAATCATTGCCAATCAACCTAATTAAGCACCCCATCTGTCTTACAGTGTGAAGTAGATGAAAAAACTCTTAGCCAAATTAGGATAAGAGCAAAAAATTCCTACTTGGCTTCCTAATGACGACCGACACGCCCACACTGACTACAGGGAGGGGAGGGAGGGAGCCGCGCTGAGCAAAGAATGCCGGGCGGGTCCATTACCCGGCTGTTTAAGCCCTGCGGGCACGGCCCCGCCCAGTGGCACCATTTGAGGCCGCCAATTGCATGCCTCCACATCTTCACTCACCACCCACACATGCAACTGTTCTTCCCCGCCCGAGTTGGGTGTGGGGATATGCATTTTTCTGGAGAAATCCTTGTTTACAAGTGAGCACTCCTTTTCACAGGGGCCCTACTGGCCTGGGGGCCAAGGGGATTCAGCCTTTGCCTCAGAGACAGAGTTACCTCCTCCTGAGAGGGATGGATCTGCAACCATCATCCCTGAGGGCCCAGTCTCCTGCTGGTCTGGTGGCAGTACCTGATGTTGGGTGCCTGTGTTCTCTGATGACTCCAGCTCTTCCTCTGAGGAGGACTCCTCCAGTGGGGCCATGACAATATGTTGCTTTGATATTTAATGCTTGGTATCCTAATTTTTTATGGTGATGCATAACATGAGTAAGAAAAAAAGGTGGAAATGCTGTTCAGTTATGAAAATTCTATCAAATGTTTGGAAAAGAGCTTCCTGATTGATAAATCCAACATGGGAAAATCCAACATGGGGAAACGTGACAGAGTCAGCTCAGCCTGCATCAGGTTGGCTCAGCCTGTATTTTACTGGGGGGTTTTAGTGCAAAAATGGCTGTCGGTGGTGCTATTATTATTATTATTATTATTATTTACATTTATATAGCACCCCATAGCTGGGCAGTTTACAAAATGTTAAAAGAGTCAATATACAAAATTTAAAACCATAAAACATAAAAACAATTGATATTTAAAACATTTAAAACTTTTACGCCTGGCCAAAAATTCAGTTTAAAACCTCAACTTAAGTTGTTAAAATACCTGGGAGGGAAAAAAAAATTTTGACCTGGTGCCGAAATGATAACAGTGTTGGCGCCAGGCTGGCCTCAGTGGGGAGATCATTCCATAATTGGGGGCCACCAAAGAGAAGGCCCTCTCTCTTGTTGCAGTCCTCTGAGCTTCCTTCAGAGTAGGCACCCAGAGGAGGACCTTAGATGTTGAGCATAGTGGACAGGTTGGTTCATGTCAGGAGAGGCGTTCCGTCGGGGATTGTGGTCCCAAGCTGTGTAAGGCTTTATAGGTTAAAACCAGCACCTTGGATCGGGATCGGAAACGTACAGGCAACCAATGCAAGTGGGCCAGAATTGACATTCCTGCCACTACCTGGAACCATTTTGTGCAAAAATGAATAAATAAATAAATAAATAATCTCTGCTACTGTGCACAACTGCCTCCTTTTCCCCTCCTGGGTCTTGGGAGTGGGAGAAGGAAACACTGCATAGAGCTGTGAGGTCCCTGTGTGCAAAACAGAGGGGAGGGGAGCAGTGCTTCTCCCTCCTCCTTCCATCCTTGCTACCACAGCAGCAGCAGCAGCATGGGAGGACGCATGAGAGAAGCTCCCCTCTCACTCATGCTCACACTGTCACTCCTCCAGAAAATCCATCAGCTGGTCCAACTAGGAGAGGGCCGAGTTAAGCCAGTTGGTGGATGCCAGACCAGAGTCGGGGGTGGGGTCAAGCTGGAAAGCTCATTCAGCTTCACCCACAAATGGATTCCTCCAACATCCCTACTCAGAAGTGCCTTGATATTGAAATGGATAACTCTATTGCTTTTGTGTTTCCAAAAGTGAAAAATTAAGTAGTAGATGTTGGTGATGACGATGATGATTACAAAAAAAAATATGCAAATTTTGAATTTTGATACATGAAAGAATAGTACATAGAAATGAGCTAAGGAATCAACTTAAGAGCTGCCAATTTCACAAAAAGAAATACATTCCAGAACTCATATATTACTGATTAGCTGCTATGCCAGAGATAAAAAGGCTATGATTGTATTCTAATGATCAGAATATAATGGCAGAATATCAGGATGCCTCACTGTTGGAGGCATTTTTACACACGTGCATATGATGGAATTGTTTCATTCTTGTATGGAACATGACTATAAAATGTACCACTTAAGTGTTTATGTTTCACATCCATAAAAAAACAACACAAAGTGGAATTCATTCCAGATTAGATTTCCCAGGGCACACTGCCAAGGAAAGCTTAACTGAAAATAATTGGAGAAAGACTCGTGTTTCATTTCTAAACTATTCATTTGTTTTGAAGATTTAATATCTCCACTTCAACTTTGGCATTTCTCCCTCTTCATATAGTTTGACACACACAAAATGTTTTTACATATTTTTTATTTCGTAAAAAGCCCTCTTTTGAGCCCTTTTCATTAACAAATGTTGTTACATTTAAATGCTGTCAGGCTCAAAACAATAAACTATATGGAAATACGTTCATAATAATGGGAACTGAATGTTGGAGTTTTCAATCAATCACTTGCTTCTGTGCCCTGTAAGTTCTGCTATAAGACAACAAGAATTTAGATCTAGAAGGCCCTAAAGACATTCCTGCTAAGTTCTCCAAAACATAATAGTAAAAGAGAATTAAAGTTAAATCTCAATAACATTTTTATGCCTTTCATTCCCAAGTCATATCTATTAGAACAAAGAATCAGTAGGAAGATGCCCAGTGATTACAGTACATCCAGACTTCTGACTAAATGAATAAACACACCCGGAATATAAACGTTTATGCTGATGTGTTCTACTTTTCCTCTCCTGGTTGTGCCTAGCCTGTGTGCAATACCTGCATGATGGTAGATAATAGCAGAGTTCTTCAGAGCCAGGCTTCTATACAAACTTTAGGGCTTGTCAAATATCACCTCAAATACTATCTGGGGTTTTAATGCCCTTAATTCTTCTACATCTTGGATCAAAATCTGAACCAGAGAAGAACTCCTCGCGCGCTCCAACTACCTATCCTCACACATCCCCACCAGTTCCTGTGGGAAAGATGGTTCTCATAAGGGATTATGGGGTTGGGTGGACGGTTCTTTTACAAGCCCTTCAATTGGTTCAGAAAAATGACCAGAGGTGTGTTTTTTTGTTTTGTTTTTTGTTTTGTTTTTTTACTATTTTGTCCAGAAAAAGCAGGTCATTTCCAAATTAATCCAAAGCAAGCTCATCTATCTCTAAACTACACAAGGGGCTGGCATAATATTGCCATTTGTGACATTTCACAAAAGCAGTCATCATTGTACTCTCTAAAAGCATTCCCCCCCTTTGTGCTGAGTAATTATTTAGTTCTTTCCATTTCTGATACAGATCTCACTGACAACCATTTTGTGTCAAATTCATTAACTGGACTGTAAGGCCTAATTCTTCACTTAGCAGATGCTGATAGGCTATGCCCATTTTTTTTAAAAAAATTTTTTACTAAGGTATGTCAATTCAACCTGAATTTGATCCTAAACCATCAGTTCCACCTCAGTTAGATACTAAATTGAAAACATTTAGTGCTGTGAAGAACTCTGCCTCCTATTTTCATACGCACACACACACAAAAATTCTTTCCCTGCAGGCTGGGGAAGAATTTTGAAAATTTTTCTTGACAGGTTTCCACTTACCTTTTTAAGTATAGAAGTGGTGGCCAAGGGGAGGGGTCTTCTTTTATTTATTTTTTACTTTAAATCACACCATTCATTGTCATACCAAGGGTCTGCATAAAGGCTTGCAGGCCAGCACCTCTTCCTGACTCCCATGAGACCACATGACATTGTGCGATCTCATAGGCATTCAGGAAGAGCTACCACACTGGGAATCCTCTCTGGGTGTTTTTAAAATATAATATGAAAATAGAAGAGCCCCTCAGCCACCTACATCACTTAAAAAGTAAGCTGAAATCCTGCCCCCCCTCCTCAAGGAGAAAATTATTGAAAATTCTCACCTCACCAACCTCCTTCACTGAATTTTTTTATCTTGACCCTGCCCCTAGAAATTGCCAAAAATAGAAGAATCAAAATATTCAGGTCAACAGTATAAAATCAGGGATTGTTTCTACAACCTTTAATATTTATTACAGGGGTGTCATACCTCTGTCGGCTGGAGAACCAAATTCAATTTCAGAAAGGGTCTCAGGGGCCACCTTCCAGGTGTCGGTGGGGCTGAAGGTAAAAGGGGTGGAGCCAAAGGCAAAAGGGGTGGGGCCCAAATACTTGCATGTTTTAGATTAAAGCTCTTACAGCCAGAAACTAAGCTTTAGGAGAGGCATGTCAACCTTTTAGATGGGGCAGTGGAAATGCTCCAAAACTGGGAAACCACCCAATGATTGGTGGTTGAGGGAAAGAGGTGAGGCCAGTTGAAAGAGATGTGGCCTTCTGGGGAAACCTGGAGGGCCAGATTGGGATCCTAGGTGGGCTGAATTTGGCCCATAGGCCTGAGGTTCAACACTCCTGATTTATAGTATTAACATAATAACAAATAGAAAGTTGGCCTCCAAGAGAGGGATGACGCATCATCACATCCTGTCACTCCCAGGTAGGGTGACCAGATAAAATCCAGGTCAGGGCTCGTGTAACTTTAACAGATGTAGAGAAAAGGGAATTTCAGCCAGTGTCATTTGTATGCAATTAGTTCCTGGTGAAATTCCGTCTTCATCACAACAGTTAAAGATGCATGCACTATACTAGAGTGATCATATACAAAAGAAGGCAGGACCCCTGCAACTTTAACTGTTGTGATGAAGAGGGAATTTCACCAGGAACTAATTGCATACAAATGACACTGGATGAAATTCACTTTTCTCTACAACTGTTAAAGTTATATGAGCCCTGACCTGGATTTTATCTGGTCACCCTACTCCCAGGGGCATTTTGGTGCCTTTTTGAATGTGCATGTAGTGCTCCCAGTGGCAGCTGGGCTTACTAACTGCTTTGAGAGGCTATTTCCGAGTTTAAAAGAAGACTGGAAAGCAATACTCAGGCCACCTGATAATACTGTAAATGACTGTACGTTATAGGGGGATAGCTGTGTGAATCCATTGCAGCAAAACAAACAGTCTTGTAGTACCTTAAAGACTAACAAATTTATGATGGCATAAGCTTTCATAGACTACAGTCCATAGTCCAGCTGCTTGGGGGATTATTTATTTAATTCCAAAGGGGTTTATGGAGTGTCCAAATATAGGCTGACCATCTGAAAAGGAGAACAGGGCTCCTGTCACTTTAACAGTTGTAGAGAAAAGGGAATTTCAGTCAGTGTCATTTGTATGCAATTAGTTCCTGGTGAAATTCCCTCTTCATCACAACCGTTAAAGTTGCAGGCACTATATTAGAGTGACCATATACAAAAGAAGGCAGGGCCCCTGCAACTTTAACAGTTGTGATGAAGAGGGAATTTCACCAGGAACTAATTGCATACAAATGATGCTGGCTGAAATTCCCTTTTCTCTGCAACTGTTAAAGTGACATGAGCCCTGTCCTCCTTTTCAGATGGTCAGCCTATCCAAATATGCATTTAAAACACCTGTGATGCAAGAAGCAAACTCCCCCCAGGGCAAAAACTACAGCCTGCCACTGAATCTTGCTGAGGTAACTGAATTCCACAGAGAATGCCCTCTGTATTCACTGTGTGTTGCTCACTCTGGGTAGGGTGATATACTCAGCAGTGGATTAAATCAGCTGAGTGTTCAGCAACTTTTCACAATAGCCCACAATACAGAAAGTGCCGTGTTTGGCCAGAGTTCAGTGTTTGATTGAGTTTTGTTTCCCTTTGAAACAACCCTTTTGGTGCTTGCTAACGAAGCAGGCTTCCTGCAGTAAAAAGGCGTCCTGTATATATTTTAAAAGGTCTACAGCACTTTTTTACCCCCCAGATATCCTGCACTGCTTACTTTGCCACTCCAGTTCATTGGCGTTCCAGTTGGAGGACATCAGAGCAGGATGAATCCTGGTGTTGTCCATACATGCATAAGGAGTCTCTCTAAATGTGGAAGAGGTCTGCTAGCCTCCTTTCCCCTCCTTTCTCCAGAACCTTCTAGCACCACAGGAAGGTAGGAAAAGTTTTCTCTCTCTCAACAGTTCCTCAACCACAGCAGCCACTGATTATGTTCAGTCCACATTGGGTTGTTCTTCTCCGCCCTAATCTCTCTCTCTTTTCAAATCCTGGTGTTCCCCTGAGAATTCTGATGCCTCCCTCTTGTGCATGGATGATGCTATGCTGTCTATTTAAGACTTGGTACTTGGAGAATTGAGTCCACTATTAATATATAGCAGAGGTGGGGAACATATGGTAGGCTGACCATATGAAAAGGAGGACAGGGCTCATGTAACTTTAACAGTTGTAGAGAAAAGGGAATTTCAGCCAGAGTCATTTGTATGCAATTAGTTCCTGGTGAAATTCCCTCTTCATCACAACAGTTGAAGTTGCAGGCACTATGCTAGAGTGGTCATATACAAACGAAGGCAGGGCCCCTGCAACTTTAACAGTTGTGATGAAGAGGGAATTTCACCAGGAACTAATTGCATTCAAATGACACTGGCTGAAATTCCCTTTTCTCTACAACTGTTAAAGTTACATGAGCCCTGTCCTCCTTTTCATATGGTCAGCCTAACATATGGCTCTCCAGATTTGGTTGGATTGCAATTTCCATCATTCCTCACTGTTGACTATGCTGGCTTGGGCTGATGGGACCTGAAGTCTAACAACATGTGAAAGGCCCACCCCTAGTTCATAGGATATGTGTGAGGAACCATGACGTGGCTCAAACATAGGCCAGGTTTACATAATACTTCAAAATGCTATGGTGATATGTATATCTTCCTAAAATGGCTTGCATAATTGGGTACTACATCCTGTAATGAGATTGTCATCACTACAGTGGTGCATAGTAGGGGTGTGCACGGACCCCCCGGATCGGATCGGGACCCGGATCGGGACCTCCAATTTTGTCCCGGATCTGATCGGACAAAATCACAGCCCCCCCGGACCGGATCGAGTCCGATCCCGATCCAAAAATCGGACGTCCGATTTTTGGATCGGCCGCCATTTTTTTCCGCATAGACTTGCATTGCAATGCAAGTCTATGAGGAAAAAATGGCAGCGGGTGGGTCAGGGGGGGCCTAACTCCCTCCCCCCCGGGGCCGTCCGCTTCCATCCGCTGGCGCCCGCCCCGGGGGGGGTAAGCCCCCTCCCCCCTGCCACTGCTTACCTTTCCGAGCCGTCCTCTCCCGTCCGGCGCCGGCGGCTACTGCCAGCGGGCTTTGCAGCCTGCTCTAGAGTGGCGCGCCGGGTGATGTCATCACCCGGCGCACCACCCTGGAGCAGGCCGCGGAGCCCGCTGGTAGTAGCTGCCGGCGCTGGACGGGAGCGGACGGCCCGGAAAGGTAAGGGCCCCCCTCCTCCCCTCTGCGTGCCCCCTCCTCCCCTCCGTGCGCCCCCTGCTTACCTTTCCGGGCCGTCCGCTCCAGTCCGGCGCCGGCGGCTACTGCCAGCAGGCTTTGCGGCCTGCTCTAGAGTGGCGTGCCGGGTGATGTCATCACCCGGCGCGCCACCCTGGAGCAGGCCGCGGAGCCCGCTGGTAGTAGCCGCCGGCGCCGGACGGGAGTGGACGTCCCTCAAAGGTAAGCGCCCCCTCCTCCCCTCCGTGGCCCCCCCGCTGTCCACTTTCATCAGCAGGCGCCCGCTGGTGCCCGCCAATGGAAGTGGCGGTGGGCACCAGCAGGCGCCCGCCGATCCACCCGAACCGGATCGGAGCCTTTTCGGATCGGTTCGGACTGGATCGGCCGATCCAGCTGTCGGATCAGAAATCGGATAATTTATCCAATTTCCCACTGGATCAGATTCGGATCGTGGATCGGATCCGATCCAGTGCACATCCCTAGTGCATAGCTATGAACTCTGTCTTATTAATATGAGCAGAAGATATACAGTGGTGACACAGCATCATTTATTTCTTACCTTTTGTACCGCCCTTCCTCCAAGGAGTTAGGATGGTGTACATGGTCACCCTCTATCTTTATTAAGTCCTCACAACAATCCTGTGATGAATGTTAGGCTGAAAAGGAGCAATTGGCACATGGCCACCCAGCAGAAATCATGGTTCAGTGGGGATTTAGGATATATGGCCTTCAAACCTGGCCTTGTGTGTGGGGAGGAGGGGGGATAAAGAATCCCAGGCTGTATTATTTTCACACAGCTAAGAGAAATGTCAGACGTAGCTATGTATGCCAATTCCATAACTACACTATGTACATAATGTATCATGTTGTATCTCAATGACAGCAGACTTTGGCCTGGATACCGTAGGGTGAACAGTGAAAGGTTTATAAGCGAATGGCCCTTTTGGTTATTTTCAACTCTTAATCTAGATGATTCAGTGAAGACATTAAAAGCTGAAATGGGGGATATGTCCAGGATGGGATGGAAAGACCAAGTCCATAGCTTTGGGACTGCTGCTAAACCTGGCTTTACTCCTGTATGCCCAGGTGGCTTGGAGTGCTTTTGTACAGCTTCAGTTAGTACACCAACTGCACCCCTTCATGGATAAAGCAGATCTGGCCTTGGACAAGAGCACCTTCATTGCATCCAGATTGGATTACTGCAGGGCACAATATGTGGGGCTGCCTTTGAAAAGCATATGGAAAATTCAGCTGATGCAAATGTGGCACCTACTGTGGTTCCTAGAGCCTATCTTTTGGAGCGTATTACTCCAGTTCTGCTCCATCTGCACTGGCTTCTATTTCTTTTCTGGGAGTAATTCAAAATACTGGTTCTTACCTATAAAGCCCTATAGTTAGGGACTAGGATATCTAAGGGAACACCTCCCTGCATATGATCCTGCTTGCCCATTGTGTTCAACCTCAAAGGCCTTGTTACATTTTATTGTATTTTTTTCTATTTCTGTGGAATTTGTAAGTGGAATACAAATTTATTGTATAAATGAATTTCAGTTTCTGCTGTAACCAAATACCCAAGTTAAACTTGGAGTGCAGGTGTGAGGAACCCCTATATTCTTAACAGAACAACAGTGCCCTCTAGGGCATCTACATTTCATTATCATCTGGGGGAGTTCATCAATAGACAAAAAAAAAATCTACCCTCCTCCCCAAACATCCAGAAGCTAAGCGCTTTTTCACATGTTGCAGCAGCTAGTTGGAACTAACCAACACTTTTGACATGTAAGCTCAGAGTTGTTAGGGAAGCAGAGCTAGCCTCTAAGTATTTTTTTTAATTGGGTCAATAGATAAGTGACATAAGAAAAGGAGCTAATCTGACCTTTGGACAAAACAATGGTCCATCTACACTAAGGTGCCAACTTTTGTAAACCTCCCAGAGAGCTTCAGCTATGGGGCAGTATATAAATGTAATATAATAATAATAATAATAATAATAATAATAATAATATTCCCATAAATATGTGGGACCCTCATGTTTTGTTTTCCTGGTAACATCTAATGAGGACTCCAAATATTTCTCTCACAGACCCTCTGCAACGACCTCTACATATCTTCTGAAACATACTCAAGCAGGTAAAATGTACTAAGTTAAATTGACTTTAACTATTTTTATTCAGTATATAATTGTCGCCTTCCCTTGTATAATTGTTGCCTTCCCATCAACTTATTTTTTATGTTTGTAAATTCATCTGCAAGTTTTAAAACATGAATTTCTCACAAAAGCTTTCCCTGTGTGCAAGACTACGGCCTCATCTACACCAATCAGGATATTGCACTATGAAAGCGGTATGAAAACGGTATATAAGAGGCAGGAGCCACACCAAGCAGGATACAGTACTATGAAAGCGGTATGAAAGCGATATATGGTATATGTCATGGGCCCCAACAGTTGTCAGTGCACTTCAATACTGCTATAAAGCAGTAGTGTGGCTCCTGCCTTTTATATACCGCTTTCATACTACTTTCATAGTGCTATATCCTGATTGGTGTAGATGAGGCCTTTATGGTTGCTAAGATACCCCTTGTGGTCTTAGGATATTTCACAAAGTTTTGTTTAGTTCTATGTCTTCTGGGCTTCGGGCAAGTAAATTTAAAACTACTACTACTATTTCTTCTCCTCCTCCTCGTCCTCCTCCTCGTCCTCCTCCTTCTTCTTCTTGGTTTTCCTAGAGATGGGATGAAGGCAGAGGTTCTTGGAAGAAGGGCTTAGAAACTCCCTAAGCAGCTCAACAGATTAAGGAACTAAAAGGAAAAGAAGAAGAAGCTGGAGCTAAGAAAGGGCTGATTAGTGAGATATATAAAATATTGATAGAGGAGGAATTTCAGGACTCACTTAATGTTATAAAAGAGATTTGGGAAGAAGACGTAAAGGGTAAAATTAATGATGATAACTGGGAGAGGATATGGAAAGTAAGAATGTTAAAGTTGCTGTCGATTAGAATTAAGGAGAATTACTATAAGACAGTTTGGAGATGGTATCTAACACCTGTAAGATTTCACCAGATTGATAAAAAAGTGTCTAAGAATTGTTGGAGGGGTTGTCAGGAGGTTGGGACCTATTTTCATATGTGGTGGAGCTGTGAACATGTACAAAAATTTTGGGAAAGGGTTTTTAAAGAAATAAGTGATATAATTGGAAGTAAATTGGAATTAAACCCAAAGTTAGCTCTACTAGCAATATGGGATAGTGAGAATGAGCATATAACTAACAGAGAATTGGTAAACAACCTCCTGGCACCAGTTAGAATAATCATTGCTAAAAATTGGAAAGGGCAAGAAAGCTACACAATAGAAGTTTGGTATAAAGAAATTTGGGATATGGCCTTGAATGATATGTTGACATGTAAAATGAAAATAAAGAGGGGAATGTCCAGTAAGAGTGATTTTGGAGAAATATGGAGTCCCTTTTTGGAATATGTTTTAAGATCGGGAAAGGACAAACACCTTCAAAAGAATCGTTAAAATTTTGGAAGGAGGAAGAATGATCATGAGAAGGTCTCGGGGGGGTGCACGGGGGTATTGTTGAGGGTTGTAGTTTGTTTTATATTGTGTATGTTTTATATTGTGTATGTTTACTGTGTTGAAATTAATAAAAATTATTAAAAAAAAAAAAGATTAAGGTGCCAATATGTTTAACTAAGTGGTGGCAATCTATTACAAGTGTGTGTGTGTGTGTGTGTGTGTCTTGTAAAGGAAGAGATCCACGAGTAGGGAAAGTCCCCAATGTTGAAATCCATTTTCCATGGAAGCAAAAAATCTCTTAAATACCCATTTACCATTGGTTGCCGTCCAGCACTTACGAACATGCCAGATTAGCTTAGAATTTCAAACAAAGAAGTTTCCTGTTTTATGACCTCTTTGCTTGAGAGAAATGTAGTTTACTTCATAGCAAGTCTTTGACTCATTGTGTGTCTCTTCTATCTAAGTTAAGACAAAAACATTAAAAAGTCAGATTTGTATTTATGTCAAAGGTTGTAATGCTGAGAATAACAGACCTGGGCAGTTATCTTAGCCATATATTTTACTGTGGAAATTTTAAACAAATATTTTAGAACAGATTATTATCAGTACTACCAAAATAGACACACATAAGCTTGCTAGTACCTGATGTTGTGATCGTCCAACATAACAAAGTAAAAACAGCATAAATAACTCTCCATTTTGAACAAAACACAATTTTCCAACATTATTTCAGAAGACCTGAAAAGAATCCTGATGACAAAACTGGATCCTGGCTGAAATTCTCTTTTCTCTACAACTGTTAAAGTTACATGAGCCCTGTCCTCCTTTTCAGATGGTCAGCCTACCTTAGTGGTTGAATTGGAATGCCAGAAAGGCCAGATTTTACCCTGGTCCTGAAATTCCCCACCCCTGGGCTTACATTTCATTTTCCAAGGCCAGACACACTAACTGATCTATTTCACAAGACAATGCTTAACAGTGCAATCCTATACATGTCTAATCAGAAGAAACTCTTATTGATTTAGACTTGGACTGGGCAGTTCTCCAAAATTGAAGACTATCCTCTGTAATATAGAATACCTGGCTATGCTATGCCAATTTCAGGTGACCATATGGCAAGGAGGACAGAGCTCCGGTATCTTTAACAGTTGCATAGAAAAGGGAATTTCAGCAGATGTCATTTGTATGCATGCAGTACCTGGTGGAATTTCGTCTTCATCACAACAGTTAAAGCTGCAGGAGCCCTGCCCTCTTTTGTATCTGGTCACTCTAGTATAGCTCCTGCAGTTTTCACTGTTATGATGAAGAGGGAATTTCACCAGGTGCTGCATGCATACAAATGACACCTGCTGAAATTCCCTTTTCTACACAACTGTTAAAGATACAGGAGCCCTGTCCTCTTTTCCATATGGTCATCCTTTGCTGGCATATGAGCAGCTGTCATGTGTTAGATACTTTGATATTTTCTCTGTCGAAATGGATTTCCTACAAAGTATTCGATGTTATATGTATAAAAAAAGTTCTTATTTAGAAAAACTAATAAAGTGGGGGTAGTTTTTATGATTTGACTCGTATCCAAGAATCAGTTATTCCTTCCAGTTCTTCTTTGTTGTGCAAAATAAAAGTGAGCATATATAAGTAAGGCCCAGGGTCAAAACAAAGTAGCCATTTTATAAACTCTAAATTTAAACTCTAAATGTTCTTCTGTGTTCATTCACTGTTTTGTCCTTCTAACATGCACATATGAAATTAAACATTTGACACCAGAGAAATCCAGGCATGTCTGCAATACAATTCTTTAAATTTAAAACTGTGAGCTCCTCTTAGGTGAGTGTAGACTCCAGCTAGCTCATGAAATGTACCAAAATTCACAATCATACTTGGGACAGAAAGAATCTGAGTTTGTCCTGAATGCAGGACAAAATGAAACTGACAAAGGTATCCATCCCTGTTCTGAATGAATAGCAAACTAGAAAGTGAAACATTCCCAATTGCATAAAAAAAATAACTGATAAATCGAAATTAAGAAATTAAAATCGGCAGGACAAAATGCATGCACTGGTTTGACTTGCTTGTGTGGAGTGCAATCGAGGATCTCAATTTATTCTGAAAGTTTCCATTTCAATGAAGTAGCCTTTCACCCGACACACAAATTAGTGGATGATGATATTAAGGCTTTGTGCATACACCAAACACGTGTTGGCCCAGAGAATAGTATAAATTCGACCAATTCATGTGAAGACCCTCTTCCACAGGTTACCATAATTGCATGTTGGTTTAGGCACAAGGATGGAAGGAAGTTAAATTGAGCGGGTGAGTACCAACCCAAGAAAACTAGCTGCTCTATGAAATATGTAATTACTCTTCTCATTTTATAGACAATAGTTGGACCACAAAAAGTCAACCCCTTGCATGGTTGAGACTTAAATTACATCTTACATGAAGTTCCATGGTGTTTTGTTTTGTTTTGAAATGGACAAAATGAACACAGTGGGTTGGATGCAGACTTAGTTATTCTTAGAGCAGACACATTGGAATCTATGGGGAAAGTTAAATCACATTTATTCCAGTGGATCTACTCTACAAATGACTAAGTCTGCATCCAACCTAATAATTCTTGTAACATTAATGTGTAACCTGGATTGACATTTTCAGCTAGATCCTCCACCTTGAAGTCCAGCTGCCTGGACATTGCCTTTGTGTGTAAGGATTCGAGTGGACAACCTCTGGGGGAACCTGGCCAACATTTTAAAGATTGCATTATTATAATAAAAATTGAATATTTATATAAAATATTGTTGATAAATACTCTGGGACAGTAGCCATGATTCTCTCTACTTCTCTATGTATCCTTGCATGATAAGGATGATGGCAATGGTTTATATAGCATCATCAGTGTGCATGGTGTTTTACAGGGTACAAGATGATGGGTCCCTACCTGGAGGAGCTTACAATCAAAAATTAAATATGTGAAAAATAAGGAGAACATTGCTGGATCAGAACAAAAAAGGCCTATCTAGTCCTTCCTGTACATGTTCCATGGCAACTGGTATTCAGAGGTATATTGCCTCTGATAGCCATTATGACAAGTTGCCATTGATAGCCTTATCCTCCATGAAATTGTCTAATTCTGTTTTAAAGCTGTCCAAGTTGGTGAGTATTACTTCATCTTGCAGTACTGAATTCCATAGTTTAACTATTGGTTTTTATGGTTTGTTTGTTTTTAAATATTCCATAGGCCAATTTGTGCAACTCTTTTTTCAGAGAGGAAAAGCAGGGCAAAAATGTCTTATATCACATAAATCAAAAACTATGCACTAGGGGTGTGTACCGGATACAATTATCTGATTTCCGATCCCCGCATCTGGATCATCCAATCTGATCCAAACCAGTCCGGGAGGACCCGATCCAGTTCAGATAAGATTGGAGGATCAGACCTCCTCCCGCCCCTCGTGCTCCTTACCTGCTGGGGCTGTCCACTGCCATCTGCTGCCACGGACGGCCTCGGCAGGTAAGGAGCGTGAGGGGGAGGCGGGAGAGGGCCCCCACTTACCTGCCAGGGCGGCCGCTTCCCTCCAGTGTGCAGATCTACTGAGTAACATCATCACCTGGCGCACTTCTGAGAAGCAGGCTGCGAAGCCTGTTTCTCAGTAGATCGATGCACCGGAGGGAAGCGGATGCCCCGGCAGGTAAGGAGCACAAGGGGCAGGGGGCTTACCTGCTGAGGTGCCCACTGCCATCCGCTGCTGCCTGCTGGTCGAATCTACTGATTAACAGGCTTCGCAGCCTGCCTCTCAGTAGCGCGCCAGGTGATGACATCATCAACTGGTGCTCTACTGAGAATTAGGCTGCGAAGCCTGTTTCTCAGTAGATTGGACCAGCGGACAGCAGCGGATGGCAGCGGGCACCCCGGCAGGTAAGGAGCACGAGTGGGGGGAGGGACAGGTGGGGAGTTAGGCCCCCACTCACCTGCACCTATGTTTTCACCATAGGCTTGCATTGGGGGAAAGCTTTCTTTCCCCCAATGTAAGCCTATGGCAAAAACAGCCAAAATGGCATCCAATTCGAAAATTGGACGTACAATTTTCGGATCGGAATTAGGTCCAAACCGAACCGGGAAGCCACCGATCCGATCCAATCCGAGGCCTCGATTCCAGTTCCAATCCTGGTTCTGATCTGATCCGGGGGGGGGGGCATGCACATCCCTACGATGCACTGTGTTTAGAGACACTTGTTTTTATCTGTTCTAAATTTCCCAACATAGAGAGGGAAGTGGAGGCAGGGCTGAAGATGGAAAGAATGTACAATTATTTCAGTTACACAATCATAAGCACATTAGTACAGATTAGGGTTTTTTCTCTCTCTCCTTGTACTACACACCATCACCACCACCCTGGAATGAAGTTTAGCAAAAGGCAGCAAGCTCATGTCTCTCTAGTAGGCATATGAAGTGAAAATAATTAAATAATTGCCCTTTAAGAAACTTGTCATATTAACTATCTCCTCCAAAGCAATGAGCCACTTTAAGAATATTTGAGAAAATAGCTTATGAATGAATGATTAGATGCATGTTTATATCATGATTGTATATCATTTTCATTTTAATAATCATCTAGCTCTGATATGGCCAAATGCCTTGTATATGTTTGATTGTTAGAATATGCTGACTAACATCAACAACAGCATGTTCTAGTACTTATATCTTTAAAATGATTACCAGCTGTCTTTCTCTGGAACAAAAACTGTTCACCCTCTCTCTTTCTCACTAGAACATTTTTGGCTGTTTCTTAAAGTATTTGAATCTATGGCTTTTTAGAGAGCGCATTGTAAATTAATAATAAAGTTTTAAACAGGGCTTGAATGGCTTGGTTGAGATAAAGTATGCATAAACACTCAGAACATTTATTTTTAATATTTAAGATTGTGAAATAAATAACATTTCAGACTTTAAATCCTCTTGTTTTATATTCAAATCTTGTATGCCCTCCTTCCTCTGAGCTGGAGTAAAAAACAAGGGGGCATTGCAGCCTGGCATGGGAAAGAAAAAGCAAGGCCCCCCTTTTAGTACCAAATCCTATATCATTGTTTTCCCATTGTTGCTTTGAAATATCCATCTGCATAAAAGACGATAAAAGATCTCATGCAAGGCATAGGATAGCTGTTCAGCTGCAATTGATGCAAGTCACTGCTTGGACAATGAAGAATGTGAATTCATTGTAGAATAGTAAATTTTCTCAATCATGATGGCATGATCATGAACTATTCCCATGAGACAGAAAATGGAGGACATTTAAAGTAGCATAGGGAGCTCTCTGAGGATCTGAGACTCAAAAGGGTAATACATAGGAGATGGAAGGGAGGACATGTTACCAAGGAGGCGTACAACAGAATTCCTTGAACCTCTAAGGATTGTGTCAGTAAGGTGAAAGCCCAGAATGAGCTGAGCCTGGCAAGGAAGAATAAAAACAACACACAGGACTTTTTTGACTATGTTAGGAGCACGGAGAAGACCAAGGAAGGGGTAGGTCCTCTGCTTAGGGTAGGGTGACCAGATAAAATCCAGGTCAGGGTTCATGTAACTTTAACAGTTATAGAGAAAAGGGAATTTCAGCCAGTGTCATTTGTATGCAATTAGTTCCTGGTGAAATTCCCTCTTCATCACAACAGTTAAAGGTGCATGCACTATACTAGAGTGACCATATACAAAAGAAGACAGGGCCCCTGTAACTTTAACAGTTGTGATGAAGAGGGAATATCACCAGGAACTAATTGCATCCAAATGACACTGGCTGAAATTCCCTTTTCTCTACAACTGTTAAAGTTGCATGAGCCCTGACCTGGATTTTATCTGGTCACCCTAGCTTAGGGAAGATAGTTGTTAACAGGTGAAAGGGAGAAGGCCAGTGGCATTTTTAATCTCTCCCTCTGGACTGCCCAATCTGTCCATGAAGGATGAGAGACAGCATGGTGAAGAGGCTCCAGGGATTCACAGTCAGCCCCCCCTTGTGGGACATGGGCCTTAGCAGATGCCAAGTTATGCCAACCCCTGATGCTCACCCTGCTGAGACATGTTTTTGTCTTAAAGTTGAATATCATATAGAAGAAGGCTGTTAGAGAGCGGCAAGATGGACCTCATTCAGGAAGGAATTCCAAAGCATAGGTGTGAGTCCAAAGAGGACTTTCTCCCTAATCCCTACAAAGTGGACCATTGGGATTGATATACCACTTAAGAGGGCTCCCATTGATGACCATCGTAGGTTCATCATATGGTTGAGCTTCAGCTATTTATGTATTTATAATATTTTGAAACTGTCTTTCAAGGCAGGAGTTCTCCCAAGGCAGTTTACAACAGTAAAATGATGGATAAAATTTCATAAAACAACCTATAAAACACACACACACAACACATACATAATCAGGGGAAAACCAGAATAAACAAGAAAGTTTTCAGGGCCATTAGTCAAATTTGTCCCATTCACACCTCCATATGCAAACATGATTGTGAGTGCATTTTTAGGGGGGAACCCCATTTCTTCCCAAACTTGCGTTCACATTCAAAAAATGTGCACTTTTTAAAATGTGCTTTTTTTAAAAAAAAATCATTTTCACACTTTAGTCAAGGGGGGGAAGTGTGCATTTGGCTGTGTGCACTTTCAAAAACACATGTTCTGAAATATACACTTTTCCCATTCAGATCAAAAGAAAACAGATTTTAATTGAAAATTGGAGCAAGGCTGACCTGAGGTGGAACTCGGAAAACCTCATTGAGCTTGTGCCTCGCGGATTTCCCCACCCTTTAGCCTGGAAACAAATTGGAAGCCACTAAGGGTGTACTGCAGTGGGGTGGGATTGGGAGGTTTACATGCGTCTTGTAAGCACCTTTGGTTTATAACCTACTTGCTGCATTCTGCAGCTATGGAGACTATTCTGCTGTTATAGAAGCTGCAATCCTATTTACACTCACATGTATAGGATTGTGCTATTGGCAACTCTGCGGGACTTACTTCGGAATAATACAAACACGCATAGGATTGCATTGTAGTTTACTATCTTAAAATATTTCACCAGTGTAAGAATATGGTCAATGTGCTTTTGTGGAGAAAGCTGAAACTTGCCAGCAATATTTTAGGATTTAGCCTTTTATAATGCTAGAATCAGCTATTATTATACATGAAAACTACATATCATGTCTGTTTGTTCTTATACTCATGTTTTTTCACACTTTTTATGTTATTTTACTTATTTGTTGTGAAGTTTTACTTCCTGCCCTTTGATCAAAATTCTCAGGAGGACTTATAAAATTTCAAAACATAGTAAAACAAATGAAAAACATACAGAAAATGTATTATAGGTAGCAAAATGTCTAAAATGTTGCATTGACCAAATGTCTGGAGGGAAGGAGGGAATCCCACTGGCTGGTGCTTTCTCCCTGACCTCCATGTGTTCAGCCAAAAGTGTAAGCGAGTTCTGCACGCCTAAGATTTTAACCATTGATTGTTTTCCTTTATTTCCTTTATCATTATATTTTTCTGCTGCCTTTCTGAAACCAACCAAGTTTAGCTTAGGCTCCATACTTCACTTCCTATTCTCCTTAATTACATAGAAACCACCATTCTTAAAAATAAAAGCTTCATATTTCTATTTCCATGACTCTTCTAATATATGAGTGATGTGTTTAGCCATTCTCATCCCCATTCAAGTTCCCAACTTTACCAGATATCCCAATGGTGTTGTCAAGTTGTTTGTGGAGTGCATGTTTTAGCCCCTTATGCACTTCCTGCACCTCACCCATATTTGTCTCACAGACTTAACATAACGGAAGGAAGTATAATTTGAGCTTCAGGCTGTAGTGGTCCAACAAGAAGGGGAGGGAAGGGCCACAGGCCTGTGGTAGAGCAAATGTTTTTCATGCAAACTCCAGGTTCAACCCATGGAATCTCCATGTTGGATCAGGAAAAGCTCCTGTCAGAAACTCATGTCAGCTGATGACAATCAGTGTAAATAATACTGAGCTAATGGTATTTTATTGAGTCAGGCTAATGGTCTGACTCAATAAAAGGGAGTTTCCAATGTTCCTGGCTCTCCCTCTCTCCATCTCCATCTCATCTCTCTCCATCTAGATCCAGCCCATTATCTATCACAGTTGAACATCCTGAGAAGATACAGAGCTTTGTACTGATTCTCTAATACAAATATATTTGTCTGGCTGCTTGCCTAGCTTTGAAAACCATGGCCAAATTTCAGGGGGGGAGGTGTTGGTTCATGGTGTGCATACTAGGGAAGGAATCATTCACTTGTTTCCCCTTTTCTGGCACCTGAAAATATCTTGCTCTGAGAAATGACATGGCAAGGGCAATATGAAAAACAAAACAAACAAACAAAAAGGTTATGTGAAAGAAAATGTTCATTTCTATATATGTCGGTTGTTTGATGAGCGAGTAGGGGAATGGAGAGGGAACAGTCGGAGCTATCGTCCAAGTGGTATGTCATGCAAAGAGAATGTGAGCTTTCCCCCCTTCTGTTGTTGATAAAACAAAAGGTTTGTCCTTCCATGTATGTTGGGTTGAACTTTGACTCAAGATATAAAACTAAATGTAAGCCCCCAGTTTCAAGGAACTGTCCATTTGGCACTGTTAGTTTCTGATGATAAGGAAACTTGTCTTCTAAATGTCTTCCTTAATTTTGGCTCTCAGACCATATGAATCATTATCATCCAACGTTTCTCTGCAGGGATTCCTTGGAAACATCAGCAACATCACTTTGTAAACACAGCTATACACCCATAAATCACACATTTTTATTTTTATTTTGCTACTATGAAAAACAAATGCCATCTGCACTGCTTTGGACCTTTTGGAGGGAGAGAGACGTGGGGGGGAGGGGGAGGAGAGAAACATTACTCATAAACGACACTTCTGCCTTTGCAGTCTATTATAAGAGTTGTTCACAACTCATGAGGAATAAATATGACAGGTTCTTGTTGCTGCTGGCATAATTTGTTTTAACCTCCTTGCTTTATAACCTACTGAACTTTCTTAAATATGCAGATCTCCAGTTAACCATGTTTAATGTCTGTTTTGCCAATGCCTTTCTCCTCAGAGTTCTTTTAGGTCAATTTATGTATTTATTTTTGTACACTACACCACTGAAAGCATAAATAATGGAGTAATGAAGGCATGCCTCTGTCAGTGGAAACTATTGCTTGTAGAATGAAGGGGAGTGTTTCATTCTAATCATGTTTCATTAAGGCAACATCAGCCATCACTAGATAAGGCTGCAGGTTGGTAAACCAACCAAAGCTGATAAAAAAAATTTCAGGCCACCAATGAAACGCGAGCCTCCATAGATGCACCAAGTCCAGAAGAACTCTCAAACAACATGCCTCACCATTTAGGAGGAGTGCAACCTGATCCAAGTTGCACTCCTCCAGCTCATCTGATTTCTCAACCCACAACACATTCATCTAGTTTGGATTAAGCTTCAGTTTGTTCATCCTCACCACCCCAAAATTACCTTCACACTCCTTGGGATAAAAAGATGAAAAAGAAAGATAGAGTTACATTTCATCTCTCTCTCTCTCTCTCTCTCTCTCTCTCTCTCTCTGTTTTTTATTAAAGATGCAGATGCTCCTTTTGAGCCAGTATTTGGTGAACCTCATCTTAAGCATGGTATGTCCATTATATATGTGTGTTCATCTATCTGGCTCAGCATAGTGTTTTTGGCTATTTCACAAACATTGGCTCAATTCGGATGACACGTTAACCAACTGAGGGGCATTAACCCACTGACGGTGTGTTAAAGAGGTGGTGATCTACAGACGATACGCTGTAGCAGGTGCTGCAAAGAAATTTTAACCACCCCGGTTGTTAATAGCGTACTCAGCTCTGACAGACAGCTCGGCCGCCATTTTCCCCACTTACCGAACTCCGTTAGTCCTCCAGCAGGTATCCCAGCACACACTGCGGCCGAAAGCCATGGGCGCCGCCATTGAAGCCGATGCAGGACATGCCTCCCAAACCCCACTGGCCGCCTCAGTCAATGGGCAGAACTCAGCAGCCTCGGGCAAACAGGCAGTCAGGAGCAACGGCAGCACCAATACAACATTCCCACCCCAGGCCCAGCATTGCAATTCCAACGTTGGCACCCACGCCCCAGGGAGGCACCCACCACCAACCCTACACAGGAGATGGGGCAGTCGCGAGGAAGACCCACGGCTCCCAGCCCCAGCCCCAACCCTCCCCACCTCCCTCCTAGAGCATATCCCACACACACAGGAACGAAGGCAAGAGTGGAGTGGCGTAGAAAACTTTATTCAGCAGGGAGCTTAGACATAGGCAATAAGGCACATGGGCACCACTAAGCCAGGGCAGAGCCCATGGAAAGGACAGTTGCCCCCAACTGGAAGGAGGAGGCAGCTGGAAAGCACAGCAGTGGAGAGGGGACAGCCGAGGCCACACCCCCAGGGAGCCAAGCACGGAACGTGCCAAGGGGACATGGTGGAGAGGGGGGTTTTCCAGGGAGAGATGCCAGTCCACACGTGAAATTCCACAGCCAATGCTCACAAGGGGTCGAGGTAGCGCAACCAGATCCAGGCACTAATGCTCTTACGCACCCGGGACGCCTCGGCATGGGCTCGACGCTCTCCAACGGGATTCTCGGGGCCTGGCAAGGGCTCAATGTCTCGCCCATCCACAGGGATGGCGTTGGCGTCCTCACCCACCCGAGAAAGGTCAGGGTGCTCGGCCAGTAACACGTCCCCACGGGACTCACAGATGTTGTGCAGGATGCAGCAGCACACTATCACGTCCGGAATGATGTCGGCCTGCAAGTCCAACAAGCTGAACAGGGAGCGCCAACGCTCCTTCAGACGCCCAAAGGCACGCTCCACGGGCAGGTGGGCATGGCAATGGTAGTAGTTGTATTTACGCTGGACGTTGGTGCACGGGTAGAGGTACGGGGCCATCAGCCACGGCTGCAGGGTGAAGGCCTGGTCGGCCAGGAGGAGCGGACCCACCGCACGGTCGCACACGGAAGCGGGGCCAGACTTCAGGAAGCGCCCCGATGTCAGCTTGGCAGCCAGGGGGGAGTTCCAGAAGATGGCTGTGTCGTTGCTGTGCCCGGACACGCCCGCATACACATCCAGGAAGCGGCCCTTGGCATCCACCACCGCCTGGATAACCATGCTGTAGAAATGCTTGCAGTTGTAGTACTCCTCACCACGGGTGGGTGGAGCCAGGATGCGCACGTGGGTCGAGTCCATTGCCCCCACCACCCGCGGGAAGCCCAGGGCACGGACGCCACGCATGTTCTCCTTCTCGTCCCTCACCCGAATGACGTCGGCCAGGTACAGCTCATTCAGCATGCTCCTCGTGTCACGGAAGATCTCGTATGCGGTGGACATGCCCACCCTGAAGGTGGTTGACAGCGGCAAGTAGCCCACGTTGAACGCCAGCTTGTACAGCATCAGGGCAAGGCGATGGGACACCGAAATACTTCGGCGCATGTTTGTACACTCCCATTGCAGGACAGGTGTCACCTCAGCCACCAACACCTCGAAAGTCGCACAGGACATGCGGAAGCTCCCACGGAAGTGCTCATCGTCCCAGTCCTCCAGGTCCTGCATCTCCATCAACATGGCTTCCATGCAGGGAAGCACCCAGCGGTGGATGGTCTCATGCTCGGCAAAAAGCTCAGCCAACGTCGAGAGGGGGGGCGTGGTGCAGGGTTCCTTCGGCCGTGCCTTCGGCCAACTTCTCCGCGATCATCGTGGGTTCCTCACGGCGTCGAACCAATGGCAGGATGGTGGCCCGGAGACAAGGCACGGCCTCCATTGCTCCGAGGGGCCAGCGGAAGGACTCCGTCCCGAACACAGGCATCGCGGGTATGGCTCCACCTAGCCGCCTCAGCTGGGGATGGAATAAGTCCTCCTCATCGGCAGGCTGTTGCGAGCGAGCTCCAGGACATAGTCGCCACCACCGGCCGGGCCAGGGGGGGCGGGCAGAATGGGAGGAGAGGTGGGCGTGATGGAGCAGGAGGGCGGAGGGAGGTGGGGCAAGTCTGGGAGCATGGGACGGTCAACTATGGTAGTGTGGGAATGGGAGGACTGGAGGATTTGTTTAGGCTGAAGTGCACCTGCTAGATAGAGGGGAGTGACAGGAAGTGGCCGGAGTGGGGTGCGTGATGGGGAATCGGCAAAGCAGGCCAAGTCTACGCTACGACTAGGAGGGATGGGCGTGAGCCTCCATGCTGGCGAAAAGGCCTACGGTTGGCCGTGGATCGGACGGTGACAATGCCGGACACTTCATTCCAGACGTCGAATGTGACGTATGACTTCTCCCAGGGCCACCTCCAGAGTGTGGAGACGCCGTGCCTTTTGGGCCCTCCGCCTTCTGCGGATGGCACGGCGGAGGGAGCGTAGTTTCCCTGGGAGGCGAGAACAGAAGGGGGGAGAGGAGGGGGGATAGCCATCAGTGAAACGGAGGCCACAGCAATAGCAATGCATCCCGCCCAACAGCCCCGTAACCAACCTCCACGCCGAAGGGCCCTTCAGCGTCGGACAATGCGCCCTGCTCAGTGCCTGTTGGACCTGTAGGGTGCTGCCATCTTGACTGGTTGTGGCTGCAATGGGGGGAGATAGGGCCAGGAACGAGAGGCATCCAGGGTGTGCAACATTGTAGCATAGGGATGCTGATGGACATAGCCTTGAGCATCTAGACCGGGCCGAGGGAGGCGCCGGCCAGAGAGACGGGCATCTGAAAGGGCCTTATCGCATATAGGGGTGGGGGTGAACCTACAACTGCATATCCCTATGGTCCCTTGGCGGATGGGTCTAGGGACCCGTAGGACAACCGTGCCTTAGGCCATGTCATCCTGGGAGCGTCTGTCAACCCCCTCCTTGTCCTCCTCCTCTGCCTCCTCCCCCTCCTCCTCTCCCTCTTCGTCGGTGTCAGGTGGGATGTCGCAGCCCCTTTTTGGGCGGCTGCCTATGCTCCGCTGCTCCTATCCTCCGGCTGCCCCCCCCAGCCTTCCCTGAGGCACCTGCTGCTGCCGATGCCGAACGTGGGGCCCGATATGGTACGGCCATTGGTGGGGGCAAGTACTGCTGTTGCTGCGGTGGTGCCATGTATCCGTACAGCCCCATGTAGGGAGCAGGCTGCGGGGGCCCATGGTAGGCACCCCAGAATGATTGGGCGAGCTCCCTGAGCACCTTGGTTTGGCGGTCGATGGCTGCTGTGTGCTCCCGCATGCCTCGATCGATGATGGCATCGGTGGCCGCCATGGCCTCGGTCATCCCGGTGACATGGCGCTCTAGACCTATACACACGTCCCTCCCCACCTCCCGTGTGGCTTGGGCGCACTCTTCCATGGCTTGAGTGGCCGTGTGCGTGGCCCACATGGTAAGGATGCGCTCCTTGGTGCGCCTAGCCTCCTCCTCGGCCGCCATGCGTGTGAACAGGTCGTGGATGCACTCCCCAGTTGTCTGCCTTGCCACCTGCAGCCAGTCTGCCCTGCGCCTGTTGCGCATACGGACACACCTCTGCGCGTTGGTCAGGGGACGGGCTTCTTCGGCCGTGGCCGCACCATGCTCGCCTACATGCAGTGGCGGCGGCTCCTCCTCCAGGGGGGCCACTCCCTCTATTGGCTCGTCCTCTGGCTGTGGAGGCCCCTCGATCTCCTGCTCAAGCACGGCCTCCCCGGCCTCGAGCTCCGCATCCAACGGCGCCTCCACTTCCATCGCCTCCATCTCCATGTAGGTTTCATCAGTGGCCTGTGTGTCGATGTCTAGAAGCTCTTCCTGGGACGGTGACAGTTCTGGCTCCAGCACTTGGCCCACCTGTTGCTCCACAAGCTGCTCCATTTCGTCCTGTTCCTCCTGTGACACTGGCCCCGTCTCTGTCACAACATCCAGGATCCCGCTAGGGAATCCCTGTACCGTAGATGCGTGTTTCGAGGACCCCAGCTACGTACGTGGTGCTGGCACTGGCCATGACACTCGCCCTGCGGTGGCAGCCATGCTCCCCTTCATGGGAGTCACCCTTGGACGTGACAGTCCTGGCTCTTGCTCCTCCTGCTGGGTCTCTGGCACCAGGGGGTCGGGTGCAGGGTCCTCTACTTGCATGTCTGCACAGATGAGCCATAGGAAGGCCATGGGGCTGCTGCTGCTGGAGGAGGCCGGCATGGGGGAGATGCTCCTTGAGATGGTGGCCGTCCTGGGCAGCACGGGTGGCAGCCTCGCAAGCACCAATGGGCTTTCGGATGCTGCGGGGCGGCTCATTGGCCTCGCCTTGGCCGGCCATGCTTTGGCTGATGCCTTCAGAACTTTCTTGGGGGGGGGGGGCGCGGCTGCTGCTTTCAGGCCTTTCTTGGGGGGGTGGCTGCTGCTTTTGGGCCTTTCCTGGGGGGGCGCGGCTGATGACTGTGGGGCAGTCTTGGCAGGGGGTGCGGCTGATGACTGTGGGGCTGTCTTGGCAGGGGATTTGGGCGCAGCTTTCTCGGCTGTCTTGGCAGGGGGGTTGGGCACAGCTTTCTCGGCTATCTTGGCAGGGGGTGCGGCTGCTCCCTTCTCGGCTGTCCTGCCAGGGGGGTTGGCCAGGGGGTTTCTGTCCTTGCCGGCGGCTCCTGTTTCCATGAGGGGGGCCCTCCTCCCGTTTCGCCCCTTGGTCCAGCCATGCTCGTTGTCGTGTGCACGGCGGCTCGTTGGTGGTGACCCCGCTGCCCGCCGTGTGTCCCGGGACGACGTCGTGGCGCTCCAACAGCAGGCGTGACAGTTCATCGTAGAAAGGCATGGTGCATGGCTGGGCGCCGGTTCTTTTATTGTGGGTGACGGTCTCCTGGAACTTCCTTTTGAGTCCATGGAACTTGTCCTTGCATTGCTTGCCGTTGCGGTCGTGTCCTCATTCCTGCATTTTCTTGGTGAGCCAAGGGTAGAGGTGATCGTGCCTGGCTGTGGCCATGATCCTCCTGGCTTCCGGGCTTCCCCAGAGCTCAATGAAGTGCCTGATCTCTTCCTCGGACCAGCGTTGCGCTCTGCGTCTTTCCTGGGGATCCTGGCTCTCCCCTCTTCAGGAGATTGTGAGCCGGAGTCCTCGGCCGGGTCTTCCCGAGCCCCCTCTCCCTCTGGCTCCATGTTGGCGACGGGTGTGTGTTTCGCAGGTGACGGTGGTCTTTGTCATGGGCTGCCTTTCCCTGTCCCGTGTGGTTGTGTGTTAGTGGGTGCTGGTGGGCTGTTGGGCTTGCTGTGAATGTGCCTTGTGCATAGGCGTTGTTGTCTTTGGTGGCCGGGGCCGCTTCGTGTCCTTGGGATTGTTGTGCATGCCTTCGCTGGTTTTCCACAACATCCGCAGGTGGCTGGCTGTCGCCCACGGGCACACATTGCCTAGGCATTTCATGCATCTTGGGGATGTGCGTGGCCTTCGCTCGTTGTCCAGCCATGTTGGGCGGATGAGGGAGGGCTCTCTGGTCGCCGCTTCCCCTGTCCTCGTCCTACTGGGTGATGCGAGGGTGGAGGTGGTGGTGCAGTGGGGGTCTACTTTGGGTGGGTTGTTGTTCTCCCTGTTGGTGTGGGGGGGGCTGCCTCTTGCTCCAGGGCGCCTGGGGGTTTTGGTTATTCCGTCTCCCCCTCCCCCCCTTTGCCATAGTTCTCTTCTGGTGCACTTCCTTTTCCATTTGTGTAGCTGCCTGGGCACCCTGCGTGAGTGCTTGCAGGAGCTGGCCCCTAGTTGGGCTCTGTGCCGGCTACCTGGTTGCTATGGCGGCACTACCAGTGGTCTGTTGCATGCATGCCTGAGTGGCCGCCCACTTTCTGCCGCTCTTGCCGCTATCCTCTATGGTCTTTTGTGTTAACGTACTCACCTCAGTTGTTTAACCCACGCACCTCTTGAGGCTGAATTCGGACGACACGTTAGTCAATTGACTAACTTTTAAACAACTCACAAGGAGTTGTTTAACTCAGTTGTTTAAAACTCCAACTTAACCAACCGTGGGTTGTTTATCTGTTGTGTGGCTGAATTCGGACAACACGTTGAGCTAACCAACTGATGGTTGTTTAATTTAACAACCATTGCTTAACGTGTCATCCAAATTGAGCCAGTGTCTAGGGTCTGTCTGACCAGATAAAATCCAGGTCAGGGCTCATGTAACTTTAACAGTTGTAGAGAATTTCAGCCAGTGTCATTTGTATGCAATTAGTTCCTGGTGAAATTCCCTCTTCATAACAACAGTTAAAGGTGCATGCACTATACTAGAGTGACCATATACAAAAGAAGGCAGGGCCCCTGCAACTTTAGCTGTTGTGATGCCCTGACCTGGATTTTATCTGGTCACCCTAATGTTCACTGCTTAAACCCTGCATAAGAACAGCTTAATTAAATTAATATATTGCAAGCTTAAGTGAAAGTCAGACACTGACTAAATAAAGCCCACATTATTTACAGCTATGCAATAGTGAAAGTTGTTGCTATTATTTATTTATTTAGTTAGTTAGTTAGTTATTGTATTTATATCCCTGTTTTTTAAATCTTGCAAGGAATCCAAGGCAACTTACATGATCTGCACAACAACCCTGTGAGGTAGGTTAGGCTGAGAGTCATCAGGTGGCCCAAAGTCATCAGGTGAGCTTCAATGCTGTATGAGGACTAGAACCTGGATCTCCTGAGTCCCAATCCACCATTCTAACTATGACATTACACTAGTTGTCTTATACAAGGTTTTCTTCAACACTTCCTTTAATAATGAAAAAAATGGAATAGCAAAAGAACATAAGAAGAGCTGCGCTGAATCAAGAGCCCATGCCAAAATACTTACCTCATAAGTTACAAAAAGTTTGACTATCAGGACGTCTTACAAAAATTGTGGCATCTCTAAAACTGCCATTCTTGTGCACAATTGTGGGGGCATTTAGGTGGTGGCAGCTCCCCAAAACCCTTTTTGGGGCCAATAATTGTACTATAATGTACATAGATGAAACAAGCAGCATCTGTTGGGAATAGGCCTGGCATGGGAAAGAGCACAATGTAGGTGCCAGGTGAGTCTCTCTGGGAATCTCATTCCACAACCAGGGTGCCACAGTAGAAAACGCCCTCTGCTTAGCCCCACTTCACTTCTTTGGTGGGGGCTGCTGGAGAAAGACTGCTACTTCATTGGACCTTTCATCTGGGCCTTTCATCTGCTTTTATTCTAAGTGAAAGTTTTGCAAAAGCCAAATCATGTGTCACAATAATGTGCCTCGGCCGGCATTCATCAGCTATTTTGTGGGATCATTTAATTGTTTCTGTCACAAGCTGTAGCAATGTTGGATACTGGTTGATTTCTGGGAAATACCTGTTTTTCATCAAAACATTGGAATTCCATCAAGTCCTCATTGGAGCTTGTTCTGTCTTAAATGCCAGTGACATCATTCACATAGTGTCAAGTCCAAGGAAATCTTTATAATTATCCAGAATTGCAGTTCTTTTGCCATCATCAAGTTGTACAAATCAACTTGATAGTTTTGGGATGCTTCCAAATAAGGCTTTTACTCAAATCACTCTTCATCAAACATGGACATTTACAGAATGTCATCCTCTTCCATCTATTACCCTGTCATGTTTTCCCAACAATTCTTCCTTTTTTTTTTCCTTTCCACAATAAATCATCCAGGAGAAAAGACAGAATACCTGCATGGTGTCTTTTGATTGGTAGTGCCAGGAGTCAAATCTGTGGAAGCACCTTTGGTCTATTCCTATATGGTTCTATTCCAAACCAGAAGCATTGAGAGGTCTTCTCTTCCTTTTTCCTATTGAGGGCTTTGATGAAGTGTCAAGAGTTTTTCTTCTCAGGGTTCCCAGACAACATTTTGAAAACAGATCCCATCTTTCTGTCGGTAATACTGACATGTGCATCAGATCCCAGGCAACTCCTGTTATTAACTGTGGTGATAAATTCATTCCTTCTGGGATGAAGTACTCATCAAGTGATGCAAATGTAAATTCACTTTCAATAGCTGACCCTATGCCCAGGGCATTTAAGAATATCAAAGTTCTTCCTATTACCAGTGATACTTTTCATTGCAACACCAATTGGAATTTTTTAAATGGTTCCACATACCCATTTCTTACAAAATACACAACATTGTGGTAAAACAATGTTGTGTGTCTCCAGCTTCCATCTGTTAATGACTTCGCCCACTAGCGATTTTGCTGGCAGGGGTTTCCATGGCTTCTTGTCTGGCAGCTACTGCAGATTATGCATACTCCTTTCCAGAGAAAGCCCAAAAACATAGGTACCAATACATTTCTGGAGCTGTGATATCAATTCTTTAATACAGTGGAAATTGTTATGACTCTGATCAGATTAAAGAAAATTCCAGATTAGACAGTCTGGAATTATATGCACTATTCCTCAACAGATGTTGCTTGTACATCCATGCACCTTATGGTGTTATTATTGGCTCCCAAAAGGGGCTTGAGGTTTGCCTTCCCCTAAATGCCCTAGAAGTTGCGCATAAGACTGGCAGTTTTAGAGATGCCACAATCTTTGTAAGAAGTCCATATAGTAAAGCCTTTTGTTAATATTTTGACATGGGCTTTTGGACTATGGAGCTAGTGCCGTGCCCAAATCTGTCCTCCCATTTCCTGAAAGTTTTCTTCCCTCGCGAAAGATACTTCCATCGCTACGAAAGATACTTCCTCCTCATTTTACGGTGTTTTGTCATTTATTTTTGTGGTGGTCTTGAGCTTACCCAGCCACTATGAGGCAGATAAGGCTGCTGTGCATGTGTTTTCTTTCTACTACATATGTCTCCATTGCTCTTCAGCACCCCCAGTCTGCCTGCACTTTGTGTTCTGAAAAAGCCCTGTGGGAGCAATTACCTCAGGATGGCTTCCCCTGGGCTATAATTAAAGTGTGGGACACCAAGAAGGCTATAAGCTGCCAGAGAGATTATTGTACAACAAAAGACAGGACACTCATGCACACTCCTTGTCCACCTCCTAAGTCAGGTAAGCACAAGATACCTGGACTCCATCCATGATCATTTCCCAGTAGTTTTCTTCACCTTTGAATTTCTTTTCAAAAGCAGTTTCTTTTCTATCAAATTGAATGGCAATGGCAAATAAATTGTGGGAAAACTTTTCAGCACAGCACTAGTAATTGTTCTGCCATTCCAATGTTCTTCGGGTTCCATTCACTTATCTTCTGGAAGGCTGAAAAGAATTATGCTCAAATTGAAAAGGAGCCTTTGGCAATTGTATTTGCCATGACCAAGTTCCAACAGTATGTGTTTGGCATGCTTGTGAAGGTTCTGTCTAACCACAAGCTGCTGGAAACTATCTTCCCAAAGCCCATAGGCATGTCCCTAGAAAGGTTGCGACAAGGGCTTCTCTAATTACAGAAGAATAACACACCAACAATCTGTCTCCATATAAGGCAAAGCTACATTCTAGGTCTGGAATCACCCCCACTTTTGGGGTGCTGCTTTCCCCAAATGGAGGGAGGGGAGTTCTGCACCCTGAAATAGGGATGGGCGAAATCGTCAAGTGCTCACTCCATGGGTGCTCATAGCGCTGCTGCTGCCACCCGCCCCTACATGCCAGGTTGCATGAGCCTCCGCTGAGTGCTCACTAGGTTTGTGAGCAGTCAGTAACTGCCCACTCTTGCTTGCTGCATTAATGGCAGCCACCATTAAAGCAGCAGGGGAAGTGTACAATTTCCAGAAGCTCTGGAAAGTGTGCATCCCCCCCCTCCCTGCTGCATCAATGGCATCCACCATTAGTGTGGAAGGGGAAAATACGCAATTTCCGGAGGCTTTGAAAAAATCAGTTTTCCCCCCTGCACCAAAGGCCCTATTAACGCAAGAGTAACCCTTTATTGGGTAGGAAAGACTTAAGTCTCCCAGTGCTGGTAAGTATCTTCTTATCCAACTGTGCCTGTATTTAATGAGGATGAGGATGATGGCAGAGCACTAATCATTTCACTAGCATCATATGTAGTTAGGCTCTCAAACACAGAAACAAGCATGCCCTTTGAAGCCACATATAAATAAGAACATTATACCAGCAAAGGGTATTCAGAGGTATTACAGCCTTTAAATCTAGAGGCCCCACATAGTCTAGGACAGGGCTGTGTGTACAAGGAAAACTCAAGTTCACTGAAGGATTCCAAATTCCACTTCAAAACTTATTTTATCTCATGTTCATATCAGATTGTGGTGTTTTTTTAAAAAAAATCTTGCATGAAAATTTGTGTATATTTTGGGGCATATTGTTTCCAAATATATGCATTCTTCTCTCATTGATCATAGTGTGTTTGTATGCCATTCTTCAAAAGCACACATTTTTCCATGTGCTTTTTCCAAATGAACATATACTGTCAAATACCCTTTTTTTATGGTGTGCGAAGCACATTGCAAAGCTTGGAAATGTATGAAGATGGACTGCAGATTGCATTCAAGTTCATGTTCAGTCTGGAAGGTGAGAACTGGGAAATCTTCATTAAAAAAAACCACCCTTAAACAAATTTCTTATACATCCTTAGTCTAGGGTCACCATTTATGAATTGCCAAAAAAAAAAAAAAAAAAAGGAAAAGAGGAAACACAACACCAAAAAAGAAGACAAAAGAGGACTGTGGTTTGCATAAATTTGCACATGATAATTTATATGTATAAATCAAATTTAGAAATGGTTATTATAATTTCAATAGAAATCCAGTACATCTCATCATAGTGTGGAAATCTATGGCCAGGTGACCTGTGTACCTGCCTGTTTGGCCTCCTGTTCAGGTGCTAACTGTTGTTATGGTTCTTTAGTTTTAAATTAGAATTGGACAGGACAGCCACTCAAATAGAGGACACATTCAAATAGAGGATGGTCTTCCATCAGCCCTTCAAATAGAGGACTGCCCCCTGTGAAAGAGGACACATGGCCACCCTAACATAGCCATCCTGAGTAATTAAAAAGTGAAAATAGTCTTTCTGAAAAAAAATGAAGTTGTGGTTCAAATTAGCCCTTTATTGTCGACAGTAGGAAATGTCTGATGTAATGTCAAGACTGATGACAAAATATGCTTTACAGTATGAAAAAGACTTGTGAAAATGGACACCTCCATTCATGGAAGGGGGCGTGACTAAGATTATTTCCATGTTTCCCGAGGCTATGCCACCCAGAGCCATGTCGGATACCATTTTATGGGTCTTCTACCTCTTATAGTGCAGACATATGCATATTTACTGAAAACGTAATCCCACTGTGTCCAATAGACTTACTCCCTAGTTAGGGCATTTAAGATTTCAATACTGGAGGGCCTTTTCAACAGCAGTGTGTTGGTAGAATTGCCCTTGTGATTCACTGGATCCAAGTCATTTAAAAATATATTCTTAATACAACCATTTGAATATTAGCCATTGAACATGCATGAAAGCCAAAAAATAAATAAAAATAAAAATGCATGAAAGCCAAAACAATTAAATTTTATCCTTTTTGTTATTGTCTAAATTAGCTTCATGATGCAAAGTGATGCTTCTTCTTACGGTCTAATGGATGCTATATAGAACATATATATCCTTGAGATTACTGCTGGGGCAGTGGGAGTGGATGGGGATGGAGTGAACATTCCTAAATAAATGTTTTAAAAGCAGAAAAGAGCATTCTTAAAACTGTCATATCCGATAGGGAAATTAATATGTCAAGGTTCTTCAAAAGGCATTTAACCAGATTATGCTCCAAATTAGACTGCAGTAGTGAGGTTTATTTAGAGGATCAGGGTTTAAGAGTAGCAATAGGATATGATGCTTCTCTAAAAAGTAAAAGAACAAGAAAAAAAAAAAAAAACCAAAGATTGGTGCCGAGAATGAAATTGCTGTTCTAGTTGCCAAGGGAAGCTTACAACTAAATCATTTCATACCTTGTGTAGAGAGCTCTGAGGATCCCAAATGAATCATGTTTATTCTGATGATTCAGATGGACCCTGAAAGAAGGTCTGTCTTTGAATGGAATAGCTCTTCCCTGGCTTATATAAATAAGGGCTTGTTTTTTTGTCTCTTTGTGTGTGTGTCCTTCAACATACAACCAGGTCTGTTGCACATTCACTTTTTGACATCTCCTATCGCTCCCCTTTGTTTAATGCAGCATTGTAAAATGCAGGCGCGGGTACATTTTGTACTGTGCTGCTAAGCAAGGCGTGTGGTATTTATCCCTTTGTGACTGTTTCCTTATTAGCCCTTTTTATCAGCCATTTCAGTAATGGATGTTATGGTCAAATTTCACTGGAAGGATTCCCTCCTCCGTGCTGAGGGGGAGGAGGCTGGGAGGCTGAATGAACAGCACATTAGTAGTGGTCAATCGGAGTAATATATAAAGAGCCTCAGGAAACCTGATTACTGAAGGGCACAGTGTTTGAAATTCCTTCCCTCTATTTGCATTCTAGACTCAGTTCCTGACTGGATTTATTTTTCTGTTTATCTCACGGCTGCCAGACTGTTGCTGGAAACAGCAGCCGTCTGCTGTAACCCATGGGAAAAATATTTGGATGAATCTGATACAGTGTGATTTGATAAACTGAATGTTCACTAATGATAACTAGTAACAGGTCTTTAAAATAATAATAATAATAATAATAATAATAATAATAAATAATAATAACCAGAAAGAGCTAAAAGCACTCCAATAAATTTGCCAGTATTTTTTGAACAGGATGTATGTTACATGTATTTATAAATTTGTCCCTAGGTTGTAGCATCAAGTAGCACTTTAAAGCTGTTCTTTTGCCAGGGTCAAAACAAGAAACTGGGACTTCTCTGGGATTCCAGGGATATATCAAAAGGTGCAGAGACAGCAGAAGCCAATAAACTTGGGTTGTTCAATCTGACACATGCTACAGGGGTGGGGTTTGGAAAAACTCCAAGTGCTGCCTTAGTTTTCCAGGAACTACAGAATAAAAATCCACAGCTATGGCTAGTTGGGTGTTGAGGCTTCAGTGCCTTTGTGACATCACTAGCTGAACAACTAATCACATTCTACACAGCACTGGCAGACAAATAGACGGAGGTCCTATCTACACTACTGCTTTAAAACAGTTTATAACAGTTTTAAACCAGTTAATAACCATTATTAACCAGTTTAAAAGTGTTATAAACCGTTTTAAAACTGTTATAAACTGTTTTAAAACTGTTATAAACCGTTTTAAAGCAGTAGTGTAGATAGGCTCCCAATCAACAGGTTGTCAAGCCTCTGAATGGGCCAAGCTTTAGTTTAAGCATTTCACACTGGCAGGGGCCTAAGGGCAGTTCTCCAACAGTTCTCTACCATTAGGCAGAATGAGACGATCACCTCAGGAGGTAGATACTGGGGGCAGCAGTGGCAGCCTTTGGCTGTTCCTCCTGAACTCCTTCCACAAACCTATCCTTGGCCCCCTAAACTAGCCTGCTGCCTCAGGTGTTGTGGAAGACATGATGCCATTGCAAGTATTGAAGCAAGTTTCAACTTCCAGTCCAGCCAGGTTCTATATGGGGAATGGGGAGGGGGCAACCATCTTGACCTTTGCTGTAGGCAATAAAATATCTTGGGTCAACCCTGAGGATATACAAGGATTCCAGTGGGGTCCTATTATGCATATGAAAGAACAGGAAACGTAGGCAAAAGTAGCTGATTTAAGATAGAGAAGTAAGAGGCAGGGGCAGGCAAGGACTAGATGGGAACAGAGGGGAAAGGGATAAAAAGGGATGAGGGAAGGGAAGGTAAAACAGCAAGAGATCAAAGGGATGAAAGAAGTATTGAGAATATTGCAACCTCACCTGCAAGTTACTGGAAGGGGCAGTGCTGCAGATAGTTAATACATGGGGATTTTGACCACAGGTAGCCATGAGTTCTCTATATCTTATAGTATGGTTTCTTGTGATTTCTTTCTGTTGCTCCTCCCCTTCCTTCCCCCCCCTCTGACCCCCTCCATTGCTGGGAGCACATGTATTTGGTCTCTCAATCCTGCCAGTACAATGGACAACAAACTCTTTTTTGAAAATCTGTGCCTGCATTGAATATGCAAGAATATTTCTTAATAAAACTGTTTTCTTCACTAAAGAATGGTGTGGGCTCCTTGATTTTCTAATATTGTCTGTGTGCATATGGGACTGGTAAATAGGGATGAGCAACCCTCAACGTCCAGTTGGGGGGGGGGGGTCTGCTGCCAGGGAAACCCAGGCTGCTTGTGGCCCTGCAGATTTCCCAGAGCCCTGCCACAACTTCTGGAGTTTGCACAGTGGCTCTCCAGCTTTGTAAAAGATGTGATAGACTAATGGCAGCCACCATTAGCCTATTCTGGGAAAATTGCAGGCATAAATTGTGTATTTTACACCATTTTGGCCATAAAGTACTTACTTTTACATAAATTACATCCATTTATGGCAGCCGCAATTAGCCTATTGAGTATTTTTGAAAGCCAGAGAGATGCCCCAAGGGAACTCCTGCAAATGCAGAGCTGAGTGTGGCTAGTCTGCTGCAGACTCCAGCAGTCAGATCCTTTGGAATCCCGCCTCATTTGAGTCCGCTGAGGATTTTGCTAGCATCCCTACTGGTAAAGGCTCATTCTTTTTTTTTTTTGCCTTTTTGCTTTTACTCTGCTAACTGCCCTTCTAAAAGAATGCATCATAACTAAATAATCCCATAAAAAGAGGAGGCTAAAGGAAAGAAACTTTGTCAAATGTCAGATTCCAAATACTGCCAAATACCAAACATATGATTCCAAGTATAAGTTTTAAAACTACTGTTTGTCAAACAGTGAAATTTAATTATATAGATTTAATATTTGGTGACTCTTCCACCTCAAAGTGTTCACTGAATGATTTGGTAACAGAGGCAATTTCTCCCCTAGCCATAGACTATCCCTATAAGTTCCTCTAGGCATTCCTTTGGGAAATCCTTGAATATAAAGTAGTTACATTCTGAATTAACACATTTATTTCTGTGTGGTGTTCACTAGGGATGAATGCCATACATGAATAATGCTGTGCTGAATTTTAAACTTACTCTCAGCGCCCAAAAACCCAGAAGACATTTGTGGCCATCAACTGTGTGCACTGTTGCTTCCTTTTTTATTATGATTTATATGTATTGTAAATGGATTGTGTTTACTGTCTTATTAAAAATGTAAATTAAAAAATACATCAGTTTGTTTGCCTGGCTTATAGGTGAGGAAGTTCTTCACACAGCACGTAGTTCAACTATGGAATTTGCTACCACAAGATGCAGTGATGGCTGCCAACATGGACAGCTTTAAAAGGGGATTAGACAACTTCACTTGTCCCTAGTCGTCATCATCATCATCATCATCATCATCATTTATAACCCGCCTCTCCCTCCGGATCGAGGCGGGGAACAACAATAAATATAAACACAAGGACCACAAAATAGATGAACTATTAAAACAAATAAAAACTAATACATTATTAAAAACATCTTAAAATTCAACTGGGTAGGCCTGCCGGAAGAGAGCAGTCTTCACGGCTCTCTTAAATTCATGAAGACTGCAAAGACTGCGAATCTCCTCCGGCAGGCCAGTCCACAGTCTGGGAGTGGCAGAAGAGAAGGTCCTCTGGGTAACACTCATCAGCCTGGTTCTGGCTGATTGGAGTAAATTTTTCCCAGAGGACCTGAGTGTGCAGGGCAGATTATACGGGAGAAGGTGATCCTGCAGGTAACCTGGACCCAAACCATGTAAGGCTTTAAAGGTAATCACCAACACTTTATACTTTGCCTGGAAACTGATTGGCAGCCAATGAAGTGATTTTAAAATTGGTGTAATGTGGTCACCCCTAGGTGTACCAGTGACCAACCTGGCTGCCAAATTTTGAACTAGTTGAAGTTTCCGGACTAGGCACAAAGGTAGCCCTATGTATAGCGCATTGCAGAAGTAGAGCCTTGAAGTTACCAGTGCATGCACTACCATCTTTAGGTCTTCCAACTCTAGAAAGGGGCGCAGCTGGCATATCAGCCGAAGCTGATAGAAGGCACTCCTGGCCGTTGCGTCTATCTGGGCTGTCATTTGGAGCGACGGATCCAAGAGTATCTCCAAGCTGCAAACACAGTCTTTCAGGGGGAGTGTAACCCCATCCAGAACTGGTTGACACACCTCCAAACCCAGGTTGTGGCCTTTGACAGCAAGCACCTCCATCTTATCTGGATTCAGCTTCAGTTTGTTTTTCCTCATCCAGCCCATTACCTCCAGCATTCATTCAGAGGAGACACACTATCCTTAGCTGACGATCTTATCGAAGGCATAGAGAAATATATTTGGATGTCATCAGTGTATTGATAGCACCCCACCCCATGCCTCCAGATTATCTCTCCCAGCGGCTTCATATAAATGTTAAACAGCATTGGGGAAAGGATGGCACCTTGTGGTACATCACATAGCAACTCCTTTTTTGAAGAGCAGCTATCCCTAAGTATCATCATCTGGAACCTGCCCAAAAGGTAGGACCGGAACCACTGAAGCACAGTGCCCCCGATTCCCAATTCCCCCAGGTGCTCCAGAAGGATACCATCATTGATGGTATCAAAAGCCGCTGAGAGGTCCAGGAGTACCAACAGGGATACACTCCCCCTGTCAATACTGAGGCATAGATCATCCACTAAGGCAACCAAAGCGGTCTCAACTCCATATCCTGTCCTGAAGCTGGTTTGAAACGGGTCTAGAAAATAAGTGTCATCCAAAACTGCTTGGAGTTGGAAGGCAAATGCCCTCTCGATCACCTTGCCCAAAAATGGAAGTTTTGATACTGGCCTGTAGCTATTAAGGTCCAGGGGGTCCAGGGAGGGCTTTTTTTTAGAAGCGGCCATACCACCGCTTCTTTTAAACATGATGGAAAACTCTCCTCCCTGAGAGATGCATTAATAATATGTTGTAGATGTGATCTAACTGCATCTCCTCCCTGGGCAACCAGCCAAGAAGGACAGGGATGGAGAGGGCAAGTCGTCTTCCTCACTCATCCAAGCAGCTTGTCCACATCCTTGGTACTATATATTACCTCTAATATTAGAGGCAGTATTGTGCTTTTAAATACTAGTTGCTGAGGGTGCTATTGCCCTTGTGTCCTGCTTGTGGACATCCTGTAAGCAGCTGGTTTCCATTGGGGGAAGGGAATGCTGGACCAGATCGGCCTTTTACCACCTCTTCCTTAGAGCTAGACATAACATTGCTACCATCACACCTGCATTGTGGTGGATGCAAAATGGAGGCCAGCGTGCCAACACAGTTGATGCTGTTGCAGTAGTAGCTCAAAAAACCCCAAAACCCCTAGCTGTGCTACAATCCCTGCCAATGATGAGCCCTATTCCTGAGAAACTGCTGACAATTTCTCCTCTCCCTGGATAAATTTGGGGAAATTGCTCCCTCAATTTCTCTGCCCACGAATAGTGTGGGGAAGTTCAAGAGGCCATTTGTGTGCAGCTCTAACAATAGCAGAGCACAACAGGGAGAATAGACTCAGATCTACAATCTCTCCTTCCCAGGACCTACTACCAAATCCATCTCCTTTTTTCTATCAACACTGATCTAAATCCTATTTTCCTACAGCCTCCTCCATCCCTCATTCTTACCTAGTCTGGGCTTTCCTCCTGTTCACCTGAAATGGCCTGTTTTCTCTAACTCAGCTCGAGGTTATGTGGGGGAAATGCCTGCAACTACTCTCTCCCTTCCTACACAAAGAGTAAGTCATTCACTTATTGAGCAGCCCCCTTCCAATCTTCAATACAGCTGCTGGTAGTGGCTGGTCTGGTCTGAGCTTCCTGGCGTTTCTAAGCCTGCCCATTCCCCATTTCTTTCTTCCTTGTTCTGGACTGGTTAAGCCATTCTCAAGTGCTAATGGATTTCTCTAGGAAGGCAGCAGACAGGCAGATCAGGTCTCTCAGATGCTCTGTCAGATTTCCAAATATGGTCCTAATCAGTTCCCCCAGACCCAATTAGGACTGAGATATTTGTTTGTAAACAGGGCAGCCCTTCAGGGTGCCTGCAGCCAACCAGCATACCTTGTTTTTATTCCTTATATTGATTATGTTCCATGTCTGCTGAGTCTTTGAGAGAGACTAAATGAAAAAAAAAACCCTCAGTTTCCCTTTTCTGTATAATAGGTTGTTGTTGCTGCTGATGCTGCTGCGGATTCAAACAGAACTTTTGTGTGTTGCTGTGCAGATCCCCCTTCCCCCACAATCCTCTGCTTTCTATGCATGATCTCAAAACACATTTGGCTTAGTTTCTCTTTTGTATGTAATGGGTTACTACCTTGGCTCAATCTACAGTTAGCTCTCTGTCCTTCACCCCACCAGCCCCAATGGGCACCAACCTAGGCTGACCATATGAAAAGGAGGACAGGGCTCATGTAACTTTAACAGTTGTAGAGAATTTCAGCCAGAGTCATTTCTATGCAATTAGTTCCTGGAGAAATTCCCTCTTCATCACAACAGTTAAAGTTGCAGGGGCCCTGCCTTCTTTGGTATATGGTCACTCTAGTATAGTGCCTGCAACTTTAACTGTTGTGATGAAGCGGGAATTTCACCAGGAACTAATTGCATACAAATGACACTGGCTGAAATTCCCTTTTCTCTACAACTGTTAGTTACATGAGCCTTGTCCTCCTTTTCATATGGTCAGCCTACACCAACCATCACTGCTCTATCTAATCTCTTTCCCTTCTATAACTTGGGAGGGGTGGCAAAATATTACATCACCTAGAGCAGGGGTAAACAATGTGGGGCCCATAGGCACCAATGTGCCCCAGACAATTTTCTTGATGTCCACTATGATGCCCTATCTTTCCCACTTTTTTAAAAAAATTAACACTTTTAAAAAACAAAACAGCAGCTAGGACTACTGTGAAATAGGCTTCTGTTGGTGCTGAAAACTAGGGGTGTGCACTGGATCGGGTCTGATCCACGACCCGGATCCGATCCAGGGGAAATCAGATACAATTATCCGATTTCCGATCTCACCGCTGGATCGTTCAATCCAATCCAATCTGGAAAGGTCCCAACCCAGATCGGATGGATTGGAGGATTGGTGGGCGCCTGCCGGCACCCGCCACCACTTCCATTGGCGGGTACCAGCAGGCGCCCGCTGATGGAAGCAGACAGCGGGGGGGGGCTTCCCTGGCGGGGCTGTCTGCTTCCATCGGCAGGCGCCAGCAGGGGGCTTACCTTCCGGGGACGTTCACTTCCGTCTGCCGCTGGCCGCTACTGCAAGCAGGCTTTGCAGCCTGTCCCTAGGTAGTGCGCCAGGTGATGGCCATCCGCTTCCATCCACAGGCGTCTGTGGATGGAAGCGGACGGCCCAGGGGGGTAAGGAGCGCGGGGGAGGTGGCTTACCTACCGGGGCCATCCACAGCGGACGTCCCAGTTAGGCCCCCCCTCACCCACCTGTCGCCATTTTTTCCTCATAGACTTGCAATGGGGGAAAGCTTTCTTTCCCCCAATGCAAGTCTATGGGGAAAACAAAAATGGCGGCTGATCCAAAAATCGGATGTCTGATTTTTGGATCGGGATCAGACCCAATCCAGTCCTGGGGGCCTCCGATTTTGTCCGATCCGATCCGGGACAAAATTGGAGGTCCCGATCTGGGTCCTGATCCGATCTGGGGGGTCCGTTCACACCCCTACTGAAAACTGTGGGTTCAAATGAGTTGTTTTAATATGTTAGGGCTCAGACTGTACCTTGTACTCAGTCTTTGGGGCAGGTTACTTGTCTTTGCCATAGCAGCCATTTTGTTGTGGTGTCCAGGGCAGTTTCTCAAATTGCCAAATGTGCCCACAGGAAGCCCATAAAGTTTTCCTCCCCCTGACCCAGGCAGGATCTACACTACTGCTTCATAGCAGTATTGAAGTGCACTGATAACTGTTGGGGCCCAGCACACATTCCATATACCGCTTTCATGCCACTGTCATAGTGTTATATCCTGCTTGGTGTAGATGTGTCACTAGAATGATAAGATTGTCGCTTCCTAGCAGATCCCTTTGCTCCAAACAATTTGCCTTTCAGCTATGAACCTAAGCCTAGTCTGTAGAAGAACAAGGCTGTAGAATCCTGAGGTGATGGGTAGGCTGTATTACTTCTTACGAAAGGTGGGAGGGGGGATTTGCTTTTTGAATGCTTCCTCCATGTAAACGCAACAACTTTGTACAAAATGAAATCTTGGCTAGTCTAGCTTTCTACTTGCAATTCTACTTTTTATGCAGTTCTAAAAATATACTTGATATACCTCACTTGCAGTCTGAAGTGGTCCATTCCATTCTGTCTCCTCAAGATTTTTCCAACAGAGGACTTTTCAGTGACCAAAATATAAAAAAGAACCCACTGTGTCTCAAGGTGGCATGGGTAAGTGATTTGGAGAGCAGCTCTCAAGTCACTGCCCATGCCAACTTGGGCCAAAGTGGATTTTTTTTTAAAAAAAAAAAGTCCTTTTCTCCAACCTGATTTTACTTCTCACACATCTATCTTTTTCCTCCATCTTCCTACCTCACCCACATGTTGTCCCATTTCATCCGGCCTTCCTTACCTCCGTTTTCTCCATAGAATTAACCAAATAATTGCCAGTTCCACCTGAATGCCATCTATGTACCTATTCTATTCTGGATTTGTAATAAATTGCATATTTCAGTACCATTAATTCTAGCATCTTGTCTCTGTGCGCTTCCTACCCTGAACACCCTAATTCCTGCTCTGACACACTGTGACTTTTGGTTCAAGATCCCAATAGCCATCATGTGGATATGTGTGTGTATTATTTATTTACACAAAGGGCTGTTACCACACATGTGTAAACAAGGACATGTGGTAACAGCCGTTTGCCAATGAGATTATGCATACCAGATATAACAGTGAGCAAATCATCTGAATATCATAAGGAACAAAACTGTTGTGGTTTTAACAGAGAATGTGGCACACTTTAACTACAGAGCCTCTCCCGTGGCTCTGCAATTAATCTAATCAGCAACAGCATCATTTCATCCATTTGCCTCTTATATGAAGGGAAAACATTCATTTTTATCAACATAATTAACAGAAGCAATGCATCAATTCTCCTCACTCTCCTATAAAAAGAGTTTTAAAATTACTTTTAAAATGAAAACCATCGTGTGATTTGGGTGACTAAGTCCTGTTTTGCATAATAGGCTCATACAAACTATAAAATGGTATCAGCTTCTGAGTTCTTCTCATTTCTCCTACACCAAGGCTTCAGAGAAAAAGATGACTTGTTGAAGAATACACTGTCTGAAGTTAACCATAGGAAATGGAATAGAAACCATGGCCAGGTAGGAGTGCTGCTGAAAGTTTCCTCATTTTAAGTTCAACCCCAGTTTTAGAAATCCAAATTGCTAGCTGGTATGTTTGAAATGGGATGGATGCATTAGGAATTCTCCATTATTCCATTTTTTTTTAATTTTCAGATTTAGTACGGAGCATCATTCATGTTCGGTTTGTGGCATTTTTTAAAATTCACTTCAGTCTTTCTCTCCCGTTCCCTGTAAAATGATGCAAATCCTGCCCCCTCCCCCAAAAACCACCCAATGTGATGCAGTGGTACATACACACAGTGCTTTCCAGATGCTTTTGCATGGTGTTGTACCAATGTGGAGGCGCACATGTGCTTATCAATTAAACAACACCAAATAAATTGATGCAATCATACGTTATGCTTTGTGTAGTGTTTTATCAATACATATAAATGCACATCAATACCCCCATTCACTTGTTATTTCCCTCACACAGGTAGAATCACATGAGGGAGAAAAGAAGCATGTGTTCTCTGGCTCCTCCTCCTTTGGCACATCCAAGCACTAGCAGTGTCCACATGTTAGCACTGAAGATGTGAGGTGGAATGTCTGCTGTGTCCATGCAATCTTCTTGCAGAATTTAGAACCCTGCAGTGTAATATTCTTTTTTTTAAATCATGACATTTTACTTTTTTCAAAATAAAGTTAACAAAATAAAGGCAACAAAAACCAGTAGGGGCCTGTGGGCCCCTACTGGTTTATAGGCCCTTGACAGGTGCCTTATCCCACCTACCCTTGATACTAGCCCTCTACATATGTGTGGACTTGTGTATAAGCAGAAGATTTTCAGAGGATTTATTATATAGGGTGGGTGGGTGTGTATACGTACAAGCAAAGAACGCTAGGTGAGAAGAGCAAATTGCTTGGTGTACACATGTGAAGGGCAATGCTTTGCTATGTGCATCAACACAAAGCATGTGAGAGGGTGAGCAGAGAAAGCACATGTAGATGTGTGTGTGTGCATGTAGTAATAAAACAAAATTAAAAAAAAGGAATTCACTCATTATATATCTTAATCTATAACTCATATGCTTATAAAACGTCTACAGTAAAACAGCCTAAGTAGGAGCTCAATACCTAATGAAAGTAAGTAAAAATACAAGTTATACGACATTCAAAAGGATTGTGTGTGTGTGTGTGTGTGTGTACGTTATTTTGTGTGTAAGTGTATTAATAAGAAAAAATATAGGCAACTATACTTGGTTGGAGTTTTATCAGAAGTTTTAAAAGCTGCAATGAACAGAAACCATGGTGCAACAATACCATTATTCAAATTAGAATTACTTGCTCATTTTGCACATGTTGACTACGTTTATACACACAATCTCCCACATTTTATCAATCCATTGCTCTTTAGTTGGTTGCTTTGGAGATTTCCAACTACATGCTATACATGACTTTGCAGCTGTATACAATTGCCTGAGAAGGTCTTTATGCAGGAATCCAGGATCATTAGGTTCAAACAGATGAAGCAGCATTGATTTAGGAGCTACTAATGGTGTAACATATACAAAGTCCTGCCAGTAATCAGCAACCATTTTTCAAACCCCAGCATTGTAGAACATTCACACCAAAGATGAATGTATGGACCAATGTGACCACACCCCTTCCAACAATATTGACTACTAGTGTAAAGCCCATAGCACATGGGTGCTAGTAGTCCTGCTCCTTTCCTGCTTTTTTGCCCCTCAGTCTCCTCACCATAGACAGGGCTCTGACGTAATGCAAATGTGGTTCATCCATAGTGAATCCACCTTCTGAAATTTGCACAGCCCAACGCCCTTCCTCACACACCCCAATTGCCCAGCTCTGTCCCCTTCTCCCTCCCTGCTGGTGGCAACAGTCTAACCATGCGGCTGTGCCAGTGGGGTGCTCTTGTGCCACACTGATTGGCTGAGCAGAGCTGTCTGTAATTCCGCTGGCAGAGGAGCTGCCCTGCCTGTTTGGTGCAGAGGAAATTAATTGCTGTTAGAAATTGGGCTTTGGACTTTTCTTGAACTTAAAATTTTTCTGTACCTCTATACTGCTCAAGCTTCCGTTTAAAAGAAAAATGAGCAAAATCGGTCTGGTAGATGTCTAGTATTAACCTATATACAGCATGTTCTTATATAAGATAATTTGGATGTATTTGGTGAAGCCTTGCAAGAGAGTAATGTACCACCTACTCAAAATTTTGAACTGTGCTTCCTTTATATCAGTGTTGATTGATAAATATAATATTCTTGCAATATTTTTAATCATGAAAGGAGTTTAAACAAGCACAGCAAGCTCCCTTCTGCAGTCCTTCAGCCCCAGATCTCAGTAATACACGCCAGGTCAGCCCTCTCATCCACAATTAAGTTGTGGATGAGGGATCTTTTGTTTTGGACTGATATTCAGCAACAGCACCACCAGAACTGAGGGCAAGCTGGTAAGTAGGCCTGTGCCAGCCTCGGGCCTCAGACTTCCGAATCCGAAGCCCAGAGGCCATTTTATCTTGGATCCATCATAAAATGGAGGATCTGCCATTTCCTCGCACACTTCCAGGCCCCAGAAAAGTCTACAACTCCCAGCATTCAGTGCCTGGGAGGGCTGGTCTTACCGGGGCCCAGGAGTAGAGGGTAGAAGTGTCGTCGTTGCCACCATTACCTGCTCCTCAGCACAGGCAGCTCTGTGTTCCCAGCACCAGTGCTAGGCTGACCATATGAAAAGGAGGACAGGGCTCATGTAACTTTAACAGTTGTAGAGAAAAGGGAATTTCAGCCAGTGTCATTTGTATGCAATTCGTTCCTGGTGAAATTCCCTGTTCATCACAACAGTTAAAGTTGCAGGCACTATACTAGAGTGACCATATACAAAAGGAGGCAGGGCCCCTGCACCTTTAACTATTGTGATGAAGAGGGAATTTCACCAGGTGCTGCATGCCTACAAATGGCACTGGCTGAAATTCCCTTTTCTCTACAACTGTTAAAGTTATATGAGCCCTGTCCTCCTTTTCATATGGTCAGCCTAACCAGTGCATCCTCCTGGCATATGGCGCCATTATGGCGTTTCCGGGAAGTGATCTCACGAGATTGCTGGCTCTCGCGGGGAAGCTGGTGATCTCACAACATCTCTTCCTGGATACGACACAACCGCACTGGAAATGATGACATCAACTCTGATATTTTGCTTTTTTCAGGGTGAGCCGGAGGTGAAACCACCGACATCCACCGCCCAACCTGTCTGGCTTTTGCTGGCCCAGCGTAGGATAGATGGAGGGCTCCAATCTCAGAGCCCTCCTTTTATCAGGAATGCAATTCATAAGATTGTACTTACATCCTACCTTTCAATTAAAAAAGGGGGAAGAACTCTAATAGCTTGATCACAAATATAATTACCCTTAGTTTTAAAAATTACACCACAGCAAGAGAATAACTGAAAAATAAACACCAATTTGATTCTGGATATTTAAATACTGTAGTCATAGATAACTGCTCTAGATATGCCCTTCTAACTGAGGCCTAGCTCCTGTATAAATCCATTTGTTTCAAAATCTATGCTTGATGTGTAGCACTATAACTCTAGATGGAGTGATTTCCTGTTATTAGATAGAACTGTACTTTGCCCTTTAGCTGCTTGCTAACATATTTCTACATAAACACAAAGGCAGCATATGTGATTGCTTGAAATGTGGGCTTCATAACAGCTATTCTTTTTTCCAGAGGTAAAATCAGTCTAATTACCACCCAGACTGAGCTTCTTTGAGATGCGTGGGCAGGAGAATGAAATAGCAACAGCCTAGTCTTTTCTAAACAAAGGAAATCGGAAAGGCTATGATTGAAGGTTTATTTCAGGAAGAGCAGCTGTATTAAACTGACAACTACATCTACTCCTCTCACATATAGAGTGGCCAGATTCTTTTTTTAAAAAAATCTTTTTCTACAGTAAATATCCAAGAAGATCTGAGATAGTTCCAGAACATAATTAATATACTTTACAAAGCTAGCAATCTAATATTTTACAACTAGTGCAAGTCCATGTCTCCACAAGGACTAGTAGTCTGGAAATGATTGGGAAAAATGTTTGCCCATTTCCCTTGTAACTTGAGCAGCTTTACACTTTTAAAATAAATAAAAGATGTTCTTTTTTGAAAGGTTGTTTACCATTTCTTGAAGTCTGAGGTGGAAAACACGTGATATAAGATTTTTCTCTCTCTTCTCCCCATGGTGTCCTTTCAGCTCTTTCTCCTCCCCTTCTTTTCCTCCTACGCTATCACCAGCTGACTTTTCTTCAGCCCTTTTACCAACATTCTGTGACTGTCCTTTCATTGGCCCAGAACTCTAAGAACTCATAGCCTATCCACATTGCCCTTAAAATGACATATTCTGTTTAAAAACGTGTTTTTTAAAGTCATTTCATTACGTGGTAGGACACACTGAGCAGTATTTACATTTCTTAGTGACTGCTTCCTCTGTCCTCAGAGTGTTCAATGATGTATTACAGGGTTAATTCCTTGACTCTTCTTCTTTAGTTTTTGTTTTGCAGGCTGCTTGAGTTAGGGAGACAGAAGTGGGCGGGTCAAGCAGCCTGCAAAATAAAAATGAAAGAAGAAGAGTCAAGGAATTAACCCTGTAATACACCATTGAACACTTTGAGGACGGAGGAAGCAGTCACTATGAAACGTAAGTACTGCTCAGTATGTCCTACCACGTAATGAAACAACTTAAAAAACCACGTTTTAAACAGAATATAAGTCGTTTAAGGGCAATGTGGATAGGCTCTCACAGGAGTAAGCTTTATCACACATGCATACACACACTGTGGCCATGTCTACACCAGCCATTTATCCTAGACTGGTCACATGGTCATCCCTGAGCATCTAAATGATGCACAGGGGATCCTGGGGTCAACCAGGGATGACCACTCACTTTGCACAGAATAACTGGTATCGCGGTTTTACCAAATTTTACCGCAGTCCTGGGACAACCCCGAGTTCCGCAGGTGATGTGGTGCCGACTCCCGGAGTCGTCCCTTCTTCCCTGCAAGTAGCGGGGGTGAGCAAAAATGCCAGGAGGCCAGAGGGGAAAATGGATGAGTATCGGAGCGAAGGAGGAGAGCATTTTTGCCATCCCCTGGACAGCTCTTGGTGTCTTCAAGAACCAAGTTGTTTAGGTTTGTTGTTTTTAAGTACTACCTTTATGCAGGATCAACACTGCTCAATCCTCCTCTTCTTAAAAACATTTCTTTTGGGTCCCAGAACGGCCCTCTTTTGTTTGCACCCTGAGGGACATTCCCAGAAGTGGGAACGTCCATGATCGTCCTTCCCCCCGGAAAGCCTGTAGGTGTAGATGAGCCCTGCGTCACATGTTACATTACATGCACAGTGTGGGGCATACACATGAACCTCCCCTTTGCCTCATCCCTTTCCTTTCTCCCTTCCTGAGCTGCCCAAAGCTTGAGCTTTGAACTTTTTCAAATTTTCAAAATTTTCAGTATGTCTACACTGCTCAAGGGTCAGGTTTTTTAAAACAAAAACAAGCAAAATCAGTCTGGTAGATCTCAAGTAATAAGCCTTACACTACCCTATTCTTATATAAAATAATCCTATGGATTGTATCCAATAGTGTAGTTCCACCAGTGGAAGGGAACCACTGGCCAAATAGATGTTTCTGTTCCCCTCCCCCTGGAGCCCCGCCACAGCCCCCAGATATGTTCTAGAAGGTCCCCTAGCCCTCTGGAGCAGAGTTGGGGGCATGCACACAGTTCTGCAGATGTCCCATTGTATGAGCAGACTTCCACTGGAACAAAGATTGTATCCAACTCTATGTATGCCAACTAGGCATGTATTGGAAATTCATTTCAGTTTGGTTTTGATCAGAATTTTATCCAGTTCAAGCTGTGGTTGACATTAGTACATTTCTGAGCTTGCAAAGTGAATCACGAGCAGCGACAATAACATCAACAAATGCATTTCATTGTGCATACATTTGAAAAACATATGCATCCTTTTGAAAACTGTGCATAAAATATGCTTTAATCGATGGGAAAATAATGCCTGCCTTTAAAAAATGTGCGCAATTGATGTGTACATTCAGACAAATACACACTAAAATATGGATGATTTTTTGTGCAAAAAGAAAAAAAATATAATATTATGAAACAGCCTTACTCCTGGTTCTTTTCCTATCTTCTCATGAACCTGATGTTCCAATGGCATGTGTAGGCTTGTAATTCCTCCTAGACACAGAAATCTAGAGTTACCTAATTGCTAAGCAGTATGGGATGCATTTTATTATATGATTTCAGTATTTGCTGCTGCCAGGAAGCAGCATGTAGGAAAATGAAATGCACTGCCAGCAACCAATCCTGAGACCTGCACATTCAAAGCTAATATAGAGCCTTCATTTATAATTACCCCAAATGAAAGAAGGCTGGCAGTAGGGTCCCTAACGATTGCACTCTATGTTAATTGCCTCTTTTATTTGAAGGATTAATCCTCCTCTACCATATTAGTCTAGACGTCTTCTTTTGAACCATGTTATCAGGTGTCACTGATTCCAGAATCAATTTCCAGGTTAGAACTACAAACGATAATTTCCCATAATAAGCCAAATCCCTGTGTAAAACAACAATAACATTACTGTTTAATTTAGACCGCCATTATTCACCACAAACCAGTAACTGCAGGAGAAGAATTAGTTTATATGACTCTGCTTCTGGTGATAATACATTGTGTTGTAGAATTATCACTTTGGGAAATAGCCATCTTGTTAATTATATTTCCAGAATTAATGAGTTCAAGGTTTGTTCCCCAGTTGTAACTGGATAGCTTTTCCTCTTGAGGGGGGCAGGGTCATAAACACACATACCATATGATGGTAGGTCTGAATACTATTTCCTCAGGAGAGGACAGACTTCAGCATTTATTATTGTGCTCTTGCACATTAGAAATGTAGAAAGGGTTGGAGTAAATCCAGGAGAAGGGACTAAGGGCTCAATCCTATATATATTTAAACAGAAAAATGCCTACAGTTACCAGCATTCCAGAGTCAGCATAGCTGGCTAGGGAATGCTGGGAATTGTGGGAATTCTTTCTGTGTAAAAGCTATGGTAAACTAGTGATGTTTGTTATTTGAAAATCCAGCTCTTTTTGGGCCCAAACGATTTGCAAGCTGAGCTGCGTTTCCCCCCCCCCCCAAAAAAATTTGGGATTTTTCCCCTTTCGTAAATAGAAGTTGCACAAATTGCACCAGCAATCTGCACCAGCTGTAATTTGTTTAAATTATGCAAATTAGGCTGCATTTTGCACAACTTTCTATTTACTAAGGGGAGAAAACTGAAAATCCATGAGTTGGCCCAACTCGATACACAAACAATATTTCATTTGCAGTTTAAAGCAAGGAGTTTGGTGAGCACATGGGAGGGGAGGCTTATATCTTCCTTCCTCAGCATGATCAGAACTAAAATTGTCTTGCTAAAATTGTCACACTCTAGTGAGGCTAGAATACTTAGAAAACAGATCCCATTGGTGCTAGTGGAACTCAAGATCCACACCAGAATTGATTGATTAATTGATAGGGGGTTTTTTTTGTTTAAAGTTTGTGAGCAGGCTGTTTCTTTATAAAGGTGTGGTGTAAGGTGATTATGACATCATTATCATCATCATCATCATCATCATTATCACCTCTCAGGGGGCTTGCATTCCCTGATATTGAAGAGAGGATCTCATATGCTTTTTGTTGAACCTGAACCTAAGGATCGTGTAAAGAGAGAGTCTAAGGAGCAGAAGAGTAATGTAAGCAACCCAACTAAAATGATCAATCAGCTGTCAGTTTACATTGCTTTTGTGGGCATGGTTGTGCAGAACCATCTTTGGATGTGTGGAGCTATGTTACTGCTCTGGGTTTTGGAGTCAGGATGGATCATCCAAGCAGAGGCAGGAGCATGGCAGAGACTGAGTCACCATCCATGCCCTGCCATCTCATCCCAAGAGGTTCATTTTTCCATAGTGGTGAGATAGGATAGCATTGTAGGTAATTGAATTTAATAAGAAAATTACTAATTGCTGAGCCAGGTTAATTTAATAAAGTTGTGATCCATAGTTAACCTAATGATAGGTAACTTATGTCTTTCTTTCTTTTCTCCTTTCAGAAAAAAAATGTGTGAAATAGTGCAATTGATTGCATAAAGAGGGGGGAAATACAAGATGGTAGAACACCTTAAGTTTATAGTATTACCAAGACATTGGGAATATCGTTCTAGTAATGTAGTAAAGATACCAAGCAGAAACAAATCTGAAGCACTAAATACTAAAATTGTCTACAGAAATAGACAGTAGTCCTACCTGACCATTTTTTCAGAACTTTAAAAATCATATTATTGCAGTGATCTCAAGTTCTTGAACCTTCAAGAACACTACCAGTTTTGTTATTATCAGGATGTGCTGGATCTTCCATCCACTGAATGGAATCTATCCACTGAAGTAGCCTTTGACTTTTCCAGCATATGTAGGCTGTCGACATATGAGCTCTGACTATTAGACTATTTATAAGAGCCCTATTACCCTTCCTCATCAAACTGTCTAGTAAATTTAATTTTTAAATACTGCTAGATTTATATAAACTGTGTCCCTTGTAATGTCGTTATCCATTTTCCTTATATTGTTCCAAAAGTTCTGAATCAGCTTGCAATTCCATCATATGTGGAGAGGGGGGATCTGCATTGCGGACAGAACCACACCAACAGTGATTTGAAACTGAAGGGTGCCTTCTCTTGTGCCTGTCTTCCTGGGTCCATGGGCAATGAAGGGCTGAGATGTTAAAAGAAATGCATTTAATTCTACAAAGAAGGAATAAAATACATTCCATTCATCAGGGGTTTAGTACATTAAAGGAATGGTGAGGGCATTAACCACAGTAATTGAAGAATTTTCAGCTTGTGCTTCTCGATTAAACCTGGTGCCTAGAACATCCATTAAGAAAAACATATTGAAAGGAAGTTTCCTCTTGTGAGCAATCAAGTTGCCAGAACGTCGAGGCTTTTGATTGCTTCAGATTAAGCAAAATAAAATGTAAGCAGCTGGCAGTGCCTCAATTGGCAACAACATGAAGATAGATATGAAGGCCACATTCCAAAAGGATAAAATGCCCTGCAGGAAAAACCTGGACATAAGCAGCTAGCTTTCAGGTGGGCTCAGGGTTCATGTAAAAAGCAGTGAGTAAGATCTATTTTTTATGTCAAAAGCAATGTGCGGTTAGGAGACATTATGCTCCCTTCCACTCCTAAAATAAGTCCCCACATTCATCATGGCCCATTCCCCCCAGATAGACTGTGATATAAGAAGTATCAGAGGGCCTAACTCCACCCCCCCCCCCCAGTGTCCCCTTTGGAATATCAAAATCTGTTCCTCTCCATTCCCACTCCATACAGGAATGGTACATGTACTATAAAAATGTGGCTATTTCTACCATGTGTTGTTTGACATGGCTGGATCAAAGTGCATGTTCCAGGAATTTGATTTCAGGGTGGAAAAGCAGCTTTTGCAGCCGAATGGATCAAGGGAGTGGTTTAGGGTTTTTCTGAGAACGGTGAAATTCTGGCATATTTGAGCACAGTGGGAAAGATGTTGGAGGAGGAGAGGGACAGATTGTTCTGGTGGAGTGGTAGACAATGGCTGACGTGATGACAACTGGAGGTTCAGAGGAGATCAGGTCAAGAAGGCATGTGAGGATGGCCAAAGATAATAGGATGGCAATCGTATCCAGAAATACTGAGAGGAAGAAGTATGGATGGCAGAGAAATGTGTTACACAATTTCACACTTTCAAACAACTCTGCAGACTGAAACTCAGTTATCCTTTGAAATTCGCACTTCTTTGAAATTTGCAATGGGGCTCTCCAACCCCCTCCCCCAAAAGGCATACAAAAATGTGTATATTAGGGGAAATAATGTTCAAAAATGCATTATATTAAGAAGATTGCAAAAATGCATACAAAAATGCATTTGTTAGGAGAAATGTGCCCAAAAATGCTTATAAATTTTCATGCAAACAAAAACAACTCTTTCATAGTTCAGGATGAACTGAACTTTAGACTGGAAGAATTCTTAAACTATGGGATGAACCGAATTTGAGATTGAAGAAATAAGAAATGGAGAAAGACTGAAACCGGGAAAAAATTGTTTATCACTAGGAAGAAGGGATGAGAAATACAGAGTGGGTGGGGGGAGGGGGATAGGGCAAGGGACAAAAATAAATAGGAGAAGTTGGTCTCAATAATATACTGAAGAAAAAATCCTTTTCAGAATGGAGAGAAGGCAGAGATAAAGGGAAGGCTCTAAGGACTTAGGCTTCAATCCTATATCCACTTACCTGGTAGTGGACTTCCTCCTGAGTAGACAAGTATAGCATTGTGATGTTAGAGAGGGTATAGGTGAGGATACTGTAGTAGGCAGTTTTGCCTACTACAATGTATGAATTTAAAATGGAGTTCCAATGAATTTGGTAGTAATCATCTTAGATCCCATAGAAATTAATCCGGGCTCATCTGGCAGCAATCAATGATAAACTATATTATTTGCATTTCCTTTTTTATTTAAGCTTAGCACACATGAAGTGTAATTTCTACATCAGACACAATGATGTCGGAAAGGTGTGTTATTCTTTCTTCTCTCCTTGGGGCATCGAAAATAAAAATTATAAAATTAGAAAGAAAGTGCTGCTGCTAATGGCAAGCCTTTCCCCTAAAATTGTTTGAGAATTCCTCCTTGCCAAAATTCACTATCTGAAAAATGGGGTGGACAACTGCTGGAAACGGTCCTATTTTACTCTTGTTCTCTTGTTTGATATTGTTGCATTTCAGTATACTGTCCTGAGAACATCAATCAAATACAGGGGAAAAAGGTGTTCCTGGGCAAATGAGACCCCCAGTTTATGTGTCTGATACCAAGTTCAGAGATAATGACATACATTTAGTGATCATGGCAATAATTCAGTAGAATAAATATTTGATGGAAAGCCATTAATCCCATGAGTGCTGTGCTTTGGGAGGGGGTATTACATGTAAAAGCATCAGGGCATCGAGCCAGTTCATTTCATTTCACATGGCTTAAAATGTCTAAGAACTCTAGAGATTTGCTGTATTTGTATACAGAGGCAGTTTAGATGTGTTCCATGATTGTGCTTTGTAAAATGTGTGTTTTGTCAAATTAATTCTGCCATAAATATATAATACCAGTAATGCGCAGAGTTCTACTTCCTTGTTTGCTCAGTTGCATAATCCTTTGTTTCCTTAAAACCGGTCCTTTAATCTTCTCTCCAGCCTTGTTCTTTTTGCCAGTGGATAAAAGGCAATTATTCTTGTTTGCCATCTCAAGCATCCCTGCAAACCAAACAATCACATTTTGCTTTGGGTTAACATAACCTATTGACGCAGGAAGTAGCAATGATTCAGCATTTGCCAAAAGTCTTAGAGTTTATGGGGAGAACACAAACATAGGTGCCCTTTAAATGTAACTACAGCTGTGGCAGCCACTTTCGCAAGATGAGGCATTCAGATATGGTCCTCCTCAGCCATGTGGATAATCTCATGGATAGGTGGTTCCCCCACCATATAAGCTACCTTTTATAAACATGTATTTGCAATGGTGCAGCTAGGGCTGAATCTCAGGGCCCCAGAGCCCCCCCCCGCTCCACTGATGTCCACCCAGATAGCAGCAGGTGATGCAGGTCCCCTTCGCCATCAATTGCCCCAACGGCAAATAATATTTGCCGTTGGGGAAATGCTTCTCATGGACTGCGGAGGGGGACCTTGACATGATGGTGTTTCTAGCAGCAAACCTATTATGTATTATTTATTTATTAAGCATTTATATCCCGCCCTATATCACAAGGATCTCAGGGCGGCATACAGATAAAATCATACAGATAAAATAGAATAAATATACAATTCTAAAACAAATTAAACCATTAATATATTAAAAGCAATATGAAATTTTAAAACAGTAAAATCCAATTAAAACAAGACAGTGTGCAGACTGATGGATTTAGCCATTGAAGGCTTTATTAAAAAGCCATGTCTTAACCTGGCACTGAAATGAAGCCAGTACCAGTGCCAGTCGTGCGTCCAGGGGGAGGGTATTCCACAGCCGGGGTGCCTACATTTGTCATCCAGCTAAACAATAATGCTGAAGACCTCTGCAAACATTCTTCTGTGCATACACACTGTATGATCTCTCTCTCTCTCTCTCTCTCTCTCTCTCTCTCTCTCTCTCCCCCCCCCAGGCCAAATCCAGTCCAACTGGTTTCCCAATTTGGCCCTCATACCTCTTTCTCCTGGCCACTGATTGTTTGGTGGTTTAGTTATTAGAAGTAAGATTAACAGTAAACCAAAATATGCTGGTAGTTTTTATATGTTTGGTCCTGCCTCTTTTACCTTTGGCCCCACCCACCACTGGAATGTGTGGCCCTTGAAAGTTGTTCCAAATGGAATTCAGCCCCTGGATGAAAGAGGTTCAATATCCATGATGTATATAATAATACGTTCCTACTGTTGGTGCCATATTATTTGGTCAGTCCTGGAAGACAATGCTGAAGATACCATATTCTCTAGATATAAATTAAACTAAATGCTTGCTTCAAATTTGGCATATTGTTTTATAGTTTTATTCATCCTAGAATCACCATCTTGGCTTATGATCTTCATAAGGCTGAGTTTCAAGCAGAATGAAATAGAAGCCTGCCACCTACGTTATATTAATGTTAATTTTCCATTATATGAATCCTCAATCTTACACTTTTAAGACCCTGTCCAAAAAAGGAAATTGTGCAAAACCTTTAAAAGTTAAATCAGGATTCAAGAAACAATGGCCTGAACAAGAGATCTGGGTCATTATAATAGTCTGTGACTTGCTGCTTTTTTCCCCTCCACTATGAATGTCATTACAATTATATGTAACAGCTGGCTACAGTTTCTATTCAAATTCTAAATGCTTTGTGACTAGGCCAATATCTGAAATGGAAATTCAACCCAAGTAAGGAGAATACAGGGGTTTGTCAAATTAATGAAGTTCAAATTGAGTTAAGGCAATTATTAATATGATGCAAATACTGGATTTTAAACACCGCATTGACTCAGTTTTGGTTTAGCAATCATGTAGTCTTCCTTGGAAGTGATTGCCATTGAAATTAATTGGACATACTACCAAGTAAGCATCTAAAGATTAATGTAGTTGACTTCATTCACACTTCCTCCAAGTTAAAAGTTTATATAAAAATGTTTGATCAAAGCTCAAGTCCAGAGAAAGTCATTCTTAAGTCGAATTGAAATAGCTGAGAACATATTTATCATAGATAACTGCAGTGCCATTGATTTCAAAGGGAACTGAGAATGACTACCCTTTCTAGATCACAGTTCAAATTTTGAAGCTCCATTAAGGATTTAATGGATGAGCTTGTACATCATTTGTCATAACCACCATGTATATTTTCAAGCTGTGTGTTAACCCAAGGGATGGGATAGAAATTCATTCCGTTCTCATTTTAATGCAAATTTGCTTATTTCACACTTTTAAACTAACATGCAAACAAAAATTCAATTATACTTCAAAATTCACACTTTTCAGAATTTTGCAATGGCATTCTCCAATCAAATCTGCATAGAGAAAGCACATGAAAATACACTAAAATTATGTCAGTGAACATAATGCAAACCATGCTTTATATTAGGAAAATTCTTAGCAACGAATATGTAGATTAGGCAATAATGTGTACAAAAATGCAGATATTAAGAGTTTGGAACAAACCAAACTTAAGAGTCAAAAAATTATAAACTGTGAGAAATCAAATTTGACAGATTTGTTCATCATCTTCCATTCTTATTGAAGTTGACTGCAAAACTGTCAACCATTGAAACAGATCAGAGCCCCATACAAACATTCTTATATGCGCCTAAGGAGAAAGATTGTGATCATATATACTGTTCTGTCCCTTCAGCTTGCTCAGTGTGCTCAAGTCGCATCTGCATGGGAGCCTGTGATCAGAGATCTCAGTAATAATCGATCTATCGATCTATCGATCTATCTGATTCATTCCCCATCTTTTCACACACATAAATACATAGTACTCAAGGCAGCTAACAATGATAAAACCAAGATTAAAATAGACTTAGATAAATCAATAATGTTTTTGAAAACACAACAATAAAAAAGTAAAGGCATCTGTTGCACTGCATAGGGTGTGCAAATCAACAATATTCGAGCTCATCAGAATTCTTCAAATTCATCACAAAACTTTCTCTGACTTAGGTCTGAATCAGATTGTTTCTTTTCTTTTTTCATGAAAATTCATGTGTATATTTTCCCAAATGTACAGGTCAGTTGTACACAACATTGAAATGTATGCATCCCCCTCCCACTGATTACATGTATTGTGCATCTTTTTCAAAAGTACACATTTTTCATGCACATTTTTGGAATGCATGCATACTGTCAAATGCATTTATTTTGGTCTGCAAATCACATTGTGAACTCAGAAATGTAAGGACTTTGACCACAGATTACATCTGAGTCCATGTTCAGTCTGGAAGGTATGAACTGAGTAAATCCTGATCAAGAATAAGCGGAAACAAATTTCTCACACATCCCATAATTGCACAATCTATATAATACAGGCTGTATTGTGCAACATCTCTCTATGCATATTGGAACCTGGACAGATAAACTGCTTTGCAGACATGATGCCCAACACATAGAGCTTAGGAGTATTGAAGGAGCAGGGCTGGCCTTTGTCATGATCCTCCCTGATAACACATCCATAAGAACATCTGTACGGAGCTCAAGGTAGAAATCTGAAGTCTTATACTGCTGAAATAATAACAATAACTATTACTGCTACAGATAGGTCAGAGATAGTATCACTTACAATTTTTACATATATCAGGATATAAATTGCATATGATCAAACTAACTTTGGGCCAAATTAAATATTTGATTGATCGGACATAGTGGAGCTATTCGTAATAGTTCTATATTTACCATTGTGAAAGTGTATGTGGCCCAGATTCAGATTGGGACCACAGAGCTCTGGAAGAGGGGTCTAATTCTCCTCCCACTGCTCATTTAATCTGGAAATTCCGCACACAGAACCCCACAAGACAAGGGGCTAAAAAAAGGGAAATGTCTCCATTGGAGAAAGAGAAAAGAACAAAAGTCTCCAGTGGTCCTGATCCAAATTGGGGCTACACATGCTTTTGTGAAGGTAAATAAAATTAACACATATACCTCCACCCTGTGTGATTTGTTGAACTCTTAGTTTGGCCCTCTAGATACCAGGGGCAGTCCCTGTTTCTAGTACCTCTCTGGTAAATCACTGTTCCTATTTTTTGCCTTTGTAGAATGTTTTCTGAACATTTTTGCCAGTATGACACGCTTGAGTTCTCACCCTGCAGGGTTCAGTTCCCTCCCCGGGATCTGTATATCTCTGAATAGGTGCATCTTGTCTCTAGATTCTATGCATGTAAATGTGGCTGCATGAATGAATGCTAAGGCACCATGCAGTATATATTCCACCATTTCACATAAACCACAGCTGACGTTTTATGGTTTGAATGGTTGATATAACCAATGTAGGTTCACTTTTGTTTTTCTAGTATATCTTTAACAAACACTTGTTTGGCTTTTAAATTGGTGGGAAACAGACTGTTGCAGAGAAATTAATGTAGCATACACAAAAAATGAAGAGTCTTCTGTTGTGTGTAATGGTAAAGGGTGGACCTCAGGCAGTGCTCCATGGTACGAATATAAGAAAAGCCCTACTAGAACAAACCAAAGCTTCATCTAGTCCAGCAGCTTGTTTCTTACAGTGGCCAACCAGATGCCCACAGGAAGCCCACAAGGAGGAGATGAAGGCAATAGCTATGTTCTATTGCTGCTCCCAGAGATGGTACTGACAGGTTTACTATCTCTGAGGAATGAAAGGAAAACTGGGCAGCCTCCATCCACTCTTTGTGGTCAGCATGGGTCTCAACCTTGGCTTTATTGCACCTTATTTGACAAGGGATGGACAAAAATGTCAGTTTCAGTTTCTCCCACATTTGAATTTTTAAAATCCCCAAGTTCTTTTTATCCCAAAGATGAAGAAATTTGTGAGTTTTGGTAAATTCATATCAAAACCAAGACATTCTTACCCTTCTACACTGACCAAATTCAGTAGATACAGCTATGGAAAGCATCATGATGCCCCTTCCTGCTATATAGCTGTTAAAGATGAGGGATCTCTCTGAAGAAAGAGGTGGTGACCCTACTTCAGCGCCACAAACACAGTTCAAACCCAGACTTTTCAGAGCTAAGAACTCCAAGCCTTCTCCCTGGATGGACAAATCTGTCTGTTTCTGTTTCTCCTATATTAATTTTAAAAATCTTTTTGTCCTATTTATGAAGAAATCTGTAGATTTTGGTAAACTCTTATAAAAAATGAACTGAAACAAAACATCTGCCCATCCCTAGCTGTGAACCAATGGAGCTAGCTGCCAGAGGGAGATTGGCTTGTTTATAAGCATTTTCATTTGTCTAATTTTGAAGATCATGAAATTATTCTTACAATGAAGCTATGATTTAGGTCTGGCTGACTGATTGTATCTGGCCCAAGCTCTTTTCCATTGAGCTTTGTGCATGATCAGTTATTTGAATTTGGCTCACTCTCAACATTTTATCTATTTCTCATCATAACTTCCAACATTTTGAAGGTGCCTTTAAGTGTTACAAATTATTTGCGTTTTTCGGTTCAGGGTTTATACCGTAAGTTGTAGTGGTTCTCTTACTGGAACAAAAAAAAGTTTCATATGTAGCTTGTTTATTTCTCTATGGTATCCAAAGAAATTTTGTTCCCAGCTTTCCCATTTCAAGAATCATACACACGGATAAGTGTTTGTCACGGAGGTGTTCCATTTCATGAGACGTATTAACTTGTTTTTATGCTTTATGCTTTTAAATTTTGTATATCGGTGTTTTAATTGTTCAATGTTTTTAATTTTTGTAAACCGCCCAGAGAGCTTCGGCTATGGGGCGGTATATAAATGGAATAAAATAAATAAATAAAATAAATGTATTTTGATCTTTGAATGCCATTGAGTAGGTTGCGTAAATGGGTAAAACAGACAGCAGTTTCAAAGGGCTGGGAAGTGGCTGAGATCTAAAGCTCATGGCCACGTTGAATAGCTAAGTTGGAACCAGCCGGGTTAGTTTTTGGAAGGGTGACTGCCTTGGAAAGTTGGGCATAGGAACTGTTTTTCCATCATAGATAGTTTGGCTTTGGGACAATTGTTTGTGTGAAGGTTGGTGTGCTCAGGTTAATCATGGTGAATACAGGCGCAACATGCCTCCTAAGAAGGATGTTGGGGGAAATAAGGTCAAGGGGAAAGTCCCACCGCCAAGTGGTTAAACGCACATAGGGGAAAAACTTGATTCTTCCTCGGAGGAGGAGCTGGATCCTCAGATCACGGATCTTCTGGCTAGGCTGCAAGCAATGGAAAGGCATGGCGAGAACACAAGCCCCAAGGCGTCCGCAAACCAGGAGACAGAGGCAGGGAGATTTACTGGCTTCTTTGTCAAGAAGGATGGACGCACAGAGCAAAGTGAACTCCAGTTGCTAGACCAGGAAGTTCGTGAAGCAACATCTACTCCAATCACATCTCAGCTTGGTGGTAGATCCGACAAGTCACTGACAGGGGCACCTGATCTGTCCAGGATGGTGGCTCAGTCCAGGGCGGAGGATGGGCATAATGCACCAACACCACCAGCCTCGCTGCAGACTGCGGGTGCCATGCCTCAGCCTTGGGGTTGGTACCCCTGGTTTGCAGGGACAAGCTGGCCATATCCGGGTATGGGGTCAATACACACATTCCTTTAGGCAGGGATGGGGGGTGATGGAAGCAAACCCAACAGTAGTGCCACAGTGGATACCGGGTTGAGGCAGGAGACATCAAGTGCAGACTCTAGATTACAGTCTGTTTCACCCATTACCCAGAGGAGGGAGGTTACAGTCAGACTGGCCGACCTTGGCGCCATGGGTAGCAGCTTAGCGGAATTGCAGGATTGTAGTTCAGGAAGAACCACTCAATCAAGGCTGTCAACTGAAACTGCCTGTGCTGCTGTTTGGCAGGGCCCTGCGGATTCGGTGGCCACCAGGATAATCATTCAGGGACAAAGTGTTAAGGATAATTTGGAAGGAGTGGAGTGCGAAACGATCCCTTCGGGGAGCACAGCTGCGCCCCTAGGATATACCTGCAATATACCCTAGGATATTTACAAGGGAGAAGATTTGGAAGGGAGATTACATTGATGTTTTTTCATTGCTCTTCAGGGAGCTGGTGAGCAATGATAAGGAGAAAAATAGCGATAGAGAAGCAGAGAAGTTAAAGAGATGGCGGGTGCCACGAACCTGGGCCAATTGTTTGCCTGGGTTCCTAATCTACATGGGGGTCGTTCAAGAATGATTCCCCAACAAGGGGCATATTCTGACAAAATGTCTAGATGTAATTTATCGGGCATATTTGGAATACGAGGGTGGCACCTGATTAGCGTATGATGAATCGTTTCATAGAATGTGCAGCCTATGACCGCGCCCGTAAGTGGGACGCTAAGGATCAGGATTTGTGGCTTCAGTGCATGACTCCTGCAAGGCCAGGATTTGGCAAGAGGTCCGACAGTGGCCATATTTTGGCCAAACAACAGCCCGTGCCCACCTTGAGGGGAAGCGTGGGGCAGGCGGTTCAACACCGTCAGCCTTGCAGGGAGTTTAGCTCCAAGGGGATCTGTACCCACTCCCCCTGCCAGTATAGGCATGAATGCCCAATATGCGCCTGACATCACCCAGCCTCCAGCTGTCTGAGGAAGGGTGGTGGGCGCGGCAACTACAGGAATGGGCAGAGGGTTAGGAGACCAGGCAGTCAGCAGCCTACTCCCAAAGGGCCCCAGCCAATCAAAATTGAGCCCTTTATGCGATGGTTAGCTCTATATCCAGGGCACCAGGATGATATTTTATTACAGGAAGGTTTTACACAGGGTTACTGTACTCCTTTTCAAGGCCAGTGAGTGGCATCTGTCTCCAGGAACCAGAGGTCCATCTTTGAGATGGAACAATTGGTTCGGAAAAAGATTGGGAAGGAAGTAGCAGCAGGAAGGGTGTTGGGCCCCCTTTTCGAGGCTGCCAATTTAAGGGTGTTCCCATTGGGTATAGTGCCCAAGAAAACTCTGGGGGAATATAGATCAATTCACAATCTGTCTTCTAGCAGGGGGGCATCTGTGAACGACACGATACCTGAACATTTGTGTTCGGTTAAATACACTTCGTTTGATTCTGCGGTGGCAATGGTACGTAGCAACAGCCATGGGGCTCTGATGGGAAAATGCGACATTAAAGCAGTCTTTTGCCTGTTGCCCATTAACCTAGAAGTTTTTCAACCTGCTGGGTTTTTGTTTCCAGGGCCAATACTACATAGAGCTTTCCCATCCGCATCACAGAGTGCAGGTGACTAAAACCATGCAGGTAGATATTCAGGTATGACTGGGTTTCCTGCAGGATTTCAATGGCGTCTCCTTCTGGAGATGCGAGTTGCTTTGGAAGCTAAGTTGCAAATCTGCTCGGACACTTTTGGTTCTGCGGGTTTTGGGGTGATTTAACAGGACCATCGGCGCACTTAGCAATGGCCTACAGAGTGGAAAGAGTCAGACATAAGTAGGGACCTCACCTTCCTGGAATTTTTCCAATATGTGTGGCCATACATATTGGGGTGCCAGAATTTAAAAACACTAGTGTGCAATTCTGGTGTGACAGTCAGGCTACAGTGCAGGTGATTAACACACTATCTTCACACAACCTGAGATTAATGCAGTTAGTGCGTGCTTTTACATTGCACTGCTTACGACATAATTGTTCCAAGCCAGACATATACCTGGCCTAAACAATAACATTGCTGATGCCTTATCATGGCACCAGGTAATGTGGTTTGGGGAACTGGCTCCCTGGGCACGGCAGACACCAGAAGGGATGCCAGCAGCTCTCTGGAACATTGGAAAGATGAGGTAGAGTGGACAATGTGGCAGTCCGTGGTGCCTAGCACCAGGACCGCATATCTCAAGGCAGGTAGGAAATTTTCCAAATTCCAAACAGCAGCTAAGCTTCAGTTGTCATGGCCAATACCTGTGGAGCACATCCTGCAATATTGTGTTTATGCCTGCAAGAAGGGCCTGATAGCACACACCATAAGGGGGAAATTGGCGGCCTTGGCTTTGGGTCAAAACTGCGAGGGGTGGAGGATTCCACGAACAATTTTAGAGTCAGGCGCACACTGCACGGCTGGAGCAGAGCTTCCCCAAAGCAGATTGCCGCTCTCAGCAGATATCCTGCTGGGTTCAAGGGAGTTATGCACCTCCCTGTGTCAAACTAAGTTTGAAGTTATTTGTTTCATGCAGCAGCTTTAAAGGCAATTTCTGGTGCTTTCTGAATATCTGAGCTGAGGGCGTCATACGAGAATGATCGGTCTGGTAGGGCACTCTAATTGGCTGATAGACACATAGAAAGGAGCGAAGTGCATATTGTGCTTAGGCGCTCAAAAACGGACCTGCTCAGAAAGGAGTTAGATATAAAATTGTATGCAGCCCCGCGACAAGAGCTGTGCCCAGTGACGGCGCTCCAGCAGTTCATGGCTGGACGAGGCAATTCCCCTGGGGCCTTGTTTTGCCACCAGGACACCCTCCCACTGACAAAATATCAGTTCTGGTCTGTTACCAAATAGGCTCTAACAGCCTTGGACTTAGCACATGCTTAGTTTGGCACCCATTCCTTTCAAAGGGGTGCAGCGTCTACGGCAGCGGCTGCGGGTTTTGCCCCAGCTCAGATTCCATCAGTGGGTCGGTGGCATTCAGGGGCCTTCAGGGCCTATGTTAGACAGTTGCCCAAATAAAGTATTGGGATATGGTGTAACATACTCACGTTTAATTACAGATCATTGGATGGGGTACACCCAGATAAGTGTGATCATCTGTGGCCATATGGCATAACATAGCCACATTTAATTACAGATTATTGGATGGGGTACACCCAGATAAGTGTGATCATCTGCAGCCATACCATGGTCTTTTGGGCTGGCAGATGGGCAGCCAGGTCAAGCCTTGGAACACAGCTTGGACTGCCCAGCATGCTCCTATTCAATGGCTGGGCAGATGCATTATGAGGTGGGGGAGTTTAATCTCCCTGTTATTCCATCAGCAGGCGGTGCTGGCCATCCCGCAGGTATTGCTCATCCATTTGGGGAGCAATGATATGGGGCTGACGAAGGGCAAAGCCCTGGTGTTCCGAGCAAGGGCGGATTGTGAGAGAATTTGCATGGGTTGGCCTGATGTTAGGATCATTGGTCCTGTATGCTCCCTCGACTCAAATGGAGGGAAGGGGGAGATCCCCTGGCCTTGGAACATTCACAGCGAAGAGTGAACATTGACATTTACAATGACCCTATTAAGCATGGGGATATTAGCATTAAACATCCCTTGATCTTGCGTACTTGGAGGGAGCTGTTCAGGTGGGATGGCATGCACCTGTCTGATGCGGGGACCGATATTTTCCTGAAAGATCTGCAGAGGGGCTTGTTGGAGCTTCTTCTAGGTAGTGGGGTGGGGAGCGACTAAGTGGATGTTTGTCACCCCCTGTGGCGGTCAGGTATGGGCAACTAGAGTGGGGGAACATTGGTGAGCATTCTCAGGCACTCTTGGGGGTGATGGGTAGTGCCGGAAGCCCCTGGCTGGGAGCCCTGCAGCACCTGTTGGCGGGCCAAGGCTTACCTTTGAGGCCAACCCTACTCACCTACTCAGAGCTGTGTGACACGAGCAGGACAGACAACAGAAGGCCTCCCTACCCGAATAGGGAGCCCATGGAGTGGCGAGATGGCATGCTGCTTCATGGGCTAGAATGGCTCGCCTGATCCTAGATTGGCCTAGGAGAGGCCATAAAGTAGATGCCCGCTTTAGGAACTACCCCCTTTGCAGATCTTTGAATAAAATGTGGCCCAAGTTTAAACCCAAACTATTGTCTCGTCTTGTTATTTCGCCGTCTAGTCCGCAAGTATTTTGATCTTTGAATGCCATTGAGTAGGTTGCGTAAATGGGTAAAACAGATTTTAAAATAAAATCTTTGTTTTGGAGATGAGTTTTTGTTTGTGGGCCTAGCAAACAGGAAAATCTTGCCAAAAATTCAAATATTTTTGAAAGCGCTGGGCCATCCAGGTGGAAAAACAGACACAACAGCCTAATGTAATATTAATCTGAGGCACAGAACTCTGTTTCTTGGGTTTAGAAGGATCAGAAAAGTTCTGGGTTGTTAAGACTAAATTGTCCAGTGTTTAGACCTCAGGGGTATCATTAAGGAAGCAACCATCATTAATTGATCATTTAAACTTTGCCTATAATGTTACTTAGGTATATTCCACCTTGGCAAGACTGCAGTATAGACTATAAAGTCATTATCATTTCAAATGGCTAAGGAGACCTTTAAAAGTGTTCCTGCTCTTTGTTGGACACATTAGCAGCTCCAGACTTTAATGGTTCCAGTGAAAGGCACAGTATTTTACCCCAAATATGCAGATGCGTCAGACAACACAGAGTTGGGCTTCATGCTCATCATGATGATGGTGGTGTGTACTTGTCCTCACAGTGAACAACAACAACAACAACAACAACAACAGTTATATAGCCCTCCCCCTTTTACTCATAGATTTTGATCAGATGCTGTTTACTAGCATGACTTTTATTTTATTGTATTTATTCTTAAAGGAATATTATGAGAATCTTTGGAATGAACAGGCTTCCAACAATTTATTTCAGACAGCCTCTATTTACTGACATGGAGAGCCTATCCACATTGCCCTTAAAACAACTTATATTCTGTTTAAAAACATGGTTTTTTAAGTCGTTTCATTACGTGGTAGGACACACTGAGCAGTACTTAAGTTTCATAGTGACTGCTTCCTCCGTCAGTGGTGTAATACAGTGGTGTAATACAGTGATGTAATACAGTGGTGTATTACAGGGTTAATTCCTTGACTCTTCATCTTTAGTTTTTGTTTTGCAGGCTGCTTGAGTTAGGGAGACAGATGTGGGCAGGTCAAGCAGCCTGCAAAACAAAACCGAAAGAAGAAGAGTCAAGGAATTAATCCTGTAATACACCAGTGAATACTTTGAGGACAGAGGAAGCAGTCACTATGAAATGTAAGTACTGCTCAGTGTGTCCTACCACATAACGAAACAACTTAAAAAAACACATTTTTAAACAGAATATTTTTCTCTTGAAACATTAGCATTTTCAGGCATGAATTGGCAACGAACATAGTCTGGGTCTGGAAGCCAGGGAAGGATTGAATGGTAAAAAAGGATGACCTCTGTTGCTGCCCTGTAATTCTGTCTGGCAGCACAAAGGGTTCTCATCTTGTTCCACAAGGAGGACTTTTTTTTAGTTAGTGGCATTTTAAAACCTATATAGGCCATGCTCCAAGAAAGAGCTAGGTGTGCTTCAGCCCTTTGATTTCAATGCACCTAATTCAGTGTTGGAGCATGGACTATGCCTTTACACATGCAAAGGGTTTGTTTGATTTTTGTAGAGCCCATTTTCTCACAGTGAGATATTTCACTGGATTACAAACTAGGTGGCTGCAAAGGGGTGATCATAAGAGTTGGATTGAACCTGGGACTCTTTGCATGCCAAGAATGTTCTCTAAGACTCCTGAGCTGCAGCCCTTTCCCTTACTCAAATAGACGCTCACACAGGCACACCCTTTGTGGCTAAGAAGCAGTGGCTGGAGTTTCTGGATCCATGATTGTTTAGGGTGACCCTATGGAAAGGAGGACAGGGCTCCTGTATCTTTAACAGTTGCATAGAAAAGTCCCAGTATTGGGAAAAAGGTGGGATAATAATAATAATAATAATAATAATAATAATAATAATAGAAAAGGGAATTTCAGCAGGTGTCATTTTTATGTATGCAGCACCTGGTGAAATGCCCTCTTCATCACAACAGTTAAAGCTGCAGGAGCCCTGCCCTATTGACCAGATATGAAAGAGGGCAGGGCTCCTGCAGCTTTAACTGTTGTGATGAAGAGGGAATTTCATCAGGTGCTGCATGGCTACTATGCAACTGTTAAAGATACAGGAGCCTTGTCCTCCTTTCCATAGGGTCACCCTATAGATTGTTGTCAAAAGTGTACATTGCCCTATCTTTATAAGAGAGCAAGTGTATTCTTCAAAAACTAAAGTGGCACAGAACACCTCCATTCTAAAAGAAGAATGGTCTTTTTTCTATTATTAATAATTGTTTTGTTGTTGTTAGATGATGATGATGATGATGATTTTGGTAGCCCAAAATACTGCGCAATTTCTCTAAAATTCTCAACATCCCTGTGAAAAAGGGCAAAAAGTGACTGTCTCTTTTGTAGGGGAATGGAAGAGGTCTGAAAAGGGCAGGTGGGGTTTTGGCACAGCACTAGTGGAAGGTACATTTTGATCATCCCATGAGAGATTTGTAGGGGAGGAGCAGCAGCAGCAGCAGGCAGGGGGATTTAACCCTTCCTCCATCTGCCATTTCCCCTTGCCACACCCTGTCTGCAAATGCTTTTCTTGACCTGTTTCTGGAGATCCCCACTGGGGGAAAAGAGGCTGGGGAGGGGACATAGGAGAAGGCACCAGGCAGGAGATGAGTCAAGTTCAGCCACCTGCTACCTGTGAACTCTCCCCTGCAAACTGCACATTCACCTTGCCACTTTGCCATGAAGAAACAGCTGTCAGAGTTCCTGGGCCTGCGTTTGCCAATGAATAATTCTAGTCCTGTGTTTGCTCAGCTCAAAGCAAGAAAAGCTACTTAGACAAAGGACATCCATTGCAAAAATTTCCAGCGTGCCTGGGTGGGCTGGGCATGTAGTCTACCCGGCAACGGATTGGTACTCAAAAGCTGTAACCAGTGCTGTTGCCAGACCACAATGACACATGCACATGTAAGTACAACTATAAAAGCTAATTGATCACTAGGGACAGATCTGCACTGCACAAACTGTCTGTCATGGCTTCCCTCAAAAACTATCATGGCTTTCTTCAAAAAATGGATGAGAATACCAAGAAACCTCTGTTGCTGATCCCTGCCCTGCCTCCCAAAAATAGTCCCCAGGTCCTCTGAAGAGAGGAACATCTATTTGACCTATTTAAGTCTGTAATGTACATATGCCCTAGTTTGAAAATGCTCATACAAATTTGACCTGTAGAACTTGAGAACAAGATTCAGCTGGAGATAATTGCAGTTCTCTCACTGTGTTGATCACCCTGTGGGATGACCTATACCCGGTTAGTTCTCTTGGACCTCTCAGTAGCTTTCAGTACCATCAACCATGGTATCCTTCTGTCTGGTCTGAGAGTTGTAGGTACCATGTTGCAGTGGTCTATTCCTCCTGGGGTGGCCAATTCCAGAAGGTGGTGCTGGGGTATTATTGCTCTGTGCCTTAAAAGCTCTGTTATCCGCTGGCACAGGGCTCTATGTTATTCCCCATGCTGATCAACAAATACATAAACCAATGGATAGGTTATTTATTATTATTATTATTATTATTATTATTATTATTAACACTTATATACCATCCCATAGCCGAAGCTCTCTGGGCGGTTTACAAAAATTAAAAGATTTAACACTAAAAAGTCAATATACAAAATTTAAAACCATAAACATAAAAACAGCTGACATTAAAACACTTTAAAACATTTTAACTGTTAAGCCGACCACAATGTCAATCAAAACCTCAACTTGAGCTGTTAAAATGCCTGGGAGAAAAGAAAAGTTTTGACCTGGCACCGAAAAGATAACAGTGTTGGCACCAGGCGGGCCTCATCGGGGAGATCATTCCATAATTGAGGGGCCACCACAGAGAAGGCCCTCTCCCTTGTCCTTTATTTATTTATTAAATTTTTATACTGACCAATAGCTGAGACTCTCTGGGCAGTTCACAATAATTTGGGTTTAGGTGTCACCAATATGCAAATTACATCCATGTCTATCTCTCCTTTTCATCAAAACCAAGTGAGGCAGTGGGTGTTCTGAATCAGCACTTGTGTGTAGTGATGGACGGGATGAAGGACAATACACTGAGACTCAATCCAGACAAGTTGGAGATACTGTTAGTGGGTGGTTCATCTCCCCAGGTAAATGGTTTTCAACCTTTTCTGAAGGGGGTTGCACCCCAACCTTACCCCTTAAAGAATCATGGTCATCATTTGGGCATGTACTTGGATCCAACATTGTCACTGGAGGCAGAGGTGGCCTTAGTGGTGCAGAGCAGCTTTTATCAACTTAGATTGATATACCAGCTTTTAAAGGTTGCAGCGAGTTTTAAAGGTTTATTATTTATTGTGTTGTATTTTGGGGATTTCCACTTTTTGAACCCCTGAGAAAGTTCTGGCTATTGGGTGCTTTAGAAATGTAGTAAACACACAAATAAATCAATCCAAGTGCTATGCTTACCTTTGATGTCAGCCTTGAAATGACTAGAACTAACTTATATAGATATATAGTTGCTATAAATGGTTGGATAGACTGTTGAGTATGATGACTCCATGGAATCAAAAGTTATGCAAGCTACTAGCAAAATAGGCCAAGGAAACAATTAACTGGATGATCAGAGACAAGACAACAAAACACCATAAATAACACAGTGGTCAGAATAACCTAGATCAATGGTACAAGGGAGTAAGATGAGGGGTAGATGCTGTCTATCCTCTCAGTGTGTCAGACTATAAAATATGTCATCATGACTTAAGCTGTCTGAAAACATCCCAAGAGATTTGGACTGGACACTGTATTCAGAGTTTGGCAACTCATTACTCCCTATTAGGAGATTTAATTAGGACAGTAAAGCACCGCGCTTTCTAAAAGTTCTGACTAAGTTCTGAGGACTCCAAACTCAGATGCAAATTCAGAAATGGTGACCTTTTTCTCTAGTTTTAATAGAGAAAAACATTTCCTTAACACAGACTGCCTATAAATGAATGCAGTGGAGGTCAGGAAGTGCTGATTCACTTGAAATGTTGTTCTTCACATTTGGTAAGTACATAGTTGGGAACAAAAGACCAGGGACAACAGGGATATTATCTGCTTCCTTTCACATTTTAATTGTAAGACTGAGACAGAGTGTGACAGGCCACTTCCATGCAGAAACCTACCATTACCTAGTCAAAACAGTTTCAAAGAGAGCCCCCCCCCCCCCAGCACAAACTCTTTCATATGCTGCCCTCAGAGAATGTATGTCAGGGGAGGGGTCCATTATGATTAGAAATTGAACTTTATGCCAATATAGTTGTCAAATGGTGTTTGAGTATGCATGCTAAAATCACTGAAGCTGCAAATTACATCTACCTACCTGGGAGTAAGCCCCACTGAATTCAATGTGGCTTACTTCTGAGTAAACAGTATTCAACTTGAAACACATGGCCACCATGGCCAATGGTCAGGAAGGCTGCGAGTTGTAGTCCAAAACATCTGGAAGGCACCAGGTCGGGGAAGTCTGGTTTACTTTGTTAGCCTTTCCATTCCCTTTCAGTTACAATGAACTCAGACACATCAATGCCAAAGACAACAGATAAGGTTATTATTCCATATTCATGGTATCATGACCTCTTTACATCTTGTGTGTGTTTTTAAATGTGTGTGTGTGTGTGTGTGTATGTGTGTGTGTGTGTGTATATATAATGTTCCATTACATATGTATCATACAGGTAAGGAACCATGATTGACTGCAGCTCCTTGCTGAGTCTATACTAAGTGCCTACTTGGTTTCTTTATTTCTAATGGGTGAAACAACCTTTATTTTCTGCTAACATTGATATTTGCAAGTACTTCATCACATGTATCTTTAGTGAATCTAAAGTAGGGTGACCAGATAAAATCCAGGTCAGGGCTCACGTAACTTTAACAGTTGTAGAGAAAGGGGAATTTCAGCCGGTGTCATTTGTATGCAATTAGTTCCTGGTGATATTCCCTCTTCATCACAACAGTTAAAGTTGCAGGGGCCCTGCCTTCTTTTGTATATGGTCACTCTAGTATAGTGCCTGCACCTTTAACTGTTGTGATGGAGAGGGAATTTCACCAGGAACTAATTGCATACAAATGACTCTGGCTGAATTTCCCTTTTCCCTACAACTGTTAAAGTTACAGGAGCCCTGACCTGGATTTTATCTGGTCAGCCTAATCTAAAGCAATAGCTTCTGTGTAAACCCTTTCCCACATACAGCAATTTCCCTCCTCAAAAGGAAGAAAACATGGGTTGCGCTTGGCTGTCACTTTAAGCCATGATGGCTTACTAATAGGGTGACCATATGGAAAGGAGGACAGGGCTCCTGTATCTTTAAATGTTGTAGAGAAAAGGGAATTTCAGCAAGTGTCAGTTGTATGCATGCAGCACCTGGTGAAATTCCCTCTTCATCAAAACAGTTAAAGCTGTAAGACCCCTGCCTTCTTGACCAGATACAAAAGAGGACAGGATTCCTGCGGTTTTAACTGTCGTGATGGAGAAGGAATTTCACCAGGTGCTGCATGCATACAAATGACACCTGCTGAAATTCTCTTTTCTCTACAATTGTTAAACATACAGGAGCCCTGTCCTCCTTTCCATATGGTCACTCTACATTTATTAGCTGCCATACCAGGCTTAGGATCAGTTTGTATGTAATGCAGCGTATAAACTCCCATTAAGGCTGTACTTCTTTCATTTTTGAAAAAGCTGTCTGCCAATTTCTTCCCAAGTATGCCAAGCCTGGACTACAAAAATCAACATTTTATTTAGGGTGGGGAGGCTGTTTCGCCATCCCCCTCTGCAAACTATGATTATTACGTAGAGTCATTCATATTCACCAAATTTGTCAGAAAATTTCAAGAATGTTGTGAATTCTCTCTCTCTCTCTCTCTCTCTCTCTCTCTCTCTCTCTCTCTCATTGATAGAGCAAAGTTTCCAGTTCGTGTTTGTTTAGTCTCCAAGTTGATACATACAAGTGGCCTTCTTGCACTAAAATACAGGGAAATTTTGCTGTGTAATGAAGGAGAAATAAACAAACATTCATTCTGTGCCTACTTCTAGTCAACGTATAACTTCTTTCATATTACATGGAACAGAAATATTTATCAATGGTGAAATGCTTCAGATCTAAACCTTGGGTAGCAGCAGCAAATTCCTGAATAGCAATTGGTGTTTAATTATACAACAGTTGTGGTATTTTCTGCTTTCCTTGCAGCCTAAACATTTCTATGTTTCTCTGGAAGCTATGCTGCTTGTTTTGGTATTTGCTAGAAGTTTGGATATTTTTAGAAGTGTTATTTTGGAGCATTGTTATTAGTGGACTAGATTAGACATCCTGGATGTGACTGATCTTGAAATTATTTTAGAATTGGAAAGGTCTCAATGCAATAGCTAAAACTTGGAAAACTGCAGAACTTCTAACCTTGAAGTCTTGGTACATGGAGCTGCATGGCACCAAAAATTGATTTACCAACTGAAATTAGTTAAAAGCAAAGTCAAAATGTCTGATTTTTATAAAATATGAGATAAGTTTATTGTATATACAAAAGGGAATTTCAGCCAGTGTCATTTGTATGCAATTAGTACCTGGTGAAATCTCCTCTTCATTACAACAATTAAAGTTGCAGGCACTATACTAGAGTGATCTGATACAAAAGAGAGCAGGGCCCCTGCAGCTTTAACTGTTGTAATGAAGAGGGAATTTCGCCAGGAACTAATTGCATACAAATGACGCCTAATGAAATTCCCTTTTCTCTACAACTGTTAAAGTTACATGAGCCCTGTCCTCCTTTTCATATGGTCAGCCTAGTATTGGAGAAAAGGTAGGATGTAATAATGATGATGATAATAATAATAATAATAATAATAATAATGTAAAGAGGGGAACATTAAATGTATCCCCTGTCAACAACTAGATTTAAATTAGATATATTTGTTTTTTGCCATTGTAAATAAATAATAAAAAAACACTGTTGTTTTTTAAAGGCAAGGTCTCAATGTTTAACCAACATACAGCACAATCCTATGCATGTCTACTCAGAGGTATGTCCTACAACAGACAGTCAGGGGTAAGTGTGTATAGGAGTTGAGCCTTAGCCTACATCTTGAAACCTACAGGATATGTCACTGAACGTATGTTTCAAATTTGAGAAGAGGGTGTCCAGCCCAGTACAAAAGTCCCAACCCTTAACAGCAGTGTTCTTGTTCAGGGATCCAAACAGATGAAAAAGTAAGCTTCTTGTGCTGTTTGGGCCTCACAGATGGGGTAAGGTTTTGGGAGGAGAAAAAAGAAAAGAGGGGGCTTCTTTTTCGTCCCCACCCTCATGAAAGCTTCCTCTGCAGTTTGGAGCCGGCTGCCAGCCTGAACAGTAACACTTTATTGCAATAAAGAATCTTACATAGGAAAATAGGGCAGGGGTCATAGTTCAGTTTGACAGAGTGCATGCTTTGCATGCAGAAGGTCCCAGGTTCAATCCCTGGCTTCTCCAGATAGGGCAAGTAAACAATCCCATCTGAAACCATGGAAAGCTGCTGCCAGTCAATGTTGACAATACTGGGCTGAATGGACCTAGGGTATGACTCATAAGGCAGCTTCCTATGTTCCTAAGTAAATGTCCTCCATTTCCCTTTCCCCCTGCAGTTGGTAGGCTCAACATTTTATCGCTTGCCCGACCGCCTAGGGCCTGAATGCCATTGAGTGTCAATTCTTGTGGGAATGACTGGGCTTTCCTTTTTAAAAACTAAACAATCTTTAAAAACAAGAGAAAAAAAACTGAATGTATTTCTAACTATCTAGGGAGGCTGCAAAATACATAGAAACAACTTTCTTATTTTCAGGTGACCTAATGGTCATCTACACCTACAAGGCCGTGTGATGTCCCAGAAGAGAAGAGGGACATCACGTCTGCCATTTTCTATTGATTTATTAAGAAGAGGAGCGTGTGGTCCCAATCCAGGTAAAAGGTAAATTTTTAAAAAGGGCCCAACCCCCAACTCCCGCCATCCCAGGGATGGTGAAATTGCTGCCCCCACCCCACCCCCATAGGCACAGAGCCACCCCATACATCTCCATGCCCGTTTTAGGTCCCGGGATGCCGCCCCACACCAGGTGCAGTCCTTGGGATTGTCCCAGGACTGCAGAAAAACCAGGATATCCTGAGTTTCCGTTATCCCGGGGTCATCCCTAGGTTGTCCCCGGTTGATCCCAGGATCCCCTGTGCATCATATGGATGCACAGGGATGACATAGACATGAACCCGGGATAAATGGCTGGTGTAGACTTGCCCTAGTTTTCCTTCCAAATTGATAGGCACAAGTACACTCAAGTATTTTGGAAACCAAAAAGGATGACAACATGGCCGCCCCAAGGGGGCATGCCCACCAACATGGCCGTCCCTCAAGGGGGTGTGCCCACCAACATGTCCAGCCCCCAAGGGGGCGTGCCCACCCAAACATGGCCTTGGTCACATGTCTGATTTCACAGCATACAATTAAGACAAACCTGTTCTACACATATCTTCATGTTAAAATCACTAAAATAAAGAATAAGTGAGACATTCAATGTATCTGAAATTAACTTTACTCACTCCTACTTTAGTAGCTTTTGCTGTACTTTGAAACTTTTGCTATGCTCTGTGTGATAGTTTCCCCTTCCCTCAAATATGTTTTCTGACTGCAAATCCTTCACTGGATGACCGTAGTCCCAACTTTCCTAACATTTAACACTCTTTTCCCATAACATTTCTCTTATCCATACTCACAGATTCAGCATTGCTACCACTGAACAAATGAAGCAGTTGACAAGTGCAGAAAAATCTAGTACAACAAACTAGCAACCTAGCTAGGCTGACCATCTGAAAAGGAGGACAGGGCTCATATAACTTTAACAGTTGTAGAGAAAAGGGAATTTCAGCAGGTGTCATTTGTATGCAATTAGTTCCTGGTGAAATTCCCTCTTCATCACAACTGTTAAAGGTGCAGGCACTATACTAGAGTGACCATATACAAAAGAAGGCAGGGCTCTGCAACTTTAACTGTTGTGATGAAGAGGGAATATCACCAGGAACTAATTGCATACAAATGACACTGGCTGAAATTCCCTTTTCTCTATAACAGTTAAAGTTATATGAGCCCTGTCCTCCTTTTCAGATGGTCAGCCTAAACCTAGCATTGCAGGAAGGGTATAAAATACGATTACCCTGCAAACATTAGCCATGGAACAAAATGGACTAAAGGCTTGTTGTAGTCACTTCTTACCTCTTAGCTTGTTTCAATTACTGGTTTATTAATGAGAAACTAATCTAAACATGTGTCATTATATCTCTGGTTCATTAGCCATGTAAACAAAACCATGGTCAGTAGCAATACAAAGAAAGGCCAGAACAGATGCCCATTATCACAATGCTAGACAAGGACCTTTCCCTCCTTTTATCCAAGTATATCCTGAATTTACACTGCCTCAGTGTGTAGAGAATAGAAATCCCAGTCAGGGACCCAAAGAAAACTGGCCAAAGAAACTTTAGAAATAACTCTTGTTGATTTCAATGAAGCTTACTCCCAGATAAATGAATGTAGGATTGAAGCCTCTTCACATCTATTCACCTTACTCTAGCAAGTGCAAGGCCCTGCTGTCAAGGACAACTATGCACTCACAGAACCTGGCCTCCTCGATCATGCAACCAGCAAGTGCTTTCCAGAAAGATGCTTTCAGAGCCTAGGAGACCCAGACACACTCAAACAAGTCAAGCCAAGCCTGCTATGCTGGGACAGAACAATTCTGGGACAAGACAATACTTTGCAAGCTATCAGACACAACAGTCATACATATAAAAGAAAAACACAACTACCTCATTGACATAGCAATACCTAATGACAAAAACGTTGCAGAAAAGGAAGAGGAAAAGAGAGACCCAGCAAAGGTTTTAGGAAATCTTACTCATATTGGCACAGGTTGAGATATTTTGCTGGTCAGAATTTTCATCAGTAGAACTCCAATGGACTTTGATGGAAATGTCTTTAGGACTTTTAACAATTTTACTTTGGGCTTTCAGACTTCAGAAACTTCAGGTAGACAATATAAAATAACTAGCAATTACAGGAGAAGTGAAAAACCCTTCTCCACCCACCCCACCCACCATGCACATTGGCGCAAGAGCTAATAGTTAGATCCAAAAAATTAGTGAATTAAATGAAAAATTCATTAACAGTCTGACACGGGTTTTGAGAATTAATTGAAAACATATATAGAAGATACAATATACAATGTGGATCTAGGCTCCAGCTCAGCTAGATATGATCTTGTGAAGATTAATAAACTGAGGAGGAATATGACTTTTTTTAAAAAAAAAAACTTAGAACTTTATGTATTTCAGCCTTCCCCAACCCGATCCTCTACAAATGTCTTTGACTGTAACTCCTATCTGGTCATGCTGATTGGGTGTTGCGAGTTTTATCCAACACATCTGGAGAGAACCAGCTTGGAGGAGGATACTGTATTTAACAAGAATCGTCTGTTTTTGTACAGTTACTAAAAGGATAAAACAAATGCTAGCACCAGCAAATATCACATAGATGAAGTAAAAACACCATGGCCAGTAACAATCATCCTCCAATAGAGATGGATAATAAATTATGTATTCATGATGTTTAAAAAGCCCATTGAAATTGCATCCATTTACTTTGCCTTCACACAGCCATGTATGTTCAAATGAACTTCTAATATGATACCATTGCACATTTTTATATTCTTTTTTTAAACTGTTTCATGATTTAGTCGAATAAGAAGCAGTAAATAAATATTGCTAATAAGTCAATTTATACATCAATATATTTCAATGTTCTTCTCCAACAAAACAATAAAAAAAGCAAACGGGTGAGGTAACCAGATAAAGGTACTGCTTTGAAGCCATTTTCTGTTCTAGCACAACACCTTTTTTCCAGACAGCTAAACCAATTTGCTCAAACCATCTCTAAATGAATTCTTAGAAAATGCATTCAATTTTATTTCCCATAAATAGGAATATCAACTCCATATCATTCCCCCAACTCTCACATACTAAACTATAGCTACCCACACACTCTCAACATGCACACAAACACCAAACTCTCTCAGAATCACCCACCACAAAACACACACACACACATCCATTCATAGACAAATGAGCATGCACCCATCAGATAAATACACTCACACACTGCAAACAAGTAAACTCTCTCAGGATCACCCACCCCAAAACACACGCACACACATTCATTCATAGACAAATGAACATGCACCCCATGCACCCATCACATAAATACACTCACACAAACATACCTCTCCCAAGGCTGCTCCTATGCTTGCTTCCCTCCCCCTCCCCCATTTCTCTGGGCAAATTATGGGGATTTTTACATTCACCTTGAAAATATTCTTAGCAGCAGCAAGGGGGTGCAGAGAAGGGGATTAGAAAAGTACAGGATGAGACCTGGGGGAGGAGAGATCCTAACAGGTGGAGGGCAGTTTTGGAAAAATTCTCAGAACCTTGTAACTCCCAGGGTAAAACTGTCCTACCTGCTGCTCTGCCTGCTTTTTGTCCTCTGCCTGCACCATCCAAGAAGAAGCCCAGGATCGTCGCATGGGAGCCGGAAGGGGTTTGGTAAGTGTGGATGACCCACCAGGGGCAGGCCTCGGAGGTGCCCCAATTGAGGTGCCCCAAATGGGCCTGCCGAGGCCTGCCGAGGCCTGCCGAAGCCATATCCAGATTCCTAGAGGTGACGGCCCCTCTAGGAACCCAGAAATGGCTTCGGAAGGCCTCAGAAGGCCAAAACCAGAAGTGCTTGAAATGGGCCTGCAAAGGCCTGCTGAAGCCATCTCTGGATTCCTAGAGGGCCGTTGCCACAGTGACGGCCCTCTAGGAACCCAGAAATGGCTTCGGCAGGCCTCGGAAGACCAAAACCGTAAGTACCCGAAACAGGCTTTGGGGGGGGCTAAATTTCCAGATTTGCCCCCCCCCCAAATGGGTTTTCCCCCCGGATTTGGATTTGCCCGCCATTTTCCGGGCATGTCCAGACAAATCCGGGTGGATGGGCACCCTAGTTCTATATTAGAGGGAATGAAGTTAAGATAATTCATAAGTTCATATTCCCTGCTCTACAAAAACTGGCCAGGTGACTTAGGGTGCCTCCACACGAGACGTTTAAAGCTCTTTGAAGGCTCATTAAAAATTTTACCTCCACACCAGCGGAGCGCAAAACGGGCGTACAGGCGCGTTATCTCCCCGATAATGCGCATTTTCGAATGCGCGTTAAATCGCGACTTTTATTTTGCTTCGGCCGTTAAAGCGCATTTTCGCAGTGTGAACAAGCGATTATGCGCATTAACTTCTTGTAAAGCGCTTTTTGGACATATATTAATGCGCTTCGCCGCCTCTCGCTGCCTCCCGTGCAGAGGGATTAGGAGTAAATGCGCGTCAGCGATAATGCGCATAATCGCCGAACCGGGCGCAAAAGCGCATCCTTGTGGAGGGGGCCTTAGATGATATTGGAAAGATACAGTTCAGAGCAATAGTGTTGATGCTGTAGTGAGATCAAGAGAAGATTGTCTCTTTTTTCTGGAGTCTTTCCTATGTATGCTCACTTGTTTTCACATTGAAAAAGACTTTCCTTCAAAATCAGTTTTCAAAATAGTCCCAGGAGGACTTTTTTTAAAAAAAAATGCACTAAGCAAATAAAAGCAATTTCTGCCACATTCACTTAACGGAGTTATCTTCAGACCTGCCCAGGTGAGACTCAAAAGCAAAAATGTTACTTGTACAATTGCTTCTAGGAGGGATTTCCATAATATAATCTTATAGTGATGCGCTAAGCTTCCAAAAAAACCTGATCAGGTTTGTCTTTTCATACATCTGATTACCATTAGTAATAGGCAGCTTCCCCTGGCGCCTCATGTCTGATTGGCTTGGAAAATAAGACCAACTATTTTGACAAAGAGAGAGAGAGAGAGAGAGAGAGAGAGAGAGATTCATGGGGAGGAAAAGGCTGGTAACAATCTAATTTCAGGAGTCACCCCCATCCCACCCCTTCCACCCAGTAAGTCATCATCCACACAATCACTTCCAAGTAAGCAATACCTATTTGGCTGGACCTACAGTGGCAGTGGTGCTCCAACTACAGGAGGAAGAGATCTGATTTCTCCCTCCCTCCTTCTCCTCTCCAATGGTACACCAGGAGAAAAAATATCAGTGGCCCTTGGGAAATGGAAAACTACATCTCCCAAGGGCCATCAGAGTATCTCCCAAGGGCCATCAAGCCAGAGAGAGAAGGCAAGATCAGGTATCCCCCACCCTTCCTTCCTCTCATAGCTGGAGGGTTGCTGCTACCAACCAATTCAGTGTTGCTAAAAGCAAAGGGGTTTGAAGTGACTAAGCTGAGGATTTGTCTCCAGCTTCGATTTTTTAAAGTAAGCCAAAGAATGTAGAGGCTTATTAAAGCTCACCTCTCCTTTGAGGCAAGCCTTATGACCCCCTGAAGTGCACATCCATGCCTGAGCCCAGAAAGCTTCACTGGTGTTTCTAATCAAAACAGGTATTTTTTGACCTGCAGTTCTCTTTTTTGGGGGACTCTTGTTTATATTTTGGTATACTAGGTATTGACTGGATTCTCACAGCACACTAACCCACACTCACTGGGTGAGTGTGGGTTGTTGTTGAACTGTAGGTTATTGCATTTCCACAGAGTGGCTTGTTAACCATGCAGTGTGGCTAACTTTTCTCAAACAAGCCACCTTGAGAACCCATGGTTTGTTGTTGGGTTGTTCAGGGAGGATAACAAGTCACACTACAGGGTTGACAAGCCACCCTGTGGAAAATGTCCTGGGTTCAGACAACACACTAAGCCATGGTTCAACAAACAACCCATGGTTCAACAATAACCCACACTCAACCACTGAGTGTGGGATAGCGTGTTGTGTGAACCCAGTCATTGTATGTTCTTTAAAAAGAAAAAGAGAGAAAGAGGGTTCTTGTCACAATCCTGCAACCTGCATGCACAGAAAGCATGGTGTGGAGCAGCTCCTCAGTATAAGCCTTCCCCCACCAGCTGTCTCCATTCCTCTGGCATGTAGATTGCTCTCAGAGTAAAAGTGAGAGGGCCTAGGCAAGACTAGGAATCAGGATAATGAAGGTGAGGCACATGAAGATCTTACCTGCATCTAAAACAGGGATGGACAACATGTGAGTTGTAGGCAAAGCAACTGGAGTCCCACAAGTTTCCCACCCTTGATCTAAACAGCCACCAAGCTTCTGGTGTAGTGGCTAAAGTGTTGGACTGGGAGTCAGGAGATCTGGGTTCTAGTCCCCACTCAGCCACGGAAACCCACTGGGTGACTTTGGGGCAGTCACAGACTCTCAGCCCAACTCTCAGTCACGGGGTTGTTGTTGTGAGGATAAAATGGAGCGGAGGATGATTATGTATGCCACCTTGGGTTCCTTGGAGAGAAAAAGGTGGGATATAAACGCAATAATACATAAATAAATAAACCAATGGTGTGCTGTGCATCCTTTCAATGCCTCCTGAAAATGCATCTTTCCTTGGGCTGTAACTGCTGTTGATTTTATGTGATATTTTAAAACTTCTAAACTTTTATATGTTTGATCTGATGCATTTTATTATTTTAATTATGAACTGCACAGCAAGCCCCAGCTCTTGGGCAATATAACAATGTAAATAAATAAATAAATAAATAGGCAGGCAACTGGTAAGGAAGGGGAAGGTTATACCTGGGCATTCCAGCAGCCTGTAGGATTCCTTGAAGAATATTATGTTGCCCCCCCCCCCCGCATCTATATTGACACTAGTTAGGGATGCATAAAAATTGCTTTTTATTGAATGTTCAAGCCAGTTGTTTATCTATTTTCAAATATTCAAAATAATATATTTTTAAATTTGCAGGTTTTAGTCTTCAATACTATCAGCATAGCTGAAGTGTAGATCTTTCACTTCGTCGGTCAGACTGGTTTTCAAAACTGCTAGTTTTCATTGTAGCATGAATTCATCATATCTTTTTGTAAGAAAACCACTGCTGTTTTGTTTGTTTGAAATGCTGGTAGCATATTGATTCCTCCAGTCATTTTCCCCCTGTGCAATTCTCTCCTCCTATGGCAAACATATTGGCGAGAACCCATCAGTCAGTATAAAGATGCAATGACAAAGATGCTAAAGCATAGAAATGAAAGAGCCCCAACATTCACTGTTTTTGATCCTTACACTTTCTAACTCAGTTTATGAGAAATTGTGAAGAGCTGACTCACAAGTGCAATGTTTTCCTATCAGCTATGGTAACACATATGTCAAGTTTATGAAAGTGATATGGAAATTAAGTTAACTACCTGCACAGAATGGACACCATTCCAGAAAGTCCATCAGCCATTTCAGATACTTAAACTTCTCATGGCTGTTAGCAAGCCCAGCTCCAGCTTTCAGTGTCACTTAGCAGGTTGCCCTGGACCCCCACCCTCGCCCCCAGTGTTGACTACCTGATTGACTCCAGCACCAGCTGCTGCTAGTGCCCCCTCCTCATTCTCCAGGATAGCCAATGTCCTCACAAGTCTGCTTATTTATGAGTGGAAGAACAGGAATATAGGCCTAAAAAACCATACACACATTAATATGCAAATTTCTGCAACTTTATCCAGTTAATTGACCGAAAACCTGGCAATTAATTGATTACAGTTCTTTTAGTGGACTGGAAGTCCTAGTAAATGCCTATAGAACACATGCAGGTGAGGACAGATACCAGGAGGAGGAGGAGGAGGAGGAGGAGGAGAATTGAAGTTGACCTAGTAACTAAAGTGGGCACTCAGGTTGCCAATGCATGTTGTGGAGACAGAGTTTCATAGCTTGCAGACTAGGTTGTAAAGTCTGAACATGCTTTGAGCCAAATATCCACACTGTTTATTGAAAACATCCCTGGCATTTCACGTTCTGTGGTCTTTGAAACCCAGCAACCCAGCAATCCAGAGAGAAGCAGGCAGATAAATACCATTGCAACATATGGCACTGTCTCTCAGACTCTGTTGTTTTGCTTTCCTTCCTCCAGCTTAGCAAAGGAGAGACGGATCAGCCTGCTTTCCTGATTCACATCCAGGAGTGAATCACTCCTCTGATGGTGCCCAAATAGCATGGCTTAGGGGCTCATGCAAGGAAAGGAGAGCAATGGTCTAGATTGCCAGGAGAAATGGATGCAGCTAGTGGGGAGGGGTTGAGGGAGGAAAGATGAAAAAAGGGCAAGGCTGTTTATATATGGCTTTGTTCACAAGCACTGGAAATAACAAATCCCTATGAGGAGAGACTGAAAAAACTGGGCATGTTTAGCCTTGAGAAGAGAAGACAGAGGAGACAGCACTCTTCAACACTTGAAGTTCATCATACAGAGGAGGGCCAGGATCTTTTCTCAATCATCCTAGAGTGCAGGACATGGAATAATGGGCTCAAGTTACAGGAAGCCGGATTCCGGCTGAGCATCAGGAAACCCCTCCAGACTGTTAGAGTAGTATGACAATGGAACCAATTACATAAGGAGGTGGTGGGCTCTCCCACACTAGAGGCATTCAAGAGGCAGCTGGACAGCCATCTGTCAAGCATGCTTTAAGGTGGATTCCTGCATTGAGCAGGGGGTTTGACTTGATGACCTTATAGACCCCTTCCAACTCTACCATTCTATGATTCTATGAATGTTCTTTCTACTAATGTCATATAATGTAAGAATAGAAAATGTGGCTCATTCATAAGAACATTAAAACAAGTCCTGCTGGTTCAGACCAAAGGCCTAGCTAGTCCAATGTCCCATTTTGCCACAGTGGCCAGGCAGATGCCTATAGAAAGCCCATTAGCAGGACATGAGTGCAATAACACCCTCCTACTCATGTTTCCCAGCAACTTATATTGACAGGCATACTGCCTCTGGACCTGGAGGTGTTCATGACTAGCCTGATCAAATGGCTATGTGTATCTAACACAGAGTTTGTAAATTCAAAACCTGAATGCTTTTTATGTAGGGACACCCTTGAAGAATGTCAGTAGAATGTATCTGATGCGGAATGTGACAGCTTTTCTTCTAATTAAGGGAGGCACGGTAGTGCCTCCCTTGTTAAGGGCGGTCAGTAAAAAACACGTTCCACCATGTTAAAGTGATAATTGGGGAGGGGTCATTCTAACAGCCATAAAATCGAAAATGTTTCACCAGTCTCTCTGAAATTTACAGGTACCAGAAAGAAATGTTTGTTTTACATTACCTGAAAATTTCAAGAAGATTGGTGAAAGACTGAGGGAAGGAGAGCAGTTTAAAGTAAAAAGATTAAAGAATCCCTGAAAACCGAAACTGAAAATTGAACTCAGGGCTTGCGACCATTTTTGCACAGCTGTCCTTACCTTCAGGGAGCCTTTTTCATTAATCCAATGGCACGGTCTACTTCCTCCCATTGTAGTGTAGGTGGAACTGCTTTTCTTTTTTAAAAATTCGCTTAAGTGGATTTTATTAAATTAAAGCTGTGCCTCTTTAAGAAATCCGGCGGCCATTTTGATTATGGCACACGCTCAGTAGAGTCTCCCCCCTCCCTCCTGCGTCAGCTACAATGGCTGCTTCCTCTAGCAAAGACAGTGCTGTAGTCTCTTCTCAGAAGTAAGTTCCATTGACTGAATGTAATGGTCTTACTTCCAGGTAAGTGTGTAGAAGATTGTAGCCTTTATTTTAAAAAAACAGTCTGGAACCTTAGAAGGCGGAGAGGGAGAGATGTGAGTGAGAATTCCCTCTCCTTTACAGCACTATAACTCTACAATTAACAACTTGCTTGCATGCTTTGCATGTGTGTATGTTCATTTGATTATGGCTGCTGATCATTAATTTTCATATCAATTCAATCCAAGGCATGTCTACTCAGAAGTTAGTTCCACTGAGTGCAATGAGTCTCATTCCCATTCCATTAGCTTGAAGGGATGTGTGGATTTGGCTGTACTTCTCTTTGAGAGCTCTGTGTATTTAGGGACCAAGGCTTTTTGTAAGAGAAGAGGTTAAGCTCCCCCCCCTTTTTCTTTTTTTAAAAAAAATTCCATGTATTTGATTTTTAAAGAATTTTATTCTTTCATTGTTATTATAATTAATAATAATAATAATTAGTAGAAGTAGTAATACATTTATTAATGTTACATTTATATCCTGCCTTTTTTTCCTCTTGCAAGGAATCTAAGGTGGCTTACATAATCCTCCTCCATTTTATCAGCCCAACAACCCTGTAGGGTAGAAGAGTCAGTGACATTCTGAATTCTCTTAGCTTTTCTAATATTTTTAATCAGGTTGAACAAAACTATTGTGTATTGTTATCTCCAGTACCAACATCTTTGACAGGCTTAATATAGGATTCATTGACCACAGGCTATTTTTAGAGCAAAAAAATAAAAATAAAAATCCAAACTTGGACAGATTAAAATTAAATTGAGCAATATTTCTAAACACTATTCTTGGTACTGGGTCAGATGTAGTGATATAAGAGGATGTTCAGACTCCATTTAGTTGATCAGTTGCAAAGAAGCTTCTCTAGTAAGGAGGAAGGGGAAAGCCCTAGACTGATCATTCTTTCAAGTGCCGTATCTCCCCCCACAAAAACCCATGAGGTAGGTTAGGCTAAGAGTCTATGACTGGCTCAAAACCATCTAGTGAGTTTCTTCTGCTGCTCACTTTCACAGAAATGTAAAACAAATGTTTGGTAATATTTGGGTGTATGGCATGTGCTACTTTTACCCTCACAACAACCCTGTAAGATAGATTAGGCTGGAAATTTAGGCCTGGCCCACTATCTATGTCTGTGTGCCTGCCTCTTTCATATATACACACAGAAAGGCCTCCTTAGGTTTGTTCTTTACTTACTACATACCATAAACTATGTATGAATAGAGCTGTCACAAATGATGCAATACACTCACTAACTAACTTCCCAACTAACTTACTGCTAATACAGTCATGAATCTCAAACTAAAATATGTTGTTTTTACTATAGTAAAAATAGTAAATATGTTATTTTTACTATAGTAAGATTAAAGAATCCACATACATCAAGTGCAAATCAGAGAACCTACTATTTTTCATATTAGTCTTCAAGAATTAGGATTCTTTTCCTAATTACGCCTTACACGGAGGTTGCCTTTTTCACAGCGGCTGGATCAACATTTTCATCAAGCTGTCCACCTCCCCTGCTCCAAACTCTTTCTTGGTCAGTCACCGCTAATTAGCTCAGATCCTGTTAGTGTATATGTGAAATTGTGATCCCCCAATGTGCATCACTTTAAACTTGCTTACATTGAACAGCATTTGCCCTTTTCATGGCCATTCTCTCGGTATGCAGAGATCTTTATGGAGCTCCTCACAATCCTCCATTGTTTTAGCAAGACTAAATAATTTGGTATCATCACCAAACATGGCTACGCCACTGCTCACTTCCACCCTCATTCTAATATGAGAAAGGGAGAAACTGCCTCCCTATCCACTTTCTTCACAACATGCATATAGGAGCGAGCAGTGAGATGGCCAAATTTGCTGCTGATCAAACATGATCACAATCTGCTACTTTAAGATGCAAACAGGAAGAAAAAGCATGTAGCATAAAATGAGCTAAAATAATTAATATAATAAACTGTAACTTATTCTAATTTAGGATATTTTCCTGTATCATCTTGTGTGCTTCCAGAATAAATTGGGGAGTTTGTAGTCCAGTAGAATTTTTTTTCAGGTTCTCTCCAAATACAGACACAAAACATGAAATGCTTCTTTTCATGAGTCAGTCATAGAAAGCTTTTATTTCTGGACATTGGCTATTGAAAAATTCAAATGAGACCCCTCAGATTTCAAGTGAGAGAGCATAACTTCTGAAGTTCATTTATTATTTTGAAAAGTGGGTGCAATACATATCACTACCTTTGATTTTATATTGGATGTCAAAATGGTGTAACATCCTAGCTGATGCTGGCTGCTTGTCAACTGTATAATATCCAGTCATCTGTTACGGTTTACAAAAACAATGTTAAGGCTCCACAGTTTCCAACCAACCACCAAAAAGCAGGGAAATTGGGAGTTAAGGCTCCCAAGCCTTAATGCCACATCCTCCCTAAGGAGGCAGAAAGTGCAAGTGAAATTCTCATTCTCCCAAAGCAGATAAACCATGAGGACAGGATGGAGAATATGATATGCAGAGGTGACTGTGGGGTTGTGGAAAACTGATTAACGAACAACTTAGGGCCACCTACTTCTCTTTTTTTGTTTAGAGCAGCCCTTCCCCAACCTGGTGCCCTCCAAAGGTGTTGGACTACAACTCCCATCATTGCAAGTCAGTATGTCCCATGGTCAGGAATGCTGGGACTTGTCATCTCAAAAATCTAGATATGCAATTTGATCTGCAGAGGTGACTGTGGGGTTGTGGGAAATGATGATGAACAACTTAGGACCAGCTACTTCTCATTTCTTAGAGCATCTCCTTACGTTGAGAGTTGCAACCCAACACATCTGACAGGCACCAGGTTGGCAAATGTTGTTCAAGAAGAAGGGAAGGCAGAACGTAGATCTCCAGATGTTTTAGAATTCAACTTGTAAAAGCCCCTATCAGCATGGGCAGTTGTCAGGAATGCCGTGAGTTGATATCCAAAACATCAGGATAGATCTATTTTCTGCCCACATCTGTACTAAAGTATGATGTTTTCCAGCATTGTAATCAATCAAGGAACTACAAAAGAGCTGCATCATTTTAAATAATAAACTGTATAAACCAAATGAAACAACAATGAATGGATCTTGAATACATATGGTAATCCGGATAGCCCTTCAGACGTTAACATTAGTTTTCAACACATGGCATAGGATGTCTGTTTCTTGAATATCAGATAAAGGATTTCTCTTACTTGTTAAGTAGTGTGAGATCAAAGGCAGAGCTACCACCTAATACTTTCATGCCTAAGTATTATTTTAAAATTAAGTATGAAATTATTTTTGTCTTCCCCATAACACATAACATGAGAGTTAAGTGCAACACATCTGGAGAGCACAAGCTGGAGAAGGTTGACTCCTATACTTGTCTTCTCAGAAGGCAGTGCCACTGAATTCACTAGGGCTTACTCCCAAGAGGTATAGGATTGCAAACTAATCTCATCTGAAAGGTGTTCAAGACAGCCAAACTAAACCTCTTCTGCTCCTCTGTCGCTTTGATGAGATGATGTATTGTGGAGGGATTGTGGGGAATGAACAGTATATTTTGTTTAAATATATTTTTAAGAAAAAAAAACATTGGTTCTTTGAAGGGCAGGATATTGATCAAAAGTTGGAGGTGCCTGGAACATGCTCTGGTTCTAGATCTGTAATGAATAGTTCCCCTTTTGTTATCAAGTGTGCTGCTATATGCGAGATGTGTTTGAGAGATGTGTTTGAGACCCTGTATTTGGTAAGGGTATGGAACAGCATTCCCCATCTTGTTGCCCTCCAGGTGTTTGAGATGACAAGTCCCAGCATTCTTGACCATGGGACATACTGACTTGCAATGATGGGAGTTGTAGTCCAACACCTTTGGAGGGCACCAGGTTGGGGAAGGGCTGCTCTAAACAAAAAAAGAGAAGTAGGTGGCCCTAAGTTGTTCGTTATCAGTTTTCCACAACCCCACAGTCACCTCTGCATATCATATTCTCCATCCTGTCCTCATGGTTTATCTGCTTTGGGAGAATGAGAATTTCACTTGCACTTTCTGCCTCCTTAGGGAGGATGTGGCATTAAGGCTTGGGAGCCTTAACTCCCAATTTCCCTGCTTTTTGGTGGTTGGTTGGAAACTGTGGAGCCTTAACATTGTTTCTGTAAACCGTAGAGTTTTTGTTTAATGAATATAATATGAAAACAAACTATTCCAGTGTTCCAGAATCTTCACATATTTCCTGTTGCTTTGTAGAAAGAATCTAGAGTGATGTTTTTTGAGCTGGAACTCCTCAGATAGTAAATAGATCAGATAGTAAATAGATCACTCTAGTCTCTACTGTCTGGAGATGGGGGCTCTTGGTCAGAGCTTCTTTCAAGCACAGAATATGAAACTTGTAAAGAAAGGCACTGAATGACTGGTTTCCCATGCTGAATTACACTTTTCAAGAAATCTACCAAACTGACTTCTATACTAATTCCCTTTTATCTGGAATTTCTGTTTCTCTGGAATTTCCATCTACTCATGTTTTTATGGAGAATCTAGACTATGTCTTTGCCAAATCATTGTATTCCAGTGTTGTTGTTTTTCATTGTTTTTTCTCCCATCATTTTTCAGACCTGGGGAGGATCTACACATAAGCTTTTTACCATTATTGTGGTGCACTGATAACTGTTGGGGCACATGACAATGTCCTCATACTGCCTTTCAAGTAGTATTACCATATTAGCCCTAACCTCATTCTGGGTTTTAGTCAGAACCAGCCAGAACTCTAAAGGAACTAGCCAAGGTGGATAGCTACTTTAGAATTCTGTCTGGTTCTGACTAAACCTCAGAATGGAATCACAGCCCCTCAAAACTGGAGCCATCAGCCTGCAGTGGCTGGTCACCACCATTTCACACAGCTTTCCTACCTACCTATTTATTTATTTATTTATTTTGAATTGGAATTTCCCAGCACAGGTTTGCACATGCACGGATGGACAGATACCATGACATTGAAAAAAAAAGTGGTTCAACATGGGATCTTGTGAAGAATACATCATTAGCATAGGGTAGGTGAACATTATTTGAACACCCTCTTTTAGTGCTATGAATAGTCACATAAGGAATGTGAGTCTTGCAGTAACAGATGTACGCTATACCACAGTAATTAACACTTTGTGCCATACAACATATTACTACTCAAGATGGAAATCATTGATGATTCATTACATCCAGCCTTGATTTATGGGTAGATGGTGGTGGTGATAGTGGTGGTGATAGTGATTTCTGGTGCTAAAATAAAATTTCAGTCCCAGTCTGTCCAGTATGAACAGGCAAAGTGCTATTGAGTTTAAGAATGGTCATCCAACCCCTTTCACAAGTTGAAAGAGTATGTGAGAAGGAGGGGTTTCTGGGAACACAGGAGGTAGCCCTGCCCTGGTCAAAACTCATCAGGGAAAATAATAACTTAATGCCAACACAACAATAACAATTAAAAAATCTTAATTTAAACAGAACCATGTGGAAGTGGTGGTGAACTTCTTGAAATCTCTGGGCTGGCTCTGAAAGAATATCCCATGTTCTTTCTTCATGCAGAAACAGAATTCTGAGAGATCATTGACCATGACCCCCTCTAGATGGGTTCCGTTTGACACCTGGTTAACCGATTATGCGCATAATCGCTGAAGCGCTTTATCGTTAATGCTTGTATGCAGGAGGTAACTGAGCACTCAACGGGTGACCTTACTGGTTGTTTCAAATGCGCTTTACAAGTAGTTAATGCGGAGAATCGCTTGTTCACATAGTCAAAATGCGTTTTAATGGCCGGAGCAAAATAAAACTCGCTATTTAATGCACATTCGATAATGTGCATAATCGGAGAGAAAACGCGCCTCTACGCCCGATTTGCGCTCCGTTCTTGTAGAGGTAAATTTTTTAATGCGCCTTGAAAGAGCTTTAAATGCCTCTTGTAGAGGCAGCCCATGAGAGAAATTTCCAGGCATGGGTATTCTTCACCCTTTCCCAACCTGGTGCCTTCCAGATGATGTGGATTCCAACTTCAAGCATTCCTGACCCTGGGCCATGCTGGCTGGGGCTGATGAGAGTTAAAGTCAAAAACATCTGGAGGGTACCAGGTTGGAGAAGAGTGGTATTCATAGTAGGAAAACAGATGACAGCACAATCCAGATCCCACACGCCGTTTACATGACTCTGCAAGATAGGGATCCTAATATTGACACCCACCCACCCTCTTTTCTCCCTGTCCTATGTTGGCTGGCATGCATTGGGCTGACTGCATGGCAGCATGCTCTGGGCATGGCCTACAGATGCCTCTCTTTAGTTTCAAAATAAAGATTCATTGGCCCCATATCTCCCCAGGGCCTTGTGTACAGCCTTTTGTTATGGTTCCATAGGGTTGATTTGCCACATATTTTGCTCCACCTGGCTTCTGGTTTAAGTTAAATAATCCCTAAAATTGGTGTAGTGGCTAGAGTGTCGGATTGAGAGTCAGGAGAACTGGGTTCTAGTCCCCACTTGGCCATGAAAGCTCACTGGATGACTTTGGGCCAGTCACAGATTCAGCCCAGCTTACCTCACAGGGTAGTTGTTGTGTGGGGAGGAGGTGGATTATGTACGCCATCTTGGGTTCCTTGGTGGGGGTAAAGGTGGCATATAAACGCAATAAATAAATAATAAAATTCATTTCAATTTGGTGTGTGTACAGTTTGCCACAGTTTCAGTTCATGCCTTTTTCCCTTAAAGGGTTCAGATGCACAGGAGTGCATATATGTACATTGATTAAAATGCTAGATAATCATCATCATCATCTTGATGCAGTGACATGATTTGTGCCATTGTTTCAAGACTATCTTTTCCCCATTATTTTGATTGATGCACCAATGTCCTCCAGCACACTCATACATAACCTGTTCAGAAATAAACCGGTGCAAACTGAAAATTGCAAAAAACTGTATGTGCACAAGTGTCTGAGATCAAGTCTGGAAATGAAAAACAGAAGAATGGCAGATTGCTTATGTCTTTGTCTTGCCCTGAAAAGAAGATCAGGTAATTTAAAATATATATATCTGGGAAGAAATTCTGATAGAGAACATTTCATAAGTATTCGTAGCATAGGCAAGTTAGGTGGAAAGTGAAAGGAGAGAGAGGGAAAGTGCTCTTTATTGGAATCCCTCCCTTTGGGCACAGTCCTGTGAGTTGTCACAATGGGAGGGGATGGATCGTGTCCCTTACATTGTGGAAGCCAAACGCCCAAAATATAGCTTATTTGGATATAATAAGGTTGATTCTGTCACATTTTCTTTAATAGATATCCTTGACACTGTACTCTGCTATCTCAGTTATAGGATTAAAATTGATTTTTATTGGATCTCATCTAGAGAGAAGCCTGCATTCATCCTTAGATTATTGGCAGATGCCGAATAGAACATAAGAACATAAGCTGTACATGGTGCAACAGCACCCTTCCATCCATGTTCCCCAGCAACTGGTGCATATAGGCTTCCTGCTTCAGATACTGGAAATCAGTATATAATATAATAATATAATGTTATAATAAACACTTTGTCACAAAGCAACAGAAAAGAGAGCAGGTGCATAGAAGTATATGCTAAGCAGCAGAAGCAGTAGTATGTAGCTCTCAATTCCTGCTTTCGTAAAATCAGGGTAACTTCAAAAAATTAAAGCAGCCATATAAATATATTAAATTACATGACATTGGGCATGATCCAGCCAAAGTTACGCAGTTTGTACAACACAATGCTAGGCAAGTATATGTAGAAATAAGTTCCAAAATGCACAGTCTTTATACATCTCTACTCAGAAGTAAGTCTCAGTATTTTAAGTGCAGCTTGCTCCCAGGTAAGCATGTATAGGATAGTAGACTTACTCCCTACCAAGGCTTAACAGTGAAATTCTATGCATGTCTCTTCAGAAGTAAGTCCTATGGCACTCAGTGACACTTAGTCTTATGTAAGTGCATATAGGTTTGCAGTTTAAGTATTCTTAATATTATCTAAGGGTACAATCCTGAACACTTACTGGAGAACAAGGCTTGTTTCTGAGTAAATATATTATTATTATTATTATTATTATTTACACTTATATACCGCCCCATAGCCAAAGCTCTCTGAGTGGTTTACAAAAATGAAAAAGATTGAGCATTAAAAAGACAATATACAAAATTTTAAAACCATAAACATAAAACAGCTGTCATTAAAACACTTTAAAACATTACACAGAATTGTACTGTTCAATATGCTGTTGGACATCTACATAAAACAAATGAGTGTGATCATCCACCCCAGTACTATTTCTGTTACTCATCAAATGCAGGTGAGGCAGTAGAAATGATAGATCAGTACTAACTGTGATAATGGGCTAGATGATAGCCAATACACTGGGGTTCAATGCAGACATCATGGAGGTCCTGTTAATGGGTACACTTGCACACATACAGTTTGTTGCACGTCAACCTTGGTGTTCCAACTAGGGGTGTGCACGGACCCCCCGGATCGGATCGGGACCCGGATCGGGACCTCCAATTTTGTCCCGGACCGGTTCGGACAAAATCGGAGGCCCCCCGGACCGGATCGAGTCCGATCCCGACCCAAAAATCGTAAATTTTTGGATCGGCCGCCATTTTTTTCCCCATAGACTTGCATTGCAATGCAAGTCTATGAGGAAAAAATGGCGGCGGGTGGGTAAGGGGGGGCCTAACTCCCTCCCCCCCCCGGGGCCGTCCGCTGTGGACGGCCCCGGCAGGTAAACCCCCTCCCCCGCGCTCCCTACCCCCCCTGGGGCCGCCCGCTTCCATCCGCTGGCGCCCGCGGGCGCCAGCGGATAGAAGCGGACGGCTCCGGGGGGGGGGTAAGCCCCCTTCCCCGCCACTTACCTTCTCGGCCCGTCCGGCGCCGGCGGCTACTACCAGCGGGCTCCGCGGCCTACTCTCGAGTAGCGCGCCGGGTGATGACATCACCCGGCGCGCCACCCTGGAGCAGGCCGCGGAGCCTGCTGGTAGTAGTAGGCGCCGGCGCCGGACGGGAGCCGCCGGGCCGGGCAGGTAAGGGCCCCCCTCCCCCCTCCCCCCTCCGCGCGCCCCCTCCTCCCCTCCACGCACCCCCTCCTTACCTTTCCGGCCCGGCGGCTCCCGTCCGGCGCCGGCGCCTACTACTTCCAGCAGGCTCCGCGGCCTACTCTAGAGTAGCGCGCCGGGTGATGACATCACCCGGCGCGCCATCCTAGAGCAGGCCGCGGAGCCTGCTGGGAGTAGTAGGCGCCGGCGCCGGACGGGAGCCGCCGGGCCGGAAAGGTAAGGGCCCCCCTCCCCCCTCCGCGCGCCCCCTCCTCCCCTCCACGCACCCCCTCCTTACCTTTCCGGCCCGGCGGCTCCCGTCCGGCGCCGGCGCCTACTACTTCCAGCAGGCTCCGCGGCCTGCTCTAGAGTAGCGCGCCGGGTGATGACATCACCCGGCGCGCCATCCTAGAGCAGGCCGCGGAGCCTGCTGGGAGTAGTAGGCGCCGGCGCCGGACGGGAGCCGCCGGGCCGGAAAGGTAAGGGCCCCCCTCCCCCCTCCGCGCGCCCCCTCCTCCCCTCCACGCACCCCCTCCTTACCTTCCCGGCCCGGTGGCTCCCGTCCGGCGCCGGCGCCGGCGCCTACTACTACCAGCAGGCTCCGCGGCCTGCTCTAGAGTAGCGCGCCGGGTGATGACATCACCCGGCGCGCCACCCTAGAGCAGGCCGCGGAGCCTGCTAGTAGTAGTAGGCGCCGGCGCCGGACGGGAGCCACCGGGCCGAGAAGGTAAGTGCCCCCCTCCTCCCCCCCCGCTGTCCACTTTCATCGGCGGGCGCCCGCTGGCGCCCGCCAATGGAAGCGGCGGTGGGCGCCAGTGGGCGCCCGCCGATCCGCCGATCCGCCGAACCGGTTCGGAGCTTTTTCGGACCGGTTCGGATTGGATCGGCCGATCCAGCTGCGGGATCGGAAATCGGATAATTTATCCGATTTCCCACTGGACCGGACTCGGATCGTGGATCGGGTCCGATCCAGTGCACATCCCTAGTTCCAACCTATGCTAGAGGAATTTGCACTCCCCCTAAAGGGCCATACGTATAGTTTGGGGCACTCTTTGAGCCATCTTGGTGACTAGAAGTACATGTGCCCCAATGGCTCACAGCTCCTTCCATAAACTTAGGATGGTACACCATCTATGGCCCTACCTGGATAGAGATTGCCTGGCTTCAACGATCCATACCCTGATAACCACACATTTGTATGTGGAGCTGAATTTGTGAACAGACAGGAAATTTCAGTTGCTACAAAACATGGCTGTGAGACTGCTAACCAAGACGTGGTCTTATGAACATGTGATCTGGTTCACAGGCTATTTCAACTGAAAGTGCTGATTTAAAATTTTAAAGCACTTTCACACTTTAGCATCTCAGTATCTAAAGGACCACCTGGGGATGTGCACATAAGCAAAATGTGAGCTGAACTTGAGTTCTCTGAATTCCACCTTGAAGCTCAGTTCAGCTCATGTCCATATCTGATTGTGAGCTTCATTTTTTCCTTTTGCACAAAAACTTGTGCATATTTTTGTGCAATTTCCCCCAAATGTACGCATCAGTTGTGTGCACTTTTTAAATGTATGCAAGCTTATCCCATTGATTAAAGTGCGTGTGTGCATTTTTCAAAGATGTGCATTTTTGGAACACAGCATGTGTGTTTTTCAGTTCTGCGAATCGCATTGCAAACTCAGAAATCTAGTCTTCAGCAGCAGATTGTTCATGTTCTAGGAGGTGCAAAATCTGGGTAAATTCTGGTAAAAAATAAAACTGGAATGATGTTTTTTTTCATACATCCCTACAGGCCACTTTTTCCCATATGTTCTTACCATGCCATGAGATCATCAGCTGATGCCCTTCCCTGAATGAGACCACCAAAACAGCTATAGCAGGTGGCTACGAGGAGCCCTGTTTAGTGGTGACCCCTCAACTGTCAAATCGAAGTTGCCTGCCTGCCTAGTACCTCCTTTAGTGTCCTTTCAGCACCTGACAAAGACTTCCCCCATCATCTCCAGGCCTTATAAACCTTAATTATGCTTTGGCTTAGCATTATTTTACTCTTTATTTTAATTGTTGTAGTAATACTGTGTTTGATTCTGGTGCTCTTGTTTTAAAGCCATTATGAGCTGTGTTTTTGCTGTACTTAAACTGTATTGCATTTAACTGTGATTTTTTAACCTTATCATTGTTTTACCTTGTACACTGCCCAGATTAACTGTTGTCTAAATCAATCATACACCTTAATTAAGGATTCAGTATTCTTTATTCAGTATTCGGTATCAGTGAACTCAAGAAATCTGGAGGCCGAATATGAGGTTTTCAATTGTAACTGGACATTTAGCAAAGTTTTTCTACATTTGGAAAATGAGACCACAACTATCTTGATAATTAAGCCTTATCTTCCAATGTGCACCCTGGGAATGACTTTAACTCAGGGCTGGCAATGTGTTCAGCACCAGGGGCCAAAACGGATATATATCTTGATTCTTAAAGCCACAGATAATGTGCTTACCCTTCTCGAACTGTTATTTTTGAATTGTTTTCATGAATACGCTGGATAGGTTACCAAGCCTTAAATGGTGCATATACTGTCATTTTTCTGTAATAGTCCTTTTCGTAAATTGCTAGCGGCAAATGTAAACATCCTTGCATGAGCTCCTCTAAAATCCTCATGTGCTCCTACAAATGCTGAGGTGTCATAAATACTGTATTATACAATACAAGCCCCACAATTCAGATTGCTGCTGTAGATGTCTGCTCCCCTGCACCCAATTTGTAGTCCTAGGTGCATGAAACATAGAATTCTACTATTAGAAAGAGTGCATATGAGCAGCCTGGATAAGAGTGGTTAAGGAATATAAACATAAAACTCTGAGTCTATCCTATCTCTATAATGTGTCTCCTTGTCAATGTGTTTCAGCAAACAAGGGACCAGTTTAAGGACAGGCCAAGGGAATTATTGTTCAGTTATATGTAGTTTGCCAAGATATCTTTTTCATCCTTGGAAGGCTTTGATAACTAGCAACCAGGCTTCAGTAGGTAAAGCACAATACAGCACAATGGGCTGCTTCAGACATAACAATAAGCCACCATTTTTTAAATTCCTGGCTTATTGTTCATCGCCTCCCACTTGGATCCTCCCACCAGTAGGAGTAGCTAAACTAACCCAAAGCAAAAGCTTCCCATCATCTCAAGACCCAGACCCTGACTTTTTACTCCTCTAATAAACCAGGAATTGGAAACCCTGGCACCAGACTCTGATTTGTTAAGGGAGTATCAAACCAGGAGTCCAGGTTCAGAAGTTACAGAGAGCTTTTGCTTCCTTGTTAGTTTCTGATTGGTTTAGCTATTCCTGTTGGTGAGAGGAACCGAGAGGGGGGATTGGCAGTGTGTATCACCACACTACTTGAGAATGATAAGCCAGAATTCTCAACTATTTGGGCTCATAGTTAAATCTGAATGTAATTGAAGTTAGCCACAGATGAGCTCACTGAAATGAAGGGCTTGAATTCAGCTAAAGTTATTTGTGACTAAGTTCCTCTGAAACCAATGGAGGAGATTAGTCACAAGTCAATTAAGCCATTGCTTTCAGTGGAACATAGTCATGAATAACTTGAGCTGGACATGGCCAGAGTACTTAAGAGCCCCTAAGTGTATGCCAGTCCAAGCCTTTGGTTTGCTTCCTCTTCTAAAGAGCAGCATCTTTGTGCTGGTGTGGACTCTTCTGAGTCTGTGGGCCAGAAGTATAACTCTGTTTTTGTTTGTGTCTGTAGTTCAGCAGAGGAAATAAAAGTAGAAATCCCCGATGAATCATGTCTGGCAAAAATCCTTAAGAAGAGTGAAAGCTTACAGCAGCTTTTTATGTCGAATCTAAAAACAGATACTGGCTTCAGTCCACCTCTGATGCTATCTCAATGTGCATTCCCACATCTGCAACAACTACATTCAGAAAGTTCAGTGAGAACTGCATATTTGCATTTGGGTGCACATCTGCATCAGTTGCACATACTATATCAGGATGAGCCTGTGAAGGAACAAAGTTATCATCTACTTTGGACACCTAATTTGGTTGTAGGATATTATGGGGTTAAAGTGTGTGTGCATGTGTGGGCATATGTACAAGCATTCTAGGGGTGGAACTCCAATGAGGTGATTCTCCACTCTGATTTTCAGGGTGTCTCTCTGCACCACCAGATTACTCATCAAAAAACTGCTCCATTTTCGGAGAACCATTCTATTATCATCAATAGGAATAAACAAAAATGCATACATCTCTGTCATTTTTAAAGATAAATAGATGAAACTTGGCACCCTGGCAGCTCTTAAGTAGGGCTTTAGACATGCCAAGTTTAAAGCAGATCCCATCATCTCTTGATTTTAAGGATTTTTAAAATATTTTCCCCATCAAACCATTCCTCCCATACGCACACATACACACTATAACACATAGGGATGTGCACTGGATCGGGTCCGATCCATGATCCGAATCCGATCCAGGGGGAAATCGGATAAAATTATCCGATTTATCTGATTTCCGATCTCATCGCTGGATTGGCCGATCCAATCCAATCTGATCTGAAAAGGTTCCGATCCAGATCAGAGGGATCGGCGGATTGGCGAGCACCCACTGGCGCCTGCCGCCACTTCCATTGGCGGGTGCCAGTGGGCGCCCACCAATGGAAACGGACAACGGGGGCAGGGGGCGGTGGACAGGAGCAGACGGCCAGGAAAGATAAGCAGGGGGGAGGGGGCGTGGGGGGGGCGCAGCGCGCTTACCTTCCATGACCGTCTGCTCCCGTCTGCCGCTGGCCGCTACTGCGAGCAGGCTTCGCGGCCTGCTCCTAGGTAGCGTGCCAGGTGATGACATCACCTGGCGCGCTACTCAGGAGCAGGCCGTGAAGCCTGCTCGCAGTAGCGGCCAGCGGCAGATGGGAGCGGACGGCCACGAAAGGTAAGCAGGGGGGAGGGCCCCCCGCGTGCGCGCTGCTTACCTTCCATGGCCGTCCACTCCCATCCGCCGCTTGCCGTTACTGCGAGCGGGCTTCGCGGCCTGCCCCTAGGTAGCGCGCCAGGTGATCATCACCTGATGATGATCAGGTGATGATCACCTGGTGCGCTACCTAAGGGCAAGCTGCGAAGCCTGCTCGCTGTAGCGGCCAGTGGCGGATGGGAGCGGACAGCCATGGAAGGTAAGCAGGGGGAGGGGGAGGGTGCTTACCCCCCCCGGGGCTGTCCGCTTCTATCCGCTGGTGCCTGCGGGCGCCAGCGGATGGAAGAGGACGGCCCGGGGCGGTAAGGAGAGTGGGGGAGGGGGCTTACCTTCCGGGGCCATCCACAGCGGACGGCCCCAGGGGGGAGGAGGGAGTTAGGCTCCCCTCACCCCCCCACCGCCATTTTTTCCTCATAGACTTGCATTGGGGGAAAGCTTTCTTTCCCCCAATGCAAGTCTATGGGGGGGGAAATGGTGGCCGATCCAAAAATCGGATGTCCGATTTTTGGATCGGGATTGGACCCAATCCTGTCCGGGAGGCCTCTGATTTTGTCCGATCCATTCCGGGACAAAATTGGAGGTCCCGATCTGGGTCCCGATCCAATCCGGGGGGTCCGTGCACACCCCTAATAACACACAAAGAGTGAGTCTGATGTGTGTCTAAGGTGCAAGGAACTTGGGGACTGGAATGCACAACAATAAGAATTATAGCACACACAAGAACCAAAAGAAAACCAGAGACACAGAGAGAGGAACAAGCAGAAACTCCCTCTCTGACTCTCTCCTCCTTCCTTCCTAATGCAGTGAACACTCCAGCACACAGATAAGGGATTTTTAAATATATTTTGAAAGGTTTTACAGGGGGGTGTTAATAAGAACACACACACTATAACACACAAAGGGGGAGTCTGGGGTGGGTCTAAGGTGCAAGGAACTTGGAGATAATTAACCTACTAGCACAAGAACCAAAGAAAACTAGAGACAAAAACAGAGAATGCAAATAAAGAATGCAAGCACCAAGCAAACAAACAGAAGCTCTCTAACTCTCTCCTCCTCCTTCCTAATGCTGCAAACAGCTAGCAAAGGAATGACTTCCAGGGCAAGGACAAATGGGTAATATAGCATTTGCAATCCCTCCCCTAAGCACTGGGATTGGAGGGGGGACAGGGAGGGACTGTGGCTATTGGTCAGCCACCGATGTCAATCTCAAAACCTGAGTGTTTTCCTTATATGAAGAAGTGTTCCATTGACTCCCAGCTACTAAAATACAAGGCTCAGAAAGAACCTAAAAACCGGTTAGACATTTTCGGGGCAGTTCAGAGGACTTACGGCAGTCAGCTCTGCCCCAAAGATCTCCGGCGGTTTTAAAACTACCCACAATCCACTCCTCGAGGATGGACCACCAACAGACCACCAACGGACCTCCAAATGGGCAGAGTAGAGCACACCTCTAATGCATATTAATCATTTTCAGCCAAAAGGTTGATAGTTTAGCGGTTAAAATTAGGTCTCTGCACCGCCTCAGGCTGAATCCCCAAATCTGAGTCGAGGTGGGTGGATTCAGGCCTCTTTGGCCTGAATCCAAGGTGGTATGGGATTGGCCCAAGGCACCTGAGGCCAAAGCAGATCAATACTGAAGCCCTCAAGGTGCCTTGGGCCAATCAGGGGCAGTGGTGGGCTGCTCCTCTGCCCACCCGCCCGCACAGTAAACCTGGAAAAGCCTTTCTTCTTGGCTTTGACAATTATTGGTGCCATTTCCTGCTGTGTGCAGAATAAGCTGTGCTACAAAAACGCCCACTGGATGGGCCATGTGATTGCTACTTGCTTCCTCTTTCTTCCCCATGTGAAGAAAGAGGAAGCTGTTCATCCCTATTGTGGGGTAGAGAAACACTATTTCCCCCCGTCTGAAAACGCTCTATGGGGGAATCTACACTGTAGCTATGCAACGTAAATGAAGGGTTACGACCACTCATTGGGTTACATGACACACTTACTGTTATGTGTTTTCGTCGTTATTTTTTACTCTTGTGTTCTGATATATATATATATATATATATATATATATATATGTCGGCTTTTTTATTAGAACAATCATGGCAACAAGGAGCATGTGTCTTTCCTTATCGTCGTAGAGTCAAACGTCTGTAATCCAATCACAGACGTGTGGGCGTGTCCATTTATTTTCAGCACCGAAATTATTACTTGTGTCGCTGGGGGGTTAGGATGATGTGGGCATGGAAACTATGTTACAAGGAAGGAATTCGGCAAGAAATGACTCAGTAAAGAGAGAGTGAAACCTGACTTAACACAGTAAGTACGGGAGAAATGAATGACATTAACGACATTATATCATAATGTGACCCAGGACGCTTTAAATCATGGTAATTTCCTACGTTACGATGATATCTTTACAACATTACAAGCATATGTGTAGATTCCCCCTATGTTTCCTATGGCGAATAATTCTTCCTTCTTCTTCCCTTCCTCCTGAATTCCTGATGCTTTGCATTTATAACATAAGAAGAATATAAAATTTAATCAGGAATAGTTTCAAAAGATTTTTTTTCTTATCAATTCTTTCATCTTCCCCCCTTTTTTTTTTCTTGGCATCTTTTGCTTTGCATGCTTTGGTAAGTTCTTGTAGGTTTCTTTATCCTGTCAACAGAAGTTATAGGAAATGGTTTAAAACTGCAAATGCATTATCTTATACAGTTCCAAAAGAGGCTGCTTTCCTGATCGTTCTACTATCAGGATTTCATTAGAGCCTCCTCCTTTTTCTTTGTTCCTTTCTAATTTTCAATAAGATTAAAAAAAAATCAGGAATTTTAGTCAGCAGAGCTTCAGCATTTAATAAAAGGGCTTGATTTATTGCTCTGAAAAAACAAAGAAAAAAGAGAGGTAGTACTGGAAAAGCCATTGGTTCATTCATGCGCCAGAAACTATAGGTCAAAGGAGAGAGGAAAAGTTCCTTTCACGTGCCAGCTGTTATTGTCACTTTATAGGTCAAGGAATTCTAAACAGCTTTAAGTACTTTGCAATACCAGTGTTTCTTCCTAAATGTGTCATTTTAGAGGGCTCATTAGGAATAACATTTCTGTTGATCAGAACCAGTTTTATCACCTAATACTTCCTAGCTGCTTGAGTTGAACTGCTTATAGGTTTTATGGCCACTGGTGCCTAGCTGATTTTACGAGTGAATTTTAATGCTGCACATTTGCTCACTGGGTAATATAAACGCTGAATAGTATTGCAAATGGCACTCCGGAAAAACAAACACACAGCCCTCCTGAGTGTGATTCCTAATAGAAATGCATAGAGATACTTTATGCCAGCCCTCCCCAATCTTGTGCCTTCTGGGTGGTTCTATTACAACTCCCCTCATACCCAGATGGCATAGCAATTGGAGGGCAGGAGGTTGGAGAAGGCAGCTTTGTATCCTGTAGCGAAGGGGCTGTTTTCTTTCCTCCAAGCCCTACCTCCCCTTTGGATTGTAGCAAGTCCATGTTCCCTTGATCCACGCTCCCTTGGTTTGCTTCCTTTCTGGCCTCCCATCCCTTGCACCAAAGAATCCTCATCATATGCTAAGTGACAGGTCCTTTCCAAACCAATAAGAAGTATATAGTTTTCCTCTCTTTGTTGAAATTAATGGAGAAGCCCAGTCAGGCAGGACCTCTGTATGTGCACATGATTGCATATAAGACTCCATACCACTAGGATACAGTGCAAACCTCCCATTATTTATAATTTATAATCAAACAGCCCACTGTGGGTTGTTTAAACCATAGTGAGCCACTGGTTGAATTTGGACTACATGATAGTCAATGGTGGGGTAATAATCAACTTTACAATTGTTCATCTAGGGGGTACTCCCCACACAACATGGTAATAAATAATCAACCGTGGTGTGGATTAGGATCAGCGCTGAGTTGACTATGGCAGCATTTGGACAACATGACAGTCAATACAACTGATGATTGTTCCCCCCCCCCCAGTTGCTTATTGTTTCCCCCCAGCCACTGTGTGTGCTAGCGCATGCTGGCATTTTGCATATTCAACCCCTGATCTGAGATGTCATTATGTCCAAACCTGGCCATCGTGAAATATGTGAGGGTTAAACAAGCCATGGTCTGTTGTAGGGTTATGTGAAGGTAGTTTAACCCTTGCATAACTCACAGTGGCCAGGTTCAGCTGCAAAGACAACCCCACGGTCGGAGGTTTAACATGCAAAATGGCACTAACCATGGCTTTAAAAAGTTAATTGTGTTGCTTGTATCTGAGCCTGTTCTCTCCTTTTTATTTGAAAGTAAGTGCACATAAACCCTGATTTGGCTCAGAGCCAGTATGCATCAAGAAAGAAGGATTAAAACAACCCCCCACATCCATTTGTTTCCCAAAATTCCAACCTGTCTTCTGGCACAAGGATTAAAAAGGTGGTGGTGGAGCCTCCATTGACTTTTTTCTTTTTTAAATCACTGGGTGGGGGGGGGGGGGAGAGGGGCAGAGAATTTTAGGAAGCATATGGGAGGGAAAGTTTAATGCTCCCCTCCTTTTGCACATTTGTCTCAATATGAATTGGGGCTGTGCACACTTACTCTCAAGTAAAAAAAAGAATAGGTTTAGCTACACAATTAGTGTAACATGTAATTTGACTGTTAAATAATAATAATAATAATAATAATAATAATAATAATGATATATTTATTTATTACCCGCCTCTCCCTCCGGATCGAAGCAGGGAACAACATCATCATAAAACACACAAAACTGATATATGAACGAGGGCTGTTTTATAGTTTATTTTCTCCTTTGTGACAACTGTGCCCATGAGGCAAAAAGGACACTATTTGATTAGGCTGAGCCAAAATAAGAGGCACATTTTGCAGTGGAGGATGGGGCTCCAATGTTAGTGGGACAGTGAATCCGAGTTCTGACTGCTTCTGACTGAAACCCGGTGCAGATTTACTACCCCACTGTCATCAGAGCCACCAACCTCCACTGCTATTTTATGGAAAACTTGATCGCACTGAAATACACCCCACAGTTTTGCCAATTCCCTGCCATTCTGATTTGGCTTTGTATATAGAAATGGCCAAATCTGACTGTATCATGATGTTACCTCATCATCCTGCATTTGTGATCGTTGATTAGCTGGGTTTGTGCCAGGAAGATTTTTCTTTTTCACATAGAAGTGTTACATATCAGCGAAATAGCAAGTTATATGTATGTGGATGTTAGGGCAGGGGGCAGGGATTCCTTGCACAATGCTACTATGTAGAAAAAGCTAACATACAGAATAGCCAGAGCTAATTTCAGAATTAAGCCTTGAGTACCAGCTAGTTAACTTAGTAGTGTACTCTGTCTTACAAGGTGGTGTAGTATCTCATCTTGATGATTAAACAGGAATCCCACCCTGCTTTTATACAATGGAAAAACAGCATTTAATTAAATCTACAGCAGAAAAATTATGTCATGGGACAAAAGCAAAAGAAATAAAGATGTGACTTGGGTGGGGGAAAGTATACATATTCTAAAAAGACGTCCATCTGCTTTTTAAAACGTTTATATCCATAAAGAATAAAAGTCAGCCAACTACTCCAAAGAAGGTAGCTGCTATCATTCCATTTCATGTACCTCTTCAAAAAGTAATAATACACTTTCAGACAAAGATAGAAAATATAACAAACTGAAATTAATAAAAATCAAAAGCTGAAACACAGAATATTATTTTAAGATGCCTTTTTAACATCAATAGGCCAGTTAAAGACATGCTTAACGTTTCTCCCACTGATATCAAAGTTCTTAACTTTTGCTGGATTGTGCCCAAGTTTGTACAACCTAGGAACAAAAAGTAACAACAAAATCAGAATTATGATGATTGCTTAAAACAACAAAAAACACCACCACGCTAGATTTGGCTTGCCCTCAATACCAAACGTATAACTAAGCAGCTATCTACAATTAAAAACAGTCCAGAAAAATCTTCAAACAACTTCAACACATTTGGGCCTCCTCCACACGGGGCGTTTAATGAGCCTTGAAGGCTCATTATAAATTTTACCTACACACGAGCGGAGCGCAAAACGGGCGTAGAGGCGCGTTATCTCCCGGATTATGCGCATTATCGAATGCGCGTTAAATAGCGACTTTTATTTTGCGGCGGGATGTAAAGCGCGTTATGACCATGTGTACAGTTTTTCAGTGAAGCGCATTTTCGGAGAGGTGTGAGCAGGTAGAGGACGGGTTTTGACGAGATGGGCGGGGAGAGGGAAGGGATTTCCGGCGGGAGATTTGAAAAAAAGCCCTCAGGTTATGCGCAGCCGCGTGGGTGTGCTCACCCAACGGTTTGGCTGGAGGCGCAGGTGTGGTCGCGCGCCTATGCATATAAGCGCGTGCGCGCGATCCGACCGTTGACCTCATTTAACTTCGCGACGCCAGAGAGACTGCATCCTGATTTATTTCCTCTACACCTTTTCCACCTACCGAAATGGCTGCTCCAGGAAGGGGAGTTTCTTGGAAAAAGGCAGAGATTCTCGACCTTCTGGACATTTTTGGGGAGCAGAAAGTTCAAGCTCAACTGAATGCCAGCCATAGGAACCTCGATGCCTATGAATCCATTGCTCAGGAAATGCAAAGAAGGGGCCATATCCGTACAGCGAAGGAGTGCAGGACGAAGGCAAAGGCAATGAGGCAGGAATATCGCAGGGTCGTGAATCATAATTCACGATCAGGAAATGATGCTGCCACCTGCCCCTTTTTTGAGGAGCTTCATAGCATTTTTCGGGGGGATGCTACTATTCAACCAAATCGCGTGGGCAGGAGTCTGAACATCCATCGTGTCCAAGCACCTGCTGCTGCTCCCCCAGTAAGTTCCCCCCTGGCTTTCCCGCTCTCAGAAGGCTCAGAAGAACTGTTCAGCAGTGAACTTCAAACAATAGATGTGGAGGACTACCTTGGAACGCCCTACTCTCCCGGAGGTACATTGATTGTAATTGCCATTTTTTAAAAAATCTCGTTCTTCCTTCTATTTCATGCCTATAGCTCACATCTGATGTTTTCCCCTTTTAGAATTGGAGACACCAGAAGATATTGGAAACGAAGAACCTGAAGGTATAGACTGTTTCTTTTGTTGGGTTGGGAAGACTCTTAACTTTACAACTTAATATTGTGTTCCATGGAATAAAAAATTGTATTCTAAAATGGGGCAGGCAGATGCGGGTGAGCGGGTGGGGCAGGAGAGGGCAGGAGAGATCTCCTCTAGCTACCCAGCGTTTCTCTGGTCTCTCCAGGGCAGGGGGGAAAAAGGATAAGGGGCAGGCAGCCATTTTGAACAACCACCCCCATTTCAAAAGGAGGGAGGTTTGTGATTGTGCCTATTGATGAAACCTCCTAAAAGCTCTTCTTTTTCTGCCACGGCAGGAGCCTACAGAAGCAGCAGTACCACCAGTGCATCGGAATCCATTGAGCAAGCAGATTTGAGGGCCAGAAATCTCCAGCAGCATCCTGCAGCAGCAGCACCGAGTAAGTACAGGCCTAGCTAATTTCTGAGGTCAGACATCATGGAAGGAAGGGAGTTCCCAATGATCTAGGCTGGGTTTATGGGGGGGGGAGGGGGAAAGGGGGGCATTGGACACAACATTGTGGTGCATGGGACCAGAAATTGTGGTCTATGGGAGGGATTCCCGCCTTTTTCTCTACAGCAGTTAAAGTTACATGAGCCCTGACCTCCTTTTCATGTGGTCAGCCTAGGCAGGCAGCCATTTTGAACACACAAACAACCCCCCCCTATTTAAAATGGAGGTTTGTGATTGTGCCTATTGGAATGAAACCTCCTAATAGCTCTTCTTTTTCTTCCACGGCAGCCTACAGAAGCAGCAGTACCACCAGTGTGTCAGAAACCAGTGAGCACGCAGATTTGAGGGCCAGAAATCTCCAGCAGCATCCTGCAGCAGCACCGAGTAAGTATAGGGCTATGTCAATGAAACCTCCTAAAAGCTCATCTTTTTCTGCCATGGCAGGAGCCTCCAGAAGCAGCGGTACCACCAGTGCGTCAGAAACCAGTGAGCATGCAGATTTGAGGGCCAGAAATCTCCAGCAGCATCCTGCACCAGCACCACCGTGTAAGTACTGGGCTAATTTCTGGGGTGCATGGGACCAGAAATTGTGGTCTATGGGAGGGATTTCAGCCTTTTTCTCTACAGCACTTAAAGTTACATGAGCCCTGACCTCCTTTTCATGTGGTCACTGTAGTATACTGCCTGCAACTTTAACTGTGGTGATGAAGAGGGAATTTCACCAGGTGCTGCATGCATACAAACGGCACCGGCTGAAATTCCTTTTTCTCTACAGCACTTAAAGTTACATGAGCCCTGACCTCCTTTTCATGTGGTCACTGTAGTATACTGCCTGCAACTTTAACTGTGGTGATGAAGAGGGAATTTCACCAGGTGCTGCATGCATACAAACGGCACCGGCTGAAATTCCTTTTTCTCTACAGCACTTAAAGTTACATGAGCCCTGACCTCCTTTTCATGTGGTCACTGTAGTATACTGCCTGCAACTTTAACTGTGGTGATGAAGAGGGAATTTCACCAGGTGCTGCATGCATACAAACGGCACCGGCTGAAATTCCTTTTTCTCTACAGCACTTAAAGTTACATGAGCCCTGACCTCCTTTTCATGTGGTCACTGTAGTATACTGCCTGCAACTTTAACTGTGGTGATGAAGAGGGAATTTCACCAGGTGCTGCATGCATACAAACGGCACCGGCTGAAATTCCTTTTTCTCTACAGCACTTAAAGTTACATGAGCCCTGACCTCCTTTTCATGTGGTCAGCCCTGACCTCCTTTTCATGTGGTCAGCCTAGGCAGGCAGCCATTTTGAACACACAAACAACCCCCCCCCCCTATTTAAAATGGATGTTTGTGATTGTGCCTATTGGAAGACTCTTAACTTTACAACTTAATATTGTGTTCCATGGAATAAAAAATTGTATTCTAAAATGGGGCAGGCAGATGCGGGTGAGCGGGTGGGGCAGGAGAGGGCAGGAGAGATCTCCTCTAGCTACCCAGCGTTTCTCTGGTCTCTCCAGGGCGGGGGGGAAAAAGGATAAGGGGCAGGCAGCCATTTTGAACAACCACCCCCATTTCAAAAGGAGGGAGGTTTGTGATTGTGCCTATTGATGAAACCTCCTAATAGCTCTTCTTTTTCTTCCACGGCAGCCTACAGAAGCAGCGGTTACACCAGTGCGTCGGAAACCAGTGACCACGCAGATTTGAGGGCCAGAAATCTCCACCATCCTGCAGCAGGAGCGAGTAAGTACAGCCGATGTTATTTGCTTGATAAAGTTTCAGTCCTGCAATTCTTATAAATGTGTGAAAGGACATTCTCATCTTCAGGATGAGGGTGCGAGAGAACCCATGGTACAGGCTGGACATGTAATAAATGATTTTTAAACACACTAAACTTTGCCCTTTCCCTTCAGGTACAGATGAAGGAAGGAGACATCCCATCCAAAAGTCAGCACTCTCGCCTGCAACGCGCCTGGAAATGGCCAGAAACAGAAGACCCCCACGCAGCAGGGACACAGACCGCATTCTGGAGCATGCCTCTGCACACAACGCAAACCTCTTGCAGATGCATGAGCAGATGTTGCAGAAAAATGACCAGATGTTGGACTATTTGAAAACAGAAGATGCAAGGGACCAAAGAAATCAAGATGCCCTTCTCAGAATTCTAGAAAGACAATGTGTCACGATGGAGAAGCTGGTGACGGTGGTGCAACAGGAAGAACCGGGAAGATCAACCCATACAGCCAACCCATCATCTACTAGCCATGGAAAACGCCAGCCAATAAAAAGACGGTTGGCTATTGACAGTATGGAGGGGACCAGCTCTAAGCCAAATGACTTAGGTGGGAACTCAGGAGAGGGTGAGGGGAGAAAATGCCTGGCTAAGAAGAAACGTAAAGTCAGGGTGCAACACCCCCAGTCTGCCCAGTTGCAAAATCCCCAGAATGACATTTTAACCAAAGACTTGGACGAATCACTGCTCCCGTGCTCCCATACAGTACCCCCACAGCGCTCATCATCACCACTTCAAGGTGAGCCAAGCATAAAGCGCACGGCACGGGAGGTAAAAAAACCCTTAAAGTTCTCCCCTTAGAATACATGATTTATGTTATTGTTAATAATTTGCTGTTAATTATGGTTTTTTTTGCTGTTATTTATGTAATTGTTATTTGATGTTATTTATGTAATTGTTATGTTATTTGCTGTTAATTATGGTTTTTTTTGCTGTTATTTATGTAATTGTTATGTTATTTGCTGTTAATTATGGTATTTTTTGCTGTTATTTATGTAATTGTTATGTTATTTGCTGTTAATTATGGTATTTTTTGCTGTTATTTATGTAATTGTTATGTTATTTGCTGTTAATTATGGTATTTTTTGCTGTTATTTATGTTGTATTTAACCATTAAAATATAGTTTTCATATCTCACTGTGTGGTTGGGACTGTGCTTCCTATCTATTATTAAAACAGTTAGGCATCCCTCCTTAATACTGCACCAACCTGAAAATGCTAAGGAAAACCAAAACAATGTTTTAGTAACAAAAATAAAGATTTAGTTTTTTAAACAAATATTATTTTCAACTATTTACAATATTATTTTCAACTATTTACAATTTATTGAGGATCTTGTCCAACTTTTCCTCCATGGAGGACATGCGATTCTGCATGCCTCCAACGGCTGCCTCAAGCCTCTCCAGCCGCTCCTGAGTGGGAACTGCATGGGATGGTAAGGAAAAAAAATTGTTTAAAATCATATAATACAACCAACAGAAAAACATTTCAAGATGTACTACTCAATGACATTGGCTATTCAATGCGATTCAATTTACAGGAATGTGAATATAGTTTTTCTTTTTTTAATTAAAAATTTAAACCATTAGTCCTGTACTGTACAATAGGGTGACCACATAAAATCCAGGTCGGTTAAACTGTTGTGATGAAGAGGGGATTTCACCAGGAACTAATTGCATACAAATGACACTGGCTGAAATTCCCTTTTCTCTACAACTGTTACAGATACAGGAGCCCTGACCTGGATTTTATATGCTCAATGTACTCTACATTATACAAAGCAATGGAACTTCTATTACCTGCTGGAGACACAGCAGCAGGTGAGACAGGTGGGGGTGCATCCTCCTCTTCCTCCTCTTCCTGCACCTCCTCCTCCACCTCCTCCGCAGACGGCGACGGCGATGGACTGAGTATCCCTTCAAAATTGGAAAAAAAATGTTATTTTAAGTTTCTATCATGGTGTTCCCCGCCTCGATCCGTTGGGAGAGTCTGTTAATTAATAAATAAATAAATACATATATCATTACAATTATTAATATTAATAATATTATTAAAGTACGCTGGGCAAAAATAGTATTCCTAATTAATCTGGCTTGCATTTAACTTACGTGCCCTTCTGCGGAGGGTCATCCGAGGAGGAGAAGGAGGAGGAGGAGAAGGAGGAGGAGAAGTCCCCCCAACCTCCTCCACTTCCGGAGAAGGCGCTGCCTCCTCCGCCGTCCTGTTTTGTGCTAAGAAAAAGAGGGAAAAAGGGAAATAACATTAAAATGTGGAAGGGGTCCCTGAAGGGCATCTAGTCCCACCCCACCCAAGATGTATGCTGGAATCCACCTTAAAGCCTCATTGTGTCAGGGGTCATTGTTTTTGGGGCATTCCCCCCCCCAACCTGCACATCCACCAGAGAATACACAATGAGCAGTGGGCAGAATCACCAGCACACAGGGCTCCTGAAGGGCATCTAGTCCCACCCCACCCAAGATGTATGCTGGAATCCACCTTAAAGCCTCATTGTGTCAGGGGTCATTGTTTTTGGGGCATTCCCCCCCCCAACCTGCACATCCACCAGAGAATACACAATGAGCAGTGGGCAGAATGCTAATGCACTCACTCACCTGCAGTCAGCCTCTCCTCCGGGGTTGGTCTCCCCGCCTTCCGCCACAGCTCCCGGAATTGACCGAAGTAGGGTGGACGCTGACGGAAGGGGGGATGCTCCCCATGGGCAGCAATGGCTCGAAAGAAGCCCGCCTTAATGTATTTAAACTTTGTCCGACACTGCAGGGCAGTGCGGACAAAGTTGTTTGTTTGCAGAGCAGCAGCCGCCCTCCTAAACAGCCTCATAGTCGGGAGGCTGCTGCTCCGCACAATCCTTCCCACGAGGGAGGATTGGAGGAGGAAGGCCAACAATATGCGGACCTCCGCATCACTCCAATACCTCCCTCTTGGCATCTTGAAGGATTGTGAGGAAGTGTAGGCCTCACTTCCGGTTTGCGATGTTTCCGCGGACCGGTTTAGCGGTTGCGCGCATGCGCGCGGAACCGTCAAACCACCATTCCCGAACCGCGTGTAAGTGATTAAACACTGTCGCGTTTGTTCGGAGCAGTGGGAAAGTTACCAGATGTGTTTTGGGTGTCCTGAATGTACCTTTGGGTGTCCTGAACTGAAAACCTGAGAATGTTATTGACTAGATGGTACTATGTTATTCTCAAAAAAACAACCCTGTGAGGTAGGCATGGGTTGTGGTCCTGTTACTTGCCCTTCTGCAATGTTCACTGTACTGCATATGTGTGTTGGGTTACCTGAAGTCTTATTGTCTAGGAATACTACTATCAACATTGTCAAGTTGTAGGAACATATTTTATTTAGGATAAGCATTTTTAAAATAAGCACTTTTTAATATGGCAACAACAATTTTGGGTGTCCTGAATGTACCTTTGGGTGTCCTGAACTGAAAACCTGAGAATGTTATTGACTAGATGGTACTATGTTATTCTCAAAAAAACAACCCTGTGAGGTAGGCATGGGTTGTGGTCCTGTTACTTGCCCTTCTGCAATGTTCACTGTACTGCATATGTGTGTTGGGTTACCTGAAGTCTTATTGTCTAGGAATACTATTATCAACATTGTCAAGTTGTAGGAACATATTTTATTTAGGATAAGCATTTTTAAAATAAGCACTTTTTAATATGGCAACAACAATTTTGGGTGTCCTGAATGTACCTTTGGGTGTCCTGAACTGAAAACCTGAGAATGTTAGTGACTAGATTGTACTATGTTATTCTCAAAAAAACAACCCTGTGAGGTAGACATGGATGGGCTGTGGTCCTGTTACTTGCCCTTCTGCAATGTTCACTGTACTGCATATGTGTGTTGGGTTACCTGAAGTCTTATTGTCTAGGAATTGTAGGAACATATTTTATTTAGGATAAGCATTTTTAAAATAAGCATTTTTTAATATGGCAACAACAATATGGCAATATGGCAACAACAATTTCAGCATAGAAAATAAAATTAACAGCATTTACAACAGCATTTAATTTGACATTGAAAGAAACATAGTTGAAAGTCACATTATTATGAACATACATCTCATAACAATATCTAATTACTAACAGCAATGTAAAAGAAAAATCAGCAAAGAAAATAAAATTAACAGCATTTGCAACAGCATTGCATTACACATTGAAAGAAACATACGTTACTTTGAAGTCACTGAACATCTCAAAACAGCAATGTAAAAGCGAAATCAACATAGAAAATAAAATTCACATATTCTAAAGGGATTGTCTATAAGTAGTCTCATTTCCTAATGCAGCTTCTTCTTGATGAAAAAAGAATAAACACAGTCAGTGCTGCCTGGAGCGGGACTTGGCTTTTGCTTGAAGAATGGAATGAATGATCCAGAAAAAGGAAGCGGTTGCCTTCTGGTCTGGTCACATCACAGAGGTTCCACACGACACCGTCTTTGATCCCCTGCAGTTCTCTCTATGCTATGTTCTAAGGGAAATTTAGAGATGGATTGTTTTAGCATAGGATGTAATAACAATATCCCACCCTCTACACATTCATTCATTCATTCATTCTCAGGCCATGAAGCCTTTATGCGGAAACTTTCCTTATTTGTTTATGCACTTTCCTTATTGGTTTATGCTTCTAGCAGGTCTTGACACATGCTTCCTTCCTGTGACTTGCTGAAATAGAGTAAATAGAGTAAAGTTAGGGAAAACATGGCTTACACAAGTTTGGCACAGGGGTTTGGCACTGAACACTCACCTCCCTAGGGGTTCTGCCCACGCAGAGACCAAAGCATGCCTCTTAAGGCATCTCTGACCTTTTCCCCAGCAGCCTTTTCTTGAATTTCCTCATGCCCCATTGGCAGCGGGGCACCCAGGGTTGCCAGTTCAATTTGCCTTGCTTCGTGGAGATCCAATGCAACATCATGTCCTTGACTTTCACAAATGTTGTGTAGAATGACACAGGCAGATATCACAGAAATGACGTTTTCTTCAGCGAGTTCTATCCTGGACGACAGGCATCTCCACCGTGCTTTTAACCTTCCAAAGGCACATTCAACAACATTCCTCGCCCGTGACAGACAGTGGTTGAAATGTTGCTTTTGCTGGTCCAGGGCTCCGCCGTAAGGTTTCATCAGCCACTTCCGAATGGGGTAAGCGGAATCAGCCACCACCAGTGGAGGAATCTGCACGTCATTAACAGTAATGGTAGGGTTCCCTGGGATGAAGACACCAGCTTCCATGGCCTCAAAGAACGCAGAGTTCCTGAAGACATGGGCATCGTGATTTCTCCCACTCCAACCTATTTCCACATCCATGAATCGCCCACGGTGGTCCACTGTGCCTTGAAGGAGCATGGAAAAAAAGCGTTTCCGGTTTATGTAGTCAGGGCCTTGCCTAGGAGGACAGGCAATTTCAATGTGACATCCATCTGTGGCTGCAACACAATGAAAGAAGCCCAGTTTGGAAAATCCACTCATGATCTGAGAGAGAAAACATAAATAATGGAAAATAAATCATTACTGCTTCATCGGCTGGCATGCTTGAGATACAATGATCAAGTTCCATTTGGCCACCTATATAACAGCCTAGCCCATCTTTTCCTATCCCAAATAATAAAAAACAAGACTCACCTCTGGAACATTGCCAAGGCAAACTGTTTTTCTCAGAAGCGCATGCTCCATGGCTAGGCAGACCTCCACAACGATCATGGCTGCCGTTGTTCTACCGATCCCAAATTGCTGAGCCACCACCCGGTAACCACCAGGATTTGCTAGCCTCCATATACAGATGGCCACGCGCTTCACCATTGGAATGGCTTCCCTCATGTTCGTATTGCGACGTTCTAGAAATGGCCGAAGATGGTCTGCAATCTGGAAAAGGGTTGCTCTGGTCATCCTAAAGTTCTCTAGCCACTGCTCATCACCCCAGAGGGCTAGAACATCGTTTTCCCACCAGTCACGACTCCTGGGGAAGCACCACCATCTTCTTGGTCTCTGTTTTTTCATCAAAGGAACATATAATAAATTCTCTTGGAGTCTATCTTGTTGGAGTCTTAAAAGATAAGAGTTGTTCTCTTGGAGCCTTCTCATGATGATTCGTCTTCTTCTTCTTCTCCGTTGAATCGTTCTCCTTAGGCAAGTCAATGTAATGTGCATATTTGCGATCAGAAGTTGAATCGCATAAATGAGGGAACGAGAAATCGAGGTAGGAGCCATCTCGCCTTCTCTTCCCGTCCAGCTCAAAATGGCGTTTCAGAAAGAGAAAAGGGGAACCAAACTTGCTTCTCTGGTGTCGCCTAGGTAAATGAACTCAACGGTCGACGAAACTCAGATCACGTGCTTGTATGCATATGCTCGCGCGCGAAGGTGCGCGTAACCTGAAGGCATTTTTTTCCCCCCGCTCAGCTCTGCCCTCTCCCCCCCTCCCATCTCGTTGCCAGGTAACCCGAAATTACGTAGGCAGGCAGGTACATTCCTGTGGGTGGAGTACAGGAAGGGAGGGCTGGGAAAGGGGTTGGCTCTGATCACGTGCTTGTATGCATATGCACGCGCGCGAAGGTGCGCGTAACCTGAAGGCATTTTTTCCCCCCGCTCAGCTCTGCCCTCTCCCCCCCTCCCATCTCGTTGCCAGGCAACCCGAAATTACGTAGGCAGGCAGGTACATTCCTGTGGGTGGAGTACAGGAAGGGAGGGCTGGGAAAGGGGTTGGCTTTAGGCAAAAAGCGAATTAAAATGTCTGTTTCCTCCTCCCGAAGCCCCGCATGTGAACAATTAAAACGCGCGTCGGAGAAAAGCGATAATGCGCTTCAACGCCTCTCGCTGCCTCCCGTGCAGAGGGATGAGGCGTAAATGCGCCTCCGCGATAGTGCGCATAATACCACAAACGGGCGCAAAAGCGCATCCTTGTGGAGGGGGCCTTGGTCTACACATGTCCATACAATAGCGCTCATCAATATGTTCTATTTGGCACATCTCACTTTCAATGTTTAAATAGCTAGAACAAAGAGGTTTACATATTGCAACAACTTTGCTAGGATTAACAAAATCAAGGCCAACTGCCTTGAGTAGCAGGGCTGCATTGGCACTTAGTTTCTCTTGCCCTGTTCCGTAGATCAGTTTATTAGAATAGCAGAGCATATGGTCAGGCCGTACATTGTGCCAGCATCTAAAATCAAATTTTGTTTAAATCATTGTTGTCATTTGCTTATGACCATTGTGAGCCTTAAAACACTAAGTAGTATGAACACTAGTAAATAAATATAGCCTTGTATAAAACCTACCGCTTCTGCAGTAATATTAGCCACAGAGCACTTTGCTTTTGCTTATTACAATCAATGTCTGGGGCTTTCCTCTAAGTGCCTCCTCTGAAGGAGGCTCAGACAGTAGCAACAAGGAACAGGGCCTTCTCAGTGGTGGCCCTCTGGTTTTGGAAAGAGCTCCCCACTAAGGCTTGCCTGGAACCAACTTTTCGGCGCCAAATTAAGACTGCCCTCTACTCTCAGGCATTTAATGGAATATGATGGGGAATTTTCACTAGTTGTCTAAATAGGTCTAGCATTTTATTGAAACTGCTTTTATCTGTCTAAATTGTTTTACATTTTGTATGTTTAAATTTTTATGCAGCCTTCTGTGCTATATTTTTATGCTGCATTCTATTATCTTCTAAATTGTCGTAAACCATCCAGAGAGCTTTGGCCATTGGGAGGTATAGAAATAAAATGAATGAATGAATGAATAAATAAATAAATAATGTAATCATCATCATCATAGGAAGGGTGAGCTATTTCCTGAAACAGAAGGTTTCCTAATAACTATACAGGATCAAGTTATAGCAACCAAGAACTACCAAAAGTACATCATAAAAGGTAACAGTGTAATAACAGGCTCATGTAGGAAATGTAATCAGTCCCAGGAAACAATAGACCATGTAGTAGGAGGATGTAAAATTCTGGTAGGAATGGACTACACAGACAGACATAATACATCTGCAAAAATAATTCACCAACAACTGGCCATCAAACTCAACCTCCTCAAACAACCGACAACATACTATGCATACTCTCCTGAAACAAACTCAAAGAATGCAAATCATAAAATTTATTGGGACAGAACAATTCATATGGACAAGACAATACCCTGCAGTCATCCAGACATAACAGTTATAGCCAAAGAAGAAAAACACACCTACCCCATTGACATAGCAATACCCAATGACAAAAATATTGTAGAAAAGGAAGATGAAAAGAGAGAAAAAATATACACCACTGGCTATGGAAGTTAAAGAACTATGGCAAAAGGAAAAATGTACAATTATTTGATTAGTCACATCAGTCACTGTGATCACATTAAAAAAAAAATACAGAAAACCTTCAGAAATTAGGCCTATCAAAATACATCAACATCCAGAAAGCAGTCATACTTAAAACATGTTCAATAGTCAGGAAATTTCTGAATCAATAAAAGACAGCATGACTTGGCAAAGCCTGACATGCGTAACTAGAAAAACCACCACGAGCAAGAAAAGATAGATAATAATAGAAAAACAGTCTAAATTTGGCAGGTTCTTCAGGATACAGATTATAGTAGACTTTCCACACTGTTCTGCTCCTTTTGCCTATTAATTGCTATAGCTCTGGCCAGTAGAAAAGGTCAGTCAGATCTACCTGCTACCAGGGCCCAGACCTGTTAAGGGATGCATCTGCCAAGAGCAAGTGCTGCCATCTTGGTTCTTGCTTAACAGTTGCATTCATGCGCTCTAGCCTTGCCACCTCTCCAACCTGAGCAGGTATTGTGCCAACTGAGATCACAGCCCAGAGTACCTTCCAACAATGCAAGACCCAGGATACAATCTCAGTACAGGCACACTATGGCCATTTTAGACGCAGTGCACACGGCCTCAGAACTTGCTGGATGCTGTGTAAATATAAAATGAATGCTAAAGTTGCAAGGGAGTATGGGATATGCTCTTTATTCATATGCTAGGGTGGCCATGTATCCTATTTTTACAGAGGACAGTCCTCTGTTTGAAGGTCTCTTCTATTTGAAGGCATGTCCTGTCCAATTCCGATTTAAAGATAAAGAACCATAAGAATTATTGCCCATCAACAGTTAGCATATGAACAGAAGGCCCAAAGGGCCAATGGTGAAATTTACTGTATTTCTATTTAAATTATAATAATTCTTTCTAAATTTGCAGCTGTACATATAAATTTGGATATGCAAATAGGTGTCCCCTTTTTTGGCAATTCAGAAGTAGCCATCCCTACTGCCACCTCTGGGGACAGTTATGGGGTTTAAAGTTTTGATTGATCTCCTCTTAACATTATAATATAAACATAGAGGGTTGGATGCAGGGAAGCATGAGCAGAATTCCATTTGTATCGTGTGGCTTTCCTGCCTCCTTCTCATCACCATCTGCTCACCAAAGCCATTCCTGAAGTTGATTGACCTTCTGGAATGACATGGGACAAGGGAAAGTCAGAATTGGGGTGGAGGGGCTGCCTTGCACAAATGAAAGAGCCTTTTTGCTCATGTAAGACACTTTTGGATCTAAGTCACAATGTGCAGTACAGTCTTAACTAGGGTTGTGCATGGCCAAAATTATCATATCGTATTGTTATCGGAAATTCCAATAAAAAATAATTTCAGATCCGATCATATCAGGGGGTACCCAGATTTGATCGGATCGGAAATCTGATAAATATCGGAAAGTCCGATACGATAATAGAGTTTTCCCCATAGGTTTGCATTGGAGGAAAGAAAGCTTTCCCCCAATGCAAGTCTATGGGGAAAACACTGGGCAGGCACTCCCTCCCTCTTCCCACTTGAGCTCCTTGCCCCCTGCCACCGTCATCGTCACCGCTGCTGCCGTCTCTGCTGCTGCCTCTGCTGCCAGTCCGTAGTACTGCTAAACAGGCTTTGCGGCCTGTTCATCAATACAGAGAGGCGCTGAGTGATGACATCATCACTCAGCTCCTCTCTGTACTGACGAACAGGCCGCAAGGCCTGTTTAGCAGTATTACAGACCGGCGGTGACGGAGGGGAAAGCTGCAGGTAAGGAGTGCGAGGGGGGAGGGAGGGGTCCCCAGGGTTTCCCCCTTACCTGTGGCCTTCCTGGCTGCCGTCCGCTATCCTCTGCTGCTCCAGACTACTGAGAACTAGGCTTTGCAGCCTAGTTCTCAGTAGAGTGCCGACGCGCCGGATGATGACGTCACCCAGAACATTGTCGCTCTACTGAGAACTAGGCCACAAAGCCTAGTTCTCAGTAGTCTGGAACAGCGGAGGACAGTGAACAGCAGCCTGGAAGACCACAGGTAAGGGAAGACCCCTCCCTCCCCCCTCGTGCTCCTTACCTGCGGCCTTCCAGGCTGCCATCCGCTGTTTCACCCCATGACTAGAATGGTAAAGGAGCAAGAGCACTCATCCCTGCTCCCCTCCTCAAGTGTAGAGCTTACACACACAAGGAAAACACCTGGATATGGCTCATGTGTCTCTAGACACTATTAGGCTGACCATATGAAAAGGAGGACAGGGCTCATGTAACTTTAACAGTTGTAGAGAAAAGGGAGTTTCAGCCAGTGTCATTTGTATGCAATTAGTTCCTGGTGAAATTCCCTCTTCATCACAACAGTTAAAGTTGCAGGCATTAAACTAGAGTGACCATATATAAAAGAAGGCAGGGCCCCTGCAACTTTAACTGTTGTGATGAAGAGGGAATTTCACCAGGAACTAATTGCATACAAATGACACTGGCTGCAATTCGCTTTTCTCTACAACTGTTAAAGTTACATGAGCCCTGTCCTCCTTTTCATATGGTAAGCCTAGACACTATTCACTAGAAAAATGTAGAATAGAAAGTGCACTGCTGCCTCAATTCAAAGAGGAAGCAGGAACAGAAACTCAAAATACTTGAACTCCAACAAAAATACTGTGATGCTTGGTTAAGAGCGTCATGTTGTGTAATAAGAATAAGTCGAGCCAAAGGACTATTTAGCTGGAACCTATTAATCAATTGTGCTATTTACAAAGGGCTTAAAATGTAGCTCAGTTACGTCTTTGGCATGGTGTTGTTTAAATACATCAGAAAATATATCTGTAGTTATCTACAAAAGAATCAAAAACCTAATATAAGCAAATGCATTTTAAACAAGGAAACGTCCTCGCAACGAACGCAGGGATTAATAAACAATGATGCCTAAGCATCAAGTCAATCTACCTGTTTACGGAGACTCTAAATAAAGTTAACACAAGGTGATTTTTATCAGACCTTTGTGTAGTAAATGTTTCATTTTAATAAATGTGGTCCTCTTGACAGCTATGATTTATTGCATCAGGAAAAAATGTTTCCCCTGATACTATAAATACCAGCTTGTGCCACATGAGGGCGCATTCATAAAATAGTCACCACCTGAAGCAGATGTAGTTGGGGGTGTGGGGGTGTTAAGGGAAAAAAAATAAGCTTCTAGCAATTTTAGGAAGCCACATCCATTAAGCCACAGGAAAAATGGGCTTTTATTCAGTACATGGGTAAGTCGTGAAATCACCCTTTGCTTGCTTTCGAAGATGTCTATAACTTCCATCCAAACTAGTTGTTGTTGTTGTTGTTGTTGTTGTTGTTGTTGTTGTTGTTATGATGATGTCCACTTCCATATCTGATCATATATCTCACATCAGCAGTTCTGTGAAATAGGACATTGTTTAAGCTAAGACCATCTCAGGCTTAGCTTGGTCTCTGCCTGATGGGAGAGTGAGTGCCTGAGAGTCCTGGGTAAGATATTCTGAGCTTACACTTGGTTGGATTCAGACTTCATCATACGTAGAGTAGAGAACCATTGAAATCAATGGGACTGAAGTTAGGCATGACTAATTTAAATCCCACTGAATGCAGTAGGTATAACTGAAGTGTTTCTAAATCTGGATCCAAACCACTGAGTTTGAATGACAGAGGAATCCATGTCACCAAGTTGAACAATAAAATCACACCAACTAATTTCACTGTAAGCACAACACAGCCGACGGTTTTCTTCTACTAATTTGTAGGGATGCCTCCAAAATTCTCTTCCTCCAGGGACAATACCTCCCTGGATTTAAGAGTTCCAGATTACTTGGTGCTGGTTCCAAAGTAGCATTAGGAATTCTCCATCCTTCCATTATTTTCTTATTTCCAAATGTTCTACAAAGTATTGCACATGTACAGTTTGAGGCAAATTTAAATTCCTTCATATCTCTCCCCTATTCTACATCACTATAAAACCCACTATGTCATGGCATAAAAGGAATCGTGATGCAACCATACAAACTATCCTCTCAAGATTGCTTTCTTTGCACATCAGTTTTATTTATCTGTTACATTTCTATACCACCCAATAGCTGAAACTCTCTGGGCAGTTCGCAAAAGAAAACTTAAAGCCATAACGCAGAGGGCAGAAGAAGAAGAAAAGGGTGCAAAAAGACAGAAGGCTCTGGTGGCTGCAGAAGCCTGTGCGTGAGCCAATTCTGGAATTAATAATAATAATAATAATAATAATAATAATAATAACGATTTATTTCTTACCCGCCTCTCCGTCTAGATCGAGGCGGGGAACAACAACATGATAAAATACATAAAACTAATTAAAACATGACAAATATTATTAAAACTGCATTAAAACATCCTAAAACATCCTAAAAACATTCTAAAAATTACACTGGATATGCCTGCCAGAAGAGAACAGTCTTTATAGCTTTCTTAAATTCTAAAAGACTGTTAAGTTGACGAGTCTCCTCCGGCAGGTCATTCCACAGTCTGGGAGCGGCAGAAGAGAAGGTCCTCTGGGTAACAGTTGTCAGCCTAGTCTTGGCCGACCGCAGTAAGTTCTTCCCAGAGGACCTGAGTGTGCGGGGCGGATCCCAGAGGACCTGAGCGTGCGGGGCGGATTAATATTAGGAATTCTCCTAGCTAAACCCTGTTATAGAGCAGATGGACTCCACAGCAGGGCAAATCAGAGGAATTATAACAGAAAACAATGGGAGAAATTATCTTATGCCGACTGATTTGTCCTGTGATAGCTAGCTCAAACTCAATCCCAAGGCAATCTATAGAGAAAATTAATCTTGAAGTCAAAAGCCAGACAGAAGTCAGAAGCACAGGCAACTTTTAGGGTGGTTTTTTTAAGGTTCTGCAATTTGTACAATTTTTGGAGCACTTTGTGCAAATTACAGCTGAATTTGCACAAATTTTGTCCTAATTTGCATAATTTGTGCAAATTGCTCAGAAATTTGTGCAAATTGCAAAGCTTTCCCCCCCACACTCCAAAAAACACACAAGTTTCCCAGAAAATCTATGAACTGGCCAGTCTCACTGCAGATCAAGTTGGGCACTGCAATGAGAACTGAAATGATGTTCAGGGGACCAGCCTAGGAAAACCCATCAAACTTCACCCCCAAATGGATTTCTCCAACATTCCTATGCACAACAGAGGCTTCTGGAAGAAGTCCTCCTCATGAGGAGGACCCAACTCACAAGGAGTCATTTTCTCATGAGGAGGTTTCCTTTGCAAATAGGCACTCGTTCTCATAGGGATTATTCTGGCCTGCCTCTTAAAATGCCGCTGCTCTCAGGTGCTAGAGGGTCACTCAGTCTCAGCAGCAGAATTCCCTCTTCTTGTGGGGCTGGACCCATGGCCATATCCCCCGAGGTTCTTCCTGATCTTCTGGCACAGATTGCTGCTCAATGCTGTTCATCTCTGGGGCTGCCTCTACAAGAGAGGTTTAATGCTCTTTGAAGTCTCATTAAAAAATTTACCTCTACATCAGCGGAATGCAAATGGGGCGTAGAGGTGCGTTATCTCCCCGATTGTGCGCATTATCGAATGCGCGTTAAATAGCGAGGTTTTTTTTGCTCCGTCCATTAAAGCGCATTTTGACTGCTGCCGCCGCCGCCGCTGTCAAAAGTCACGGCGGGCTCGAGCTGCCGAACTGAAGCTGGGGAGACACGTGGGGAAGGTGGGCGGAGCAGCATGAGGAGGGGGCTGCCTGGCCGCGGCGAAGGAGGGAAGAGAGCCCGCCCACCCACCCGCCCACGGGGGGGGCTCCGGCGGGAGGAGGAGGAGGAAGAAGAGGGGGTAAAGGAAGGCGAGGAGGAGAGCTCGCCTGCTGCCCACAGCCTGCCAGCCAGACAGAGGGAAGGGGAGGGGAGTGAAGCGCCTTTTGTCGCCGCCTCTCGTGCAGAGGTATTAGGTGTAAATGCGCTTCAGCGATAGTGCGCATAATAGCCTAACCGGGCGCAACAGCGAATCCTTGTAGAGGGGACCTGGAAGACGATTCCTCCAGGAGAGGGGGAGCATGACATTGTTTCAGTGGTGTGCAGCTTGCAATTTCAGATTGTATCTAACTTCAGCAGTTCATAGTACATTTGGAAGCTTCGCCCCATGCTGGTCCCCCACCAATGAAAACCGGAAGCCATTGTCTGCAGCCTGTATGGCTGGCTTCCATTAGTCTGTGAGGAGAATATAGATTCCATAAATCCGAGAGATTATAGATTCCGACATTTCCCCCCACTTTATTTCCACACAACCAATGCTTAGCTGAAGGACTGAACTGAATCACAATCTGCTAGGCAGATGCAGCCTCGCAACTGGTCTTTAAACAGTGGAATAGGTGTGGATAGCTTATAGATGCTCTGTGTCTGAAGCATTTAGTTTCAGATTTAAGGGTGCCAATTCCATTTTCTACAAAGACAGATGGTCTTTTCCAGATGTTGCCAGCTTCATATATCCATGGAAATCTTGATCATCGTCAGATGCCATCAGTGTGGAAAGGTTTTGACCCCACACATGGCAATAAACCTAACTGAATTTTTATGACTACGTTTTAAAAAGCCACCTCATGGTACTTGATAGAGAGCAACTGATTTTCTTTTAACATTATTGATTCCATATTCTGTTATTTTAAGTACACTTGCACATGCACAGTTTTTGGGTTTTGTTTGCTAAAGCCATTTTATGTTGTTCCCTGGCATAGTTTCTGGGTTCCCCCCCCCCTTAAGCTACCATTTTCACATGTCACAAATTATGGCAGGATCTACACTGCTGTTTTAAAGCACTTTAAAGCGCTTTATAACAGTAGTGACAACTGTTGGGGCCCAGGAAACACTCCAAAACAGTTGTCACTACTGTTATAAAGCACTTTAAAGTGCTTTAAAACAGCAGTGTAGATTGTCACCTGAACGTTTTTTTAAAAATAGCCTTAAGTGGTAGTGTAATCGCAACTAGGCAAAGATCAGTGGGACTTCAGTTAGTCATGCCTAACCAAAGTACATTAATTTAAATGGGTCACCTCTAAGTATGATTAAGTCTGGATTCAGTGCTGCTAACCACAGCATGTCTGCTTAAAGGTTATGCAAAACTCAGCATTAATTTGCTTTTGACTATCATAATAAACCCAATGTATACCTTAGATTAGTAGGGGGGAAATCAGGCAATGGCCTTTGTAGTTGTTCACATGTAGGGAATGGACATATCTCCTGGGGTTTGGTTTCCTCCAGTTTCTTATTTTTACAGCATTTCGTTCTTTCCTGTATCCACATCACTTTGCATTTCCCCCCTAAAGGTCCGCTCAGAAAACTGTATGCATTTTCTATTATGTATTATTAGTTACAAGTTTTATATACTGCACTATGTCTACTAAAATTCCTGAGCAGTGAACAATAAAAAGGAAGAAAAAGAATCAAGAGCAGATTAAAAATCTTTAAAATCAATTTATATCAATAAAATGGTCAGTCAGGGAAGGCTTGCTTAAATACAAATGTCTTCAGCACGTGCCACAAATGAAATAACATCAGCGCCTGACATCAATGAGCGAGGCTGGCCCTCCCATGAAGCAGGGTGAGGCACCTGCATCAGGTGGAAGTGTGGGAGAAATGGTGAATTGTTCTACCCCGCCCCCCACCGGAAGGGCCCACCACCACTGCCAACTCCACTGGGTACTCTGGAAATCCCTGCCAGCTGCTCTCCCACCATATCATTTTGCTGCAGCAAAAGAGCAGCTGTCAGGACTCTCTGGAGCAGCTGCCCACCCCCCTCTGTTACTCTCATCACATGCCCCCCTTGCTTTTGCTCCCGCTGCCACTGCATCAGTTCTATGGAGAAACCCACAGCCACTTCCTTTGGCCATGCAGTTCCCCATAGAGCTAAGGTGGCAGGGCAGGGAGGGGGCATGACAGGGAAAGGGGAAGTACGATGCAGCAATGGTGGGAAGGGGCATAATGTGGCAGCATATGCATTGTTCTCTTGTGCATTCTCAGGTGGTGAGAGAGCTTATGCCAGGGCTGTCAACAGGCAGGGCATTTCATAGAGAGGGAGCCAACTCACTGAAGTTTTACTTTTGTAGGCACTTTTCCTAATGTACGCATTGTTTTGCAAACAATTTCCACTAATGTAATGTATTTGTGTGCACTTTCCCCTAATGTGGACATTTTTCTGCACACTTTCCTCTGTTTTAGACATCCTTTTTATACTTTTTGTTTTGTTTTGTGTTTGCTAACTGCAGACAAAATTCAGGAAAGAGTGGATATTACTGTATAGTTGCATTTCAGTTCGGGAGGTGCAACTTTGGTATGTTTGCATCATCCAAAGCCAAATCTGTTTATTGCGACCCATGAGCAGACTGAAAAAACAAGGTATACAAGGTATATATACAAAACTACACACACACACACACACAGACATATAGAGCAGTATTCCATCCACGCTGAGCATATCAAATACAGATTAACTGAGCTCTCAACTTAATTGCAACAGAAAAAATCTTAGCAACTTTTCCCATAACTACCAGAATGGTGTCAACTAAACAGTAAGATACATCAAGCAGATTGTCCCTGCCAGGAAATGTAGATAATAAAGGCACAATCAGTTCTCTCCTAATATCCCAATAGAAATTGCAATATAATAAAACATGCATTACAGTCTCTAAATCCTCTGAACCACAGGGACAACAAGGTTGCAATGAATTATCCTTATTGAATCTCATCTCTAGCATGGCAGATGGCACAGCATTCATTCGGGCCAGCGTAAATTCAACTGGAGGCTTGTAAACATAAACCATTTTAGTTAGTTAGCCCCTTTGCTCCCAACTGAGAATTGAATACACAAATTGTTCAGAGGAAAAGTTACTGAAACCTTTCAGCCTCATTATTTATGCCCTGTATCCACAAAATACCTGTAAAGCCATATGTATTTATCGACCACCCTTTGAAAAACAGCATCTTTGGACAATTGCTAGGCTATTCATGTGGTTACCCAGCAGGGTACAACAGTGAAATAGCACATTTACACTACAGTCCTATAAACACTTAAACTGTGACCACATCCCATTCAGCTGAGTAGACAAGTATAGTTTTGTACTGTTCGTTCAGGAGCTGCTTTTCTGGTAAGCAGAACATTGGTAGCAGCTAATTAAGGCACAACCGCTTTTTAAGATACTAGAGACAACTAACTCCTTAGTCTTAAACCAAGAATCAGAAGCCTTGTTTATATTACAAGTATTAATGGTATGTAATTGAAAATAGCCACAAACAGAAGGACTGGCTGTGCAGCGCTTTGGGCCAAACCCATGAATCTGAGCTAAGGTAGGCTGATCCGGTCTGCCTTGTCCTGAATCCAAGGTGGTACCAGGCTGATTTGGGCTGGTGATGGGCTGCTCTTCCACCCTTGTGGTAAAGCAAGGCTGACAATGAGTCCATTGAACTTCCCTCCTGCCTCCATTCTCTCTCTGCTCACTCCTGAACCTACAGCCATCACCATTAGACCTAAGATTTAAAAATAAGATGGGGGCTCTGTTGTTTTCATAGATCTACAGTAACAAACCATGGCAACTCTGGGTTCGGGGGTGAACGGGGAGGGAGGCAAGCGGGGAGTCCTGGCTCACCTGCTTCAGGGGCGAACCTCACTTCAGATTTGGTTCCGAAGTGAGATGGCCCAGGCCCAAAGCACCCCAAGCTGAATCTGGGCTGTTGCAGAGGCTCTGAAATGGCCTCTGAGGTGAGTCAGGTAGAGAGGGGGCTGTGCACAGCCCTACTGGCAAGAACCTCAAAGCTCATCCATTTCATTGCATCCAGCCTAGATGCAACATCCATGTTACACCTAAAAAGTTTACAATAAGGCCATTTCAGTAGTGGCACTGAATTCAGTAAAATGTTGCCCCCAGAGAGGTGAATCAGGTCCTTATGCTGAACCGTTTTAGGTATCAGGCAAAGATCTAGAAAGCATTTACTAGTGGAGTTTTTTTAAAGTTATTTTGGAGCTGTGGGTTTTGATTAAGTTGCTATTTTGTACATTATTTATTGTTTTTATCCTGCTTATGTATTTCCTATTTGAAATGAAAGAGGGGGCTGTTATGATTTGCTTCTGATTTTCTGAGGCCATATCTACACCAAACAGGCTATGACACTTTGAAAAGGTTTGAAAACTGTATATGGAGTATGTCCTGGGCCCCAACAGTTGTCACTACTGTTATAAACCATTTTAAAGCAGTAGTGTAGATCCTGCCTGAGTTGTGATTAGAATTAGGGCTGTGCACGGACCACCCAATTCGCTTCAGATCCCGATTTGTCACTTCCAAATTGGGCCCAATTCGCTTTGGGTTGATTCAGACCTACCCCGATATACTTTGGATCCAAATCCAAATCGAGATTCGGATGACTCATTTTCCCCATAGACTTTGGGAGAAATAAATGCCTATAATGTTCTCATTTTTCAAGATGCACACATGAAAGTTGGGGACCTCACAGATGGGCTGTAGGTACTCATGTGCGGCAAATTTCAGAGACAGAGGTGCCAAGAGCCATTTGAGAAGGTGTGTATTCAGAAGATTGCACTATCCATTCAAGTGCAAATCTCCCCTACAGTTTTCTTTTGTGTGTTCTAAGCTTCCCCCAATGGAGAAAAACACAGAAATGGCTACCGCATGGGCAAAATGATCATTTTTCGAAAAATCATAGCCACAAAATGCCTGCACCTCTGTGTCTGAAATTTGCCAAACACGAGTAGCTCCAGGCCATCTGCAATGTGCCCAAGTTTCATGTTTTTATCTTTAAAAATAAAAAAGTTATAGGCGTTTCTTTCCCCCAATGCAACCCTATGGGAAAAAATACTTAAAATGGCGTTTGAATCGCTGAATCGATCAAAATCGATTTGGACCAAACTGATTCAATTTGAATCAATTCAGACCTCCCCTGATCTGCTTTGGATCCATTTTAGGGAGATCCAAATCACCCCGATTCGCTTTGGATTCAGGATCTGGATCTGAAGCGATGCACAGCCCTAATTAGAATGGCCAACGGTCTTACTTTACAAAGGATAGTCCTTTATTTGAAGGGATGTCCAGTCCAAGTCCAGTTTAAAGATAAAGAGCCCTAAGAAAGGAGAGATAGTAAGACTTGAAGCTGCCCATCAACAGTTACCACCTGAGCCAGATCTACGCCAAGCAGGATATAGTGCTATGAAAGTGCTATGAAAGCGGTATATAAAAGGCAGGAGACACACTATTGCTTTATACTGGTATTGAAGCGCACTGACACTGTTGGGGCCAATGACACATTCCATATGCTGTTTTCAAATGACTTTCATAATGTTATATCCTGCTTGATGTAGATCTGGCCTTGGTCAGTCAGATGGCCTTGGACAGAGAAAATAAACATTTCATAACCAAGACTAGATCTTAAAACAAGATGATCTTTATTAAAGAGACTGAGCAGGCATACAGGTCACCCAGTCACAGCCTTCAACCCTATGAACTCTACTGTATTTCTACATTTGCATCTACACATATAAATCGACCTATGTAAGTTTGAGACAAATGTCCTTCCCCACCCCCTTTCTTTTAATGATGAATTTCTTCCTTTCAGACAATGCATAAATGCCCTCCTTGTTGCAATTGTACGTCTTTCATTTTTATATTTTCTCTGTAATTATCATGGGTTGTTTTTATTTGGTTTTACTTCTGTGAAGTACTTCGAGTCTATCCCAATAACTAAATGTGGAATCTATACAATATTAGGGGAATCAGCCCTCAGATACAAGCAAGGATCCAAAAGACTACAAATGTGCATTTTTTCCCTTCCTTGTTTTCCGTTTTTGCTTTCCCATTACTAACCCAAGAAAAGCTGACCATTCAGAGCATTTTAAACAATTTATTAAAATTGTGCTTTGGTTTGCCTTGGCAAACAATATATTGCTTTATCTTAGAGTTGTATATGCACTAATGAGATATTCAGGTGGGGAGGGAGTTCACATAAAATGTTTGTGCAAGGCTGAATTGTGTGACTATAATTTTGTCATGGGACTACGTTTAGGACTGGAGGCAGTGCTGAAGTGTCGGGGAAGAGGACAACTACAGTCATTGATTGGCAAGTGCGTCAGAGCCAGGCTAGATGTGACCTTAACTATATGAATACAATTAACATGCAGATTTTATTTTTTAAAAAAAATACATTGAAGCAGCTGCAGAGGGAGTCAAGCAGCAGGACTGTGAAGGGTGGAGAGGAAGTGTATAACCCTTTCCCCACCGTTGTATTCCCAATGAAAATCAACTCCATGAAGCTGCCTGTTGCATAGAGAGGAGAGCCACCATTGGTACCAGTAGAAGATTCCCTTCTGGTGCAAATAGCAACTTCAGGTTGGTTAATTTTGTTGAGAGCACAGCAACCCATTCCTGGGTTGTTGTCATGACATACCAAACAACCCAAAAGTTTTAACCTATGGTTTGTTGTTGTGTCGACATTCTGGGTTGTTTAACCCTAGAGTTCCAGGTTTGCACATCACGACAATATCCCAGAAACAGGGCATTTCTGGATTGACTCCAAAAGCTGATTCAAAGAAGAAGTGGTAGTGTGCTTGCTCACTCCTAGATGGTGACACCAATTCCTGGGTTGTTTTATCAAGAAATTGGATTACATGTGAACTAGGTCAAAGAAAAGGTGGCTGAAAGATGTATACTAATAAAATATGCATAATTTGGCATGAAAAATATTGCTGCTTTCTGATTCTATTCCAGATCAGTTTTGAAAACAATAGCTGCTTCTATTTGTCCTGTGAACTGAGCTTTAGCCTAAAAAAATCTTTTTTAAAAAAATCAGAATATAAATTACCAGCAATTGCAGTTTAAACCAGCATGTTATTTCTCCAAAACGGCTCACTTTAATGAACATTCCATAGTGAATATTACAGTGATTTACTATAGTGAAAAAGAAGTTGTACATGGACCTATAGGGTGGTTATTAATCAAGATGTACCTGGTGGTAAGGAAGAAATATGAGCATGTGGTGGAATGCAGAATGAAGAACATGATTACATGTCTCAGCCCTGCAATCCTACAAGCACTTACCCATAAGGGCATAAGAAGAACCCTGCTTGATCAGCTTCCTGTTCCCCCCACCTCTGTTTGCCAACCAGATGCCTATTGGAATCTCACAAGCTTCTCAGCATGATTGACTAGTAGTCACTGATAGATTTCTCCTCTTTGAATTTGACTAATCCCCTTTTAAGGCCATAAACTAGTGGCTGTCACCACATATTGTCTCAGTTCTGACGACACGATAATCAACGGAGGGGGGAAATCAACCGTCAGATGTGTTGCTTATTGTGTCATGTGGCAGGCAACACACAATGCACACACAACTGACAGTATGCTATTTTGGTGAATTAAACAATGGGGAAATCCATTGCTTAGTGTCGTGTGTCAGGAACCCCCCTCTCTCCATGTACTATTCCAGTCAGTCATAGAGTTCCCTGGCAGGAGAGGCAGAAAAAACCCCAGGCGCTCCTATACAGCTGGTGGAACTTGCGGTGCATCATGGGATATGGCCAGAGGACTGGGGGAGGGGGAGCAACCCAGAAGGATGCTGGGACTTTCAGCCACGCAATGGGGGGGAGGGGCAACATGTTGTGTGGCAAGCACTGGGAACATAACGCATGGTGAGTGTGTTATTAACCCCTCCATTGCCTAAAGTGTCATCTGAACTGAGCTATTGTGGCAGTGCCAGGGATAGCCTAAGATGTTTTGCAGCATGAGGCAAAGAACAAAAAGGTGCTCCCACCCATTCCAAGTACAAAGGCTGACTGGAAAGGCAGATGAAACTGTCTTCAACACTGATGAATAGGAAAGCATCCTCCACAGCACCTGAAGGCAGCAGGTGAACTGCAGAGCAGGCCACATGGCTCGCAGGTTTCTCCTCTAACACCTTAATCTTGCCTCCCGGCATCTGCCACCTGAGGTGACTGCTTCACTCTGCCTAATGATAGAGCCGGCCCTGGGCAGAGCATTCCATACATTAGCTACTTATTGTACATCAGTCTTGCTCATTTCAAAGGGATTACTTATAAACGAGATTGGTATTTGGGCTCTGGGAAGAAAACAGAATTGCTAAATCTCCTGCTAAATCTCACTAGGGTGATCTGCCTTTTTATAAGCAATTTAATGGGGCTGTAATAACAAAATGAAACACCAATTGCCAGTTTTCCTTGCCACAATTCAGGGATCATGAGGCCAAGATTTAACGTCATCACCAAACATCAGGTTGTCTCACAGTTTATTGGCTTAAAACCTAGTTTTTTGAATGTTTGTTGAGTAAACAGTAGCCAGGAAATCCTTCTAGACTTGTTATATTGCTCACACACTTTCCTTTTCCTCAGATGTTTGAGCAACATGAACTTAGGCAAGCAAAGAATTGGTCTTCTGTTTATGTTCTGTCTGTTTTGAATGGCATACATTTTATTTGCTTCAATCTCATACCAACATGTGTGACAAAATGTTTTTAAAAATGCATGTATTTTAGCCTACAATATTCTAAGATAGTTTCTCTGTTAAAATCCAGCAAACTTGACTTTAGTGGTGTCTACTACTTAAAATTGTTTTCAGTCAGTTAGTTGTGGTTCTGTAATTTAAAATCTCACTTCAGAATCTCATTACCCTCGCATATGCACAGTCAAACATGAGGCTTCTTCCACATTCCTACAATCTTGAACTCCTGTGAAGTTATATCCTGTGAAGCAAATCAAAAATCCAGCCAATTGAAAACCAGAGTTAAAGCTGCCTCAAGTTAGCTCGATCTCCATGGAATCAGGAAATTGTAAGTTTTGGCTAATGCCTTAACGCAGACTTGCGCAATGTCACAAATTGTGCTTGTTTACAACTTATCCTCACGCACCCACACTTTTCCTTAGTCTTTCAGGCCCAAATCTAGATGGGGAGGACGGAGTGCCTGGGACCAGCAAAGATGCCCCACATTATGAAGAGTCATTCTTAATGAATTGCTAGAGGTATCCTTTTCTGAGTTTACCCATGCCTGTTTGTTGTATATAAGCAAGCATACTATGTGACATTGCACAGCATCTTTACTCATCATGGGGCAAGTCTGCTATAGCGTCAGCCTAAGCTTCCAATTTCCTGGCTTTGTGGAACTTAAACCAACATGAGATAGCCTTAATTCTAATCTTAAACCAGTAGGTTTTTTTGGTCATTGGATTTCCCTGATTTTTAAAAAGGAAAGTTATTATTACAGTGTTCTGAAAAACAAAACAAAAATCTAAACTAAAAACAAAACACAAACAAGTCATTAAATGAGTAGCTGTGTACAAATGAATAGATATGTCTGTGTATGTTCAGAATAATTTACTTTTGAGTATGCTTGCACAGGATTCCAGCATACCTTTCTCCTTTTCCTCCCCCTCTTCATCAGTGAAAGTTATTCCTTCAGCCTATAACATTACCTCACTCTTATCTCAGTTGACAATTTCCTGCTATCCATCTCGTCCCCCTCCATCAGAATGCTGACAGAAACAGTGGAATTCAAAACACTGGAGTACTGGCTGCATTGTAGCTTCAGAGTGAAACTGAGCATGCCTGCTACAGCTTTGCAAGCAGTTGCTGCTACAGAGTTTCATGGGGCAGAAAAGCCTTGAAACTTTTTAAACCGCTGCTCAGAATTTCACCAAACCAATGAAAGGCATACCTCCTCAACAAGTCTGAATAAAGTACATCAGTAGTTTCCCCCAGAATTTGAAAGGAATATATGATATGCCAAGCGCAAATCTGAGCAAAAAGTAGGGGTGTGCATCGGATCGGATCCGATCCACGATCCGAATCCGATCCGACCCAAAATCGGGAAAATCCGATCCGATCCGATCCGATCCGGACAACCTCCGATCCGATCCGATCCGATCCGATGAGGTCCGATCCGGATCGGACGCCATTTTGAATGCTTTTTCCCATAGCCAAGTATTGTTTTACAAAAACGCCTATAACTTTTTCATGTTTAAAGATAGAAGGATGAAACTTGGGCACATTGTAGACTGGTTAGGGGTAGTTATCTGTGAGAAATTTCAGAAAGATTGGTGCATGCATTTTGTGGCAATTAATTTTTTAATAAATACCCAGGAATGCCTATAACTTTGTCATTTTTAAAGTTACACACATGAAACTTTGCCACATTGTAGGGGGTACCTTGGGACCTATGTGTGTGAAATTTCAGAAACGTAGGTGCTTGTCTTGTGTGGCAATTAATTTTTAGAAAAATGGGTAGTAGTGGGGTAAATACAGTTACGCCTAACCAGTCTACAATGTGCCCAAGTTTCATCCTTCTATCTTTAAAAATGAAAAAGTTATAGGCGTTTTTGTAAAACAATACTTGGCTATGGGAAAAAGCATTCAAAATGGCGTCCGATCCGGATCGGACATCTGGTCCGATCCGATCCGACCAGCCTCCGATCCGATCCGATCCGATCCGACCCCCCAGGTCCGATTCCGATCCGCTATCCGATCCGATCCGGGGGGTCAGTGCACATCCCTAGCAAAAAGTACAAATGTGTCAATTTGTGCACTTTCTAACATGCTGTATCTGTGGCAATAGCTATCAGATCTACTTGAAATCTTGCACAATTGTAGACCTCATCAGATACATTATTATCATGTTATTATCTCTATAGTTGTATTTTAATACACAGTCGAATTTTGAAGCTTATCATGGTGGAATCTTGTTCCCCCATTTTTGTGCAACTGACCTTAACTCCTGTGCAAGCAACTGAGGGAGTTTGGACTGGTTTGTATATTTTTTCCTCAGCAGCTGCGTTTTCATAAGTTAGAGGATAGGACACAAGCCCCTTCCCTTAAAGTAACATGTAGAGGTCATGTGACAAAGGCATTCAGTGTATGCGTAAGCACCTTATTAATAAATGTATTCTCCTCAGATTGCTTGTTTTGGGGATATGGGATGTGTGTGTGTGTGTGTGTGTGTGTGTGTGTGTGAGACCCAAGTCACAGAGAACTTTAAGAGAGAGACATGTACTATTCCTCTACAGTTCAATGGTAGGGCACATGCCTTGTGCACAGAAGATCCCGGGTTGAATGGTATCTCCAGGTAGGATTAAGAAAGACTCCTGCTAAGGCAGCTTCCTATGCTCCTCTACTACACCATTTTGAAGGATCTGACAGCTAGGTAAGTCATCTGAGCTGGGGCCTTGCGACAAGGTCCAGGGATCATATTCTGCCAGCATGCAAAGGACTCTCAAACTGGAAATTGGAAGTATTTCTCCTTTCCCCTCAATGCCTCTTGGTGACCTTTCACACAGGGTATATTTAGACAATCTATACACAGAGGCTTGTCTTTTATGAGTTCTCTTTTTTCCAATGTGTTGAGAAGATAATCTGATTGAACACTGCCATAGAAAGAGTCAATCAATATCTGAAGGAAATGCTGAGCTGGACAGATGGTCTGTATCTTAGGTTTTACAGCTCTTGTGTTAATTGTAATCTCCATATGAAATGTACAATACAAAGATAAGCTTCCCAAGTTTGGAAAAAGCAAAACCTTATTGTCTGGGCTTCCCAAACTAGCACACGTGGCCCAATATATGTCACAGTTATGTCACCAGAGATATATAACTTCTATTGGAATCATCAACACAACACATATATGACATCACTCGATTCTTTGATAACTCTCTGCCAAATATGTGAATTGTCCTCAGTTGAACCTGCCCAAATTCATTGATCTACCTATTTGTACAAAATAGCAGAGTATTGGCCTGCAGCTCAGATGAATGGGCAATCTAACTAACTATGTTTTGGCTCTCACAAAAGTCCAAGAAATGTGTATGATTGCAATAAAAGTACATTTGTTAAAAGAAGCGTATTTATTTATTTGACGAAGGAATGTCTTGCAATAAATCACAACATAAAGACTTTGGGGATCTGCCAAGTGTCTTTCATTAATTAGTGCTTCTTTCTCACCATTTTCATTTCAGCGTCGTATTTCATCAAGTAGTGCCTATTAAATTAGGTCTTTGCCAAAATGCCGGAGCAGAAGCTGATGGATGCGTGATACAGAGGACAGTGGACAAATATTTATGGAACATGGGCTAACATCCACTTATTTATACAAAATATTCTGAGGATGAACTTTTACAGTAAATGGTTCAGAACTGAATATTTACCAAACGTGGCACGGATAAACTGGATCAGATTCAGGTATTTGTGTTCTCTCTTATGTGAGTGGATTAAAAAAAACCATCAAGAAACATATGCTTCTTTGCATGCTTTTATCATTTTTTATGTTTTGCTGTTGACATAGGCAGTTTACAGGTAACCAAAAACTAGTTATGGGCTGCTCTCTTCAAGTACCTGCCACAATAACACTCCTTTTTTTGCTAATAAAATGTATTGGTTCAGGTGCTGGCCATTAGGTTGTGAAAAACCTATCCATTAGGGTAGAAAAACACTATAAGAGTCACATTAAATGCAAGTACGTGTGTAACACCATCCTGAATGTTCCCAAGAGGAATGAGCCTGGCACAAAGTGAGGGCTGGAGAAGTTAGGGAGTGGGCGATAGCTTTGAGGCAGAGCACACATGCTTTTCAATCATGCATAAAGTCTCCCCAAGGTTCTGTCTGCACCATCATCTCTGCATGAAACACTGAACAACTAGATCAGTTGAGGACCTTCTGGAGCAGATTTGGAGGTGCAGGGGCATCCAGGAAGGAGGGGGAATTATAGATAATCTTGTGCCTCCCCATTCTGCTGAGGGAAGCCTTCCATCAGCTGAGGGACACTAGTTGGCTTCCACCCAAAGGAAGCTGCCTCATGTCAATTCAGATCATTGGTCAATCTAGTTCAATATTGTCTATATGGACTGGTGGGTAGGGGGACCAGATAAAATCCAGGTCAGCGCTCATGTAACTTTAACAGTTGTAGAGAAAAGGGAATTTCATACAGTGTCATTTATATGCAATTAGTTCCTGGTGATATTTCCACTTCATCACAACAGTTAAAGTTGCAGGCACTATACTAGAGTGACTATATACAAAAGCAGGCAGGGCCCCTGCAACTTTAACTGGTGTGATGAAGAGGGAATTTCACCAGGAACTAATTGCATACAAATGACACTGGCTGAAATTCCCTCTTCTCTACAACTGTTAAAGTTACATGAGCCCTGACCTGGATTTTATCTGGTCAGCCTACTGCTGGGCTCTCCAAGAAGGGTGTCTATATGGTTTGTTTACCCCATCTTGGCTCCGCAGTGGTGCTGCATTGTTTATATAGCAGCCACCAACTTGCAACCACATCGGGCTTCTACCCCTGAAATTGTGCTTTTTCGCAGTGTGGTTTTACTGCAATTTTGTTGTTATTGTTGCTTCGAGGTCACCATGTTGTTCCTCAGCTTGTCAGTGGTGGCCTCGGTTCGGGTCCAGTCAGTGGACATTGCTGGGGGAGGATACAAGTCCAAGGGCAGGGGGCGGGCTTGTGGAGCCAAATGGCCGCCGGTGCTGTGGTTATTAGGCCAGATAGCCTGCACTTCCTTCTGACATCTAAATTTATCACTCCTGCCCTGCAGCAGCGATGCTGCAGGGTTTTGAGGGAACCAGCTGCAAAGGAGCATTGTATAGATACCCCCAAGGTTTTAGGCAGGTATCTTTCCCGGTTATCCCCAGAGATGCCAGGGACTGAATATAGGATCTTTTAATATACAAGCCATGTGGTCTTCCCCTTAGGAGACACTACAGAGTAGACCAAAATATCTGGAGGGCACCACTGTGGGGAAGGCTGAAGTAGGTAGTACTATGGTAAATAGACAAAATAGTCTATTTCAATATAAAAGACAGTTTTATATTGAAAGATCAACAAAGAGTCTTGCGGCACCTTAAAGACCAATATGTTGTAATGGACCATGCCACTGCTTTGTTTTACTGCTTTTGTTGTAATGTTTTAAAGGCATTTATTGTTTTATAGTGTTTTTATATTGTGTATTTTTTATTGTATTATATGTGTTTTTATATAAACAGCTTGGGAACATGGGGATATCAAGTGGTATAGATGCATTTTAAATAAATACTGACATAAATAAAATAAGCACATTTATTCTAGCATAAGCTCTCATGGATACTGTCCAAGAAAGCTTACGCCGGAATAAATACATTTGTTAGTCTTTAAGGGGCAACAAGACTCTTTGTTGTTTTTGCTGCTACACGATAACATGGCTGCCCCTCTGGAAATTCTTATAGACTGGTAATCCCAATCAGGGGTGGGAAGAAGGCAATTCGAAACCCAAAGGTAGAGATTCTGGCTTCTAATTGCTTAACAATAGCAACAAGGAAAGGCTGGATTCCTCCTCCTCCCCCCCACCTGGCCCCCACCTCTAAATTAGGCTGCTGAAATGGATAAAGCTTGAAGGGGAAAACCAGAAATGTATTTGTGTATGAAAAGGTACAAGGTAAGTTCTGTTATTAAAACAAAGCTGAGCATGTTCTCAGAGGCACCCTGTTCCTTAATTCTACCTGTATGCACTTCCATCCACCCGCTCCCTACCTCCTCTAAGGCTACATTGTGCAGTCCTGCAGGGCAGCCCCATGCAATTTGTTCATCTCAGCACCATTCTTTAGCCCCATTTAGAAAAAAAATATCTCTGATATCCCACATCATGCCCCACAAACAACACCCCATTTGTCGTCATTTCATCTTAACATATTTCTTCAGCCTAAACAAAGAACAGACTTGGATGGGAGATTTGCAAAAAGCCTTCTTGATTCTTTCGGGACTCTGTCCCGATCTTCCATGATATATCAGTATGCTCTTTTCTTGTATCCAGTAATCCTAGAGTGTGTGTACTGGGTGGGATGGGTTGGGGGGAACTCTAACTATCAAGCATTCTTGTTATTTTGATCAACCTTTGACTTACCTTTATGGGTCTGTTTTCTTCACTGAGCAAGGGATTTCACAGGCATTACTTGGAGACGTTTGGGGGATTTCCCACAAACCACATATGTGATGATGCTCTAGGTAGAACATTATCTTTGGATATATGAAAAGGGAGGAAAGGAAGGAAGGAAAAGAAAGGAACGAGCAAGCAAGGATTGCAAACAGGTCAGCAATTCTTGAGCCCTCTGAAATCAACAGCTCATTTGCTAGCGTGTGTGTGCATCCCATATTTGTGTTTGTGTAATCCCTCACTTTGGTTCCCCTCAGATGTTTTGGGCAACAACTGACAGGATTCCTGACCATTAAACCTACTGGCTGGGCCTGATGGGAGTTGTAGTCCAAAACATCTGGAGGGCACCATTTTGAGAAAATCTTGTGTATATCATGGTGGGAGAATATGAGTATGTGCTAATGTCACACCCTCTGTAATACTTCATAAATGTTAGGAATACAAAGCTTACTGGAAAGGGCATTTCAGCAGGTATTGTATGCATGCAGCACCTGGTGAAATTCCCTTTTCATCGCAACAGTTAAAGCCATAGGAGCCCTGCCCTCTTTTGCATCTGGTCACTCTAGTATAGCTCCTGCAGCTTTAACTGTTGTGATGAAGAGGGAATTTCATCAGGTGCTACATGCATACAAATGACACCTGCTGAAATTTCCTTTTCAATACAACTGTTAAAGATACAAGACCATCTTGCTTCTACTAGCTTCCTGGCAGCTGCCTTGTGAATTAACTGCAGTTTCCAAACTGTTATTAAAGGCAGAAGTACCCTGTCTGGATGTAACTAGTACGTCAGTGATCAAGGCCTAGTCCTCTTTCTCCAAGCAGAAAAAACCAGCTGAAGTTGGTAAAGGTATTCCTAGCCTCCAAGGTAACACCGGATCTACACGTCGTCCTCGATGCGCCCTCCCTGTGCCACAAGCCGCTTTGGAGCACTGCACTTCGTCTAGTGTGGCTCAAGCTTCGGAGGCTCTGCTCGCGCTCTCGCCGCCGCCCTTTCATCCTAGCCGGTTCCAGGGAGGGAGGAGGGAGGGTTGTAAACAAAAGCTAGCAATTGGAAATCCCTCTCCCAATCTCTGGCTTTTGTTTACAACACTCTCCCCTCCCTCCTCGGGACTGGCCTGGATGAAAGAGTGGTGGCCGCGGTGGTGCAGGTAGAGCTTCCGAGGCTTGAGCCACACTAGGCGGAGTGAAGCGCTCCGAAGCGGCTTGTGGCGCAGGGAGGGCGCATCGAGGACGACGTGTAGATCCTGCCCATGTTCAGAAAAACCTCCCAAACCATATACTTTGATTTTCAGGGGAGAAAGAACCCCATGTATGGATAACATATCTCATACCATGGTTCTGTGGATTGATTTGACAAAACATCTGTTAATCCTCCTGATCACATCTTTGTGACAGCCGTTGCACCTATTCCATGCTGAATACTTAGATCCTTGCAACTTAGGAGACAGCAACTTGTGGTCCCTGGCCCAAAAATGACTTTCAAACGGATGCCGCCTGACACCAGAATAGCTAAAACTATGGGTGTCATTAGAAATCAGCATCCAGGGCATGTGCCCCAGATCTTTTGAGCTGCTTGAACAACATCATCTGTCTTCATACAAGTTTGTATCTTCCCTCTAAACTCAGTAGCCTTGTAGTGACTAGGAAACCTTAAGACTCAGAGCCTATCTACACACGCAGGATAAAACACTTTGAAAAACGTTTTGAAAACTGTATATGGAGTGTGTCCTGAGCCTCAACAGTTCTCAAAACTGTTATAAACCTTTTTAAACAGTTTTAAACCATTTTAAAGCAGTAGTGTAGATAGGCTCTCATTCCTTTATCAGACCAGCAAGGGAGTAGCATGAAGGCAACAGCCTTCATAATGACAGAAAACTATAAAATACACTGCCAACTTCCCTTCCACTCTCTGCATTGTTTTTCTCTCTTCCTACCTTTCTACTCTTTCATGCACGCATTGAAGGTTTGCAATGAAGGTTTAAAAGGGGGCGGGGGAAGGGTAGGAAGAGCTCCCTGCAAAACATGGCATCTGATTTTACTGCCCCAAACTGGAATTTTTGGTTTCTGCAGAAGCTCAGTGGCTTCAGCACAGAAACGGATTTAATTAGCCTCCACGAACTTCTTTTCCCATCTCCGGCTGTAACTTCTCCCACAGAGTTTCAGGCAGCAGATTATGTCAAATAGAGGGTTAGGACATCACATTCTAGGAAGTGCTGGGGAGGCTGCATGAAAAGTGCCTCATGGCTGCCAGCAGGTGTTGGGCTTTTCAAGACATTTTACAGTTTGGTGGTGGTGGTTGTTTTTTAAAAAAGCAAGAAACGGCCCTCAGACACCTTTTTATTCATTAAAACCACTTCACCTCATAAAAGTCATTAAGATATGGACAACCTTCCCTCCCCCTCCACCCTGTCCCTAATTCCACTTCCTTGAGGAATTCTCTCTCCTGCTTCCAGTTACAATCATCATTGTTATTTTCCTCTTCTTCCCTCCCCTCCCCTATCCTGGTCCTTTTTCCTCTTCTTCATTCCATCTTGAACTGAGGATTGTTGAAGGAATGGTCACTGTGGCAGCAGGGTATTTTGTAGGGTGCGAGGTGGTGACTTCCTAGCCCATCATCCTTAGCCTCCTTTTCAAAATGCCCCTCCAAATAAACTGGATGCTAGGGATGTAAAGAGAACATTTCATTTGAAGTCATCAGTTTTGAAGGTGATTTAATTTAGTCAAGTTTAAAGTGTGGGCTCTCGCTTATTTCCCACATGCTCCTCTCCCTCAATCCCACAAATCTGTGTGCATAGTGGAATATATCTGGCTGTACTTCCAAAGGCAAAGTCTATAAGCTCATTTAATAAGGTCTTGTGACATACACTCCAGCACCCCATTCCAGCACCAAAATGTGACTAGTCCAAAAGCTCTTGTGGCCTACAAATCATTTACATGTGCACCATCTTTTTGGAATTATTTTCCTCTGTCAGTTTTAAGAAGACCGTTACATAACTTTGCAAGAACTGCTGCTCTGACAGTTCTAAGTAGGTCTGAAGTGTGGTTCCAATTACGGCCCATTCAAAAGGAAAGATGGGAAGTCATTTCCTATGACTGCCTCTGCATATCGTCTCAGGAAGGCAGGACTGCTGCAGCACAACGTTTCAGATCTTAACAGATGGGTGTGCAAGCAAGCGGCCAGCCCAATGTGGGGAAACATTGTCTCCCAAAGCAGCACATGTACCACAAGGCACTGTGTTGAGCAGGGAAATGGTCCTCCAGCTGTCGCTGGACTGCAACTCCCATTATTCCTTTATGCTGGCAAGGGCTGGTATGAGTTGCAACTGTTTTTCCCTTTGGCCCAGCCCCTTCAGCCTTTGGTCATACCTACCATTGGGATGAAGCCATCAAGAGATTCTCCGACATGGAATTTGGCCCTCAGACTAGAGGTTCAACATCATAAGAACATAAGAAGAGCCATGCTGGATCATACCGAGGGTCTGTCTAGTCCAGCACTTTGTCCACTTTGGCCAACCAGCTGTCAGCCAGGGACCAACAAAGCAGGACATGATGCAACATCACCCTCCTACTCATGTTCCCCAACAACTGGCACATATAGGCTTACTGCCTCAAATACTGGAGGTCACACATAGCAATCAGGGCTATAGCTAAGGGGCTATGGCACATCCCAGCTATAGCCCCTTAGCTGGCAGAACTTGAGTATAGGATTGCACCCTGAAAGTGCAATCCTATGCATGTTGAAACAGAAGTAAGCCCTATTATGTCTAATGCAGCTTACTCCCATGTAAACATACACAGGTATGCAGCTACAGTTTATTAATGTCATCCATGGATGCCCACAGGATTTTTTTTTAGTGGGGGAGGAGAAGGTCAAAAAACTGCACACCAGTTCTTGGTTGTAATTTGTGTGCTTAGCACACACAGCACTACAATGCACCTGTGTACTTCCCTTGTGTTTGCTCTTTGTTGTTTAGCAGTACATTCCGTGCTATTACCATCCTACACAAAGTAGTAGAAGTTCCTGGGTAATGATCAGCACTAATGCAGAAGAATGTTATGTTCAGGAAGCATCACGAACTATAACAAAGCTTTATTTGGAATGAGGGATAAAAACAACAAATGTAAAAACACAGTATAGATATTTTATGGTATCACTGCTCTTATCAAAACAGTGACAACTTCACATGACTCATCCTAAAATGATTTCCTTCACCTTGGAAACATTGGTAAACACTCTCCAAAACTGTCTTCCCCAACCTGGTACCCTCCAGATGTTTTGGACTGCAACCCCAGCATTCTGGACCATTGGCCATGCTGGCTGAGGCAGATGGGAGTTGAAGTTCAAAACATCTGAAGGGCACCAGGTTGGGGAAGGGAGCTTTTGACAGTAGCAGTGGAGTCTTTGTAGAGTGTCTTTAGCAATGCAAGGAGAAATTAGTATGCTTGATCAGGTTTTAGGGTTCTAGAGGAACCTGTACTACTTACTTTTTATCAGCCACTTTTTGCATCAGCTAACAATATAACTTTTTCATGGCTTGAATTTTGAATTGCAGCAATTTTTGGGGGGGAATTTCATATTTTCCCTGGAACTGTACAATTTTAAAAAGCCCTGATAGCATCAGAGAAGAGGTCTACCATTTCTGGTAGATCTGGTGAATGAGCAGCAATAACGCCTGGGCAAAGGTCTAACAAGATAGGTAGACCTGGCCTCTGAGAAATTTGTATGCGAAGCCTACTCTGTTGTTTCTTAGTGGGTAAATTCAGCTCTCGTGAATGGGGACAACAGGTGACATGGAAGAATCCAAGCTTCTCCTCACAGCAGCAGCTAGGATCCTTGCATGCCCCTCCGTTGCTGTCATCTCCATAGCAACAGGGCAGTGGGCAGCGTTCTTGTACCTTCCCCCTGCCCTGTTGCTATGGAGAGGACAGAGAAGGACACAACACTGGGGAGAGGTCTTCTCTGCTGCAAGTGGATCCTTTGTCACGGCAGCACCTCAAAGGGAGCAGGTATCTGTGCACCACTGTCAAACAGACCACCCAGTGGCTGATCCCACGTCACTCGAAGGGGTCAGGTAACTGGCACGGGTTCGATGAGCACCGTGCAGAGTGGGCACGGGGTTGTCTGCCTATTGCTAATTTTCACAAGAGAGGTTTTTATTTATTACTACAACACATGAGAAAACACTAATTTCTGTGGAGCTGCATGGCACGCTGTCTCAGCTCCAAGGCTAACTAAGAGAGAGATGGAGAAACGTTCCACTTGGGCCTCCTGCAAGAGCTAAAATGGCAAGTTCTCTTAAAGGCATGATAAATTTTATTTGTCTATGACACAAAGGCCGTTACAGCCCTTAAAGGTATATATATATAACAATAACCTGTTGCAATCAATTTCACAGCCCCATCTGCATTTCCCTAAAACACCAACAACACTTTACTATGCTGCAGAGTTGCCATACACAAACTGTAACACACACAAACAGAGATGCAAAATGGAACAACAATACTGGGCTACTTTGCAAGACTTGTGTAACCCACACTTTCTCAGCCACAGCCCTTCTTCCTGCAATATGGGTATAATAATGATGAACTTGATCTATACACAGTGTCAAAGTATTTTTTTAATATTTAGAAACTCAGAAAATAATATTCACAAGACCTGAGTTAGAAAGATCACGAACTCCTTTCTTTGCTGATACCTTCTTTTTTATATAGACTTCTCAAGCCCAGCTATCTGAAACTCCTGGATTTCTAAATTGTTTTTTATGAGACTGCAATTGCTTCCTACAAGGAAAGCCACACAAAAGCTTAACATACCCAGAGAGGTTAACACACTGAAATAGTAGGTGTGCTAACCACTGCTATGACTGCATTTATTGGTTAAAAATACTAAAAAGTGGGAGCAGGGTAGTTTCTCACTAAATGAATAGGCAGAATCGTGGGTGCACATTTTGCTTCATATTTCAGATTCTACAAGGACTAGAGTGACGGAAGGATAGAGAGCCAGGTCATATAAAGGGGAAAGGAGGAATTAGACAGTCTGCAAAGGATTCAGCTGCACTGGTGTGTGGGTAAAGTGAGAATCAGTGGATGGCCAGTAGCAATACGTTGCCAGGTCCTCACTGAGATGAGAGAAAGAAGTTGTAACCAGGTAATTGTGCAGAAAGCAGGAAATTGGTACAGCTATGGGAAAAGAGGAGAAGGATAGAGCCCAAAGGATACTCAGCCCAGCAAACCACAGGGTGAAGCAGTATTAACCAATTGTGGCTGCCCAGCCTCCAGAATCTAGGGATGGCAGAGAATTTTGTTTCATTCATTTTTTGATAGGAACTTACCAAAATCTGCAAATTTCTACTTAAAAGGGAGGGAACTTGAGAGTTTTAAAATGTGAATGTTGGGGAAAGAGAACCAGAGAGATGCATCCGTTCACCCAGGCAGAGGACTTTGAATGCTTGGCTCTTAAAAGTCTGGCTTTCAGTCCCTGTATATTCAGCCACGTTTGTGGTGTTGAATTAGGGTTGCCACCATAGGCATGTGCAGCACATTCCACTAGGGTGTGCACCCAGGGGAATTTTATTTATTTATTTATTTTTAAAGGCAAACATTTATTGAATACTCATTATTTTATTCATTTATTTATTAAACACTGTTCCATTGATGCCCTACTCTGCATTCAGCTTCCCTGACTACAGGAGGACCATTACAGGTGTGGGAGTGATGAGGTGACATTCCTCAAGCCCCAGCATTGGTGGGCTGGAGGAGGGTCTTATGGGGTGATATTAGCCTTCAGGTCCCCTCCCCCGGCCTCTTTGAAATGTGGCTCCCAGGAGAAAGACATTATTGCTTGAGACATTAGGGTGTGCCTGGGCACACCCGGCACACCCCTTACCCACACCTATGGTTGTCACCTCTTTTTCCTGTCAGGAACCTCATCTTTAAAAGCTACATGGAAGACAGGTACAATGAGGTTCTCTTTGTGCTGGTAAGAGCTGTGCCTCTTCAATTTGGCCAAAACAGATGGCTGAAAATCTTGTTTGGTTCATTTTTTAATAAATGAAATGGCGGGGGGGGGGGGGGGGCTGAGATATTTTTTTAAAAAAATGAATGTAGAAGAAATGAAATGGACATATGTGTCCTTCCCTACCAGAATACATGGTACTTGTGTTGAGCTGATGAGGTTCCATTTTCATTTTTCATTTAAATGCCTTTGAAGTTCATGATTCTCTATTACTTCTTTCTGGAGTCTAGTATTATGAAAGCTGGCAGGTAACAATGATCTTACCAGCATGTTCTCTTCCTTTCTATTTTCTTTCTTTCCTGCTGCCTTTCAGAATTGCGCTGCAATTATATATAAAGGTATATAAAGAACCGAACGTAGGGGGCCATCGTAAGCTCAGTTACGTGGGTGTAAGTCCCGCAGATTTCAATAGAACCTATGAATAAAAAGACACAGAACCACATCCCTCATTTCTTTGATGAATTTCTATTTACATGTAAAAGGGAAATTATTCCAAGCACAGCACAGGAATTTTAACGCTTCTGTAGCAGCTTTGTTTACGATGCCTAAGAAACCTTGATGTAGTTTCTTTAAAAGGTTGGACCAGAACCATGCACATATGTCTAAATTAATCCAAATGACAGCAGGTGAAAGAAATAAGATAAATGAAACAGTTAAATGCAAAGGAATAAATAGTGGTGCAGTTAGCTAATTCTAAACTCTGAAGTTAAGAGGCTTACAGACAATGGGGGATCTTTAGATAGCACTTCAAATGGTCTAAAGGGGAGGGCCCGCTTTAGGTCATGAAAGTATGGTTTCAAATATTTCCAAATTTGTTAAGCCAGACCTCCTGTGTTTGAGAGCCCTCCTGTACATTCTTCCCCAAAGTCCTAACCTGGTGGCACCCCTGAGAGATATAGCAACACTGGGAGATATAATATTTGGGCCTTTATTATTCATTTCCTCCAAGTTTCATTTAGGATTGCTTAACCCAGAAATGCTGTGTGCATTAAATGTAGAGATGCAAAAGCAAGAGGTCAATGCATCTTTGTCTACTATCTTTTTCTGCACAGTGTACCAGACAGCACTGGAATCCTGCTTGCTAGAGGATGAGTTGAAGGAGAAGCAAACAAAACATTTTTGGGAGGGGGCAAGGAAGCTACATCTGCATTCTTGTCTTCTTTCTTGACACCTTTCAATGTATCTTGCAGTTTGATCCTATGCATATCTACTCAGAAGTAACTCCCACTGCAGGGCATATTCCCTGAAATAATATATAGGATTTTGTCCTCTATGTACTTATTTACTTTTTAAAAAAAATAATAAAAAAGTGTCTTTCTCTAGTAAGCATTCAGTGCTGATTTACTGTTTCTGGTTCTCTTCAGAGCCTCATGAAAGGATCTGTAATCTAGGTTGAAATACAGCTTTTACATTTTTACACAGAAATCCAAGGTCACATGACCTGTACATTCTGGAGGGACCAAAGAGAATGCTTGTCTGCAAGACTCTGTCAAAAGTTCTTGATGTATGTGTAGAATATTCATAAGAATATAAGAGCCGTGCGGTATCAGAACAAGGGTCCCTCTAGTCTAGCGTTCTATTCACACAATGGCCAACTAGCTGCCTACACTGGCTGCCGATCCAGGTCCGGGCCCAATTCAAAGTGCTGGTACTAACATTTAAAGCCCTAAATGGCTTGGGGCCAGGTTATCTAAAGGAACGCCTCCTCCCATATGTACCTGCCCAGACCCTAAGATCATCTACAGGGATCCTTCTTCGTGAGCCCCTGCCAAAGGAAGTGAGGCAGGTGGCCACTAGGAGGAGGGCTTTCTCTGCTGTGGCACCCCGGCTGTGGAATGAGCTCCCCAGAGAGGTTCGCCTGGCGCCTACTTTGTACTCTTTTCGTCGCCAGGTGAAGACCTTTTTATTCTCCCAGTATTGTAACAGTTAAATTAACTCAATTTTAATCCTTGCTGTTTTAAATTTGTATTTTAATCTGTATTAATTCCTGCTGCTTGGTTTTATTCTGGTTGTGTTTTTATATTGTATGTTATTCTGTGTTTTTAGATTGTGCCTTGTTTTATATATTTTAAAATGATTTCATGGTTTTAATTTTTGTGAACCGCCCAGAGAGCTTCGGCTATGGGGCGGTATAAAAATGCAATAAATAAATAAATAAATAAGAAACTCACAAGCAGGACTTCAGTGCAACAGAACCCTCCTGCCCATGTTCTCCAGCAGCTGGTGTACATATGCACATGCCTCTGATACTGGATATTGCATATAGCCATCAGGACTAGTAGCCATTGATAGTTTTATCTTCCATGTATTTGTCCAATCCCCTTCTAAAGCTATCCAAATTGGTGGCCATCACTACATCAGCTTCATTGGATGACCCCAGTTCCTAGTATTATGAGAGGGAGAGAGAAATGTCTCCCTATCCACTTTCTTCACATCATGCATAGTTTTGTACACCCATGTCTCCCCTCACTTGCCACTTTTCTAAGCAAAACAACCCCAGATGTTGTAACCTTTGCTCACAGGGGAGTTGCTCCAGCCCCTTCATCATTTTAACTGTGATGTGAGGTGCATTGCACATTGGATCTGTTTCTGGTTTTAAAGGTCAAAACTACAAGTTTGAAGGGCCAACTGAGGTATTTTGCTGTCTGAGATAAAGGATAAGAATTCCTCACTTCATGCCATGTACAGAAGTTAACCAGACTGGCAGCTGAATCTTATTTCAGTGGGAACAGGACAGCATCTTCCACCGAACCCGAGTTCAGCAAGTTAGGAGCTGTGCAGCATACTCAGCTGTCCTACAACACCTCACTGCCACTCCTCACCACCAGCATCTACAGTCTGAGTAGCCACATCATTCTGCCTAATGGGAGAAGGTCAGTGCTGACCCTAGAGCACAGCTCAAATGTGTCATTTGCCATTTGCCCGCATAGGATGATGGTCTGTGTCAATCATTTTGCTTCATAAAGCTTGTGAACAGACCTGTAGGGCAGCCCCATGTGGAAAGCACTGCAATGTTTTTACCAGTTTGGTGCATAATTTCATGCGAACATACGTAGTTTGGCACTTTTGAACCAGCATGTGAATAAAAACTAGTTATCCTTCGAACTTCGCACTCCTCCATATGTTGGAATGGAGTTATCCAATCAAAAAGAAAAATGCATATAGGAATGTGTACATTAGGGGGAAATCATATATTAGTGAAACTTACATTAAAACACATTATACTAGGAAAATTGCTTACAAAACATACATATTTTAGGGGGAAATGTGTACAAAAATGCATGTATTAGGAGAAATATGCACAAAAAATGTGTACATATTTTCGCATGAACTTGAAAACAAAAACAAAAAAAATAGGGAAGGAACCTAATTTAAGTTTGGAAAAATGAGGAAATTGAAAGAAGCCAAAATTATCAGATTTGGCTATCCTTCATTTTACCTAAGGATTGTAAAGACATAACTGGAGGATATTCATTCTGACCATGGCAAGGATGGAAGGCAGAGCTTTGTCGCCATGTAAAAAAGGTGGTAGAAAGAAAGCACTCCTTATCCCTACTTCTCATCCAGATGCAGATGCCTGGACCCTAAGATCATCCTTGGGGGGTTCTTCTCCATGAGCCCCTACCAAAGGAAGTGAGGCAGGTGGCTGCCAGGAGAAGGGCCTTCTCTGCTGTGGCACCCCGGCTGTGGAATGAGCTCCCTAGAGAGGTTCACCTGGCACCTACGTTATACTCCTTTAGACGCCAGGTGAAGACCTTTTTATTTTCACAGTGTTTTAACATTTCTTCAGTTTAATTGTTAACCTTACTATTTAAATTTGTATTTTAAATCTGTATTAATTTCTGCATGGCTGCTCGGTTTTTATCCTGGTTGTGTTTTTATACTGTATTTTATATTACATTTTTATACTGTTGTTTGTTTTATATTTTGAATGGTTGTTATGGTTTTAATTTTTGTAAACCACCCAGAGGGCTTTGGCTATTGGGCGGTATAGAAATGCAATAAATCAATAAAGCCAAAGGACTGTGTTTAATTGTGTAATCTTTAGTGTTCCCGTGGAGGCTAAACACCAAGGAATTCAATCATGCCATGCAGTGCAGGGTGGTGGCTCTGATATCAGTGCGGCAGAGAATCTGCTCCAGGTTTCAGTCAGAATTCTAAGAGAGCTATCCAAAGTGCCTTGCACCTTGGATAGCTCCATTAGGGTTCTGACTGAAACCTGGAGCAGATTCACCACCCCTCTGACATCGGAGCCACCACCCTTCACTGATGCCACGTATTGCAGAATCTGCCCTGCTGTTCTCAACCAACTCCTCTACAAGGATTTGCTTTTGCGCCCGGTTAGGCGATTATGCGCATAATCGCAGAAGCGCGTTTACACCTAATCCCTCTGCACGAGAGGCGGCGAGAGGCGGCGAAGCGCATTAATGGATGACCAAAATGCGCTTTACAAGTAATTAATGCGCATAAGCGCTTGTTCACATAGTCAAAATGCGCTTTAACAGCCAGAGCAAAATAAAACTCGCTGTTTAACGCGCATTCGATAATGCGCATAATCGTAGAGATAACGCGCCTCTACGCCCGATTTGCGCTCCGTTCTTGTAGAGGTAAATTTTTTTAAGCGCCTTGAAAGAGCTTTAAACCTCTCTTGTAGAGGCAGCCTCACCTTGTCCAAAGGCAGCAGCTGAGTTACAGGGGTACTTTTGCGAGTGAATGCAGTAATGGTGTCCTCTTTCTTGCAGTAAATTTCAATCTTTACCACCTCAGGAGGCAAGACACCTCATAATTGTGCCTGGTGCGTACTGGTTTGTTATTTTTAGGTTCATCAATATCAGTATTTGAGTAGTTAAAGAGGAGTCAGAGCTGCTCTCATTTTCCCTCACTGACAGGAAGCTCTGACAAATAGCTTCACTTCTCTATGCTATTATAAGCCTACTACAATTACTTTCCTGAGACATTGAGAGGATTACTGAATGTTTGCAAAAGTGCTTTGAGACCTCAGCATGAAAGTCTCTCTGTGTATGTACAGTACTATTTTCCTATGCAGATTTGTCCAGGTCTCTACTCTACGTGCTTCTGAAAATGTACTATGTCCCATATTCTTCCTTGGTAAAATATTGTCTGTTTTTGAACATGTTACAGTTTTTCCAAGCCACTTAAGGAAGTACCTGACCTAGTAATATACAGCTAATGTCTCCACATTCACTCCTTTAATTCCAAGATAAATATACAGCATTCAAGGGTTTTCAGTGAGGTTTAGTTCTCTTGCTACTTGACCAATCCCTATAGTCCTATATAAAACAGACCTGCTGTTCCTTTTTCATTGAGGCAAATCTAGATTTGTTTTGACTCCACGGCTACTAGCATTTTGCTATTTATTGGCAGTTTTCCAGTTTATTATTACTGGGTAACGATTGCTTTGTGCTTTATGCAGAAGACTTATGAATCTAAGCCTAGAGAAGGTAGAAAATTATTTAGGATTGGATAAGATAATGTTAGCAAGGATGTGGGGTAGAGAAGTAGGAATCACAGAAAATATAAGGCTTCTCTGCTTTAGTTTATTTATGTTATTAAAACATTTATAAACCTTCCTTTTGGCCCCAAAAAGGCCTCCAATGAGGTTTATAACAATTAAAACAGGAGAGCATTAAAAAAAACCCAGAATAAAACAGCTCCATAGCCAGCAAGTTTAAAATGCACTAAAATCCCGGTGAAATAAAATTACTAACAGTGCATTCCTGTGATATAAATGTAATAAACAATACTCAGAAGTAAGCCTCATTAAATGCAAGATGACTTCCTCCCTGGTAAGTGTATATAGGATTGCAACCTTAACCACCTGCCTAAAAGACATAAAAGGAGTTTGCTTCTAGTGGCCCATGCCCCAAATATGGCTCCTTGATTGTTGCTTACTGGCCCACTACGACTGAATTATCCTACTTGCATCACCATTGGAGGCTAATTGGATGGACTCACTTTTGCTGGTTTCCTCCAAATGCCGAGGGAAAGGTGTGAGTGTGGTTTTTTTTAAAAAAACTAAAAAAATATGAAGAAGCCTCCTACTTAAAAAAAGATACGTGAAAACCCTGGCCCTCTCCCCAAGGAGAAAATCCTCCAAATTTCCCCCCTCCCTGTGAAAGAGGCGGAAAAAACAATGCCTCTTTTGCAGGAGAGAAAGTTCCAGAAAATAGGGGGCAGGATTCAGCCCAGTACCATTTCAGATGGGAGTCTTTCCCAGCCATAACTTAAAATGCTGGGGAATGAACTTTGGACCTTCTGCATTCAAAACAGATGCTATGCCAATCTGAGCCCCAGCAGTGGCAGGGGGCATCTCGGCCCTAAATCAATATTCTTGTCAGGCCCCATAATAGTGGTTTAGAAAAAGCTCTAGCAAAGATGTAGCTTTTTAAAATCCATGCTGCATAGTGAATGAGGTATCAGTTTTTATATAAATTTATTTTTGCAATATGCTTTCAGGTGCCTTCTTCCTGACACACGCACACACACATACAGCTCTCTCAATTCATCTAGTTCTTTATTTGTCCCAAATGTATTCTTAATTGCTTCATGTACCCACTCACAAGTTATTATATTCAGAACGTGGAATATCAGCTTAACCGCATTCTAATAGCATGTCTCCATGCAGAATTCATGTTTTTAAGAATGATTATATTAAAGCTCAATAGTCCTTTTGTGCAACAGCTAATTTAAACGTTTAAAAAATGAGGTTCTTCTGCCCAGAAATGTAGCTGTTATAGATGATTTCCTTGCAGGCGGAAAGCATTTTCATATTTTCCAGGGACCACTGAGATGGTAATACAAATCAGTAAAACTACTTTGGAACTCTGACTAACATTCCAGAGGCAATACAAAATTTCTAAGCTTTTTACCTGAGGGTGAACCCATTGTCATCTTTTGAATCATCCTCACTGTTATGAATCACCTTCATTTGAAGTCTTTTCATCTGAAATGTCTGATCCAGATCCCCCCCCCCGAAAGGGAAACCTTGAACTATGAAATAAAAATGTCTATTTTTTATGTTTATATATAAATTCAATTTATCTGTAGGCATAATTAGTTGTTCTTCATTTCCAGTTTCCAAAAAGATTAAAGCTTCTTCATTCCTCTATCCTTTAACAGACGTTTGCCATCTGTATTATCCTACCAAGAATGGGAATTTTTGAAGTCCAAATAAAGTTTGTTTCAAGTGTACCGATCTATATGACTTAAATTGCTTGCTTTCCAATGTTTATTCAAGAACTACACTGCCATGAAAGCATTTATTTAATGAAGCAACAGATTACAGCTGTGCATAACTCCCCTGACTCACTGCAGAGGCCATTTCGGAGCCTCAAAGTAGCCCCAATTCCACTCGGGCTACTTTGGAGCTGAAGCGATATCCCCCCCCTCAAAAGCAGCTTGGCCTTTGGGAGTTCCTGGGTGCCAGTTGCAAGGCTATGCAGTGGGCAACCCAGAACTTATCATCCCTTGCATCCTCTTCCCTAAGAGCTGAGCCATGATTTAAAGGTAAGGTCATGGGGGCTTTTTTTAATAGCTGTATAGTCACAAATTAAGGGAAAAGGCCCTTTATGGCCATCATGATTTGTGGCCATAGAACTATTAAAAAATGAGACACCCCCCCATGATCTTACCTTTAAATTGCGGCTCAGCTCTCAGGGAAGAGGATGCATGGGGTGGTAAGTCCCGGTGGTGGCAGTGGGGTGACCGGAGAGGGCAGGAAGGGAAAGGAAGATGAATTCAGCGTAAGTAAGTAAGTAAGTAAGTAACTTTATTTGCATATGGCCAATGGCCGTTACAATCTTAAACATCAAAACATCCATAACAACCTCCTCCCACTATACCCCAGGCATTTTCCAATCTGGACTTTAGGTAACAGGCATACCCGTAACATCTCCCGTCGATTTGGCTATTATGTTAACTCATCCCCTTTACACTCTATACCATTTTGTAACAGATAATTTCGGCGGGTTTTTTGAGCTGCTAACGCGAAATTGGCCACCATTCTTGAATTTGCTGCGTTATAATCTGCTAGTAGGTCCAGGATGAGGTCCTTAGGTGTCAGACCCCTTATTTCCTTCAAGAGCTCTTTTAAAAAGCGCTCCCTTGCTCCTTGATATAGAGGGCAGTTCAACAGATAATGGGCTAAATCTTCAACCTCCTCCGACCCACAAATACAAGTCCGTTGCCCAAATGGTATCCCTTTATACTTTCCCTCTAGGTATTCTGTCGGCATTGTTTGGAACCGAAGAGCAGTGAATGCTTTTCTCAGCCTCGGGAATAATCCTGCAGATAATGCGCCCAATATTGCTCCCCCTTTATTTGGCTAAACCATGGTGAAAAGGCCTGTCGCTGGCTAGTTTGTACATTACCAAAGGTATCAACCTCAAAAATTCTATTTCTAATATCCATATTATCACACACTAGCAGCTCTCGGTCCTCCATGAAGTATAGTTGCGACAACTCCCTCCAACTTCGGGCCCACCCTCCTTTCACAGACTGCTCAGCGAAACATAGTCTAGGTAAACTATTTTCTTCCCTACTCATTAGGTTTTTCCCATACAGAATAATTTTCTTATGTATTCTAGCCTTAACGGAGGGGAGGTCCACTTCCATTCTTAAAAGGGCAGACGGTACCCAACAGGCAGTGCTAATAGCTCTTTCAGGACGTCATTTTGTATTGTCTCCATGGCTATTGTGGACCCCACTCCCCACAGTTCTGCCCCATAGAGTAATTGCGGGAGAACTTTAGCAACATATAGCTTCAGGGTGGGAGCTACTCTTGAACCACCTTTTTGTCTTCCAAAAGCTAATATGACTTTTGCTGTTCTCCCAGCTGCAAGCTTCATTATAGCAATATGTGTTTTCCAGCCACCATTATATGAGAAACACAACTCAAAATATTTAAAACTTGCACACTGGACAATTTGCTTTCCATCCAACCACCACCTATGTACTCAGTTCCTCCTTGAAAAAACCACCACTTTTGTTTTGGAGTGGTTTATCACTAACTTTTCTTCTTTACAAATCCCACCCAGTCTTCTTAGTAATCTCCTTAGTCCCACTTGGGTGACAGATAATAGGGCCATATCGTCTGTATTTTCCTTAGGCCAACCGCCGGGGGAAAACAATCCTCTGCCATAAGGTCCTCTACTAAGTTGTTAATATAGTAATTCAACAGAAAGGAAGCCAAAAGGCATCCCTGTCTAACGCCTCTTCTGGTGTCAATTTTCTCTGTCAACGTACCTTCCAACCCTATTCTCACTCTTGAATCAATATGCAGGTGAAGTTTCTGAATCAAAAATAGCAAGCATCTGTCTATATTTGAGTGGGCTAATGTTTTCCATAATCGGGTTCTGTCCACTAGATCAAAGGCTGAGGCAAAATCAATAAAGGCCACATATAAGCTTTTAACTGACTGCCTACTATACTTTTGAATCAAATGATTTAGGACAAAACATTGGTCTATTGTATTTCTCCCTTGGCGAAACCTAGGGTGACCATATTTGGCAAACCAAAAAAGGGGACACCCTGTGGGGGTGGGGTGGGAAAGTGGCTTTCCAGGGCCTCTGTTAAGTGCATCATTCCCCCCCCTTGCCACCTTAAAGGCCTTGGAGTGGAGGAGGGGAAAGTGTGTCATTCCTGCCCCCCACTGCTCCAATTGGGGCCTTTTCTATAATGTCCAGGAAAGGCACACTTTCCCCTTTAAGGCCCTGATTGGAGCAGCGGGAGGGAAATGACCCACCTCCAGAAAGCACATCATTCCCTCCCACCATGCTAATGGCGGCCTTCAAGGGGAAAGTGTGTCTTTCCAGGACATTGTAGAAAATGACAGAAAATCCCCCTTGACACCGAGGATGGAACAAAAACCAGGACAAATCCGGGGAAATCCTGACAGTTGGTCACCCTAGCGAAACCCAGCCTGCTCATTAGCTAGGATATCATTTTCCTCAGCCCATGCTAAAAGCTTGTCTAGGAGAAATCTACCGTACAGTTTTGATGTAACATCTAATAGGCTTATAGGCCTATAGCTTTTGGGCTCGGTTCCCCCCCTTTTTATAAAGTGGAACTATAATACTCAACTGTCATCCCTCTGGGATGTTTCCCATCAAATTGATGTGAGTAAACAATTTTGCCAGGATTGTTGCCCACCAGACTGAGTTTTCTTTAAATAGTTCTGGAGGGAGCATGTCTTCTCCTGGTGCTTTCCCTCCTTTTAACTTCCTTATTAATCCACTGATTTCTTTTACTGTCACTTCCGGTCAGACTGGGAGATCTATGATTGCCTGATCGGATTCTATTTGGTCTGGTCTGGCAAAGATGTTCTCAAAGTGCTATTGCCAGGTTGTTGCTTGAATTTGCATTTCCATGTGGATCTTAGAGGCCTGCAAGCTAAAGTTCACTATGTTCCAGAATTTTTCATCATCTTTCCATATCACTGCCTGCCCTAACTCCTCCCACTTCTTACTAATATATTCTGTCTTCTTTTTCCTCAATAATGCCCGATATGCCGATCTTTTCTCAATCAACATTTTTACTAGGGTATTTGTTTTTCCCCTCCTGATGTTTCTACTTAGCCTCATTAGCTCTTTCTTCGCCTTTCTACATTCCTTGTCGAACCACCCGTTGCTTCGCTGCCTATTGATCTCAGAAGAACCCGATTGTACAAAATAAGGTTTCAACACATCTGTAATTCTCTGGTATCCCTCCATAATTTCTACCGTCTCTTCCATTATTTTACCTTTAAGAGCCATCAGAGATGGTCCATGCAATAAATCTGAGGTCTTCATCCAGAGCGATTCGGACCATTTGATCCGTCTATTGCCACTGGGAATCAGTTCGACTGGATAAGATCTTTTTCCCATTCTGTACATCCCCTTTATATGCATAACTAGTTTAATGGGGTAATGATCACTCTCGGGTCTATTTTTCACAGAGAAGCATTTGACAGTACTAAGCATAATGACAGAAATTAGAAAATAATCGACTACACTGCCCTCCCCGAAAGAAATATGTGAAGTGTCCGTTGGACTCATCTACTATACTGCCATTAAGTATCATCAATAAATGTTTATAAGCCAGCATTATCAGATTTTTTCCATTGTTATTAATTTTTTTATCACAAAAGACTCTTTCCAATAACACACCATCCTCAAAATACACTGCTAACTGCTTTTGTAACTCACTGTTTGATGGACCTAACCGAGCGTTTAAATCCCCTCCTATGACTACCTGGGGATTCTCATCCTTTAATTCAATTTCCCCTAGCACTGTCTCTAATGTTGTCCAAATATGTGAGTCTGGCCGACTTCCCGGGGGAATGTACACATTAATACAATGAAGTACAGTACCGTTTTTAAAGGTTATCTTGACTATACGCACCCCATCGTGGGATTGCATTTCCACCATTTGTGAGACATTTTCCAACTCAACTGAGATAAGAATTGCCAGGCCCCCACTCGCCTGCCCAAATTTTTGGCACCTTGTTGCAGCTTTAGCAAATATTCTATAGCCTTGCAGCTGCAATGTCGAATCTTCCTCCATCCATGTCTCTTGTAGAAAAATTATACCAAACTGCTGCATATACACTTTCATGTCCTTATCTGCCAACTTGCCTGCCCACCCCACTATATTCCATGAGACTATAATTATTGACATGGTTTTTATGTCCTCTGGGGCACCTCTTAGTCAGCAGTTTTGTGTGCCAACATCCTCCCTCTCTACCTCCCTTATCTGATTGGGTGGGCCTTTTTTATACTAGTTTTAACCAGCTCCCAATGCATATTTCCCACTGTAGCGTGTTCAGTTTCCTCCTTCAGCAGTGCAAACAGGATTTCTTCGAGTTGATCTAATTCCCCTAGGATGATTTCCTGGGCTTCATCACTCAGCTGGGTGAACTGTGCTATTTTATCCACTTCTTCTGTTGGCAACTGAGCTGCCAACTCTGCCATTTCTTCTGAGAGCTTTAGACTTTCCCTCCCAGGGGCTAATCCCCTACATTGTCCCTTAGTTCTTTTGCTCCAGTGCAGGGCCCTCACTACTTCCTTTAGCATACTTAAATTAAACAATATTTCTTCTTGTTCTATGCATTGTATTGTATGGAAGTGCTTTACTAGTTCAGTCACTTCCTCTCCTTTCAGACCATTGCCAGCCACATTCCCTATCCGGGCATAATTGTCCCCTTGTTCATTTCCAAATGATTCTGCCTGATTCTTTACTTTACCGAAATTTGGATCTATGGTCTTTGTTGGATTACCTTCTGGTTCCCTTACACCATTTTCCTGTCTCATATTCTCTATCCTTCCCAAACTGGACTGCATTGTGTGATTTTTAATACTTCGACCCAGGTCCATCCCTCCCCTTATCGTTTGTTTTCCCTTGCAGGGTTTGCCCATTAACGGGAATATATTAAGTAGGGGTGTGCATCGGATCGGATCCGATCCACGATCCGACCCAAAATCGGGAAAATCCGATCCGATCCGATCCGATCCGGACAACCTCCGATCCGATCCGGAGTACAAAGTGAAAGCAGACACGAGCCCTGTAATGGATACTACCAAGGATCAAAGGGATCGAGACCAGAGTGATCCTTCCTTGCACGCATGGCTGCAAAACTCAGCTAGGCTCAGCCGTTCTGCTTGAAAAGTGAAAGTAGGAAAGGAAACACGAGCCCTGTAATGGATACTACTAGCAAGGATCAAAGGGATCGAGACGAGAGAGTGTTTCCTTTTCTTCGCGGGAAGCGGGAGGGGAAGACCTGGCCTCTGTAGAAATTTTTTTGAAACATGTAATTTAAAAATTCCATAGCCATCAAATGCCTGGACCTATAATTCTGAAATTTCTGACACATATCTACCCCTAACCCATCTACAAAGTGAGCAATGTTCAGACTTCTAACTTTTAAAATAAAAAAGTTATAGGCGTTTCTTTCCTCATTGTTTCAAAAATACCTTGCCACCACATGCCTGGACCCAGCTGTCTGAAATTTTACACACATATCAAGCCAAGTGGTACCTGTAATGTGCCCATGTTTCCTGTTTGTATCTTCAAAAATAAAAAAGTGGGAGGCGTAACTGTATTTACCCCACCACTACCCATTTTTCTAAAATTAATTGCCACACAAGGCAAGCACCTACGTTTCCGAAATTTCACACACATAGGTCCCAAGGTACCGCCTACAATGTGGCAAAGTTTCATGTGTGTAACTTTAAAAATGACAAAGTTATAGGCATTCCTGGGTATTTATTAAAAAATTAATTGCCACACAAGGCAAGCACCTACGTTTCCGAAATTTCACACACATGGGTCCCAAGGTACCACCTACAATGTGGCAAAGTTTCATGTGTGTAACTTTAAAAATGACAAAGTTATAGGTGTTTCTTTCCTCATTGTTTCAAAAATTAATTGCCACACAAGGAAAGCTCCAATGTTTCTGAAATTTCACACACATATCAAGGCAAGTGGTACCTGTAATGTGCCCAAGTTTCCTGTTTGTATCTTCAAAAATAAAAAAATGGGAGGCGTAACTGTATTTACCCCACTACTACCCATTTTTCTAAAAATTAATTGCCACACAAGACAAGCACCTACGTTTCTGAAATTTCACACACATAGGTCCCAAGGTACCCCCTACAATGTGGCAAAGTTTCATGTGTGTAACTTTAAAAATGACAAAGTTATAGGCATTCCTGGGTATTTATTAAAAAATTAATTGCCACAAAATGCATGCACCAATCTTTCTGAAATTTCTCACAGATAACTACCCCTAACCAGTCTACAATGTGCCCAAGTTTCATCCTTCTATCTTTAAACATGAAAAAGTTATAGGCGTTTTTGTAAAACAATACTTGGCTATGGGAAAAAGCATTCAAAATGGCGTCCGATCCGGATCGGACATCTGGTCCGATCCGATCCGACCAGCCTCCGATCCGATCCGATCCGATCCGACCCCCCAGGTCCGATTCCGATCCGCTATCCGATCCGATCCGGGGGGTCAGTGCACATCCCTAATATTAAGTTGCCTGAAGTGTCTAGATAGCCCCACATTTCTACTCTCCAAGATCTCTCTTCCTCTTAGGATATAATCAATGCCAAACAGGTCCGCAAATGTGACCAATAGTCATATACCTGAGTGATATGAGCCCACAGACTTCACTTCAGTTATATCCAATGGTCTGAGCAGGTTAAACCCTAGTTGCTGTAAGAAGTAACAAAAATGATCATTTTTATTTGTGTGTGCATGGCACACTGCAAACTTGGGGACATTTGAGAACACTAACTGTCTCCACATTAACGTCATCATATACTGCTCAGTTCTTTGCCCCTCTTCTTTCTTAGGTGTTTTTTGTTTCTCACTGATCCTATCTCCTTTAGGATCCACTTGGGGTATCTTATTTTGAATTGCTTTGATTTCGTCCTTTTGGCCATCCGCTTGCTTTCCTTTCCCCTTTAACTCCTTTCTGTGATTGCATAACTTACTGTTTCTCTGAGTTTCTTGTATGTCATCTAATATTTTAAAAAGTGGGGCGTAATTCAGCCTTTTAGGTTTCATTTTGCCCTTTTTTTCTTCTCTATCACTTTCCCTAAATCACTAGTTAAATTATGTCAGGGAAAATTTCTATTAAGATGAATAAAGGACTGGACAGTTTTCAGAGTGTCCAGAGGAATTACTAGAGCACCTGAAGTCAATTAACTAGGAGAAAAGTTTTTTCTATCTGCTAAAAAGGTCAGTGAGATAGTGGGATTCTTTCTAGAAGTTTTCTTAATTGATTGAGTGCTTAGTCACTGTGCAGCTTAGTGCATATAAACTGTAGATATTTGAATGGCGGTTGTTAGGCTGATGATTATGTGGAGGAGAAGGCTGGTGGTATGAGAAATATGAAGATGGACGGATATGCTATGTAAAATCTTCCTGGAACCTGTGTTATTTGGATAAACCAGACTGCTGTATATATTTATTGGAATCACAGTAGAAGACTTGTATTATACACTTACTGCTGGAGTGTGAGTATTTTTACTAACTGGATCTCTCTGGAAACACGCTTACTCTGCTGTAAGCGCACCGGAAGCACTTCTTTCCCAAACAAATTATCGTTTAAACCTTTTTTCTTTAACCTTCCCCGTTTCTTCCCTTCTATAGGTTTTTTTTTCTTTTTCCCAGCCCTTTGTTTCCTCCGCTTCTGGCCATTCCCATCCCCAGCTTTACCATCCCTATTAATCCTCTCCTCCTGCACTTCTAGGGCCTCTGCCAACACATCTATATGTGCGAGCAGGGGGGCAATTTCATTTAGACACGTGGGCTCTTTATCCATAGAAATTGAAATCTCCAGGCTGGTGGGCCTTTCCTCCGTTTCCCTCGGCCCTTGTTCCTTTCTAGCAACTGATATTTCTGCATTAATCAGCTCGGCCAACACCCCAGTTTGTGCCTTCAGACTTGTTATATCCTATTTTAAATTTTAAATTTCATGAAAAGTTTTAATAAAGGATTCCATGTTCAAAAGCTGTAGTTGGATAGTAATTCTGGGATATTTCCATTGGGCATACTCTCTCCTTCAGGGTGCCACCTTTCTTCCTTTTCCTCTCTCCCTCTTGCTGTTTTACTTTTTAGTGCCTTTGTTATATCATTTTGTGAACCCTTTCTACAAAAGAAAGGGCCATCCTGTCCTCCCTCGCCCTTGACATGGCTGAGACCTTCTGCCACCTCACATTGTTGTATTCGCTTTAAATGTTTATATTCTTCTTGTGGATATATAAGAGCTTGACTACCACCCTGTGGTTCGGCTACCTTTTTTATTGGAGGACACTTCACGCTTGAATAGGGCCAAATAAGATTGGTCCCCAGCCCCCAATTCCCTGCCATTAGATTTTCCGCGTGCTCTATTTCGCTAGCTAAATTTATCCCTTCCTTTTCCGCTGTTATTTCCATTTTATTCCATACACTGTCTATTGACCGGTTGAGTTCACTGATGGATGTGCTATCTGCTTTCCCTTCGTTTTTTTTAACCAGTGCTTTTTTTGTCTGAAAATAAGACAATATTTTCATTTGCCTCTTCCTTGTAGGTAGCTCCAACCCTACTGGCAGGCAAATTCCCATAGACTTGCATGCATGCCTTGTCAGCACCATCTCTGCTCCCTTTGCTCTTTCAACTCCTCCGCTAATTTTAAACTTAATCGACTTCTACAAACCGTTACAATTCCAACTAAAGGCCACTCCACACCATAGAACCACACTGTACACTCTATGCAGTGATACAAACACACACACCCTCGCTAGGAGGAAGAAAAAACAACTCCAACCCTCCACAAAGAGTTCACTTGATTACTAATCCCTTACTCACTCCAAATGCAGCCCCCCTTGGTTCCTTTAGCCTGCGGTCTTTACAGATGCACCAGCCGTGACCACAGGAACCTGCCTCACCTGCATTTCCTTCGGTCTATCATGGACACTTCGCCCAGCCCCAATGTTTTGTCTCGAGAGCAACTTAATAGTTTGAACTTGCCAGTGCTTTAACACTTACTCTGGCCAGGACAATCACTTTCCTGAACGTGGGGTTAGGTGGAGGTTTTCTCTCTCCTTTTCCTGAGTTGAAGTTGCTGCCAAGCGTAGACTAAGTCTGTTCTACTAACAGGAAAATCTCCCCCTGGGATATCACAGATGCCTTGCCTTGGGGTAATTTGCAGGGTTTGTGGGTATCACCTTCTTCGTATGACTTGTATTTGCTCCTCCCTTGCCTTCTCCGGCTTCAGCTGTAGAATATGTTGCTGCAGAATGCTATGAGTTACTAGTTCTCAGGTGTCAATTCATCAGGCACTCAATTTCACATCATTGTTCTCCTTACATTAATTCCTTTGGCAACAGCTTGATAGCTGAATCACAGAAGCTTGTTAAGCATAGTTACGATTTTGTTTATTGTCGTCAAAGTTATGTCTTGTAATTGTTATTCTAGTTACCAAGTCCCAAAACAGCCACAAACCTGCATAAATACTTAAGATGCTAAAATATTAAAATTTAAGATTACTTTAAAAAGTTAAAAATAAAAGTTGATGTTTTAAAATCTCTTCTCCACAAGGAGCCGTGTAGCTTGTTCTTTATTCTTTAAACAACAACCACCTCCTCCTTTCCATGAAAGATAAAATTCCTCATTCGTTCATTCCACCTCTCCAGCTTAGATAATAATGAACTTCAGCTTTCAGTAGTAAATTCCTCGAGCTACCCACACAAAAAAAGCTGATTTATTCCAAACCAAAGTCCGGCTCCTGAGTATCATGAGTATCTTGCTCCAACCGCCCAGATGAATTCAGTGAGTCCAATGGATTCACCTGGATTCATGGCAGGCATTGCCCTGGCTTTCGGGGGGGGGCAGGGAGGGAGTGGCCAAGCACCACTCTGAATCAGCCTGAGGCACCCTGAGGGCTTTGGTAACAATCTGTTTCAGGCTTGGGGTGCCTCAAGCCAATCTGGTACCACCTGATTCAGGCCGAAGCCATTTCTCTACTCCAAATTAAACTAGACACTGCATTAAATGTGTAGCATTTAGGTGATCCTACCTTTTTTCTACTCTTTCCCACTGATCCTCTCTTCCAATTGCAGCTTCAGCTCTTTTTAAAGCACCCCCACCCCCTGGCAGCAGAATTCCAAAATCAACATGAACCTTCTGGGGTAAAGGCAAATGGTCATGGAAGGAGGTAATTCAAGATAATACCCTTGACTTGAGCATTCCTCTGTTCCACTAGCGAATCCTCCCCGGTATTTGCATGCCACACACTCCCCATTCTCCATTGTCTCAGCAAACATATGGATAAGAACATGCAATGGTCAAGCTAACATCTACTTGGCTCTCTCTCTTCAATTGGGCTTACTATTAAACTGTAGGGTGACCAGATAAAATCCAGGTCAGGGCTCATGTAACTTTAACAGTTGTAGAGAAAAGGGAATTTCAGCCAGTGTCATTTGTATGCAGTTAGTTCCTGGTGAAATTCCCTCTTCATCACAACAGTTAAAGTTGCAGGGGCCCTGCCTTCTTTTGTATATGGTCACTCGAGTAAAGTGCATGCACCTTGAAGAGGGAATTTCACCAGGAACTAATTGCATATAAATGACACTGGCTGAAATTCCCTTTTCTCTACAACTGTTAAAGTTACATGAGCCCTGACCTGGATTTTATCTGGTCAGCCTATTAAACTGGAACAATTTGTGGTACTGCAGTTAGCAATGAAGGAAGGGCAGGCAGAATGCATCTGCACAAGGGCTGATTCTCAATGCCCCAATGAGGGGTGGGCTGTTTTCAGCCTGGATTATTTCCATTTTCTTTCCTCTTGCTCTTAACAGCCCTATTCTGGTGTTATTGCAAACAATTAAATAAAATACATGTGCAGGGATGGGATTGTGCGGTGTAGTCCCAGCCTTGAGATCATGTGCATAAAGTAGGCATCTTATGCATCATCATGTGCTCAATGCATGGGTGTCTAACAGTGGGGGCACATGATGTCAGGGACAATACTATGCAGTGTGATTTTGTCCCAGCTTGCTGTATATATTTAATTAATTAATTAAATAATTAATTAATTCTATTTATTTTGTTTTTATGCTTTTTATGGTTTTAAATTTTGTATATTGATTTTTAAATGTTCAATGCTTTTAATTTTTGTAAACCGCCCAAAGAGCTTCGGCTATGGGGCGGTATATTAATGTAATAAATAATAACAATAACAATAAGGCATCTTACATTAAAAAACTGAAATGCAAAAATGTAAAACAACTTAAAACAGCTAAAACAATTAACAATAAAATATAACAACCCATTAAAACAAGTTAAAACCACATCATGTGCCATCAAATGCCTGAGAGTAGAGGAAAGTCTTAACCTGGTGCTGAAAAACTGGCAGTGTTCTCCCCAGGTGGACCTCATTGGGGAGAGCCTTCCACAATTATGTGGCCACCACCGAAAAGGCCCTTTCCCTTATTGTATTATTTACTACCTGCAATAGTGCCTGAATGTGGCTAATAATGCATCCATGTGAGACTCAGCTCATGACTTAGAATGGAACAGCAGACCTACAAAAAACTGTTCAGTGTTGGTGCCAAAAACATGCACCACACCACTGAAATATTTCAGGTGAAAAAAGAGCAGCTTTTTGCAATCTGAGGGCTCTGGTTCAGAGGTGTTGTCATGGAGTTCCATGATACTTACAGCCACATATTCCCTATTTGGGTGATTAAGATCATGTGGTGAAAGAGGGGAGGGGCTATGCATGCTATCCACCAGCTGTGGGCTTGTCTGTAAAATGGAAGCCTGCTGGATGTGAATAGGTTCTCCCCATCATTGAGAACCAGACTGCTGCACCCTCTGCTGAATGTAATTAAGCTCTTGCATGTAGCAGGCCTTCAGGCAAGTATTCAGGATTGTTCTGAGTACATTTATATGGGGGCATAAGGTCTTCAATTTTAAAATTAATTGATCGCTGCCTGAGTTCTGCTTACACAGCCAAATGGTGTTACATAATTCCCAGGAAAAGAAATGTTAGATTATGAAAAATGTGTCTTTTGATAATTAGAGTGTAACACCTAAATCAGATATTCACAGTTTGTAATAGACAAGAAACCAGCCATATCTTCTACTAGACAGATAGGTAAATAGATAAATGATAGATCGATACATACATACATACTAGGGATGTGCACTGACCCCCCGGATCGGATCGGATAGCGGATCGGAATCGGACCTGGGGGGTCGGATCGGATCGGATCGGATCGGAGGATGGTCGGATCGGATCGGACCGGATGTCCGATCCGGATCGGACGCCATTTTGAATGCTTTTTCCCATAGCCAAGTATTGTTTTACAAAAACGCCTATAACTTTTTCATTTTTAAAGATAGAAGGATGAAACTTGGGCACATTATACACTGGTTAGGGATAGTTATCTGTGAGAAATTTCAGAAAGATTGGTGCATGAGTTTTGTGGCAATTAATTGTTTAATAAATACCCAGAAATGCCTATAACTTTGTCATTTTTAAAGTTACAAACATGAAACTTTGCCACATTGTAGGTGGTACCTTGGGACCTATCTGTGAGAAATTTCAGAAACTTAGGTGCTTGCCTTGTGTGGCAATTAATTTTAGAAAAATGGGTAGTAGTGGGGTAAATACATTTACGCCTCCCATTTTTTTATTTTTGAAGATACAAACAGGAAACTTGGGCACATTACAGGTACCACTTGCCTTGATATGTGTGTGAAATTTCAGAAACATTGGTGCTTGCCTTGTGTGGCAATTAATTTTTGAAACAATGAGGAAAGAAACACCTATAACTTTGTCATTTTTAAAGTTACACACATGAAACTTTGCCACATTGTAGGTGGTACCTTGGGACCTATGTGTGTGAAATTTCAGAAACATAGGTGCTTGCCTTGTGTGGCAATTAATTTTTTAATAAATACCCAGGAATGCCTATAACTTTGTCATTTGTAAAGTTACACACATGAAACTTTGCCACATTGTAGGCGGTACCTTGGGACCTATGTGTGTAAAATTTCAGAAACGTAGGTGCTTGTATTGTGTGGCAATTAATTTTTGAAACAATGAGGGATTCATTGGACAGCACTTGCCCATAGGGATTCATTGGACAGTACTTGCCCATAGGGATTCATTGGACAGTACTTTCCTATAGGAAATCATTGGAAAGCACTTGCCCATAGAAAATCATTGGAAAGCACTTGCCCATTGAGAAATACAGTTATGCCTCCCACTTTTTTATTTTTGAAGATACAAACAGGAAACTTGGGCACATTGTAGACTGGTTAGGGATAGTTATCTGTGAGAAATTTCAGAAAGATTGGTGCATGCGTTTTGTGGCAATTAATTTTTTAATAAATACCCAGGAATGCCTATAACTTTGTCATTTTTAAAGTTACATACATGAAACTTTGCCACATTGTAGGTGGTACCTTGGGATCTATGTGTGTAAAATTTCAAAAACGTAGGTGCTTGCCTTGTATGGCAATTAATTTTAGAAAAATGGGTAGTAGTGGGGTAAATACATTTACGCCTCCCATTTTTTTATTTTTAAAGATACAAACAGGAAACATGGGCACATTACAGGGAACACTTCACTTGATATGTGTGTAAAATTTCAGAATGATAGGTCCAGGCATGTGGTGGCAAGGTGTCTGCACACACCACTTTGAAGACTGTAGAAAATTTCTCCTGTAACGATCCCAGCGAGAGAGAGTGATCCTAGGCTCAGCCGTTCTGCTTGAGTGAAAGTATCAAAGCAGACACGAGCCAAGTGCTACTTTGTTTCTCCTTTTGTAATGGATACTAGCTCAGTTGCAGCCAAGCGTGCAAGGATCAAAGAGATGAGAGAAAGTGTTTCCTTCTTCTTCCCGGGAGGCGGGAGGGTGCAATTGACAGCCCCAGCCTCTGTGTAAAAAAGGTTAATAACTTTTAATCTAAAAAATTCGTAGCCACCAAATGCCTGGACCTAACATTCTGAAATTTTACACACATATCAAGTGAAGTGTTCCCTGTAATGTGCCCATGTTTCCTGTTTGTATCTTTAAAAATAAAAAAATGGGAGGCGTAAATGTATTTACCCCACTACTACCCATTTTTCTAAAATTAATTGCCATACAAGGCAAGCACCTACGTTTTTGAAATTTCACACACATAGGTCCCAAGGTACCACCTACAATGTGGCAAAGTTTCATGTATGTAACTTTAAAAATGACAAAGTTATAGGCATTCCTGGGTATTTATTAAAAAATTAATTGCCACAAAACGCATGCACCAATCTTTCTGAAATTTCTCACAGATAACTATCCCTAACCAGTCTACAATGTGCCCAAGTTTCCTGTTTGTATCTTCAAAAATAAAAAAGTGGGAGGCATAACTGTATTTCTCAATGGGCAAGTGCTTTCCAATGATTTTCTATGGGCAAGTGCTTTCCAATGATTTCCTATAGGAAAGTACTGTCCAATGAATCCCTATGGGCAAGTACTGTCCAATGAATCCCTATGGGCAAGTGCTGTCCAATGAATCCCTCATTGTTTCAAAAATTAATTGCCACACAATACAAGCACCTACGTTTCTGAAATTTTACACACATGGGTCCCAAGGTACCGCCTACAATGTGGCAAAGTTTCATGTGTGTAACTTTACAAATGACAAAGTTATAGGCATTCCTGGGTATTTATTAAAAAATTAATTGCCACACAAGGCAAGCACCTATGTTTCTGAAATTTCACACACATAGGTCCCAAGGTACCACCTACAATGTGGCAAAGTTTCATGTGTGTAACTTTAAAAATGACAAAGTTATAGGTGTTTCTTTCCTCATTGTTTCAAAAATTAATTGCCACACAAGGCAAGCTCCAATGTTTCTGAAATTTCACACACATATCAAGGCAAGTGGTACCTGTAATGTGCCCAAGTTTCCTGTTTGTATCTTCAAAAATAAAAAAATGGGAGGCGTAAATGTATTTACCCCACTACTACCCATTTTTCTAAAATTAATTGCCACACAAGGCAAGCACCTAAGTTTCTGAAATTTCTCACAGATAGGTCCCAAGGTACCACCTACAATGTGGCAAAGTTTCATGTTTGTAACTTTAAAAATGACAAAGTTATAGGCATTTCTGGGTATTTATTAAACAATTAATTGCCACAAAACGCATGCACCAATCTTTCTGAAATTTCTCACAGATAACTATCCCTAACCAGTGTATAATGTGCCCAAGTTTCATCCTTCTATCTTTAAAAATGAAAAAGTTATAGGCGTTTTTGTAAAACAATACTTGGCTATGGGAAAAAGCATTCAAAATGGCGTCCGATCCGGATCGGACCTCGTCGGATCGGATCGGATCGGATCGGAGGTTGATCGGATCGGATCGGATTTTCCCGATTTTGGGGCGGATCGGATTCGGATCGTGGATCGGATCCGATCCGATGCACACCCCTAATACATACATACATAACATACTCTGCCCATGGGCATGTACAAATTGACAAAGCCAGAAGGCTGTTTTTTGTTTGTTTGTTTGTTTATTTTGAGCAATATGACCTACTGGATCATGAAGACTGACTTCTATGAGAGCCAAAGAAGATATATATATATATATGCTATATATATATATATATATATATATATATATATATATATAGCATATATATATATATGCTTTAAATTAATACAGGACTTTTGAAACTTATTACAAATTTTATTCTTCAGTATCTTGAGTATACCCCAACCTTTAACTATAACCATATTAGAACCACATTATATGAGGCTCCTAATTTCCCAGAGATCCAGACTGTATGACCACAATTCACAATTCGGAGCTTAATTTATTTAAAACTTATTTTTCTGTTATTGCCTCCATCTGGATACTTCCTTATATTTTAGATTTCTATATAGATCTGTGCTACTTCCATAGCTAATGCTGAGTAAGTGATCAACAAAGTAAATACTCAGTCATGATGCAATGGAAAATGTTCACATCTAAAATCTTCTCGGTGGTGATTGTAAACCCTGACTAACTTCCTCTGACACCTGTTTGTGCATATGTTTCATATATCAATAGTCATAGCCCCAGCAACTTAAACTAAAAATGGATTGTTTACTGCCAATTTAATCTCAGCAGAAAATGAATGATGGACTACTTCCTGTTTGTTACATGTTATAAAATGTGTGGCACAACCTGAAGACAAATACTTGTTACTATTTCTAGTTTAGCTTCATTTTCCTTTTCTAAGCAACAGACATTGTCCTTTTGTCAGGTTGGATGAGTCAGAGAACGATTATGAAATTCACTCAGCCCCAACACCCGATAATATGGTTACTGCATTTGCTCAGTTAACTAAATACATCAGGCCTTAAGTTGCTGCTTCTAAAATGTGCCTTGAAACAGGAGATTGAGCAGGATTGCTTTGTAAAACCTAATTGTTCAATATCAGCACCCAAAATATCATTTAGGCTGTAATCCTATACTCATTCACCTGGTAGTAAGCTCCATTGAACTCAATAGGTCTTACTTCTGAGAAGACATACATAGGATTGTTCTGTAAGGGTTAGTATCACGGCTACCACCCGCCCCTGCAGGGGTGGTGGACCTATTAAGATGGTCTGCCCTCGAAGGCTGATGGATCCTTCTGGATTCCAGAAAGCCTTGGAGGGTTCTATGGCTGGTATCGTCGACGATCCTGTAGAAGCCCTGGTCAACAGATGGAATCAATACCTAACTAGGGCTATTGACACGATCGCCCCCAAACGTCCTCTCCGGCCCGCTTCTAATAGGGCGCCCTGGTAAACAGAAGACCTCAGGGAGTTGAAGTGAAAAGGACGATGACTGGAGCACCGATGGCGGAAAACTCATATCCGACAAGACACGACATAGAGAACATCTTCGTTCCTATGGGGTGGCAATACGTGCAGCAAAGAAAGCTTTCTTCTCTGCATGCATTGTGTCTGCGAATTCACGTCCAGCAGAACTGTTCAGGGTGGTGAGGGGTCTAACCCAGGCCTTCGGTAGTTCGCTGTGATGCCTTTAACGCACATTTCTCAGATAAAATCTCTCGGATAAGAGCCAACTTAGATGCCATTGTTATTGCAGAGGCTGACAGTGGAGTGTCCAGCGACTCTGCGAGTAGGATTACACTTGATCAGTTTCAGTTGGTGAGTACCGAGGATGCGGACAAGGTACTTGGATGTATGAGGAGGACGACTTGCCCTCTCGATCCCTGTCCTTCTTGGCTGGTCGTCCAGGGAGGAGATGCAGTTAGATCACATCTACAACATATCATTAATGCATCTCTCAGGGAGGGGAGTTTTCCATCATGTTTAAAAGAGGCGGTGGTAAGGCCGCTTCTAAAAAAAAGCCCTCCCTGGACCCCCTGGACCTTAATAACTACAGGCCAGTATCAAATGTTCCATTTTTGGGCAAGGTGATCGAGAAGGCGGTTGCCTTCCTACTCCAGGCAGTCTTGGATGACACTGATTTTCTAGACCCATTTCAAACTGGCTTCAGGGCAGGATACGGAGTTGAGACCGCTTTGGTCGCCTTAGTGGATGATCTACGCCTCGGTATTGACAGGGGGAGTGTGTCCCTGCTGGTACTCCTGGACCTCTCAGCGGCTTTTGATACCATCGACCATGGTATCCTTCTGAAGCGCCTGGGGGAATTGGGAATCGGGGGCACTGTGCTTCAGTGGTTCCGATCCTATCTCTTGGGCAGGTTCCAGATGGTGATGCTTGGGGATAGCTGCTCTTCAAAAAAGGAGTTGCTATGTGGTGTACCACAAGGTGCCATCCTTTCCCCAATGCTGTTTAACATTTACATGAAACCGCTGGGAGAGATCATCCGGAGGCATGGGGCGGGGTGCTATCAATACGCTGATGACACCCAACTATATTTCTCTATGCCTTCGACAACATCGTCAGCTAAGGATAGTG